>JAWNMW010000378.1:0-1339173 GCA_035043565.1 Drosophila robusta
AGGCAGCAGCAGAGGCAGAGGCAGTAGCAGAGGCAGCAGCAGAGGCAGAGGCAGAGGCAGCGATGGCAGCAGCAGCAGCTAGACGCAGGAACTGGCGACCGGCTTGGCCATGCAGCAATGTTGGCATGGGCGGCAACCTAGACGCGGCACATATAAATCCGTGCATCTGCGGTGTGACTGCTGCGCGGGAGAGACGCCTCCAGCTGCGCACTTGCCCCGGCCTGCCGAGCAGGCCATCTGCACCCGGGGCGCTGCATGAGTAAGGCGAGCGGCACGCTGAGCGGCGACCACATGCTAGCGGCCTAGCTGCCGAAGAGCGCTATAGGGCCGCTTGGAGGTGCCACGCCCTGTATGCGAGACGCCCCAGGTGTCCCTCGATGTCTTTGTGTTGTCCCTCGATGTCCTTGTCTGGTCCTACGATGCCCCTGCCTGGTCCCACGATGCCCTTGCCTTGTCCCACGATGCGGCTCCTGACGTATGCGGCGGTGACTGCGGCGAGGGAATTCGTATTTCCCAGTTGGTGCGGCGCGGGACGGTGGTCGATGCGACGAGTTGCAATTTGGAGCGGGCAATAAAAATGATATTGCCCGCTCAAAATGCGGAAATTATGGCCAGCGAGCTTCGCCTGGTCAGCGCAAGGCATCTGGAGCATGCTCCGGCCCTTTTAGGGGCCAATCCGATGTATTGCGCATTTTCGCAAATTCAGCTGCAAAGAAAAAAAGTTGCAGCGTGCATGTAAAAAAATAACAAATACTTACCGGACGAAGCGGCGGGACATTGGCGGCGTGTGGCGTATATATGTACGCCTCCGGACACTTCCTCGATGACGCTGTAGAAATAAAATTAAATATAATTAGTTAATTAGTTAATTTCTTAGTATTTGTAAATTCCAATGAACTTACGTGCAACTCGTGTGCAGCTTTTTTCGCTTTGGGCAGCCATGTTCTTTGCTCAAAGTGTGTCCAATATGTCAAAAGCTCGAAAAATGCAAACTGTGCTAAAACAGTGTTGCCAAATAATGTAGCTGCCAAAATGAGTAATTACTCAATGTTAGCTGTTAAGACTTAGCAGTGATATGTTAACTTACATAAAAATGCTAAATTACTTAAAAATGTTAGATGTAAACACTGACTCTGTTATGTTAAGTAGCAGAATATTTGAAATTTGGGCGCAATGTTAAGCCCAGCTTAATGTTAGATGTGTAAGTTGAATAGAACTTGTGTTAGTTGCTAATTGTGATAGTAATAGGGAAGTTGATTAAAATAGAGTGCCACCAGAATGTCCTGGTGGTCTCAATAAATTTGATATTGAAAAAAAACAAACAGACGACGGAGAGCAGAGGCAGCAGCAGAGGCAGTAGCGACGGCATCAGCAACAGCAGCGGCAGCAGTAGCGACGGCATCAGTAACAGCAGCAGCTATGGAAACAGCAGCAAATACGGCATCAGCTACAGCAGCAGCGACGGCAGTAGTTACGGCAGCAGCAGCAGCGACGGCGGCAGCAGCACCTACAGCACCGGCATCAGCAGCAGCACCTACAGTATCGGCTACAGCGGCATCAGCTACAGCATCGGCTACAGCGGTATCTGCACCAGCAGCAGCGACGGCAGCAGCAGCACCTACAGCATCAGCAGCAGCGGCATCAGCAGCTACAGCACCAGCAGCGGCATCAGCGATAGCAGCAGCTACGGTAGCAGCGACGTCAACTGCTACGGCAGCAGCGACCACGCAGCACGCGCATGGCCTGGAGCAGCCGGCCCTGGGACTGGAGCAATCCGCTCAACAGCTGGAGCAACCCGCCCTTCAGCCGGAACAGTCTACTCAACAGTCGGAACAGCCTGCTCATCAGCAGACCGCTCATCGACTGGAGCAAACCGCTCTTCGGCCGGGGCGAGTCGCTTTCCAGCTGGAGCAGACTGCTCAACCGCCGCAGCATTGGGCACTGCAGGTTGGCCAAGAAGTGCCGCCTGTTAACCAGGACGCACTGCTGGACCAGGGACTGCAGTTGGCCCGTACTTACCTGGAGCGACTGCTAGATGACGATGTTGAGGAGCGAGAAGCGCAGCCCCGAGGACGACGCAGGCACCTAGCGGCAAACCCCTTGCTGCTTGGCTGGTCGCTGACATTTATTTATTTAAATTTGTCAGCATCAACCAAGCTGGCAAGGAGACCTGCACACGGCCGCTGTATATACAGCAGCGGTCGGTCAGGTGCCGGAGAGAGCGCGGTATCCAGTCGCCAGACGCGCCTGCACAGACGACGGAGAGCAGAGGCAGCAGCAGAGGCAGAGGCAGTAGCAGAGGCAGCAGCAGAGGCAGAGGCAGAGGCAGCGATGGCAGCAGCAGCTAGACGCAGGAACTGGCGACCGGCTTGGCCATGCAGCAATGTTGGCATGGGCGGCAACCTAGACGCGGCACATATAAATCCGTGCATCTGCGGTGTGACTGCTGCGCGGGAGAGACGCCTCCAGCTGCGTACTTGCCCCGGCCTGTTTACAGGCCATCTGCACCCGGGGCGCTGCATGAGTAAGGCGAGCGGCACGCTGAGCGGCGACCACATGCTAGCGGCCTGGCTGCCGAAGAGCGCTATATGGCCGCTTGGAGGTGCCACGCCCTGTATGCGAGACGCCCCAGGTGTCCCTCGATGTCTTT
Source organism: Drosophila robusta (assembly GCA_035043565.1). Classification (NCBI taxonomy): domain Eukaryota; kingdom Metazoa; phylum Arthropoda; class Insecta; order Diptera; family Drosophilidae; genus Drosophila; species Drosophila robusta. Next base: position 2,651 of record JAWNMW010000378.1, read on the forward strand.
GTGTTGTCCCTCGATGTCCTTGTCTGGTCCTACGATGCCCCTGCCTGGTCCCACGATGCCCTTGCCTTGTCCCACGATGCGGCTCCTGACGTATGCGGCGGTGACTGCGGCGAGGGAATTCGTATTTCCCAGTTGGTGCGGCGCGGGACGGTGGTCGATGCGACGAGTTGCAATTTGGAGCGGGCACTAAAAATGATATTGCCCGCTCAAAATGCGGAAATTATGGCCAGCGAGCTTCGCCTGGTCAGCGCAAGGCATCTGGAGCATGCTCCGGCCCTTTTAGGGGCCAATCCGATGTATTGCGCATTTTCGCAAATTCAGCTGCAAAGAAAAAAAGTTGCAGCGTGCATGTAAAAAAATAACAAATACTTACCGGACGAAGCGGCGGGACATTGGCGGCGTGTGGCGTATATATGTACGCCTCCGGACACTTCCTCGATGACGCTGTAGAAATAAAATTAAATATAATTAGTTAATTAGTTAATTTCTTAGTATTTGTAAATTCCAATGAACTTACGTGCAACTCGTGTGCAGCTTTTTTCGCTTTGGGCAGCCATGTTCTTTGCTCAAAGTGTGTCCAATATGTCAAAAGCTCGAAAAATGCAAACTGTGCTAAAACAGTGTTGCCAAATAATGTAGCTGCCAAAATGAGTAATTACTCAATGTTAGCTGTTAAGACTTAGCAGTGATATGTTAACTTACATAAAAATGCTAAATTACTTAAAAATGTTAGATGTAAACACTGACTCTGTTATGTTAAGTAGCAGAATATTTGAAATTTGGGCGCAATGTTAAGCCCAGCTTAATGTTAGATATGTAAGTTGAATAGAACTTCTGTTAGTTGCTAATTGTGATAGTAATAGGGAAGTTGATTAAAATAGAGTGCCACCAGAATGTCCTGGTGGTCTCAATAAATTTGATATTGAAAAAAAAAAAACAGACGACGGAGAGCAGAGGCAGCAGCAGAGGCAGTAGCGACGGCATCAGTAACAGCAGCGGCAGCAGTAGCGACGGCATCAGTAACAGCAGCAGCTATGGAAACAGCAGCAAATACGGCATCAGCTACAGCAGCAGCGACGGCAGTAGTTACGGCAGCAGCAGCAGCGACGGCGGCAGCAGCACCTACAGCACCGGCATCAGCAGCAGCACCTACAGTATCGGCTACAGCGGCATCAGCTACAGCATCGGCTACAGCGGTATCTGCACCAGCAGCAGCGACGGCAGCAGCAGCACCTACAGCATCAGCAGCAGCGGCATCAGCAGCTACAGCACCAGCAGCGGCATCAGCGATAGCAGCAGCTACGGTAGCAGCGACGTCAACTGCTACGGCAGCAGCGACCACGCAGCACGCGCATGGCCTGGAGCAGCCGGCCCTGGGACTGGAGCAATCCGCTCAACAGCTGGAGCAACCCGCCCTTCAGCCGGAACAGTCTACTCAACAGTCGGAACAGCCTGCTCATCAGCAGACCGCTCATCGACTGGAGCAAACCGCTCTTCGGCCGGGGCGAGTCGCTTTCCAGCTGGAGCAGACTGCTCAACAGCCGCAGCATTGGGCACTGCAGGTTGGCCAAGAAGTGCCGCCTGTTAACCAGGACGCACTGCTGGACCAGGGACTGCAGTTGGCCCGTACTTACCTGGAGCGACTGCTAGATGACGATGTTGAGGAGCGAGAAGCGCAGCCCCGAGGACGACGCAGGCACCTAGCGGCAAACCCCTTGCTGCTTGGCTGGTCGCTGACATTTATTTATTTAAATTTGTCAGCATCAACCAAGCTGGCAAGGAGACCTGCACACGGCCGCTGTATATACAGCAGCGGTCGGTCAGGTGCCGGAGAGAGCGCGGTATCCAGTCGCCAGACGCGCCTGCACAGACGACGGAGAGCAGAGGCAGCAGCAGAGGCAGAGGCAGTAGCAGAGGCAGCAGCAGAGGCAGAGGCAGAGGCAGCGATGGCAGCAGCAGCTAGACGCAGGAACTGGCGACCGGCTTGGCCATGCAGCAATGTTGGCATGGGCGGCAACCTAGACGCGGCACATATAAATCCGTGCATCTGCGGTGTGACTGCTGCGCGGGAGAGACGCCTCCAGCTGCGTACTTGCCCCGGCCTGTTTACAGGCCATCTGCACCCGGGGCGCTGCATGAGTAAGGCGAGCGGCACGCTGAGCGGCGACCACATGCTAGCGGCCTGGCTGCCGAAGAGCGCTATATGGCCGCTTGGAGGTGCCACGCCCTGTATGCGAGACGCCCCAGGTGTCCCTCGATGTCTTTGTGTTGTCCCTCGATGTCCTTGTCTGGTCCTACGATGCCCCTGCCTGGTCCCACGATGCCCTTGCCTTGTCCCACGATGCGGCTCCTGACGTATGCGGCGGTGACTGCGGCGAGGGAATTCGTATTTCCCAGTTGGTGCGGCGCGGGACGGTGGTCGATGCGACGAGTTGCAATTTGGAGCGGGCAATAAAAATGATATTGCCCGCTCAAAATGCGGAAATTATGGCCAGCGAGCTTCGCCTGGTCAGCGCAAGGCATCTGGAGCATGCTCCGGCCCTTTTAGGGGCCAATCCGATGTATTGCGCATTTTCGCAAATTCAGCTGCAAAGAAAAAAAGTTGCAGCGTGCATGTAAAAATAACACAAATACTTACCGGACGAAGCGGCGGGACATTGGCGGCGTGTGGCGTATATATGTACGCCTCCGGACACTTCCTCGATGACGCTGTAGAAATAAAATTAAATATAATTAGTTAATTAGTTAATTTCTTAGTATTTGTAAATTCCAATGAACTTACGTGCAACTCGTGTGCAGCTTTTTTCGCTTTGGGCAGCCATGTTCTTTGCTCAAAGTGTGTCCAATATGTCAAAAGCTCGAAAAATGCAAACTGTGCTAAAACAGTGTTGCCAAATAATGTAGCTGCCAAAATGAGTAATTACTCAATGTTAGCTGTTAAGACTTAGCAGTGATATGTTAACTTACATAAAAATGCTAAATTACTTAAAAATGTTAGATGTAAACACTGACTCTGTTATGTTAAGTAGCAGAATATTTGAAATTTGGGCGCAATGTTAAGCCCAGCTTAATGTTAGATATGTAAGTTGAATAGAACTTCTGTTAGTTGCTAATTGTGATAGTAATAGGGAAGTTGATTAAAATAGAGTGCCACCAGAATGTCCTGGTGGTCTCAATAAATTTGATATTGAAAAAAAAAAACAGACGACGGAGAGCAGAGGCAGCAGCAGAGGCAGTAGCGACGGCATCAGTAACAGCAGCGGCAGCAGTAGCGACGGCATCAGTAACAGCAGCAGCTATGGAAACAGCAGCAAATACGGCATCAGCTACAGCAGCAGCGACGGCAGTAGTTACGGCAGCAGCAGCAGCGACGGCGGCAGCAGCACCTACAGCACCGGCATCAGCAGCAGCACCTACAGTATCGGCTACAGCGGCATCAGCTACAGCATCGGCTACAGCGGTATCTGCACCAGCAGCAGCGACGGCAGCAGCAGCACCTACAGCATCAGCAGCAGCGGCATCAGCAGCTACAGCACCAGCAGCGGCATCAGCGATAGCAGCAGCTACGGTAGCAGCGACGTCAACTGCTACGGCAGCAGCGACCACGCAGCACGCGCATGGCCTGGAGCAGCCGGCCCTGGGACTGGAGCAATCCGCTCAACAGCTGGAGCAACCCGCCCTTCAGCCGGAACAGTCTACTCAACAGTCGGAACAGCCTGCTCATCAGCAGACCGCTCATCGACTGGAGCAAACCGCTCTTCGGCCGGGGCGAGTCGCTTTCCAGCTGGAGCAGACTGCTCAACAGCCGCAGCATTGGGCACTGCAGGTTGGCCAAGAAGTGCCGCCTGTTAACCAGGACGCACTGCTGGACCAGGGACTGCAGTTGGCCCGTACTTACCTGGAGCGACTGCTAGATGACGATGTTGAGGAGCGAGAAGCGCAGCCCCGAGGACGACGCAGGCACCTAGCGGCAAACCCCTTGCTGCTTGGCTGGTCGCTGACATTTATTTATTTAAATTTGTCAGCATCAACCAAGCTGGCAAGGAGACCTGCACACGGCCGCTGTATATACAGCAGCGGTCGGTCAGGTGCCGGAGAGAGCGCGGTATCCAGTCGCCAGACGCGCCTGCACAGACGACGGAGAGCAGAGGCAGCAGCAGAGGCAGAGGCAGTAGCAGAGGCAGCAGCAGAGGCAGAGGCAGAGGCAGCGATGGCAGCAGCAGCTAGACGCAGGAACTGGCGACCGGCTTGGCCATGCAGCAATGTTGGCATGGGCGGCAACCTAGACGCGGCACATATAAATCCGTGCATCTGCGGTGTGACTGCTGCGCGGGAGAGACGCCTCCAGCTGCGTACTTGCCCCGGCCTGTTTACAGGCCATCTGCACCCGGGGCGCTGCATGAGTAAGGCGAGCGGCACGCTGAGCGGCGACCACATGCTAGCGGCCTGGCTGCCGAAGAGCGCTATATGGCCGCTTGGAGGTGCCACGCCCTGTATGCGAGACGCCCCAGGTGTCCCTCGATGTCTTTGTGTTGTCCCTCGATGTCCTTGTCTGGTCCTACGATGCCCCTGCCTGGTCCCACGATGCCCTTGCCTTGTCCCACGATGCGGCTCCTGACGTATGCGGCGGTGACTGCGGCGAGGGAATTCGTATTTCCCAGTTGGTGCGGCGCGGGACGGTGGTCGATGCGACGAGTTGCAATTTGGAGCGGGCAATAAAAATGATATTGCCCGCTCAAAATGCGGAAATTATGGCCAGCGAGCTTCGCCTGGTCAGCGCAAGGCATCTGGAGCATGCTCCGGCCCTTTTAGGGGCCAATCCGATGTATTGCGCATTTTCGCAAATTCAGCTGCAAAGAAAAAAAGTTGCAGCGTGCATGTAAAAAAATAACAAATACTTACCGGACGAAGCGGCGGGACATTGGCGGCGTGTGGCGTATATATGTACGCCTCCGGACACTTCCTCGATGACGCTGTAGAAATAAAATTAAATATAATTAGTTAATTAGTTAATTTCTTAGTATTTGTAAATTCCAATGAACTTACGTGCAACTCGTGTGCAGCTTTTTTCGCTTTGGGCAGCCATGTTCTTTGCTCAAAGTGTGTCCAATATGTCAAAAGCTCGAAAAATGCAAACTGTGCTAAAACAGTGTTGCCAAATAATGTAGCTGCCAAAATGAGTAATTACTCAATGTTAGCTGTTAAGACTTAGCAGTGATATGTTAACTTACATAAAAATGCTAAATTACTTAAAAATGTTAGATGTAAACACTGACTCTGTTATGTTAAGTAGCAGAATATTTGAAATTTGGGCGCAATGTTAAGCCCAGCTTAATGTTAGATATGTAAGTTGAATAGAACTTCTGTTAGTTGCTAATTGTGATAGTAATAGGGAAGTTGATTAAAATAGAGTGCCACCAGAATGTCCTGGTGGTCTCAATAAATTTGATATTGAAAAAAAAAAACAGACGACGGAGAGCAGAGGCAGCAGCAGAGGCAGTAGCGACGGCATCAGTAACAGCAGCGGCAGCAGTAGCGACGGCATCAGTAACAGCAGCAGCTATGGAAACAGCAGCAAATACGGCATCAGCTACAGCAGCAGCGACGGCAGTAGTTACGGCAGCAGCAGCAGCGACGGCGGCAGCAGCACCTACAGCACCGGCATCAGCAGCAGCACCTACAGTATCGGCTACAGCGGCATCAGCTACAGCATCGGCTACAGCGGTATCTGCACCAGCAGCAGCGACGGCAGCAGCAGCACCTACAGCATCAGCAGCAGCGGCATCAGCAGCTACAGCACCAGCAGCGGCATCAGCGATAGCAGCAGCTACGGTAGCAGCGACGTCAACTGCTACGGCAGCAGCGACCACGCAGCACGCGCATGGCCTGGAGCAGCCGGCCCTGGGACTGGAGCAATCCGCTCAACAGCTGGAGCAACCCGCCCTTCAGCCGGAACAGTCTACTCAACAGTCGGAACAGCCTGCTCATCAGCAGACCGCTCATCGACTGGAGCAAACCGCTCTTCGGCCGGGGCGAGTCGCTTTCCAGCTGGAGCAGACTGCTCAACAGCCGCAGCATTGGGCACTGCAGGTTGGCCAAGAAGTGCCGCCTGTTAACCAGGACGCACTGCTGGACCAGGGACTGCAGTTGGCCCGTACTTACCTGGAGCGACTGCTAGATGACGATGTTGAGGAGCGAGAAGCGCAGCCCCGAGGACGACGCAGGCACCTAGCGGCAAACCCCTTGCTGCTTGGCTGGTCGCTGACATTTATTTATTTAAATTTGTCAGCATCAACCAAGCTGGCAAGGAGACCTGCACACGGCCGCTGTATATACAGCAGCGGTCGGTCAGGTGCCGGAGAGAGCGCGGTATCCAGTCGCCAGACGCGCCTGCACAGACGACGGAGAGCAGAGGCAGCAGCAGAGGCAGAGGCAGTAGCAGAGGCAGCAGCAGAGGCAGAGGCAGAGGCAGCGATGGCAGCAGCAGCTAGACGCAGGAACTGGCGACCGGCTTGGCCATGCAGCAATGTTGGCATGGGCGGCAACCTAGACGCGGCACATATAAATCCGTGCATCTGCGGTGTGACTGCTGCGCGGGAGAGACGCCTCCAGCTGCGTACTTGCCCCGGCCTGTTTACAGGCCATCTGCACCCGGGGCGCTGCATGAGTAAGGCGAGCGGCACGCTGAGCGGCGACCACATGCTAGCGGCCTGGCTGCCGAAGAGCGCTATATGGCCGCTTGGAGGTGCCACGCCCTGTATGCGAGACGCCCCAGGTGTCCCTCGATGTCTTTGTGTTGTCCCTCGATGTCCTTGTCTGGTCCTACGATGCCCCTGCCTGGTCCCACGATGCCCTTGCCTTGTCCCACGATGCGGCTCCTGACGTATGCGGCGGTGACTGCGGCGAGGGAATTCGTATTTCCCAGTTGGTGCGGCGCGGGACGGTGGTCGATGCGACGAGTTGCAATTTGGAGCGGGCAATAAAAATGATATTGCCCGCTCAAAATGCGGAAATTATGGCCAGCGAGCTTCGCCTGGTCAGCGCAAGGCATCTGGAGCATGCTCCGGCCCTTTTAGGGGCCAATCCGATGTATTGCGCATTTTCGCAAATTCAGCTGCAAAGACAAAAAGTTGCAGCGTGCATGTAAAAAAATAACAAATACTTACCGGACGAAGCGGCGGGACATTGGCGGCGTGTGGCGTATATATGTACGCCTCCGGACACTTCCTCGATGACGCTGTAGAAATAAAATTAAATATAATTAGTTAATTAGTTAATTTCTTAGTATTTGTAAATTCCAATGAACTTACGTGCAACTCGTGTGCAGCTTTTTTCGCTTTGGGCAGCCATGTTCTTTGCTCAAAGTGTGTCCAATATGTCAAAAGCTCGAAAAATGCAAACTGTGCTAAAACAGTGTTGCCAAATAATGTAGCTGCCAAAATGAGTAATTACTCAATGTTAGCTGTTAAGACTTAGCAGTGATATGTTAACTTACATAAAAATGCTAAATTACTTAAAAATGTTAGATGTAAACACTGACTCTGTTATGTTAAGTAGCAGAATATTTGAAATTTGGGCGCAATGTTAAGCCCAGCTTAATGTTAGATATGTAAGTTGAATAGAACTTCTGTTAGTTGCTAATTGTGATAGTAATAGGGAAGTTGATTAAAATAGAGTGCCACCAGAATGTCCTGGTGGTCTCAATAAATTTGATATTGAAAAAAAAACAGACGACGGAGAGCAGAGGCAGCAGCAGAGGCAGTAGCGACGGCATCAGTAACAGCAGCGGCAGCAGTAGCGACGGCATCAGTAACAGCAGCAGCTATGGAAACAGCAGCAAATACGGCATCAGCTACAGCAGCAGCGACGGCAGTAGTTACGGCAGCAGCAGCAGCGACGGCGGCAGCAGCACCTACAGCACCGGCATCAGCAGCAGCACCTACAGTATCGGCTACAGCGGCATCAGCTACAGCATCGGCTACAGCGGTATCTGCACCAGCAGCAGCGACGGCAGCAGCAGCACCTACAGCATCAGCAGCAGCGGCATCAGCAGCTACAGCACCAGCAGCGGCATCAGCGATAGCAGCAGCTACGGCAGCAGCGACGTCAACTGCTACGGCAGCAGCGACCACGCAGCACGCGCATGGCCTGGAGCAGCCGGCCCTGGGACTGGAGCAATCCGCTCAACAGCTGGAGCAACCCGCCCTTCAGCCGGAACAGTCTACTCAACAGTCGGAACAGCCTGCTCATCAGCAGACCGCTCATCGACTGGAGCAAACCGCTCTTCGGCCGGGGCGAGTCGCTTTCCAGCTGGAGCAGACTGCTCAACAGCCGCAGCATTGGGCACTGCAGGTTGGCCAAGAAGTGCCGCCTGTTAACCAGGACGCACTGCTGGACCAGGGACTGCAGTTGGCCCGTACTTACCTGGAGCGACTGCTAGATGACGATGTTGAGGAGCGAGAAGCGCAGCCCCGAGGACGACGCAGGCACCTAGCGGCAAACCCCTTGCTGCTTGGCTGGTCGCTGACATTTATTTATTTAAATTTGTCAGCATCAACCAAGCTGGCAAGGAGACCTGCACACGGCCGCTGTATATACAGCAGCGGTCGGTCAGGTGCCGGAGAGAGCGCGGTATCCAGTCGCCAGACGCGCCTGCACAGACGACGGAGAGCAGAGGCAGCAGCAGAGGCAGAGGCAGTAGCAGAGGCAGCAGCAGAGGCAGAGGCAGAGGCAGCGATGGCAGCAGCAGCTAGACGCAGGAACTGGCGACCGGCTTGGCCATGCAGCAATGTTGGCATGGGCGGCAACCTAGACGCGGCACATATAAATCCGTGCATCTGCGGTGTGACTGCTGCGCGGGAGAGACGCCTCCAGCTGCGTACTTGCCCCGGCCTGTTTACAGGCCATCTGCACCCGGGGCGCTGCATGAGTAAGGCGAGCGGCACGCTGAGCGGCGACCACATGCTAGCGGCCTGGCTGCCGAAGAGCGCTATATGGCCGCTTGGAGGTGCCACGCCCTGTATGCGAGACGCCCCAGGTGTCCCTCGATGTCTTTGTGTTGTCCCTCGATGTCCTTGTCTGGTCCTACGATGCCCCTGCCTGGTCCCACGATGCCCTTGCCTTGTCCCACGATGCGGCTCCTGACGTATGCGGCGGTGACTGCGGCGAGGGAATTCGTATTTCCCAGTTGGTGCGGCGCGGGACGGTGGTCGATGCGACGAGTTGCAATTTGGAGCGGGCAATAAAAATGATATTGCCCGCTCAAAATGCGGAAATTATGGCCAGCGAGCTTCGCCTGGTCAGCGCAAGGCATCTGGAGCATGCTCCGGCCCTTTTAGGGGCCAATCCGATGTATTGCGCATTTTCGCAAATTCAGCTGCAAAGAAAAAAAGTTGCAGCGTGCATGTAAAAAAATAACAAATACTTACCGGACGAAGCGGCGGGACATTGGCGGCGTGTGGCGTATATATGTACGCCTCCGGACACTTCCTCGATGACGCTGTAGAAATAAAATTAAATATAATTAGTTAATTAGTTAATTTCTTAGTATTTGTAAATTCCAATGAACTTACGTGCAACTCGTGTGCAGCTTTTTTCGCTTTGGGCAGCCATGTTCTTTGCTCAAAGTGTGTCCAATATGTCAAAAGCTCGAAAAATGCAAACTGTGCTAAAACAGTGTTGCCAAATAATGTAGCTGCCAAAATGAGTAATTACTCAATGTTAGCTGTTAAGACTTAGCAGTGATATGTTAACTTACATAAAAATGCTAAATTACTTAAAAATGTTAGATGTAAACACTGACTCTGTTATGTTAAGTAGCAGAATATTTGAAATTTGGGCGCAATGTTAAGCCCAGCTTAATGTTAGATATGTAAGTTGAATAGAACTTCTGTTAGTTGCTAATTGTGATAGTAATAGGGAAGTTGATTAAAATAGAGTGCCACCAGAATGTCCTGGTGGTCTCAATAAATTTGATATTGAAAAAAAAACAGACGACGGAGAGCAGAGGCAGCAGCAGAGGCAGTAGCGACGGCATCAGTAACAGCAGCGGCAGCAGTAGCGACGGCATCAGTAACAGCAGCAGCTATGGAAACAGCAGCAAATACGGCATCAGCTACAGCAGCAGCGACGGCAGTAGTTACGGCAGCAGCAGCAGCGACGGCGGCAGCAGCACCTACAGCACCGGCATCAGCAGCAGCACCTACAGTATCGGCTACAGCGGCATCAGCTACAGCATCGGCTACAGCGGTATCTGCACCAGCAGCAGCGACGGCAGCAGCAGCACCTACAGCATCAGCAGCAGCGGCATCAGCAGCTACAGCACCAGCAGCGGCATCAGCGATAGCAGCAGCTACGGTAGCAGCGACGTCAACTGCTACGGCAGCAGCGACCACGCAGCACGCGCATGGCCTGGAGCAGCCGGCCCTGGGACTGGAGCAATCCGCTCAACAGCTGGAGCAACCCGCCCTTCAGCCGGAACAGTCTACTCAACAGTCGGAACAGCCTGCTCATCAGCAGACCGCTCATCGACTGGAGCAAACCGCTCTTCGGCCGGGGCGAGTCGCTTTCCAGCTGGAGCAGACTGCTCAACAGCCGCAGCATTGGGCACTGCAGGTTGGCCAAGAAGTGCCGCCTGTTAACCAGGACGCACTGCTGGACCAGGGACTGCAGTTGGCCCGTACTTACCTGGAGCGACTGCTAGATGACGATGTTGAGGAGCGAGAAGCGCAGCCCCGAGGACGACGCAGGCACCTAGCGGCAAACCCCTTGCTGCTTGGCTGGTCGCTGACATTTATTTATTTAAATTTGTCAGCATCAACCAAGCTGGCAAGGAGACCTGCACACGGCCGCTGTATATACAGCAGCGGTCGGTCAGGTGCCGGAGAGAGCGCGGTATCCAGTCGCCAGACGCGCCTGCACAGACGACGGAGAGCAGAGGCAGCAGCAGAGGCAGAGGCAGTAGCAGAGGCAGCAGCAGAGGCAGAGGCAGAGGCAGCGATGCGCAGCAGCAGCTAGACGCAGGAACTGGCGACCGGCTTGGCCATGCAGCAATGTTGGCATGGGCGGCAACCTAGACGCGGCACATATAAATCCGTGCATCTGCGGTGTGACTGCTGCGCGGGAGAGACGCCTCCAGCTGCGTACTTGCCCCGGCCTGTTTACAGGCCATCTGCACCCGGGGCGCTGCATGAGTAAGGCGAGCGGCACGCTGAGCGGCGACCACATGCTAGCGGCCTGGCTGCCGAAGAGCGCTATATGGCCGCTTGGAGGTGCCACGCCCTGTATGCGAGACGCCCCAGGTGTCCCTCGATGTCTTTGTGTTGTCCCTCGATGTCCTTGTCTGGTCCTACGATGCCCCTGCCTGGTCCCACGATGCCCTTGCCTTGTCCCACGATGCGGCTCCTGACGTATGCGGCGGTGACTGCGGCGAGGGAATTCGTATTTCCCAGTTGGTGCGGCGCGGGACGGTGGTCGATGCGACGAGTTGCAATTTGGAGCGGGCAATAAAAATGATATTGCCCGCTCAAAATGCGGAAATTATGGCCAGCGAGCTTCGCCTGGTCAGCGCAAGGCATCTGGAGCATGCTCCGGCCCTTTTAGGGGCCAATCCGATGTATTGCGCATTTTCGCAAATTCAGCTGCAAAGGAAAAAAGTTGCAGCGTGCATGTAAAAAAATAACAAATACTTACCGGACGAAGCGGCGGGACATTGGCGGCGTGTGGCGTATATATGTACGCCTCCGGACACTTCCTCGATGACGCTGTAGAAATAAAATTAAATATAATTAGTTAATTAGTTAATTTCTTAGTATTTGTAAATTCCAATGAACTTACGTGCAACTCGTGTGCAGCTTTTTTCGCTTTGGGCAGCCATGTTCTTTGCTCAAAGTGTGTCCAATATGTCAAAAGCTCGAAAAATGCAAACTGTGCTAAAACAGTGTTGCCAAATAATGTAGCTGCCAAAATGAGTAATTACTCAATGTTAGCTGTTAAGACTTAGCAGTGATATGTTAACTTACATAAAAATGCTAAATTACTTAAAAATGTTAGATGTAAACACTGACTCTGTTATGTTAAGTAGCAGAATATTTGAAATTTGGGCGCAATGTTAAGCCCAGCTTAATGTTAGATATGTAAGTTGAATAGAACTTCTGTTAGTTGCTAATTGTGATAGTAATAGGGAAGTTGATTAAAATAGAGTGCCACCAGAATGTCCTGGTGGTCTCAATAAATTTGATATTGAAAAAAAAAAACAGACGACGGAGAGCAGAGGCAGCAGCAGAGGCAGTAGCGACGGCATCAGTAACAGCAGCGGCAGCAGTAGCGACGGCATCAGTAACAGCAGCAGCTATGGAAACAGCAGCAAATACGGCATCAGCTACAGCAGCAGCGACGGCAGTAGTTACGGCAGCAGCAGCAGCGACGGCGGCAGCAGCACCTACAGCACCGGCATCAGCAGCAGCACCTACAGTATCGGCTACAGCGGCATCAGCTACAGCATCGGCTACAGCGGTATCTGCACCAGCAGCAGCGACGGCAGCAGCAGCACCTACAGCATCAGCAGCAGCGGCATCAGCAGCTACAGCACCAGCAGCGGCATCAGCGATAGCAGCAGCTACGGTAGCAGCGACGTCAACTGCTACGGCAGCAGCGACCACGCAGCACGCGCATGGCCTGGAGCAGCCGGCCCTGGGACTGGAGCAATCCGCTCAACAGCTGGAGCAACCCGCCCTTCAGCCGGAACAGTCTACTCAACAGTCGGAACAGCCTGCTCATCAGCAGACCGCTCATCGACTGGAGCAAACCGCTCTTCGGCCGGGGCGAGTCGCTTTCCAGCTGGAGCAGACTGCTCAACAGCCGCAGCATTGGGCACTGCAGGTTGGCCAAGAAGTGCCGCCTGTTAACCAGGACGCACTGCTGGACCAGGGACTGCAGTTGGCCCGTACTTACCTGGAGCGACTGCTAGATGACGATGTTGAGGAGCGAGAAGCGCAGCCCCGAGGACGACGCAGGCACCTAGCGGCAAACCCCTTGCTGCTTGGCTGGTCGCTGACATTTATTTATTTAAATTTGTCAGCATCAACCAAGCTGGCAAGGAGACCTGCACACGGCCGCTGTATATACAGCAGCGGTCGGTCAGGTGCCGGAGAGAGCGCGGTATCCAGTCGCCAGACGCGCCTGCACAGACGACGGAGAGCAGAGGCAGCAGCAGAGGCAGAGGCAGTAGCAGAGGCAGCAGCAGAGGCAGAGGCAGAGGCAGCGATGGCAGCAGCAGCTAGACGCAGGAACTGGCGACCGGCTTGGCCATGCAGCAATGTTGGCATGGGCGGCAACCTAGACGCGGCACATATAAATCCGTGCATCTGCGGTGTGACTGCTGCGCGGGAGAGACGCCTCCAGCTGCGTACTTGCCCCGGCCTGTTTACAGGCCATCTGCACCCGGGGCGCTGCATGAGTAAGGCGAGCGGCACGCTGAGCGGCGACCACATGCTAGCGGCCTGGCTGCCGAAGAGCGCTATATGGCCGCTTGGAGGTGCCACGCCCTGTATGCGAGACGCCCCAGGTGTCCCTCGATGTCTTTGTGTTGTCCCTCGATGTCCTTGTCTGGTCCTACGATGCCCCTGCCTGGTCCCACGATGCCCTTGCCTTGTCCCACGATGCGGCTCCTGACGTATGCGGCGGTGACTGCGGCGAGGGAATTCGTATTTCCCAGTTGGTGCGGCGCGGGACGGTGGTCGATGCGACGAGTTGCAATTTGGAGCGGGCAATAAAAATGATATTGCCCGCTCAAAATGCGGAAATTATGGCCAGCGAGCTTCGCCTGGTCAGCGCAAGGCATCTGGAGCATGCTCCGGCCCTTTTAGGGGCCAATCCGATGTATTGCGCATTTTCGCAAATTCAGCTGCAAAGAAAAAAAGTTGCAGCGTGCATGTAAAAAAATAACAAATACTTACCGGACGAAGCGGCGGGACATTGGCGGCGTGTGGCGTATATATGTACGCCTCCGGACACTTCCTCGATGACGCTGTAGAAATAAAATTAAATATAATTAGTTAATTAGTTAATTTCTTAGTATTTGTAAATTCCAATGAACTTACGTGCAACTCGTGTGCAGCTTTTTTCGCTTTGGGCAGCCATGTTCTTTGCTCAAAGTGTGTCCAATATGTCAAAAGCTCGAAAAATGCAAACTGTGCTAAAACAGTGTTGCCAAATAATGTAGCTGCCAAAATGAGTAATTACTCAATGTTAGCTGTTAAGACTTAGCAGTGATATGTTAACTTACATAAAAATGCTAAATTACTTAAAAATGTTAGATGTAAACACTGACTCTGTTATGTTAAGTAGCAGAATATTTGAAATTTGGGCGCAATGTTAAGCCCAGCTTAATGTTAGATATGTAAGTTGAATAGAACTTCTGTTAGTTGCTAATTGTGATAGTAATAGGGAAGTTGATTAAAATAGAGTGCCACCAGAATGTCCTGGTGGTCTCAATAAATTTGATATTGAAAAAAAAAAACAGACGACGGAGAGCAGAGGCAGCAGCAGAGGCAGTAGCGACGGCATCAGTAACAGCAGCGGCAGCAGTAGCGACGGCATCAGTAACAGCAGCAGCTATGGAAACAGCAGCAAATACGGCATCAGCTACAGCAGCAGCGACGGCAGTAGTTACGGCAGCAGCAGCAGCGACGGCGGCAGCAGCACCTACAGCACCGGCATCAGCAGCAGCACCTACAGTATCGGCTACAGCGGCATCAGCTACAGCATCGGCTACAGCGGTATCTGCACCAGCAGCAGCGACGGCAGCAGCAGCACCTACAGCATCAGCAGCAGCGGCATCAGCAGCTACAGCACCAGCAGCGGCATCAGCGATAGCAGCAGCTACGGTAGCAGCGACGTCAACTGCTACGGCAGCAGCGACCACGCAGCACGCGCATGGCCTGGAGCAGCCGGCCCTGGGACTGGAGCAATCCGCTCAACAGCTGGAGCAACCCGCCCTTCAGCCGGAACAGTCTACTCAACAGTCGGAACAGCCTGCTCATCAGCAGACCGCTCATCGACTGGAGCAAACCGCTCTTCGGCCGGGGCGAGTCGCTTTCCAGCTGGAGCAGACTGCTCAACAGCCGCAGCATTGGGCACTGCAGGTTGGCCAAGAAGTGCCGCCTGTTAACCAGGACGCACTGCTGGACCAGGGACTGCAGTTGGCCCGTACTTACCTGGAGCGACTGCTAGATGACGATGTTGAGGAGCGAGAAGCGCAGCCCCGAGGACGACGCAGGCACCTAGCGGCAAACCCCTTGCTGCTTGGCTGGTCGCTGACATTTATTTATTTAAATTTGTCAGCATCAACCAAGCTGGCAAGGAGACCTGCACACGGCCGCTGTATATACAGCAGCGGTCGGTCAGGTGCCGGAGAGAGCGCGGTATCCAGTCGCCAGACGCGCCTGCACAGACGACGGAGAGCAGAGGCAGCAGCAGAGGCAGAGGCAGTAGCAGAGGCAGCAGCAGAGGCAGAGGCAGAGGCAGCGATGGCAGCAGCAGCTAGACGCAGGAACTGGCGACCGGCTTGGCCATGCAGCAATGTTGGCATGGGCGGCAACCTAGACGCGGCACATATAAATCCGTGCATCTGCGGTGTGACTGCTGCGCGGGAGAGACGCCTCCAGCTGCGTACTTGCCCCGGCCTGTTTACAGGCCATCTGCACCCGGGGCGCTGCATGAGTAAGGCGAGCGGCACGCTGAGCGGCGACCACATGCTAGCGGCCTGGCTGCCGAAGAGCGCTATATGGCCGCTTGGAGGTGCCACGCCCTGTATGCGAGACGCCCCAGGTGTCCCTCGATGTCTTTGTGTTGTCCCTCGATGTCCTTGTCTGGTCCTACGATGCCCCTGCCTGGTCCCACGATGCCCTTGCCTTGTCCCACGATGCGGCTCCTGACGTATGCGGCGGTGACTGCGGCGAGGGAATTCGTATTTCCCAGTTGGTGCGGCGCGGGACGGTGGTCGATGCGACGAGTTGCAATTTGGAGCGGGCAATAAAAATGATATTGCCCGCTCAAAATGCGGAAATTATGGCCAGCGAGCTTCGCCTGGTCAGCGCAAGGCATCTGGAGCATGCTCCGGCCCTTTTAGGGGCCAATCCGATGTATTGCGCATTTTCGCAAATTCAGCTGCAAAGAAAAAAAGTTGCAGCGTGCATGTAAAAAAATAACAAATACTTACCGGACGAAGCGGCGGGACATTGGCGGCGTGTGGCGTATATATGTACGCCTCCGGACACTTCCTCGATGACGCTGTAGAAATAAAATTAAATATAATTAGTTAATTAGTTAATTTCTTAGTATTTGTAAATTCCAATGAACTTACGTGCAACTCGTGTGCAGCTTTTTTCGCTTTGGGCAGCCATGTTCTTTGCTCAAAGTGTGTCCAATATGTCAAAAGCTCGAAAAATGCAAACTGTGCTAAAACAGTGTTGCCAAATAATGTAGCTGCCAAAATGAGTAATTACTCAATGTTAGCTGTTAAGACTTAGCAGTGATATGTTAACTTACATAAAAATGCTAAATTACTTAAAAATGTTAGATGTAAACACTGACTCTGTTATGTTAAGTAGCAGAATATTTGAAATTTGGGCGCAATGTTAAGCCCAGCTTAATGTTAGATATGTAAGTTGAATAGAACTTCTGTTAGTTGCTAATTGTGATAGTAATAGGGAAGTTGATTAAAATAGAGTGCCACCAGAATGTCCTGGTGGTCTCAATAAATTTGATATTGAAAAAAAAAAACAGACGACGGAGAGCAGAGGCAGCAGCAGAGGCAGTAGCGACGGCATCAGTAACAGCAGCGGCAGCAGTAGCGACGGCATCAGTAACAGCAGCAGCTATGGAAACAGCAGCAAATACGGCATCAGCTACAGCAGCAGCGACGGCAGTAGTTACGGCAGCAGCAGCAGCGACGGCGGCAGCAGCACCTACAGCACCGGCATCAGCAGCAGCACCTACAGTATCGGCTACAGCGGCATCAGCTACAGCATCGGCTACAGCGGTATCTGCACCAGCAGCAGCGACGGCAGCAGCAGCACCTACAGCATCAGCAGCAGCGGCATCAGCAGCTACAGCACCAGCAGCGGCATCAGCGATAGCAGCAGCTACGGTAGCAGCGACGTCAACTGCTACGGCAGCAGCGACCACGCAGCACGCGCATGGCCTGGAGCAGCCGGCCCTGGGACTGGAGCAATCCGCTCAACAGCTGGAGCAACCCGCCCTTCAGCCGGAACAGTCTACTCAACAGTCGGAACAGCCTGCTCATCAGCAGACCGCTCATCGACTGGAGCAAACCGCTCTTCGGCCGGGGCGAGTCGCTTTCCAGCTGGAGCAGACTGCTCAACAGCCGCAGCATTGGGCACTGCAGGTTGGCCAAGAAGTGCCGCCTGTTAACCAGGACGCACTGCTGGACCAGGGACTGCAGTTGGCCCGTACTTACCTGGAGCGACTGCTAGATGACGATGTTGAGGAGCGAGAAGCGCAGCCCCGAGGACGACGCAGGCACCTAGCGGCAAACCCCTTGCTGCTTGGCTGGTCGCTGACATTTATTTATTTAAATTTGTCAGCATCAACCAAGCTGGCAAGGAGACCTGCACACGGCCGCTGTATATACAGCAGCGGTCGGTCAGGTGCCGGAGAGAGCGCGGTATCCAGTCGCCAGACGCGCCTGCACAGACGACGGAGAGCAGAGGCAGCAGCAGAGGCAGAGGCAGTAGCAGAGGCAGCAGCAGAGGCAGAGGCAGAGGCAGCGATGGCAGCAGCAGCTAGACGCAGGAACTGGCGACCGGCTTGGCCATGCAGCAATGTTGGCATGGGCGGCAACCTAGACGCGGCACATATAAATCCGTGCATCTGCGGTGTGACTGCTGCGCGGGAGAGACGCCTCCAGCTGCGTACTTGCCCCGGCCTGTTTACAGGCCATCTGCACCCGGGGCGCTGCATGAGTAAGGCGAGCGGCACGCTGAGCGGCGACCACATGCTAGCGGCCTGGCTGCCGAAGAGCGCTATATGGCCGCTTGGAGGTGCCACGCCCTGTATGCGAGACGCCCCAGGTGTCCCTCGATGTCTTTGTGTTGTCCCTCGATGTCCTTGTCTGGTCCTACGATGCCCCTGCCTGGTCCCACGATGCCCTTGCCTTGTCCCACGATGCGGCTCCTGACGTATGCGGCGGTGACTGCGGCGAGGGAATTCGTATTTCCCAGTTGGTGCGGCGCGGGACGGTGGTCGATGCGACGAGTTGCAATTTGGAGCGGGCAATAAAAATGATATTGCCCGCTCAAAATGCGGAAATTATGGCCAGCGAGCTTCGCCTGGTCAGCGCAAGGCATCTGGAGCATGCTCCGGCCCTTTTAGGGGCCAATCCGATGTATTGCGCATTTTCGCAAATTCAGCTGCAAAGAAAAAAAGTTGCAGCGTGCATGTAAAAAAATAACAAATACTTACCGGACGAAGCGGCGGGACATTGGCGGCGTGTGGCGTATATATGTACGCCTCCGGACACTTCCTCGATGACGCTGTAGAAATAAAATTAAATATAATTAGTTAATTAGTTAATTTCTTAGTATTTGTAAATTCCAATGAACTTACGTGCAACTCGTGTGCAGCTTTTTTCGCTTTGGGCAGCCATGTTCTTTGCTCAAAGTGTGTCCAATATGTCAAAAGCTCGAAAAATGCAAACTGTGCTAAAACAGTGTTGCCAAATAATGTAGCTGCCAAAATGAGTAATTACTCAATGTTAGCTGTTAAGACTTAGCAGTGATATGTTAACTTACATAAAAATGCTAAATTACTTAAAAATGTTAGATGTAAACACTGACTCTGTTATGTTAAGTAGCAGAATATTTGAAATTTGGGCGCAATGTTAAGCCCAGCTTAATGTTAGATATGTAAGTTGAATAGAACTTCTGTTAGTTGCTAATTGTGATAGTAATAGGGAAGTTGATTAAAATAGAGTGCCACCAGAATGTCCTGGTGGTCTCAATAAATTTGATATTGAAAAAAAAAAACAGACGACGGAGAGCAGAGGCAGCAGCAGAGGCAGTAGCGACGGCATCAGTAACAGCAGCGGCAGCAGTAGCGACGGCATCAGTAACAGCAGCAGCTATGGAAACAGCAGCAAATACGGCATCAGCTACAGCAGCAGCGACGGCAGTAGTTACGGCAGCAGCAGCAGCGACGGCGGCAGCAGCACCTACAGCACCGGCATCAGCAGCAGCACCTACAGTATCGGCTACAGCGGCATCAGCTACAGCATCGGCTACAGCGGTATCTGCACCAGCAGCAGCGACGGCAGCAGCAGCACCTACAGCATCAGCAGCAGCGGCATCAGCAGCTACAGCACCAGCAGCGGCATCAGCGATAGCAGCAGCTACGGTAGCAGCGACGTCAACTGCTACGGCAGCAGCGACCACGCAGCACGCGCATGGCCTGGAGCAGCCGGCCCTGGGACTGGAGCAATCCGCTCAACAGCTGGAGCAACCCGCCCTTCAGCCGGAACAGTCTACTCAACAGTCGGAACAGCCTGCTCATCAGCAGACCGCTCATCGACTGGAGCAAACCGCTCTTCGGCCGGGGCGAGTCGCTTTCCAGCTGGAGCAGACTGCTCAACAGCCGCAGCATTGGGCACTGCAGGTTGGCCAAGAAGTGCCGCCTGTTAACCAGGACGCACTGCTGGACCAGGGACTGCAGTTGGCCCGTACTTACCTGGAGCGACTGCTAGATGACGATGTTGAGGAGCGAGAAGCGCAGCCCCGAGGACGACGCAGGCACCTAGCGGCAAACCCCTTGCTGCTTGGCTGGTCGCTGACATTTATTTATTTAAATTTGTCAGCATCAACCAAGCTGGCAAGGAGACCTGCACACGGCCGCTGTATATACAGCAGCGGTCGGTCAGGTGCCGGAGAGAGCGCGGTATCCAGTCGCCAGACGCGCCTGCACAGACGACGGAGAGCAGAGGCAGCAGCAGAGGCAGAGGCAGTAGCAGAGGCAGCAGCAGAGGCAGAGGCAGAGGCAGCGATGGCAGCAGCAGCTAGACGCAGGAACTGGCGACCGGCTTGGCCATGCAGCAATGTTGGCATGGGCGGCAACCTAGACGCGGCACATATAAATCCGTGCATCTGCGGTGTGACTGCTGCGCGGGAGAGACGCCTCCAGCTGCGTACTTGCCCCGGCCTGTTTACAGGCCATCTGCACCCGGGGCGCTGCATGAGTAAGGCGAGCGGCACGCTGAGCGGCGACCACATGCTAGCGGCCTGGCTGCCGAAGAGCGCTATATGGCCGCTTGGAGGTGCCACGCCCTGTATGCGAGACGCCCCAGGTGTCCCTCGATGTCTTTGTGTTGTCCCTCGATGTCCTTGTCTGGTCCTACGATGCCCCTGCCTGGTCCCACGATGCCCTTGCCTTGTCCCACGATGCGGCTCCTGACGTATGCGGCGGTGACTGCGGCGAGGGAATTCGTATTTCCCAGTTGGTGCGGCGCGGGACGGTGGTCGATGCGACGAGTTGCAATTTGGAGCGGGCAATAAAAATGATATTGCCCGCTCAAAATGCGGAAATTATGGCCAGCGAGCTTCGCCTGGTCAGCGCAAGGCATCTGGAGCATGCTCCGGCCCTTTTAGGGGCCAATCCGATGTATTGCGCATTTTCGCAAATTCAGCTGCAAAGAAAAAAAGTTGCAGCGTGCATGTAAAAAAATAACAAATACTTACCGGACGAAGCGGCGGGACATTGGCGGCGTGTGGCGTATATATGTACGCCTCCGGACACTTCCTCGATGACGCTGTAGAAATAAAATTAAATATAATTAGTTAATTAGTTAATTTCTTAGTATTTGTAAATTCCAATGAACTTACGTGCAACTCGTGTGCAGCTTTTTTCGCTTTGGGCAGCCATGTTCTTTGCTCAAAGTGTGTCCAATATGTCAAAAGCTCGAAAAATGCAAACTGTGCTAAAACAGTGTTGCCAAATAATGTAGCTGCCAAAATGAGTAATTACTCAATGTTAGCTGTTAAGACTTAGCAGTGATATGTTAACTTACATAAAAATGCTAAATTACTTAAAAATGTTAGATGTAAACACTGACTCTGTTATGTTAAGTAGCAGAATATTTGAAATTTGGGCGCAATGTTAAGCCCAGCTTAATGTTAGATATGTAAGTTGAATAGAACTTCTGTTAGTTGCTAATTGTGATAGTAATAGGGAAGTTGATTAAAATAGAGTGCCACCAGAATGTCCTGGTGGTCTCAATAAATTTGATATTGAAAAAAAAAAACAGACGACGGAGAGCAGAGGCAGCAGCAGAGGCAGTAGCGACGGCATCAGTAACAGCAGCGGCAGCAGTAGCGACGGCATCAGTAACAGCAGCAGCTATGGAAACAGCAGCAAATACGGCATCAGCTACAGCAGCAGCGACGGCAGTAGTTACGGCAGCAGCAGCAGCGACGGCGGCAGCAGCACCTACAGCACCGGCATCAGCAGCAGCACCTACAGTATCGGCTACAGCGGCATCAGCTACAGCATCGGCTACAGCGGTATCTGCACCAGCAGCAGCGACGGCAGCAGCAGCACCTACAGCATCAGCAGCAGCGGCATCAGCAGCTACAGCACCAGCAGCGGCATCAGCGATAGCAGCAGCTACGGTAGCAGCGACGTCAACTGCTACGGCAGCAGCGACCACGCAGCACGCGCATGGCCTGGAGCAGCCGGCCCTGGGACTGGAGCAATCCGCTCAACAGCTGGAGCAACCCGCCCTTCAGCCGGAACAGTCTACTCAACAGTCGGAACAGCCTGCTCATCAGCAGACCGCTCATCGACTGGAGCAAACCGCTCTTCGGCCGGGGCGAGTCGCTTTCCAGCTGGAGCAGACTGCTCAACAGCCGCAGCATTGGGCACTGCAGGTTGGCCAAGAAGTGCCGCCTGTTAACCAGGACGCACTGCTGGACCAGGGACTGCAGTTGGCCCGTACTTACCTGGAGCGACTGCTAGATGACGATGTTGAGGAGCGAGAAGCGCAGCCCCGAGGACGACGCAGGCACCTAGCGGCAAACCCCTTGCTGCTTGGCTGGTCGCTGACATTTATTTATTTAAATTTGTCAGCATCAACCAAGCTGGCAAGGAGACCTGCACACGGCCGCTGTATATACAGCAGCGGTCGGTCAGGTGCCGGAGAGAGCGCGGTATCCAGTCGCCAGACGCGCCTGCACAGACGACGGAGAGCAGAGGCAGCAGCAGAGGCAGAGGCAGTAGCAGAGGCAGCAGCAGAGGCAGAGGCAGAGGCAGCGATGGCAGCAGCAGCTAGACGCAGGAACTGGCGACCGGCTTGGCCATGCAGCAATGTTGGCATGGGCGGCAACCTAGACGCGGCACATATAAATCCGTGCATCTGCGGTGTGACTGCTGCGCGGGAGAGACGCCTCCAGCTGCGTACTTGCCCCGGCCTGTTTACAGGCCATCTGCACCCGGGGCGCTGCATGAGTAAGGCGAGCGGCACGCTGAGCGGCGACCACATGCTAGCGGCCTGGCTGCCGAAGAGCGCTATATGGCCGCTTGGAGGTGCCACGCCCTGTATGCGAGACGCCCCAGGTGTCCCTCGATGTCTTTGTGTTGTCCCTCGATGTCCTTGTCTGGTCCTACGATGCCCCTGCCTGGTCCCACGATGCCCTTGCCTTGTCCCACGATGCGGCTCCTGACGTATGCGGCGGTGACTGCGGCGAGGGAATTCGTATTTCCCAGTTGGTGCGGCGCGGGACGGTGGTCGATGCGACGAGTTGCAATTTGGAGCGGGCAATAAAAATGATATTGCCCGCTCAAAATGCGGAAATTATGGCCAGCGAGCTTCGCCTGGTCAGCGCAAGGCATCTGGAGCATGCTCCGGCCCTTTTAGGGGCCAATCCGATGTATTGCGCATTTTCGCAAATTCAGCTGCAAAGAAAAAAAGTTGCAGCGTGCATGTAAAAAAATAACAAATACTTACCGGACGAAGCGGCGGGACATTGGCGGCGTGTGGCGTATATATGTACGCCTCCGGACACTTCCTCGATGACGCTGTAGAAATAAAATTAAATATAATTAGTTAATTAGTTAATTTCTTAGTATTTGTAAATTCCAATGAACTTACGTGCAACTCGTGTGCAGCTTTTTTCGCTTTGGGCAGCCATGTTCTTTGCTCAAAGTGTGTCCAATATGTCAAAAGCTCGAAAAATGCAAACTGTGCTAAAACAGTGTTGCCAAATAATGTAGCTGCCAAAATGAGTAATTACTCAATGTTAGCTGTTAAGACTTAGCAGTGATATGTTAACTTACATAAAAATGCTAAATTACTTAAAAATGTTAGATGTAAACACTGACTCTGTTATGTTAAGTAGCAGAATATTTGAAATTTGGGCGCAATGTTAAGCCCAGCTTAATGTTAGATATGTAAGTTGAATAGAACTTCTGTTAGTTGCTAATTGTGATAGTAATAGGGAAGTTGATTAAAATAGAGTGCCACCAGAATGTCCTGGTGGTCTCAATAAATTTGATATTGAAAAAAAAAAACAGACGACGGAGAGCAGAGGCAGCAGCAGAGGCAGTAGCGACGGCATCAGTAACAGCAGCGGCAGCAGTAGCGACGGCATCAGTAACAGCAGCAGCTATGGAAACAGCAGCAAATACGGCATCAGCTACAGCAGCAGCGACGGCAGTAGTTACGGCAGCAGCAGCAGCGACGGCGGCAGCAGCACCTACAGCACCGGCATCAGCAGCAGCACCTACAGTATCGGCTACAGCGGCATCAGCTACAGCATCGGCTACAGCGGTATCTGCACCAGCAGCAGCGACGGCAGCAGCAGCACCTACAGCATCAGCAGCAGCGGCATCAGCAGCTACAGCACCAGCAGCGGCATCAGCGATAGCAGCAGCTACGGTAGCAGCGACGTCAACTGCTACGGCAGCAGCGACCACGCAGCACGCGCATGGCCTGGAGCAGCCGGCCCTGGGACTGGAGCAATCCGCTCAACAGCTGGAGCAACCCGCCCTTCAGCCGGAACAGTCTACTCAACAGTCGGAACAGCCTGCTCATCAGCAGACCGCTCATCGACTGGAGCAAACCGCTCTTCGGCCGGGGCGAGTCGCTTTCCAGCTGGAGC
The DNA here is from genome assembly GCA_035043565.1 of Drosophila robusta. Lineage (NCBI taxonomy): Eukaryota > Metazoa > Arthropoda > Insecta > Diptera > Drosophilidae > Drosophila > Drosophila robusta. The sequence goes on from JAWNMW010000378.1 coordinate 26,815, forward strand.
AGACTGCTCAACAGCCGCAGCATTGGGCACTGCAGGTTGGCCAAGAAGTGCCGCCTGTTAACCAGGACGCACTGCTGGACCAGGGACTGCAGTTGGCCCGTACTTACCTGGAGCGACTGCTAGATGACGATGTTGAGGAGCGAGAAGCGCAGCCCCGAGGACGACGCAGGCACCTAGCGGCAAACCCCTTGCTGCTTGGCTGGTCGCTGACATTTATTTATTTAAATTTGTCAGCATCAACCAAGCTGGCAAGGAGACCTGCACACGGCCGCTGTATATACAGCAGCGGTCGGTCAGGTGCCGGAGAGAGCGCGGTATCCAGTCGCCAGACGCGCCTGCACAGACGACGGAGAGCAGAGGCAGCAGCAGAGGCAGAGGCAGTAGCAGAGGCAGCAGCAGAGGCAGAGGCAGAGGCAGCGATGGCAGCAGCAGCTAGACGCAGGAACTGGCGACCGGCTTGGCCATGCAGCAATGTTGGCATGGGCGGCAACCTAGACGCGGCACATATAAATCCGTGCATCTGCGGTGTGACTGCTGCGCGGGAGAGACGCCTCCAGCTGCGTACTTGCCCCGGCCTGTTTACAGGCCATCTGCACCCGGGGCGCTGCATGAGTAAGGCGAGCGGCACGCTGAGCGGCGACCACATGCTAGCGGCCTGGCTGCCGAAGAGCGCTATATGGCCGCTTGGAGGTGCCACGCCCTGTATGCGAGACGCCCCAGGTGTCCCTCGATGTCTTTGTGTTGTCCCTCGATGTCCTTGTCTGGTCCTACGATGCCCCTGCCTGGTCCCACGATGCCCTTGCCTTGTCCCACGATGCGGCTCCTGACGTATGCGGCGGTGACTGCGGCGAGGGAATTCGTATTTCCCAGTTGGTGCGGCGCGGGACGGTGGTCGATGCGACGAGTTGCAATTTGGAGCGGGCAATAAAAATGATATTGCCCGCTCAAAATGCGGAAATTATGGCCAGCGAGCTTCGCCTGGTCAGCGCAAGGCATCTGGAGCATGCTCCGGCCCTTTTAGGGGCCAATCCGATGTATTGCGCATTTTCGCAAATTCAGCTGCAAAGAAAAAAAGTTGCAGCGTGCATGTAAAAAAATAACAAATACTTACCGGACGAAGCGGCGGGACATTGGCGGCGTGTGGCGTATATATGTACGCCTCCGGACACTTCCTCGATGACGCTGTAGAAATAAAATTAAATATAATTAGTTAATTAGTTAATTTCTTAGTATTTGTAAATTCCAATGAACTTACGTGCAACTCGTGTGCAGCTTTTTTCGCTTTGGGCAGCCATGTTCTTTGCTCAAAGTGTGTCCAATATGTCAAAAGCTCGAAAAATGCAAACTGTGCTAAAACAGTGTTGCCAAATAATGTAGCTGCCAAAATGAGTAATTACTCAATGTTAGCTGTTAAGACTTAGCAGTGATATGTTAACTTACATAAAAATGCTAAATTACTTAAAAATGTTAGATGTAAACACTGACTCTGTTATGTTAAGTAGCAGAATATTTGAAATTTGGGCGCAATGTTAAGCCCAGCTTAATGTTAGATATGTAAGTTGAATAGAACTTCTGTTAGTTGCTAATTGTGAGAGTAATAGGGAAGTTGATTAAAATAGAGTGCCACCAGAATGTCCTGGTGGTCTCAATAAATTTGATATTGAAAAAAACCACACTCCCCCTCTCTGTCAGCATTAATATTAATAGCGCAGAAATTCGGTCAGCAACCACGATAAACGATCATAATTAATAATGGATTGTTGATATTGGCCCCGCCGCAGATGGGAATTTAGCAAATGGATATTGCTATTGCTGCTCAGGTAACTGCAATTGCCACTGCCCCCGCTCCTGCCCCTGGCCCTCCGCGAGACACTGCTCAAGTCAACCTATGATGCATTAGGCAGCAACATGTTATATGGCTGTTGCCAATCACAAATGAACGAGCACTTCTTCAGCAACACGGCTATATAGACGCATGGCAGCGCATTCAGGTATGTTGGCTGCTGGCTCGTTTAGCGTGTCGCAGTGTAGCGACACAATTCTTTGCTGTTCCCGCTATTGTCGTATGTGGTCCCGTCGTATTTTCAGATCCTTTTCGCGCTCCTCATGCTCATAGGGATTGCTGCCGCTGTGCAGCAAACGTGCCGCCGACTGTTAGTAAGTTTTGTAAAATACTAATTAGAGAAAAAAATTTGAAATAATTGCAATTTAAAATAAGATTAGTGAATTTAATGTTTCTAAATTAGTTTTTTTTTTGATTAAAAATTGTGTTTATGCGCAGCCATGTTTATGTTTTAAGTGTTGTAAAATACTGTTTGTTAAAATGGACGAAAAACACATGTCGATAAATGTCAACCGTAAGTTTAAAATATAGAAATGACAAAAAATTGTAAATACTAATGTTGTAAGTTGTTATGTTAAGCAACAGCATATGTTAAATTGGGCGCAATATTAAGCTCAAAATTTCTGTTAGAATAGGTCCAATTCAATTCCATAAGTTGCTGTTAATAGTTATAAGGAAGTTGTTAAATAAAGAAACCACCGGACTAAGAAAAGTAATACACTTTAAGAATGTTAATTATCTGGGCAGTTTTTAATGTCTTTTTTGCTCGCCAATTTGTATGTTTGTATATTTGCTTCGATAACTCATTTCACCGGTTCCAGGGTTGGAACAACTGGTTTTCTAGCCTCCGTAAAACAACACTAAGTTTGATTTAGGCGCCATCAAATTCATTGTGAATGATGTTAAAGATTATTTGAATAAACTAGATCTTTAGACTGATTTAACTTCCTTGCCTGTTATGCACGCAAGGATGTTTCTGACATCTTTGTCCAGGTTTTATTGCGTGTGTCATTGACCACGGACAAAGAATATTAAGGTCACAATCTTTAGGGGAAGTTACCAGAAATCTACATACCAACTTTGGTGTGTCTAGCTTTAACATTGTGTGAATTATACACTTGTTATCGATTTGAGCTTTCAGTAGCATGGAAAGGAAATTGTTTCTGTGTATCGATTGGCAGCCTCCCAGTGGGCGTGGCACAAAAATCTTAACACTTTGTCTGAAGCAGATAACTACAAGTCAAAAATTATATCTAAAATAACGAGTTTCTATCTTCTATAGCGCCTAAAAAAGTTGTGATCATCCGGACAGCATGATGGGCATTGCACAAAACCAATATACTCTCATCATTTCGTGAACGAGTATAATTATTTTTAAAAATAAATTTAATAAAACGACTTGAAAATTTGTTCATTTTCAATATGCAACATCTAAAAGTAATATGTTTATTTTGTAATACCATAAAGTGTAATACACATTAATCTAATTGTCATTTAGCAAATGTTTAACAAACAAGCGTTCAAAGTACTCGCACAGCTACAAGATACAAATACAGTTATGCAAACAAATACATATATAAAGAGGTACAAGTATTTGCTATAGAGTAGTACAAACTAAAACGAGACTTTAACAATGATTATCTTCAGCTGCTACTCCGGCGTGTATGAGGGGGTGGTGGGGGTGGGGGTGGGGTGGTGTTGATCAGAGCAGCTCATCCGGTCCGCTACTATGGTGCACGCTGTGTATACATATGTATGTTCATATATAGTTAGGCTCTACGAATCGAATCCTCAATGACTTTGATTATGTGATCGCGATTAATCCAACGTATCTCAGTGTCCGCCAATTTCGCGCAATTCACGCTTACCAAGCGGCAGCGGGGGGCGGAAATTGTTGATGACCTTGCCATTGAACTCATTGCACGGACACTCCTCTTTGACATCGTAGGCATTCAGATTGCGCATGGCGTTCAGCTGATCGTCGGACACCTGAATGGGCGTCTTGAACACAATCCAAATGACGCACTCGGAGCAGGGCGGCGTTGTCAGCGAACCCTCGTATGTCCAGTAGGTGTGCACCGTCTTGGGCAGCAGCTTGCCGGGATCGCAGCCCTGCGGCAGGGTGACGCGATCGCCCTTGTGGAGCACAAACTGCAGCAGGCTGCTGACCTTGTCCAGTTCGGGATGATGATCGCCCGGCTGGAGGAAAACGCCCAGCACGGCGAGGCCATCGGGCGCGGCAGCTGCCTCGCCAAATGACTTGTATTTGGTGGTGTTCCAGTGCACCAGATGCAGTTCACCCGCATAGGAGACACCATCGACGGTGTGCTCCGATCCCTTGGAATCGGTGCAGCCCCAATGGCAATGGAACTGTTCTAGCTTAAAGATCTGATCGCCCAGCGGTCCGCCAGTTAGCTCCGAATTGGCGCCGTTCACATCCACACGCCAGCAGTAGCCTGCAGATAATCGGAAACTCTATTAGCTGGACATAGCTAGCAGCTGGTATTGGCTAGCTCCTACCTGGATTGACCAGACTCTTTGTGTCCTCCGGCACGTATTTCCATTTCAGTGGCGACACCTTCAGCTCGCTGCCCTTTTTGGCACTTGAGGGTGTTATGTCCACGGGCGACTGACGATGTCCGGATGCCTGCGGATAGTCCTTGGCCCAATGTGCGGGTCCTGTAAAGCATATAAGGTACGTTAATTAGCTACGACAATTAACAACTCGTTGGGCCAAACTCATTTGAGAAACTGTTGCCCCAACCATAACATAAAACATTTAGTTGCTTGTGTTTGTTCAGTCTATTCAAGTCATATATCAATATCGAGCTATTTGTAAGAAAGACTAAACGATTTGTCATTAAACCAAAGCAAAGAGAGTTAAACAATCATTAGTTCTAATGAGGACCATGAACACATCCCTCAAATTACTGTTCGGGTAGCATTAGAAAAATTAATTGGATGGGGATAAATTGATTAGATAGTTTAGGCAAGCAAAATCAAGTCAAAAGATTCCGCTTTCAGTTTAAGAAACTCCGTGTGGCCTATCGATTTTATTGTTACTGACTAAGCCCCCTATTTCATATTTCATATTTACGCACTCAAAAAAAGTTTTTCCTGATATATTTTGGACTATTATTATAATATTTGAGACAAAATGGAAATATTATATATTGCTTAATGGACTATATAAAATTGAAGGAATATGTAATTACCTCTGTTAAGAAAACAATGAACTTGATTAGAAAAAACAAAATGTGGCACACAACATGAAGGGAAGATACAGTCCCATTTTTTAAACGTAAATTGAAATGATTAAAATTGTAGGTAATTTTTATTCGGCTAAGAGAATTACATTTTTTTAGTCGGGGAAATGTAATGCCATCCTACAGATCCTGATCAGAAATTTTAAGCTAATCAAATTCATCACGTTCTTCTTAAAGATAAGCGAGCTTAGGATTTATAAGTGCTTCGTAAAAACCTTTCCATATATTTTGTATATTCTTTACGAATTTCTGTGACTTTCAAATTATGAACTAAAACAACACACTTTGTACCAGATATTCGAGTGCCTCTGTACGTAAGATATATGTATGTGGCTTAAATGATAAGCTTATCTTTAAATGCATGTAGACAGTATTCAAATCATTGTATAAGGTATATTTGCCGAAGTCTTAAGCATTTAAAAGAAATTTAACATCTGGCTAGTATAAAGAGGGTTTAAACAAAAGCTGGCGTAGCTAACTGTGTGCTTCGACAGTCGGCTCAGTTTCATACATAGGCAAATATTTGTGCTAAGATACTGAATATTTGGTATATAAGCTCATAGCTTAAGTGCCAACAACAAAATATAGCAGGTGTGAAAGAACGTAAACCTTAATAAGGCTTCAGTTATTCAGGCCAGAATCATATGTTTAAACTGATCAGAGAAAAAAATAAATATAAAATTATATTACTTTGTGGGCTTATAATACAAACTGGTTACGGGCATCGGTTAAGTTAATTCCAATTGCGCTTGGAGGGGAAAAACCATTGGGAAAATGATCATTAAATTAGAAAAACGCTTAGAACAATCAATCCGTTACATGTTTGAAGCACAACTCTATTTATATTATGAATTATTTACGTATAGTATAAAAAACTCGGGTAAATATTAAAGACTAGATGTTACAACAATCCGACTTGCTTTTGCTTGGCTGAACTGTTGACAGATGATAATTTAACAATCAAAAAAGTGTTTAATAGACAAAAATAAATAGAACATTTCAAGTGCCTGGACAAATATTCAATAAATAAAACTTTTATTTCTATGACAATTGGTGACAATACACTCAGCGAGAAACGCTTTTGTTAATTCTATTATGTACCTTAAATTTCTGAAGATATTATTCTTGAATTTTCTTATACGTTATATAAATAACTTGAACGTTATATAAATAATTTTACTAAGAGTATTGTATTTATAGTCTTATATTTACGAATTTCAGGTGACATGATGGTCATTTTAATACATTTTAAATTATTTTCGTGAGTGTTGATATTATTATCTGGAAGCATTTTATCTAGTCAAACGGCTGTGACAACAAAAATAAAATTTGCTGCCATTGTTTACGGCTGCATTTGCGTTTTTAATTATTGTCGTGTGCTGCAGCAACAACTGCAACAAATATTGACTTAGGGGTAGTCACGTGCTGTGACAAAGAATCACTCAAGAGAGCTGCGGCTCTGGGGAAGAAGAGTCATGTGATAGGATCGTTCGCACTGACGCACACACCGCAAGATAAACCCAACCGCAAACAGCCAACACGAACAACGTGTGGGCGGCGAAGGCGTGGTAGCTGAGATATCTAACGAATGTTAAGAAGCATTTAATCTGGCATTCACCTTATCTAAACTGTTGGGTGCAAGTCTTTACCATTGTCTCTGACACATGATAAATCACTGCGCCTTTCAAAGCTGTGGTCTTAAGGTATTTAGGTTCTGCGATTTAAGGCCAAGCCAAAAAGACAAAAAAAAAAACAAATAAACTGATAAATCATATATTGTTGTGCAATGCATTTTGGTTGTCAATGGACAATGGATAATTATGTAATTACAAAATCAAAGACTGTCTTCAATTTTGCAAGGAAAGTCGCAATTTGCCCATGTGACAAGCAAATTGATAGGGTATATAAATAGTTAGAAAGCTGATATACAGCTGCAGTTGACATAAAGATTGATAAAATAAATTAAAAGTTAAGTCCAGCGTAGGTTTGATAATCACATTCGTAATGCACATCACGTATACGCCATGTGTGGTTAAATCTAAAGCTAGAACCCATAGTGATAATTTGTCAATCTAAAAATTACAGTCTTGACTCATTTCAGGTTTGCTATTTCCACAAATGAAAAACAATTGCATAGTATATATAAAAAGTTCAAGCACACACTTGTGAAGTATCTGACTTATATATTTAAATCACGTATACACCGCGTATGGCAGCTGTAGCTGCAAACCCGATGGAATCCTTTTATTTACTCTTTTTTTTAATTTTATGCGCAAATTTCCATCCGATGATAAATTATCCAAATATTTTGAGCGCTTTATAAAGCTGTCATTTAGTCAGCTGCGTTTTATTAGCCATATTCATTTACTTGGATTTCTTATACACATTTATTAACTGCGCCTTTTCGTCATTTCGTACTACAGCTGCTGCTGCTGCTGTGGCCGGCAAATAGTATACCGAGCTTGCGGCTGTAAATTCTAAAGATCAACACTCTGTCAGACGAAGTTTAACTACTCTGCATGCAAACAGGTTTATGATATGTTGCTTGATTTTACAGTAAGCGCAGTCAAAAATAAATAAGCAATTTTGAAAATTACAAACTAATAATGTAAGTAAATATATTTTTGTTTATCAACATAATGTGCTACCATAAGTTTCTACATATAAAATAGAATACAAGAAATGAGGAAAGAAGAAAATTAATGTTGAATGCATTAGACCTCACTTTTAGAATAAAATTTTAAATTGTTTACTGTTTAGATAGGATCCCATAAAATAAGCCTACAAAATAAATTTTATTGTTTAATAGAATATAATATATTTATTGATTTATTTGAATTTTACCCAAAATATAATTACGTTTAACCGAAGCGTGCTGGAATTTAATCTGATAATTTTTTCACTATTAAAAACAGAGTACAACTCGTTATGACTTGTTAATTTAATTGTTAACTATTATAAAGTAATTGAACATGGTATAACATTATTTTTGACCTATTATTCCAATACTAGCTTTAATTTATGAATTTAATTTAAAGTTTTTTCCACAAAAACTTAGTTTTAGTAAATTAGTCAATTAGAATCCACACAATAAATAAATACTTATCTACCTTTTTTGGCGCTACAAATTGTATAAAGAGATTATCATGCTCAACAGAAAATTGGATAAATAAAAGAAAAGTAAAGTGAAGTCAAGTAGACTAGGTAAACACTTGCGTAAAAAGCAGCTAAAGAAACGCACGTGCCTTTAATTTACAATTATAATTAAATACGAAACTGTCGCGTTTGCTCGGAAAATGTTGAAAGCGCCAACTGATTAACAATATCAATATATATCAAATATATGTACCACTCGATCTTTAAACAACTGGAACAGTTTGCAGTCTAATTAGGTGCACAATGAACAACAAATTACGGTAGATCATTTAAAAGGTTGTTATCAAAATCAAAATGATTATTTAATTGAGTTAAAATTAAATCAAATGTTCTTTATACGGTATGATATATGGTGCTATATATGTCTATCGTAAACAGTTGAACAGCCGGACAAAAACTTGTTTTGCGTTATTTTTCCCCTTCAATAAGGAAATAAGTCACATTTTCATTAGAATTTATGCAACATTTCCCAGTTATTTACTTTTGTATCTATTTCTAAACAAGCAAAAACTAGTCAGAATACTCGAATAGAGATTGATCGGCTGACAGATGCCCTGCAAACAGATCTGAAATGCTTTAGAATGACTGTCAATAAAGGTTTAAGCAACAATGAAGAAATTGTGTTAATATAAATAAATAGTTAAACATTGATATTAATAGAAATGCGAAAAAGGGGATCAAAACAAGAAAAGGCAATTAGCTTAGTCTGTGTATGCTTTTACCAATATACCAATATTGTGTCCGTAACGTGAGTCTATGTAGGGTATAGGGTCAGCATTTGATTTTTGTCGGAGGAAATTAGAAGCTTTTCAAGAGGAATCTACTTGTAATATGAGCTGCGTGTGTCATACGATAACCTAAATTTATATATATCTACTACTATTTATTATTAAATTTACAAAAATCTATAATACCCTTTTTTAGTCATCCACATGCTTGCAGGGTATATGAACGAAAACCTATTACAACACATGTGTTAACCATTAAAGTTGAACAAAAAATAAAAAACACTTTCGGGTTATAAAACTGTGTAGAAAACTCGTAACTATAAACTTAAATTGCATGATCATATCTTATAAATGCTCAGTAGCGTCTAGAACTTATAGATACTCTCGCCTATAGACATTTCATCATGAGTATATTGCGTGTTTTTATTTTATGAGCCAAGGAAGTGCATGCTAATTGGACCCTGAGATGTACAATGAACTGACTTAAAAAAGTTATTGCTCAAGTCGGCTTATTCCTGCGTGAGTCAACGCATTCCATTACAAATGATATATATAAATGTACATTTATCTGACAATGTCAGACTGTCGCTTAACTGCCTCAAGAAGCGGCTTACAAACCCGTCTCGTCTGGTCTTTTCGGGAAGCCCCAGCACTGCGCTAAGCTTTTGTGGGTGGCTTTGCTAACGGTACTCACAGTCAGACTCGCTCAATTTAGATACAACCCTCTAGGAAAAAGCCCTTTTGGTCAATTGTTAGCGGTAATTATTTGTTTGCATGTGAAAGGCGCAATATAGAAATAGAAATAAAATTATTGAATTGCCATAAAAGTAAAAACAATAACGGCAACACAATATTATTAAACAATACTATGCAAAATACCTAAATTTGTAGCATTGTCACGTACAGTCCAATATTTATACACTCGGAATTTTAATCTGCAGAGCAAAATTTTTCCAACTCATAAATTTAATTGTGTTTTTCTTTTATAATTTTTTTGTTTGTATTCAGCTCTATATAAAACACGAGCATGTTTACATATAATTTGTATAGATATATGGTATACATTTTTTTATCACGCCGCCTGCTGTTTTTATTGCCCTAGCCAAAAATAATATTATATACGATATCTGTACGTAATATCATCCAAACAGTATTTTCTCACACCTTCAGCATAGGGCCCATAGACTTTGATCCGCTCTCAGTTTGTTTTCAAAACATCTATATGTATATCATAAATATTTATTGTAATATTTATCTTTAATGTGCCAATAATCTATAATAATATCTGCATTGTCAAAGTCTACTCTTTTGTAATAGTTAATAGCGCATCAATCCAAATACGGATTGTAGACGTCAAATATTACATTTTTGTAATATATAAATACAAATTATATATGCCTTTAAATACGTAATTTAGATTCCGAAACGCTTGTTTGTAATATATATATAAAGTGCGCATACAGTAGAAAAAGCTTATATATGCGAAAATTTTAGATAGATAAAATTTGTTTGCCTTTATAAATCTATTTGGAAATATATATTGTTCAATCTGAAAGGATTAAATAAAAAGACAAGGTCACGCAACGCCGGGCAGATTCTCCAAAAACCTTTCTTTAAAGTTTAATGATTTTTGTGGACCAATTTCATGTGTCTTAAACGTTTCTTAAACGTTAAAACAATAAAAAAATTTTTTAAATAAGAATTTGTAATTTTAAAAAACATGTGTCCACTTTATCAAAATTATACTTCAAAATAGTGACAACAACAAATAGATGATAAAATTGTGATATTTTGGTTGAATTATTAATTTTAGTGTATCATTAAATTGAGTCATTATGACACATACAAATAACAGATTAAATAGCGTTAAAACGTAATGAACAACAAATTGTTTAGTCCACTTCTCAAAGATAAGGGAATATAAAAGAAATGCCCGATGTAACTGATTGCTAACTAAATAAATAATGATGGAAGAAGCAGTCGTGTCAGCTTTATCAACAAATCACGCCTTAAATGAGATTTGATTGATTTACAAAAAATATAAACACGCGAGTTTTAATCTGGCTCTCAAGTCCAATCGAGTATAGACAATGCTGCAGGTTTGACAGGGGCAGAGGTGCAAATAGAATAGATGTGATAAGAACAGATCTCGTAATCTCAAAGTGGAAGTACATATATAGATTCTATATAGGTATGTTTAATATAAGTAAGTAATAATACTTGAGTTCTTCGCACTTATGCTGAATGTAAAAAGCTGAAGTAGACCATCAACATAAACATATATATATATATATATATATATATATATATATATATATATATATATATATATATATATACGTATACGTATACGCAGATCGCCTGGTAGCGATAAGGCAGCATAGTCAGACAGAAGACATTGGAAAGTTTCCAGCGCAGACGAGTCAAATCAATCAACGCAATCAGCGACATTTAAACAAATCAAAACAAATTGCCGAAAATATTACGAAAAACTGGAATTGGTAGATGCAAACATGATATATTGCTATATCATTTTATTGTACGATAAGTGTTTATCATGTGACTTTTGAACAAGTGCAGGGACAGGGGCTGAGTTTGGGCGTTCAGTGCTTTCAGCTAGACAGAACGTTTGACAGGCTTGGGCCATGACAAAGTGTTGACTTTGGAACCGGTCTTTAATGCGTCCTTAAGAACCGAACATGCACTTGACCAGCGCCGCATAAGCAAACGAACTGCCTTCAAAAGGCAAACACAACAAAAGAGAAGGCGAGACTGAAACGAAAAAACAGCAAAATGATAAAAACAAGTCTGCCAACACGTATCGGAATTGTGCGGAATATTAAATACCCTATTAATAAGATGGAATTTGTAACATTTACTTGATTTTTTTCTATAAGATCAAAAACCAAAAGTTTCTTCGTGTTTGGCAAAAGAAGATATAATATATCAATAAAAATATTAGAAAATTATCAATAAATATATTGAAATACATTGTTTATGTCTTAAAAAAGTTAAAGTTAAACAAAAATATATTTTTTTAGGCAACTGAACAATGACAGTCTGGAATACGGTCTTAGCTGAAGGAGTGAAAACCCGTGATATTAAAAAAATTAATGTTTTTTAGTTCAAAAGTATAGCATGTCAATACGATTTACATCATATAATATATATGTGTTATTTATTTAAAGTACCGCTTATCGCTAAAAGAAAGTTTTTTTAAGATAAAAAATCATGCTCTTGGGGCATAAAAATTAGCGGATTCTGTCAAAAAAATTTCTTATTAGGTTTCAGTTTTACTAAACCAACCAAGAATAGAAAATTTTTTAAAGGGATAACTTTTAAAAACATATATGTCCCATATTATATAAAATATATTTATGAATAAATTTGCAATTCCTTTAACAAAAGAGGGCAGCAAAGTTAACACTTATATTAACATATCATTGATTGCTGTAACAAACTCGCACGTGCACTTGCAATATCTTTTCTGTTAGGGCATACAAAAGTGAGAACTCGGAACTTGTTTAAATTCAACGGGGCGACTGACTTTGTGACTGGTTTAATGGGAAGCACCCGCCGCACTAGCGCCCAGTTGAGATCACGAGACGCAGCTCGTGCAAAGTGGCGATTGTCGGTACTGTCTTCCCGCTCTGTCACTGTGCCCCTTCCGTCCGCTGCTGATTTGTTTCAGCTACTCTGCGTATACGATTTAATTATGGCTATCGCATATTTATGAGCAGCCGACAAACCTATGAACGTGCCCAAACCACTCGAACTTTGGGTGTGCTTGACTGTGTGTGTGTTTGTGGTGTGTGTGAATTGTGTGGAGTGGCAATGCGATGATGCATGTAATTGAGGCGAACATCGTCATTTGAATGCAAACTGGACTTGATTCAATTAAAAGCGAATGGAACTGAAGTTGGCACAGCGTTCGGGCCTGTATTAACCGGAGTGAACCCAAAAACAATAATGGCCAGCTGAGTAATCAAGAAGAGAGCAAGAACACTTACTTAATTTTAGGCACACCCTGATTAACAATACACCTGCCAGCTTTTGTCACTGGTTTTTTCTGTGTCCCAACAATAATTATTAATTTAACATCTTATCGTAACCTATCCAATTGAATCCAAGCAGTCTGCGGCCGCAAATGTCTCCAACAAATGTGACGTATTTGCTGCAGTAAACAAAATGCAATCAAATACACAAACAGATCTTAAATATCTGTTATCAGCTATTAGATAACACACGTATTCAATCAACAGTTGTCACTCAATTAAAAAACACAACATAACAGCATGCGGCGCCTATGCAACTATAATTGCATGTACTTCGAACCTGTCCCAATTCCAACAATTTATCCCTTTTTTTCTTATGATTTTACCTCCAAAACTTTCCCAAAAAAAGTCGCTGCACGCATGCGCAACGTGCGTCACGTTTGTAAACAAATCGTCGTAGCAAAACAAACAAGCAAAAAAAACGAGCTGTATATTGAACCTGATATGCGCCCGCCGCTTACCGTTCTCTTCGGTGTAGCCCCAGTGATGGCTCATCTTAGAATTGATCTTTGGTGTCTAGTTTGGATTACGAAACAAAACACTTGTGTTCTTGCACTCGCGCTTTCTGGCACGCGTTTGAATTATGTCGCGAATGTAACCAAAAGTTTTATAAAGAACTCGGGGAAATCGCCTAAGTTTATATTTATGGTAAGGGTAGCGCGCGACTGTTTGGCTAGTCCGCTGGCTGTAGACTGTTTGACTCGAGGCAGCGTCGCCGACTTCCAAGCCGTTGCGCGAACTAAAAAGTACAAAAACAAAAGCAACAGCAACACACGCACCTAACCGGACTGAAACAGCGAGAGAGAGAGAGAGTGCCAGAGAAAGACAGCACACGCCAGCGAGCGAACGAGCGAAAAAGAGAAAGACTAATGAGAGCGTGCCAATTGAGCACATAGTATATTAAACTACTGTTTTTAACCCTGCTCCGACTGATGTGTGCGAAGTGTTGTTAAAATCATTGACAGTTCAATTTTTGTCAAACGCGTCGCTCACACCCGCACTGTGTTGAAAAGTGCGTGTTAAATTTAAAATGCATGTCGATCGATTACTGCTATCGATTGCAAGCTGTTTACTCTTGTGCTGCTGTTACACTGGCAGTCGTTCAGTTTACTCTGTTTGCGTGCAAGTTTGAGCTGTAACCGATGCTGCATGCCCACTGTATGCTCACACACACACGTACGCACACATGCCAAATTGTCGCCTTAATTTATTGTTGAACTTTAGTGCATTGTTTTTGTTGTTGCTTTTTAGCAGACCACAAAGCGTGATCACGATCGCGCGCTCAGCGGCACACACGCAAGAACACAAACACACATACAGCTGCTAACAGTTTATGCCGAGAGTCGCCAATTTAATCTCGACTGTATTTTTTTTGGGGAAAATTGAATCATAGCTCGTCGTTGAATTACCACAGGGCTGTTTGCTAGGGCTGTTAGGGGGCTGGGGGAGATATTTCTGCGCCTCAATTTTCATCAACGCTTTGCTGACAATGTTATTTCATTAGAACAGTTCCACAACGGGACCAGTTTAGCGAATTAAAACAAATTTGCGTCTAATTTAAACATTTCTCTGTTTTAGCTCACATGTAAAAAATCGCTGTGTACAGTACAATCTCTTAAAATGTACTGATAGTGATTATAATTGGGCAAACATCTCCTCAATCCGGTCAATGTGTGTAGAATCAATGGTTCTTTGTTAATTACAAAAACTATTCCTTTAAAAGGCAATCAACTTTTTAAAAGAAAACAGTTAAAAGCAAATTTAATTTAAAACCAAATAAAGATATTTAACTAAATAAAGACATTAAAGAGTCGCCATTTCGCATTTTTGTAAATTTAAAATACAATAAAACAATTATAAAAATATCTTGGAAAATATTTTACTACCCTATGCTGATCAAAATATTATTTACTGCACTTTAAATCATTGTTATATTAATACAATGAAAATGAAAAAGCATTTGGATTACTATTTTTATAATAAATGCTATGAAATATCTTGTCCATGAGTTTATATAATTATTATAATTTTAAAAAAATGTGTTGATGCTTAACAGTGACTTTCCTGTTTAATTTCCCATATTTTTCTTATTTAGCCGACAGAAATTTTCGCTTAAAACCCATTTTTCCTTAGGTAGCTTTCACTGTAGATTATTTTCGTCATCTGGTGCTAGTTCTTTCGCCCGGTGCACGCTGCGTATGCGCAATTATATATAAAGTTTCGCATAGAACCCTGTTTGCCTTAGGTAGCTTTCACTGTAGACTATTTGTCGTCATCTGGTGCTAGTTCTTTCGCCCGGTGCACGCTGCGTATGCGAAATTAATTTAGGTGTGCGAATATTTTACAACAGTTTGTTTGTTTGAGACTACAAATTTTTATCGCAGCTTATTTTTCAATTAAGAACATTGACATTTTATTTGCACTTTGCACAGTTTTATCTCTCTCCGCCTGAGGGCGGCTCACGTGAGCACACGCGGCAAACCTTAAATACATTTCCGTAATTGCAATTATTGCACAACACAAATATTACAACAAAAAAAACGAATAGGGGAATGGGAAATGTGCTGCGCTAGGGGCCCTCCGACTCAAGGTCGAGTTAGGCAATTAAATGGCACTTTAATAACAATCTAAACAGTTCGAACTGTTGGCGTAATGTTGTAAAACTTCTTAATTTAGCCTAAGTGCAGCATCAAGTGAATACGTGGAATACTGGGAATAATTTCATACAGTTCAACTTCCGAGTTCAAGGCATAGTTCATGATATAAACTAACTCATGGCCACATTAAATTTTTTGTCAACTAATCTTTTATGTAGATAAACAAAAAAACAAAACACAGCTTCTTCATTTATTTGTCTGGCCAATTTCCCGCACTGCTGTGTTTATTTATTTTTTATTTGTTTGACTTTTAGATGAAACATGCTTGCCCGGGTTTTGTTTTATGCGGTTTTCGCTTTTAAAAGGCGATTAGTTATCAGAGCTACTATTATACTTTATATCTTTTATCAGACAAATGCCATAAAGCGAGCATATACTAGATACACATACAAATAAACTAGACTATTGCCATAAAATAGTACAAAAATTAAGAACACATCGAATTGAAAACAAGGTGGAAAATCAATTTCGAACCCAACCGGTTCGAACCGCGCATACCAATATTCTGAACCGAAATAGGGGCCCAGAAAATCAGCTAATGCCGAACCAAAACATATTTTCTTTTATATTTGGTTTAATTGAATTATTTTGGGACAGAGACACCATTAATGAGAATTTACTAGAAGATATTTTAACTCTTAATTAAAAATAAACAAAAAAATTTCCTTTTGAACTTGACCGAAGACGACAATCAGTTACAAAATATCATCAGTTATTTAGAATATACGGACTTTTATAGATATTTACACGTTAAATATGCTTAATGTTGAGATTTCAGTTTCTTAACTGAATATTTTTTATTTTTATTCTAATTTGAATTCCTATGAATATCCAGAAGTGAATATTGGTAGATTTTTAATAATCTATTTTTCTAAATGTTAAATGGTATTTCAGTTTTCTTGGGTTATTTTTCAGGTTATCTTAGTTGTTCGGTACACATTTTTTCATTTTTATTAAATTAACTATTTAATAAAACAACCGTTCGTTTATAATTAGCACGTATCGAAATCTGATGATTTCAATGGCTCCAAATTCGTCAGGGGCGTCATGAAGTGAGAGGCTTATTAAGTTTCCATTGAAATTGACTTATTAACAAGATTTATTAGCATACGGTTCAGAATTTGTAGATCACACAAAATACTACCCCGCTCCCCCCGCCAAAACTTTCCCCCATTATTTGCAACTCTGATTTTTGTATATATGGCGAGCAGCCTGTGTGTTAATCGAATTGTTTAAGAAAAACAGCAAATTTATTTATTTGAGTGACACGTGAACAACGATTTTTGAAAGAAATTTGTTTGTTGCAAAGCTGAAGCTAAGTTGTCAAAAAATTTTCAAGGTGATCACAAGTAATTCGTAAATTCATTATATAAAACCATTTCTAGCCGCATATCGTACGATTGACAAGCTATTAAATACAGCTAGCACTCGGAATACATAAGTATGCGAAGGCTTTTTTTGCAGAAAAGCTAAAATGATTTTTATTCGATTTTAAAAATAAATTTGGGGACTGGGCTATAACTTGCTCTGCTTTTTTCTGCTGATTTATTAATCAAACTCAGTCGGATTGCCAGCACAGTGCAGCATTTAAGAACACGTCACGGCATTCGCAGAAAAATCTCTTTAGTATTCTTAGGTGTATTTTTTATTTCCAATTTTATTTATTATAATAAATGCGTCGCACACAACATGAGCATCGTAAAAATGCTATAAATCGGTGCCCAAAGATCTGCCATTATAGTTAAAGAAAGTCGGTATGCTATCGGCGAGTATGAACAGCTGGAAGATACTCAGTACTTTTTTATCCATCATATCATAAAAATTTTTAATATATTTTCCAAGTTAAAAGAAAATTCAACTTATTCCTATCTTTAAATTATATTGTTAACATTATACATTTTTCAGTAAACTATTAAAAAGACAACTGCTCTTAATAACCGCTTAAATAGAATGGACAAGTTGCGCTCCAGCTCCCTGCAAATACAAAAATTTATCTATGTCCTTCCGAAATCAATTGAACTACAAGTATAACTTAAGTACTGAAAGCTAAAATAAAACATTTATTATATTCTTGTATTTTTCTCAAAGATTTGGTGCGGTAAGATAGCGCGTTCTAACCTTATCGGTCCGTAGTAAAAGACTTAGGATCATCTTGGAAACAAGAAGGATATATGAGCAACCAAATCGTGTTTTTTGATAAGAATCTGCAAAGGAGGCAGAAATAAAAAAATTATACAGCATACTAATTTTAAAACTAGTGACAGTATTTTAATAAATATTCATTGCATACTTATGCGCGGGACTCTCTATCAACACTAGTCTATTTTCACTGCGTACTCATAGGCTGCTGAATTTAATGAACAAAAATCCCTAACTGAAAAATAGCTATAGCTCGGCTATATCCTTGCACATTTTCGAAGGACTTGGTACGTTAGGATCGCAAGGGCCAAGTCTATCGAACGGCATTAAAAAATTATAGAGTCATCTAAGAATCGGATACTTGGAAAAAATTACGGTCGCTGGCCGCAAGGAAACTGACCAAAAACACAAAATCCTTAATATCTCGAACACTAATGGGATCATTTTGATGTCTTTTGGCCAGTTAATAGCCCTAATTCGATACGAGTTACTTGATGCAGGATCTGCAAGGATACGACCGAGTTATGGCAAATTTTTTGTTTAGAAAAATGTCCTTGAATTTTAGCTCCAAGAAGAATTTTAGTACGTTGGGATGGCAAGAAAAACCTGTATTTAGCTTTACATAAACGTACCACTTATTATGTTATTGTTATAATAGATATATTTGAAATATATAATTTGATTTAAATTAAAACTAGCAATATACAGGCTAAAGTTTAGCATATGATTTATCATTATTAATGCTACATAATAATAGATAGATAATATATATAGTGGATAGTTAAAGAAATGGTTACACCAAAGAATTCTACGTTTGCCAGAAAGAATATAAACTATAGGTTATATAACATATACATATGTATATGTATATACATATATATATTTATATATGTAAGTGGCTATAAACCAATACACATACATATATTAAAGCCTTACGCGCGCACGCACACCCAAACACACATACACACCGTGTGGGAGTGTATGTGTGCGTGTGTGTAATGATATAAAACAACAACACTTTGTTTAAACCTAAGTATAAACATTACAATTTCATATATATGATTGTATATATAAATATAATAAAAATATAAACTCTGCTAACGAAGGAGTGGGCCAAAGGACACAAAAATTAAACAACATAATAACGAAGCCAGGATATGATGATAACTAAAGGGTTGCCAGTTGGCTGTTGCAGCGGAGAGGGATGGTTTGAGGGGTTCTGGGACACCTTTTTAACATGGCCCATTCAGCGTAGCAGTGGGCGTGGCATTTAAGTTCTTGCGCCTTGACTATTTAACATTCACATTGACATTCACATTCATAATATTGAATACTGGACCGATGCGCATAAAGACGCGCCTAAGGACACTTCTCAGTTCGGGCTTGAGGTCAAAGCACATCATCTCGCACAGCAGGCTATAGTAGTTGGACACATGCGTTGCAAACTGCAAAAGGAAAGACGAAAATTAAAACCAAAAAAAACAATACTATCAATTATCTTCGGGTTCCCGAAACTTAAATATCCTTGCAGATTTATATATAGGAAATGTGCTATATATTTCTGGTAGCATCTAATATACTTGGCCACATACAAAAACTCAATACTCAACCAAATAAAAACTGTAAGATATACTAAACCAATTTAAATAAGCTTACACACATATCTTTAGAGCAAACTTAAGGTGGTTTTTGTTAGGTTTGGTTTAGATATCTTGTAAAACAAAAATGCTGTTCATATAAAACCCTAATTTTCAATCGATTGTTTCTATTGGAACTATATAGTATAGCAGTCCGATCTTGGTTAGTTGGTTGGTATCTAATAAATTTATTCAAGATATCTTGAAAGCCAATAAAGCTCTGTTCATACAAGAACTCAATTTCAACCAATCGATTCTTTGTGAGCTATATAATATAGAAGCCTAATCTAAAAGAATTTTCACAAAAATGTTAGGGGTATAATAAAGCTTGTAATTGCTGAGATAGTCAAGATATCTTAAACAAGTGAGAAGGCTCCAGTCGGGAGCGCCCGACTGGGCGATACCCTGAACCCTGTGTTTTCATGCATTTCAGTCCTTTGAATTTATACACACATACACAGAATCACATATACACACTCACACCCATGTAAACGCAGGCTACACGCTGTGAACAGCTACTGCGCTTGGCCCTCACTATAGAAACTACATACTACAATCGATGTACAAACCAAAGCTCAAGTCCGTAGTATTTGAATTGCGTTATTTTTACATTTTTGTTTTATATGGGGCGAATGGGGGGAGGTATCCAAAATCCGAAATATTGCTTACCTGCGCATGCTTCACGCGAACTGTTTGAATCAAATTTGATAGCTCTAGTTCTTATGGTTTGTGAGATATGCTCAAAAAACCGAATCGAAAAACCGATAATAATCGATCATAAGAAAACGAGATAAGTTATCGAAGATTTGAAATAAAATTGATCTCCGTATGGTATACACAAACTTAAAAAGTCCAAGTTCAAGATTTCTAGCTTCGGTAGTCTCCGAAATCGACGTGTTCATACAGGCGGACGGACAGACGGACCGGGCTAGATCGACTCGGCTAGTGACGCTGATCAAGAATATATATACTTTATGGGGTCGGAGATGCCTCCTTCTGCCTGTTACATACATTTGCACAAAACCATAATATCATTATGATTTACCCATTTACAATGGGTTCAGGGTTTATAAACAAAAATTATACATACAAGAAACTGATTTTTAACCGATCGTTCCTATGGCAGTAACATTGTATAGCCTGTTGCGGCTGATTAGGAATATATTTATATACGATGTCTACTTCAAGTTTATGACCAAAAAATAATATTCTCTGCAAGGGTATAACAATGGTTTCGTTCACTTGGCACTCACCCTGGCATCAGACATCTTCAGCAGGCGCGTCAGGATGAGCAGCAGCAGGGATGTCCACGCATCGCGATGCGCCTCGCTCTGCAGGCTGAGATAGTAGGCCAGTGCCTCCCTGCAAACCTGTACCAGCTCCTGCTCGATGCCGGGCCAGTCGCTGCGTCTGTTCTCATCGCCATACATTTTGAAAAAGATGCGTAGGACGCAGGCCAGGGAGGCGGTCTCTTGCTTGAGCAGATTGGGCTTGACGGAGCCCTTGAAGCCGGCACGCCAAAGCAAATTGCGCTGATCTTGGTCGGCATTGAAGCGCTTGGCAAAGCGATGCGACTGCATCAGGCACTCGGCGAGCGTGAACAGTTGCCGTGTCCGCAAATATCCATACATACCCTGCTCTTCACGTTGGCAATCCAACTGCAGTTGCTGCGATTGGGACGAGCCGCCACGACTGCCGCTCAGGTCGGCGGCCGCCTGGGCCAGAGTCTCGGCATCCTCTTTGCGCGACGTGGCCGGAAAGAAGACAATATTGTCCATGGTCTGTATCAGCTCCAGCTGCACCACGCACTTGATATGCAACGCCTCGAAATGGTTGTGTGCAAGCGCCATCACCGACGGCTCCAGCGCACTGCTATTGGAATGTGGTGTGGAGGAGGCGCGTCGTGGCAGCTGCTGTTGTTGTTGCTGCTGCTGCTGGTCCGTGCCTTTGCCGGGTCGCCAGCTAAGCAACTCGTTAGGCAGCGTCGCGTTGAAAATGTCCAATATGCACTGACACGTCTTGTCCCAGGTGACCTCATTGAACTTGAAGCCATTCGAGATCACCAAATTCTCGAGGCAATTGGTGCCGGAACGCGCCAGCTGTTCATTGTTCTGCTGCACGCACCAGTGCAGCTGGGCGAACAGCTCCTCCAGCAGCAGATGGCCCAGCACATCGAAGTACTGCGTAAAGACATCGATGATCGCATAGAGAGCGTGATTACAGGTGGTTGTCATCCACTCGGACTTCTCGGTCACATGCTCCGGCAGCTTCATGTTGTCAAAGATGCGGAAGATCACATTGAACAGATCCTTCCACCAGTTTGGCTTGAAGCTATCGCCGTGAGTCTTCACAATCTCGAAGAGCACGGTCAGGCCGCGTGTGCGCACGTCCAGCTTGCAGCGATTGACAACGCAGGAGAGCGAGAAGAGCATGGGAAACCAGCCGCGCACCCACACGCGATCCTCTTCCGCCACAGATGCGTCATTTTCCATGCCCGCGTGTTCGGCGAACAACTGTGGTGCATCATGAACGCACTGGGCACAGTTGCGCACCAGGCGTATGGCCTCCATGCTGGTGTCCGGAAAGCGGGCATTGCACGCAAACTCCGACAGGCATTTGACCGCATCCTGGAACGAGTCCACCATGACGGCAAACTGTCGCCGATAGAGCTCGCCAATGATTTTGCCCGTCGTCTGGAAGGCTAGCTCCACAATTGGCTCCTCATGATCTCCAGCAGCTAGATGAAAAATTGAGAAAATGTTCTTCCAGCCGGAGCGTATATTGTGTGCCTGACAAAGAGCATAAATTGGTGAGTACATATTATAATAAGGATTTCGATGTGGACTTATTCAAGCCTGGTTGTCAGTTTTACCTGGGAGTTGACCATCTGAGCGATGCAGCGCACAACCATGTCGCGTATGGCCGGCGAGTTGTTCTTCTTCATGATGTGCTCGAAGGGACGCAGGAAATCTTTTTGAAAACGAAAGTTACTGAACTCGCCCTTCTCCATGAACTTCATGGACAGTTGACGCAGTGAGTCCAGGGCAAAGAACGCTATCTCCTCGTTGCTATTGCAGCCGACGGTATTGAAATGCTCGCCGAGCACCTGCCAGATGCGTGACCACTGCAAACGAATACGCTCCATGTTGTAGTAGCTAATCTCGACGATCTTTTGCAGCGAGAACATGCGCGGCTGCGACTGCTGCAGCTCATCCACAGACATCTGGCACAGGGCCTTGACAAAGTCGACAATGGCATCGCCATCGAGACGCATGGAGCCGGTGAAGATGCGATCGACGGCGACTACAACGCTCTGGCTGCTCGTCTCGCCAATGTGCTCCTTGACGCTGGGATTGAGTGAATCCTTAAGCGTCGTCTGTGCGCCGGACAGAAATTGTGGCCGCACCCCGGTCCCAATTAGCTGGGCCAACTCCAGCTGGCTGATGCACTTGACAATATCTAGCCAGCTGCTGCCCAAATAATTGCCATCTGTATGGGCGACCATGATGAGCGTCTTGATCGTATCTATATTCTTGGCCTTCATCTCATTGATGGGCGAATTGGCGTTCAGCAGGGTGAAGCGTGCCAGCGCCTGAACATAGGCATCCCGCTCCAGAGACATGTGAAAGATGCAAGCGATGCGAATGGCGCACCGTATGCCGTCCAGGCAGAGAGTGGCTATCTCTGGATCATCGCAGACCTGCAGGCCCACAGAGAAGGCGGCCAAAAATGGTGTCCACGCCATTTTGAACATGGGACGTACGTGCTCCAGGTGCTTGGCCGATGTGAACGGCGACTTGACATGCGAAACGGACTGCATCAAATTAGTGGCAGTCAGGGAGATGACCTCCATTTCGATGTTCCACAACAGTTTGCGCCGCTTCTCCGTAATGAACGGCTGCTTGCCGGCGGGCTTTGGTGCCATGGTGGTATTGTTCTTCATTTTAATCTCATGCTCGGAGATCTCATCGTATATGGAGGACAGATATTCCTCGGGCAGATCGTCCTTGCTGTCGCTAATGCCACGATTCATTTTGATGTACTGCTCTTTGGTCATCTTGTGCTTCACCTGCGGCGAATGCAGATCCGTGGTCAGCATAAATGCTGAAGGCCAACACATAGACGGTATCGGCGCTCTGGAATAACTGATTCTGTGGATTGCATTCGCAATATCTGCTCGCAAACTTCTCCATCAGTCGATCGATCTTCTGCGCCTCGCCGGGCAAACGGAATTCCTCGAGCAGAATCCGCAGAGCGGCAACCACCTCCAGCTGGCGAAAGTCAAAGGCATCGATGTAGGCGCACATCACCTCCTTGGAGTGATCATCATTCTCGCCCAGGTAATTCCCAATAACGGTCTTGTCCAGCCGCTCATCATCGTGCAGCCAGCGTGCAATGTCCTGGCAGCTGCTGCCCAGCAGCTGTTTCTCTTGCAAAAACTGAACGCCCTTTTGCGGCTTCCGATTAAACAGCTCAATGCCCGTCTCCATCACCTCCTTGCGCATCTTGCGCTCCTCCAGCGCCTCGGGCAGATCCAACAACTCCTGGTTTTTGACGCTGCCATACGAGTTGAGGCTATGACTGGAGCCGCCGTGTGTCGAACGTAGACTGGAATTGTGCGCGGAGAGCGCATCCACATTGTCGGCCACCTGAGTCTCTTGGGTGGTGGGTGATTGCAGCGACTGCACCTGCAAAATGGAAATTGATTAATGCCGGGCATGTTATGGGCATATATTAAATGTAACTTACCTGCAGAGCGGCCGCCGGCATATTGGGATTTACGTAGAGATCCTTGCTCCACTCGACCATGCACTTCAGTATGGACACGAGGCATTCCAGGCCGCGTATACGCATAGATTTCTCCTGCATGGGATTGGCGCCCAACTCTAGTGCTTGGCGCCCCTGGGCAATCTTGGAGAGATCATTGACTAGGCGTTCAAACAGATTGGCCGCCGAGAAGTCGCAATCGTAGTTCACATAAATATCCACCACGGACTGTGCATCGGCACAAATGCGCGTCAGCGCCTGTATGACCATCCATTTATGCTCAAAAGAGCTTGAGTTGGCCTCTAGTATATTCAAGAAGATCTCCTTGAAAAAGACCTCGATCTGGCGCTTCAGATGCACCTTAAAGTTAGACAGCAGCGCCACAAAAATGGACAGCGACAGCTCAAAGACCTCGGCCACCTGGCTGACGCCATTGTTGGACAACGCGACGCACAGATACTGCTTGATGGCCATGATGAACATCTCGTTGGAGCGGAAGACGGGGCCAGCATTCTGTAGTATCAGCAGCAGCAGATGCAACGACAATACCTTCGAGCGTAGCTCATGTGACTTCGGATCGGGCTGTCCCTCGGGCAGCGGCTTCATTGACAGTTTGCACAACGCTCGGAATACCAGAAATGCATCCTTTTGCAGGATGTGCGTGAATTTAGCCGTGACTATTGCATCGTTCTCGCTGTGCAACTCAACACTGTCGTGATCCGAGTGCGAGGAGTCCACCGAGCCGTTGCCATTGATAGATGGGTCCATTTCGGCAAGATCCGCGTCTGGATTCTGATCCTTCATCGCCTCATTAAAGGCGGCTACAAAATTACCATTGATTAGTCAAATTTTTTATTTGTTTTGGTCTTAAATACAACTATGCATTGGTAAAACACCGCTCTTTGTATACAAATTTTGTACATCATTTATTGTTGTACACCAATGCTGTCATTTTAGCAATTTAATAGCTGTGAATTTGCTACCAAATTGTAACGCAAATATAATACAAACTGTGGATGCTGTTTTGAGGCTGAAGAAGCCATTAAATATGCAGGTGCACATCAAAACAAGTAGAATACGAAAAATAACATTATACTTATAGACTACATCGATTTACTCATGTACATAATTCATCCTAACCATTATTAAACTATGAAGCCCCACAGCGATAAAAATGAATGTTAATAAGCTGTTTATGGTTGCTGCTTAAATGCTGTTGCCAGCATATCCATCTGATCCATATACGGGGCATCGATTGTGAACTACTATCGATACTTTATGCCCAAATTTTATCGTTGCTCATGGCATTCACGCTCAGAGCATCGATAACACTCACCTGTTATTATCTCAGCCAGCAGCTCCGAGGCGATCGCTTCATCGCTGTCCGGTGTTTCTGCTGCTCCTGGCTCCACGCAAGTGCCCTCCGGGCTGCCGATGCTGCCATTTAGTGATGCGCCCGCAGCCGTTGTAGGCGTCACTTCGTACACTTGGTTCTCCATGCGCGCAAAGATCACGTTGAGCATTTGGGTGAGTGTTGCGCGTGCCGTTGTTTGATTGACCAGATTCCTGCTGGACAGGTAGATGTCGTAGCAGGTGCGCACCGCCTGCAGCAGCGTAAACTCATGAATCTCCACATGCTGCGACGTGACAACTGTGAGCAGAGCCTTGATGATCTGCAGCTGAACACCCTCGTCCGTCTGCGGTCCATTGAAGCAACCATAGATGGTGATGACAATGCGATCGATCAGCAGATGGCCGGGATTCGCCGAGTCCTGAATGGCGCCAGTCAAATGCCCATAGGCAATCAGCTTCTGGAGGCAGTCCAGCGCCGTCACAACAATGCGCGGCGAGCGACTTTTGCAGGCCAACTCGAAGGGCAGGAAATAGGTCTCCGCATTAATGATGCTCGCCGCATCGTTTTTGGGCAGCGGTAGCGCTGCGCAGGGCAGCTCATTGCCCTCGGCGATTTGGCCTGCACTGATAAGCTCCGCTTTGATCTGTTCAAGCGCCGTGTCGCAGGATTTCTTTAGCTGCGAATGATGTGAACGCCGTATGTCCTTATCGGCAAGGATTTTCTCTAGAGCACGCACAATAAACATTTCCTTCGTTTTAGTGGAGTTACTTTGCATATTGTATGCAACTCCAAGGTCGATTTTTTAGTTGTATTTCTATTGCTTTCTTCTTCAACTAATTACTGCGAGTGTGTGCGTGTGATGAGTGAAACGACAGCGACGGCAACTTTCGCGCTACCACAACTGGGTGTATGTTATTGTAGTTGTTTGGCTCGACTGCTACACTCGGCAACCGCTGTGTATGTTATTTGATTGTTTTATGCGTTTGCATTTTGCAAATGTTTCAATTTTTCACATATGTTTAAAAAAATACAATGCGTGAAAAAACGTCATCAGTGCTGTACAACATTGCCACACTGTTATTATATCGATAACACCGATTATCGATGAGAACCCACTATACAACCGAATAAATACTAAAGAAAATACACATGCCATTTTGAGTTTAACGGATTACATTTCTTATGTAAAAATTAGGATTTCTATTGACTTACTATAGAGTATCGTCTGCACATTTTAAAAGTTGTCACACATATGATCGATACATGCCACTAACATAGAACATTAGCTCTTACACAATAAAATTCTCTAAAATATCTACACACATTATAACTGCCACTCCTCCTGGGTGCAGTCCGTCATGAAGATCATATTGCCCATATGATCTCCGGCAAGTTTTTCGTATTGTGCCAATATATCTGCACCAGCTGATGTAAATATTCGTGCCGGTGGCATTGCCGCTGCCGGTATGTGAAGGTATTTTTTGGCCAAGTTATGCAGAAACGGATGGAACTGCGACAGATCCTTCCACAAGAGCAGCGGCTCCGTCTGTAGGCTGCTTATATTTGTACAGAAATAGCTGGAAATCTCATCTTCATTCTCGCTCTCACTATTCATGGTGATATGCTTGTGTTTCTCGTGCGCGAATGCTCTGTACGCTGCCCAAATGTCGTAGTTTTCCGTGCTGGCGGCTTCTTCGCCGGCCGCAATAACGCCACCGCCCCTCTCCTCGTAGAGATCGTATAGATGGGTCATATATTTCGCCACCAAGGAGGCGCTCTGAAAGGGCATATTGCGAAAGCGCGGATCCAACAGACTGGACAATGCCAGCGGTGTATTCTTTTCCATGCCATCGAAACGCTCCTCTAGCAGCCGGATGACAAACAAGCGCATTTCGTACGAGATCAGATGCTGCTGCTGCTCTGTATTTTCCGGCTGCTTCATTTCGTTGAGCACCGTGAAGGCAATGGGCAGCGCATTGCTAGCACTGGGATATGATGAGGCGTTCGCGCCGCACAATTGACGCACCGCACTTGCCAAAGGTCCCAGCACACCGAGAAGCTCCGACGCCAGCTCCAGTTCGCCGGGCGTCAGCGCTGGCGCTGCATCCAATGGTAGCAATTTTTGCAGCTGCGCCGCGTGTCTGACGTACCCTTCCATCATCTCGTAGCTGCTTATGGGACGTCCTATCACATCCAGCTGCAGCTGGGACGCAGGAAAGTCGCTGCAGCCGCTCAGTTGATGCGTCACACAGTGCCGCACCTTGTCACAGAGGGCAGCAAACTCCGGACGCTGCACCACCAGCTCGAACAGCGTTTCCAGCAGATGGGCAAAGCACGGCACATGCCGCTGTCCACCCAGCAGCGTGGCCACGGCGTTCTCCAGTAAACGGCTGCTTCTGGTCACGATACAAACGATCTTAGACTTGTCAATGTTGAAGCGTTGACAAATGCGCTCCAAGCGCTCCACAATATTGCTTGCATTATGCTGTACCGGTAGAGTTTGAACGCAGAGCGTGCGAGCGCGTCGATGCGTGCCCTCGTAGTAATGGGCCGTTACCTCGAGGTAACTGCGCTGCTGCTCCTTCGCTGTGCTAACGGAGCAGCTCAGCGAGAGCGTTTGTAAGTGGTCAAATTGTTGGCGAAGCTGCGCCGTTTTCAGTTGCACTTTTTCCGCTATTAGCGTGCCCAACTGATCAACGCTGGGTAGCTGGAAACCGGGGCAGAGCACTTGAGTAAAACGCCGAAAGCCCTCGCCCTGCATAATGTTCAGCGGCTGTTTATCGCGGCACACAAAATACGCCAGGCTGTCCTGATATGCAGCATTGTGGCCCGTTTGGAAATTCCTGCAGAAGAGTTATTCGCCGGTTGTACATCAAATGTAAATATGCTACGTAACCCACCTGACTACGAGGTCCACTTCCGGCAGCGGCTCGTCTTGTTGCATTTGGTACAACCCGGATGCTTGATCGCCCTGATCCTGCGCTTCTTTTGGCTCAAACTCGATAATGTCCTCGGCACTGACTGTCTCAGCAGCCGATTCAGTTTCGGCCGCCGCCCAGTTAGCGTATGTTTCCTCATTCACAACGCTCTCGACGGCAGCATGCGACTCCGTGTCCACCAGCTCAATAATGTTCACATCCATGTCGGCAACGGGCTCTTCTGCGTCGCATTCCCTCTTTGCCTCCGATTTTATCTTAATTGATGCATATTTGAGTAGCTTTCGGCTGCGACTCTTTATGGGATTTGCATCCCGCTTGAGCATGCCGCGCACCACAATCGAATCATGATCATTGACATCGCTGTAAACAAACACTTTGTTGAACATGTACACAAACACGTATTCGGCCGGATTAGCTTACATTTGTGGATGGGTCTTCATGTGCTTCATAAGGTTGGAGGTGTTCCCGCAGGTTTTGATAATTTTCTCGCAGAGCAAACATTGTGCCGTCTGAAGATCTAATTTATCGTAGTATTTCCAAATTTTACTACGCGCCATTATTGGATGTCTACGTTGTTTGGCATCGATTTGTGAATATACAAATTGTATCGAATCATTTGGAATCAGTTTTCTCGAGCCAGTCAATTGAATGAACGAATAAAATCTTAAATGTTCATTCACTGAACGAACTGAAAGGAACGAATTGCTAGTTCGCTAAAGGATTCCTAAATTAAGAAAAACTTTCTTTGTATTGACCTGCATGGTAGTTCGTTTGTTATTCTTCCTAAATTACACTAACTAAAAAATTTATTTATCAATTAATGCAATAAAAAGTTTCTTTGTGATTTATATTTGAATTTAAATTTTTTATTTATTTATTAGCAAACAATTCGCAAAAGAATGATTAATTTTTAGGAATAACACGAACGATGAACCATAGTGTGAGACGAAGTTCGTTCGTTCAGTTCCTTCGTTCAACCGAACTTGTTCAGAACGATTCAATACAACTCTAATGCAGGAACCGACGCGTTGATTCTACCAATTAGCTGGCATAAAGGATACACCGGAAACTTAGAACAGCGTAAAAAACGCCGTTGCACGTGCTGCATTTAATTTGTGAAACTATCATAGTCTTTTTGCAACATGGCTGGTCGAATGGAGCTGCTTAGTGAGCAGGGTTTGCGCCTGGATGGTCGCCGCCCACACGAGCTGCGCCACATCAGGTGTAAATTGGGTGTTTTCGAGCAGCCCGACGGCAGCGCCTATATGGAACAGGGAAATACAAAGGTGCTGGCCGCCGTGTACGGGCCACATCAGGCCAAGGCAAAAAAGACGGAAGGTAACGATCTGATCATCAACTGTCAGTATAGCCAGGCCACGTTCTCGACATCGGAACGGAAAAATCGACCGCGCGGCGATCGCAAATCGCAGGAGTTCAAAATGTATTTACAGCAAGCATTGAGCGCAGCCATTAAATCCGAGCTGTATCCACGTTCCCAAATCGACATCTATGTTGAGGTGCTGCAGGCGGATGGCGCCAACTATGCCGTATCTCTGAACGCCGCCACACTGGCGCTCATTGATGCGGGCATTTGTCTGAACGAGTTTGTTGTAGCCTGCACCGCATCTCTGAGCAAATCGAACATTCCGCTAACGGACATATCGCACGTTGAGGAGGTATCCGGCGGTCCAAAGCTCACGATAGCCGCGCTGCCCACCGCCGAGAAGATCGCTTTCATGGAGATGAGCGAACGCTTCCACATCGATCAACTGGAGACGGTCATAGAGACCGCAATGGCCGGTTGCCGCGAAATACGCGACATCCTGGAGTCGGCGGTCAAAGAGCACCTCATACACATTGGCAGTGCGGCCGACTGGGCGCGTGTGTGTTGAAATAAAGAGTAATTTTTTTATTAACACTGCTTTCCTATTACTTATTTAACTAAACGTTTAAAGTCAGTTTTTATTGGCCGCCTCTTCTGACGGCTGCCATGTTTCGAGCAGCTCCACTAGCTTTAGTTTGCGCTGCTCCAACTGCAGGCGTTCGATGAGCCCGCTCAGCTGCTCGCCGCCCTCGAGGAAACCGCTCAAGTTGTGCAGCGTGCCGCCCTGCTGAACGCGATGATCCGTCACCCGGTCCTGTACGAAATTGTACGTGCGAATCTTCTCGTTGCGATTTAGATTGCCCTGTTGCAACTTGCGCGTTGCCTGTTTGGTCGCCTCGGCGCACTCCAACTGCTGCTGCATAAGCTTGGCCTGCAAACGCTTGAGCGCCAGTTCCCGGTTCTTCACCTGTGAGCGCTCCGACTGCGCCTCCACCGCCAGGCCCGTGGGCAGGTGCACAATGCGCACAGCTGAATCTGTGGTGTTCACATGTTGGCCGCCCGCACCGCTGGCGCGTTTCGTCTCGATTTTGAGGTCTCGCTCGGCAATGTGCACCTGAACGTCAGCCGGTCGCGGAATTACCGTTATTGAGGCGGTGCTGGTATGCATGCGACCGGATTTCTCGGTGGCCGGTACCCGTTGCACGCGGTGCACGCCCGCCTCGTAGCGCAGCCAATTGTACGCCTCGGGATTGTTGACCAGCAGATTGGCATGGCGCAGTCCGCCAATGTCGGTGGTCTCGTGGGCAAACTCCTCGTAGTCCCAGCCCATGTGCTCGAAGTAGCTGGTATACATGTCGTATAGTTCCTGGGCAAATAGCATAGCTTCCTGTCCGCCGGCTCCAGCGTTCACCTCAAATATCACCGCCGGATAGTCGGCGTTGTCTGCAAGCGTTAGCAGCTCCTGCAGCATAGACTCCTCCTGCTTGCGCACCAGATCAGCGTACACGTTATTCTCCTCCTGCATCAGCGCACGCATATCCTCGTCCTTCTCAGCGGCCAAATCCTGTTCAGACGTCAGGTTGCGCTGCAGGGCTCGATGCTTCTCAAGGCAATTGACAACGGGATCCAGTCGCCACAGGCGCGTATAAAGGCTGCTGTTGCCGGCTGCATTCACGCGCAGCGCATAGTATTCCTGACGCAGTGATTCCAGGTACGTTTGCAGCTTCTCATTTTGGAAACTGAGCGGATCTGTGCTGGCCCAGCGTCGCGATAGGCAGACACAGCGCACACTCAACCATTTGCAAAGCAACATTATGGGAAAAAAAACTTTAAAATCTATTTTGTTGGTTAAATAACTGCTTTCCGAAGAACTGCCGGCCGATTAAAGCAACACAGCAGCCACAGATTGTAAGTGACCAAAATAGACGACAGTCAACTTAAGCAACAGCTGTTCAGTGATGGCTATGTTCACTCAACCAACTAGCACCTAAGCCAACATAACAGCCAGAGATTGTAAGGGATCAAATCAGGCGAAAATTAATTTAAGCAACAGCTGTTCTGTAATGATAATATTCGTACTTTATTAGCGCTTATTATTTCAACCAAGTATCAGCTGTTTAAATCAACAGATAAGTGCATATTTTTTTAAAAACAAATTAACCCGCTCTGCTCCTAACGTTAAGCCACTGTTAATATTTTAGGTGCTCACAACTGTATATGAGTACCTGTCAGTGTTGAGTAATGCATTATTTTTTGCTCACTTTGTTGGGCTGGTTCACTGGAGATACAATAATTTAGTTAATTTGTAATACTTGGTCATATCAGTGCAGTTAACGGTACTTTCAAAGTTCTCGGAAGTGTCACCAACATAAACAGCAATAACAATAATACAACCTGTGCAACAAAAAATATGTGCAGCAAGCCACATGCATAGTTATTTTCTGCTTTCCGTTTATGCATGTGTTGTGTGTGTGTGTGTGTGTGTGTGTGTGTGTGTGCGTGCGTGTGTGAAGCTGTGTGTGATGCGTGTTGTGCTTGATTAATGAAAACAGTTGTGTTCGTCTGGTGTAAAGTGCAGCAATAGCAATTAAGTTTAATTAACTCATCTCAATTGGATGTGAAAAGGCTGCCCAGAGTGCATTTACTTAGAAATCCGCTAAGAAGTCGTTGCAAGTGTATTTGATATGCCGCCCCTGAAAAGCTACTCCATGCGCCACGAATTCAATGCGAATGCAAATTGTCGCAACGGCAATGACAACACCACCGATAACGATAACGATTACTTCAGCCAGCCTGCAGCTGCTGCCGCTGCAAGTACACAACGCACAAATCTCCCCTCGTACTGCAACGCCCAGTACCCGTTCAAGGTGCTGGCCAATCTAAACCAGCTGCGGGAGCAATCTCGTTTCTGCGACGTCGAAATCGTTGCGGGCGAGTCCACGTTCAATGTACATCGCGCAGTTCTGAGCGCTGCCAGCGCCTACTTCGAGGCCATGTTCCGACCCGAACTGGGCCTAAACGAAGTCAAACAGAAATCGGTGGTGCTGCACACAATCGATGGCGATATATTACACATAATCCTGGACTTTATCTACACGGGCCGTTGCGAGATAACGCAGGTAAGCATCCACCGTCTGTACCACATCACATTTAATTTAACTGTGCATTTTGGCTTCCTCCTTCAGTCCAATGTGCAGGAGCTGCTCGCTGCCGCGGATATGCTGCAGTTGAACGAAGTGGTTGACGGATGCTGCGAGTTTCTGTGCCGCGAGTTGCATGCCACGAATGCATTGGGTATTTTGCGTTTCGCGGAGGCGCACAACTGCGAATCACTGGCGAAAAGTGCAATGAACTTTGTGCAAGCAAACTTCCCAGCGGTAAATAGCGAACTCTTAAATCCCTTTTTAAAATTAGGAAAAAAGAAAAAACAGTATATTCGCACCCGGGTTCGAACCGGGGACATATGATAACCACCACAGATAACCACCACATTACGGAAACCACGTTATTCAGCCAACCAAATGCAGTTTTCCAGACACGAACAGCGTTTAAGCTACCTTAATTTAAAACCTAAAACTCCATTCACAACTTGGAAAGATGGGAAAACCAAAGTCAAAGTCGGATTAAGTTTAATAGAGGGGGAGGGGGAGATGTCGGTTTACTGAAGTAAACTATTCAACTAATTCATGATAAGACATTTAGAACGACCCGGCTGGATAACTCCCGCCAGGCACAACTAAAAATTCAGTTTAGACTCATTAGAGTGCTCCTCTCCACGGAAATCTTTAGTAAAAGGCGAAAGATTTATTCGACAATTGAAGAGAAACCAGAGTAATTTTGACTTGACTTCTCTCTGCATCTACTTTTAAAATTTGTTTAAACTGCTTGTGAATTTGAAAAGCCAGCAATGACTAAACCGCCCTTAGGTAGGCAAACAAATGTGTAATGTCACATAACGCACAGGATAATTAATTGACCAAAAATTCTTACAATTCACAACAAGTTCTACCAACATGGTGGTGTAGTGGCACGAGTTTAGTTGTTTGAAGTTATCGCTTCTCGGCCTTATGGCTAAGATCAAAGTGTAGTATCTGTTCTTATCAGCTTAACATCTGATAGTTTCTCCATTGGAGAACAACAAATGTTAAACTGATTTTTGGAAACAGACGGAGTGCTAGGAGCTTGCTCCACCTCTGTCGCGGGTTGGCCCGGTATTGCAGTACCGCCGGGATTTCGGCCCAACTTAAATAATGCATTCGACTGTTAGTAAAGCAAGGAATATTTTGATATAAGTTCAAGCGCATGGCATACCCTTTGATTTTTATATTTACAGTGCAGATTTTTGAAAATATGATGATAAAATAATATTAACTAATCTTATGACGGTTTCAAGAGACTAATATTGACTGTTGCTTTATAAAATTATATATAGTCTAGACTATATGTGTATAACATAGTTATCAATTTATAGTTAATTTTATTCCCTCTTTTCGCTGTTTAATAAATTATCCGCAGATAACGCTGGAGGATGAATTTCTGGAGACACCACAGACTTTGTTATCGCAGCTGCTTAATTCGGAGCTTTTGCGTGTTGACTCTGAATCTCAGGTGTTCCAGGCGGCGCTGCGCTGGATCAAGCACGACGTAACGCAACGTCGCTGTTATGTATTTGATATACTGTCGCATGTCCGTATGGCCCTGGTGCCAGTGAAGGTAATTGATAAGGCTTTAAAGGATGATTGTCGCGACATGTCTGTGAAGATCGCGCTGCGCTCCATATGCCGGGATATTGCCTCGAAACGCGGTCAGCTGGTGCCCCTGCGCGTCTGTCCACGCCAGCTGGCCAAGAAGAATATATACATTATTGGTGGCTCGCATCGCGACACGCCGCGGACTTGGAACTCTGCGGACTGCACCTTCGAGACGGTGGCGAAGTTCGACATATTCCGGCGTGAGTGGACCGAGACGGCACCCATGGAAGTTGGCCGCATTCTGCCGGGCGTGTCAGCATTGAATGGCAAGATCTATGTGGTGGGAGGTGAACGTGGTTCGCAGATTCTGGCCAACGGCGAAGTGTACGATCCACAAAACGATATCTGGCAGCCCATAGCACCGATGATTGTTCCGCGCTGCGAGTTCGGGCTGTGCACCATGGGTGGTAATCTGTTTGCAGTGGGTGGCTGGATTGGCGATGACATTGGCGGCACCATGGAGTGCTATGATCCCGAGAAGGATCTCTGGAAGCTAATCGGCAGCATGCCACAGCCGCGCTTTAGCATGGGCGTCGTTAGTTTCGAAGGGCTGATCTATATAGTGGGCGGTTGCACCACAACCACCAGACATTTGCCGGACTTAATAAGGTAGTGCCAACTTAAAATGCCAAAAAAGCTATTATAATTTTAACTTATCTTTCGTCAAGCTACAATCCAGTGACCAAGGAGTGGACGCAATTGGCACGCATGCAAACGGCACGCTGTCAAATGGGAGTCGCTGTGCTGGATCGCTATCTATACGTTGTTGGCGGAAGCAGCATTAGCCAGGACACCGTGAGCTCAGTGGAGCGCTATAGTTTTGACGATGACAAATGGTCGACGGTGTGTGCGCTGAACGTTCCACGCGCCATACCCGCTGTGGCCGCCGCTGATGGTTTGCTCTACGTGGCTGGTGGTGATCAGGTGGGCTTTTTAGATGCTCTCTAATCTAGACAAAACTAATCTTTTTTTCTATAGCCCTGCGAGGTAAACTTCTATCGTGCGCTAGTCACCATCAGCGCTGTCGAATGCTATGATCCGCTTTCGGATACTTGGAAAAACTGTCCTGACTTGCCGGTTAGTCGTTCCGAGGCAGGCGCTGTGGTCGTGTAAGACGCACCACCAACTAAAGTCGTCATACCTGAAGTCCAAAAACGTTCTCACTTCTTACAATCTTGTTTTAAGCACTTTTATTTATGTGTATTGCATTGTATACGCTAGACACACACACACACACATATTACTGCTATTTTCCCTTTGAAATTTGAACGTAGTGCTCTCTAACCCAAAGCCATATGCTTTTTTGTGGTTAACGTTTTTGAAATGTAACTCAGCTATCCTCACCCAGTATCTAGTTGTTAGTCTGCAAGGTAACAGCAGCAATAGCCGGCATTTGACTGTTCCATAGTAGAAGTTTCCCTAAAACATAAATCCGCAGGGCAAAAATGTATATCGATGTATCGTAATTGCTGAAAATTGTTCAACTCAAGCCTATTCATTTATGTTATTCGATTAATCATTAAAATAAGATGTGAAATCAATGATCGCCAGCATTAATATTGGAATTGGAACGTTCTTGAAAAGTGCGTGCCCAAATAAGTTGATAATTGCAATGTACCAAAAACGAGAAACAAACATTCAACAGAAACAAACTGTATTAGTAATAGGTGTATTTACGAATAATAAATGTACGACTAAATCACAAAACGTTTTTTACACTACTGCATTTAACGATTACAGTATGTAAAAGTTCAATAATCATAATCAATACGCGCTGCACTGCTTCCGACATACATACAGAACCAATTCGCCCTCACCAAGATTCAATCAATATGCGAAACACGATTCTGATTTAAATAGACGAAAATATTATTAACACTTCATTAAACATTCTACAGAAACACGGCATGCGATAACAATCTAACCCAACAAGCCAATGCATTATTTAGTTGGGCCGAAATCCCGGCGGTACTGCAATACCGGGCCAACCCGCGACAGAGGTGGAGCAAGCTCCTAGCACTCCGTCTGTTTCCAAAAATCAGTTTAACATTTGTTGTTCTCCAATGGAGAAACTATCAGATGTTAAGCTGATAAGAACAGATACTACACTTTGATCTTAGCCATAAGGCCGAGAAGCGATAACTTCAAACAACTAAACTCGTGCCACTACACCATCATGTTGGTAGAACTTGTTGTGAATTGTAAGAATGCCAAATGAAAAATATACAGTGTTGTAAATGACAAACGTTTTTAAATACAGCTCTGTAGTAACAGTGTTGTTAATCGCTGGAAAATATTTTCTTGTGCCTGTTTTAGCTGCATACAAATATTATTTGCACAAGCAAACAATTGCATAGCCCCTATTTCATTATTAAGGAATTAATGCAAAACATAAATTATCTTTAAAAATGTCTCCTGTCTGTAAAATGTTTGTTTAGTCAAAATTTTGATTCATCCGAAAAATATGTCTGCTGTCTAACAACATTTAAGGTTTAACAATGCAATCTGCTAGCTCGTCCCAGCAAATGGCCGATGATTTGGACGCTTTGTCGCGTCCAACTACCAGCACCAACAACAAGCACCGTCGGCGCCAAGAGAAACG
Source organism: Drosophila robusta (assembly GCA_035043565.1). NCBI lineage: Eukaryota > Metazoa > Arthropoda > Insecta > Diptera > Drosophilidae > Drosophila > Drosophila robusta. The sequence continues at coordinate 64,033 of JAWNMW010000378.1, forward strand.
TCTGAAGCGCTTGAAGGATCAAAAGCATTTGGTGTTCACCAAGCATTTCTCGAACTACCGCCTGCCGGTGTCTGTGGCATCGACGGATTTAAACATGGTGCAGCTGAGCCGATATGAATCCATTACTGATCGAGACCGGCATCCACCACTCTATGTGGTACCGGACCAGACATCTCAATGGGCGCGTCTGAGAATGATTACATGTCCCTGTCACGGCTGCACCTTCACATTGGATCCAAATGGCTTGTTGGCGCACTATCTAAATGTGCATATGTCCCAGTTGGGAGTGCCGTTTGTAGAGGTGGCGTTTCCCATTGAAAGACAAACCTTGCGTGCAACCTGTCAGTTGGGTAATCTTGATTACGATGTCAACAATCTGCTAGGTGTGTTTGGCTATCAGCGTTTTGGGCTCAATCCGCTTAACTGTCCGCGTAATACAATGCTGCCGAAGGACTTCCGAAAGTATTCTCAGCACGGTGTTCTGATGCTCTTTGCCTGCCGCACGCGTCATGCGTTGCTTTGGCAACGCGGCCAAATCGATGATGTGGTTGCCATTTGGGTCTCAACGCCGATGCAGGGCGTATCGATATCGCTGCGCTGTGTGGTGCAGCCGGCGCTATCAACACGTTACTATTCCAAACGCTTGCAGGCGCGCTCATTGCCGGCTTCAACGCTGAAAGCATCGCCATGCCGTGAGTTCATCAAGACGGACTGTAACGTCATTGTAATCAGCTATCAAGATTTGTGGCAGCTAATGTCGCTGAAAGTGGGACAGCAGCTGCTCAATGTGGAGTTGCATGTTGTGGACGAGCGAAAGATTTGACACTGTTAAACCTTAACTTGACTAAAAATATTTTATTTCTTGAGGTAATAGTATAATTGTATTTTGCTTTAACAAACTAAAGAGGGAAATATTGATACATACATAATTCAATAATTTACAATTGAGTGGATATTTCAAATTTAAAAAAGCCACATTAAATTTAAGTCTTAATTATATTTCGTACAATTTTGTTGAGTTTGCACTCCGTTACACTTAAAACATAAAAGTATTTTCCAAATTTTGGGCCTACATACATAAAATTTAGATTTGAGAAGCTACTATACGATATATATATATATATATAGTTTGTATCCAACTGTGTGCGGGCATGGCCAACATTGACATTAGCAATTTCAATTACTTAACATAAAACAAAACAAAAGGCAAAAGAACCAACGATAAAATTAAACTCAACGAGAAAGGTGGTAACTAAAACATTTTTTATGTTAAAACCGGGCACTATCCCGCCTTTTGGGTTTGCTTTTGCCGCTGCAGCGCCTCAAACGCTTCAATTTCCTTCCTTTCTTTGGCATAATTTCGGCGCTCGTATTCCAGCCGATGGGAGATGATGCGCTCAACGATGCGCTCAGTGGTCATGTCGTTACCAGAGTCGATCAGCTCGAAAATGGCACGCGTCTTGGGCACAGCATACGGATCAATTATGCCATACTCAAGAGCGATCGGCGTACGACCATGGCAGACGATATCGATCTTAAAATGATCCAGCAGCTCCTCTGTGACGCTGTAGGGTGCACCGATGACCACCTCGTTGACAAACTAAAAATGGAATAATTTGACATTAGTTAAGTACCTCGGATGAGAATGTTGTAAGGGATTTACCTTGCAGGCCAAAACGCTGAGCACACGCTCGTGCAGATTCATAATGGGATAATTGCTGCTCTTGTAGGAGTTGACAACGGGATCTGTGTGCAGGCCCACTATCAAATATTGGCCTAATTTGCTGGCCTTCTCTAGGAAATCTAAATGGCCCACGTGGAAGAGATCAAAAGCGCCGGCAACATACACCTACAAGCGAAGTAATTAGCATAGTTCGTTTGCTAAGTGATATTCGTTCTATAATTACAATTTTATCGCCGGGATTTGGTGATTTGCCATCGCTGAACTGTATTATCTTCTGCGTTGTGGGCAAGAACTGGCTGCAGCCGGTCCAGGGACTCTTGGCTGCTGAATCCTGGCCCATGTTCGATGAACCTAAACGGGATTGCAGTTGTTGAATTTTTAAAAGTTTTGCTGTTTTAATTTTTTTAAAATGATCAGATTTGGTTTTTTTTTGGAACAGATACATATGAACATTACAATTTAGAGCGCAATTTACAGTTAGGTTTCGATATTTCATTACATTTCATTATTATTATATTTTTTGGTTTAAACGCGGGGCAGCAACACGCACGGGATTTAGAGATTTTAGTTCATAGGTTTTGATTTTGATTTGAGTTTAGAGATTGGTTAGTGGTAAACAGTGCGTACATAGAAATAAAAAGAAGAGAAATAGTAAAGATGTAGAGCAAAATAAAGCAAATGTTTGTTACTTTTAAAGAATGCTACGGATTATGAACAAATCTAACGGAAACGTATCCAACCAACTAAAAGCTAAGCGAGCGTGGCTCCGATTCTTATTACATAAGTATGGCTAAATATTAAGAAGTTGAATTTGGCTTCTCTCTTCGTACTTGGAACTGTGTGTGTTTTTGTGTGTGTTAGAACAGCGTGCAAGGAAATAAAAGTGTTGTAAAAGAGAAAGTACCAGACACGGAAGATATTTAAAAAAAGAGATTGCAAAGCAAAATTAATTGTTAGTTTAGGTTAGTCACAGTAAATATAAAAAAGTGTGAGTACATGAAAAACTGGCAGATGAGGTGGTTGACGCACATTAAAGAATGCAATTTAAGTTTAACGAACGACTACGGAATGTAGCAAGCGAACACTACCTTCTTTTTCGATGTCATATTCAGCGGAGCCCTGACGGAAGTGGTTGCGTGTCAGCAATAACATGCGACCTACTAGGTCGGTGGTTGAAACGCCCGCGGTGCGCTTGACTTCCTGTAAGGCAGACAAATAGTGTAACAGAGGTTAGCTTTACACTTGGCACATATGTATAGGTGTCAATATCTACTTGTAGCGGTTTGCCGACTTGACCAGATGATAGGTGTCCACACCCTCAGCAGTCATTGTGATGTCATCTATGGGGATCAAAGAGTAGTAGAAAATTAATGAACTTGAACTAAAACCGAAAAACGATTTAAATAGTTTCAATACCAATATTATTGGTCAGATTTGTTTTATTCTGGTAGTATACCTATACACCGGTTAGCGGTCGTTCACATTTTGCTTAAAAGGCGAAAGAGTTTCTAGTCCATCATTCATACCAAAATAAATCACTTCCAAATTTTTGTATTATTGACTAAATAAATTTAATGCAATTAAGCAAGGCACTAGAAAAACAATACCGTTAGAAAAGTTGGCAGCATTTTAGCCAATAAAAGCACAAAAAAAAAATACTATTAAGACATCTTGGCGCTGGAGGAAAAAAATGTAGCATTTTTGCCAACAAGAGAGATGTTCGTTAAGTAAACTTCTTAACTGCATTGTTAAAATAGGCAAATGTTAAGAAATGTGTTTGTTTTTTCCATTTTGATTTATGGCTTACTTTTATGGTCCAAATCTAGGCCGCTAACCGGTGTATAAGTGTACTTAGTAACATTCTATTATTATTATTTTTAAACGTTGTATAGTTTAAGTGAACTTACCGCCATGCACACAAAAATCACAGTTATTTTGATCGAGCACTTCTAGGGTGGTTACATATGGCGCACCGAGGACCACCTCGTCCACCCATTTGATGCCCTTGACCATCTTGACACGCTCCTCCTCGGTAAAGACGGGCGGGCCCTTGTGTTTGGTGATCTCCGCATCGGTGTGTATGCCCACAATTACTTTATCGCCAAGTGCTTTGGCTTGTCGCAGTGAATTGGCATGCCCAAAGTGCACCATGTCATAGCTGTACAACAACAAAGGGAAAAAACATTCAAATGAATATTATTTCACGGAGTGCGCAAGTGCTATGTTGTATCTTGGTTCCGATACAAACACCCAATCTACATTTCGTATTCTCTTATCAAATTTGACGGAAGCCAGTTAGAAACCAAACATGCAGGAAACAAAGACCTCTACGAACTTATCGACTATCCAATTATCGTGGCTTGTGCCGTTGACAAGAACAAAGTTACAAGACTAATAAATTAACATAATGAAAAATAAAACGAAGAAAACAGTAAGATTTCCAATTAAAGATGCTTTATTTAATAGTTGCTATTACTAGATGCCTTGTTGCCTATTGTACTTTATTTTTTTTTTTATTTTAGCTCAAGTTTGCAATGAACTGCAACGACCTTGCTGTAGTATACAGCATGATGCGATCCCTGACGCTGATTCATTGGGAACATTAGCGAAATGTGTCAGATAACCCTGGCGATTATAGCAAGTGAATTAGTATATGGCTCGCAAAGTTTTCCATTCAATAGAGCCTCCATCGTAATGCCAGGTTCAAATACCCCACGACAAAGCGATGCCTATTGACATAGGGGAAAATCAATCAAGCGTGTGTGACTTTTGACATCAATTACATTGAGTTAAAAATTAAAATTGTAAATTATGCGCTTTGTTGGAAAATACAGAAACTGCGTTTTTCAAATAACAATCGAAACTTGTATTACAACTTATTTTAGTCACAAAAAACAACGATATATATGAATCTGTGATCCGCAGACAAACACGTACATTTAAAATTACTGCAAGGCATTTGAATAAAGCAAATAAACCAAGTCGCATAACGTGCTCAAAGTTCGGACAAAGTCAACGTATGGCCAAGCTCTGTGACTGGTGTTGTTGCGCCCCCCAAGACGGAAACCGTTTGCTCCACTTTTTCTTTCTTCGGCGAGCCCCAATGTGCGACGCACTTTGGACGCGATCATCAGTTGCGAATAGCCGCACAAAGGCAGCGAATAGAGAAATACACCTCGTGGCGATGCTGTGCGTCCATATTTGCAATATTTTAATGCAAACTTTGGAAAACTGCTTTTGACGTGACCAGCCGCTTAAATTGCATTTTATGCCGCTTTTAGTTGCATTATTGTAATTTTAAAGATAGTCATGCCACCTGAACAAAAACTTACGAAACTGTAATTATTGGTGGTATATCGTTATTGAAATGTGCGTTAAAATGTATGGTATGCAAAAAAAAACAAGTGAGGGGCTCTAGTTCGGAGCAACCGACTGGGGATACCCTAAACCCTGTCATTTCAACCTCCTTGCAATAATGCACACCTACACAAAATGAACCCGCAAGCTGTACATTAAACTCAGCAGCTGCGCTTGACGCCACTATGGAGACTATGGAATAATAATAATCGTGAATAATTTCTAATCTAAAAGTAAGGTCTTTATGAAATTTGTAGGACTTAACAAGAGCATTTAAATCTTTGAACAAACCAAAGCGCAAGTCTTTGTACTGGAATTACGTATTTTTGATATTATGATATTAATTTGTAATTTAACATTAAAGCAAAAGCGTATGGTATAGCAGAATCTAAAGTCGTTAAGTTTATATCTCTAGCTTTTGTAGTCGCCGAGATCGCTGCGTTCATACAGACGAACAGACAGATTTTCGTAATTTGTGGGGCGGGAGTGGGCGTGGCCGGCTCAATCTTTAGAGGCGGTCATCCAAACATTTTCTGCTAAATTGCGGCGTACCCGCCCCAAGATATAAAAATTTGATCGTTTTGAGCGATTTTTATAGGAGGATTTTAGTAATCTTTTGATGTATTAATGTATTATAATTTGATGTACCTAAATTTTAAACTGAGGGAAATATTAGATACATAATTGTTACGCCCCCAGTAAGCGTAGTCTGACGCGGTTATATATTGCAAATTTTAAATCTCTACCTTCAATAGCGGCGAAAAATATTGTGTTCCTAAACACAAACCCAATATATGTACTTTGTGCATGAGTATATTTAAATAGTTGCCAACTCTCTTCGCATATAGTACACAATTGGTTAAATCCATTTTTAATATGACACGGTTAACACTCTTTCCGAAACAATTCCATAACACTGTTGTAGATAACTTCAAGATATCATATCGACGAGGCCACCTACACAAAATGAACCCGCAAGCTGTACATTAAACTCAGCAGCTGCGCTTGACGCCACTATGGAGACTATGGAATAATAATAATCGTGAATAATTTCTAATCTAAAAGTAAGGTCTTTATGAAATTTGTAGGACTTAACAAGAGCATTTAAATCTTTGAACAAACCAAAGCGCAAGTCTTTGTACTGGAATTACGTATTTTTGATATTATGATATTAATTTGTAATTTAACATTAAAGCAAAAGCGTATGGTATAGCAGAATCTAAAGTCGTTAAGTTTATATCTCTAGCTTTTGTAGTCGCCGAGATCGCTGCGTTCATACAGACGAACAGACAGATTTTCGTAATTTGTGGGGCGGGAGTGGGCGTGGCCGGCTCAATCTTTAGAGGCGGTCATCCAAACATTTTCTGCTAAATTGCGGCGTACCCGCCCCAAGATATAAAAATTTGATCGTTTTGAGCGATTTTTATAGGAGGATTTTAGTAATCTTTTGATGTATTAATGTATTATAATTTGATGTACCTAAATTTTAAACTGAGGGAAATATTAGATACATAATTGTTACGCCCCCAGTAAGCGTAGTCTGACGCGGTTATATATTGCAAATTTTAAATCTCTACCTTCAATAGCGGCGAAAAATATTGTGTTCCTAAACACAAACCCAATATATGTACTTTGTGCATGAGTATATTTAAATAGTTGCCAACTCTCTTCGCATATAGTACACAATTGGTTAAATCCATTTTTAATATGACACGGTTAACACTCTTTCCGAAACAATTCCATAACACTGTTGTAGATAACTTCAAGATATCATATCGACGAGGCCACCTATTGTCTAAAAATTAATTAATGTTGATTCAGAGAATCAAAGAGCCCGGAATTTGTAGCTCGTGCCAAAAAAAGTAACCAAGTCAAACATATATTGATAAGTGCACACACTCGGCAAGACTGCAATGGTTATCAGATTCCAGGGAATTGTCATAAAATAATCATAACTGGCTGAAACGTCACCTTTATAAAATCGTAAGACAGGTAAACATACAATTGGCTGGGCCACAGCAGTTATTAATACATACACGTAATAATGTTAATTACGTAATTACGACTCCGATTAAAACTGGAACTTTTCTTTCTTTGCATTTACGTACTTTAAATACTCAATGAAATTGTTTTCTTGTCCCATTAAATAAAACATCCTCTTTGCGTTTAGATTTAATATAAGTAATTAAGAAATGCAAATTTATATTTTTAATCGGTTGTGGTTGTCACAAATCGTATGTAAACCTCTCGGATGCATAGTTCCCATATTTCATACGGCCATAACTTTGTCAAAACTGAACCGATTTTCACGTCTGATGGCATTTTGTTCATGGTTTATCTTCGATTGATTCTGCATTTGAAATATATGCATTATTGAAAATAAATTTTTGTTGAATATTTTGGGGAAAAACTGTGGGAGACACAGTCATTTCCGATTTTAAGCGGGAGCGTTCTAGTGGGCGTGGCCGGGATATCAAGGTCCCAATTTTTGAGGAGGGTCACCAGCAATCTATATACAATTTTGGTGACTTGAATATTGTGGGAAATATTCACGTTTTACAGATTTGCGATCGTCATGTTATCGATTAGCCTCCCAGTGGACGTGGGTTCATACGGACGGACGGACGAAAATCAAGACGAACATTGCACAAACCCAATACACTCTTTTCAATTAGTGAACGAGTATAAAATGAGGACGCTATAAACTTATATATACGCTTTAATATGGCTGTCCAATAGACTGTACAAGAGATATAGTTTCCCAAGCAATGCTGAGCAAGAAAATCGTCGTGGCTTTTAAGGCGAATCAGCATTATTAGTCAATTTAATATAATCAACAAGTGTTCTAGCCGAGAGTGTTCGACTAGGATATACCCTTTTGAGAGCTGCCATAACATAAAACATAGTACAAGATCAGGAATAAGAAAGAGTGGACTGTCTACTAAGTACATTATGAAAACACGTGTAATAGGTACCACAAATCACTAGGAAAATTCGCATGCATTTTCCAAGCAGAGACACCATAATGAGTCATGCCTTTATCAATTTAGAAACAGGGTACGCCCATAAAGCGATAGCAACTTTCTCACACAGCCAAACAGCAATAAAAACGTTAACTGCCTATAAAATTATGTCTGAGCTTGTAAGGCAATGCCTAGATTCTCTGAACAAGCTAGGCAAGACTAATAGGGTGATTTTCTGGTTCCCTGGTCGCGCTGGAATTCCGGGGAATACAGTAGGAAAGTGGCCACATTGGCTTCCTGGCGGGACCTAGACTATCTAAAGATTGCAGCGGAACTCCGGATCACATCTAGGAGGACTGCAATCAAGTCTCAGCTGGGAGGCTGGGAGGAAAAATAATAAAAGCGATAGGATTTGATAAAGAGGCATAACTTATTAAAGAAAGACGGATAATAATAATATCTAAATACAATAGGGACACCGCAGTCTTTCGCTTGAGGCAGGTTGAGACTGTCTCAGATGGGGGACTAGAATCAGAAGAGAAATCAGAGCAATGACTAAATAAAGAGGCCGCAGTGCATTAGACACATAATAATGTTATACGGAAACATTTAGATCAAATTTGGTGGCCACAGCCTTAAAACCTCAGGTATGCCAAAAAAAACCATGTTTTAAAAGCAATTAAGGATAGGGATCAGATGATCAGAAATATATACATTTTGCGGCGTCAAAGAGTTACGCATTTTTAACGAGTACAGGGTACTTAAATATTAAAGAACAAATACTATGGAGCTGATAATGCTTGAAGACGGGCCTCACAACAAACAGTTTCTAGGCGGTGGCTGTCGCCGTGAGGACCATTCATTAAAACGACAATGAGAGGCATCATTGGAACCTTTGCTCCCGGAGATTTGCAAAATCCACGAAATCTGTGTCGAATGGACTGTATATGTACATACATATTTATACACATGTGTAGGATCAAGTACATCACATAACGTACTGGGGCTTTAATCAATTAGTTTACGTCGACCGTTTCTGATTAAGAAAATATCACGCGATTCAGAATAGAATTTGTGCTGCCGCGATAACCGAAGCTTTCTTACATATACACATATGTATTTGTATGCATATTTATACATATTGCTTTCATGGAAATAACAACTGCCCCAAGGGGTTCACAATTTGTTTTGAAAACGATTTTGGGCCCAAGTTCATTGACACGGCAACAACAATTTTGGATCCATCCACAGCCGCCTGGCGCTTGCGTCAATGATCTTTGGGTCTATCGATGGGAAACCGATTTCATTTCTAAAGGTTACAGAGGGTCCAGGTTTTGAATCCAAAAATACACACATACATTGTAAGCACTTGTGTATGTTTGTGGAGCAAAAAATTGAGCATAGACAAGCTCAGCTGATGCCGACGACAAGTGCTGAATGAACATTGTGTGATTTTTGTGATTGTCCAACTGCATCTTCTCTTATCAGCGCGTAGGTATCCCCACGGCTACTGACCTATTGACCCCACTCATCACGGACTCTTGCGGGGCACTTTCATAAAATAGACCCGGAAATTAAATACTTTTTATACTAGTTTTTATACTCGTTAACGAAGTGAAAAAGAGTATATTGGGTTTTGTGCAATGTCCGACTTGCTGTCCGTCAATATATCGCAATCTAATGGGCTAATTACCAAACCTATAGTTTTTAGTGACAAGTGACAAACCTATAGTTTTTATTTGAATTTTGCGTTGATTTGAAGGTTAGGTTATTAGATAACTAAACTCGACACATTAAAAACTAAAGATTCGTGTCGATGATGTCGAACACGAGATTCAGGTGTCAATTGTGATATATTTTTATTGTTAACAACCAATGTGCTATGGTATATATTTTAGTTATTCAACTGTGAACGAGTATTGCGCTGTCGGTTACACTGTAGTTAAGTGCTTTTTATATTACGAATTCGCCATTGATATTTTTAGAACTATCTATTATTAAAAAAGTGAATTTTATTTACAGTTTTTTTTTTTTTGGTTTTTTGCTAATCAAAGTTGGTATATAGTATTTTTTTATATCACTGTGTACCATATACTATTATCGGAAACTCACTTCGTTTTCCTAAATTGGTTAAATATTCCGATTTCAAACATATCTCAGAGATTATAAGAGCTAGAGTCATAAAATTTTGTAAGTAAGCTCACATATTGTGCAAATATAGATATGAATACTCAGAAGAATATTACTTCTATTTCCTTTGGTGATATACATATCTACAGCACATACAGAGTACATACATATATATATAACACCCTGTCCGGCCTTCACGAAAATTCCCCTAATTCTTTCAATCCGGTGACCTTCAGTATACTGCAAAATGTCAATTTAATTATGCAAACACAAACCAAAAATAAATATTATAATGGAATGGAAGACAATGAGATACCCTGTAAACAGTTGAATTATATCAGACCTGCGTTAATACCTGAGTTCGATATATTTATGCAATGCAACATATTTAAACATACATATGTATATGTATTTATTTATAACTTCTCGTATGCACAGATTGGCAGTAAAAAAAGGTGTGCATTTACTTTAATAATCATCCCCATCCTAAAACACATCCTAAAACACATATTAAATTGTGCAGAGTACAGTACATGGTATGTGCAGTATGTTATACTAAAGCAGAAAATTAGAAACGCGCCGACAATGACGTCGTCGTCGATTTACGCCTTGGGTCAATGGCGTCTCCGGCTATACAAAACTGGGCCGCCGCCGCCGCCACCAACTTGGTGTTGAGCATGCGCGTAAATCAATCACGTGATGTTTGGGCCGAAACCGCTCGACCCACAGCCAACCAGGGCCACGTAGACCTTGCCCAGAGCCAAAGCGTGCAAGAATTGAGCATCCAAAAAGGGGATGGCCGCAGGGGAAATAATGTCGCTATGCTCGTGTTGCTGCTGTACACAGCATTGTGTGCATACAGAGAATCACGCGATTCTGCTCGCTTGGGGCGTATGCCCAGTGAGAGAGAGAGGACAGCGAACATAAACAAGTGGTATTTATACACGCTTTCCATGTGTGTTTGCGGAAGATTCTTCTGATTGACAAATGAAAAAGAAACTACACGAGGTAACAATCTAGTGGCGAGAGCATATTCAAGTCCCAACTATTCGACACGACCTAAATTATTAGCTGTTTGTAAGAATTCCTGAACCAATATATAATTTATATTATAATATTTATATTATATAGTTACAGCTCCATATCTTATGAACCATTTGAATCAAATGTCATAGTATGTACATTTTTCTAGTTATACCTTTCGATCGGTTTCGAACTAGCACAGTGATATTTTGTGTGGACATATCCAAAACGTATCACTGTCTAGCCTGATCAGTCGATAAACCGGTCAAACAGGACTGCGTAGAAAACCTAATAATGGCAATCAAGCGCAGCGTGCGCTATATAATTAGATACATTATTGTCTGTCGGTAGATACATTATTGAGTTGCGATTAGCTACATATCTAAGTTCGTATTTACTCACAAATTTCGCTTTTAGTTAACCTTGAACCTCAACCAATTCAACTGAATTGAAAATAGCTTGCTTAGCTATCTATAGAACTATTTTTACACACCTAAAATAGTTGATAAGTCTGTGGAATTTAACTGGCGTTAGTCTGCGTCGAAAGTCAACATAAAGACGGGCGAAATGGAAGCTAAACCAAGACCATAATTACAGCCACACATATATATATATATATATATATATATATATATATATATATATACGTCATCAAATTGACTCACCAGCCATCGCACCATACACGTACTTCCTTTCTTGTACCGTTGCATTTATTGTTGCTGGCATCGCCATTGCCGTTGCAAGTACCGTTAACTAATTTGTCACTCATTATTATTAAATTTTTTTTAAAATTTCCTTTTCGACTACAGATTGTCCCAAACCAGAATCACAAATGGTGCAAATATATATATATATATATATATATGCGGATTTTATATATACACTGAATATACCGAACTAAGAGCACATTGATTATTATACGAAAAATAACAGAGGCGACGTGCACAGTTCGAGCGCCAAGTGTTGTTTGTGCCGAGTTGTGTGTAGGCTCGATATTTTTATTTCGACAGCCCTGAAGCAGCTACTTAGTTTTTGATTTGCTTATCAGCGCGCGAACGTTTTGGTGTTGTCCCAAGTGTGTGTAATTTGGATGTTCTAGCTAGACGCCTTTTAAACGTATTGCACAATTACTTAAAGCAAGACTAACAGCTGACTGCCAGTGTGGCCAGACCAATAAAATCACTGTTATACCAAAAAAAGACATTCGCAAAACTTGCTTACATTCCAATTGGTTGTTTTAAGCTATAACTTTTATAACTATATTTTAAAAACGTATGTACTCAATAATTTTTCCACAAAAAAAGAAAAGCAAATTCAATTACATGCTATGAATTTTATGTAGAAAAAAATCAATTTTCTGTCAATGAAAATCTAGAAAAAGGTCATCGCATAAACGATACCTAGTGCTTCTTCTTAACATACCGACAGGTGCCGCGATTTGTTGCTCCCAAAGAAATTTGTTTGTCGTGCGTTCTAAAAAAAAAAAAAATCAAGTTTAGTCTAGAATAAAATGCGTTCGTACGCATTGCAATTAATAACAAACAAACAAGGCTGCGTGCATCATGTCAGATTCGATTTCGGCATTGTTTAGAAGGCAGACTCGAGAGATTGACATATTTTATTTAAATTTCACGTGCTAAATTCTGAAAAGTATAGTTTAACAATTTGTCTAAAACTTTTTTCTTCACTTTAAACGCTGCATCGTGAGCTTGTAGCGAACTGCGGTTTGCTTCGCGTAATTCGCGGTGCTCAGTGATTAACAAAATGTCGAAACGAAGAACTGTTACTGGGGCTTCTTTACGGGAATACGCTGCCGCAGAGGAGCGTCTACTTGACCTCTTCTCACCGCCCTCCGACACAGAAGAGGCAGCGGGTTCCGAACCTGCGGCACATAATGAGAATATACACGAGCTGGTGGATCCCTCAAAGGACAACATGCTGCAGCTTATATCGGACGATTCGGAAATACATAGCCTGCTAGCGAGTGCCGATAGCACAAGTTTCAAGGGATTCGATGACGGGTGTCAAGATTATGACGACGAATTAGCCGACACGCCAGAGCCGAGCAAGCGACCACTAATTTTCGGTATGTTTCGTAACGCCGGCAACTTTATGAGTTGTTCAACAACACCTAAACAAGCTCTTCACACACCACAACAGATCGCAAGTGAGTTGGCCACAGGCACAAAGAACCAAGTTACACGATATTTACATAACTCTTCATTTTAGGTGCGCCCATTTCATTGCTGGAGGCAGATTCATCGGCTGGATTTATGCTCACGAATGGCAACGCCAATGGCAACGCGGAGGCGGAGCAGGCGAACGAGGAGCAGCTGACAATTGAGAGCCAAAATGTTAATGAAGAGTCAGACGGCGAGTGTGCTATCTACGATGACGATAACGTTGTTCTGTTGTCGGATGACAATTGCTGCGAAATAATCGTGTCTGACCATGGTGTCCATACGGAACAGGAATTGGAGCGTGCCTACTTGTTGGGCTTGGAGCCTGTTCCAGAGGAGCTCAATAATGGTGCCAGCTACGGGAGCGATTTGTATCCAGCTGAAGAGGACGAAGAGACCCCTACAGCGCCGCATGTTTATCTCAGTGATGCCGCGCTAGATCAACAGCAGCTACTGCTCGATGCAGCCGAAGAAGAAGCCAATCAGGTTAGTGATTCATTTATCGATGAACGACCAGACATTTGTGAGGTGTACGATCACGAGCTGGAGGACCAGGACGACGAGTGTGTAATTCATGAGCCAGAGGAGAGCAGCTTGGAGCTGCAACTGCAGCCGGTGGCCATAGAGCAGCAACTGCAGCCGGTGGCCATAGAGCAGCAACAGCTCACCATTCCCAACGCTGTTGAGCTGCAGGAGCTGGTACAACCCAGCAATGCCAGCGATGTAGACGAGCTGCAGGAGAAACAAGCTGCAGCTGCAGCTACGGCTGCAATACTACATAGTAGCACCACAGAGTTCCCAGTTAGTTCCACTTCCATGCCGAACGGCAGCGATTATGATGACTTCGACGATGAGCTGGGCACCGCTGAGGAGCGATCCCCGCCTGTGCACCGAAAGTATATGCCACTGTTGAAAAACACGCTATCCGCGGACGCACTGGATCGTCGATTGGCGTACATATGTCAGTCACAGCCGCAGATGAGCCTCACCGAGAAGTTCGAGGTTTGGAATTGTGCTCACAGCTGCGAGGCCGTCGAGGATGTGGAGAACTTTGAAGCTGCATTCGAACAGCACGAAGCTGAGCCCGCCAAACAGCCAAAGTTTGGTGAGTTCTGTGAGCTTTTGCGACAGAGCTTGACGAAAATGACGCAGACGATGCATGAATGCTCTGCGGACGGTTCGTTCCACGCAGCTGTAGCACCAGGTACGCCATACTCTAGTGAGGATGCAGCCAGACAGAAAAGACCGTGTTTTAGACGTTTACTGCACACGATGCCGCATGCCCAGCAGGCCGAACCAATTGTTGTCGACGATGATGACGACGAGAACGACGATGATTGCTATGAGGTAATGCACAATCCATCGTCAACGACTCTGGTGCCCAAGTTCTATAGAAAACACGAGCAAAGAGACCCCATCCTTAAGACAACTCAAACCCAAACACTTCTGCCACTTCCCCTGGAAACAAAGGAAACATCTACAACAGATCTGAGTCGTATGCCCCCGTCAGAACCAACGGAAAGCAAGGAACTTGATGAATTTACTTCGGACTCAATGCCACGTGAAGCGGCAGATGGACAGCACAGAACGGAGGAGACAGAAAGCCATAATTATCTTCTGGACCATCACCAGCAGCAGCAGCAACATCCAGGTAAGATTTTTTCAAACTGCTAAAGATTATTATACCCTTACATTTTTATTTATATATATATATATATATATATATATATATATATATATATATATATATATATATATATATATATATATATTGCCACATTTATTTCCATCCTCATGTAGGCTCGATTTGTAGTCGAGGACACTCGACTATAAGATATCCTGAACTCAGTGGAGTGGGTAGGGTGGGGTTTTGGGAGTTATCCCCCAACTCAATATATGTAGTTCGAAGTTTGTAAAAACAAAGCGGCAATCTTCCAATATCCTCACATTAAACAAAATATTTATTTTGAATAATTATTCAATTATAATTATTATTATAAATATTATGGGGTTAGATATGCCCCTTTTTCTGCGTGGTACATAAAATTGGTACGGAACAAATATACCCTTTTCAGACAGGAGGTATATGAAGCGGGTGCTCAAAATTATAATTTCAGATGCAAAGCGTTCTATAGATTCTTCAAAGATTGATTTTTGGGAATTGTTAAAGGCGCATAGTTTCCTCGCACTATTTCCAACTCTCTCCCTCTTTCACTTTATCTGTTTCTCATTTCATACGTAACTCACGAGCAGACCGTGCAAGTAACGTGGAATGCCACAACGATGCACAGTTCTATGAGCAGCACGAGTTTTGCAACTATCTTGGCCTTACAGGGCTGGCGACAGCCAATGCAGTGGCCAGCGCGATGCGGGAACTGGCTAACAGTACCGTGGCGCGTCGCTCGCTGCGGGTACGTACACAACAGCAGATGGACCGAATGCGCAGCGATGTGAAAGGCAAGCGACGAGACCGACAGCAGCAGCAACATGACCATCAGCAGCAGCAGCACCAGCAGCAACGAGATCCGCAGCAGAATATTGAGCAGAAGCTGAACTGTGATACCAGCAGCACCTGCAGCAACAACAGCAGCACCAAGAAAACAACCATGAGCGAGCTGTCAGCAGCGCCAACCAACAGCCGGACGTTTGTCTACCCGCGTCCCAGTACAATCAGCACGGGCCCTATTGCAGCTCCAACCGTTGAGTACTACTATCATGGCCAGGTTAGCCAGCAGAAGCAGCGTAGCAATTCTTTAGTGGTTGCCAACGATTGTAATGCCATGTCCTTGGAGGCGGCATTTGCGAAGGTCTATGCCGCTGCGGCGCCCGCCCAAAGGGAACTGCACGAGTGTATGCAAAGTCGATTGCGTCAGGCGCGCGAAACTAAGCCATCCATTTACATAGTCCAGGCTCTGAACAATGCCAGCGTGCCAACGGCCAACAATCCAGGCACGCCCAGCCCGCCGAATGCCTCGCTGGAGCGCCAACCGTACAACAAAAAGGCCGACCAGGCCGCTGTAGCCAAGCCGGCGCGCAAGTCGCCAAAGAAGCTGTTGCCGAAGGCGGCGAAGCGTCGTCGCACCACCGCTGGTGGCGTCACAGCGACTGCGCCGCCTGAACGCGAGCTCGTCACGCGTTCGACAACACACATGAACTCAAAATTGTTGCGCAATCGCAAGGTCAACTTGCTGAAGAGCTACGAACTGTCGGATGCGGCGGCACTTGGGCGGGGCAAGCAGCGACTGAGCGGTGGCTCGGCGCCGTCTGCCAAACGCCTCAATACGCCCAAAGCGGTCAAGAAGAATCTGAAGAAACAGACACAAGTGGTGATCAGTCATGCAACGTCGCAGTCGCCACGCGTAGATCAGCAACTGCCATCGCCGCAATCTGCGGCCAAGCCCAAAAAGATGAGGCCCCATCAAGAAGAACAAAAAGTAAAAGAGGCAAAACGAAAGCATTCGCGCGCCAAATCGCTACCATCGGCTCTAGACACAGATCGGCAGCAGCAACCGACGGAAATGGGCGATGCGAACGCAGGCGGGTCATCCACTCAGATGCGCCTCGTGGAGAAGCCCCAAATGCTGTTGGACACACACGAGTTTCTCACGAATCATGCCATTGTTAGTCCGCCCCTTTACAGTGCCGCAGTGCGTCGTTATGTCAATGCTGTGTGCAAGCCGAAGGAACATCAGCATTCGGAAGAACAGCAGCCACAGCCGCCAGAGGGTTTCTTTGATCTGAACGCATCCTATGCGAAGCTTAGCAAACCTGCATTAGTTTATCCGCCATTATCGCCGCCACCTTCGCAACGGGCGCCGCACTTTTCGCGACGAGTTCGCCAAATGGCTGGCACAACTCCCGAAACTATGGATGCAGCGCCCAACATTCAGATGGCGCCACCAGGTGGCCTTTTGTCCCTTACAAGGGGATCAACCGCGCTACGCAACCCGCTGGCGGGCAAGAATGGCAAGGTGCTGTATATATACTACGAGCTGGACCAGCTCATTGTTGTGCAGGAGAAGCTGGTCTCGTTTTGGAAGTACTCTAAGGTTTTCAATGTACTGAACAAGGCGACAACAGAAGAAAACAATGCCACGGCGATACAACAGCAAGCTTTTAACGCATTTGCCACAAACGCAAGCCAGAACACACGCAAAACCTCCGCAGACTCGGATAAATCCGATGAGGGCAATAACATACGTTGGGTACATTTGGGGGGAACGCGTCACATTTCGAATGGTGAGAACCGGCTCCATTCTAAAGCTGTTCTCTTGCTAATTATATGTAATTTTTCTAATCACATAGATATTGAAATAGTTACGCCGCACTGCAATCGACTGTGCGCGCACAACTCCACACCCGTATACGTAGAGATGCGCAGTCATCCGTTGGAACATCATAAGCGCGAGAGCAAGCTTTTATCGCTGTACGTGAATGTCTACTATTACTGTGAGGAAGAACTGCGCCCCAAGATGCACTCAGTGCATCTTGATGCTGTCAATTGGTAACTAAATATGCACACCATACTCTATATGTATTATATATTCTGATGTCTCGTTGATTAGCGACTGGAACCAGGTGATCTATACGACAATTGCGGAGTCGCGCTACTTTGTAATGGCCTGGCAGCAGGAGGTGGTCGTTGGCAAGCCGCGGGCAGGTATTTGCAAATACTCGCTGACGCCCACGCTCGATACGCTGGCCAGCATACGGGAGTTCAAGCAGCTACGGCATGAGCTGAGGCACATTGAGTGCCTGACAGAAGATCGCTTGATTGGCTATGGGCAGACGCGCATAACCATTTGGGATCATCGCAGCGGCGACACGCTGATGAACTACGACTTTAACTTTAATCTCGGGCACAATCTGGGCGTTATGCACTTCCCCAGCGTTGACATTGACCAAAGCAACTTGCTCGTCTTGTATCAGCATGTCATGGAGTCCAACAAATGGCCCGAGCTGCGTATCATAGCCTGCGAGTTGTCGCATACCACACCCTCGCATCGCGTGCTCCACGTGCACCGTCTGCCCTCGCCGCAGTTCGACTGTCAATTGGTGGCCATCAATACGGGCGATCATCTAATACTTAAATCACCGAATGACGATGAAATCTGGATTAGCACTGCTGATCCACGCCAGCTCACATATTTGTCGCCCCAAAGTAGTCAGCGTTTCTACACACGCCAAAAGTCCCAGATCATTATAATGACGCAGTACACGCTTGTCGTGGACAGCATTGCCAATCATGTGCTGAAACTGGCCACATCGCATCAGCAGAAAATGATGATGGCGGCTATGGAGATGGTGGCACCTGGCTCCCAGTGGCCTATTTCTGCTTAGGCGACATATCCCAAAAAAGCCCCCCCCAACAACCAAACAAACAACGCTAAATTAACCGTCTTTTAAATGTAACTTGGAGACACAAGTGAATAGTTTTTAGTTATTTTATTGAAGCTCCTTAATGATAACCAAAATTTGTTCGTAATACAATACCACATAATTCTAAATATAACTGTATAATTCACAGATGCTCTTGAAGTAGTATCGTCACTAACCTGCTTAGTTAAGCCTTATAGCCTTAATGCATAAAGCCATACATATATAAATTTTATATATATATATATATATATATATATATATATGTATTATTACTATTACCACCCAGTGAAAGGGATTCGATATCAAGCGTTCTCCAAAAGCCTAAATAATGTGAGGACCAGTTGATTTATTTGTGTAGTTTAGCTTAAGCTTTCGAATCAAGCTTCACGTAACGTGTTTATTATTTTCTAAAAGAAAAACAAAGCTGTAGGCTTAACTCTAGCATAATGCTAGCTTGTACCATATATATATAGTGTGTAGAGCTGTTAACGCAGCCGAAGAGCGTGTTAAATTTAGTAATAAATTTATAAAACATCAAACTGAATACAAAAGAATATATATATAAAAATAAAGTTCTAATTTAAAAAATGGATTTTTAAAGTTTTTAATGGCTTACCCTATCATCTTGTAGTAGACAGCAATTAATTGAACCACGGTTTATTTTTTTTAAATGATGTATTTTAAACGCATTTGGCATATGAACTAATAAATTTCAACTACATATTCTTTCAATCGTTACAAATACAACATTATGAGCTAATTATTCATTACAATTTTTTTATACTAACAGCTAAATTATGTACACCAGATTTTCTTACACAAAAGTAAAATTCATATAAAAATTGTGAAAGTTTATGGACTACAATTACAACTCTATACATATAGAATACATGCGTATTAATATCCATATCATACATATCAGATACATACATGGGTCATACGAGTACATAGTATAGCCCGGCAATCGCATGACACGTAGTCGTTCCTGCTAGGAGCTTGCAAGATACGTAATCAAGACGTTTAATTTTCATTGAAATGCTAAAATTTGTAAACAGTAGCGCCAATGGAGCTTATAATGTGCCTGTTTCAATAATGTTTGATGTTTTAGTTAGTTTTAGGTCTTATTTTTGAAGTACTAGAAGTTTCGCATGCCGCCGCGAACGAAAGCTAGAACATATATACTTATATTGTGTATATATATATATATATAATTAGTAAAATGTTTATCGAAAAGCACTTTAAAACTTAAGAATGCGCATTTGAAGCGTTATAGCGAGGGGCCAGACCGTTGTTGAGCAATCACTACAATTCCTTATCTGGCTTTTTCTTTGGCATCGCCGTCGCTGCCGCTGCTGCTGCTGCCGCTGTTTCGTTTTGATGCGCTTCCTTGGCAAGCTGCCAGCGCTTGAACTCCACCATTTGCATGAGTCGAACGCGCAGTTGCGGGCGACGCAGCATCGCCGCGGACAGCTTCATAAACTCCAGGTTGTACATGAACACAACGGGTATGGTGACATCATCTTTGCCATCGCCAGACATCGCAAACATGGGTTGCGTCTCGCCGGAAGAACCTGGTACATTATCACAGACGATCAGCGCCACGGCGCCCGCTTGTTGTGCCAAACGCGCTTTGCTCACGAACGTGCACTCGCCGCGCTCCGCTACAAGAACTTTGCCGGCCATATTGTCAGCGTTCTGGAGCACCTCATCGCAGGCGCGCAATGGATTGGCCAGCAGAATTTCACCCTCCACAAACCGCTCGCCAACTAGCTCCGGACTGAAGTGCGATGGGCCGGCCATCAATGCTGTCCAGTCTTGTGACTGATCATCCGCAGCATACGCAACAGCCTAGAATATAAACCAATAAAATTGCGGGTAAATGGCTTTTTGTATGCATTTCATATATATTTTACAAATGGAGAATTTTATTTGTACAATATATGATTAAATCTTTTATAATTAACTGAGCAAAAGAAAAATATATTATACATAAATATAAACTTTGCTGCTTTAAATCGCACTGGTTTGATCCAGAATTCAAACATATTCATAAATCGAACCATTCGCCCAAAAGTGAACCTAAGCCCATATAAGTAATACATATAAAAGCGTCTCTAAATGAATTTTCACAAAAAAGATTTTTGAAAATGCATTCAAAGTTAATCGGTTTCAATCCAAAACTGGTTTAAATATAATAAGTTTTTACAAATTTTCCAACTTCATGCTTGGAATTCTTCAAAACTCTGCTTTAGAGTACAATTACATTATGAAATGATACTACATAGTAATATTCTACAGTAATATCAAATAAAATTCTCATAAGAGGGACAATTAAATATTTCAATTTTTTTCAGTTTAATAAAACTTTACCTGTAGAGTATTCTTCGCACAAAATTCTTGAGATTTACGCACCTGCAGCTGTGCCAGCTGATTCATGCTCTGCATCTTGGTAAGCTCCAGCATTTCCTGCATAAACTGCAAGCCCATTTCGCCTTCCTCCTGACTCTTGGCCTGTCGAAAATGGAAATGAAAAAAATAAGAAATATGAATTATGGCTCTAGCAGTTGTGTTAGCAATTCAACTTAAGATCAAAGAAAATAAAAACGCTTAAAAAACGAATGTAAACGCAAAAGAAAACTTACATTATAGAAACTATGAAACAGTCGCACCTTGCCTTGGCTGCGGTCGCCTACCGAAACCATGGTGATGCCCATGTCGTATACAGCTCGTAGATGATCCGCATTGCTTGCCTGAAAATCCAGGGCGCTGAGTCGCTTGCCGCTGGTGGTGCGCGGGCACGAGCCCGTAATGAAGTTGCGCAATGGTTTGCGTACTTTTTCAGGAAAAAGCTTATTGGAACTGGGGCAGGTGCGCATGAAGTCGAGTACATTGTGCTCGTCCGATTGCCGAAAGCCTGTTTGGGTGTAATTGCAACATTTAAATAAGGTTAATTGAACTTTGAGTGTACTCACTAAACGTGGAGTTCCCTAGCTGGGCAATAGACAACGGTAACAAATGTGCCTCAGTGGTGAACACAAACTCATCGACGTTGATGATCAAGTCCTGTGGCTCGGAGAACAGCAAAAACAAGTATTTAAATGTCTCGGAAAGCACAAATGAGTCCATGCGGTCCTCGTGCTTGCCAGTGCGCACATCGTTCACAGCGGCATAGCCACAGGAAACCTTGGCATATTGCTGCAGCGTCTTGAGTGCCCGCTTGCCCACCTGCAGATAGTGGTGATCTCCGGTTGCGCGAAACAAGAAGTACGTGGACTCGATGAACTCGGGCCTCAAATGATGCTGGCCCCAGTGTATTTGAAAGTCGACAGTCCACGCCTCCGGTATGAAGGTGTGCATCTGCATCACCTGGTAGAGCATCTCATGTGTTTGCACCGCCGGCTTCAGATCGCCGGACAGCACCTGCAGGCCCGGCCAGAAGGCCAGCAGCGAGTCCATAAAGTTGCGCGATTTGGCATGCGGTCGATGCATTAGCACATCCAGCAACATTGGACCCTCGCTGACGTACTTCATCACAGCGTTGTAGTGGCGATTGAAGCGGGCCAGGTACTTGTCATCTCCAAGCAGCACATATGATTTAAACAGATACTCATAGTAGCTATCGATGCCAGCTCCTACGCCTGAATCGCGACGCACCCAATCGCCGGAGTGCACGTTAAGCACCGTGCCCATAAGATCGGAGCCACGGTGCCGCAGCTTCCACAACGCATCCATCGCGGCATGTGCGCGCACCTCGAAGATGGGATCGCCCGTTAGCCGGGACAATGCGGCAAACTCGAGCAAAATGGTGCCGGCACAGGCGGTGCACGTTTCCCGGGACTTCTTAAGCTGTGGATCCTTCATACCCAGCCGCAGATTGACGCGTGCATGAGGTATGCCCGTCGTGGTGTTAAACGCCGGCAGCAGACGGTAGCCCAGTTCCCGGGCCATCTCAAGCATTTCCCCCTTGTACCAATGCATGACGTCCGCTTGCTTCTGAAGATACTCGGCGAGTATGTGAGCCGACAACAGCCCGCCCACCATGCGTATGTTCGTCTCGAACACCGAAACAATGATATCGCTGTCGAACTGGACATCGCGTATGACCAACTTGACCGCATGCTCGAATTCTGCAAAGTCGCCGAGAAGCACCAACGTGTCCAGGGTATCCACTAGTGTCATGGAGAAGCTGAAAATGTGATCGAAGATTTGAGTTAGAATTGCACTGAACAGGTATAAAAACAGAACGGGCTGGCGAAGATTGAATACCCTGGCAGACATGTTGAAGATGTGTTCTATGTATCTATATTTAACCGTGCTTGCACACCCACCGATTGTTCCTATATAAGGCTATGCTATATAGTAATACAATTATGGTGATTTTTTGCTTCTATGAGACGCTCACAAAAGCTTTTTTAAACAAAAAATATTTTTGGACCTATAGTTCCTATAGGAGCTATATGCTATAGTGGCCCGATTTTAATAATATTTTGCACGTACAGAGACACTCTCGGTTTCCAAGTTTGGTTACGATATCTTTAAAACCAAAACGTTTTTCAAACAAAATCCTATTTTTTTTACCGATCTTTTATGTGGAAGCTATATGTTATTGTGTAGTCAGATGCTTATATTATTTTGCAGATATGCTATAGAAACACTCTCAATTGCCAAGTTTTGGTAAGTATATCTTTAAAAAAACAGAAGTTTTTCATACAAAAAACTTTTGTTTACCGATTGTTCCTATGGCAGCTATATAATATAGTAGTAAAAAGTTTGCATAGAAACAGACACTGTTAATACTGATCAAGTCGGAGGCTTCTCCAACGCACATTTTGTAACAAAATTATAATACCCTCTGTAAGGGTATAGAAATATTCTGGTTTACACTAAACATAGGGTGTTACAAGACATTTCCGACGTCATGGTGTGCCGAAAATAGCAATGCTTTCCTGTTTTATTTTATCATTTTATTTGTCGCTTTAAAAACGTATTTTCTTTTAGAGTACTCACTTGCCCAATATGTCGTCCATGTCGCCGCGCGAGGGCGTCACCCCGCGGTATCGTCCCTTGCAGGACAGCGGCATCAGCTCATCGGCGGGATATGCGTTCTCCATGTAGGCGTGATATGCATGGTAGAACATCTCGCGCGACTCTTCGCTGCACAACAAAAGAAGTAGAAATTGGGAATTATTTAAAAATTATTGATACGATCGATATGTATGTAGATTGGGTTACCGCAGCTCGGCGCGCTCCTTGTGCGACATGTTCTGTGTGGGAATCGTGCTCGCATCTTCTGTGAGCACGCTGACTATGAGCAGGAGGAGCGTGAGTAGCGGCGGCAGCAACAGGAGTCGCTGTGTCGTGATAAACGACGACGAGCTCATCGTACAATTATGCTGGAACTGGAACTGGAACTAGGGCCGTAGCTTGAGCGGAATGCTAGCTCCAATTGCAAGCAGCTGGTGCTGTTCGTACTTCGTTTTTGGCAGCCACAGTTGCCGTTACTTATCACCTTGTTTGTTGTTGCTTGTGACGTTGACCTTCACTTTGAACGTGTTGTTTGTTGTTGCTCTTGGGATTTGAATTTATCGCGTTGTCCGCTTTGGTTGTCTGCTTTGCTGTTTTCAATTTTAAATCAGCGATTCATTGAAACGTTTGAATGGTAGACTGTTTTAAGAAAATTAAATATATAATATATATATATTCAAAAATGTAGATATAATGGCAGCTTATAGTTGACTCTTCGCCTTACCCGACACAAAAATAGTTGAATTTGTATTGCACTTTTTCTTGCACTTGTGCCTTGCGAAACATTCGCCAGCGTTGTGTGCATTTTTTTCTCATTCAAAGTAATAACATTTCAAAATAGTTTATTTTTAATCTTGTATTCTGCTGCTGCTCCAATAACAAAATACCACGACTGCAAATCGCCGAAACCCGAGCAGCGACCGCTCAGTGCAAGTTAGATTTGTACGCTGCGGCTATTTAGAGTGCACGCATTGTGTTTAGATGAAATGCCACATATGGACAGTTGTTGGTCGTTATTAATTATGCTTTGTTGGCTGCTTTTTAATTATTTAAATGGTCAGTTCTTATCAATTCTATGCAGTAAATTATATTGCAAAAAGACAAGTGTTGTAAAAAATATATATTGTACTAATATATCGGTAAATTTCTAACCATATGGTCACCCGAAATTAATTGTGCCGGGATGACTTTTTTAATATTTATTTAATAGTAAACTCTAAGTTGAGTTATAAAATGTTGAGAATTAAACGGTTTCACTTGGCAAAATATAGCTTTCTGATAAATTCAAATTTTCAACTTATTTAAACATAAACTTTTTGAAAAAAATTAATAATTTTATTTCGTATAAATGACAGGCATCTGTCAAACAATGTTCCAACAAAAAAAATAACAAATCGGCCGATGGAACTTAAAGTTTTCTATTTGATTTAATATTTTTAAAAATAATCAAAGTCATCGATAAAGATTTACGTATAATAATCGTAATGTGACCGGGTACCCACATATTGGAAGTGCTGTCAAACGGCTATATTACAGGTGATGCTCCCGCGTTTTTGAAAGGTTTTACATTCAAATACCCACAAAATGGTAAACAAATGAAATTCAATTGGAATCATGTACACAAATTTTTATCTTTCTGTTTGCAGAGGCGCAGCTTGGCGCCCAGCCAGAGACTGGGTGTGCGCATAAAATCAAAGGACGCATTCACCCCACCGCTTCAGAAGAAAAACAAACGTGTATGCCAGCAGGAACAGCAGAAGCGCCAAAGCGCCCTGCGAGATGCCAGCAACGTGATCAATCTGCCGCTTCCGCTTCCAATACGCTTCACGGCGAATAGCGAATATGAGCAGGCGATAGCCAAGGTGCTGGCACGCAAGTTTCAAGTTCCTATTGCCAACTATGTGCCGGATTATGGAGGAAATCGCACGTTGGGCTTGCGTCGTTCTATAGTGCGGCGAGCCTTGCATGATCCGCTGGCGTGCAATGCCCTGGTCCTGTATGAGCCGCCCGTCTACACGGAGCACGAGCGCATGTCGATGGATCCCAGCAAGCTGCAGGTGCACGTCGTTGTGGATCCAATTCTTAGCAACGTGCTGCGTCCACATCAGCGTGAGGGCGTTCGCTTTATGTATGAATGCGTAGAGGGCAAACGTGGTAACTTCAATGGCTGCATCATGGCCGATGAGATGGGCCTGGGCAAGACGCTGCAGTGTGTCTCGTTGGCATGGACACTGCTGCGCCAGAGCGCCGACTGCAAGCCGACGATCTCCAAGGTCATCGTAGTGTCGCCCTCATCACTGGTCAAGAACTGGGAGAAGGAGTTCACAAAGTGGCTGCACGGCCGCATGCACTGCCTGGCCATGGAGGGCGGCTCCAAGGAGGAAACATCACGCACCTTGGAACAGTTTGCCATGAACACAGCGACGCGCTGCGGCACACCCGTACTGCTGATCAGTTACGAAACGTTCCGACTGTACGCACATATACTCTGTAAAACGGAGGTGGGCATGGTCATCTGCGACGAGGGCCATAGGCTGAAGAACAGCGACAATCTAACATATCAGGCTCTGATGGGTCTCAAGACCAAACGACGCATTCTACTTTCTGGCACGCCAATCCAGAACGATCTGACCGAGTACTTCAGTCTGGTAAATTTCGTCAATCCGGAAATGCTGGGCACAGCCGCCGATTTCAAGCGTAACTTTGAGAACGCCATTCTGCGCGGTCAAAACGCCGACTCCACGGACGCAGAACGTGAACGCGCGCTGCAGAAGACACAGGAGCTGATTGGTCTAGTCAATCAATGCATTATACGGCGAACCAATCAAATCCTAACTAAATATCTGCCCGTCAAATTCGAAATGGTCGTTTGCGTCAAACTGACGGCCGCCCAGCTACAAATTTATACGAATTTCCTTAAATCGGATCAGGTGCGTCGGAGTCTGACAGGTAAGCGCTACATAGGTCTAACTGTTGGCGGCCTGACTGTCATAAAATGGTCCCAATTCCAGATTGTGATGAGAAGACACCGTTGACGGCCTTAGCCGACATTACCACGCTAAAGAAGCTGTGCAATCATCCGGATCTAATCTACGAAAAAATAGCCGCACGGGAAAAAGGCTTTGAGAACTCACAGAATCTCCTGCCGCCCAACTACAAGCCCAAGTAGATTGAATGAAAAAACGTTGCACTTTTAACATTGCTCAATGTCCATTTTTCCACTTATAGGGACATCAGTCCGGAGTTGAGTGGCAAGTTTATGTTGCTCGACTTCATGCTGGCTGCCATACGCGCCAACAGCGATGACAAGGTGGTGCTCATCTCCAACTACACGCAGACGCTGGATTTGTTTGAGCAGCTGGCGCGCAAGCGCAAATTCAGCTATGTGCGTCTGGATGGTACCATGACGATCAAGAAACGCTCCAAAGTTGTGGACAGATTCAACGATCCCAACACTGACTGCTTTCTTTCATGCTCAGCAGCAAGGCAGGCGGCTGTGGCTTGAACTTAATAGGCGCCAATCGCTTGTTCATGTTCGATCCCGACTGGAATCCGGCCAACGACGAGCAAGCCATGGCCCGAGTCTGGCGTGACGGACAGAAGAAGCCGTGCTACATCTATCGCCTGGTAGCGGTATGTGTAATAGAGCACTTCGAATTGGTCCAATTTTTAACACGTATTTTCTTTTGCAGAGCGGTTCTATAGAGGAGAAAATACTGCAGCGGCAGACGCATAAGAAATCGCTTTCCAGCACAATTATAGACAACAATGAGTCAGCGGAAAAGCATTTCACACGCGACGATCTTAAGGATTTGTTCAGCTTTGAAGCCAACGTGCTTTCCGACACGCACAACAAGTAAGTGAATGTAATCCAGCTCATAATACATTCTTCAGAAAATGTTTGTTCTTTTCAGACTAAAGTGCAAGCGCTGTTTCCAAGATGTGCAAAGACAGCCGCCACCGGAGAGCACGGACTGCACCTCGCATCTGTCTCAGTGGTTTCACTGCTCCAATAATCGCGGCCTGCCCGACAGCATACTTTCCCAGGCTTGGACAGCCAGTAAATGCGTATCCTTTGTGTTCCATCACCGCTCACAAGAAGAGGCCAAGCAAGCAGCCAGTACAACAGAAGAGGAGCAGTCGAACCAACCGGAAAAGCCATCCGAACGTAAACTCAAAAAGGCGCCGGCTAGCGATGATGAAAACTTTGATCCGGATAGTAGTAGTGCAGATGAAGATTTCATGGGTTTTTAGCTACATTAAATTTAAAAATAATTTATTGTTTTTTCATTCGCGGAACCTGATTTAGATTTTAGGCTAACCTAAAGCTAATTCTCTTGTTACATTGTTAACGATTAACCTAATGTACATAAGTAGTTTAACATTTAAAATATGGAACCCACATCGTTTAATGCTCCATAAACATAACATAAGCGCCTAAAACGACTTAACCTAGTGCACAATTCAGATTTATAAAACACTGCAGCTGCACATGTATACCAAAGCAGTGTTAGCACAGTCAATAGAACACTTTTGTGTACATGGGTATATATATCAAGAATGGAAGCTAAACATCAATAATTTTATGTTCCAGTTCTATCCATACGTTACTCTTCTCCGGCGGCTTTTGCAGCGGAGACGGCTGCTGCTGTAACTCAAACAAAAAGCTGCCAATGCTCTGATAATAGCTGCAAAAAAGAATCGATTATTTATAAGACACTAACTTTTGATATGGACTATTACAAAATATTTAAAATAAAACTATGTTTAACTTGTAATATTACTCTGGTTGGGAGGGGCGCGTTTTTAACTCCCAATCGTACCCCTATCTACGCCACTGATAACAACCATTTGTTTTAATAGAACATTGTACATTAGTACTACGGTAACTTTCAATTCAACCTCCTAATTAAAGATAAACAAAAAAAATATTTTTTTTATTTTGAAAGAATGTGACGAACCGGCTATGCTAAATATATAAGAAATTGTTAAATGCTCATCCCTAAATTGTTGAGCCTACTAAGATTACAATTGAATTGAAAAGCTGGTTAGCTTACCCATCCACTATCCAGGTGTCGTTGTGTGAGCCTCCCGGGAACTCAAGCATACGTTTCTGTTCGCTACCGCATTCGGTAAACAAGGCACGCATCATGCGCGGTGGCACTAGGTTATCCGCAAGCCCCGATATAAATAGAAAAGGCACCGAGCACTTGCTTATCTTGTTGAGTGAATGATACTGAAATGATAAAGAGACGTATCAAATAAGTGCGAAGACAGAAATGATCGCAGTTGAGTCACCTTATTTTTATACAATAGATTTGGTATGTATTTCACAGATGGATGCACCAGTTCCACGGCCATATCACGTATGCTGGAAAACGTATTCTCCACAATGGCGCACATCAGCTTCTGGCCATAGACAGTATCGGCGGCGACATCGATAACAACGGCTCCTCCTAGCGACCGACCAAAAAGTATTAGCTGCGAATGATCCAGGTCGTGGCGTGTGTGCAAATAGTCAATTGCCGCGCGAGCATCTGTGACCAAACCGCGCTCCGAAGGTACGCCCGTCGAGAGGCCATAGCCCCGATATTCGACCATTAAAATGTTGCAATGAAGATGATGATAAATACCCCAAACCTGCGCATAAGAACAAATACAATTTAGATAAGGGCCTAAACTTATCTCCAATACGCTGTCACTACGTTCTGCATGCGGTGTCCCATGTTTCCGGCATTGCCATGAAAATAGAGCAATGTCGGTACCGATTTGGAGCGTTCCTCGGGCTGGCTGATCCAAAAGGCATGCAGTGTCACACCGTCGGACGTCTTGATGCTAACTGTAAGATGTGGCAGGTTGTGCATTGTTGGGATGGGTATGTAAATGCGCGAGTTTGTTGGCAAGTCCGGATGGTACAAGAGCAGGTCTTGTGCATTGTAGAAAATGACTGCAAGTAAAGAGAGATTTGTGTAAGAACAATGGCAGGTATGTTATCGTTTACATACGTAATAGAATTGCGGCAAAGAGCGTAAGCGTCATGTAACCCCCATAGAAGTAGTAGAAAATGAAAAATAGCAGGAATGCGCCCACAATGCCCACGCCGACACCTCGCGATTTGGGCAGCGCTATGCCCACTTCTTTCATGTTAAACCCGTGCGTAAATATATACAAGCGCTACATGCTGCAATTCCTCTTCAGTTTTAAGTGCAGAAACATATAAATTTAGTGAAATAGCTGGATCGAACAGCGTAGACGTAGTTGGTTTTGTTGTCGCGGGCCTGCCAACTCGATAGTATGGCGATTAATATTCTGACAACATACAAGATCAGCTGGCCATAATCGGAAACAGGTGTGTAGTGGCGATGTTCATCGAACGCTGCAACTCTGCTAAAAACCGATGAGTTTCGATTTCAATGCATCCCTGCTTAAAACAAAATGGCGAATTTTTTATTGCAATAGACCAAGACGACGTGAACATCTTTTGTGTGGTGGAAAATTGCATTTAAAAACAAGTGGCTCAACAAAAACAAAACAAACATTTGCCAAAACCGTTCAATAGTGTATTGCATGTTTAATGAGCGCTATAAGGCAACTCTGTGTGCTACCACGAAAATATAATGAGCCAGGTAAGTAGGCCTTGAAAAAGCTGTGACAGTGAACGTCGTGTAAGAGAAAAAAATAACAAGAAAACTATGAAATTTTTCTATCACTCAAAACAAGGCGATATCAATCAGTTGAATTCGAGTCGTCGTGTGAGTATATATCTAAAAAACTGTGTCGTATAAAATTTCTACGCTGCTTTTGTGGGTGTGGCAGGTACCAGTCACGACGAGTGACCCAAGAGGTGTCCCCCCGATTAAGACTCCGTCACATGTACGGCAATTGGTGCGCTAGCCAGAACGGCTTTTTACATAAAAGTGCTTAAATATCATATATTCACTAGTGTTTCACAGTTTTCACAACGGCAACCGATGCCCGAGGATCCAACGTGGCAGCCAGTGTAGTTTTTCTTAAAATCCATTGGGTACCCATTTTCGCAAATTTCGTTTGAATTTGGGCATTTCGGTTTGATTTCGTTGGTTGCCGCATCGAAAATTCACTAAATTACGTTATTTTCGTACGATTTCAGTAACAATTGAAAATTTTCATCGATTACGTAATCACATTTTGTCAGGTGCAAAGTTTTTCTCGTGCTCCAATCCATGGATTTTTGACCAATTTTAATGGGTAATCTGCCCGCCAAAAGCTAACTGGCAAAGAACTAGCCCTGTTTTTAAACAATTTTTGTATAAAAACTGTTTTTCAAAAAAATATTTTCCCAATATCTGTGCACTCTAACAACAATTTTGTCCATTTTCACCAAGAAATCCTCATCAGCATCAACAAATCTGCGTTTTTTTTTATAATTTTACCAGCGTTTCTGACCAGGATCGTGTAGGAAGTGATCTTCTTACATATTTTTAAGTAGTACGCCTGCGTACCACGCCAGACAACGTGATTAAGACACCAAGTTAGGATATTTCCAAAAAAAGTTCGTTAACTGCAGTCTGCATTTCTGGAGAGGATTAGCCGTGTAACTGCATTGTTTAGGCGTATTTTATGTTGCAAGGCAAGGCAATCGTTCAGTAACCATCCTTGCCAGCGGCAATAGCATTAATTCTTTCATTGTACATCAGTTTTAAAGCACTTAGGGTATTCCGAGTAGTTCTTCCAGTTCTGGCGAGGATGGTGCATTTTGTAATTCTTTTGGCATTAACCAATCAAAGTAGTGCCACAGACCTAAACCAACGGTGTGGAGTAAGTTCTTTGAACTGTTTTGGTTTTTTTTTTTGTTGAAGAAAGAATAGGTAATTTTTAGATTAACCAGAGGATCTACCCGAGGAGACCTGAACGGGATTGGATTCAGTCCATTGCAAAGCATACCGTATCTGTTGCGTAACCGGAACTGCAGAATAAACCCTGGTTTAACCTCTTCCTAAACACCAAAGGAGGAATATTTAATTAGATGCAGCGTATCCGTTTTCTGGAAAGGATTAGCATTTCCCTATGAATGTAATCCGTATGAATCCATAATGTGTTACATATTATGTCAGTCGCATATTGCATCGGCTACATATCTAACGGATATTCCGGGTGATCCGGAAAATATTACAAATATTAACGGAATCGGCTTAATTTTTGTGTCCTTGCTTACTTTTGCGTGTCAACTGAACGGTTTAAGAATAATTAAATTAATCATTGGGTTCAGGAATGGACAGTTCGAATTGGTTCGGTAAAAATATGGAAACAGATTTTGATCCTGATCCGACTCCAAAGGGATACAATGAAATTCAAGATTACATGTGGCAATAGTGTATATAATATGAGATGTGGGTTTTAAGAGTGTGCGAAGAAATTTAATTAATTAAAACACATTCCTATTTAAATTTAATTTCTGGTAACCGGAAATTGCGCTTTTGCATTCGGTATAATCGTGCACCTTATTCCTACACAGGCACTGAATGAATCGTCACATAGTATAGGCTCAGACGAACATGATGACACACGTGAAGAAGCTAGTGGCAGCGGGAGCGGTAGTGGCAGTGGCTCCTCCGGTTCCGACTCCGATTCGGACAGTTCCTCAGGTAACTCTAGCGATGGACGCAGCTCCCCGGAGCCAACGGTTGCCAAAACGGTGGTGGCTGGTTTTCCACCAACATCAGCGGCCGTTCAAGCAGAAACCAAAACAAATGGCTTTACGAAAGGGAACGAGGAGGATAGCTCCAGTGCTGGTTCCAGCGCCAGTAATTCCGACTCTGAGGCGGACGCCGACGGCGCGCCGGACAGAACAAATAACAACAACAGTAAATTGCACACGAGCAGTAGCAGCAGCTCCTCTGGCACCTCTGCTGCAACGCAGGCCAAAGCTGGCGGACAGAATGAAGATGACGACGACGATGATGATGATGATGATGATGAGCAGCAGCGGCAGCCACGAAAGGCACAGGCCCCCAGCG
The DNA here is from genome assembly GCA_035043565.1 of Drosophila robusta. Taxonomy (NCBI): domain Eukaryota; kingdom Metazoa; phylum Arthropoda; class Insecta; order Diptera; family Drosophilidae; genus Drosophila; species Drosophila robusta. The sequence continues at coordinate 96,770 of JAWNMW010000378.1, forward strand.
AAGCCAGTGCCGATGAAGATGCCAGTGATAGCTCTGACAACGTCTCGCCAACATCCTCCAGCAGCAGTAGCAGCAGCGTAAGTTCCAAGCTTCTCCTCTAGTCGAGCAACGAAAATATTTTTTTTACATTTGCTTTTACCAACTTGACAGGAGGATGAAGAGGATGATTACAGACCTAATCGGTCCACGCGACAACCGCGCAAAGCGCCGCCACCCTCTGCTGACAAATCCAAGCGACCACAGCCTGTCAAAAAGAAGAAGAAGAATCAAACGTAAGTATTAGTATTAGTTTTTGAGTTTATTCTGTCGCAATATATATATATTTAATACAGTTTGAAGAGATTAGTAACAGCGCTGGAATTAAAATAATTTAAAAAGATGTTTATTCTTACCTTTCTGTTAACGTGTTTTTCCATTTGTAACAGAAACTTTTCTGGTGCTCCAAATACTTTTTTAATAAAGAAAAAATAAAATTAATTTATGTTGACGATCTGCCGTGCTAAAATTTAACCATTAGGAAGGAAAATTGTCAATAAGAAGTTTTGGTAATTCCATTCAGAATTGTATCTTTTCTCTTATGAATTCGCACATTTTGTGTATTGTTTGCTTTATTTAGTTTAAATCAAAATAGCACAGAACTACGTTGAAATATTTGCAGAGTTTGTTAGGAACTGCTAAGTCATTTTAAAATGATTTGAATTATTCAAAATCATCATCATTGTATAATTTATTCATACACAGTTGGGACTCGGATGAGAGCGATGAGAGCGACGACGCAGACAGCGAGGAGGTGCCGTTCACAGCACAGAAGCGCAAGTGCAATGCCCGCTCCGGTGGCAATAAACAGTCACAACAGCAGCAGCAGCGACGCCGCGTAAAATCCTTTAGTTCTGAGGATAGCGACGATGATGATGCAAGCAAGCGGTAAGTCGATACCGCCCGCCCATTAAATTCATCTACGTGAAGTACTACCTCATTTTTGACTTAAAAAATAGGTGCGCAACTCGTCGCAACGCAGCGGCTGTTAGTTATAAAGAGGCGTCTGAGGACGAGGCCACCGATTCGGAGGATCTGTTGGAATTCGAGTACGACGAGAGTCAGGCAGCGGCGAATGCGGCTGCCGCCGAGGAGGAGGAGAAATGTGAGACCATTGAGCGCATACTTGCGCAGCGTGTGGGTAAGAAGGGCTGCACCGGCAATCAGACAACCATTTATGCGATCGAAGAGAACGGCTGCGATCCAAATGCGGGCTTCGAAGACTCCCCAGATTCGTCGGAGGTGCAATACCTGATTAAATGGAAAGGTTGGAGCTACATACATAATACCTGGGAGTCGGAGACGACGCTACGCGATATGAAGGCCAAGGGCATGAAAAAGCTGGACAACTTCATCAAGAAGGAGCAGGATACAGCTTGCTGGCGTCGCTATGCCGGTCCCGAGGACATTGATTACTTTGAGTGTCAACTAGAGCTGCAGCATGATTTGCTCAAATCCTATAACAATGTGGATCGCATCATAGCGCGCGGTACTAAACCCGATGACGGCAGCGAGGAGTATCTGTGCAAATGGCAATCGTTACCATATTCGGAATCGACATGGGAGGACGCAACACTCGTGATGCGGAAATGGCAACGCTGCGTGGAGCAGTTCTCCGAGCGAGAGAACTCCAAGTGGACGCCATCGCGACACTCACGTGTGATCAAATACCGTCCCAAATTCTCGCGCATCAAGTCACAGCCCGAGTTTCTGGTCGACGGTCTCATATTACGCGACTATCAAATGGATGGCCTGAATTGGCTGTTGCACTCATGGTGCAAGGAGAACTCCGTCATTCTGGCCGATGAAATGGGTCTGGGCAAGACCATTCAAACCATATGCTTTCTCTATTCGCTTTTCAAGATCCATCATCTGTATGGTCCATTTTTGTGCGTTGTTCCGCTGAGTACAATGACCGCCTGGCAGCGGGAATTTGATTTGTGGGCGCCCGATATGAATGTGGTTACATATCTGGGCGATGTGAAGTCACGCGAGTTAATCCAGCAATACGAGTGGCAGTTTGAGGGTTCCAAAAGACTGAAATTCAATTGCATATTAACCACCTATGAGATTGTGCTCAAGGACAAACAATTTCTTGGCACGCTACAGTGGGCCGCATTGCTGGTGGATGAGGCACATCGGTTGAAAAACGACGACTCTCTGTTGTACAAATCCCTCAAGGAGTTCGACACGAATCATCGACTGCTCATTACGGGCACACCGCTGCAGAACTCACTGAAGGAGCTGTGGGCTCTGCTGCATTTCATTATGCCCGCAAAATTCGATACATGGGAGAACTTTGAGCTGCAGCATGGCAATGCCGAGGACAAAGGCTATACGCGTCTACATCAGCAACTGGAGCCGTACATATTGCGGCGTGTCAAGAAGGATGTGGAAAAATCGCTGCCCGCCAAAGTGGAGCAAATATTGCGCGTAGAGATGACGTCGCTCCAAAAGCAGTACTACAAGTGGATACTAACCAAAAACTTTGATGCCCTGCGAAAGGGAAAACGCGGCTCCACCTCGACATTTCTGAACATTGTCATCGAGCTAAAGAAGTGCTGCAATCATGCGGCGCTCATCAGGCCCTCAGAGTTTGAGCTGCTCGGTCTGCAGCAGGATGAGGCGCTTCAGACGCTGCTCAAGGGTTCCGGCAAGCTGGTGCTGTTGGATAAGCTATTGTGCCGGTTGAAAGAGACGGGCCATCGTGTGCTCATCTTTTCACAGATGGTTCGCATGCTGGATGTGCTCGCTGATTACCTGCAAAAGCGACATTTCTCGTTCCAGCGTCTGGATGGCAGCATTAAAGGCGAGATGCGACGTCAGGCGCTGGATCATTTCAATGCTGAGGGTAGCCAGGACTTTTGCTTTTTGCTGTCAACACGCGCCGGCGGCTTAGGCATTAATCTGGCTACAGCCGATACCGTTATTATATTCGATTCGGATTGGAATCCGCAGAATGATTTGCAGGCGCAGGCGCGGGCCCATCGTATTGGCCAAAAGAATCAGGTGAATATATATCGCCTGGTCACTGCGCGCTCCGTCGAGGAGCAGATTGTGGAGCGTGCAAAGCAAAAAATGGTGCTCGATCATTTGGTGATACAGCGCATGGATACCACGGGACGCACGGTGTTGGATAAAAGCGGTAACGGTCACTCCTCCAATTCGAATCCCTTCAACAAGGACGATTTGTCGGCCATTCTTAAATTTGGCGCCGAGGAGCTGTTCAAGGATGAACAGGAGCACGAGGAGGAGCTTGTTTGCGATATTGATGAAATTCTGCGACGTGCCGAAACACGTAACGAAGATCCCGAAATGCCCGGCGATGATTTGCTGTCCGCGTTCAAAGTGGCCAGTATTGCTGCCTTTCAGGAGGAAGAGCCAAACGAGACGGCGGCGAAGGATCAGCAGGGTGATGACGAGGATGACAGCAAAGACTGGGACATCATCATACCAGAAGGCTTTCGCAAGGTTATTGAGGATCAGGAGCGTGCCAAGGAAATGGAGGATCTGTACCTGCCGCCGCGTCGCAAAACAGCCGCGTCCAATAAAAACGATGCCACCAAGCGGAGCACAGCCAAGAGCGGCAGCGCACGTTCCAAGCAAGGCGACGATTCCGCAGATTCAGATTATGAGCTTGGCTCTGATGCCAGCGGCGCTGGCGGCGAGGATGGTGGCGGCAGGCAGCGCAAACGCGGCCGTCCCGCAATGAAGGAGAAAATCAATGGCTTCACCGATGCGGAGCTGCGTCGCTTTATACGCAGCTACAAGAAGTTTCCGGCGCCGCTGCAGCGCCTGGAGGCGATTGCATGCGATGCAGAGCTGCAGGAGAAGCCGCTGGCAGAGCTGAAGCGCATTGGCGAGATGCTGCATGATCGTTGCGTGCAGTTCCTGGACGAGCATAGGGAGGAAGAAATCAAGACTGTCAAGGACGAGGAGCCACAGCAGGGTAACAAACAGCGACGCACACGCGCCACTTACTCCGTTAAACTGGGCGGCGTCTCGTTCAATGCCAAAACGTTGCTCGCTTGCGAGGAGGAGCTGCGGCCGCTCAACGAGCTGTTGCCCAGCTCAGCGCACGAGCGGCAGCAATGGATGTTCAACATTAAGACCCGTTCAGCTAACTTCGATGTGGACTGGAGTGCCGAGGAGGACACACATTTGCTGCGCGGCATTTATCAGTACGGTATTGGGTCCTGGGAGCAAATGAAACTGGATCCGACGCTGAAGCTTAGCGAGAAAATACTGCTCAACGATACGCGCAAGCCGCAGGCGAAGCACCTGCAATCCCGAGCGGAGTACCTGTTGAAGATCATCAAGAAGAATGTCGAGCTGACGAAGGGCGAACAACGACGCCAGCGGCGACCGCGCAAGCTGAAAGCCGGCCTCAACTCCAGTACGACAGCGGTCAGCACGCCCGAGCGCAAGGACGGAGCTGTTGAAGAGGGCAGCTGCTCGCTGCCGGGCGATGGCAGTGCCCGGTTAGCTGCAGATGGCACCAGCCTTGTTGCCTCGCCTGTGACAATTGCCGCGACGGCGTCCGAGCATGCCAGCGCACAGAAAAAGAAAAAGTCCAAGACCCGCAGTAAGAAAACAAGCGCCTCTGACAACAATGGCAACAAGCCCATGCACTTTACGGCCAACAATGAGCCCCGAGCGCTGGAAGTGCTGGGTGACTTAGATCCCAGCATCTTCAATGAATGCAAAGAGAAGATGCGACCGGTGAAGAAAGCGCTCAAAGCGCTCGATCAGCCCGATCTCAGTTTGTCCGATCAGGATCAATTGCAGCACACGCGTGAGTGTCTATTGCAGATTGGGCGACAGATTGATGTATGCCTGCAGCCGTACGGAGATACCGAGAAGAAGGAGTGGCGCAGCAATCTCTGGTACTTTGTGTCCAAGTTCACGGAACTGGACGCCAAGCGCCTGTTCAAGATCTACAAACACGCTCTCAAGCAGCAGACGCAAAAGGATGCGACGCCAAAAGATGAAGCTGCTGATGGCGGCAAATCGAAGCGTTCACGTGCAGAGAATGGCGGCACTGCGGATAAGGAAAAGGAGCGTGGCAAAAGGAAAAAAAAGGACAAAGATAAGGAGCGTCAGGGGCGCTATTCCGGTGCGCCTACCGAGGACAAGGCTGGCCGCCGCTTTGCCAGCGATTCGCCAATGAAAAGGAAACGCGATGAGAACGATGTGGAAGCCAGCGGCATGGGCATGAACAACGCCGGCATTAGCGACAATCTCAAGTCGATGTCGTTTAAGCGTCTCAACATGGATGGGGCTGCGGGCGCACGGCATGGCAGCCACGAAGATCAGCGCAAGAAGCACCATAGAGCCGATGACTACTATGCCGGCGTCGGCGGTGGAGCACCCAGTGCCTACGAGGGCAGCAGCGTGCGTCGTTCGGGTCTCAATTCACCACCGGCTGTCGGCAGCAGTCGGCGTTATGAGCCGCCGCCTGCGGCCTCCGGCTACACGCCGGAGATGGATCGTTATCACGCACGTGAACGGTATGTTCCCGGCGAGAAAAGTAATTATTCAAATTTCTCAACATATTCGAATTTACTTGTAGCTACAACTTTGACTACAAGCGCGAACGTTATGATTCGCTATATCCCCGCGGAGGCGGAGCTGCCGGCAGCGGTTATCATCGAGATCATCGCGAGCGCGATCGCGAGCGACGACCAGACAAGCGCAGGTGAGTTGGGGACTCCCAAATTGAAAGCGGGTTTTAAAATAATGTAGATGAAAACATAGAATTATGAATAAAAATAGTAGTTTAGTGAAATATTCTATGTTAACATAAGTGCTCGCGAGAAATGCCGACTAGCAGAGGCCCTTTACCAAGCTTCGTACAGCTGTTTCAGACATTCATTCATAATTTTATACATATATATAAAAAAATCACAATCACAATCAATAAAAAAGATAGCATTCAAATGTGAGCATTTCTCGGGGAGTTGCGAACTATCAAAAAAGGAAATTACTTTTGAATTATCAGGTTCTATATTCCCAATATAATTCACAATATTGATATATTTATATAGTTCAATATTATTAAGTAGCTAAGCAAAGATATATAAATTTAGGAATATATAAGGTTCGGTTCAAATATTTGCCAAATTACATTGACATTACCATACGTAAATATTTTGTTTTTCTCCCATTTTAACTATTTGATTGATTTCCTTTGTACAGATACCCGTCCGCCCTGCCGCCTCACGCCTACTCGAGCCATTACCTGCCGCCCAATTATTATCTGCCAAATGGCATGGTACCCGGATTGCCGCCACCGCCACCGGGCTATCGGAATGAACCGCGCGGCTATTCGGCGATGACACGCGACTATCCCGTTGACTACAGACGCAGCGAATACGAGCGACGAACGCAGACGTGAGAAGCAAATAACACCAGTTATTGTATATACATAAAGATTAGTTTTAAGCTTGGCTGTGGTGTCTGTGTCGGACGTTACTAATTGGTTTGTCTTTCTGTAACGATCTTGACACACTTACGCAAACAGATACACCCATACACACTCACACACACGCACACACACACACACACACACACACACACACACACACTTATATATAAGTCACATGCAAAATACGAATGCGCATGGTAAAGATTAGGTACCATACATAGCTAAACATATGTACAAGTAATATATAGCAGCTATTTATAAATTGTACTGTAAATTTAAATTATATATGAACCGCATATTGCTTACATGGCGGCGTTTCGGGCAAATCACGTAAATAAGCTAATTTTACAATTTCCCTTGTATAAAGCATAGGCTTTAAGTTTTGTTCAATTACACCCTTTTTATACTGTACAGTTAATTACGGGCCTATGCCAATTTAACAAGTCTTTTGAAAGCTTTGAAAATAACTAAAATTCTCACTATATTATTAAAACACAATAATGAATAAAGCAATTATGTTAAACATCAAAAGGTAAAAACAAAGAAGTGTATAAGAATTTGTTTCTATGTCTGTGCATCTGCACTTCTATATACCATATATAGAGATACCGCCAGACGTGACGTGTATGTAATGTAGTTAATAATAATCTATATAAATAGGTATGTAACGTATGTTGTAGTGTCTGAAGTCTATAAATATGTATATCATTAAATTATATAACATTACAACATAATCTCGATTACTCAATGCGTATATACGATATAGGGACGTTGAAGAAATCTAGAATTCGACAGATTGTCATAGTTCTGATCAAGGGGCATTGTTGATTGCCTAACTATTGGAATCTATATTATATATACATACATTGACTTACAAAAGTAGTGTATCTTTCCTTTTTTATATATATAATATATATAGTGGTAGTAGTTGTAGTAGTAGAACGAGTTTGTTAGAGGGTCCATGTATATGCAAATATTTTGAATTGATGACGCACCCAGTCTAAATAGTCGTTTCCGACTTCGTTATGGAAATTTTTAGCTAAATTCGCATCGCCTCCGGCTCTCAAATTTCCATTTGATTTGCACAAGTTCGATATATATATATATATATATATATATATATATATATATATATATATATATATATATATATATATATATATATATTACGCTATTACGCATTTTGTATTAATAAACTAAATTGGTGGGTTAAAATTGTACATCCTGAAAGTATGCAGGGTAATATTGCTACTGTAGCATTTTTTAAATGTAAATTTTGAATTATAAAAATATCGTACATCTATCATAGAAAGAATCTAATTTTGTATGTATATCTTTGAGCGTATTAAATCTTAACTCTGAAAATAAGTGTGCCTCCGGGTAAGGTTTGAGCACGTACAATGGAATTTGATTATATCGCTAATATTTATTCTTTTTAAATCGATTTTATTGTTTTACCTAATTTTGAGTTTCGTGTAAATTACGAATAGTAGAGATTGAATGATACATAGTTTTGTAAATGATGTATATTTTAATTAGAAGACATTACACACAGATTTTTCAAAGCTGAAATACACAAGAACAACAAAGAATAAAAGAATTTAATTTTTTTTTGCCAACTGCAAATCTGAATTTGATGAAGTATAGAGCTTATGTAAAATAAAATAACATAGGTACATAATTACGTATTCGTACTACGATTAATAAGTATTACAAGCTAACGGAAAGCTACAAGGCTCTTCGCTTGGCTAGGAGCCGCTTTGGAAATGTTGCTTTACAAATTCGAATTCGTTTATTATGTGGGAGCTCATTCAATTTTTATACACAAATCATTGTTATTTATGGACGTTCTGGCCGAGATCTGATCAGTCAGAGGATCATTTAAATCTGCCAAATTGTGTTCGATATTAAAGGTGTTGAAGTATAGCGACTCAAGCACTCCCGAAAGAGCCACATCTGTTGAATTTGGCGTTTGAGCGTCTATAAAAAAGTCTGTAAGGTAGAAGAAATACTGTTAAAGTTAATAAACACAAAAAAAACAATATTAATACAATAGTTATAGCAAGTTAAATGAAGACCAAGATTACCACAGAAAACTAATCGTAATATTTGAAATGTGTCAAATATACCTGACAATGATATGAACTCTTGCTTAGCTTTAATGATTGCCAATGCGTAACTGTGTGAGTGCGTGTGTGATTGATTCAAAAGGCGACATCGTGTAGTTCGGGTGTTGTGGGCATTATTTGTACTGTAAGAAATGGCTTAGTAATTTTGTATGAAGCTAAATGATGTGAAACGGCATGATCTAACGGAGATCTAATACGATCGTATGATACTAACCGGACTCCACGCCATTCCATTCGCTGACGACTGCATTGTGAGAATGCGACTGGCGAGGATTGGGATGATCCTCGACGGAGCCTTCGTATAGCTGCAAATCTGTACCCAGCTCACCATGTTCTGTCATTTCATCAAAATCGAAAATTTCGGTCACCTTGACATGGTTAGTGCTATTGTCGGTATAGTAGTAGGCATATAAGGCGTCATTATGCGTGCTCATCTTGAGAACATGTTCAAAATTATCCACATCGACATTGAGTGGTGTGGCACCGCTATAAATAGAAATACATTTTATAATTATACTCCATAATAAATATCCACACAAATCTATTTACCATTCATCAACCAAAATCGAAACGCGAGGTCCATACAAACGACTGGAGTGGAGCAGGCCTGTGGCGTCAAAATGGGGCGGATCGTAGAGCGTAAATTTACTAAAGAGACGCGTTTGAATGGCATTGTTGAATTGGGCCACCAGTTGTCGCATTTGCTTGGTCAGTTTCGGCGTCATACTAGTTATTTTATATACTGTCGCCAGCAAAAAGTCCATGGGCACTGTAGCTGGCAGCGACAGGAGCTTGATGCCGCGATGCCTGAAGATCCAGTTGGCCAATCCCTTGTTTGCCTGCTCAATGTAGTCTTGTATTACGTCCAGCACAGTCTGTGGCATATTCGAGCTCAAGGCGTCCTAGAAAATTGAAATTATTAATGTTCATTAAATGATTGAGATCTTGCGATGCTTACCTTTCTATGCCTTTTACATTCATGGCACTCCGGGTCGAATTCTGGTGGCTGGGCAACTGTTTCCGAAACAACAAATGTTGACTGGACAGCCACACAGCGGCGGCAATTGATAAGATTGTTGCGATGTAAAAACTGCAGGGCATCATCGAAGCCTTGCTGACAGAATTTCGAGAGGAACTCTGGCCGGGGCGGGAAGAGAATGCGGACAAATCGATTGACATTTTGTCGTGAGATTTCGATGCTTGTGTTGGCCCAGTAAAAGTGGAACAGCTGCGAACTTTGGTCGCGCGGGCAAATGTCGCTCTCGCCGCAGAACGGGCTTACCGTGATCGTGTTCTCGTCCAGTATGGGTAAGTTGTTCGAGAAGGCGCCGTCCATGTAGCGAACACCGCGGAAACGCGGTGGCAAAATGCCAGAGAAGCCAGGTATGAAGCAGGCGCAAAGCAGCGCCTGAAGCACTTCCTCACGCGACTCGAACTCCGATATGATGACATTCTGGCCGTCGTAGACGCTCGTCAGTGAGATGTGCAGGCGTCCATTGACACGCTTATGTGCGTCCTCGGGTAAATGCTTCTGCAGACCCTCGAGCAGGCAAGTCTGTATGTTGAACGAGGGACTGAAGGGGCCCAGCGAGTGGCGACGCGCCTCATTCACCACCCGGAAAAAATCCGATGTCATGCTGCCCAATGGCAAATCGCACAGCAGGCAGCACGCGGCCAGAGATCCAGCCGATGCTCCTCCAATTTTCTCCAGTAAAAGATGTGGCGCGTAGTTCTTAAAGCACACGGCCACACCGACATGATAAATGCCCAGGAAACCGCAGCCAGCGAAGGACAAATTCATAATACACTTGTTTTTTTTCCGTGTGCTTGTCAGTTCTTTTAACTGTCAGTAAATGTGCGTTTTAAGCTTGATATATTTCTCACTTGTATTTTACTCGTTCGTTCTTATTTCTGCTGTTTTTGCAACGTAAATTGTTCTGATTCTTTGTTTGCGAACAGCTGATTTGAGAGCAGTTTCGCAAAAGTTATCGATGTTCGAGGTGTGCGCACACTTAACTGTGACTGTACGAAATAACTGAGAAGCCAGTGAATATCTATCGATAACATATCGGTAGAGGTTTACATTAAATAGCATATTACATTATTAATAGCTCTATATTTTACCAAATGCAAATAATAAAAATGAACAAAACTTTTTTGTCTTAAAAAATACATTTCAGATTTTGTTACAATTTTTAAGTCGAAAATGAATTGGGGGTCACGTCCATATATTTCGGCGAGAATCGTATTACTTTGTTATTTACAACTTTTTTTGCATATTTGTTTTTAAGAAACCAAAATGCAACAAAATGTGACATTCCCTATTTTCCAATTAATTGCTTTCAGTTTTATGGTACAAAGTAGTATGAATTCATATTTAAGCCGTTATCGGCGGAAATCACAATGTAAACAATCTTTGCTAAAAAAAATGAGGATATAGTACAATTTTAAAATAATATTGAGCTCCTCATACTCTTGTCTATGCTGCATTTTATGCCTTTTAAGTTATAGATCACGTAAAAAGGGATGTTATTAAAATGAGCTCCCAAAAACCGTTGTTTTGTCTATGCAGCATTATGATTTTGTGATTTTTAACTTTCAGATATGAATACGTGGAACAAATCATCCCCGGCTTACCCTGAAGTGAAACGAAAAGTGATATTTGACAAAATTCTGGCGTTATAAAGAATGTGCGTGAATATTAATAATGATATTAGATCAACAGTATATAATCTGTGCATATCACATATTTGTTTTGTACAAGGTAATTATTTATTTATCGCTTGTGACTGTGCTTAATAAATGCGCATAATTAGAATTGAATATCAATATGCTGAAGTCGAAAATAGCCCAAGTTCGGAGGCTATTTGATACACTAATTTAACTTTTTACTAGTCCAACCATCAATGGACTTAGTTTCACATTTGCTTGTTGCTAAAAAACAATTTTTATCGGCGACTTGGACACATTATACAGATAATTCAAATTATATTGTAAAATTTTTTGTTAAAATATATCAGTTGAGCTATTGAGATATTTATTGAGAACAAGGCGTCTTTAATAAAACTCTTTATTGACAAATATAAAACTTTGCAAATGGAATGGCTTGTTCCTCGGCGAAGGCTATAAAATCCACACCGTAGCGTTGAATGAGCTTGGTCAGCATTGTGACATCCGCCTCAGCTTGATGAGCATTTGATGCAGGGTGCTCAAACGTGCGTTCAAACAGATGGCTCAACCAGTAGCGACCGCGTGGTGGAAAATGTTTAGTTTGAGCACAATTCAATGATAAAAAGGGCGTTGCAGGTTGTGGCAGACAAGAACTTCAATGATTAAATTTTAGCGACATATTTTTATATTTTGGATAATCTAAGATGGCTGCAGCATAAATGGTGCCAAATATGCAATTTGCTCAACAACCCAATTTTCGATTTTCGATTTTCATAATTGTAATCGCAGAATGACAGTTTTTCGAAATTCACTACTACTTCTTACCGCGCATTCGGGACCATTGTCTGCAGAAAGCTTCCAGTATGTAACAATAACTGTCAGCTATTTATCGCAAGTCAATGTATGAAGACTTTAAAATATTACAGGTTTTGATAGCAGTGTTGAATAATACAGATTTTCATATTTCATATTCATATTATATTCATTTTATTTTTTTTTGTTAATGCCAATAATTTACGAGTCTAAAAATATCGTAAATAAATCAAAATTATTGCAAAAATGTGTTTGCTTTCCGCCAAATATTTTCAAAAAACTAATTAGCACTGAATCCACGCAATGATTCAGTTCATATGTGAATTAGCAGTTTGATAGACGTATTGAATGAACAAACTGAGGTTGGTTTACAATTTCTTAATTTTCTATAAAACTGTACTACAGATCTTTTTCAAATGTATGTTAAAAGTTACTTAAAACCTTTATCAACAAATTGGTATAGCGTGCATTGTGGGCTATTCTCTGTGATGTGAGATATATGCCTTTAATCGGAAGTCAAATATTTTTAACAGACTTTGTATGGATCTGGCAATGAGGTTGCCGCATATCGATCCACATATTTCGAAAACGTTACTGACGATTTAAATACATTTTTCTGGAAAATGTAGGTGAAATTAGAGGCTGTATTCCTCATTTTGAGGGGCATTCTTTCTAAATGCCGATTTTTTCAAGAATAGTAAAAATTGAATTGTTTGACCCCATATTTTACCCTTATAAAAAGCTTTAATATACAAATAATTGCATTTATATAATAGATAATTTCATTCTTAACAATTCTGCATTTAAGTTTATTTAATTTAGTGCAGAAAAGCATAAATAAGAGCAAAACAAAAATTGTTATCGGTACCGGAAAAAATCGACGCTAAGTGACCGATGCTAACTTGACGCACACAGCTAAAAGTGTATTTTTTCGTTTGGCTATCGATATACCGAAAACGAACTCTGGCATCGATAGCAGACGTCACACTACTCGCAGAACACCTGAGTAAAGGTCGGTCCACAGAACTTGTCATAAAATAGTATATATAAAATTGTTATTTTCCCCAAAATTCCTTTTGTAAAACGTACCTAAACACATATATCTATTTTTTGTTGTACTTTTTCCTCGTACCTTGTTGCCTTGCCGATAAACAGGCTGCCCCCAGCAAGAGCAGAGGCAGGAGAGAGAGAGAGAGAGCAAATTATCTCGCAATTGCACTCGCACGGAACTTGCTTGCATAATGAAAATCTGGACGTCGGAGCATGTCTTCAATCATCCGTGGGAGACGGTTACACAGGCGGCCTGGCGCAAATACCCAAATCCCATGACGCCCTCAATCATCGGCACCGATGTCGTCGAGCGGCGCGTGGTGAACGGTGTGCTCCACACACATCGGCTTGTCCAGTCCAAATGGTATTTCCCGAAGTGGACGCACGCGTTGATTGGCACCGCCAAGACGTGCTTTGCCAGCGAACGGTCCACGGTTGATCCACAGCGCAAACAGATGGTCCTAAAAACCAACAATTTAACATTTTGCCGCAACATCAGCGTCGACGAGGTGCTCTACTATGAGCCGCATCCGGGCGATGCCACCAAGACGCTGCTCAAGCAGGAGGCAACCGTAACGGTATACGGTGTACCGCTCTCTCACTACATGGAGGATTTGCTAACATCAACGATCAGTTCAAATGCGGGTAAAGGTCGCCAAGGCCTCGAGTGGGTAATTGGCCTCATCAATACGGAGGTGAAGAGCATCGCCGATTCGGCGGCACGCGGCACCGACGAACTGATACACAGCACACGTCGCTCCATTGATGAGGTCACGGAGAGCGCGCGCAAGAGCATGGACGAGATTGGAGCGCAGGCGGCCAAAGCCGCGAAAGCGATGCACATAACATAGAATGTGGGAGGCTCCCGAATCTTGTGGAGCTCTCGGCTGGGCGTAGTGAATTAATGTAGGAACTATATATTGCAAGCAGGCGCATTGTTGGGCACGCTGCTCCTTCTACAGTACAACAATTAGAGAGCGAGAGGGCGAGAGAGAGAGAGAGCGCAACAATGACGAACGAACCTTAATAAACCAATAGCAACAAAAACTACAATTATACTCTGCAAATCGCAAGCAAATTCAAATTTGCTCGACTGCTTTGATATATTTTGTAAAGCAAATTTCAAAAAAAAAAACAAATTATGAACAAATCATAACTAGAAAAACTTTCCCATGGTTATCAGCCAAGTTGCACTGATAAGAAGCTGTGTCTGATTAGAAGGGCACAATCCAATAAGGTCGCAAGCCAATAAGACGGCCAGGCCAACAACAACCATAAGAACCGCAGCAATAACAATAATAGCAACAACAGCACAGTAGCAAAGTTATTTATTCATAAAAAATAAAAACTAAAAACAAGAAAAATTGTTTGTAATATGCAACAAATTTAAAGAAGGAAAAAAAAACTAAAAAACAAAAAATGAGCAACAAAATAAAAATCAACAAATCCGCTCAAGACAAAAAAAATATTCAAGTACAAGCGCTTTTCATTCATTTTATATATTGTATACCTACGTATTCAATTTTATTATATATGGCGTATTTGGTTGCCAACTACCGTTGGTGACCGCTAAATTATTTAACATACACACATACATGTACATACAATTAAAAATAAAATCAAGAAAAACCAATTGCAACTATGTGTGTGTGTGTTTGTGTGTGAGTGTGCACACGTTTTGATAGCGTATTTATTTCCTTATTTTTTTGTGTTTTGTTTTGCAAAGCTTTCCGTGACGTTGCGGCATGTGCTTTGTTGCTGTTGCTATACGAGGCGCGCGAAAGCTTTTGGCTTTTGATTGTGATGAGCGCGTGACAGCTGTACACATGCATACGTAATTTGCTCAATAATATATATGCAAATTGATTTAAAAATGTTAAAGATATCAAACACCTAAATATAACCTAATATACTAAATATATATTCAAATGTGTGCATATATACGAAGCGGCAAACTGTATTTAAACGAAACCGGTTTATAGCCCAAAACTGTAATCGAACCCAACGCTGAACCCCATCCTTTTCTGGCTTTGTTTAATTGTAGTAAAACGGAATGTTTCAAACTCAAAATCTTATATTGCCTGCCCTCGCAAGCCACATTATTGTTCAATCTTGCTAAAAGGTATTCAACCATTTAATATAAAAAATAAAATGAAAAACAAAAATAATTTCCTTAAATAAAAAATCTAAACGTTTGCCACTTAAATATGATAGTTATAATAGAATATATAATATATTATATAATAATTAAATTAATTATTAAATTATTATTGCTTAATAAATTAATTATTGAATTATTTTATAATATATATAATATTATATATTCTATTATTATAACCGAACGAAACCATGGGTTCATTAATGACACCAGGTTCACGAAGCAAACCTAAAGCCCGATACATTCGTTCATACCGTGAATCGAACAGTCGACAATTTTTGATTGGCTTGTATATCCTAAACTAGTTAGACTTAAAATGTATATTTTTTAGGTAAATTTTTTTTTATATTAAATGATTTTTATTTTATTTGTTCAGTTATCAGGGTACAAATAATAATTTATTGAATCTCTCAAAAACCATCATGTTTGTATACCCGTTTAGCAATGCGAATTTAAGTACAGGGCAGCCAAAAGCTTTCAACAGCTGTTAGGAGCTTTGCAGCCCTAGTTGCCAATTTATTTGCTGGCAAAACATGCGCATTGTACTCAGGCTCTTTCTCTCTCTCTCTCTCTCTGTTTTTTCGGCTTACTTTTATTGCTTAATTTAGTAAGCACGTGCACGTGCGCGCCGCTTATTATATTCCAATTTGGGTTGGTTAACATTTAAAAATATAAATATATACATCGTTATTAAGAACTTGTTGTTTGTGTGTGCAAAAATATGTTTACGCTTTTTGCTGTTTATCAGCGCGTTCCAGTAAAAACAAAAACAACTTGTGACGCCAGTGCAACGACTGCGATTGCAATTGCAATTGGGCGTCTGCTGTAACCTGAAACGCTGATCTGCGGTTCAGATAACCCCCACCATGGGTGCTCGTGGGCAGTTTTTAGCTCCAGTAGTCAACGCCTTTCGCAGCTTTGCCAGCCTCAGTCTTTCTAAGCAGTGTCTGAGGAACGCACGCCAAAACAAAAATTCTGACTTGAAGAAAACAAAGTACGAAATTTGCAGTCGGAATCGATCGACTCGGTGCCTGGTGTAAAAAAGCTCAAAACGGTTGGATCACTTGATTGTGTTGTCAAAAGTGGGCATGGCATTAATATTGTCAGATCTCTTTAAAAGTTAATAGTAAATCAATGAATTAAAGTGTGGTGAATCCAAAACTGACCTTTGCAATTTGCGGTGGCAGACGTGGGCGTGACAAACAATTATTGGCTTGATTTTTAAAGGAGAAAATTCCATTCACAAAACTAAAAAATGAGTGAAAAAAGATTGTCTTAATCCTGGATGCAAAACCGAACAAAAATTGTCGTTAATTCAGTTGACGGTTCGAGCCATCATCTGAAGGTTTAGTTCATAAACCTGGTTTCACACATTGTTGTATCCAGGTTTTAGTTCTAACCTTGGTTATATAATTAATAAATAATAATGTGACGTATTTTATAAATTGAAAATCAAATTATTTTTTGACTTGATTTTTGTAGTTATACGATATTATTTTGTGTTCTGTTTTATTTTTTATACTAAGAGTTAGAATATCAAAATAAAACCATTTTAATAGAGAATATGGTGCGGTTCAGGTTTAATTTCAGCTGAACTTTTGAGCAACTGATTCAGTTCAAGGTTCGGTTTATGATCTTATAAAATAGAAATATAAGAGTTCCGATATGTGTTGATTGAGTTGCTTTTCTGTTATATGTATATATGCACTGCACGCAACAACCCATTCCAGAGATGGTGCATTGTGGATGGTATGAACGTGTGGGAGCTAATTTATATGTGGACTGCACTCACGCCATATGCGGAGCGTGCATTGTGGATGGTGTGAGCGTGGGAGCAACGTTAGTTGTGCACTCTAAGTTACAATTTTATTAGTGCGAATGCCGGCTTAGCATAGGTGCGCTCTAAATGAGAGCAATTAGTTTGTACGCGTCTGCTGTGCTGATCGGTCGTGTCCTCCGCGCGTGTTTATATGGAAAACGTGCTGTAATAGAAAAAATTAACTACCCGGTGTCAAATGCGATAAGTTCAGGTTCAGGTTTCAGGTTTAATTTCAGTTGAATTTTTGAGCAACTGATTCAGTTCAAGGTTCGGTTTATAATCTTATTAAATAGAAATATAAGAGTTCCGATATGTGTTGATTGAGTTGCTTTTCTGTTATATGTATATATGCACTGCACGCAACAACCCATTCCAGAGATGGTGCATTGTGGATGGTATGAACGTGTGGGAGCTAATTTATATGTGGACTGCACTCACGCCATATGCGGAGCGTGCATTGTGGATGGTGTGAGCGTGGGAGCAACGTTAGTTGTGCACTCTAAGTTACAATTTTATTAGTGCGAATGCCGGCTTAGCATAGGTGCGCTCTAAATGAGAGCAATTAGTTTGTACGCGTCTGCTGTGCTGATCGGTCGTGTCCTCCGCGCGTGTTTATATGGAAAACGTGTTGTAATAAAGAAAAATTAACTACGCGGTGTCAAGTGCGATAAGTTCGTGACGTGTGTGTTTGTGGAAATTTTATATATACATTTTTCACTTATGTTCCGTCTTTGGAAATATAATAGCTATCGGTAAAAAAACTGTTTAATGTGTGTGTGTTTCAATCCATTTTAAAAGCTTTTTATAGTTAAACAAATATAGTTAAAGCTTTAGTACCAAACAGCTACCCTGGAACATCTTGAGCCGCCAAATTTTCTGTCTCATTCTCCCAAAAAACAATTGTCGGTGGTTTGTTTCACTGTTTAAATCAATGGCAATGGGTTTTCACATTAATAACACAGGTTGTGAGTCGAGTTTTTAAAGATTATTTTAAATTTAAAAGGAAAATACTAGATTTATCATTTATGGGAATATATTTTGTTTTCTTTTTTGTTTTTAAATTTTATATTATTAATTATTATTTAGAATGTGCTCTTCCGAATTACGTAGTCTGTGAGGTCTGGAAGATACAATTTTGTATTTGATATTCTGGGTTTGAAAATATTGTAATTGTGGCTGTAAAGCGTTTCTGTTCTAAGTCGGTTTACAGCGTTGGTGTTAATGTGATATAATAAATTTATAATTTATTTAATAAGTAACAAATATCACTCGCATATTAGTTTTACTATTTATAAATAATAAATAATTTGTTATGATATATCTTTATTATTATATCCACACATTAAATATCCCTTAAAAATATTTATTTTGAAACCTCACAAAAAATATCTTGCTTGTGCCACTTGGTTATGATATATATACATATATATTTCAAAAATAATAAATATGTTATTATAATAATAAGTATTATTATTATTATTATTATATCACTCACCTATTCCAATTTCTGCTTCAGCTCAACGTTGAATAATAAATAATAAATAATTTATTATGAAATATATTTATTGTTACATCGCTCATATTAAATCGCTTTTCATAAACAATAAATAATTGATTATAATATATATTTATTATTACATCACTCACCTATTCCAATATCCTCTCCAGCTCAACGTTAAATGGCAATTCTACGATTTTACGACGTGGCCGCCTTCGACGGGGCCGAGGAGGGGCGGGCGCTACAGCGCCTGCAGACGCTCGATCCGGGGCTGGAGTCGGTGCGCATGGAGCGTTGCTATCACCTGGAGTACGAGCCGAAGGTGAGCAAGTCTCTGCTGGCGCTGGAGCAACTGATGCGTTGGCTGATCCGCCAGCCGCTGCAGACGCGGAGCACCCTCAAGGAGGCGGCCACACTGGAGCTGAGGGATGCCACCAATCAAATGCTGGTGGAGATCGGACCACGTTTCAACTTCTCCACGCCCTACTCCACGAATTGTGTGAACATATTCCAGAATCTGGGCTACACGGAGGTGCGTCGCATGGAGTGCTCGACGCGCTATCTGCTGACCTTCAAGGAGGGGGAGGCCAAGGAGCAAGCGCCTCGTGAGCTGGCCAGCTACGTGGCGCTGCTCGGCGATCGCATGACCCAGTGCCCGTATACGCCGGAGAATACGCCACGGCTCAGCTTCGATGAGCAGCTGCCGGCCCAGCTGGCCGCCTGGCATTATGTACCCGTGCTGGCGCAGGGACGCGCCGCGCTGGAGCAGATCAATCGCGAACTGGGCTTGGCGTTCACGGACTACGATCTGGACTACTATCATGAGCTGTTTGCCCGTACGCTCAAGCGTGATCCGACCACCGTGGAGCTCTTCGATTGCGCACAGAGCAACAGCGAGCACTCCCGCCATTGGTTCTTCCGGGGACGCATGATGCACGCCGGCGCCGAGCTGCCCGGCACGCTGATCAAGCTGATCATGGACACGCAGCGCACCACGAATCCCAACAATACCATTAAGTTCAGCGATAACAGCAGCGCCATTATCGGCTTCACTCATGATGCACTGCAGCCGCTGGAGATTGGCGCACCGGGTGCCGTCCAATTGCAGCTCATTGAATCGGATTTGATTTTTACGGCGGAAACGCATAATATGCCCACGGCTGTGGCGCCCTTCAGTGGTGCCACCACCGGCACCGGCGGCCGCTTAAGGGATGTGCAGGGCGTGGGTCGGGGCGGTCTGCCCATTGCCGGCACCGCCGGCTACTGTGTGGGCGCACTCCATATACCCGGCTACGACCAGCCGTACGAAGCCGCCGGCCTCAAGTATCCGGGCTCGTTTGCGCCGCCCCTCCGCGTGCTCATCGAGGCCAGCGACGGCGCCTCCGACTACGGCAATAAATTTGGCGAACCTCTGATCAGTGGCTTCGCCATCTCCTACGGCCTCCTAAATGCGGCCGCACCCCGGATACGCGAGGAGTACGTAAAGCCCATCATGTTCAGCGGAGGATTGGGCACCATGCCCGCCGGGATGCGACAAAAGCTGTTGCCGGAACGTGGCCAGCTGCTGGCCAAGATCGGCGGACCCGTTTACCGGATTGGCGTCGGCGGCGGTGCGGCCAGTTCAGTGGAGGTGCAGGGCTCCGGCGACGCCGAACTCGATTTCAATGCGGTGCAACGTGGCGATCCGGAAATGGAGAACAAATTGAATCGCGTGGTGCGCGCCTGCATCGAACTGGGCGCACGCAATCCCATCCTGGCCATACACGATCAGGGCGCCGGCGGCAATGGCAACGTGCTGAAGGAGCTTGTTGAGCCGGGATTTGCGGGCGCCATCATCTTTGCGGACGAATTCAAGTTGGGCGATCCCACGATTAGCGCCTTGGAGCTGTGGGGCGCCGAGTATCAGGAGAATAATGCCATATTGTGCCGGCCGGAGGATCGGTCATTGCTCGAGAAGATTTGTGCCCGCGAACGTTGCCCCATTAGCTTTGTGGGCGTGGTCACCGGCGACGGTCGCGTCACACTCGTCGAGCAGGCGGCCCCGGCAAACATGCTGGACGCACTGCAGCCGGAGTCGCGCAAGGATTACGGCCCGGCGCCATTCGATCTCGAGCTGTCGCATGTCCTGGGCGACATGCCCAAGCGCGTCTACGAGCTGACCACCATTCTAAATCCCCGCCAGGCCCTGCAGCTGTCCGCGAACCTGCGGCTCGGCGAGGCTCTGGAACGCGTGCTTAGTATCGTCGCCGTGGGCAGCAAGCGCTTCCTCACCAACAAGGTGGACCGCTGCGTGGGCGGCCTCATCGCCCAGCAGCAGTGCGTGGGTCCTCTGCAGGCGCCCCTTGCGGACTACGCCCTGACCACCGTCTCGCACTTCAGCACCGCCGGCATCGCCACCTCCATTGGAACGCAGCCCATCATGGGTGAGTAGCAACCGGTTCCTGCTTTCAATTATTATGCCCTGTACCCATTTGCAAGAACAAAATGCAAGAACTTTTCAATACTCGTTCACAGCATGAAAATAGTCAAAAACAGTCTTAATTATGATTGCCATTTTGCAAAAAATATTGATTTTTTGTAATTTGTGGAGGCAGGAGTGGGCGTGGCCGCATTTTTCGGCTAGATCTTTAGAGGAGAAGGTTTGTCCTGTAGATTGATTTTGTATTTCAAATATATTCATTGTTGAAAATATAATTTGTTGGATTTTTTGACAAAATATCGTCCTTTTTTTAAAATTTAGAAAGGTAAATTTGAATTTTTAATCGATTGTAGTTGGCACAATTAGTATAAAAAACAACATTAAAAGCGATTCTGAGGGGTCAAATTTTTGGTCAAAAATCATGCAAAAATGGACAAATATTTTGACATGTAAATCTCTCGGACCCCTAGCTCCCATATTTCAAACGGCTATAACTTTGTCAAAACTGAACCGATTTTCACGTCTGATGGCATTTTGTTCATGGCTTATCTTCTAGATGCATTCTGCATTAAAAGTATGCATTATTAAAAATAAATTTTTGTTGAATTTTTTGGGGAAAAAAGCATGTACCCCCCTTACCAATTTTGGAAAATTTTTTTTTAATAAGTAGAATTCGGAATTTCTATTTTTTATCGATTGTGGCTGTCACAATTAGTATAAAAAACAACATTAAAACCGATTCTGAAGAGGTCAAATTTTTTGTCAAAAAAGCTGCAAAAATTTACAACAATTTTGACATGTAAACCTTTCGGACCCATAGCTCTCATATTTCAAACGGCTATAACTTTATCAAAACCGAACCGATTTGTCCTCTATCCGTGGCGTGGCCGGAAAATGTTTTCTCTGATTTTTGGGGGAGCTTTCTAGTAGTATATATTCCAAATATGGGTTTTAGTGGGCGTGGCCGGGTCGCAATCTGTGAGGGGGGTCTCCAGCAATCTACATAGATAATTTTGGTGACTCTAGCTTTAATATTGTGGAAAATATTCACCTTTTATCGATTTGCGATCATCATGTTATCGAATGGCCAGCCTCCCAGTGGGTGTGGCAAAAAAGTCTTAACACTTTGTCTGACGCGGGTATATACGAGTATATATTCCAAGTTTCAAGTCGCTAGCTTCAATACCGTCGAAAAAAATTACGTTCATACGGACAGATGGACGGACAGCAATATACTATTTTCACTTTGTGAACGAGTATAAAATCACAAGACTGTGTTGAGGGTTAAGGGAAAGAAAAAAGCAATAAAGAAGAACATAGTGTAGTATAGGGTACATCCTTATGGGGCAATCTCGACTACCCCATTTAGCACTAGTTACAGTACGTTGAGCACAGGGTATCTGAGTATCCAGAGAGCACTCCAATTAATAATAAAAAACACAAGACTGTGTTTTCCATGGTAAAGGGAAGAAAGAAAGAAGTAAAGAAGAACATAATGTAGTATTGGGTAGCTCCTGGTCGGGCACTCTCTCTCTCGACTAGCTCACTCGTATTATGGTTACAGGGTATCTGAGTATCCAGAGAGCGCTCCAATTAATCTCTCTCATCATCTTTCTCCACCTGCAGGCATCGTCAGTCCGGTGAACATGGCGCACATGTGCGTTGCCGAGGCGCTCAGCAATCTGGTGTTCGTCAAGATCAGCGAGATGGCGGACATCAAGTGCTCCGGCAACTGGATGTGGGCCGCCAAGTTGCCCGGCGAGGGCCACAAAATGTACGAGGCCTGCTTGGCGCTCAGCCGGGTGCTCCAGGAGTTGCGCATTGGCATCGATGGCGGCAAGGATTCACTGTCCATGGCGGCCAAAGTGGACGGCGAAGTGATCAAGTCACCCGGCACCCTTGTGCTCTCCACCTACGCACCCTGTCCGGACATACGGCTACGCGTCACGCCCGATCTTAAGGGTCCGGCACGGGGCCAAGCGAGCGCTCTGCTGTGGATTAATATCGAGCGGAGCGCACGGCTGGGCGGCTCGGCGCTGGCCCAAGCCTATGCCCAGCAGGGCGAACAGACACCCAACATGGAGCACACCCAGGTACTGAGCCGGGCCTTCGAGCTGACCCAAACACTGCTCGCGGAGCAGCTCCTGCTCGCCGGCCACGACGTCAGCGATGGCGGCCTAATTGTCTGCCTGCTGGAGATGGCCATTGGCGGCTTGGGTGGCCTCCAGCTGGACGTATCCGATGCCATCCGTGGCATATCCAATTACGATACAGCCAGTGCTGCCATTGGCCAGGATCTGTGCCTGCTGTTCAGCGAGGAGTGCGGCTGGGTTCTCGAGGTAGCCCAGGACCAGCTGGAGGCGGTGCGTGCCCGCTTCCGGGCGGCCAACGTGCCCAACTACTATCTGGGCCGGACACAGGGCTTTGGCTTGAACGCCGCACAGCTGCTTATTCAAAATGGCCCGAAATCTCTACTGGCTGCGCCACTGCG
This sequence comes from Drosophila robusta, assembly GCA_035043565.1. Taxonomy (NCBI): domain Eukaryota; kingdom Metazoa; phylum Arthropoda; class Insecta; order Diptera; family Drosophilidae; genus Drosophila; species Drosophila robusta. Next base: position 120,280 of record JAWNMW010000378.1, read on the forward strand.
TCAGCTCTACAAGCAGTGGGAGCGCACCAGCTACGAGCTGGAGAAGCTGCAGGCCAACGTCCAATGTGCCCAATCCGAATACGACAGCCTCGACTACCGCCAGCCGCCTCAGTACAAAGCGCCCCTCCAGCTCCACTCGGAGCTCATGCTCAAGCGCTGCGCCCAGCCCGTCCGCGTCGCCGTTCTGCGCGAGGAGGGCGTCAACAGCGAGCGCGAGATGATGGCCAGCCTGCTGCGGGCCAGCTTCGAGGTGCACGACGTGACCATGTCCGACCTGCTGGCAGGTGAGTCGCAGTCCCGTCTATTACAATTTTTACACGCAAAGCTCTCGGATGCATAGCTCCCATATTTCAAGCTGACATAACTTTATCGAAACTGAACCGATTTTCATGTTTGATGCCATTTTATGAATGAATTGTCCTATAAATTTATTCTGCATTTAAAATAATTGTATCATTTAAAATAATTTTTGTTTGATTTTTTCCTTTTTTCCCCTTACTCATTTTCGAACCAATTTGGTTTTTTTAAATTTAAAATTGCAAATTTATATTTTTAATCGATTGTGCTAGTCACCATTAGTATAAAAATCAACTTTAAAACTGATCCTTAGAGGGCCAAATTGACAATATTGATAACAATTTTGACATGTACAGCTCCCGGTTCCATAATTTAAACTCCCATAACTTTGCCAAAACTGAACCGATTTTCAGTTTGATGGCATTTTAGTCCTGACTTGTCCACTAAATTTATTCTGCAAAGTATTCTTTAAAGTAATTGCATTATTGAAAATAATTTTTTTTTTATTTTTGCTAAAAAGCATCATGTGCTCCCCCTTACTAATTTTCGAAAATAATTTTTTTTTAAAATTTAGAATTGCATTTTTAATCGATTGTGCTAGTCATCATTAGTTTACTAATATAAACCAACTTTAAAATAGATTCTGACAAAAATAGACAAAAATGTTGACACGTAAAGTTCCCGGATCCATAGCTCACATAGTTTGAACTCTCATAACTTTATTAAAACTAAGCCGATTTTCATGTTTGATGCATCTAAAATCAATGCATTACAAAAAATAAATATTTGTTTAATTTTTTACTAAAAAAATCATATACTCATTAAAAAAAAATTTGAAATGCGTTCAACTCCAACGTACACGAATTATCTTAACTAAATCCTTGGTTTTACAGGCACCATCAGCCTCTCGCAGTACCGAGGCGTGGTCTTTCCCGGCGGTTTCAGCTATGCGGACACGCTGGGCTCCGCCAAGGGCTGGGCGGCCAACATTTTGCACAGTGCGCTGCTGCGGCCGCAGTTCGAGGCATTCAAGCGGCGGCCGGATGTGTTCTCGCTGGGCATATGCAACGGCTGCCAGCTTATGACGCTGATTGGCTTCGTCGGCACCGAGGCGGACAAGGCGCCCGATAATCCTCAGCTGGCGCTGCTGCACAATCGCTCGAAGCGCTTCGAGTGCCGCTGGTCGGCGGTGCGGATACCGCCCAGTCGGGCCTTAATGCTGCGCAACATGCACGACCTGGTCCTGGGCTGCTGGGTGGCCCATGGCGAGGGTCGGTTTGCCTTCCAGCGCGAGGATCTGCTGAAGCGGCTGCAGGTGGAGCAGCTGGTCACACTGCAGTATGTGGATGATGCGGGCGTGCCCACCGAATTGTATCCGATGAATCCCAATGGCAGTCCCGGCGGCATTGCCGGACTCTGTTCGCCGGATGGCCGGCATTTGGCACTGATGCCACATCCGGAACGCTGCAGCGCCATGTACCAGTGGCCATATGTGCCGCCCGGCTTCGAGGTGCCTAGCACTCAGCTGGAGAGTCCCTGGCAGCTCATGTTCAACAATGCCTACAAATGGTGCACGGAGCAGTTGTAATATAGCTCTTGACAAATGTTTTTATTCCTATTATTCACACTTTTTTACTTGCGTCGCACATTGAAATGCGATTTAAAATATTAAATATTATTAGGGATTTGCATTCATATTACCCCCATTACGTTTCCACGCGTTTTGAAATGTAACAACTATTTTATATCATAAATAAAGTAATTATAGCCCAAAAACTATTGTCAAATCAACTTTTCACACTATTTTAAATCTTAAAAATTAATTTGGATTTAAATTCCTTTTGATTGGCAATTATTTTTAAAATACATTCCTATTGCAATTTTAAATAAAATAATTATTTTCTCTAAATACTTTTGTCATTTCTCTATTCATATATTCTCATTAAATTTTCTCAATTTTTACCAAAATATTTCAACAAATTTTAATGTAATGTTAATTCATATAATTAACATTTATTCTCCATATTTTTCACTTTCCACTTATATTTCATGTGTTTTTAAAATTGGTTATATATTTTATTAAAAATGTTTTCGAAGTTAATTAGAGAATTTATTATCCAATAACAATTATTGCCGAATATTCACATTTCATTTTAATTTTTCATATTTCTCACAAATTTAAATGCAGATTATTATTCCTGTTGGCGTTCTTTTTATGCTTTTCACTTAAACTTCACTCAATTTTATATGTTAACAAAAAGAATTTGTAATATAATAATTATAATTCAAAATTTTTTAAGTTAGTTTTTTTTCACTTTCCACTTATATTTCAAGGGATTTAAATTATTAAAAATAATTTATCTATGGTAATTAACAATTTATAAACTTGAAAACTTTATGCATACCTATTAACATTAATATTTTATACACTTGGGAACACATTATTCATTTATATCATTAACAATTTATTTTAAAAACTTTTCCACTTTCCACTTAAATCCTACGAAATTTTGAATATCTATAAAAAGTTTCCTTATTGGTGGTAACTAAAGCCTTTTATAAAACAAAAACTATTAAAGTCAAAACGAAATTAAGCTTAATATGACTAGTAATAGAAATATATATATACTGCTAATTACAACAAAAGCAACAACTTCCCAACTTAACTAATTTAAGCGTAAGCTCTAATTTAATTAACTTGAGCTAAAATGAATTATTCTAACTAGAAATTTGTAACAGGCACTTCAAATAGTTGGCCTTGGCGCCCGGCGCCGTCATATACTTGGAGTTCCAGTCATGCTCATTAATGTGGAGCACTTTGTAGCCCAGCATTTCCAGATGCTTCATCTTCAGCGATTCGGGACCCCGCAAAGCGGTCAGATCGTTCTCGCAAAAGGAGTCCAGCTTGAGCAGCAAAATGGCCACCCTGGTAAGAAATTCAAATATATACATATAGATTTAGATAATTTATATGCCACTTGCTTGGTGATGCGATCCAGCATGGTGGCCTCCACTGGCGGCGCGGGCATAGGCTTCTTGTCCTTGTCGAAATGTATCACAAAATCAATTTGATAGCCGTAGGGCGTGGTGTGATTGCAGCGAAAATAGTTATCATCCTTGAGTAAGTCCTGCAGCAGCTCCTTGACATCTGCGCTAAAAGCGCTGGGCACAAAGGTTTCTACAATAGAAGATGGTCGAGGTGATGCTGGTTACACGAGATTGTCCCGAACATACTCTTGCTGAGCTGCGCCTCCACATAGTTCTGCTGGAACCAGGGCACGTTTGTCTCGGGCAAGTCGAGGCAAACGGTGCGATTCAGCTGCATTACGCGATTGAGCACCAGGCCCGGATAGGTGGCCTTGGAGTAGCAGATCTGTATTTCATCCTCAATGCGCTGTATGAACTTGACGCAGAAAACCTGATTGATTAGCTGCTCCGGAATGGTCTTGTAGAAACACAGCGCCAGGCACGACTGCACCAAGGAGAGCCCGCTCATGTGATCAAAGTCGCTGCGGGAGGGAAGAGGGAAGGATTAGGAAAAGTAATTAGTCGAGACTGCACAACTGCGAGATATTCTGTACCTATTAGTGCATTGTCAATGCTACACTACTATAAATAATTTATTTTTAAATGCATTCATTGTTCGATTTTTTTCTAAATTTAATGAGGCTAACGACGATAATCAAATTTGTGTGCTTATACCAAAAAATTAACACTACGTTAATTAGATGTATGTATAAGTAAAGTTTATATTGGGTTTGTTCAATGTCTGCCGGTCCGTCTGTTCATATGAACGTCATTTTTTTCGCCGCTACTAAAAATTAATTCCTTCTGATTACTGACTAACTCCTCTAAAGATCACGTTAAAAATATTTTGGGGGCACGACAAATCAATGAAATCTATATATAAGCCGTGAAAAACCATTTCTCCCATAATTTTAAAGCTGGGTAACCAAGACGCGCACAAAAATCAATATTTTTCCAAAATAATAATAAAACAGCTTTCGACTGAGTCAAGCTGTTATACTGTGAACGAGTATTGCGCAGTTGGTTACATCCGACTGTAACGTTCTAACTTGTTTGAATTTGTGGATAAAAATTATATTTATGCAATATTATAAAACGATGCTCGTCGATATTTAACTATTTTGCGGTTAATAGCGAATTTTCGATTTGGATATTGTTGTATTAATTTCGCAAAGACAGAAAAATTTGTTATCAACTTGAAAGAAACGTGATCTCTTTGTGTCTTATTTTATGGAAATTATTATATTTCTAGCTACTGTAAACAGCTAGACCTACTCAGCGAATCGATATTTATCAATTTTGTCAGATTATTGATTGTGCATTTTGTAGAATTATTCAAATATAATTGACTCACTAAACTAGATAAACTAGTCTAATAGTCTCGTGGTTGGGCAGCCATACGGATAGGTAGAATGATGAACAGATTGAGTAGATGATGATTAAGATAAGATGCCCTTTTTGCCTGTTGCATCTGCGCAACAGTCTAAATTGTGTTTCTAACGATATTCAAAAGGGAGACAGTCGGTATATGTATAGATAAATACATAAATAGACGGATAGATAAAAGGACGAACGGATTGAATAGGCTGTTGATTATGATGAGGGTGCCCTCTTTGCCTGTTGCAGGGATCTCCACAATAGCCTATTTTTGGTTTCTAACCATATTCAAAGGGAATACCAGCTATATATATATATATAATAGGGATCATAATAGGACGCACCGTAGTAGCACTGAAGCGGCGCAGTCCAGTGCCTCCAGTGAGACGGGCGTGTAGCCCAGATTGTAGGCGCACGTGAGCACCTTCTCGACGGTGTCGCCGGTGATGTGTTCCTGCTGATGCCGTACATAGTCAAACATGGCCTCCAGCAGTTCCGGCACAAAGAAGTGTGAGGCATTGAAATTGTATGCCATGTCGCGCACCACGCGGGAGTTGAGATCGTTGCACTGCAGGGCCTTATAGTGCGCCAACGCCTGATTATAAACCTGTGCGTTCTTCAGAGCTGCGAGAGATTAGACAGAGATAAGCAGATGTTTCTAAGCTAACTTTCGTTTCACTTACTCTTGCGATGGCTGAGCGTGCGCACAATGATGCTCAGATCGTTGGCTTTCAGCGGCTGGTGTTCGCTGTTGGCCAAGTGGCGCTCGGCACAGGCGATCAGTATGCTGTCCATCGTGCTCAGCTGCATGGCCAGCAGATGGGGCACGTGCTGGCGGAACCGCAGCTCGCTGGCAATCTGCATTCCCCGGCTGAGCTGAAAACAATCCTGTATATCGAATTGGGGCGACATGGCCAGCATCTTGCTCAGCAGCACATTGGGAAACTTCTTCCAGGCGAACGGTGTCTGGCCGTAGGCCAGCACAAAGCCTGCCAGGCGGGCAAACTTGGCCGGAAAACGGCCCGCCACATCGTGCTCAATGGCATTGATGCACAGCCGACTGAGCTTGCGCTCCAGCTCTTGATGGCGATACGTGCCGCCCAGATTGTTGTTGAAGTTCATGTACCGCTGGCAATGGCGCAAAAAACGCAGATGCATCGGCTCCTTTTCGCACGCATCCAGCTCGGTAACCACCGCCGACCAGTAGGCATCGCAGTGACGCACATCGGCGATCTTCAGGGCGCGCAGCACGCTGAAGAAGTGGCCGCTGGCATTGGGCAGCTGCCAGGCGGCGTTGGAGTAGAGCAGCAGGCGGAACTGTTGCAAGTACGCGTCGCGTTGTTGCAGCGCCGCAAAGGGCACCGCACAGGCGAGCGCATCGGCTGTGGGCTCCCGCTGCAGCAGTGCCTCCGTGGCGCGCTTCAGTGGCCGGACGAGGGACGCCGGCTCCTGATGATGCAGAAAGGTGCGACAGACGCTCTTCAGATCGTTCGACGACAGCTGCGGCAGGCAACCGGAGAGCGCCAACAGCAACTGGCGTATGAGGACCGTATTTAGATGGGACCACGTCGGCAGATTGAGCATGTGCAGCAATTTGAGCAGCGCCTTGGGCGTGCTACTGGTCAGTGTGCCGCACTGCAACAGCTCGGCGACGCGCTCCTTAAACTCACGCAGCAGCTCGGCATCGATCAGCGGATGCAGCTGGAACAGGCATGTGGACAGCAGACGCACCTCCTGCTCGCTCCGGCAGTTGGCCACATGCCGCTCTAGGTGCGGCATGAAATTGCGACAGACGAGCGGCGTAAAGAAATCACGCTCCAAATTAATGGCCACCAGGAGGCGCGATAGCGCCGGCAGCGGCATCAGCTCCTTGTCCACGGCCCGCTCAATGGTGGCCAGGGCACGCATTAGAATTCGTGCGAGCGTCCGATCATCGTTGGGCACTTGCATTTTGCGCAGATACAGATAGCAGCAGCTCAGATCGTTTACGTCCATGGCGGCTATGTGGGGCGCCAGGGCGGGGAGCAGCTGTTGCTGCAGTTGAGCGCTGATTGCCTGTCGCTCCTCCGTTGAGAGTTGCTGATAGTGTGACCAAAGCGTCGAAATGCATTGCACCCGATGCGTCAGCTGCAGCTGGATCTGGGCGAACTTATCCAACAGCTCCTGTGGACTGAGCGCGTCCTCCAGATTCAAAGTCTCGCAGCTGTCCAGTTCATCGATATTGCTGAGCACCTGTTGCTGCTCAATTGTCCCCGGATCGGTGCTGTAGCCGCGTTGCCTACCACAAGTGAGGGGATGAAGCAACTGCTGCTGCGGTTGTTGTCTTGTTGACGTCCTCTTCTCGTTCAGCCGGGTTGAGTTTTTTATGGGCGGCTTAGCGCCAATGTTTGCGTGACGGCGCAACAGTTGCAATTGTCGCATTTGCTGCACATATTGCAGGCATTTGCAGGGCGCGCGCGGCAAATAGTTGAAATACATTTCAAAAATGGCAACTTTTATACAGGTAAAATGTGTTAAATAATAAACAAATTGCGACTTGTGTAAAATATGAGCGCGTCGACCAACAGCCGTTCGAGTGTTGCCAATCGGTGCGTAAGTGCTGTGCAGCCCTGGTAGGGCACAGAATTGCAATCGTAAATAAGTTCTAAATATTAACTAAACAAATTGAGCTAAAAGAGAAACTCATTTAGTTATAATACAAAAAACTAAACAAAGCGGACTAAAAAAAATACCAACAGGATTAAGAGAGCTTTTTATAGAATAACTGAAAAAAGAGTTTTAACAATTGAAATGGATCATGTTCATTAGTGAAGTTCAATAAGCAACTCTTTTTTTTATTGCTTTCTTCTGAGCAAACATCTGTTGATTTAAAATGCTAACATACATAAAACCTCGCCTTTAAACGTGACCAAAGAAATAATTTCAAAAAAGCTAAAGCCGCAAGCAAACTTTTAAGCGTGAGCAGGAACAACAGGCGAGCAAAGAGAAACAATTCAAATTGGAATGGGCTCACTAGCATTTGTTCACTCATGAGCAATCAATCAGCTGTTCATTTGAAATCGCTTACAAAAAAATAAATAATAATAAAATTATTCACTAAATGAAATATATATATTTCAATTTTTTTTTTTTTAATTTGAAAAAGGCAACGTTTGCAATTATTGGTAAATTTTAAAACGTCTGTATGGCAAAAATGACGTGGAGAGTTCAGTAAATATTTATATTACGGAGGGCCGTAAATTGGGCCGCCGTGGTAAGTGTACTCGTGTTGGCAGGTGTTCGGGAAATGTTCTTTTTCATCGTCTTCTTATGTCTTGGAATTTATATGCTTGAGCCAGCGGGTTAGAATGTAGTGTCAACTTGTCGTTTAGTGTAATAATTTTAGCGTTAAGAATTTTGAAGATGTGTTGGAAGCCTAAATCTCTATGTATAATAAGAAATAAAAAACAAAATAAGTAAATTTAGAATTCAATTAAAATAAACACTGCGTACTAAAACATTTTAACAGGAGCAACAAGAACAACAGCAAAAAAGAATAAACTCTTTATTGTTCACTCACGAGCAAGTTATCAAAAAATCCTATTTATGTACTTAAAGTATTAATAATAATTAGAAGCAACTAAAGCAAACACTATGCGAAATAACTACTTTAAAGCTGTGCGCGAAAACAAGGGAAAAACTACGAACTTCAAAAGCCACCTGCTCACTAGCTCAGTTCAATCAGTGATGTTGTTGTTCACTCAAGAACCACTAAACAGCTGTTGGTTTGAAATCTTGTTTTCTTGTTTTCTTGTTTTCAAAACAAGCACAGCTCGTTTAATATATTTTAATAATAAGAACAAAGCAATTGAAATAATGTCGCAGAACCAGGTGATTCTGCTGCAGGCAGGCTACTCCTACAAGGATGCAGCTGATGCGAATGCCATGCGGGCCAACTGCAGCTGCACGCTCGTACGCTGTCGCGACGGCACCAACATTGTTGTGGACACACTGACCGCCTGGGATGGCGAGCATTTGAAATCGTTGCTGGCTGCGCAGGGATTGCAGTTGGGCGACATTAATGTGGTTGTGTGCACACACGGCCATTCGGATCACATTGGCTGCAACTATCTGTTTCAGCAGGCGCGCCTCCACATTGTCGGCTCGTGTGCATCGAATCGTGATCTTTACTTTGAGCATGCCGGCGCTCTGGATGGCCATGGCGAGGTCCTTGTCGAGGAGACGCCTGGGCATACGCTCAGCTGTGTGTCTGTGCTGGTGCACAACAGCCAGCTGGGCGGCACAGTGGGCATCTGTGGGGATCTTTTCGAGCGGCGCGAGGATATTGAGGATTCACAGATCTGGAAAGCCGCCGGCAGCGAGGACGAGCAGCGACAGGCTGAGGAGCGATATCGCATGGCCGAACTGTGCGAGCACATTGTGCCCGGCCATGGACCAATGTTCGCCCTAAACGATGCCCTGCGCACAGCACTCAGAACTTGCTCGAAAACTACGTCGTAGCGCATGGAGATTGTCAGGCAAAACAGGGCAGGGGTAGGAAAGGAGGGGTTGACATTAAATTTAGCACAGGGACTAAACAATCTGTTATGACGTGAAACTTACGCTGAAAAATCAAGGTTGCTACAGAAAAGAATTACCCCATTTTTGAATTTTAAATAGAGCTTTTTAAAACGCATTTAAATGATTTTTTAAAAACAAATTAGCTTAACTTCTTATTTTTAAACTTTTATTTAAAGTTAAAAAATAATATCAGATATTTATTATATAAAAAATAAAATAATATAAACTAATGTATATTTCGAGGAATGCCAATCTCAAGCTTAACATACGCATATTTAAAATTAAAAGTTATAATTTGTGAGCCGTGAGAATAAAAGAAATTCATAGATACAGACACTTACAAATAATGTATAAAAAGAATTCGTAGAACTATTTTTGTGTAAGAAAAGAAAAGTTTTAACGTGTGTTATTTTAAAACCGTGTAAAAAGGAGGATTGAAAATGTAATTATTATGCGTAAAACTTTTAAATCTAAGTTGAAAAATAATAATTGTTCTTTAAGAAATGTAAATGTAAACAATTAATTAGTTAAGTGCAATTTGTACGTTAAAACTTATAGCAGCTAGGACCCTGGTTTAGCAAGCTGTGATATAAACATTATATGATGCTTTTTTGTATTTTATAGGCGCTTGTATGTTCAATTCAAATTTCGTCTTGCAATCGTTTCGTTACAAGTTTTTTTGGTCTCAAATTTTACCGTTTAAGCGAAGCTATGTTGCATAAATCAATAACGACATTGCCTATTTAAATGCGATACTGTTAGAAAAAGGTTTGGCTATTGCTTCAAAATTTCTCGTTAATTGCAGCTGGCACAACAAAGGAGCTGCTGCAAGGAAAAAAAAAAACAAAAAAAAAAGAAAAAGAAGAGAGAAAAACAACCCCCAAGCACCAGACGCCTTCAGAATCGAGATAGGAAGATCATTGAACGAAGCAAGCCTATCTGCCCAGTCTCCAACACACTCGCATTTTATAAATAAATCACTCTCCTCGTTTTCACCTCGTCCAGGAAAATGAGCCAGGCGTCGTCGAGTGCATTCAATACACACCGTAATCGTTATTACAATCCCGTCTCACGGATACAATCGCTCATACAGAATCTGGACGCGGAGCTGATCACACTGTGCAAACAATGTTCGCTGCCAAAGACCACGGCCAGCAGCAATCTGTACGGCGGCAGCCAGTTAAACACCCAGCCGGCTGGCGGACAGAATCAGCAGGCCAGCGTCAACAATCTGCTGGCCCAGGTGCGATCCACGGCCCAAACGAACACAACGGCCGGACTGGCGCCCGATGCACACAAGCGCCAGTTGCGTAACACGTACAGAACGCGCGTGATCGACGCCTATCGGAATCGTCGCATCTTCACCGTTTACGGCAATTATCATACGGTGCGGCGGGCGCTGGTCCGACGCGGCTGGCTGGAGAAGCTGCCGGCGGGACGGCACGCGAAGCTGCAGAGCATGTCCGAGGATTCACTGCTGGAGCATGCGCGTCGGGGCAATGAATACGAGGCCGTTGTCATTTCGAAAATGATCAACAATTTTCCATCGTTCTTCATCTGGCAGAGCAAGGCGCAGCGCGATCTGTTTCCGGAGGTGAAGCCGTTCCGTAATCGGGTTAGGCGCAGCCAGTTTCTCGACTTCTCGACGAAGGTGGGCCTGGTCGGCTGTGCCGAGCAGGAGCGCTGGTTTCGCGAGGACGGCGTCTGCGGGATGAGCTATCCACGTTTCTATCGCCTGGGCGCCAACAGCATGGAGGAGCGTGCGGCGTTCATCGAGGACTATCATCAGACGCAGGCGCGCTCTTTGCTGCGCTACCTCAAGGAGCACCGTCCGGCCGATATGGTGGACCCTGAACATGGCGCCGTGTTGAGCATTACGATTGACTTTGCCCTGAACAAGGTGAAGACCATGATCAGACAGAAGGAGCACTATTCGTTGGACGATGCACGCATCAAGCTGCCAACGCCAACCGAAATGATTGAGAATCAATCGTTCATGGTACAGTCGTCCAAGGTGCTCCACTCGAATGCCACGTTCAAGGTCAACGAGAAGGTTATGGCGGAGTACGCCCGCCTCGCCGCCCAATACCTCGATCAAATTGAGGCGCTGCGCCTGGACTATCGCTGGGATGGCTGTCGCAATCTGTGGATCTTGAAACCGGGCTATCAGTCGCGCGGCATCGGGATCGTCATACGCAGCTCTCTGGATGAGATTCTGCAGTGGACGTCCAACAATCAGACTAGGAAGTATATTGTGCAAAAGTATATTGGTGAGTATAGATTTTATTTATAATTCGTGGGAAGAAATTTTGTTGGTTTGTTTTTTTAGGTTTGTTTTTGTTGGTTTGTTTTTAGGTCATCCGAAAACTGTATATTAAATTTGGTGACTCTAGCTCTAAAATTGGGGGAGATATAGATATTTGCGGCTTACCCGCCCCCAATATATGTATGTAGCTTTGATCGATTTGCCACGCCCGTAGTGGGCGTATCCAACATATTTTCTTTGCTATCTTTAGAGGAAGTCGTCAGTAATCTGAGGGAGATATATGTGTTATCGATTTGCCACGCCCCGAGTGGGCATAGCCAAAAATCTTGGTTCCTTATCTGAGGCAAATATATACGAGTATTTATTTCAAATTTCAAATTTCAAGTCTCTAGCTTCAACAGCGTCGACAAAAATTGCGTTCCAACGAACAGACTTACGGAGGGATTTTCAGTTCAGCATAAAAGAAACCATACGACAGCTGCCAACTTTTACACTATAAATCGTATTAAAGTGCCACTAAAAAATATCAAGTATCATTTCAATTAGTTTTCCTCAAAATCGTATTCTTACATATATAAACGCCTTTCATTTGAATTCATCCTAGAACGACCATATCTCATTTACCGCACCAAATTCGATATACGTCAGTATATGCTGCTGACCATAAGCGATACCCAGGTAACCATTTGGACATATCGCGACTGCTATTTGCGATTCAGCTCCCAGGAGTTCACCATGGACGATCTGCGCGAGTCCATCCACTTGACCAACAATTCGGTGCAGAAGCGATACAAGAACAAATTGAATCGGGATTCGCGATTGCCGAAGAACAATATGTGGTCATTGGATCAGTTCAAGTGCCATTTACGTCACGTTGGTGCACCAGAGGGTACGTGGTCCAAGATTTACAATGGTTTCAAGCAGAATCTGGTGGCTGTCGTGTTGGCCAGCCTGGATGAGACTGAATTGGTGCCGAATGCATTTGAGTTGTATGGCTGTGATTTTATGCTTGATGAGCATTATAATCCGATACTGATTGAGATTAACTCCACGCCGGATTTATCAGCCTCGACGGAGGTAACGGCGAGAATATGTCCATTGGCACTTAAGGATTGCATACGTGTCGTATTGGATGTGCCCAGGAATCCTTTGGCATCAACGGGTCTATTCGAACGCGCGTTTCAAGTCAACTACAATGTGAATAAGGAGGTTGACGGCACCAGACCCCTAGAGCTCAATGGCACACAAATGAAACTGTTCGAGACCCTGCCCAAGTTAAGGAATAATCCACGCACTCGCCTGCTAAGAAAGATCCTGAACAACGTCCGGTCGACGACCAGTCGCAAGTTTAGCAAGGAAAAGGTCAAAATTGCCGTAGCGCAGCCACCCAAGGTGGCTGTGGGCAAAATTGGCGCTAAGGTAAAAACTTTCGTTGAAACATTAAGTATTATTTTTGGGGGCCCCAAATTATAAAAATAATTTTTCAACATTTTTCATTTCATTTCATTTATATATATATATATCCAAACTATCGTGTAAGAGATATTGCACTGTTATAAAATTTTTTTTTACAAAATCATATCAGAAAAATGATGGATATAATTTTTTTTTTAAATTTTTCGAAAAGAAATAGTTAAATTTATAAATTCAAGCAACATAAGATTAAGAAAAAAAATCGATGTATCAGAAGTTTAGATTTAATTTAAGAAAAGTTGGATATATATATAATATTTGTTGCTTACATTTTTCCTATAAAATTAGTTGTTGAATTTTTTAAACAAAATTATTCGTTTTCAATCTCATTAAAATAAAAAAATTTGTAATCGTTAATTTTATTTAAATCTTAAGAATTTTTTACTTGTGCTGTTTATAAATTTTGTGCTAATATATTGTTTACAATCGGTTAAGGTTTACGCTATTTTTAGATAAATATATAAAAGCAAAATGTTGTTGAAAACTATTAAAAATAAAAATTGTTGTAGTTGAGTCTTTAGGAACTGTTTACTATTTTATATATTAGAACTTGTCTACCAAAAGGGTGAAAAAGATATTCAAATCAAATTAAATTGTAGAATTTTAAAAATTTGTCATTTGGGGCTCCTTCAATGCAGCTTGGTCAGCAATGACACAGTGTATTAAATATGTTGTTTATTTTATATATCCTCTTATTCCTTGTTGTCACTTCCTTAGAAACTGTCCCGAGTGAGCTCGAGGAATATACCTGTGGGCGGCAAAACGTCGTTGAACTCAAAGGCGCGTGAGCATTTAGCATTACAATATACGGCGCCGAAATGAGAACACCTGGTAAGTGATTCAATACAACTTTTAAATGTAATTAACTTTTTGCTAACAATATTAACCCTTTTATTTAGCATCAGGCATTTGTACATAGCCTCAAGCTTTGCATCCATGCTAACAATAGATCGACTAATATAATTGATAGAACTGCAAACAATAGCTCTGCATCGTTAAAGTCGCCAGAAATTAGCAAATACTTCAACTCGACTTTCGAACAAATAGATAACAATAATTTATAACAAACAATAAAGATATCCATGTTACGTAAAATAGATTGATAATAATATATATGTATATATATATATGTGTATATTATATATATATATATATATAGAAAACCAACAATGTAATTGATAACTGTGTACACGAAACTTCAACATTGAAAACGTTGCTCCACATCTGAAATGATATATTCACTTTAGAAGTTGGATTCCAAAAGGGGCTTTTTATAAAATTCTGGGATATGGTCCATTCAAATTATCAAAGGCCGTTTCTAAACAAACAAACAAAAAGATGTTTAGGTGACATCGATATTAATGAAAAAATAATTATTCGGGTGGAATACTCTTCCTCAGTATAAAACAGTTTAAAACAGCTGCAAAACGCTCTGAACTATTGTTATTTTGGAAATATATAGATTCTTATAACTTGTGGGGTCGGCTGTGGGCGTGGGCGTAATAAGAAAATTGTCTGTCAAATTTGGTGAACATTTGCTAAAATTGTATTAGATGATGATTTTCGGGGCTTTCCCGCCCACATCAATTAAATTGCGCCCGCAGTGGGCGTAGCCAAAAAACAGTTTGTGCGATCATGATTGGAGGTCATTAGTAATCTGCCTGCCTGGCTTGAGAACTGAGCGAGATATCTAGATTAAATTGATTTGCCACGCCTCCAGTTTGCGAATCCAAAAAATTTTGACACCCTGTGAAATGGGTATACATAAGTATATATTCCGAGTTTCAAGGCTCTGGCTCGAAAAGCGGCAAGCAAAATCGTATTTATACGAACGGAAGAAGTATAAAAATGATGATTACAAATTGTAGATTGATATGAAAATTATTTTTTTTAAGAAACTAAATGAGGTTTTTCGCCGAGTGTTTTGAAACTCTATTAACATTGAGGAATTTGGAACAACGTATTCGATGGAGAATCTCTCGTGGACCAAGGCAGTGGGTGGTTGTGGGCTGTGTGGGCTGGTGGTTGGGTTCAACAAGTGGGCAAGGGCACCGTCAACGTGGTGCTTGCTGGCAGTTTGGCGGGGTTGCGGGGACTGATGGGGGGCATCTGGTTGAGCTGCAGCTCGCTGGAGGCCTGCTTCATGGCGGCCACGATGGGCTCGCCGCGATGCAGCGCCTGCACTGAAATGCTGGCGGGCAGCCGCGGTCCCAGCGGCCTGCGTCCGAAGGTGCGTCCGATGGCGTGCAGGCTGGCCGTGCTCTCGATTTCCGACCGGGTGCGGGCAAACCGGCGCGAGCACTTGGCGGTGTCCAGCAGCGGCGCCGGCCGGGCGCGGGAGCAGCTGGTGCCACCGGTGGTGCCGCCGCTGGTGCTGGTTATGTTGCGCAGGCTGCGCCACTTGCGTTCGTTCAGCGCCGGCGCCGTCGCTGGCGGCTTCTGCTTCTCCGTGGGATTGTCGACGGCATAATTTTTGATTAGTATCTTAAATTTCTTCTCCGAGGACTCGAGCACTTGGCCGGCGCCAAAGCGTGGACCGCAGCTGCGTTGGCGCTTGGGTGCTGCTGTTGCTGCTGCTGCGGCTGCTGCCTCCCCGGCCACGCTCCCCGTGGTGTTGCGCTTGTGGGTGGCTCTCAAGAGCTGCGTAATCGAGCGGCCCGCCTGCTTGAGCAGATAGGGACAGGGTGTGGCCACAGTTGCCTGCTGCTGCTGCTGCTGTGTGCTGCTGATGCTGATGTTGCTGCGACTGCTGCTCAGCGGCTCCACCATGTACTTCTCCATGTACTCGGTGGCATTGAAGGTGGGCATGGCTCGATGTATGCGGGAGACGCTGGCAGGTGCCGCCAGAGCCGAGCGTTGCCGGAAGACGCTGCTGGTGGCCAGAGTGCGCTCCTTGCGCTGCTGCTGGTAGTAATAGTGGCCATGGCCATGGCTCACCTTGTGCAGCAGCTGCTTGCCCTTCACGAACAGGTTGAGGCCCATGTAGGCGGGCGTGGGCGGCACCACCTGGCGGTAGGCCAGCTCGAAGTTGCCCATGTCCGACTTCGGGTCCAAGCGGCGGTCAATTACCACTGGCGAAAAGATGCAAGTGTTTTAAAAGGCATATTCAAGAAGTTGCAGTTAGTTGCTATACCCTTGCCGAATTTGTTGCGAACGAGATATCTGTTAGTCTATATAGATTTGAGCAGGATCTACAGCAAATTTGGCAGTGTCTCGCATTTAGATTCGGTTCGAGACTCAGTTTTTTCTTTTCTTACATTTTCCGTCTATCTGTATGAATGCAATTTTGTTCGCCCCTATTGAAGCCAGAGACTTGAAACTTGGAATAAATACACGTGTATGCCCGCGCCAGATAAAGTGTCCAAATTTTTTGGCTTGGCCAACTGGGGGCGTGGCACTTCATTAAAATCTATTTATCTTCGTCAGTTTTTAAGCTAGATGCATCAATATGTTGCATTCAGATTACTGATGACCTCCTCGCCACGCCCACTTCCGCGTCCACAAATTATAAAAATCTATACTTTTCTAAAATAATAATTAAGAGCGCTTATCTTTATTAAACTCAACAATTACAAGTTTCAGTTCGCTTATAATATATATATAGCATCGGACTACTATATCATATAGCTACCATAGTAACCATCGGACTAAAATTGAGTGTTTGTATGAGGAAATTATTTAATTATCATAATAGTCAAACTATATATAAATATACAAATATAAGCCAAATATAGATAATATTGAACTACTGTATTATTTAGTATCATAGGAGTAATTGATAAAATACTGAGGTTTTGCTTGAAAACCTTCTTATATTTCAAGATATCTCAAGATTTGTAACATATCAGCAATATATCTACTTTATCACATAGCTCCCGTATGAACAATGTGTGAAAAAGTGAGTTTTTGTGATAAAAAAGTCGCTAATCAGACTTAGCGCTTAATTTTCCTCTCAATATATGATTATAATCCAATTAACATCAAACCATTTTGGCATATAACTGCAATAGGTAAAATCAGTTGAAATAATAATCCTATAACTAATCGAAATAATTCGCAAGTCTGCAAGGGTATTTCATCTTCGGTGCCCCGAAGCGAACTCCGCCCGCTTACCCTTGACCACATCCTCCAGACACTTGGGGCACATGCGGGCCGTCACGCTGGTCGTGGCTCCCAGATCGGGACTCGAGTTGATTTCAATCAGCCAGGGATAGAAGTTCTCGCATATCATGAAGTCGGCGCCAAAGAGCTCAAAGGTGTTTGGCCGTCGATCCATGTTCTCCTGGGAGGCCAACATGGTGCCGACAATAGCCTTACGCATGCCCGGATATATCCGCTCCAGCCACATGTTCGACTTGCCGATTTGCCGGAGATACGCCTGGAAGGAGTAACAGTCCCACATATTCTCGCTGGGCAGCCGCTTGTCCCGCTTGCCGTTCGTGTACTTCTTCTGGATGGCATAGTTGGTCAGGTGCACGGACTCGTGGTGGTTGCTCAGGCTGTACTCCTGCGAGCTGAAGCGCAGGTAGCTCTCCCGGTAGAACCAAACCACCAGCGGTTGGGTGTTGGTTATCAGAAACCATTGGCGTATGTCGAACTTGGTTTGGAAGACTATTAGGGGTCGTTCTAAAGGGGAAATCATTGAGAAAAAAACGGAAACTGATTAATTTGAACAGCTACAAAAGATTTAAATCTATAAAAAATGCCATGAATTACATGAATTTACAAAAAATATAATGTTCAATAATGCATATATTTTAAATCAATCTAGAGGGCAAGTTTGAAATATGGGAGCTGTCAATTTTCAATTGTCAATTTTGGCATGGTTTTTGTCAAAAAATTTGATCCCTTCTGAATCTACTTCAATATTATTTTTTAAGGCTAATTATGACAACCACAATTAATTAAAAAACAAATTTGCAATTCTATATTTAAAAAAAAGAAATTTTTCGAAAATAAGTGCATGTTTTTTGTATCAAACTATTAAAAGGAAATGTATTTTCAAAATGAAATACAGAAACAATCTAGAGGAAAAACCATGACCAAACTACCATCAAATATGAAAGCAAGATCAGTTTTGGAAAATGTATGGGAGTTTGAAATACAGGATCTTTAGATGTCAACATTTTTGTAAATTTTGGCTTGATTTTTTTTAAACAATATTTGACCCCCTCAGAATTTATTTTAATGCTCTTTGCTAAACTAATTGTGAAAACCATATAAAGGGGGAGTAATTGATTTTTTGTATTACTAAAAATTATTTCTGTTGTGCGAAAAAAAAACATTTAACTTAATTAATTTTTGTTTGAATAATCTTTATTAATACATATAAAGGTATAAATTCTGTAATTTTTATCCTTACCTTACTGACCGTCGCTTAGTCTTTAATATCTAATCTCAACTCTACATTTATTATGAAGGTTTTAGTTTTAATCTGCACTATCTTTTGTGTCTTTAACTTCTTGCCTTCTGTCTTCAGCTTTTATTTTTAACTTTAATATTTTTTCTTTTAAATCTTCAGCGTTTACTCTTAACTCATATTTTTTTTGATTTCCTCATTTTCTTCCCTTCGCTTTTTATACTCTGTTTACATAATTATTAAGAGTATATTGGTTTTATGCAATGCTCAGCTTCCTGTCCACGTATCTTTTTCGTGTTGGCGTGCAAATTATATTTCCTAAAATGTTTTGATCTAGGAATACCAAATCTTGAAGGTCGACTAAAAATCAATCCACGCTTAAAACTGCCTTATAAAATATAAATTAAACAAATCTTTCTTCTTTAGTCACAGTTTACTGTCCAATAGCCAAGAACACATAAAAATAAAAAAATAAGAAATAAAAGAAATAGAGTATTACGCTCGTTTACAGCTGTCTTACTTATTTCTTACTTGTTACCCTTTACTTCCTGCTCTCTGAACTCCTCCATAGTGCATTCTCAATTGTATTTCACAATTTTTGGCTACTGCAAATATTTTGATATCTTCTTTGACTTCAGTTCCCTTTCGCTTTTTCCATTAATAGTATTTTTTTATTTCCCGACTCTTCCTCCCTGTTCTATACTCTCTCTCTCTAGGCTCCAGTCTCTTCTTAACCTGTTGCATTGTTTTTATTGACAACCAAAAGCCATAAAGCAAATTCAGAATTCTACTCGCAAATAACAACAACAACGGCTAGCTGCGCTTTTAGGCCAAATTTTTATGCATTTAGCCAAGCTTTCGCACACATATGAATACATACAGATATGTATATAAATACATATGTTTATGTGTATTTTTTAGTGGGTTATGTGCGTGCTGCAGTCACGGGTGGAAAACTTGCCAGGTCTACGCCCAAAACTGCCAAGCCATCAAAAGCAACAACAGTAACTACAACAACAACTGCAAAAAACAAAGACAACAATGTCAGCGACCTGATTTTTGACCCACATTTTCTGTGTTTGTTTCTATCGTTTTGTTCCCGAGCTGGAACATATTGTTCAACATACGAATTTTCTGACGAAATTAAAAAAAGCACGCAGTACACCTAGCATACCCTGCAATTTTAAATAGGACAGGAATATTGTTTTATATACTCTAGTCCCGTTTACAGGGTATTTCCCATACTATACTATAATATTGCGACTTTATTAGTTCTTTGGGACTTTGTTATGTCTGCTTATTCAATTAATTAAACACAACTTTTAATACCACAGTTTATATTTTATTTTTACCTCTTTAAACATGCCTGCCATCGAGTTACGCTTACAGGGTAACTTTGGCTCGAGCATTCCCAACAGAAGTATACTTAGTTCTTTTGAATCAATGTGAACTATATGCTGCGGACTCTGATATTTATTTATAGGAAAACTTTAACTTCGAATTTATAGGGTATCTTCTGTTTGAGAATTCTCGATAAAATCACTTTTTTTATGCTCCTTCGGTGCTATTGATAATTGAATCAGATAATATAATATTTTTTGTCTACGCCCACTGTGGGCGTGGTACGTCGATTAAATCTATATATCTTCGGGGCGGTTAAACAGAAAATTCATATTTCCCACAATTTTAGAGCGGGAGTCACTAAATTTCACAGAGTTTTCAGATGAGCTCCCTTAAAGACGGAGCCAACGAATTATAGATATTTTAACAAAATAACATTATCAATTATTACAATTTTCGACTGCTTTAAGCTGTTTTTATACTGTGAACGACTATTGCTCAGTCGGTTACACCCGACTGCAACGTACTTTTTGCTTTGCACTGAATTTGCTTTTACGCAGTTGTAAACTAAGCTGTTTTTTATTGCGACTGTTAGCTTTCAATACGCTCCTCTAGACAATCCGTACAGGGTATCTTAGAATCGTTTTTTTGGGAAATGACCGCACTGATATACCCATCCACTTACCTATGTACTTTTGCACCACGTAGCGACTCTTGGAGGCTATCGATGGATTGACCACGCCCAAAATTTTCTTGAGGTTGTCCATGAGGAGGATGCCACGCCCCCGGCACTTGTTGGCCGGCTTGACGATCCACAAGTTCTGATAGCCGTCCAGGCTGTACTGGGGCCAATGGGTCTTCATTTTGTCCAGCAGCGCCAGGCAGCTCTTGACCATGTGCTCGACGCTGCGTTGTCCTTCGTGCTGGATGCGTCCGTCCTCGTTGACCAGCTGCTGGTGTTGGAAGAGAAAGGCGTCCCAGTCGTGCTCCCACACCTTGGGCGGATCCTCGTAGTCGATGTCGTTGTGCTGGCAGCTGTCAATAAAGTCGACCAACCGCTTGTACGCAAAATCGATCGAGGAATAGGGTATCTTGCCGCTGGGCGCAAAGACGCCATCCAGGCCCTGTTTGTGGTAGCGGCAGAGCATGGCCCGCAAATAGGCCACACAGGCGGTCAGCTTGAAGTTATCGATGAACTCGGCCAGTTCCTCGGGACTCCAGACGTTGTAGCACCGGGGGAAACACATCTCGGCCATGCCCTCCTCGAAGAACCAGTGGAAATCCCGGAGTTGACTGCACAGACCCTCCTTTGAGGTGAACGGTGCCCGATGGAATTTGTTGATGGTCATGCCGGGATTCTTGGCCTGATCGATATAATCGCATTTCTCCTTGCGATTCGTCCACAGAAAGTCCACGGGCATGTGCTCCAAAAATCTGGACATTATGTTCCGTTCGCACTTGAGCACATATTGCCGTCGCGTTTCGCCCGCCTTGCGCTTGGGCAGCCGCTGAGTCAGATCCTCATAGGTCATCTGGCCCAGCGGCACCACCTTCCGGTGCACGTCCAGCTTCTCCACCCAACCCCGGGCGAGCAGTGCATTCCGCACCGAGCTGAAGCAGCCGCGTATGGTGAAGATGCGATTCTGTTTGGCCGCCTCCTGCGCCTTGCGCCGCAGCTCGTTCATCCGATCCGTGCTGATCCAGGCGCGCCGAGCCACGTAATTGTTGGGCGCACCCTGGACCCGAGTGGCTCCACAGTTCTCCTTGTTGTTCTCCTTGTTATTGTTGTTGTTGTTGTCGTTGGGGCTCTTGGTCGCATCTGTCGCTGGGGTCAGCTGTATGCTGGGCACACTGTGCTCAAGGGCTGTGGGCGTGGCCGGCCCACGATTGCCCAGCGTGGCACTGGAGCACTTGGCCAGCTCCGCGGCCTGCTCCTGGCTGCCATGTGGTTCACTACGGGGTCGCACCACCTCGTGCATAGCGTTCCCGCCGAGCTATGCTCAACGACTAATTCGCAGCCGAGCTCCGGACTGGGCCAGTTGTGTCTGCCTGTGTGTGTGTGTGTGTGTGTGTGTGCCTGTTAATTTTGACTACGGGCGAACCCATATGGGGGCTGCTTGGCAACCAGAGCACTGTGGGCAAATCCGCCTGTTCTTCTGTCAAAAACTCTTTTTTGCAACTGCGTAAAACAAATAATCAGTACGGCAAAGCCAAAAAATACATTTGTTTGGTTCGGTGTACAGTTCGAACCCATGTGTCACCTCTGGGTTCGGTTCATGAAGAGGGTTTTTGTATACTTTTATATTTTTTATTTTCGTTTTAAAAAAATATAACAAACCAAACAATTTTTTTAATTAGTATGGTTTGGTTCGGCTTCAGGTTCGGTTGTCTTTCTTCAAACTGGTTCGGTTTAGGGTAATGTTCAAAATTTTATAAATCCCGGTTTAAATAAATTAGAATTACTTAAACTGGCAATCTTACATTCCACAAATCTTAACAGTATGCAAGTCTGTTAAGAATCGTTCTGTTCAACACAGCTGTTGCTAACAGAATAATTATAAATTATAAATTTAGGGCAGTTCCTTTACAATAAAATACAAATCTCTTGCTTTGAGTAGACAACCCTAATTCTATAAATTCGAAGGTATATTTCTAGAGCATCGTCAAATTACGGGATGGAGCGGTGAAAACTTATGTTTTTAAATATTTCATAAGTTCAAATTTAAATGTTTTTAAATAAGTTCAAATTCAATGGAAATATAATCGTGTGAAAAACACGTAAAAATCCCCAGAGTGCATTGAGCCAGTTAAGTTCATAACTTCAGTTTCGGGCTGAAACGACTCTATTAATAGCTACAAGCTTGCCGAGCAGCCTGGCAAGGGGCAAGGGCCACACGGGGGTTTGGAGTCGGCAGCGAGAGCGTTTAAGGAGTTCGAGGCGTGTCGGAGCATTAAGTGCGCGCTGGCGTTTACATTGGGTTAGGTCGACTTGAGTGGGGGAAAGGAAAAGTCCTTAAAAGACACTTTGTTGGGTAGTAAAGTAAGTTTGAGAATAGTTTACGTCACAATGAAATTGTGATAGAAGATATTATATTTTATAACATATTGTAAATATACTAAATTCCAACAAATTTTTTCTAAAATTCATGGGCATTTTATTTATGTAATGTTCTAAATAGGAAATATCTACGCTTAACATAAAAAAAATACATCTAACATATTCTAACTAAATAAAACATTACAAATTTATTTCATTTGACTGGTTTTAGGATAAGAAGTACATTATGATATATATATATTTAATAATAACTTGATAGGTTTTTAAATAAAAAAGTTATCTAACATATTCCAACTAAAGAAATCTCAAAACAAGCTCTATGAAAAATGCGAAATATATAATATTATATATGTTTAATAACATTAGTAATTGGATTTTGAAAATTTAAAGGTATCTGCTGCATATAAAACAAAGAACAATTAACATATTCTACTAGAACATTATTATTATTATTATTTTTTTTATTATTATTTTTACTATTATTATTATTTTCATTATTATTATTATTTTTATTTTTATTATTATTTATTAACAAAACCTGTATTGCTTTCAATAGCAATGGGATTCTGAAAAAATCATCACATCGAAAATTATCAAAAATTAAATGAACTCTGTCCATAAGCGGAGTAGAAATTCAACACTAATCACATTTTAAGCGAGCTTATCAAAATAATCTTCTTGGGGTTTTTAAGCAAGGGAATATTATACGGCAGGAATAGAATAAAGAAAATAAACTATATGTTTGTATAAGAAATTGAAGTAAGACCTTAAAAAAGGTAATCAAATAAGTCTTTTAATTTTTGTATTATGTTTTTTAGTATTTTCGTAAGTTTGTTTTTCTGCTGAATGATACTTAATGGCTTTCTTCTGTTCAATAATTTTGTTTCCTTCTTATTATTATATCTTCTTCTCATTATCATTTATTATAGATTCCCACCTTTATTTTTTCTAAAATACTTAAAATTTATCCTATAAATTTTAAAGAGATTGCACAAGTTTATGAGTTTATCTATAAGTATTTTAAAAAGCTTTGAGGTGTAGTTAGAATAAAATTCAATTTAACATAAATATTTTTTAGTTGGGATGTTAATAATATAAAAAGGCAGAGTATGGATAGTTCGGTTAAGTAAAAGGATATATATATGAAAAAGTGAATCTCAGTTGTGTCCTGACATTTTATGCGCATTGTTGTTGTTGTTGTCTTTTTTCTACTTCATGTTGTGGGTGTTGCTGATTGTTTGGTGTTTTTGCTGTTGTCGTCAGAGCTGGGCTCGCGACGACGTCAACGCCGTTGCTGCCGTCAGCAGCGGCTTATGTGAAGGTTCGCCGGAGCGTGCGAATCGCGGACCGGAAACGGCAACGTCAATTTCAACTGACGGAGGGTGTTTCTGCATGCATGTGTGTGTGTGTCTGTGCGTGTGTGGTGTGTGTGTGAGCAAATTGTGCAGCCTTTTCAATTATTTGTAAAATAATCAAGTTAACTGTTACCGCAAATAAGTAGCTGGAGTGTTTAAGGCTTTACGTCAAACGGATAGCTTCCCCTTCCCCCTTTTGGCTTTGTCTTTTTATACTCTTTCACGATGTCAAAAGGGTATATTGTTTTTGAGCTATATTTTTCTTGATGTGCGTATGAACGCAATTGAAGCTACAGACTTGAATTGAAGATGAAGTGGGGGCGTGGCAATTCGATAAAATCTATTTATCTCCCTCAGTTTTACGGCTAGATACATACAATTTTTGAGGCAGATTACTGATGATCTTCTCTAAAGATCACACAAACATTCTTGGATCCGCCCACTAGGCAAATCGATTTAACGTGTATAGCTCAGGTCCGGGTAAACCGCAAAAATCCATATCTTCCACAATAATAATTTATTCAAAATAATCAGGTAAAAATATTGCACACTCGGTTACACCCGATTGCAGCGTTCTTGTTTAATGTTGGGTATTTGGTTCAAGGACATTGCTGCCGCAAAACTTAGTTCGCAGCGTGGTTTCTACACGATTTGCGACCCGTTTTGACAGGTGGGTTTCGGTGGCGCAACTCGCATTGGGCTGCGCCACAAGCCCCCCACACGGCAACACCTACCACATACGTCAAGAACTGAGCTGTTTTTGACTTGTCTGCTTGCGTGCTGTTGAAGTTTTGCGCACATCTTTGGCTCAGACTATTTTGTTTATATTGTCTTAAGGAAGAATTTGCCTGGTATTTAGCTTATAGAGAGAGAGAGAGAGATACTTCTGCTAACTCTCTTGTTCTTCTTGGGACAGTAATTAATATCGCTTCAATCGCTGAGGTAATAAAATCAGCTTAAAAATAGTTTTGCGGTAGATTTATCGCGCTTGGTAAGATTAAGTTTCGCCCAGTTGAGGCGGAGTGGTTTTTAAAAAGTTTGTGTATTCGGGTCAGGGGTGTTTACAATTATGGAGCGATTGTTGAAGAGATGAAAAGTGATATTACTGTAGGACAGTTATTTAAATAACATACAAATTTGAAACATTCAATTGTACAAGTATTTATTTCGTTGTTATGCAAAAGCCTTTATAATAATATTATATGTATTCCATTTACTGGAATATAATTGGATTTAATTAATTTGTTGTTTTAAGGTTTGATTTCATTAGTAAATTATAATAAAAATCAATAATTAGTAATATTAAATAAATTAATATTTTATATAAAAGACTTCAAATAGAATGTAACAATTATTACACTTTTCTGGATGTATAATTAAAACTGACCAATAGTATTCAAAAATGGCAGCAAAAGTTTAATTAAAACTCACATTAATGAGTTGGACTATTTTAAAAAGTTTTGAGTACGATCTGGTAAGTTAATTATTTATTACTACACTGTTTTATTTATTTACAATTATCATAAAATTAATTATTTCATTTTGAATTAACACATATTACTTCTGGGCCCAATTTAATGTAGTTCAGGAAGAAACAGTTTAGTTAAAGCATTTGAACCCGCTGAACTGAAATCCGGCCCTGTACGCAATGCAAAACACCAGGCACAATGCATTGAACCCAAAGAGCAAGAACTTTGCATGATAATAAAAAGTTTACCGCTGAGCTCCAAAGCATTGCAGCTTTTCTCCAAGAGAGCAAAAGCTCAAGTACACGAAACGATTCTCGGCGAGGCCGAACGCCATGCCCGAATGTCGAGTGTCCATCCACGAAGCGTTTGCCGAGTCGTCGCGAAGATGCAACAAATATAAAATTCGTGGTGCTTGGAAAATGTTAAAACATTCATAACGCAAACCTCCTGACGTGAGGAAGTGTGTACGTCGTGCTCTTTGTCTCTGTCACGTCTTTCGCTGCTTGTGTTGTGTTTTAATTTTCTGTGAGTGCGTCTCATTCTTGTCGCGTTCACCCGCTTCTTACTACACTTATCTATCTACTCAAAAAAAAAGAAGAAAAACAAAAGAAAATAAATAAAAACAAATAATAACAAAAATATACAACCAGCATTTTTCATTCATCTATTTGCGTTATTTTGCCGCGTTTTAAAAATTCGCACTGTGCACAACCTTGGGATTTCGCGCTGGAAACAAACAACTTGTCAATTTTACAAGTGCCATAAAAATTCATGAATTTTAGAACCGCCCTCATTTGCAATGTGACTTTTTAAGTGTGTGACCCGCCTGCTGCCTACTACTTTGTACTTTGTTGTGCTGCCAAAAAATATTTCCAAAACAAAAAAATAATAAAAACACACAGACTTCGAAGCAGTTAAATTATTAAAACGTTGATCAAAGCGCTGCTGCCAATAGAATAAATAAAACGAATCCAAAACAATAAACTCCAAAGTGGGTCTGCAAATCGAATTTGGATTACTGTAAAGGACGAGCAGCTGTTGCCAACACCACGAAATGGGCACTATTGGTGAGTACCTATTCCAAATTTTAATATTTATATATAATATTTTGATAGAATATTTTTTGGATATTTTTATTTAATGCGTTACACTGAAATGCAAGCGAGAATCATATTTTAAATAATAAACAAATTTCTAAGGTGCCTTTAGATAAAAGATCAAACACTACAGACACAAAAGTATTTAAAAGAATTGTATCAAATGCGTTAATACGAAAACTTGTAGGATTGACAGGTTCGGTTGGTGGTAGCTTGATCAAGGTTATCACTCGAAGTTTTTTTTATTTGGGGTACCTATAAAGTTAGTTGTCAATTTGAGTAGGGCATTCAAATGATTTACTTATCTTATAATCTTTCATAAGAAATAACCTATTTTTTGAACCCTTCATCTTAAGTTTGTATTTATTTTGAAAACAATATAATTGTGTTTGAATATGCATCCATAATTTTTGATTTGCCTACAAATATTAGGTTTTTTTGCTTTTCTAAGAATTCACTCATATTGTCTCAGTTATTTAGCCAGAAATGCAACTAAAGAACTACATAAGAGGTTTGCACCTATAACGTTGATATATCTTAGACAAATCTTTTAGAAGTCGGCGATTATACTACTAACAACTAAAGTCAATGTAATTTAAAAAATACTGATTATATCTAATTATTTAATTATTTGTTCAATCAATAAAATTCAAGGAAAATTAAATTATTCAATTATTAAAATCTATATTATTTCTAATTTGTTTTAATTTTAGAGAAAAGTATTTTTATTACCATAGTACAAAATTATTATTAATTTCATTCAACTATATTTTTAGTTTAATGAAAATGAAATGAATAGTCATAAAAATATAATATATATGTATTATAAAAAAGAAGTAGTTTAATGTAAACGCTTTCTGCAATCAAAACATTTTAATATTAACTATTTTTCATTAAATCTGAATTGCATTATTTTTCATATAAAATTGATTTTAGTTTTGTACACAAGTGTGGAATATTTAAACTCGCAGAAATCCATTAAATTATTTTTGCATTATGCCATGTTTTCTAGTTTGATTTTATAAATGCATATATTAACATATATTAGTGCTGTTATGAATATATTTATTCTATTGTGGTTTTAATTTGAATAGCACAAAGTGCTTGAAATGAATACATGCAGAGATGTGATTAGAGGGGATAAACATATGAATAGTTTTTTTACTCCATAAATAATTTTGCAGTTAATTCAATATAGGGCGCAGTTTATAACTGAAGACCTGGTTTCAATTGGATGCAAATAACTTGAATACATTGAATTATTTTTAATTTATTTATATGTTATGCACAGTGCAGAGTTGATTACTTGTGGCTTAATCTCGTTGTTCCTTATTACAATTCTGGTTGCACAATTGGCCCTTTGAGCTAACCTGACATTCAATCTGATTCATTCAGACTCGAATACAAATCCCAACATTATTATATATATATAAAATCCGTTGAAAAAACTAAACAATATACCGGCAATCAACAAAAAATGCAAAAAAAATCACTTCGGGATTTTTTTTATTCAATTAAAGCGACATGAGGGCGTAGCCAACAATGGGCGTTGCCATGTCCTGTTGTGTGTTTGCTTTTCAATTATCCTGTGCGACAGCTAAAAATAAACCAAGCACGCACAACGCCAGTAACAACAACAAGAATAAGCTTGTGCTTTTCAACTTTCGCCCGGCAAAATGTCAAACGACGTCATTATGATAAACATGGTCTAGGGTCGGGCCTTCAGTTGCCGCTAATTCTACCAAATTTTGTTTATCCCGAATTGTATAGGATAAATACAACCAGTGAAAAGTAGAGAGGAAAAACTGCCCGCCCCAAGTCAAAATCGAATGACGCACGCAGCGGCGTCGCCTCTGATTTCTATGCTTTAGTTAAAAATATACAATATAGGCACTATATGCATACACTTGGAGAAACGAGAAACTAGGAATTATGTACTCAAATTAAATGCAGGCGTTATCAAAAATATGGTCTGGTATCAAAACTCTTATTTTGATTTCTAAATAAAATCATTATATTTTATTCTAAGAATTATTTAAGTCGGACATTTTTTGATGGAAAATTAAATTAAACTTTCAACAAATTTGTATCTGAAGCCCGATATTTCTAAATACAAGATTTAAATACTGTACTTTCTTTATGAATGCTTATTTCAAACTCTGGTAATAAGTATTTATTATCTTATTCAAGATTTTGTATAATTTTCTAAACAATTTAAAATCAAAAATTTAAGCAAACTTAAGTCAAAAGTATGCCAAAATAAAATACAAGACTCATTACTAAACTTAATTAAAGAATTTTTTTTTGTACTTTCTTTAAGTATCCGAGTATTTTAAGTACGCAAATTCTGGTAATAAGTATTTTGTACTTAATTCAAGATATTTTTCTAATCTTCTGAATAATTTAATCAATATTAAGTAAAAAGTATGCCAAAATAATAATGCATAAAATTTGAAGAAAGGAAAATAGGTAATTTTTTCTCTCAGTGTAGTAGACATAAGTTTTTTGTGTGCGCTTGTCTAACGTGTTATCCTTGAAACGGTAGTGTCCTTTCGGGCACACCTCACCGCATCCAAGCCGGCCATGTTTCAGATACAAATGCGCTTTGATTGCCATCCAGTTTGGGACAGGGGACGACGGGGGCGGAGGCGGAGGTGGAGGTGGAGGCGAAGACAGCGTCAGCCACTTGGCTCAATGGGTTCGTTGTGCCATGGGACACAGTTGCACACATGTGCCTGTTGTGGCTGTCAGGCGAGGCAGGCGGGTGGCGTGGCTGTGGGTACTTCATCTGAATTTTGCTACTTTGTATTCCATTTGTTGTGCGTGTGTTTGCGTGGGTGTGTTCAGTCCTATTAGACACGCTTGATATGCTGCTCAATGCTGTTAGCTGTTTGCCCGTTGCCCAGCCCAGCCCGGCCCGGCCCGGGCATCAAAGCGTATTTCTCGTTGGCGTCAGCTAAAAGTTCAGAGTTGAATGCGACCATTCTAAAAAGACATTGTCTTAAACAGGCACTGTCCATGACGATTATTGTCATAAATTTCATTACCTGCAAGTAATTTTTTACACCTGAATCTGTTTTTCTTTGCTTGAAACTGAAATATAATTAAATTCTATAATTTTTTTATTAGTATTAAATTTCAAGTTTCTCTCCATTCGAGTCACTTTGCTTATGCGAACGATTCTTTCTCATTTAAATAAATATTATTATTTTATTTTAAATTTTGTTTATTTTATTTATTTTTTTTTTTTTTAATTTTTTCAAATATTAAATTTTTAAGTTCTCTTGACTAGCTGGGTGTATATACAAGTATATTTGCACTTGACATTTAAGCAAAGTTCACCAAATGTTGACGGCAACGTAAATAAAAACGACGAAAATTTACGCACTGTGCGTAACATAAATCCCGAAAACCGAATCAGAATATTGACAAACCAATGAAAGATATAATAAACAGTTCCATTGCCCCTTACAAATATATTTGACAATTACAGGAGAACATTAAGAGAGCATTTAATAACATTTAATATACTGTCAGACAATGGGCTACGGCTTCTGGACCTTATATAGCTAATGGCCAAGTTAATGACTTCGTTAAGCTGTAAGCAAATATTTATATGGACAATGACAACAGCATTAAATATTTATTTATTGTCTTTTTATTTTATGTACTACAACATTATTTGCAGCTGACTCTGGCACACTTATGAAGTTTAGCTCTGGGTTTTTGCTGAAAATTTAAAAAATAAGAATTATTCTATTTTTACACGATAGATATGTTCCCTAAAAGTTCGGTTAAAATAAAATTGGTTCCAGAACTAAAAAATTAATTTAGGAGTATAATAGTATATACAACAATATTATAAAATTCTGGTTTACTTGAGAATTTATTTTCCATTCTTACACATTTAAATTCATTAAATGTATTATAAAGATAATTAATTCTTTGAAAGAAAGGAAATATCAGAATTGTAATATAAAAAAAATAATAATATAAACATACAATTTAATCCAGTTATTCATTCACTTTTTTGATAATACGCTTACTTTTGAATTATATTGATATATATCACTTTTGAGAATTATTTTGTTCATTTTGGCAAAATATTTATGTTATTTCTATTTTCCATTTTTCATAGTTCAGTGTAATGCACAATTCATAAAAAGGATTTAATATTAAAAAAATTTAACTTTTTACGCGTGTTATCGTTAATCGAGTAAAAAGAGTATTGGGTATATTTCTCTTATTATTTAACTAACTGACTTAATAATTATTTGTTTGCGCAATCATTTAGCCTTTAAATTTTATTTGTTCAACAGCAATTGACTTCCTTTAAACGTTATGGAGCCTATTTATGCTGTGGCTTAGTGTAGTTTACACTCTGCTCACGTATTTCAAGTTATCAATCTTTTCGTGCACGCACTTGAGCTTCATTATCGGACAGGTGGGCCGCGGCTGCAGGCAGGTGCAGTAGACGAAGGTCTTCGTGAGGAACTCGTAGAACTCCTCGTTGCTGCTTTCGGTCTTGACCAGCTCGCGATAATCCTCGACGCTCTCCAGACTCACCGGATCCATTTGATGCATGAAGCATTTCAACTTGAGAACCGCCGAATAGCAATAGTTGAATATATCGGTGACCATCTGCTTGTGGCACTTAATGCTGCGATGATGCTTATCGCCCATGATAAAGGGCGTCTCCAGGCTGTGATCCAGCTGATTGTAGGCCGCATAAAAATCCTTGCAATCCAAGTGTAGCTCCAAGATGGCGTGTTTCATGCTATTGCTGAGAGTTTTCAGTTCGCATATATAATATACCAGGGAGGAGGCTCTAGTCGGGAGCGCCCAACGAGGGAATGAACCTGAACCTGAAACCCTGAACATACATTTCAACTCTCTTGCAAACAAACGCACGCCCCACTTTACTCTGCAGCATTTTGAAGACTAACAGTCCGACCTGCGTCTGCTTTACGAGAACATGATAAAATAAATTTGCTGACTATCTTTTATAGCCTCTGAGATATGCAAGGAAAACCAAGTCTTACAATCAATTTTTATTGATTTTAATGAAAAACGGCTAGAAATCGAAATACAAATATAAAAATTGTTCTGCGTATGGCGTAGTAGAATCGATAGTCGAAAAGTTTAGGTCTATGGCTTTTAAAGATGCCGAGATCGCTGAGTTTATACAGACGGATAGACAGACCTGGATAAATCGACTTAAGAATATATATTCTTTAAAAGGTCAGAGATGCTTTCCTACACAAAAGATTTGCACGAAACCATTGAACTCTCCTTAGCCATTTTCAATGGGTTCAGGGAATAAATAGTATATATAAGTAAACATTGGCTTACTTGGAGCTGCGTATTACTTCCAGTTTCTCCTCGTATTCGTTAATGATCGCTTCCTCGGCGGAGAGCGTGTAGACCTCGGGATAGCGACAGCCGGGCGCTGAGCTGATCAGTATCAGATAACGTTGGGTCAGCAGCCAGAGACGTTCTATGATGATTTTATGCGATTCCATTTCGCACAGGCAGAAATTGTAATATTCCCGGAAGCGTTTCTCCAATTGCAGTAGTAAATTCAATATTTCTGCCTCTTTTTCATAGTGCTCTTTAAGTTGGGGCGTCAAATGGGCTTCTTCGTTCTCTGACATGATTTCTCTTCTAATCAATTTAATATTTTATGTTTTTTGTGCCTCTTTATTTGGTGCTGTGTGTAAATTTTATGCGTTGTGAATTTTGTAGTCAAGGAATGGAGATATAGTACATAAAAATCAGAAACTCGTTGATTTATTTATATAAACACTCAAAAATTCAGTAAGTTTTAACGCATTTGCCTGCAACCCAAAACCAATACAAAATATGCCATTATTTTGTAATTGTGCAAATAATTTGCAATCGAAAAAATTTGTTTTCTAATTGCCCAAGTTTGCAATTTATGCTTGTTTTTGGTGTAAGTTCATGCACTAACTCTATTTATTCTGGGAAATCTATAGCTGAATTTCAAACGAAGACATTGCATCCAAGCCAACTGTAAATTCTTCGAAATTAATTAAAATCAAGCTCATCAATTTGCCTTGGACTTTGATGGTAATTTAATTTGTGACCATCAATAAATTTAGTTGAAAGATGCAAGAAGAAGGCGAGAATAAAACGTTAGAAATGTGTAGCATATATATTAGTATAAATAAATATATAGTAATGTGTATATTTCTAGTGTCCCTTTAAATAATTCATTCTAGTAAAGCTACCCTGTAGAAAATACTAAAGTATTTTAACGGAAACAAAAATTAATTTGAATTCTTTAAATTGTACTCTTTATTTTCAGATAAGATAGATAAGATTATAAATTATTTCTACACAATTGACGTTAATTGGATAATAACAGAGCTTTATAATACCCTATTTACCCGCTTTTGAAAGTACAGGGCATATGAATTGGCCAAATCAAATGATGCTCATGCCACATTTCACATAAATCGATTTAAAATAGATTTGTCTAATACAATTAATATATCACTAATACGTCATGTTGTACGGCTACCAGCTAACATGTGATGGTCGTTTCGTACCGCACCGCATATAAATAAATATATTAGTTTAAATATATGTATATTTATATAAATGATTGCGATGTATGTCGATGATTTTCTTAGGGAACCAAAAGTCAGCCGTGCAATGAATATGTCTTCTGATTGATTCTAAATAAAAATACAACAGTGCAAAACCAAAAAACGTATTTGAAATTAGCCAATTTCACTTGGCCGCTCAATGGCCACTTGTCCGCGGCCACACAATTTGCACGGATGAAATTCAAAATATTTTTGAAATGCGTAGAAAAAAGTGTTGGGCAATGGGGCAAAGAGATGCGCATTTATGAAGTGCGAAACCAATTGCCGCTTTCGAAATTTCAACAGTAGACACTGTATATAAATAGGCATAAACGTTAAGCTAAAAGGGAAAACTGAAATTGCACCCGTCCTAAGCCAAAAAAGAAGAAAAAAAGAAACAAAACAAAAATTTAAATAACATGGCTCATTTTTGGAATATTTCAAAATATTTCTCAATATTACTCAAATAAACAAATAAATTGTTGTTTGCTGGATTTTGAATACGGGCGTTAATTAATAAATTATAAATATGCTAAAGTGCAATAAACACGCGATGTAATTTTAGAAAATTTGTATACCCTAAAATTATTGCTTAGATTTCAGTGTTTAGTAAGAGTTTTATTTGAAAGTTTTGATTTATTATTTTTAAATATTATATAATTATTTATGATTTGAAAAAATGAAAAGGAGAGTGATAGAAAAAATCTGAATTATTTCAGTGTATTTTCAGCTTCCGAGAAATAAAGCTTAGTTTAAATTGTAGTTTACACAGGATGCAAATTGGAGGAGTTCCACAGAATAATTTATGCTAGGATACAAATCCGTGAAATTTCTTGGAATTCTATTATATATTGTGCATTTATTAAAACACTTGCCCTGCATATAGTTTTCCTAGAAAATCCTTGGTTCGCCCGTCTCTGTATAAATTAATTAAACACTTGCTCTGCATCTAGTTTCTCTAGAGTATTTATGCAGAAAATCCTTAGCTCCACCGTTTTTGTTTTTTTGTGGAAGTTCTTAATCTTACTTCAGCCGTGACATCCAACATTTCTCACTCGTATTCAGCTCTGGAGTACTGTTATCTTTCTGAAATTGAATTCCTCTTTTGCAGCAAACCTCTTCAAATAATCTTAATGCCTTCTTTGTGGCAAAAAGCAACACGGCAAGTGAAATGTCGAGTAATGGAACTGAAATGCCAAAGCGACGCACATTTTGCGCACACATTTCAATTTTGTATTTTGTTTATGAATTTTAATTGGCATTGCTTTAGCGAACACGCGGCGTATGCGCGATGTCTTTTTAGCTGTAACGCAAAGCTGTTCTGGGGCTGTGTCTCTCAAGCTGTTTTTTATCGTCAGCGCCAGCTAATGGGCCAAGCTGTCCGACCGGTTATCCATCTGTCATTCGGTTCGTGTAAGTTGCCTTTCAGCGCATATTTTATGCAATTAATTCACCGAGTTATGGGCCAATTTTTGTTGCTGTGTTGAGTTATGAGTGCGGTCTTTCAGCCATTGGGTGCAACGAACCTATTCACTTAGCTAATTGCAGCGAGCTGAAGCTGAAGTGTTTGACTTCATCGCTAGTTGGCCCTGGCGTTGGCTAAAATCCCTTAATTGATAATTTATAAAGAAAATTTCTGCTGCGCTTCATTTACATTATTTGCGTGGGATGAACTTGTACAGCGATTGGAATTAATTAAATCCGATAGAACTTGTTGGCTTCCGTTGTGTATTTTCGGATCAATCTAAAAGTTTTACTATTTGCATTCGTTTTTCT
Organism: Drosophila robusta; assembly: GCA_035043565.1. NCBI lineage: Eukaryota > Metazoa > Arthropoda > Insecta > Diptera > Drosophilidae > Drosophila > Drosophila robusta. Next base: position 155,346 of record JAWNMW010000378.1, read on the forward strand.
TTCTAAACGCTTCGTAAACTTCTTAAATAATGAAAATTTGTATTGCTAAAAACAGCAAAATTTTTTTTTCATTTTCACAAAGTAATAAAAATATATATAACATTTATTTTCATTAACTTTTATATTTCTGTAACGTTTTGGCACCTAAAATTGTATAGTCATTTTGGGTCTTTTTTATTTTATATATATTCGACTTTTAAAAGGATTGAAAGTGCTGAAATAAGATTTGATCTTCGTTTGTTAACTTTTCTTAAATTTAATTCGGGTGTTTTTTCTTTATTTATGTTAATTTAAATTTATAAAGTTAAAGTGTTTTTGAGTTTATTGTATCATTTATAATTATTCTTATTTAGATAAAGTTTAAAGTTTTCTTTTATTTAATTTATTTTATAAAATATAATTGAGAGTTTTTATAACTGAAAACATTATTATTTTTTTTAATTTGATTTGGACTTGAAAAAGATTTTAAAATTAAAAAATATATATATTTCTGTGCTTGTCTTAACTTTATGTTTTAAGAGCTTATTGTGTTAACTGGAAAAACATGGAAGTCTTTTTAAATCCTTTTTTTTAATTTGTCCATTATGTTCTGGTGCTTTACATTAAATATACCATTTGAGCTTCTAGGACTAAATTTGTTATAGCTTTTTGCTTCCAGGCATAAACACACTTAGCATATTGAAATAACAACTCATCTGGGTTTTACAGCTCTTTTCTACGCAAATGTCAAACAAAATGTTTAGCTTTTGCCGTAAAAACTTGATTTATGCTAATTTGTTTTATTTTTTGTTTTTTGCTGCGCCAAGTTAAAATAATGGATACGCGCAAACAAGCCGCACATATACATATTTATTTGATTTGGTTTTTTAATGCGCTACCATAAAAAACAAAGTGGCGTCCAGTGCAGTCTCCGGTGGCTGCTGAGTGGTGAGCGGACATTGCGCATACGCCGCGTCAAACGAAAACTAAATTGTATTGCAGCACAACAGCGAAAAAAAACCAAACATAAATATTGTTTAAATTTACACATTGTATGCATTTTAAAGTGAAAATCATTTTGACGAATGTTACCAGTAGTTTTTCTTCACGTATTTTTTCTTTTCGATATTTGTATTTTTTTATTATTTTTTCGCTTTCTACGCGTTGAGCCGTGGCACAAGGTCGCCGTCGCCTGTCGCCGCGAGAAATATTATGGCTAACCAAAAGATAAAATATATAAGCACCAACAAGAGCAACAACAACATCGACACACTGTGCACAGGTTTTCGTTCGTTTTGGCCAACGCTTTATCTGGCAGCCGGTCGGCATTCGCCTATGCGTTGTGACGCGCTTTTTGCCATTGACACGCAATAAAAATATGTACTTAAAAATTGTAAAAATTAAGCATTAATAATGTGCACATTATTTCTTTATTATTTTACATATTAATGGGCCAATTTTTGTATTTAATTTCTCATTTTCTGGGCCTAGTTATTAATTGTTTGTTTGTGTGGAGGCAAGGCAATATCTATAATGATGGGCCGACAAATCAGGGACAAATAGTCTGTCACAACTATTCTTGAACTCATCTATTACATTTGTTTAAATTTAACTTGACGTTTTCTATGAAAATGTCCAATAATTGTTTTTCATTATTATATCTGTTTGTTTTACTTTTCGACTAGAATTATTCAAACACCTATTAAATAATTATAATATAATAAACAACTAATTATATATATTTATTATTTATTTATTTTGCTAATAATATTTTCTATATCATTTATTAACACTTCTATTTATTTGTTCGACATATTCAGATATCTTTAGATATTTAATCCACTCAATAATATAATTAACATTTTAAAAATATATTTAGATTTCTTTAGGTATTTAATCCACTCAATAATTTAATTATCATTTTAAAAATGTATAAACTATAAAGTTAAAATAGCAAAACTGGTATAAGCTAATAAATTCTAGCTAATACTAGAAATACGATGGCATAGGATATGCGAATTTGATCACAAAATGCGTCTTAGAGAATATATAAATATATAATATAATAATAAATACGCGTTCTGGTTTAGTTTTTTGTTTTATTAATTTAAAAATAGAAAAGCTTTAATTAAATTGACATGAGGACAAATTTGTACGCATCGACTCCCATTATCATAAAATTGAGAAGGTTGAGAAGGTAGTTCACATGTTTGTTAATAAGAAAATTGTATATATATATATTATTAGAACTTATAAATGACTGAACTAAAACAATTTTAGGCTCATTAAGTTCACTTTAAAAAAATAGCTTTCAATAGTTCTCCGGTTGAGCAATATTTTATAAAATTGAAGCTTAAAGTGTTGTTTATTTTACAGATTTAAGAGTTTGATAATGTAATATGTGTAATGAATATCGTCAGCAAGGGTATTAAATGTCCGTCGACCGTTTCCTTTTGTTCCACCTGATAACTGTGTTTTTGCCTTTGTGGCAGCATATCCACATCCGAGCCAATTATCCATTTTGAATGTTTCTTTTATGTTATTTTCGGTGTTTTTCGCCAGAAGTAAATTTTGCGTAGGAGGTCGCGTTGTCGTTGTCCGCCGTTTGCCATCTTCTGTACTCCTGGCCCAGCCTACCAACCAGTCCCAGAGCATTTATTTAATTTTACTTTATTTTTATATAAATATATTTTTTTATACGTAGTATTAAATAAATTATTAATTTTCGCTTGCTTTGTCGCTCGTCTGCCAGACACACACATGACATGGGACGTAAATGAATATAAGTATAGCGCAAAACCATATATATATATAAATTAAAAAAAAAACAAAGCAAAATGGAGAAGAAAACATATTATATAAAGTCAAAACATTTCTACGCCAGTCTAGTCGGTTTTTGTGATTAACGGCAGACTCATATGTATGGTGGTTGCCCGCAAATTTTTTATCGAACATTATTGGGCTAATTTATGCACCTGGGACACAGACCAACGCATAGAAATGAAAACGCCAAAAATATATTTTGATTTCATCGTTGTGCTGTTTTGGAAAATTACCGAGCAAATTGGATGACATAGTAAAGTGGCCAAAGCCATAAAAGCCACTCAAGTAAGCCAAAAAAAAAAAATACTAATAATAATAAGAAGTGGGGAAATCACATTAACAATCAATTTGCATGCCGTTTAATTGATTTGAACGAAAGTAATCACCCAGTAATTGGACGCAGTTCAAGTGCCAACGAAAACTGGCTTTAACCGGTGCACAATAGCCGACCAAGAACTTTGTCGGTTTCAGTTATGTGTATTTGGCATTTATACAATATATGTATATATTTTTTGCTGAGATTTTCTTATCCTATACTCTATGCACGTGATGAACCTATTGAGTGTTCGGGTTCTCGTTTGAATTGTTATTGTTTTTGTCTCGCTTTTCTCAGAGTTTGGTGTTTTGTTTCCCACTTGTTTGATGTTGTTTTTCACTGCTACAAAAAAAAAACACATATGGAGCAATGTCTTTGTTTGTTTATTGAATTGACAATTTGCTTATTTGTTTTTGTTTTGTTCTCGACGGCTTTTTAAGGCCGTTTGCTGATTGATACTCAATGAGCTTCTCGCCGGGCATTGGCAGTCTGGACTGTTAAACAAGTGGTTTATCTATTAGCAACAAGAATTTAATAGCTTAAAGAGCTGAATAAATAATTTTTAGTTTAATGACATATAATCCAAACAATTTACCAACTATTTATTTCGGCCAGGCTTAAAGCCTTTTAATTTTAAAATAAATAATATTTTATAATATATCCAAAAATTGAATTGAATATTATAACAAACTTTGTTTTCTATATTAAAATTTATATATTTAAATTGGGGTATACAAATATAATCGTAATGTAGATCAGATTTGTTTGCTATACAGAATATGTGTGTCTCATTATAGGGTATATTTTAAAACTTCAGCAACTGTGCAAGCCTTCAAGTTTATGTATACAGGATTACAAATACCTTAAAGGGTAGGTTTTCTTGATAACGTAGTAATCATAGTTTTTTATATTTATTTATACAGGGTATATATAAAATAAAAATAAATTAAAAAAAGAATTTAAGAATTAGGTCAGACAGATTCACATTTGTTTAAATGAGTTTCCCGATATCTGCCCAAATTTTTATTATCAGTGCAAAAACCGTTCACATCCTGTTGAATTCAAATCAATTATCGATCAGTACGCATACAAATCGAATTTCGCGTGGTGAATCAATTTTAATCAGCTAATCACTTCCTTTTCCTTGTTAACATTGAGGAAGTGATCCGTTCGCAAATCACTGAAGACTTGTTTACGTCAAATCGTGGCCACGCCCACAGTTTTAGGGAGGGGGACCTGCAATCATAATATTATTATTAGTATTACTTATAATTATTTACGAGTTGCCGATTCGCCCATGATGCACGCTGAGTATTCCGAGAAAACGAACAGATAAAATAACCAAAGATATTAAACAGTGATCGCAAAACAATTTCAACAGCTTCTGCGCTTTATATATTTATTTACTTAAGCACGAGCACTTATTTATTTATTTTTTTTGTTTGCTTTTCATTTCCAACTGACCCTTAAAGTGGTTGGCTGAAAGTGTTTTACCCCACTCCACTCAGCCCCTCGATACTCGCTGCTGAAAGTATGCGTACAACGACTTTCCTTCAGCCGTTCACATGTCCCTTAAATATTTAAATTATTATTTATTACGCGATATATTTATTTGGCTTGTAATACATTTTTAAGTCTTTTTACAGTCTTACAGACTTTATTTGATTAATGATAATGTCGCCCGGCGCTTACGTCGGCGCTTACCTTGACCTTACCTTGAAAACCGGTAGCTACAGCTACAATATTTTTTTACTATTACAAATATTTTTTCCACTTTTTTCTGGCGTTTTTTCCGATTTTTTTCTGTTTTTCTCGCGTAATTAAAAGTTTACCTATAGCTGACGCTGTTTACAGCGAACTATTTTTAAAATTAATTTTACAAACATTAAATATATCATGAAAGCGGAACTATTTAAATAAATTATGGAAAATAAAGCACTGCGTGGGCGGCCACGTATTTGTGTGCGCATACTGCCGGCGCTCAGTTTGTGTGTGTGTAAGTGTGTGAAAGTTTTCTTGTTGCACTCTGTTTGCAAAGGGCAAAGAGTATATTGGTTTTGGGCAATATCCGATCGTTCGCCTGAATTTTAAAATTTTATATATCTATATCTACAGTTATATCTATATATAAAGTGGCGTAGGAAGGATATATATATATATATATATATATATATTTATATATCGACATCTAAATCTATTTCTATATCTATGTCTTTGTGTTTCGAATCGTTTTTTTGCTGGTTTAACACTGTGAACAGGGTATTACGCAGTCGAGTATACCCGACCCTTTTTACTTATTTTCTTATTTTTTCACACCGTTTGAGGCCTCATTAGCCGTGACATGCACTTGGTACTGGGCCGCTGTCAGGTCTTGGAAAGTGTGTTGAAGATGTGCCTCTCGCTCCCTCTCTCCCCCGCGAGCTTGCTGCCTCTCTCTCTCTCTCTTGCTCTCTCTCTCTTTGGCTCATCGCGTGCACGTCATGTGCGCAGTTTCCAAGAGCAGCTGCCTCCGCTGTCTCGACGCTTCTGCCCGTCCGCCTGTCCGTCCTGTCTGGGTCTATCCAAACACATTTAGAGTGCTACAATATATCAATATTGTGGGCATGGCGGACACGCCTACTTTTTCATTGCTGCTAAAAATATATCCTCACGAAGCAGCGGGAAGGCAATCAAATAATTAATCGCATTTTATAAATACACCAAAACAAAAAGGAAATCAATTAGATACATGTATAATAAAATCTATTTATTTTTCTTTTACGCCTTACGGCATAAAAAACAGCTACACACGCAAAGCGTCTACACACACATATATACTATATGTATATGTATATATATATGGCATATATGGCATATATATATATCATTAATAATAAAAACGTTGTTGTTCATTCTATTGTTTATTATTTTATTATTATAATATTTGTTTTATATATTTGTTTTCACTTTTTTTGCTGTTGGCGCATCGGAAATTTGGCTTTACACCCGCTTTATATATATTTAATTTTATTATATTGTTTGTTTCAATGCGCAGAAGGAAGACATTGTGGAAAAAGTAAACTATACTAGTTAATATTCCATTCATTAAAAACTTAAAAACCCGTTTAAATCTATTAAATAATATTTTACTACACCTCTCATTTAATATTATAATATAATATTCGATTAATATAATTTTTGGAAAGAATTTTTCTATCCTATTTTAAAGTGATATTCCAAAATGTATATAGTAACGATCTTTAAAAAATTCAGGGCGAACAGTTGAAAAATATATATATTCTATATTTATTATGTCAACTATTTTTACCCCAGAATAAAAAAGAGCATGAAAAATATATACATATTTATAATATATTAACTCAACCCTCAATACTATATATGGTTAACTCAATACTCCTCAGAAAAATAAGAACTTCACCTTGTACAATCTATTGTAATTCACCCAATTTTTTACACACTTTTTTACATTGGTGAAAAAAAGTATACAAAAATAAATACAAATTATAGCTCATTAAGCTCAACATTTAAAAACGAGGGCAACTAGAGTTTGTTTAAAATTTAAAAAACGAGCTGCTAAAATCGTAATCACTTCCATAACAATTGCTTTAAAATAAGCCAAAAGAATCGTATTCCCTGGCCAGATCAACAAATGGCAAAGAAAATGTTGTAAATGTAAGAAAACTTTTGTAGACCTAGTTCCTGTAAATGTAAACACGCTGAGCTGTAAATAGAGAGCACGGTACTTAAAAAGCAACAAAAACAAATGAAAAGATTCAAACTGTTTAAAATACATAAGTATATAATATACGAGCACTAGTAGGTTGGGCTAAAATTAATGTAGGGCCTTATAGATATTTCATTGGTGGATTATGAGTTTTATGAAAATTATGTTTATTTAATATTTTATGGACTATAACACACCAAAGATGAAAATAATGAAAACGAAAGGCAAACATTGCGCCATAAGGCAGTATCAATATCAATTGTGGAGCACATGACCCAAAGCATGATAAATGCCTTCCTATGGCATATCGTATATAGCTATATAATTGCTCGATCAGCTCAATATCGTAGACAGCACGGCCGACGTTCGCTTGTGCTTCGACTTGGCCAATTTATCATTATAAACGCTGATTGTGGCAATAGCCGGGCCCCACAACTACCCCCCAAATGCCCTGGTCGATCGATCGGGCATGAGCGTATTATATATGCGTGCCTCTAGGTATTATTTCTACAATAATAAAACTACAGCTCGTTGGAAGACGCCCGCGCGGCTGCCTCGCATAGACGCAGCAGCCCCAAAAGATACAGTTATATGTGGCTGTATCTATGCGTGTGTGTGTGTGTGCGTGTGTGAGTGAGTGTGTGAGTGTGTGCGTTCGTATATGTGGCACAACGACTTGCCGATTGACGTCAGCAATGCCCCCAAAGTCCCCAACTGTGGCGGGCGGGTTGCCAAGCAGGCAAGGCGAGGACCGAAAACAAACCGTGTACCACAGCAGGAGCAGGGAGCAGGCAGAAGGGAGTGGGGAGTAGGGGGCTCTGGGGGTGTCGGGGTGCCGTCATTTTGGCAGTCAGTCATACAATTTGATGCTGCGCCACCTTCCCCCACATTGCGCTATTTATTTGTACCCTCACAACTATGTGATAGCATTTGCACCAGTTGAGATTGAAGCAGGAATATGCCGCAATAGATGAAGTAGATAAGCTTTTTTTTATTTTTTGTTCTTTGGGTTTTTTTTGTGATCTCTGCTATTAAGCAGTTATTCTTACAGAATATTAGAATATATATCAGTGTTTGTGAAACGAAAAGTTAAACTTAAGCTTTTGTTTTATATAATGAGTTTTACTACTTTTTTTCTTAAAATTTTGTATATATATATATATATATATATATATATATATATATATTGTAAGGTAAAATAATAGACTTATCATTTATTAATTTGTAAATTTTTCACTTAATATTAATGTGTTTATTTAGTTAGAAATGGGTATAAAAGGAATTATCTTTAATTATATTTAAGAAACAAAAATAAAAAATAGAAATCGATTATATGTTATCATAATGTATTCTGCAAAACATTTGTAAAATTCAAATATATAGGCAGGACGGAGGGTTCTTCATATATTTAGAAATTTTAATAATATATATGAAAATCAAAATTTATTATTTATAATTTAAATTAAAAAATTATAATAAATAATAAATAAAATTTCAATATAATTCAATACTACAATATATTAAATACTTAGATTGTATAAGTTTGCTAATAAAAAAGAGTATATAAATTTTACCGTAATATCGTGTATATTGTTTTTGCTGTCGCAAGAAATTTTCATGCGTTGTGCAGGTCGATCTTCTGACGCCATTGGCGCTCTTGTTGTTGTATTTTTCGTTGTTGTTGTTGTTGTTTTGTGCAATTGCATTTCACGATTGGAGCTAACTGTGTGTGTCTGTCCGTCCGTCCGTCTGCCTCGGTGTCTGTCCATTTGTTGACCCACTGTTTGCATTGCTTTTCAGTCCATTTATAAGGAAAATCTGTTTGTTAAATTTAGCTGCACGAGATGCATTTCGCCTGTTGACCCTTTTGACGGCTTCTATTCTTGGCATGCAAAGTGTTCTTTTTGTTGTTGTTATTTTTGGCCAACTAAATAATTAAAATTGGCATAACGAATTTATACTTATGTTCCGAGGAAGGCAAAGAGGGCGAATTGGGGGCTGGTGAAAAAAGTGAAAGTTTGATTTATGAGCACACGCGGACCACGGCCTTTTGTATCTTTGTTGATGGTTCTTAATGGTTTATAATTAGTTTTGTTAGCTCTCGAGCTATTCTATTTTCTTTTTTTTGCTTTTTAGGGTTTTGTTGTTGCCCACTTGTCCCGTTCTCTGGCTTCGAGCCAATCAACTCTGGAACGGAAATAGAAATTCGTATAGAATAAATAGTCGCAATCGCCTCTCAAACTGAGCCCTGTGTGTCTCCATGCTGTTGGGGGTTAATGGGCTCAATTCTGGCCAGGCTGTTCAGACTGGCCCAACGCATTGTGCCTGACGCAAGTGTCTATATAGCACGTCATTATATGATTGATCTGTTAGCTAATTTAGATTTTTGTTTGTTTTATTCTGCGTTATAAACTGATTTTCTACAGAATTAAGTTTGTCTAATCAAAACGCCCAAGTTGATTTATTATACAAATATGCATGTTTAATTCATCTATTTGATATCTATTATCGGTGGGGAACAACTTAAAGAGGAACACAATTTTAATAGTACCGATCAAATCAATTCAAATATATGAATAAAGCAGGAAAAAAAGTTATTGACACTAGCGTCATTATTTTTTTCGCACAACAATATTTAACTGCAACCTTTATAAAGCCAAATATAAATAAGAACAAATTAAATTTCTTTAAATTTCCTAAAATATGCAATACAAAATATTAAAGTTTTAAAATTGTTCATACTAAGTAATTAAAAAAAGTAAATTTTTATAAATATCACAGCATTGTCTGCTTATATATTTTAATGTAAACTTTTTTTTATTTAAAAGCTACAAGTATTATCGTTGGTAACAGTGTTCAGAACCATACGCTTTCAAAACTACTGTATCTGTATAATTAAGAAGGCCTTTAATAGTTTTTAACTAAATCAAATTTAGGATGATTTTGATTTTTTTGTCAAAAAATATTTATTTCTTACATGAGCATTTGTTTTTCATTTCTAAAATAAATTAAGAATAATGAGCAATATAAAACAAATCATATAATCACGAAAGGTGCGATCTATATACAAACATATTTGTTTGCATTTACTTAAATTGAAATAGTTTTCAGCTAATTTACATTTAATTCTCTAACTAATTAACGTAAATCTTTGCATTATCTAACACCTAATAACTCATTGGAAAACTGCTTCCTGAACAACTATTATATCATTTCACAACCATTTGAAACAGAAACCATAAATTAAATGCCACCTCAACGCCAGCCAATGCATTTTTCGCATACTTCCAATCCCAAAAAAATAAATAAATAAAATAAAAAATTAAGCAAGAAAAACATTTCAGCTTCGGCCATAATTTGTCTGAAAAATCCAAATATTTTTGTAGCTGTGTAATCAGCAATTCATTTTAAATACCAGCCAACTCTTCCCCCTGCGTTTCGATGTTGTTGGCGACATAAAATGAAATTCAAACGAGCGCAAAACGATCTTGGAGTGAAAATCATTTACGTATCTCAAATCACATCACGCCTTGTAAACGTTTGTGATTTGCTGGACGCACCAGCCAGACCGATCCATCTATATATGCATAGTTGCTAGTTGCAGTCTCACTTCTGCTAAAAATCAAATGATTTTTCCCGCTGGCCATAAATTGTCTTGAAATATTAAATCAAACGTACTTAGGTAGGCGGCGGGCATTGAGAAAAGTGTGAATTCCAAAACTTAGCCGTGACTAACCCACAACTCGTTGACGTCTTTGGCTATATATCGGACCGATCTGATTCCTATCTGCTCCGATCTACGCAAATTGTGTACTAAATTTCGTTTTTGTGTTTCGCCTGATTTGTCACAGACAATTTGGCGACATCGTCGTCTTCTTTGTGGGCGTGGGCGTCTCTGAGGGCTGTAGCGATTTTCTATGTTTGTTTTATCGCGCTGCGAAATTAATAATTCTCGCCATATCAACAACAACAAATGGCACATAAAAAGCAAAGAGCAACATGTTCACATCAAAAGTCGGTTATAAATCATCAACAATATATGATACATAAGCAAGACAGAAATATATTTTGGCCAATATTGAATACGGTTACTTCATTCGGGGGCTTTAATACGCCCGCCCCCCTCCCCCTTCCCCTCACCCAGCCAAGGTGTGAACGCAATTTCTTTTTGGACAGGCCCAAGCACGCGCTGAGTCGAGGCACCTGTGCTTGGTCAACAGGTCAAGGCCATGTTTTGATAAACTACAATTTGGTCTTCTTTTTCAAAAGCATTTTTTACATTTTTTAAATTTTTTATTATGATAATCATTCTTTCAAAATTGCCATTATTTCTTAAATATCTCGCAACATATTGCAAATTTTTCTGGACTTAATGCAAAAACTCTTTTCGTCGAAATAACAAAATATATTTTTATTAATAGAAAGCTGGGGAAAATATAAAAATATGAATATTTTAAAAGTTGAAGTCAAATTTATTATTATTAGGTAAATGGTATTTATACATTATCAATGAAACAAATAATAAGAAATATTTAAAAATTATTAATAACAATTTCATATTGGAGTACGAAAGGAAACAATAATATCAGCCGAAAGATGATGGGAGTAATGAAATAACATAGGATAAGATAAAAAGGAAAGAGTGTTGGATACATAAGGATATCATGATATGGGTAGTTAAGGATAATACTTATAAAATGGGAAAGGATAGATTGAATAGGAATAGAAATTGATAAAAAGGCATATGAGACGATTATGTGGGAAGATTATGCAATCGCATTAAAGTTATAATGAAATAGGATAGAATGGGATGATAATATATACTTTATAATAAGATGATAATGGGATAAGATATAAGATGCAAATGGATCTGAAGAGATAAAATATAAAACGATAACAATATATATGAATTGTAGAACTCGATGGTATGATAATAGATAGGATAGCATGGTAGGACAATCCTTTGCATGAAGGGGAAAGAAAAAGATGATAATTGGATAAGATAATGTATTGCCCTCAGTTGTAAAGGTAGATACATTTAATTCTGCAAACAGATTACTGATGACCTGCTCTAAGATAAGGAAAAGATAAAATATATAAAAATATATATATAAAAAAATATAAAAAAACTGATCAATGGCGACATTGATTCTGCCTTTCTTTTAGGTCGCATTAATTTCTCAGTTCCGTTTAGACCTACTAGAAATTTTTACCCCTTATTCCTTCCTACATGCACGACAGACTACGCTTTGCATAAATCTTTTCATGTCTTATGTCAACGCTATAATAGCCTTTACCACGTTTTCTTCTCTGAGCTCTCTCTTCCCCCAAATAAAGTCTTTGCTTTCAGGATATCTTCGGCAAATCATTGACCACCCGCAGCTGTGAGCATGCCACAGTTTGCCGGACGGGCTAAATCTCTCCCCCATCGGGTCAATGGTTTCCGTCTCTGTCTCTTTCCTCTTATCTATCCATCTAATTTTAACAATTATTATTATTATTATTAACTAAAACTGTTCCTTCACTTTCCTTATTATATTGTTTATTTATTAGAATTAGATTTAAATTGTAGAATATACTCTTACTACTAACAGCCTTCTCTTTAGCAGTAGAGTCTCTTAACGTCACTGACAACAATTAGCTGTGATTAGGGGCATAGCTAGCCGGACTGGCAAATAAAATACCCCCATCGTGTCGGTGATCTTATGAGTATTGTTTATAATTCTCTTAGGCTCTTCGCCTTTAATTGTTTAAATTTATTTTCATTGTATTTCTTTGTTTTTATACATTTTACTTAGGTTGACACTCGATCTGCCAACCTATTAAATAAAATAAAATAAAAAAAATATATATATATATGTAAAATATATACAATATGCAAATATATAAAATATACAAAGATTCAAATAAAAATATAAAATTTATAATTTTCCAAAATAACAATTTTGTACTGTGAAGGAGTATGATCCAGTTGGCTACACCCGACTACAAGATGATTTCCTAAATTTGAGCCACTCGCTGACCTTTCGCCCTCTCTTTTCTTGCAGAGAAACGGTCCTTCTCGTTCCGCCTGCGCCGCTCGTTCGGCGACGGCGGCAGCACGAACAGCCGCAACAGCAACAACAACAGCAGCACGTGCACCAACCACAACCAGAAGCGCTGCAGCACGCCGCTGACCCCGACGAGCACGAGCACCGGACGGCTGGAGGTGCCGGGCGCCTCGGTCAGCCGTCGGAGCAGCATTTACCGGAAGCCGGACAAGAACGATGGCGGCCAGATCCATTTGATACCGGACGTGGAGCTGCCGCTGATGACGTTCGCCGATCAGTACAACATCGAGAAGACGCTGGCGGAGGGCTGCTTTGCGAAGATCCTGCTCTGCCGGCATCGGCCCACCAATACGACGGTGGTGCTGAAGGCGGTTCACGCCGAGCTGACCACCATCAAGGAGTTCCAGAAGGAGTTCCACTACAACTACGAGCTCTCGCACCACCATCACATACTCAGCGCCTATGCGGTGGCCTTTCAGACCATGGACTACCTGGTCTTCGCCATGGAACACGCGCCCTACGGCGATCTCGCCACGAACATCGGTCCGAACGGACTACACGAGACCGCCTGTAAGCTGATCGCCGAGCAGCTGAGCTCCGCTTTGGGGTTTATGCACTCGAAGAGTCTGGTCCATCGGGATCTCAAGATTGAGAACGTGCTCGTCTTTACGCCGGACTTTGCGCGCGTCAAGCTGTGCGATTTCGGTGCCACAACGAAGAAGGGCCTGCTCGTCCACAAGGTGAAGCACACGTGGACCAGCTGTGTGCCGCCCGAGCAGCTGGAGCTGATCAAGAACGAGCGCTTCCAGTGCCTGCCGATCAGCGATTCCTGGCAGTTTGGCATACTGCTGTACAACATCCTCACCGGCAATCCGCCGTGGCAGGCCGCCGATTGGGTGAAGGATCAGGCCTATGCCAATTTCATGAAGTACGAACAGCGCAAGACGACCAAGGTGCCGGACAATTTCCGGCGCTTCTCGCCGCGCTTGATGCGCTGCTTTCGCAAGTATTTGAGTCACGACGGCGAGGATCGCTGCAAGATAACCGAGGTGACCAAATACATGAAGGACCGCTGGGTCGAGTGCCGCATCTCGGCCTCCAAATCGGCGACGCTCGTGTCACCCAACCATCACGATCAGGACTCGTGCATCTATCTAAATCAGCGCGAGGGCCGACTCTCCGGCGACGAGAACAAAATGCGATTCAAGCGCATGATGTCCAGCTACGGCCTGGACATACCCATCGACCAGACGATGGTGCGACGGCGCGTCTGGGACTGGCTCTCCACGTGCGATGCTAACTTCGATCCGGAAGTCGAGAGCCTGCACGCCTTGGATATGGCGCAGTAGTTCTAGTACATAGTTGCAATTTAACAATTTGTCAGATCTATGAGATCAGAAAAAACAAAACAAGTAAACAAGTTGCAATCGGGCGTAACCGACTGCGCAATACTCGTTCACAGAACAGTAATTTGTGGGGGCGTGGACCCAGAGAGAATCTTTGAGAATCTATTTCTAAAATTGTGGTAGATATGGATTTTCGTGGTTTCCCCGCCCTGAAGATATTAGGATTTGATCGATTTGCCACGCCCCCAGTGTGCGTATTCAAAGAATTTTTGTGTGATCTCTGGAGGAGATCATCAGTAATCCGCATGAACGAATTTTATGTATCTAGCTTTTAAACTGAGAGAGATATATCGATTTTATCGAAAATATCCTAAGACTTTTTCTGAAGCGCATCGTGTATATCGAGTATATATTCAAAATTTCAGTTTGTAGCTTCAATAGCGGCCAAAAAAATTGGGTTCATACGGACAGACAATACACCCCTTTTTCACTTCGTGAACGAGTATCGACAAAAGAGAAGTTCTCACCAAAAATGCTCTCTAGAAATTGGGCCGAAATGGTATATACCTTATACCTTACATATAAACGAATTTTGCTATGCATATATACTATATATAAACACGACTTAAATAGTCCAAATTTATACCAAAAAATACGAAATTTATAAATCCATTTAGAGTAAAACACGTCAACGGATAACTTTCCACTAGTGTTACCTTTCTAGTCTTCCGCTACGATGGTTTTTTATTAAAACATATTATCTATGTGTATGTGTAGTTTTATATATAAATATATCTATTGTGTGATGTACGCGTTATTTACTTTTTACGTCATATACGATATACGATATACCGACTAATGCAATTATGTAGAATTTAATGTTTAGTGAATTAAGTGTAAAACAATTATACGACAGGTTATACAATATATTTATACTATATGCGACCAATTATTAGCTAAGTGTTGTCTACGATATCTATGCAGATATATTTTATCTAATCCTTTTAATGTGTATCTACTTATGTTTATGCGTCCTGTAAATGTTAGAATTATATATAAATATATATATATATATATATATATATATATATATATATATATATATATATATATATATATATATATATATATATATATATGTGTGTGTACTTTTTAGCCTACTCTACGATCTTGTATATAATCTTAAACTATGCATATATTATTTATGAGTACCATACTATATACTATACTACTTATATGAGTTATGTACACCAAATGCAGAACAAATATAGAAACTTCAACTGAGTTTATATGAAGAATATGCTGAAAAACATTTCAGATTTTAATTGACTTTATTCTTGCACAACATATAATAATTTTGTTGTGTATCTTGGGTTCCTTAATGCAGAGAAAAACGAGTATATATATTAAAATCAAGTTTATATTATTATTTTTTATCAAATACTATCTCTATAAAGTATACTATGCTATAAAGTAGCAAATATATTTTTTTAAACATTTCTTTCAGTTCTTCAAGTACAGATAATTCGAATGATTAATATTTTCGAATTGGAAAAATATGTTCAGAGGTACGTATTTGCCCACAATATTTTTTTGGGTTTGTGCAATGTCTCTCTTAGAATATATACTCATAGACACCACTCCAACTGGGGGCGTGGCATCTCGCGCGAATCCATGTTTCTCTCTCAGTTTTAAAGCTAGATATATAAAATTTCCGGCAGATCCATACCTCCCACATTTCAAACTCCTATAACTTAGGCAAAACTTTATTGGAACAAATATAATATAAAAAGCGCCATACTCATTTAAAACAAATTTTTATTTTCATATAAGTAGCAAAATTATATCCTAACTTTAAAAAACAGTAGTTGCTATGGACTTAGCCCAGAATCTTAAATCCTAAATGTAAAACAAATTTAACTTTTCTAATTATTTGGTCATTGTTTGACTTGAATATGTCTTGAATGATATTTAATAGTAGATACCTGGGAAGATTTTGTTTTTGATGATATAATTTCATTTGAAATCCATCTAAGAATTTTTAATTAGATTATCAAAATTCTTGGGCGCTTATAAATTGTTTTTTAGAAGAATAAAAACGTTAAATTTTAACTATAAGAACTTCTTTTGCTTTTAAGGACTTTAAAATGTGAAATCGTTTAAACTAATGACAATCAAATTAACATAGAAAATTAAAAAAATTGGTGTACACATATATGTATCTGGTTTGTGTATATGTATTTAAATATCCATCTAGTATTCGCGCCCACGATATTAGTCGTAAAAGCGAAATGTTCCAAACATTTTCACAACCATCATAAAAACTTGTGCAAAAGCATTCGCTTTATTGTTCAATGTGGCACATTGTTTAACAAATAAGAAGAAGACAGAACTAACGATAAATATTTATTATTTGACGCATTAAAAATTTTGCAAAATATGCCATATTTTTTTATTTATGTTTTTAATTATTTATTATTGTTTAGATAGTTGGTGGGGCCTAAGATATAGTTAGATATAGATTATAGAATTTTGCTAATAGCTTTGAAGGCTGGCCGCGCGAATGTCGGCGGTGGTCAGGGCCGTAGTTTGTGTAGCCAAAACAATAGATAGAAAGTTTATGAATGAATTTATTGTTGTTGTGCTGCCTTTCTTTGTTTGTGTGTGGACACGAACAGGATGTGACGCTGTCGTAAATCTGTCTCTAATAAACAGCAACGAAGGTTGATTAAACAAAAGGTGAACTTGCCGTTCTTCTCTTCCATCCGCTTCTCCTTCTTCTCCGTGCACCTGGTTTTCCTTTATCTCGTTGTGACTGGCGTCGACTTGGCTTTATTTGTGCGTTCTCTGGCTTTTTAAATTGATCGCAATTTGATTTGAAGTACGTCAATAAAGCGTGGCCAGCTGATTGATTGATTGATTGCTTGATTGACGGATTGTTCGTTCATTTACCTGTAATTAAATTTGAGTTCAGCGCGGGGCACGTGGCTTCGTGTTTATTTTGTGAGAAAATCAAACAACAAAATTGAGGAAAAATTCGAAAAGTCGCAAATGTTTGACGGGAAGATACCCTGTTTTTCCATGGCTAATGTATTCTGTAAAGTATATACCTTTGATAACTTTTGTGTTAAATTTGATGAGTAAAGAGTTTAGAAATATAAAATCGTGATTTATCTTAAAAATGTAATTAATTAATTTGTTTAAATTAAAGGGAAGAAATTACAACTGTTGATTAAACTTATTCGATTTTAAATACTTATTATTTATATATTACTAAATCGTTTGAAGAATATCTAGAGAATTAATATGATCATCATTGTCTTGATATTATACCCAACTTAAACATTTGTTCTTTGAAAAGCTATAGGGTATTAGCACTCAACAGTAGACATATTTTATGATTTTGGATTCTTTTTAGCTTAATACTTCAGCGCGCATGTTAACACTTAAAGCATTTTTATGGATTTCGGGTCTGTGTGAGAAGTCAACTGAAATAAATAAATATTAAAATTAATGCTATTTATATAGCCAATCCGATGATTTGCACGTGCCTATAGCTTTTGGATGGGGGTGGGCTATCAATTAACGCCCTTTGCAGTCCAGCTGAAAGTCATTTGATCGTTTAGATCCGTGCATTAAAATCTCGATAAATACACAAATTATCCCATTTAATTAGTTTTTATTGGTGTAAAACTGTCCGAAATGCAAAGCATGTTGTGCCGCGCGCATAAATTAAATCAAAAATCAAAAATAGGTTTTTACGATGCCGCCAAGGCGTCAACTCATCCAACACAAATCGCGTCCCCCTCGGAGCGCCTAGTCAAATTTTCACATTTTCCATAGTTGCCTTGTTGTTGGTGTCCGAGCGTAATTTATGAGCCGCATTTGCCATTTCGAAAATTTTTGGACTTACGAATTTATTTTCGAGAGTTTCACTTTGCGACATTCGTTCGAAACAGCTTCAAAAGTATGCAACAATTTTGGTCAGCGAATTTTTTTATTGTGGAAATAATGTTGAGACTCCCTATCCGAAATATCAATTGTATTGCATTGCTTAGTTATATAAAACTGGACTTGGCCAGGCAACGCCGGGTAATGCTTGCTACTCTGTCATACAACTTGCGCATCACTGTTATCCGTTATATTTTGGATTGCTGCCATTGAGTTAAAAGAAGGTAAGGTATTTTGAGTAAAACATTTCGAGCGAAATCCCATCGTTTTTTTCTTATTTCTCCATTGAGTTCTTATAACTCAATGTTAATACTCAATGGGGCTGTAGGCTAAACTGCAACCTTTAGAGAGCGCGTGGTGTGAAAGAGCTCTTTTGCAATGAGCGGCCATTGTGGATTGTGTGCTCTAAGTTGTTATTGTATTACTGCGAATGTCAGCTTAGCATAGGCGTTGATCGGTCGCCTCCTTCGTGCGTGTGTGCATATAAATGCGATTCGTATTCGTCGTGTATGTTGTTTAATTTGCAGTGATTATGTTTATTAATTTACTCCCTAAATATTAATTGTATATACATAAGTCGTTTAAAACCTGTGCGCGCAAATTTTGGAGCTACGAAACACGTGTTAAAATTTTATCGAAAAGCTGGTATCGAAAAAAAAAGAGGAAGCGCATCCATATTTGTCGAGAGAGAGAGAGAGAGAGAGTGGTGCGAGTGGTGAGTGAAACTCTTTTTAAACCAGTCGAAAAAAAATATATGAATTTTTCATTTTATTAAATATTAATTTCTATTAAAAATCGGATAATACGATCAACTTCAATAAGTATTATATTAGTATTATTAACAATCAATCAATGTGCAATGTTATGGCTCACTGTGCTGGCAGATAAATAATTTCGTATATAAATAATTGTTTATTATGCTTTTGATCCTGTCATATGGTTGGATTGCAGCCTTCAACTTTCACAAAGCGAGTATTGTGGATGGTATGAGCGGGCGTGGATGGTATTCATATTACCGAAAAGCACTTCTGCAATGTGTGAGCGGAGAAGCTATATTAGTTACTCTGAAGCTGTTATTGTATTAATGCAAATTACGGCTTTGCATAGGACTGCGATTACAGAGAGGAATTAGTTGATGCGTGTCTGCCCTGTAGATCGGTCGTTTCTTTCGCGTGTGTTTGCAAATAAAGGCAAAGAGTAATCACCGTATGTGTTTGTTTAACTGCTATTTATCAGTGTTTAATCTGTTCTGCGCTCTTGAATACTACTACATATATATGAGTCTGTGTATATACATGTCGATTTCCTTCCGTGCAAGTTAATTTAAATTTTATTATTTCTTTTATTTTTATTATTTTTATATTTTTCAAATCGAATCATTGTAAATTGCGGCTGCTGTTTATTTATATCAAGTTGAGACAATACGCAATTTAAGCTGTGGACCTTATGTTTAAAATTTGCACATAAATTTACGATATACAAATACCTGTAGAGATAGTTATTTTATTACGGTTTTCAAACATTTTTGTTTTGAGCTCCACCAGGTGCGGATAAAACAAAGAAAAACATGTTACTTACCTTTTGAATGTGCATAAAGATCTAAACAATATTTCACTATTTTAAAATAGAATTTTAAATATTATTTGAGGTTGCTAGCAACCACTTGGATTCATATTTTGCATTCTTTTGCGATCATCTGGTATAGATATGTGTGCAGTACGTTGAAAATTTGAAATAGACGTAATAAAAAAAACAATGCATTCATTAATTAATTGGATCTCACACAATCTTGTTTATTGGATGACGTTAATGCCACGTGTCTGTCCATACCATGTCTATGGTTTGTGTCTGGGCTAATGTGAAAAATGATAATAATCATTGCAAACGGCTAACTAGCTAAACAAATAGGTGTGTGGGTGTACGGATAACGAGCATGTGAATGTAATAAGCTAATAAGCTGCCTAAAATTTACATCAAATTTATATATGTAGGCTCTATGTGTATAAAAAAATGTCTATATATAAAATGTGTATGCGATAAATCATAAAAAATTACATTAAAAAATATTGCAACAGTCGAAAAAAGTTGTCGAATTAATGCCCAGGAAGAATCATCATTCCATATAATCACCATACGATCGCACTCAGGCCGATTTCAGCGGTATACGTTGTTTGATTACCTATAGTGAAAGAGGCGAGATAAACATTTGTAAATTTGGCTTGTTTGCCGTGTTTACCATTAAATACTAATAAAGGCGAAAAATCAATTAAGACGCGTGTGAAATACGTCAGTGTGGATGCTAAATTTAGGCGGGCGTATTAGCCGCCTGTTTTTGTTTGCCATCGATAGACGTCTATAAATAGCGGGGGCGTCAACTGAATCATCGGGTCAAAACCAGCCGCAGGAAATGCGTTTTCCGCGTAAAGAAAACTCAATAAAAAGTAACACGCAAAGCCAAACATATGGAAAAGGAATAACAACAATAATCAAAGATTTTCTCGATAATCGCATTAATTAAATACCCTAATTTAGCCTGGTCCTTTGACTATGGCTTTTGTAATTTTAATTTAAGAAAATAATAAATTTACAAAAATATCCTTACAAGCACAGTTAAATGCAATTATAATTTAAACTTGGATTATGAAAGTTTGAAATTTTTAGCTAATACGCTAAGAATAAAGGCATTGAAAAAAAGTTATAAAAAAATTTTTTTGCCTGAGGTTTATTTAGTTAATTTGGTAGGAATTTTTTAAAAGCCCTTTACGATTATTGAAATCATCAAAGATCAATGATCACTTATGAAATTGATTAAGTTATTATCTAAGGCAAAAGTATATTATAATTCCTTTTCTACACAAAATATTTATTTTCCATCTATATGACAGTTATATACTACAGATAAATATCAAATTTCGTGAATGGGAGATATCTTACAGACAGACAGACAGACTTAACCAAAGTGCCCAATCTTTTAATACTGATGAAATATAAAAACCTAACGTTTTTTTGCAGCCAATCTCATAAATGCGCTACACACTTGTTCTTAAAGTTATAATACATTTTTCAAGTGTATAATGAAATCAATAAAATCGTCGATTAATGGTATCGAACTAACCTCAGAGCACATGTTTTTGTAGATCTCGTCGGTATCCCAGGGCCCGCGTTCGGGCAGGGCGATGCCACGCCTACGCAGCTCCTGAACACAGTCCGTCAAATCGAAAATGGGCAGGGGATCGATGCTGGCCTTGGCCACCTTGCCAGCCAAATACTCTACGTAGTGTGTGCTACAAAAAAACGATTAAATGGGGGTTTTCATATATATATGTATATATATATATATATATATATATATATATATATATATATATATATATATATATATATATATATATTATGTGTGGAAAATTCGGGGTTTGTCGCAACCTACCGACACATGCCCGCGTGCTTTTCGGGCACATCGCTGTTGCAAACGGTATCCACCAGGCCCTGGGGCGTCTCCTTTTGCAGCGGGATGGGGCAGCGTGCCAGGGTACGCGCCTTGCTGGAGCTGCTGGGCTCATCCGCCATCTCCGCGGGCTCCGTGTCGAACTTGACCCGGTGCTCCTTCAGCAGAAACTGCAGCTGCAGCGGTATCTTGTCGCGCAGATAGAACAGACAGTTGCGCGGATGATGGGCGTGGAGACCCAGCTTGGCACAGTACGGCGAAATGTTGCACTTGGCGCCCATCATGAAGGGCCTGGCGCAGCCATAACAGAACTCGAATTTGCACTGGGTGCAGGTGAAATGCATGCAGCCGCCCCTGGAAGAAACATTAGATATAATATATAAATAATTAATTAATTAATTAATTTTTAATTTAATATTAATATTAATTTCAAGCTTACATGCAGTCTGTCAGTTAGTATGTATATATAGGGAGGGTATTTATAGATTATGTTAAATGTTTGCCCACCTGGCCAACGAATACCGGAACTTGCACTTGGGACAATCGATGCCATGCTGGGCCAAATGCTCCTGCACGCCCTGTGCCTGCAGCTCAGGATCGTTCTCGCGCTTCCATTCCAAGTACGCCTCACAGGTGGAGCCCTCGTGCTGGCGCTCCCACGGCTTGCGGCACTGGGCGCAGGTCACAGAGCCGCAATCGGGACAGATTAAACGCTTTTGCTTGGGACGGGCGAAGAAACCCGAGGAGCATTGTATGCACCACTTAAAGTTGGGATCCTGGAGCAGCGTCCGATCGCGCAGCTTGCGCTGGAAGAGCTCGTGCACGTCGTTGTCCAAAATGCTCTTGAGGAATATGTCCAAATTGGAGAAGTATTCCAGATGCTCATCCTCGTGCTCCGACACGTTGCTCAGCTCGGGCAGCTTACAGTACGGACAGCTGCAATCGTTGATACTGCGGTCGGTAATCTGTTGGGAAAGTAATAAAAGTTGACATTAATGAAATACCCTGTAATTGAGTTGAAGGCTTCTGAAATTAGATAAGGCGGAAGTTAAAAATGGCAATTTATCAGAATATATTGATATAATAATATAGATTTCTAATTGTTTTATATCAATATCTCAGTTAGATGAATTATAATCATATAATAATATAATATAAAATATTTTTAATATTATTGGCACATTATTTTCCTTACAGAAGAAATAATGTAGTATTGTATTTTTATAGGCTAAAGCTAAACTTCTTATTGGTGTCAATATCTCAGTGAAAAGGAAAAATTGTTGTGGTATAGATTCATAATAAGATAATATAATATAATATAATATTTTTGTATTGCCACATTATATTCCTAATGTGAAATAAATAAAAAATACTATTTTCCTAGATGAGCAAAGGTTAATGTTAAATATTTAGCCAATATTTATAAGCTAAAGCTAAACTAATTGTTTCTATAAATGTCTGATAGTGAAAGGGTTAATAGCTATTATTATTATAATATTAATTTTTTTTGTCAAAGTGTTTTCTTTTCCTTCAACGGTTTGTTCTTTGTGAAAATAAGGTAAAGCTAACTTATTTTTTTTATTACTTTAAGTACTCTCTCACCTGTACGGTGAAATAGCTCTTGGCGCATTGCTTGCAGCACTTGTGGGTGCACTTGAGCATGGACACAATTTGATTCATCGGGTAGTTGTTCATGCATAATTCGCACTCCTGCTGCAGCATGGATATGGCCTGATCCAGGTCGGAGCACTCTCTGGCCGCCCACAGGGCGACATCCTCCTGGAACTTCATGTTGACCAGGGTGGCGGCAATCTGCGCCTCCGCGATGTTCGTCACCAGCTGCTGTGCCACATACTTGCGTGCCAGGACCTGTAAATAAGAGTAGAACCAATTAAATCAGGTATTTCCTGAGCTATGCTCGGGGGTTTACACACCGCTGGTTCCTCGATCACCGGCTCCTGGACACTGGCATAGGCGCGAAAGACGGGCATGCTGAGTTTACGCTGCAGCAGCTCCGCCTTGAGTGGTGCAGCTTGCCCCTCCTGCGCCTCATCCTGCTCGCTGGCCGAGGTCTCGTAATCATCGTCCGAGAAGCACGTTTCGTGATATTTCTTTTTGGGTAAACGTGGCTGAGTTCGGGGCTTGAGCAGCGCATTCAGCGCCGCTGCCCCACTCGTGCTGGGCCCATCCAGTGTGGTTTTCGTATTGAACTTATTGATGGCATCACTCATCGATTTCTTGTTGGTTGGACTGCTCTTGAGGGGCCCTCGACTGCTGGCCGGTGTTTTAGTTGCTGCCTGTTTTTGGAGGAACTCCTGCTGAATGCGCTTCACCGAGGAGATGCCCATGGGCGCCGAAAAGGATTTCGAACGCAACGGCAGTTTCTTGCCGTTCTTTGTGGCGTTGACGTTCGAATTGTGATTGTTGTTGGTGTTGATTTCATTTGTGGGCTTGGGTATTTTGCTAACTGTGGACTTGGTGGTTTTGGTGGTGGTGGTGGTGGTGGTGGTGGTTACCTTTTTGGGCTCTTCCAAAACAGTTTCGCTGGGCGGCTCCAGGGGTCGGCTTTCGGAATCGATAATGGGTGGAGCGGAAGTTAGGGGTAGGGCAGCTGCTTCATCTTGTTGAGATTCTGTTTCCAATACAATTTCCATAGGCAATTCCGCTGGAGGACTTTCGATTGGAGGTGGGTTAGGTGTTGGAGTTGAGGCCAAGTCCTTAGCTGAAGTCTCAACTACGAGGGCATGCTCTGCCAGGCTCATCCTTGGCTCCGATTCCTGCCCAGGTGCTGCAGCTGGTCGCATCTCACTCTCTGGCCCCACTGTGCCTGTGAAAGAAACAGCCTCGTTTTCTACACCTAACTCAGTTTCATGATTTGTGGACGTGACGGATGAGGTGCTTATGACTGTTGCATGCGTGTCAGCCAGCTGATTTTCAATTGCCACTGCCCGCGTCCCCAACTCCTCCGCCTCCACTTCCTCTTCATCTTCTTCCATGATATCCTCAATTTCGGTGCCTTCTTCGTCGACCAAACCAGCGGCGGCACCGCTGGAGGCTTCCTCAATGAACGATACCTGCTCGTTGTAGGTGCCCTCCTCTTCGCCCTCGCTGTCGTACCATTCCTCCTCTTCGCCCTCATCGTACTCGTCGGAGTAGTCCTCGCTGTAATCCTCCTCGTCTGTGGACTCAAACTCATCCATGCTGATCTCATCGCGCATTTGTTTGATCAAACGTTGCGTGTCTTCCACAAGTTCGCTTAAATTTTGCTTGGCCGGATCTCCGGATGGTATGAACTCCTTGAGAACCATCGGTTCCACCTCCGATTCACTTGAATGTGAACTGATTGTTGCATTGCTGGGCGATTGAGCCAGCTCCAGGTGTTCCGTAGGCTCCTCCGTCGGCTCCTCCGTGTTGAGAACTAGCAAAACTTCAGTGTCTGACGATTTGGGTGGATGCTCCTCGCTGTCCAAACTATAGAGCTCCGTGTCGGAGTGGAAATCGTCCTGAATGCGCGGCTCCTCACCGCTGAACTCCGCGGCATCTTCAAACACCTCCTCGGAGTCGTTGGGCGTAACAACTTCAGCTGGCTCTGTTGTATTTTCTGCTTCTTCAGCTTGTAGGCTGTCCGCTTCTGCTCGGTTTGCCTTAGGATCCTCCTGGCTTTCGGGAGTTATCTCAACCTCAGCTGGTGTTGGCGTTTGTGTACTATTTCTGCTACCGCTGCGCAAACTATTTGTGCTGAGAGTTCTCACGGGTATTTTTGAGAAACGTTTCGGACTGCGTTTCTGATTGGCAGCGATCGTTGCGATTAGCTCAAGGGTTGCGCTCGTGGCTAGCTCGGTCTGTTGAGGGGCGGCTGGAACTTCAGTTGTTTGCTCAAACTTTACATCTAATGGAGCTTCGCTTGGCATTGGAGCTTGGATTTCTTGAAGCTGTTCTGCTTCAAGGCTAGGAATACTCGCTTCAACTTTTGCTAGATTATCTCCAGCTGTAGATAACAGTGGTATGCTTTGGATCTCATTAGTATCCTGTACACTTGCTATGTTTTCCGAGCTTTCAACTTCAGCAGAAGCCTCTGGATTTCCATCTTTAGTTTGCGTAACAATTGTTGCAGAGGGAACTACAGCTGGTTCAGCTTCTAATTCAATGTTTGCTCCTGCTTCAGTTTGTAATTCCTCCTGAGTGTCTCTTGATTCAACTTGTTCTCCAGCTTTAGCTTCTTCCTTAGCTTCTGTTCGTAATAGCGTTTTAGTTTCTTCCGCTTCAGCTTGTAATTTCACTTCAGTTTCATCCAATTCTCTTTCTGCTTCTCCTCCACTTTTAGCTTCTCCTTCTTCAGCTTTAACTTCTCCCTCTTCAGCATGTAATTTCACTTCAATTTCTTCCACTTGTGCTTTTGCTTCTCCTTTAGCTTTAGCTTCTTCCCTTTCAGCTTGTAATTTCACTTCAGTTTCTGGTACTTCAGTTTTTACTCCTCCTTCAGCTTTAGCTTGTATCCCTTCGACTTGAAATTTCACTTCAGTTTCAACTCCTACTTTTACTGAATTTTTAGTATCAGTTTCTATTTTAGACTCTGGTACTACCTCAATTCTATCACTGACTGAAGTAATCTGAGGTTGTTTTCTCTGCCCCTAGCTTCGGTTCGTTCCGCCTTTTTCTCTGCATTGTCGGGCATTCTATTGCGATTGGCAGGCCTTTGACTTTGTTCTCGAGTTCGTCCTTTTTTCGGTAGTTGGGATCGTTTATTTCTTTTATAAGCTTCTCGGCTAGTGCTGGGCCTATCTTCCGGTTCGTTGGCTGTCTCATTTTCTCTCATCTCAACCTTCAATACGATTTCTCTCTCTTTGGTTAGAGTCTCTTCTGTCTTTTCAGTAGCTTTTTGCGAGCTGTCTGTAGTTGCAGCGACAGTATTCCCATCGGTCTTTAGGGCTGACTGCTCTTTCTCTTCTCCCGCAGCTGCCACTTTGGGCGCCACATAGCTCTTGTAGATAATATGCTCCGCATCTTCCAAGTCACTCGGTTCCCATTCCAGTTCATGCCATCTCTCCATGCCGCGATCGAACTCCAGCTTGAAGTTGCCGATTTCCGTGGCATAAATAAAATTCGTTGGGAGTTCCTCGCGTATGGAACTCTCTCTCAAATTCGGCTTGATGAACTCTTCCATGATGTAATCGCCAGGATCAGGCGCTGGTGTGGGCTCCTCAGGCGCTGCTGTGATTGGGGCTGGCTCTACTTCCGTGGGCTCCATTAGCTCCTGCTCCACCTGCTGCACCAGATTGGGCACAATGTCCTGTATGTGCTGCCAGACAAAGTTTTTGACATCGTCGCTGGATTTGTCGCCCGGGGATTTCAGGGTGTTGATGGGACTCTTTGTTAAAATACGCATAACTTCCGGATCCGTTTCGTACTCCTGCTCGGCCTTGCCCTTGAGACCCTCCAGCATGGTTTCGATTGAACGCAAAACCTCCTGATTCTGCTTGGCCTGATTCTGTTCCATGTTGCCGATGAGTATTTCGAGATTCTTGAGCGTGCTGTCCTCCAGCTGGTAGGGACTGGGCGTGGCATACGCGGACTTGGCAGGACTTGGACTGTCATCGAATGGACTCTCACCCGGCGCCATTTGCAGGCAGTCCAAGGCATGTGTGTTGAGAAACTCATGGATATCTACACGACAGATGGCGAGATGGAGATAACATGCGAATAGAGAAATTGTGAATTGAGCATTTGAATCGTGTGGCATGGCATTCGAACTACAAACTAACCCGAGCTATTATCAATCGCCGCACACTCGTTCTCCACGCCGTTCGGCGAGCCCCAGATGCGCATCAGAAACGGCTTGAGCTGCGTGCGATTCAGCTCCATCAGCGCCTGCTCCACATTACCTTGATGCGCCGT
This sequence comes from Drosophila robusta, assembly GCA_035043565.1. Taxonomy (NCBI): domain Eukaryota; kingdom Metazoa; phylum Arthropoda; class Insecta; order Diptera; family Drosophilidae; genus Drosophila; species Drosophila robusta. Next base: position 182,875 of record JAWNMW010000378.1, read on the forward strand.
CAGCGCGTTCACGATGTCCTCGCTGAGGAAATTCCCCTTGGCCGCCAGCTTGCGATATTTGTGCTGCCGCTGCTGGATGCAATCGGCCACCGCCTGCCAGACATTTCCGCCGGAACTGCGCAGTGCCTCGCGCGCCTCGTTCTGCGATATCGTGCCAATTGTGTTCTCCGCCCGCTCCTGGCCGTACTTCGTGGACAGACTCTGAACGGTCTGGACCAGCTTGTGCCAGTTCTCGCGCAGCCACTGGATCGGATGTAGGTCGGTGCCGCAGTACTTCAGCGCGGCCTCCAATTCCTCCACCGTAAACTTGTAGAGCTCCAGTTCCTTCAGTATGATGTGCATCTCAATCTCCGGATCGCGCGCCGGCTCGTGTTTATAGCCAACGGAGTCGTGGGGCAGATCAAACGGCGAAGAGGTTTGCTGTGAGGGAGAATAAAAAATGCCATCAAACATGAAAATCGGTTCAGTTTTGACAAGGTTATGGGTGTTTGAAATATGCAAGCTGTGGATCCAAGAGATTTACATGCCAAAATTTTTGACAATTTTTGCATGATTTTTGACATAAAATGTGACCCCCTCAGAATCGGTTTTAAAGTTGATTTTTATACTAATTGTGACAACCGCAATCGATAAAAAATAGAAATTCCGGATTCTAAATTATGAAAAAAAAATTTTCGAAAATGAGTAAGGGCGGAGTACATGATATTTCATTAAAAAAATAAAAAAAAATTATTTTTAGTAATGAATATATTTGAAATGTCGAATCTAGAGGACAAACCATGAACAAATTGCCATCAAACATGAAAATCGGTTCAGTTTTGACACAGTTATGGGAGAGCTTCACATGTCAAAATTTTTGTCAATTTTGGCATGATTTTTGACAAAAAATTTGACACCCTCAGAATCGGTTTTAAATTTGTTTTTTATACTAATTGTGACAAGCATCAAAAAAATGTTTTTCCAAAATGAGTAACTACTGTGTACTGTGAACGAGTATTACGCAGTCGGCTACGTCTGACTGCAACGTTCTTACTTGTTTGTATTGAAGAAAAAATTTAATTTTTGTTATAACAACACATATGTCTGTTATGTTTCGACCAGCCTAGATGGGTAGTGTAGACGTAATTTTATCAAAAATCTACATACCATCCAAAAAATTCAGATTTGTACGAGTTTAAATAAATGAATTATTTTTCATAACAAATTTGGTGTGTTATTAAAAAATATGAAAATCCTTTGCTTGGGAGTGTTTTATATATGCGATATACGAGCCAAATAATAGTTGTGGTGTATCTAGGAATCCTACTTTTCAAGATCTACTCATTTTAAATATTTATAAAGAGATTAGATCCTAATGTTTGAAGTGGAAAGATTAATAAAATATAATAGGTTACATAAATACCGAGATTAAAAATTTAATTTTAATAGAATTAGAAAACATGAATTAAATAAAATAAAATTAATCAAAACAAATAAGAACTTTGCACTCGGGAGTAAATGACTGGCCAATACTCGTTCACAGTAATATAATAACAGCTTAAAGCAGTCAAACAAATTGGAAAACGCTAACGCTTGTTTTTTTATATATAGGGTAAAGAAAGTTGTTTACTGACTGTTACATAGATTTTTACAACTTTATACCAGATGGAGAGTATAACTGAATGAATAATTCGACTTACATGCTGTAAAGATCTCAAGTCATTTATAAAGTTTGGCCGTCTCGTAAGCTGCCCGGTATTAGGTTGACTCGATTCCGTGTTGTATCTTAAATCGTTGGAGCTGCGATAGTGTTCGTTCTCCTGCGGCAGCTGTGAGCTGCTGCGGTAGTACGGTTTCCGTTCAATCTTGACCGGTTCCGGAGTTTTAAAGCGCTCCTGTACAGCCGCTGGCTCCGGCTCCGAGGATGCGCCAAAGGGCAGCGCATCGTAGGTCTGCAAAAGTGGCCCAATTAACCAGTTAAGCCTATAAGATCTTATAGATACACCTAATTCTCTTTTCACGTTTTAAAACGTTAAAATGTGTCGCCTGATTTGTTTTAGCACGATTTGAACTATTCTATGAATTCCTTTATTGATTTAGTTTTTTGCGAATCATAATTTTATTTCATAATGAATTAAAATGTGTAAGCACGGAAAATAAATCCTCTAGTTTACTCTAACAAGAAGTGATCCGAGTTATAGTTTTAAATTTACTTTTTTATTTTTTTGAATTTGTGATATTATTCTCTTTTGCTAGAATTGTTTTGTTCTAACCCGATTTGTAATATACTATGAATTCTTTTTGTACATTTTTGTTTTTATGATTTTTTAAATTGTGTTCTCTGAATTTCTTTTATCCTCCCTCCTCGGAAAAGAAAAATTTTAAAAGAAAAATAGATCTCATTAATCGACTAATATTTTCGTTTTTTCAAATCATAATTTATATAAAGTATATATATATATAAAGTATTATATAAAGCTAGCAAGACATTGTGTAATATTATTTATTACTTTTAAGTGGGTTTTTTAGGTCTGGCACAAATCTGCTATTTTTCCATTAAGCCAATATCTTTTTTCAAACTAATTGCTAGGAAACGTATCTATCGTGTAAAAGGAGAATTAGGTGCATTTGCTTTTTTCGTTACTTGTGTGGAGATGCTCTGCGGTGGTGGCGAGGTGCCCATTTCGCGACCCTGTCGCCTTGGATCTTCCGGTTTGGTGGTTAGCTCCCGGGGCGGAGTGCCGCCGCAGCCGGTGGATACTTTATGGGCCTGCTTGAGGACCTGTTCCGCATGTGCCTGTATGCTCTCATCCAGGGTATTCCATATATTCTCAACGGATTCTGGAAGGTATTACGGATGAGAGCTTTAGTGGAAAAACAAAAGTCGGGCATATTTGGTTTTTGGGGACATATGATTTTGTATTTCGTATCGTTTCATTAAATGCGTTAATTGTATGTATTTAACAGTTACACTTGGTTATTACAGGGTATTGTTATTGTATAACAAAAGTACGTTTCAGCTCTTGGTACCCTCGAAAAATGAGATTTTCTTGAGAATCCTACCTTTGTGTATGAAACCCTTGCCGAGCGAGCTCTCGGCTGGCTTATCCGTTGTGGTTTTCAGCTTGGACTTGATGGCCGTTGCGGGTTTCTTGGTGGTGCTGCTTGCGGCCTGTTTGGCTGTGGTTTGCGGTATGCTGACAGCCTGCTCCACTGGCTTTATCGATTTCATGGAGCTCTTGCGCACCAGCTGCGGCTCCGTGGAGCTGTTTGTAGTCTTGGGTTCAGTTGTGGTTTTGGGCTTGAGGGGCGTCTTGCAGGGCGTCTTGCAGCATATGGCACAGATTTTTATATTGGGTTCGTTGACGAAGGTGCAGAATTCGCATTCCCACTCGTGATCCGGCGTCGAGGGCGGCGGCCCCAGGTCATCTTCGCCGGCCTCGACTGCAGCTGGCGACGTCTCCTTCGCTTCGGGCTCGCTCTCGGTGGCCGTGACCTCCTCAAGCACCTCCTCGTACTCGGATTCGCTTTGCTCCAGCTTGATCTGGGCTGGCTTTTTTGGCACCACCGCCGCTGCCTGCGTATTCTCATCCCGCATCTCCGGCTTGACTTTGGGCGCGGCCTTTCTGGCCTGCTGCTGGTCCACCTCCCGCAGCTTCTGCTGGATTTTTGCCTGGACGAGGGCGCGTGCGCCCGAACCCTCCGACTCCAGATCGGAGTAGATGCGACTGGTTTTCGGCGGATCCGGTGGCGTTCGCTTCAAGGTGCCCCCATCGAGAGGCGCGTCCCGTCGCTCCGGCAGCCACTCGCTCTGCACGGACTTGGCTATGGAGCCGCGACGATCGCGCATCTTGTGTTGCTGCCTGCCGCCTGGCTGTGCCCGCTGCTCCCCGTCCAGCTCATCCTGCGCGCCGTTGTTAAGCAGCTGCGAGGCGCTGGACATGCGCCGCTGCCGCTGATGATGTTGGTGGGCGCGCGAGGCGCTCGTCATGCCAGATCGATTCGAGACCAGGGAGCGGCGATCGTCCTGATCCGAGTCCTCGTCATCGGTCAGCTCGTCGTCCACGTAGCTGCTGCGCTTGCGCCGCTGCACGGACATCGACTTCCGGCTGGGCGTTGGCGAGGCCGCGTAACGGGCACGGGACGCGGCATGCGAAGCAACTGTGGGTGGCATGCCCATGACGCCTGCGGGCGGGGAGGGAAAATGAACAGGGTTTCAGTCATGGTCAGTCATTATCTTAGCTTCATCGTGGCTCACCTGGATGCATCATTGGATAGCCCGAAGCGCCGGGATACACATTGGGCATCATCCCGCGCTGGGTCATGAAAACGGGCGGAGGATAATGCGGATGCTGCTGCTGCAACTGTAACTGCTGCTGATGCGGCAAATAGCCGGCGCCCACGTTGAGCGAAAGATTCGAGTGGTTGAACTGCTGCTGCGACCCAAACTGGGACCACTCCTCGCCCGGCATCTGGCCGTGCGGATGCGGCGGCCAGTTGCCCGGCTGATGGCAGCCGGCGCAGTTGAGCTGGGCCAAGGATTGGGCCTGAAAGCGGGAGGAAGAGGGCAGGAGATATTCAAATTATGTCACAACAAATTTAAATTTAAGGAGACGACTTCATGCATATAAAGTATATATACACTTGGTCTGTAGAAATCGAGAAGAAACTGTTATATCGTGCACCATGAACTAGGTTTGTAGAGGAGGAGTTGAATCCCTGATACTGTACGGATGTAGTGTTTATGTTAGCCAAAGATTATAGTATATTAGGTATCTGCAAGGGTATTTAATCTTCGGATAATTATATCCTCTCCAGTAAATTTAACTTTTGTAGATAAAAAACAGTACCCTAGCTATCCCAAGGGTATTTATTTGTCGGCAAGCAGATGAAATTATTTCCTTTAAAGGAAATAGTAAAATTTTACCTGAATCCAAGGGTATTTAATGTTCGGCAAGCCGAGGAAATTATTTCCTCTTCAGGAATTTTTGTATAATGAAAACAAAAGCTAAATATAAATATGAAAAATATCCCACATTACTTCCATTGGTTGTGGCCAAATATGAAAATATATCCCACAGCTGGGTCTACTTGACTGCAGGGGTATTTAGTAAGCCTAGGAAATTATGTCCTTTAAAGGAAATGTGTAAATTTTTGTAATGCAAAAATACACAATTGATTAATTATATCCCACATTCGGTTCTAGTTGTCTGCAAAGGTATTTCATTTACGGCAAGTCGGTGTTAATTTTATAATCTCCAGAAAATTTAATTTTAGTATAACAAAATAAATCACGATTGACTTTGATTGAAAGGGTATTTAATCTTCGCCAAGCCAATGAAATTATTTCGTCTCCCGGTACTTTTAACTTTTTGTAATACAAAAGAAAAATTTTTTGATTGTGGATTAAAATAAATTTCAGATCTGGATCTAGCTGAAATTCATCAAGTCGAGGATAATTATTTTGGAATTTTTGTATAACAAAATAAAACAGGATTGATTGTGTGGATGAATATTGAACTGGTTATCAAGATTTAAAGGACTCACCTGCTGCATGCGCTGATTGGCCAGCCAGGCGCCGCTGGGCTGGTGCTCGGCCAGAGGACGCCGCTGCCTGTTGAGGCTGTTCAGGTTGAAGACGGAGGTGCTCATTTGGCGGCGCTGGGCGCCCGCGGCCTGTCGTTGTTGTAATCGTTGTTGTTGTTGTTGTTGGAACAGCAGGGAATTGTGAAAATTGTGTGAATCATCCGATAGATCAAAATGCGATGAATTCAAACCGGATGACATGCTGCCGGAACGAAAATGCGAGGGCGATGAAATGTTTGACCAATGCTCGAAGTTTGGCAAATGCTGCTTGGGGAAATGTACAAGAAACGAGAAAGAGAAACAGAGAGAGAGAGAGAGAGAGAGAAAGAGTGAAGGGCGAGACAAGGACAAGACAAGCACACATTACGATACGATACGATATTGATGAGGGTATTCTCTGGATGGGGGAGATGTGCCGCAAATCCTGCTGCTTACCTGTTCGCTGCCCATGGCGGAACTGCCGGAGTTGCCCGCCTCGGGCGCCTGCGCCTTCTGCTGCCGATAGCGCAGCTGCAGCTGGGCCATGCGATCCAGCGTGGCGCTCGCCTTGCTCTTGATCCTCTCCAGCTGCACGGAGGGCGGTCGGCTGATCGTATCGAATACTGACTTCGGTGTGCCCGAGCGCGAGGAGCCGCCGCCCTCGCTGGGCGCCGGACGCGGCGGCTCCGGCAACGGCCGGTTGTTCATTTGGGGCGCTGGGGGGCCGCGCCAGCCGCCGCTGGACTTGTGCGAGGGCGTCGGCGACGGCGGTGGCAACATCTGCAAAAGAGTTCGCTTTGGTTTCCAATTCGGTTTTGCTGTTTGCATTACTCGTTCGCTTAGTCATATTGGGTTTGCGGAAGGTCCTTGCTGTCCGTCTGTCTGTCCGCATGAACGCTGCTTTTAAAATATATACACTAAATGCAAAACAAAATTTGTTGGAGTTTTTTGGAAACAAAATTAACCCCTTACTCTTTTTAAAACAACTTTTTTCCAATTTTTAAAGTCGTAAATTTATTTTTTAATCAATTGTACTAAAACTATTCATCAACCTTTTTTGTTTTTGCCAAAAATAATTCCATTATTAAATACAAATATTGACATTTTTCAAGCTAACCTAACTTTGTCAAAACTAAACCAATTTTCATGATTTTTGTCGTTTTGGTCTCTATATTGATTTATGTATTATTGCGAAAAATATGTTTTTCAGTTTTTTGGTATAAAAAAGATCATTTACTCCCCTCTTAATCATTTTCGCAACATTTTGTTTTTTTTTCAAAAAATAAAATTGTAAATTTCTATTTCAATCGATTGTGTTTGTCACAAATAGTATAAAAAACAACAAAAAAATTTGTTGTCAAAAATCGAGCCACAATTGACAGCATTTTTGAAATGAAAAGCTCTCGATATGCGTTAGTTTCTGGGTTTTCTATGAGTAGGGTACTAGGGTACATATCCTAGTTATTACGTTGTGAATGAGTATTGCGCTGTCGGTTACATCCGACTGCAGCGTTCATACGTGTTTTTCGTTTACGTTCTGTTGTTGTTGGGCAGGCATTAAGGTATTTTCTTATTTGGTTGTTGTTTTCGTATTCTTTTTTTAAGGTTTTATTGAAGCATTCAAAATCGATTACAAACTGGTACTAAATGGACTAAATGGTAGCTAACTGCGCTGGCGTTTGGTTCGAGTACAGTAGTAGACAGTTTGTTTTGTTTGGTTTTTATGAAATCGTGCAGTGGCGTACCTGTTCCTTCCGGCCCAGAAACGGTGTCAACAGTCCACGCTTGCCGCGTCGCGGTGGTGCAACCGGTGGCGCGGCGCCGCCGCCGGCAGATACCTTCGGTGGTACGGGCGGTGTGCCCTGCTCCACGGCCTAGTTCAAGTAAGGATTAGAGCATTTTGTACTTCACTTTCTACGGCAGCTTACCTTGCGTATGTGCTGCTTGCGCTTGGGATGCTTGTGGAACATGTCGTCGCACGATGCGCAAAAGATTTGTCCAGCGCACTCGGCACAGGTCACCCACGGATTCTGAGATCCGCACAATGTGCATTTCAGTTTGTTGTCTATATGAAAAAATGAATATAAAACTTAAACAAATTATATAGAAGTTAAATATAAGGTGCGGCAAATACGTAATATTTATAGGTGGTATATCAGAATCTACTATAATTTATCACACATTTTTAATGATTATTTTTAATACAATTTTAAATATTTATACGAAAATAGAATAAATTTTATATTTTATGAAGATCATAATCAATTATCTTTATGCAAAGAGCAAAAAGTAATTTTCAGATTAAATCATTAAATTAAATATCCTTCATCAAAAAATTGTATGTCAGAAATTTTGGGGCTTAGATGGTTACCTCGTGTAGAGGTGTGTGATTAAATATTACTCAAAACCATTTTTATACTCCTTAATGTAATTGTGATAATTATGGCATTTCTTAAAGTACTTTTTAATACCTCTGGTATTTTTAAGAATACTACTCAAGTGTTTCCTGTAATTTTGAAGTTTTTTTATTAAAATGAATTTGGGTAAATCTATATAACAGATTGAAGAAAGCATCTTCGACCCCATAAATTATATATTAAAATATAATACAATCTATAAATGACATTTAGATTATTGTTATCTAAAGTAGACGCAGATTAAGAATATTTCTTTTTTTTGGACACCTGTATAATAGTTCATATTTAATAATATGTTTTAATCCCAGCAATTGCATTAATCCACTTGCCTGGCGTTTTGGTGCGAATCTGAGTTGTTTTCATGGGTTCATTGGAGTACTGCTGTTGGTTGGAGAACTCGATGACTTCGTAGTCGGGTTCGGGTGTGTTCTTCGTTTTGGGAGGCACTGTCGGCACCTTCAGTTGAGCTCCATTGCTGGCACTTCCATTCATTGGCGTGGGCGGCGGTTTGGGTCCAATGCGATCGTGCGTCTCGGACTGCAACAAATGCTCAAGCGTATTAGTACAAAAACAATTCCAACTCAATACAGAAAGAGAGAAACAGAGAGAGAGGAAAAGATCTCTGGGTTGATCTACTCACCACCCAGGCGGGCATTGTGCGTATGTTTTTGTTGAGCAACTGTTGTGTCGACATCTTTGTCGTTATCTTTATCTTCGCCTTAATGTGGGGCCAGCCGCTCTGTCGTGCAGTTTTCTTCTTATTCTATTTTTTTTTTGGATCTGTTGCTGTGCATATTTTGGGTATTTTGTAAAAAGTTATTATAGCATATGTGTGGCAAATACATAAACATAAGAGCTATATCGTTGATTTGTTAATGATGAGTTTATGTGCTCTTAAAAATTAATGTTTTTTTCCTTGGGGAATGGAAATGTTAAGTTTTGATAAATATAGTAATATAAAAATATTTACATATATGTATATATATATATATATATATATATATATACTTTATTTTTCTTGAATCATATTTCTATTTTACTTCACTTCATTATTATATCATATTTCATTATTTCATTACTTTTCTCATCCTTTATTTAGATTTTCTTTAGAATTTTTTGCCAATTTTGTCTATATATATATGTATATATATACATACATATATATATGTATATGTATATATATATTTATATATATATATATGTATAAATATACATATATTTCCCTTGCTTTGCACACTTCAAAAGACTTCATATGCAATTACACAGAACTGCCATATAAATATATACATATATATATGTTTTTTTTTATATATATTTGTTGAATATATTTAGCCTGCTCACCTAAATTTTGAGGCAAGTCTCTAGGTAAAAGCTGCATGCAGTGCGAAATGCAAACGCCCAATCGCCGCCAGAGTTGCTCCACGAATAGACCGTATAAATATAGGCCAAAATTTGTAAATTCAAAACAAGTCTAAACTAAAAGAAGAAGGCGACTAAATGATACTCTATACAGATTTATTGACACATTTCTATAATCAGCAAAATATATATTTAATATTACTTTTTAAGTAAGCGAAACGTATTTTATGTCGTATATGCTAAACATTTCTTAAATTAAATTGTCCTTTTTATTAACGGTTATAATTTAAATTAACTCGTGATAAGCCTAGAAATATACAATGTTTTTTTTTTAAATAATTTGAGAAGCTACTATTCAAGGATTCAAGAAATAAATTTATTATTAAATTAATTATGGCTGTCGTAATTACAAATTTACAGGTTATTTATGCTCTACGCAATAAACTGCAATTTTATGCAAAAATTGGTGTTGTTCATTTATGAAACGATGCGAAGCAAGCTAGAGAAAATTATTCGAGTGACTCAATTAGTGCGAGCTGACAGCGTGCCTAAGTGAAATTGAAAGAGAGAGAGAGAGAGAGAGAGAGAGCGAGAGAGAGAGCGAGAGAGGAAAAGACAGAGCGAAGTCTGAAAAGTAAAAGTTACATAGACAGAGAGAGAGAGACAGCGAGACAGAAGCAACAATGAAGGCAAGCGAATATATCAAATTAGATGTAAATAGTAAAGAGAATTTGAGCAATAAGCTCTAATTTGAAATCCAAGAGATTTTACGCGCCCTGAGTTAAAAGAATAAGCGATAAATATAGAAAACTAAAAGTTTTCGTAAAGAGAGGCAGACATTTATTGACGCAAATTTAATGATAGATAAAATTTCTAATATAGCATAAGAGAAAGCTGAGTAGACAATACGAAAGTACTGCAGAGAAGATTTAAATAGCGCTGCTTGCATTCTTATATGACATTTATGACATTATATGAATATATGTGTATATAGATAGGTATTTTGAGTTATAGAAGGGTTAGTAGTAATAATAACTCTTTAAGGTAGGTCAACTATGCGAGGAATATTTGAGTAACATAAACAGCTTAACAAAAATATATTGTTGTTATATATTTGTAGCTAGAATTTCTTCCATTTTCTCTTTTAAAAGAATGTTATTTCAATACTATTTTTATTAAATAGCATAAAATAAGAATGTTGGTTTGTTTTAGAAAAAATTAATATTATGTCAACAATTAACTTTATAATTAAAACTGATAGTTCTGATTGACTGTTTGATGATTAACGCACATACCAAAGCGCAAAGACTAATTTCTCAGTAGTTTAATTTTTTATACAATTGAAATTAGTTTAAATTGTGGAAAATTTAATTTTGAATAAATAGAAAATTGGTTAACATTTGTTGTGTATTTTTAGTCCAATGAAATAATCTTATGATCTTAGTAAGTTGGCTTGAAATCTGATTTAGAGCTTTTGGAGAATCCAGTTCTTTTCGGCCGATTGGCTTCCAGCTTATTATTAAATCTGCTTAAAAATTAAAAAAAAAGACGTGTCTTATATATTTTGGAAAATACAAAAAGCCCCCTTTTGCTGAATGCGGTGACAGTGAGATAAATTGGTGCAACTTTGATTTTAAATTCAAAAAAATGTTACTTAGGTTTAGTAAATTAAATATTAAATGTTCATATATCTTTAAGGTTTGTTTCTAGTGAATCAGTGAGCATATTTGAGCATATATTGAAACAGACACACTTTAAGCAAATGCAATTGCGTCTTTTATGTATCTTGACCACCGCATTTGCCAACGCCGCCTCCTTCGCCCCCTTCTTTCGCCACGTTGTCGTTGGCTGCTTCAAGTGGCAGCTGCCCTGGGAGCCCGCCATGCACACACACACTCACACATACTCACACGCACACACAGTAGTTGAACACACACGCAAACGAGCGCACGAACTATTTTTAAACACTTCATTTCTTGCCTTCTTATTAATTGCCTAAATTTTGCGTTTATTTTTGCACAATTTTGATTAAACTTTTTTCTTTAATAGGGAAAATTGAAAACAAATATATTTTTCCTATGCGTAAATTTCGATTATTTATTGAAATTGTGAAATGCCTTGAACTTTGAGCTGAATCTTTTCATTTTTTCTTTTTGGTAACTTTTGTGTTTAAATTTAGTTGTGTTTATTTTTAGCACACACCTTCTTTTAAAACTGTTTTGTTGGTTTTTTTCCTTCTATTTTTGCATATTAGCGATATTTGTTATTGAACGTTTTGGTTAAATTGTTGGACTGTGCGTTGTGGTACCCTTTATAAGAACACTTACATAATTCGATTTTACTTGCCACGTCCCGCCGCACTCAAAATTGCTGCTACCAACTGGCAGCACATGAATATATATAAACTTCTATATATGTTGATATACACTATATATATAGATGTGTATTGCCGCTCGACATTTAATATATTTTTGCTATGGTCTCGTTCGGCGGTCGTCTTCTAACAAACTGATTTGTCTGGCGGCTATTTGAACAGAATTTTTACTACAAATCCCCCAGTTTTTGGGACGTTGTCGCCGCAATATTATTTTCTTATTTTCTCTAATTCTCTATGTGTCTCCATCTATCTATTCCATCATGTGTGCTTTTCTCTTTCTGCGTCTATTTTGAGGATTTCGCGGTTTTTTATAAATACTATCAAGCATTGCGTACAGGAAAAGTTGTTCACTCGTTGACGTGTGTGTGCAAAGTTTGGGAAATGTGCTTTTCTTTGTGTTTTCATCTCCTCTTTTTGTTGTTAAACATTTTGCTGCATTTTTATTCTGTTTTTGTTTGTGACGTTGAGAGGCGGCTAAATAATTTATAGATTACTGTTGTATTTATATTTTTGTTTGCGTGCGATTCTTCCTGTATTTGCGTTGTGTTTTTTCCCCATGTCTTTTGCTTAGTATACCCTGCATTTTATGTGTGGGTAACGTACCATTTTTAGATTACTTAAAAAATACTATATTCTCTAATATCTTTAGTTCATTCTCTATTATTTTTAGTTCGTTATATATATCTAAAAAAATATATATTTTTTTAATAATTAATATTAGTCTCTTTAATAATGAAACTCGTTAATTTTTTTAATAAAATATATTTGGTTAAAATATATAGTCAATATATTATTTATATGTTTTTAATATAAATTTCGTACTTGTTATGAAATAATTATTATCAGATTATTCGTATATTACATTTTTTCCGGAATATTCAAAACGAATTTGAGGGTATCTTTTCGTCTTTAAATCTCGTTATTTGCTTAATTTTGTTATTTTTAAAAAATATGATTGAAATGCAAATGGTTTTTATATGCCGTTAAATGCAGTAAAAGATGTGAAAATATTTAGAACATGCTTCATATAAAATGTGCTGCAGCCCCAATAAGAAAAAATAAAAATTAAAAATGAATTCTATAAGTTTATTTGTATTTTAATATTTGCTACCAGCAAATATTTAATAATGTATAAGTATGATTAAATTGCCTTAAGTGTGTAAACGTATTTAACTAATAAACATATATTATTCTTAATTAAACACTTTTAATATGATTCGTAGTTCACCGTTTTGATAAACAAAAGTATTAAACCACTCCCCACTGCTATCAAGCAAATATAGAGGCCACCCACTTGACCCCCAACGACCTTGAACTATCTCTTGCTAAATGTTAATTAGTTTTATATGGAGTGCGAAAAATGGAAGCGTTTCCAAAGAAATAATTAGCAACTATAGATATCCTATACACACAAACATACACATATCCCGTTTCATATTCAGACTATTCAATTTAATTTTGCTATGCTGTACTCCATTATATTCCAAAAACTGGTACATATTTGGTTGTGAAAACCTACTAAAAAATATACAGGAAATTGATGTGGCAAAGTTCTTGAAATTCTTGTTTCTCAAGCTGGAAATAAAAAAGGATACTTCATTTTAAAAACCCTTCTGGATATAGCTGTGTTATTTCTACAAAAATGACATATTTTTAAATTTTCGTTAATATATTTTTTGGGTCCACACACCAGCTCCTAATATCAAATCACGTTTTAATTTTTTATATATATTTTTATTTAATTTTTTCCCACATATTAATGTAAAACTTCTAAATGTAAATTATTTATAAAAAATTCTATTTTCTTGCCATTTATTTCTGTATTTTATCACAATACGATATAGGAGAAATTTATTTAAACAAAAGATAGAGTAAATTTCAACAGCTTTATTATACCTGTTATAGCCTTTTTAGATTATTTGCCTATAAATAATATGCTAGCACGCTTCTGAAGCGCCACCTGCCGTCTGCGTGTTTGTGCGTATAAATAATATTTATAAATAAATGCGAATAGCACTTGCTGATGCAAATTATGGTCATTATTATTGGCGCCTCGCGGCAGCCTGTTAATTTGGAGGCACTATAAAGGCCAGTTGTGTGCGCAACATGTGGTATGAGTAATGCCATGGGACATACATGTATGTATACATACATGTATTTGTATGTGTGCATTTGTGCGGTAATGAGTGTAAATTGAGCCAACAATAAATGACATGCAAAACGGATTTGCCAGAGGGCCAAAGGCAAACTCGAAGACGAAGGCGAAGCCCAATAATTGCAGACACGCATTTTTGATAAGTCTGCGCTTGCTTTCTCTGTCTCTATCAGTGCCTATGCCTCCGTCGCCGCCTCTGCTTTGGCTCTGCTGGCAGCACCCACGTTGGCTCGGTCTCGACCTTGCCCGCTTGACGTCGACGCTGACAGCGCAAAATCGATGCTCAGCTGTGTGTTGGCAGCGCAGTCGAGCCGAAGGCACAACGTTCGGCTCGTCCAGCTGTTCGTCAACAACTGCAAATGCCGGCTGTTGTTGTTGTGCTTGTTGTTGTTATTGTGACTGTTGCTGCTGAACGCAAAAGCTCTGTGAAAGCTTTCAGAATTTCGGAATCGCATGCGAGAAATTGCTGTGGTACACGCGGTTTCTTAAAGCGAAAAACATTATTTTCGGCTGCATTTGCGAAGCGCGCGTTGCAGGAAACGCAAGTGAAACGCGTCGGAAAATCCAACGATTTTTTTTGCCCACTGCGTGATGCGCAAAAGTGTGCAAGGGCTGATAGGGGAGAAATATACAACTACAATTTGCTCTTTAGTGCAATTATTAAAGCAGTATATGAATGTTTGTATAGGTTATCAGTGTAGTTGTGTCTTTAATTGTGTCCCTTGAGCATAGTTTCATTTGCGTAATGCTCGTAGACAAATAAAAGAGGAAGGAAAAAATAACAAAGCACAACTCGATGTAATATACTAAGTGCGTTACTATGGAGTAACATGTTATATATAAATGTTATTGTAACTGGAAAAGCTTAAAGCCAAGCCCTGAAAAATAAATAAGAATATTAAACATGAATGTAAAAGTTGTTAAAAAACAATTTAGTTAAAGAAACCTAAATCTTTGCAACTACAAACGCTTTACGCATTAAAACACTTATAAAGTATTAAAACAAATTTAAAACAGCAAGAATTATAAACAAGCAATACATTTAATTTATTATAAATTAGCGTTAAAAATATAAAACAATTAATATAAGTATACGTTAGATTTTCTTTAAATATAAATGTGGGCTTATATTCTCTAAGGCAATCTTTAAAAGTGCCTGAAAACATAAAAATAAATAAAAAAATTTAATGAATTAAATAAAAAATTTAATGAATTAAATTAAAAAAATTTAATAAAAACCATAAAAAACTAATTTGAATTACACGAATATAAATAAATTTTACTACAAACAATAAATTAAAAGTGAAGTTGTTAAACAAAACTTTCAATCCGTAAAAAAATATTTAAATGTAAATAAAAATTTCTTCATGAAAAAACAGTACGTTTGTAACTTATTTGTTATGCATAAATACATATATTTTTAAGCAAACTTTATGAGGTTTTAAACCTTAAATATTTATATAAATATGTTATAAAATGTACTAATAATCAATATAAATAAAAACAAACATCAAAAAATAATTTTAAAAAATAAACCAAAATGTAAAATAAATGGTTTTTTGATACAAAAACTAAAAATATATATTAAACAAATATATTAAAAATAAAATTAATATGTATATATTTGCTATTGAAAAAGATGTATAATATGGAAAATAAATAGGCAAAATACATGTGTCTCTTAAGAAAATATATACATATTTATATGCGAAATGTGAGAAAGAGACAAATGAAAAGAAGTTAGGACACGCGGAAAACCCCGTTAAATGCAGCCAGGCCGCTAAATATAACTAAAAAGCAACTACAAAGATAATTTTTCTCTATCTCGGCAAGATTAAAACAGCTGCTCAAGACTTGATGTGAAATTGCGAAACGAAAGCAGAAAGCAGCTGGAATCGCTTTGTGCTATAAACGAAAAATCGATACTTGAAGTCGCAGCAGCAGCAGCAGCAGTCGCAGTCGCAGCAGCAACGTCGACGTCAACGGTCAGAGCAAACACATATTAAATGACGGCTAAAAATAGGTCTAACTATTAGATAAAAAAGAACATCAACACCAACAACAACAACCACAACAATGGTCGATGCAAAGCCGCCGCCCACTCGGGCGCCCACGCCGGGCACCCCGCCGGCCGCGTTCGCCGGCGAGAGATCCAAAATCAAATTGTTTATGGAGCGAACACCGAGCATCGGGGCGCTCAAGTCCAAATTTTTGACAGTGTTGGGCAACAGCAATGAGCTGCTCAATGGAATATCAAATAAGGTAAGGCCTTGATAATGAAAGGGGGTTGCTGGGGGTGTGTGTTGTTAGCGAGGGTGCCTTGTCTCTGCGCTGCAAAAAGCCAACAACTGACACTTTGATAGTTTCTGTTGCTTTTGCTGCTGCTGCTGCACTCGTTTGACCTTCACTTGGCCCGGATATTATTGTTTGATGACGCTCTAAGGGGGCTGTGTAGGTAGGGGGGCACTTTGCTCAGCTGTTTCCATTGTACTTGACTCTGGCTGACAGCTTTTGCAGTGGCTGCAGCGCAGTTGACGGTCATCTTTCTCCCTCTCTCCCGCTCTCCCTTGGTCTTCACATCTCTCGCCTGCGTCCTCTATTGAAATTAATTATTCGAGTGCCGAGTGCTCTTTACTCTATTTAAGTACGCCTAATTCTCTTTAAATTATACGCGTTAAAAACTTAGTCTCTCTCTTATATTATTTGTATGTCCTATGAATCCATTTTATGAATTTCGTAATTTAATTTGCACTGAATTATGAATTTTATTGTTAAACAAACTAGTTCAAGTGATAGCAGTAATATTGGAGTATTGCCCAAACGAATGCGTTTATTGTCAAAAAGTGACAATGAATAAAATGTTATGTTTATATAAGTATTATTTTTCTATATTATTGAATTTGTGTTAATTATTCAAATTTAATCATTTAAATGTGCAACAAGAGATTTTAAAAATTATTAATTGCACTTTTAAATTGTTTTTTTGGGTCTGAAACCAATTTAACAAAAACTTTTTTACACTATTTTGTTTTACAGCCAATTTTCATAATTTTACCTTCTTTTGCTTTTAATTATGGATTATGTCTTTCCCCTCCCTCGATACCTGTCTCATTCACTCCATAACAGCCTTGCGCGCCTTGAGATTTGCTGCATTTGCAAAAGCAATCAATTTAGTTGACTCTCTTGAGAGCTGCCAACTGCATCGGTAATCCAAGGTCAGAGCTTAGCTTAGTATTTACTCAACAACATTTTGCCTTGCCTTTGCTTTTGACTCTGCGTATTGCATTGAACAGTAACATTTTCTTTTATCAGTTTTTCCTTGGCTGAACAGCCTTTAAAATTGTCAGCTTTTTGTCATTTGAATTGCCCTTCTTTGCGATTCTCCCGAAAGCAAGTGGTGAATGCAATTCTTTTTTTTTTGTAGGTTAACACACATATGTACAACTACATAAGTTTATAGATATGTACATACGCATTTCTTTTATAGACAATCCCTTTTTCTTGACTCTACCGCTCGAAATTTCCTTTCTATACCCGTATCTGTCTCTATCTCGCTTGATATATCTTTGCCATTATACTAATTGGGACAACCTCAATTGATTAAAAATGTAAATTTGTAATTCTAAATTGTGGAAAAAATTTCGAACACGCCCCCACAAATTAAAAAAATAACTTTACTTGTTTATAAGATTTTTTTAAATTAAAGGATAACTGTAGTTGAACTTTGTTAAGTGTCTTAAATTTCTTATATATATATATTGTTTTATGAAATGAAAAGAGTTACCAACAAAATCGTTGATTAATGATTTCATTTCATTTTAATATATTTGTATATTATTTTTATATTATTCTTATATTTATTATATAAAATATCCTGTTTAATAATTGCTTTTTTCACTTTCCCAGTTGACGCTGAGCAGCAGCAGCAGCGATTCGGATTATTGCGACGACGATGACGAGGACTTGCCCAAGTGTGAGTAGAGGCATCGCAACAAGTATCAGATTAATATCGCCCTCTCTCTCTCTCTCTCTCTCTCTCTCTCTTATACGCACAGTTGATGATACCATCGACTACACGAAGATCGACTTCGAGGCGCGTCGCGTGAAGGCGCGTCGGGCGCACGAGGAGATCATCTCGGGCCGCTACAGACAGCCCAACTTGGCGCCGCGTAAGTAGTATACATATCCCCTAAGTATACCCTTAAGTACACCGAGTTCTCTCTTTACACGACGAATACGTTCCCAAAGAAATCGTGTAAGGATATTGGCTAAATGGAATAGTAGGTTGGTTTCTGACCTAAAAAACAGCTTAAAAGTATAATAAATAATTTGTGCTATTTAGTAAATTTATTTTCCATGCTTACACATTTTGATTCTTTAAATATAAAAAATAAATTAGGATTAAAAAAAGAAAATATTTTTAGAAATTTAAAAATATAAAAAACGTAAAACTAATACACCTACACACCGCCCTTTCACTTAGCGACCATGTCGCTTTAAAAGTATTATGGGTGCACATGTTCACTTAGCGGCCTCACATAAATCAAATTACCATAACACAATATGTATTATTTCCAAATATTGATACTTATTGGCTCCACATAAAGTTAATGCAATCAATAAAAGCACTAGAGGAACAACATAAATAATTAATTAATTAATTAACACTTCTTTACGCTGGAGAAAAAATTGCCAGCATTTTAGCCAACTTTGGACAAGTTTGTGAAGTAAACTTCTAATTACATTATTACATTAATGAGGCATCTTATAGATTGAGAAGTAGTTCTTTAAGTTGGGTTTTTTTTGTTCGTTATAACTAAATATTGAATATTAATTATTATTATTAATTATTATATAATATATAATATAATACAATAAAATATATATATTAATTAATCCGAGATTTAAAACTCAAAATATCAACATTATTTTTTTCTTACAAAGTAAAGTTATGTGGCTTTACGGCATTTCGGAATTCCCAACCTAGGCCGCTAATCGGTGTATAAACATAATTATATTTTATTAATTTACACTTCCTGATAAGATGACTGAGTAAGACTGAAAAATCACTGCAATACTGTATTTATTTTGCTGATAATTTTGGGAAATTATTTCTCTCTTCAGTATAATTTAAATAATTTAATATCAATTCATAAACAGAATTCATGAAATATTTGAAATCGTGTTAAAAGTGAAAACCTTAAACTTTTCAAAATCGTGTGAAGAGAGAATTAGGATAGACTTAAGTATATACCACTGACACTTTTAACCTCGCTCCTATTTAGGGCCCCGCCTGGAGCACTCGCGCAGCCATCATGCCAGCAAGGTGGGCGCTCCGCTGCGCTCCAGTTCGCCGTCCTCGTCCAGCAGCGGCGGCGGCGGCGGTAGCAGCAGCGACGACAGCAGCTCCTTGTCGCTGCCGGAGCAGACGGCAGGGCGTTCGCACGAGGTGAGCAGCACGACGCACTCGAATTCGCTGGAGTTCGAGTCGCGGCACTCGGGCGGATATGAACGACCCCGGGCGATTGCGGGCGCGCGGCGCAGCGAGCTGGACATGCAGAAGGATATGCAGCGCATCAGCGAGCTGCTCGAGGCGACGGCCACGCCTCCGCTGATCGACGTGCAGCCGCCCAC
The DNA here is from genome assembly GCA_035043565.1 of Drosophila robusta. Taxonomy (NCBI): domain Eukaryota; kingdom Metazoa; phylum Arthropoda; class Insecta; order Diptera; family Drosophilidae; genus Drosophila; species Drosophila robusta. The sequence goes on from JAWNMW010000378.1 coordinate 202,361, forward strand.
GGACGGGGGCAGCTCCGCGACCCGCCAGCCGTGGGGCGCCCGGTTGCCCACCCGGAGCCGCACCTCGAACAGCAGCACGCTGACCAGTCTGAGGGATGAGCCCGACCAGCTGCAGGCCAGTCCCAGCATGGAGTCCAGCGACTGGCGCCACTTCATACGCTCCGAGTCGCAGAACTCGGTGCCGTCGTGGGCGTCCTCGATCAGCCTGGACTGTCGCGCCGGCGAGGAGCCCGTCAAGGAGTTCATGAAGCACTTCACACAGCTGCTCTTTAGTAACGCCGGCGCCCTCAATCTGGAGCTCAAGTCCGAGTTCGGTGTCCTGCTGCGCCTCGAGATGGGGCGCCTCTGGTTCACCCGGTTCCTCTCCGAGCAACGCAACAAGTCCAAGCGCCTGGAAACCCTCACCTTCAACGCCCTCGCCCAATACTTTGCCCTCGCCCTCTTCGAGTGCGGCGAGTGCGACGACTTCGCGCCGGCGGCGGTGCTCATGAATCTCTGCTTCTTGTTCTACCATGAAAGTGCGTTGACCACCGATCGGTTATATACCCTATAATTTGATTTGATATCTAAGAGTGGGTATATAAAGATACAAATGTGTTGTGGGCAGTTTCTATATTATTTATATTATATTATTCTATAATGAAAGTGAGTTGATCGAGCTAAGGCTTCTTTTATATACCCTGTCGTTTTATATACCTTATCAAAGACAGAGCATACTTTATTTATTTTTTTATTGATTATATTTATATAAACATAAGCATTTGCAATAAGCACTCGAAGGCATCTCTGAGTTTCTATATTATATACATTCTTAGTCCGCATGAATACCTGTTAAGTTGATCATAGATGGGGCAGGGGAAAATTTTATAGTTTCCATATTTCAAACTCTCAGAAATTTTCCCAAGCGTAACCAATTTTTATATTTAATGCTTTTTTGGTCAAGAGATCGATTCTGTAAAAAATAAGCGTTTTTAAAAAAGCCAGTTATTGATTTTTAAAAAAATTATGTACTCTCCCCTTTTTTCAAAATTGAAAGTCCCAAATTTTCCGACAAAAAATGTACAAAAATGTCAACATGTATAATTTTTAACTCTTGATTTCTGTTGCAGTTGAAGTTCCTGGCTGCGACTCTTACCGCGAGTATCTTTTCATCTCGCTGCGCCAGCAGCCGCTGTGGCAGCAGCCGCGCTTCTGGAACGCCGTCTTCCACGACGCTCTGCAGTCGGAGCGGGAGCATCGGCTGAGCTCGCAGCTGCGACGCCAGCAGCGGCGTCAGGCCAAGCAACAGCAGCGCCTGTCCGCTGCAGCAGCAATAGCAACAGCAACAACAGCGGCAACAACAACAGTAGCAGCGGGTGCAGTAGAGCCGGCGACAGCAGCAGCAACAACAACAGCTCGCAAACACGGCGTCGATTCCTCTTCCAGCTCCTCGCATCAAGGCAGCGCTGCGGCAGCGACGTCGGCGCCAACGCCCAAACGCAAGTCCAGCAAATGCAGCTTGGGGCAGCCGCAAACCGCCAAGGAGCAGGAGGATATTGTATTTCGGCAATTGAGGTGAACAGCAGCTATATATAATATATAGTAATTTATATAATATATAATTCACCTAACTCTATTTTTACACGGCGGATAGGTTCCCAAAAAATTCGTGAAAAAAATTATTGGCTTAATGGAAAAATAGTTGATTGGTGCCAGGCTTAAAAAACAAATTAAAATTAAAATAAAATTATTAAAAAATTCTTGTTGGAGTTCACTTGCGAAATAATTTTAGGTGCTCACATATTATAATTCATTAAATATATTTTAAATAAACAATTTTGCTTTGGAAAAAAGAAAATAAAATCAGAAATGAATATAAAAAAGTAAAATCAATATAAACATTACAAAATTCATATAATTATTAATATCATATTATTCAATATCAGTTTTTTACTTTGTGCAATTATTTATATTAATATTATATATTGCAAGGTTAAAATCTATATTTTGTTACAGAACATACAAAAATATCTTAAAAGAAGTTAATCGAATATTTAAAATTATGTTAAAACGAAATCATTCGTGCAAAAGTATTTAAAATTTGATTTTCTATTAGGTGAACATATATATATAGTAATACATAATATATAATATATACATAAATATTGAGCATCCAATGAGTCTGTTTTTTCCTTTTCAGTGCCTTTACATGCAACATGCACTCGCTGGGCACCAGCCAAGAAATGTGTCTCGAATTTTTAAAGAAAAATGTTGTGGCGCTCAATCTATCCAAGGGTAAGTGCGGCAGAATAGTATTATTATTAATTTCCTATTATCAATATTATTATTATTACTATCATTATAATTATTGGTATTATTATTATCATTTTTAATTTTTAGTTTTGCTTTTAAGTTAAGTTTATTTAAGCATCCATTTGATTTTATTTATTACATTTCACCTGTTATTTTTAACAATTTTTAGTTGTGTAATTATTTTAAGAATCTTACAATCATTACACAAAAAAATATGATTTTGACCCGATTAATTTTATATATAATTATTATATTATAGCCGTGTTCTATTTGTTTTTATGTTTTTCAAAGATCTTGTGTATGGCTTAGAGATAATTTTTTCTATGAACTGATCACTCAGAAATTAATACTTTCCAGAAATTAAGTCGTGTTTTTAAATCTTTAACTTTTGATATTAAGAAAAGTTTATTAACACTATTGAATATAGACTTTTTAAGAACCAAATGAAATATGCCTACAGGAATCCTAAAATTTAAATAATGGTCTATTATACTCATTTTAAAATTAGTATCTACCTTAAATCTGAAACTAAAGCATTAAAATTTCAAATAAATGCGTATGGATACAAAAAAAGGATCCTAAACAATTTCTTAGAATATTGTCCGATTATCATAATGGGGCACACATATAGCACTTAGAATGAATGCTATATATGTATATATACAAATTTAACAAAAATCAAGGATATTTGTTTTTTTGATAAGGTTTTTAGATTACAAATTCAAAAGATTTTAAATCATTTTTATTATTCTTCTTAATTTTCTAACACATTTCGCTTAATTTGTTCTCGTTTTGTCACGCCAAAACCCAAATTAAACCGTAACTAATATTCCCATCATGATTTTGCAGACAAAGCCAAGCTGATCAGGGACAATATTTATCGAATGTACCGTGAGACGGCATTGTGGGGCGCACATCACATTTAAGGGTGTATGTTTGTGTGTGTGCCTTGTGTTATTTTGTCTACCCAACTGTTTTAACTCCCATCCCTCCTTCTCCCTCCCAAGCACTACTTTTTATCAACAAAAAGTTTTAAAATTATGTCTAACCCAAAGCTAACCTTTTGACTTAAAAAATGAAATACTTTAACTTAAACTTATCTTGATGTAGTTAAAATTTTTACTCGCATTATGACGAAAAAAGTGAATAATAACAAATGAACATAAAAGACAATTAGCAAATATGAAAAGAATACAATATTTATATCCGCAAATTGTGATAATAATATTTTGTGATTACTTTATACTATATCAAAAAAGTGAACTATGTTTAAAAGGAGTTGAAGTATAAATTCAACAAATATCCCAGTTACAAGGCAGTGAGAATGATTTTCTCGATAAAACTAAACAAATGTTCTGTAATATCTGTAATATAGGTACAATAAATCACATTTAATAAAAACCTACTAATAAAATTTAACACAAGTACACGAAACTAATTTGTACTAATAAAAATTTAATTTTAAATGCTTTTTTACTAACTGGTGGATGGAAATACACAAAAGTATTATTCTATACTATTTTTGTTTATTATTAACTTATATGTTTTATTTAAAATTGAAAACAACCGGGGTCAATTAAGATTTGAACCAAGTTTACGTATAAGACTTGATAATGTTCGAATCCCGATCCGATTTACAGAATAGATAGCTTACCAAAAAATTTGTGTAACAAAATATATTGGCGAATTGGAAAAATTGTAGATTGGTTCCAGACCTAAAAGAGCAACTTAAAAGAACATTAAAAAATATTACATTCTTTTTAGAGTGCATTCGACAATTTGTTTTCCGTGTTTACACATTTTAATTCATTAAATAAAAAATAAATAATAAATTATAATTTGAAAACAAGAAAATAATATCAGAAAGTCAATAATATAAAAAATACTACAGCTATCAATAGAATTATTTTGTTAATCATTTTGGAAAATTATGTATATATTTCCTATTGCTTAAATGCAATGTGAGGGGTGGGATAAAAAAATTCTTAAAAAATCCATAATTTTATTTTAATGCATTTTTTTTCTTTTCTATGGTTTTTTTTTATATCTATATATTTAAAATCGTGTGAAAATAAATAATTTCGTGTAAAAAGAGAAGCATTTGAACATATAAAGGCATGTTTCTCTTTTTAAATATAAAAAAGAGATTTATGTATATTTACACACTGTTGCTTGAGTTTGTAGTTATGTTTTTGAAATTAATCAAGTCGGAGTGATATAAATATATATATACCACCGTAGAATAGCTATAATCAAATGCAGTTCTTTTATGGTTTCTATGATAGCATTAAAATGCGTTTTATTTTTGCAACAAACTAGTGCATGAGCCCACAATTCATATAGTATATACATGCAAACAGATGAATTCAATGTTATTTGCAGCCACTTGCTATGCATATCAAAGCATCTTTTGATATGATCCTGGAAAGCCTTGGATCTCGCTGGCCATAAAAGGCGACATAAATGTTTAGTTATAATAATGTTTATGTTTTCTTTTCGTTTTGTTGCCATGTTGCCATATTGAAGCGATCAAAATCAAATGGTTTCCGGTTTAGCCGGCCAGGTATTCCGCTTGTTTTTGTCGCTTCATTGCTGTGCACGAAGTTGGGCGCCCCGGGGCACCGAGTTTCCGAGTTTGCTTTACGCGTCGCCGGCGGGCAGGCGTGTGTGCTTGGGCAGATCGTATTTGCACATGAAGACCTTGGCCCTGGTGTCGCCCATGAAGGCCTTGTCCTCGGCCGGCCATCTGTGGGATATAATTGAGAGTGTATCACAATTTTGGTCTTCGGGTTGGAGAGTCTCGGCTCACTGCTTAGTCGCCGGCTCGATGTCCTTGTGCAGGCGCAGTATGTGCTTTTTAGGCCCTCGCTGCGCACGCACGCCTTCGGGCAGTGCGGGCACTTGTACGGCTTCTCGCCCGTGTGCTCCAGTATGTGCGCCTTGAGATCGCGATTCTGGGCAAACGGCTTCGGGCAGTACGGACACTTGAATGGCCGCTCGCCCGTATGCCCGCGTATGTGCCGCTGCAGATTATCGTTGGTGGCAAACGCCTTCGGGCACAGCGGACACTGGAGCGACCGTTCGCTCGAGTGCCGCCGTATGTGCTTCTGCAGATTATCGTTGGTGGCAAAGGCCTTCGGACAGTGCGGACACTGGAGCGTCCGCTCGCTCGAGTGCCGGCGTATGTGCTTCTGCAGATTGTCTTTGGTGGCAAAGGCCTTGGGGCAGTGTGGACATTGCAGCGTCCGCTCGCTCGAGTGCCGGCGTATGTGCTTCTGCAGATTATCGTTGGTGGCAAACGATTTGGGGCAGGTGGGGCACAAGAAGGCGCGCTCGCGATCGCCGGAATGCGAGCGCGTCAGATGCACCTTCAGGTGGCTGCTGGTGGCAAAGTCCTTGGGACAGTGTGCGCACTTGAAGGGCTTTTCCGCAGTGTTCTGGCATCTGTGGAGACATCGAAAACAATTCCAGATTACAGATTATCTTTATATGTATGTTAAACATTACTCGGCGACGCACTTTTTTTGTGCCTGCTTCTCCAGCTGGCGCTCCTTGGTGTCCAGTGTAGCCGTGCCATTCGCCTGCCACACATAGCTCATCTCCTGCTCGATCTTCACTAGCCCCAGATCCCTGTGTCGCATGCTCAGCGACCAGTCCTGCGTTTTGAACATATTGCAAATTGCCTCACAGTGCTCCTCCTTCACGCAGCCCACGTCGATTGCTTGTTCCATGCTAAGCGCACTCGCGGGCAACTCGCCGGTTCGTTTTCTTCAACTAGCAATTGTATGTTTTTGCCAAAACGAGTTTTTCAATTAGAATTTTGGCAACTTTATTGCAATTTTGTGTTTTTCTTGGCGTAAACAGCTAAAAGCTGAAAATTCCGATGAATTTGTGCTCGATATATCGCACAGCTGTGCGTTAAACAAGTTGGCAGCGCCGGATAGGTCGGCAGCGTTGCCACCTTGCTTGACAGACAAATTCTCTGAGGCGCGACTATCGATTAATTTGGCGCTAAATTCAAAACTAAACCAAATTAATAATATTATGCATGTTTGTTCATTCAAATACTATATAATAACAAACACTTGGTTCTGTTTATAATTTTGTATTTATTCAATAATGCAACAAAAAAGAATTGACTTGAAATTTCTCATTCATAAAAATCTCAAAAAAGCTTACAAAATTAAAACAAGAATATGCCTGGAATTTTTTATTTGTTATTGTTGCTGCTATTACTAAAATTGCACTAAAGGATTTATGTGTACATATATATTTTTCAATACTTTCTTTGTCGCATCTTTACAAGATGTGCGGCAATTGTTATAAAACAATTAAAATTATTTATGTGGCTTTTCGTTTTGGGAAAAAATTCTACGTGACAAATAAAAATTTTATTAATTTTTTTATACATTTTCTTTTTGTTAAATAAAAATGTATGCTACTGGCATAATAAAAAAATTGGAAAGGGCGCACAAAATTAGAGAACATTAATAACATATATAAATACAAACTAAATACATCTGACAAATTAATTATATGCTTTACAAGAATTTATAAAATTATAAATTAAATATTATTTTAGTGAACTTTAAACGTATAGCTGTTGACAAGCCGGAAGCTATAACAACAATTGCGGGTGTACGAATTGAACTTTTGTGAAATTTTTGCGTAAAATGTTTGCTGTTCTTGTAATATTAAATATTCTTCTTTTGGTTTTGTTTTTGATTTTTGATTTTTTTTTGTGGGCAGATTTTGTTATTGACGCTCGTCAATATTTTTTCTGTTCACTTCATATAAATATATACAATACATTTAAAAATTGAAGGGCTCTAAAAATTAACATTTCTTGTTATTTGTTGTTTGCTGTTGCTGTTGTTGTTGTTGATGCAGTTGGTCTCTTGACGAGGATTTTAGTTTAGCAACCGATGCCATTATTTCCCATAAGGCTAGCTTAGGTTGTTTCGATCACAAGTTCTTCTAGCAATCTAACAATCGGCCCTAATCCACCAACATCTGGAAGGTCACCGAACCCATGCGATCGCGTAAGCTGCCGCTGTAGATGATATTCTTGGCCCAGGCACGACACTCAACGTCCAACATTTTGCCCTCGGGCAGTTCGTTAAACTGGACTGCGACGATGGGACTCAAATAGCCGGGCTGATTCAGATACGGATAGTAGTAGGCCGGAAAGCCCTGGCTGGGATAGTAGGTAATATTCTGGAAGTTCTCCTTATCCTTGCCAAAGTGCCCATTGCAGCTGACCCAGATTTGTTTGCGCTGAGGAATTAAAGAAGTGTTGAATTCAATAAATAATATATACTAGCAGGCATTGCCCGGCTTTGCCCGTCTGTATGCAAATTTATCTTTAGACGTACTTCCTATTGCCACAAGAGTTAATTTTTATTAAATTTTTTTAAATTTAGCTTAAGTTGATTGGCTGAAAATTCAAAAAGTTACAATCAAGTGTTTCTGCCCAGACATGTTTATTGAAATTTAATGAAGATCTATGTAAATGAGTCTGAACCTGATCTGATACAAATTTTGAGTATTTATGCATTTTCCACAGCTTTGGATAACCCCATTTTAGTGTTAGAAAACTTAAGTGATACTTTTTTCTGACAGTTGGGGTATAAATCTGTCAATCAGTCAATCATTCAATTAGTTAAATATTTTAATGAATACCTTTGGAAATGTGTTTGAAGTAGATCTGGTGAAAACTAAATATGTCCTATGTATTTCCCATTTCTGTAACAAAGCATTTTTTTTAATAATTTGTTAGCAAGTTTCTTTAACCAATTTTGATAATGAGTGGGAATGAAGATGAAAAATAAATAAATTTTATGCACTTGCTTTTCTATATTACACAAATTTTCTGCCCTAGTTTGTCCATTTTAGTGTTATAAAACGTAACTACTAATACTACTTTTCTATCTATCACTCAGTCAAGACAAACGGTTAAATGTTATCTCGATGAATCTCTAAAACTATCTTTGAAATCGTTTATTCCTCTACACACCTCGTCGACTCTCGTATTATTGATGAGCGCTTGCAGATCGGACGGCATCCCATTAATAGCCATGTCGTAGACCTCGGGGACCCAGCCAAAGATCTTGTTCAGCTTGAGGAAGATGCAGGGCGCGCCGGTCTTATAGCCATACCCCTTGGCTGGCGTGCAAGGTCCAAAGTTGTCCGTATTGACCACGCACGTCTCGCTGGGATTGTGGGCCTGCGTGTGGTCGCAGTGCTTCATCTGGCGACCCTCGGTGTGGTTATAATCTGTGGATATAGTGAATAGCATTGGCTCTCTCTTTTCTGCTCTTTCCGAAAATACCAAAGTACCCACCCTTCAAGAAATCGTCGATCAGACCAATCCAGTAATCACCCTCGGCGGGCTTCTTTCGATCGTATTCAATCACCGAACCGCGCTCGGTTTGTTCGCTCAGCGGCCGAAAGCCCAGGCCGGGATTGGTGCCTATCAGCGACTCCTCCAGCTTCCATTTGGGCTGATGATCGTCCACCGTGGCCAACATGCCCTGCATGCAAATCGCAAACAATATGGCGAGGATGATATAGAATATTATATAAAACAAAAATAGTTGACCTGCAAAAATGTTGAAAAAAGGAAGAATTTTGTTAAAACTGCAATTTTTAAGATATATTTATTCATACGATGTATTTCTTTGTTTAGACTAAGCTTAAGTTTGCCCCATCTCTGTGATCGTGTTAGATTGAGTTATTTAATTCGGTTTTATGCATGGAAATAACTTGGCAACACACTTCATATCCACAACATATTTCTCAATCCAGTTTTATAGAAAATATTATTTTGTTTTTAAACACATTTTTAGACAGTTTTCTAAGAGCGTGAATAATTTTAAAACTGAATTTCTACATCCTTTTTCTGCTTTTAATAAAAAACAAAAAATTTCATTTTTTTCAGAATCAAAATTCTTTCACAATTTCCATTTGAATTTGTAATTTAATAAATAAAATTCATTGGTTGTTTTTCATGTTCATATTGAACAGATTTAAAATAAGCTCAATTTATTTAATTTTTAAATACAATATTTTTAAATTGATCAAAATTGTTCTAATAACTCTTCTACTTCGAATTAAATTTGTGCGATAAATCGCTTTGATTTGGAAGGTAAGGTTGATAGTTTAAAAGTATGTTCTATACTTATAATCAGAGTAAAACAAATACTAAAATTTGTTTTAATAATAATAAGAATAGTCGATTTTAAATGTATTTCGAGCTTTCCATTCTCAAGATTTAATTAAGAATGAATTGATCAAATTTTAATTTAAAAGGTATAAATATATAAATATATTTTAAATTGAGATTACTAAAAAACAATTATCGATAACAAATTGAAATCGACAACGTCTTAACCTTGCGTTAAGTTTAACGCAACACATTTTATTGTGACTGTTACTGTCGTTGTTGTTGTTGTTGTTCTTGTTGTGGTTGTTACGCAATGTAATTACGTTCTTGTTGTGGAAATTGAAAACCGACAAAAACCGCAGCAAATGCAGTAATTACAATAAAAACAACAAACAAAAAGGAAGAGGGACAAATAAATACTGGTGCTCTATATACTCGCATTTGTATACTCGTTTTTACATAGGTATTAAACGATTCTGTTTACGTTTATTTCAATGTCAATAGCATTGGCGACTCAGCTAAAATCCAGTATTGATGGCGGGATGCCCAGCCCCTACCATGTCTGTCCCTGGGGCGATTGCATAAACAACGCAACGTCGACAAACCCAAAAAGCGGCCACGGCTCGAATTGCCAAACAAATTAATCGTATGAATGAATATCGAATACCGTGCATTGTCGCGTAGGTACAGTAGGCTTCAAAAACAACAATAGAAGGCGAAAAGCGAAAATCGAAAAACATCTATCAATAAGTAATCAATGTCGGCTAAAGACTTTCCACAGTCGATATTCACGTTTTTTTTGGTTTTTTTTGGTGTTGTGGCGTAGCTCATAAAAATTGTATACCCTGTGTCCTGTTGAAAATGGCCTAGAAGCCGGGTATATTGCAATTGTGGAATAGTATGTAACGGGCGCTAGGAAAATATCCATACACTTAAATCATATTCATTGAACACAAAGTAGAAATAGATATTGATGTATATCGATTTTGGAGAATTTGTAATCGATCAATTAAAATACATTAAAGTTATCTCGTAGATGAAGATATCAATACTGAACTGTTTATCGATAATTTTGAATACATGAAATTTGAGAATCCCTGAGATATGCACAAAAAAAGAATTAGATATTAATATTTATCAATATTAAAGAATTTGTTATCGAAAATTTGTGCAATACTGAAATATGAGTAAACTCAAATTAAATGTAACTCTTAGAATACTACACAAAAATATTAATATTATTCATAATTATGATGCAATTTATTTTGAGTTGGTTAATTATATCAATAATCAATTCTTCAAAATCGATATATATCGAGTTTTATCACTGTTTAGAGATTCTAAGAGCTAGAGACACTAAATTTGGGTTATTTTAAATAGCATCCCACTCATTTCCCTAAAATAAAAAAAGATTAGTTAGTTTTAGAGAATTAGTCAGAATTAGTCAGTATAGCTTTGATAATTGGTATATATATACACATGTTCATGTTAACAAAAAATTGGCGAAAAGAAGAGTGAGAGCAGACGAACAATTTCTGGCTAAAGTGCAGCTACTTAACTTTCTTTAATATAATTATTTTTTTATACAAGACCGAATGTATGTTATGACTTGCAGGGTATCAGCTAGTCGAGCAGCACCGCCCATTCGTTTCTTATTGGATACTGCGAGCGATTGTTGTTACAAGGCGGCCAATGAAATTGAATTGCGTTCAAGTACAAGGAAATAAGTTTGGCAATGACCGCACGCTAGCGCTGCCCCAAGGCGATTTAGCCCAGACGCCGCCGCTGGGCTATGACGCCAGCCAGACAGGCCAGTCAGTCCGTCAGTCTATCACTCTGTCAGTCAGTCCGGTCCGGTCCGGTCTGTCTGGCGGGCCAAGGTGGGCGCCCGTGGCGCATGTGTAACCAATATCGAGGCGTATGTACTACGGTTACAAGCCAGCCAACATTCTTATGTCTTCACCAATGTGCAATTACATAAACACACACACACACAGCAACAACACACTCAATAAACTATACTTCCCCCCTGGTTGCCCGCAATCGATAAATTTACTTCTAGCAACTTGCATATGACTCTGCCAATTGCTTAGTTCCACATGATGGATAACCAACTGTACGTAACATATGGTTTAAGTACATATATACCATATATATCTATATATATCTTTGTATTTCTATCTAGCCTAGATTCCTAGTCTAGTGTCAAAAGTCAACTACCTTGGTGGTCAAACAAAGTCAAGCTAACTGATTGTCATTTCTCATTTCCCATTTTGTCCTGACATTTACATAAATTTTACTGCAAATTGGGCTCTAAGACAAATGTCGCAACCAATTAGTTGGCTCAAAAGAAATTTGGGTAGTAGTTCCTGTGGAGCGTAGCTGGACTTAATTTCATTTTGGCTAATTAAGTAAACTTATTCTATTTTAAAATCTTACTCTTTATTTTACAAACATAAAAATAGATAAAATAAATTTAATAAAATCTCTATGAAAATACAGTTATAGAGCTTCAGCTGCTATAAATATAGCTATTATAAATATTGGCTGAAATATGTCTTAGATTGATCTTCAGATGAAAAAATTAATCCGGGTTATTTATATATTTAGGCAGGGGCAATTATAGCCTGTAATTAATTTTTTATAATTGGTTTAATAATTCATAATTATATCCTATATCTTTAAAACATAATTATTTAAATTAATTACGTCAATAATTATAGTTATGGATTGAGGTTGGAACCTTAAGGTAAATATATAAATATAATTTAAATATATAAATATAATTTAAATATTTAAATATTTCAGTAAATATTAAGTATTTTCTAAATCAAGGGCAATTGTAGTCAGTGCTTTTTTTGAAATTCGTTTGAATAATTCATAGTTACTTCGTATAATAACTTTTAAAAATAATTATTGAAATTATTTATAATAATAATAGTTTAAATTGATTGAAGTAAAATGGTCTTTTTGAAAATGGATAAAAACAAATGATGTGTCTAGTAAATATATAAAGAGCAATTCTATTAATTGTGTAGTGGCAAGGGTATTTAATATTCGGCAATTGAAATAATTTTTTTTTAATTTGTTAATGCCTCCTAGTGCTATAAGTAGGGTAGCTGAACTCTTTGGTGGCTGCCAAAATGGCTTAGAGAACTGGTAATAATAAGTCAAGTGTTCTTTTTCAATTTCTTTACGTTCGCATGATTTTGAGATCTATTTTCGTACTTGAGGAGAGAGACGTCGAGTTAAATGTATTTCAAGGCAAGCTGGCAGGCAAATGCCAAATGTGCGAACCGACCGACAAACCGACCGACTGATGAGTGGCATTATAGAATCGGGCCAAAGCAGAGCTATATACGATCGTCGAAATCAACTTGCGTATGCGAATATAAATGAAAAGCAAACCAAATGGATTTATGCGAAAACAAGACACAAAATTGAAATACTGCAGACATCAGCTCTTGAGCAATGATATACGCTTTTATTCGGGCTGAATAGTGGTGGCGAATGATCGCCAAGTCAGCTAAATGTTATAGGAATCATATTTAATTTATCTAATAGCGGACATTTTTCAAATTGTGTAACAGACTTAAAAAACAAAAAGATTTTAAATTAATAATTAATTTTAAATAATTATTCATATGGGTTCTCATGAAATAGTCTCGAATGTTAAGTAAATAAAAAAAGAAAAATATTAAAGCACGTTTCTGATGAATTTTGCCAAATTACGTTTACCGTACTTTTTTATCTGATTTGGTTTAATTTCATAAAAATTACCCTTTTTGATTTCAAAATTAATATTGCCTGCCCTAAAGGCCTAATTAATGAGAATTAACTAGAAAATATTTTATTTTTAATTGTTATAATAAATGATATATTTTATATGTATAATAATTTATTTTAACTTCTAAGTGTAATAAAGGGAATCTTTAATTTAATTGTAACATTGGATGTGTGCCAGGTTCACGAACCGACTAATTTTATTTATTTATTTATTTTTTTGAATTTTCAGTTAATATATGTTTTATATATTTTTGTTCGTGCTATGCACAACATTCGAATATTATTATGCCCACTGTGCTTAGGTAAACAGATTTGTATACAACTGATTTTCATTTTTGGAAATTCGTTTTTGGAATTGTTTGGAAAATGTTGCCTTCAACTACCACAAGGCAATATTAACCAGTTGAATTCAGTTAGCATTAGAATAAGCACCAATGAAATGTGAAGCAAAAGGGCTGTGAGTGTGTGTGTGTGTGCGTGTGTTCCGTGGGGCACATGTAGGGCTTGCAACCCCTTCCTTTCGAGACGAACTTGCTCCGCTTTTACATAAAAGTCGAGCAAGACGTTGGCGGTAAACACGATTCTACTGGAACTTTGTTTATGGGCCAAATGCAGTGACCAGTGGAGCAGGGGGGCAGGGGGCACGGGCAGTGCAATCTGCCAGGCGCCGTATTGTGTAATCAGACGCGTTTCAATGCCCAACTTTTTAATAACAACACTGGACTTGGGGCCCTCACGTTGCGGTAAACAAACTTAAAGAGCCCGTGACCTATATTACGGCTGGCGCACCCTCAGTCCCCCCACCCCCCAAGTTTGGCCGCATACCGCTCCTTTGGCAAGTTTGCATGACCAGCGATTGATAGCGTCCTCGTTCACCTTCTCCTTCACGTTCGCGTCGTCACCCGAGCGCCCCAACGAAGGCCAAATAAAGTTAATAATTTAGCTGCCAGCTGAACGCACATATGGCACAGGCCCTAAGCAAAGTACGGTGAAAGCACGCTTGAGTGAACAACTACGACTTAGCTTGTTTTTATACTCGTTCACGAAGCCAAAATATAGTTTTAACATTTTTTGGATAGTCGCTGCCTCTATCTATATTAATTTCTTTATACCGATTACTGATGACCTTCTCAAAAGATCGCACCCACAGATTTGACAGACAGTTTTACATTATTTATTTGAGTTTTTGAAAAAAATCCTAAATTCTCACGAATTCGAAGTAAATTTTTGCATAAAAATAAAATAATTTAGAAAAAATAAACTAAAAACTATCCCTATATTATACATAGCTAGAAGCAATTCCTTATTAGAGCCTTCACTGTATTTGGTCAAACCTTGTTCAGAGGGTCTCCTGGGTCCCTTTGGGTTACCTTGTGGCTAGTTATGCGATTTCACACCATTTGTCGTGGGGCTCTCAATTGTTTATCCCCCGCGTAATTGTGGGAAGTTTGTTTACTGGCCGCAAATGTGCGACCAACTCATTTGCTTAATGGCCACGTGCTACGTGCCATATGGGCCAGGCTTCGATTTAGATTTGGATCATGAACTGTTTATGGGCAGGTTGTAAAAAATCTTGGCCCTTAGGGGTTGAAGTGGTTATCAAATAAAGTTCCTGCTTACATGGAGAGAAAACTAGCTTGCGTCGTGAAATTGATCCAAGCACGTAAATTTCGTTTTTCATATGTTTTAGCACAAATTTTACTATGCAAGAAAAGTTTTTTCCAGTCAAATTAAACAGGAATTACTAGAAAAATTCGTTGTGGGGTTTTAAGTGTGCTTTTTAGAACATTTGTTTATTTATTTTTATTGATATTTTAAGAGATTCTTAAATTTCTATGACGCTGTTTAAATAAAGCTAACAATTTTTTCCCAAATCGCTAAAGCGTTTACAAAAATACTTTTTTTTGTGAGATTAGACCTAATTCTGAGGCTTAAATGATTGAAGAAGAGAAAATACAACTTAATTTAAAATCAACTTCAATATTGTACGTTCAAAGAGTTAACTTACAAAACTTACAATAATCAAAACTAAAAAGTGGGATGCAAGTTTATAACTACATACTTTACTAATAATAATAATAAAATATATTTGGCTTTATACTTTTCTTCAGCTGCTTAGTCGTTTTATTTTCCGAGAATAGTTTTTAAAATATTTCAAAAAGTTTTTTAATAACAAAACTTTCTTCACCTGAAGCTCCTACAATTGTTTTTGAAGTACCATTTTATTAAAAGTGGCTTACAGCCCCCTCAATTGGCCACAATTTGCATGTGTAGGCGCAACCATTGAGGGACCCCCTCCCCCTCCCCTGCCCCCACCGATCTTTCTCCACGACCCTCGTGAATTGACTTGATTTATGAGCCTGAGGCACGACGACTCTTAACTTCCTCTCGAGTGTGCCAAAAAGCAACAATTATGAGTAGCTCCCCCATCAGCCCCCCTCCCTGCAACTAGTTGTTGCTGTATGTATGAGTATCATTATACTCATTACACGCCGCTGCCTCCCTTGCGCCTTTGATAAGACAAACATTTATGCGCAGTCAATAGGGGTTGGGGCCACCCTCAAGGCGTCACATTGGCGCCTACTTTGTTTTGGTATCCACACCGCAACCTCCTCCGGCACCCTCTACCTTGGGTAATCCAAATCCAAATCCTTGGTGTGTTTAGGTCCGACACACCCTTTGGCCCATGCGTCATCGTCATGAGTTGCGTCCATTTGTTGCCATTCGTAAGTACAAGTCCCCCCTCCTCCTCACCCTCTCCCCGCCCATCTATATATATGCCTATAGCATACTTTGCGGCATTTTAAGTGAATTAATTTCACATATTAAGCCCCACCATCCCCCCTTTTAGTTTGTTGATTAGATCTCGGGTCTGCTTTCCGCTTGATTGGTTAAAAGTTAGTAAATATCGCAAGTTTTTTGTTTTGGGCCACATTTTGGCATTGTTTCTGCCCTGGCTAATTGGGCATTGACATTGATATACAAAGTTCGACAAAAGTTTTTCTTTGGCCTGGCATATTATTGATGAAATTCCCAAGTTCTGTTTTCGTTTTATTGCAAATGCCTAAGCAAAAAAGTTTCTAATTTGAATTTTATGTTCGATTTAAAAACGGTTTAATCTGTTCTAAATTTTCAACTATTTAACAACATTTTTTTCGACCAGCATAATTTGGAAAATTTTTGAAGTCCGATTTTTAGTTGTAAAAATTATTGTGGAATTAAATAAACATAATTGGCAACAGGTTTCAAATATGTAATAAAATAACGTTCTCAATTTAAAGTACTCGGCTATAAGATACCCTCCAGCTCGGCTCAAAGTTTCTTAATACATATTCATGTTGTATTTTTGTTTGGATACTCTGTTCATAAAGTTCAATGGAGCGTATCAAACGAAAAAAACCAAAAACGTAACTCCCCAAGATCACAAGCCGTAATTCATTGAACTGAACGTAACGATTAAATCTATGTCAGGTAGCTTTTTTTTAACCAGAACAAAGCACTTGGTAACGCTTGATTCAACTTGATTCAATTAAATAAATTTAACTAATACTACATATTTTTTTTGTTTTTAAATTATTTTTGTATTTTTAATTTTACTTTTTTTTGTTAGTCTCGTGATAAATCGAATCAAACCGGTTCAACGGCTTTTTGCGTGCTGTGCTTTCATTACAAATTCATTTGATAGCAATTTTGTTAAGAAGTTTGTTTCCTTTTTTTCGTTTCTTGTTTTTGTTTTCAGTTTGTAGCATTTTCAACAACATTTTATACATCTGTATTACAATTCAAGTTCTGGCTGAAACCAGTTTGAGCTGTTAATTGTCGTATCGCGGCATAGAGGGTCATTCTACTCACTCTCCTCCCCCCCTTTTTTGAGTGCCCTCCCCCTCCCCCCCCCCCCGCCACCCCGCTTCCCCTCCTTTCCCAGCAGCTTGCCTCGTTGAGCGCCCATTTAGATTTAGAGAGATGCAACTAATTGTTGCATTAAATTCACATTGCATGCAACACCAGAGAGTATATTTATATATTTACACACATGTGTGTATGTATTTGTTCCCTACCCAGTTAATACACGCTTTTTAACTTTGATTGCTTTAATTAAATTTAAATTTAATGAAAGCACAGGAAACAGCGCTAATTGTGCCCAATGCTTACAAAGTAATTTAACTTATATTGCCTCAACATGAAATCTACATTTAATCAGATCTTAACTGCAAAATATATACGTGATCAATTATTTCAGCAATTTTGAAGGAATAACTTAGAAAAAAATTTTTTATAAACAAAGAGCTCTTTAATTTCCATAGAAATTCCAAAGAAATCGATCAACAAAATTCCAATCATTATACAGACGTGTTCTTCAAAAATAGGTCTTGAATATAATAAACTGACGAAAATGCCAGTTCTACATTACTGTGTACTATAAAAATCCAAATAATTTTAAACTCCCTTTTAAAGGTGAAAAAATAAAATAGTTCGATCAATGAATTTCACTTATAGTAAAGTATTTTAAATTTTTTAAAAATTGTCATAAATATATAAAGTTCGAAATTTCACCAATAGCACATATTTCGAATATATTATATATATATATATATATATATATATATATATATATATATATATATATATATATATATATATATATATATATATATATATTCGAAGCTTAAAATAATTAAAGATAGCTTTATAGCGCTCAAAACAATTGAAATTTTCTTGGTGTTCACATTTGCAACAGGTTTTAAAAGAAAGTATTACAGAAAAAACATATGCCTTAACACTAAAATTATATATGCTTTATGCTTATTCAAGACTTATTGATGAAGTCAAAACGTTAATACTTTTTATTGATAATTGATAACTTATTGATCTAAAAATATTGAAAAAACGTGAACTTCAACAGCGTGTTTCATTTGTAATTATCTTAGCTGATTTAATAATAATCTTTTATTTTAATTTTTATTTTAATTATCTATTTTTGATATGCATATATATTTTATTTTTATTACTAGTCTTATAATTTGTTAAAATATAAATTAGCCCAATATATATATATACATTGCAGCCTAAATAAAATTTTTATCGCCCTTAAAAAATTTACTTTTTATTATTTTGACCTAACTTAAAAAAAGTCGATAATTTAATGGTCTGCACATGCCGAAGATTATTATTTTTGTACTTGGCAAAAAAAAGAGTTCAGCCCATGAAACACATTTAATTATAGAGACAGACATCAGCTGAGGGAAGCGAACCAACAACTAACTGCGCGGGTGTCGACCAAATGGGAATATGTGCAGGGTATACATATACATACACATATACATATGTACACATATACATACATTTATTTTCGTTTGCCATGACAAATGCCATAGACAGGTGTGTCTGCGAAAGGGTTCAAAAAGTTGACTAAGGGCTGGGCCAACGTATTGTTCTTAGCCAAGTTGGCATGGCAAAATGACCATGACCATAATAATGAGGATCATAAAAAGAAATTAATAATATAAAAAAAACACAGCTGGGCTTAACATCAAATTTGTTGGGCTCTTGACTGGTTTATGAGCGCAAAATAAAGCAAACTAATTGCGGCCTTAACCAAAAAAATACATTTAATGCAAATAAGTTAGGAACCATTAACGGGTTTTCGTGTTGACACTTGCAAATTCCTAAGCAAATAGACAAAATATTCTGAATATGAGCTACAGACCAGCCGATAGATATATATATATATATATATATATATGTTATTTATCTATATATAGCTTAATAATATATATTTGATACTATATTATATTTTCTCTATAGCTCGTAAAAAATATTGCCTAGCTGGGGCGTAGAGTAACCGAAAAATTGAAAAAGAGAAAATCAAAGAGAGAAGAGCGGGAGAAACCTTGAAATTGTTTGCAGAACTACAGTATGAAAGGCTGATGAGACTTCACTCTTCTTTTATTCTCAATATCAGGCTCTCTCTCTCTCTCTCACTCTCTCTCTCTCTCTCTCTCTCTCTCTCTCTCTCTCTCTCTCTCTCGCTTGCTCATTTGCTGTATATATAAACGTGCCTCTGTGTTTGTTGGCATATCATTTTTATCTTTTTGGGGCGAAAAAATATATGTTTTGCTTTCATGAGCGCTAAAAACGAAATTTTAATGTTCATTGAATTTATATATATATAAATAAAATGTACAAAATTTTACTCAGTAGGTTGCTACTACAGATTTTAAAAAGCTTTAAATGTTAAAACATTTATGCATTATATCGAAATTTTAAATTCAATAGCTCTTAATGAATTCTTAGTCGCAAGAAATTAAAGTAAGTAAAAACGATAAATAACGTAGCATTATACATATATGGGAATGTATGTATATACAAATGATAAGGTCCCCTATTGTTAAAAATACAAAATTCAATTGCGCATATTTGAAAATATATTTTCTTATTCAAAATATTCAATACCCTTTCGAATTTTTAACAACTTTCTATGATTATTTATCGACAATTTGTCTATAAATTTCTGATTTTTTATTTATTGCGAAGAGTTGAAATTATTAAGCTTTAATATTCGAGGAAAAAGAAAGAAACAGAAGAAATTAAATGTGGGTTAAAAAAATTAATCATTCTTTTTGCGTTTCTTAAATATAATAATTTGAACCCTTTCGAAAAATATATTTAGAATTATTTATTTTTATTATTAACAATTGAATTAATGAAAAAAAAAATATTTCTATATATTTTACATAAATAAATTTTAAATATTTTACATTTATAAATTACAGATATTCGAAATATCGACAAATAGAAATAAAATTGTTATAAAAAAAAAACTCCTAAGAAAAACAAGTTAATTGTGTATATAATAATTACGCGGTTAGCAACTGTTAAATAGCGTCATGAAAAATCGCAAGATTTACACAAATATTAGCACATTTCAAAATAATATTCTTATATAGATATATGTAGTATATAATTATTTCAGATGCTAAGTCTTATCACAGCTCATTGTTATCTTGCTTTGCAGCCTTTCGACTTTTATCTCTCCTTTCAAAGATTTCGCATACGGCAATGACATCTAAAGTTTGTTTTTCATTTCATGCTCAAAATGCAGAGTGAACCCATGTAGCTGATAAGCTCTGTTAATAGGCTTATACTCGGACTCATTTCCGAATGACCGAATTGCATTTACATTACACACACATATATATACTATACAGCATATGTAAATATAAATAATTCACTCATTTCGTTCTTTTGCTTTGTAACGCAAACGACTCAGCGATCGATTAACGCAGGGCCCACTGCAACTCACCTACGAATTGGTGTGATAGGGATAGAGAGAGTGTGAGATTAGTGTGGTGAGCTGCGAGTGGGTTGCCCTTGTCGCTTAGCTGCATGAGGAATTTAACTTGGCTTTGATGCTGTGAGAGGTAATCAAGCGAGAGTGGGAGAGCGTTCGAGAATTTGTCCTTTAAATCAACTCCGCGAGGAGTCCAGCTTAGCTTTGGCACTTTTTGCACATTAGTCGAGCGGGGAGTGTTGAGGGAGGACGCTGCGTTGCGGTTAACTCTGGTGATTTCGCACTTTAGCATTAGTCTTAATCTCTTTACTCCAACCATCCAACTTACCCCAACTTTTGGTCGTACGACCTAAGATGGCTCCATCCTGCGGATCATAGAGCATTTCCGAAAACGTTTGCTTTTTGGCCGGTTGCGGAAATTGATTTTCGTACTTTTCACCTTTTCCGTTATTCTTCGACATTTTGGCGCTCTTTTATTTCTGTGTTTATGACTTATTGAAACAGTTATTATAATTCGTGAGTGCTCGCTCTTAATGTTATTTATAAAAAATATGTACTTATGCACGTATTTTGATTGCGTTTGCTATTTGCTGCTCACGTGGACGGTGGACGGGGTACGTAAGAATTTTGAATATTTTTTAATAATGCTTTGCTAAATATGTATTTATTTCTTTTTAAAGTGTATTTAATGGTGTTCCATTAAAAAAACAGCACGTTCTATTTGCCGTTTCTTCACTTATTTTGTAGTTGTTTTCCTTTTTCTTTTTTAGGAATTTATTATTCTAAATGTTGCCGCCACGACAATACTTTTTAATACCGAAACACACACATACAAACCCACTGTTAGCGAATGGCACTCGAGTCTCGCTTTATTTCTTTTTAGTTTTAGGGTGCGTGTTGCGCTCTCGGCGAAAGATCACCAACTAAAACAACATCGACAGCACCAGCGTCGACAGCGCGGTCTTCAGTTACTGCGCCGCTCAACACTCACACAAGCAGCGTTCGCCTCTCAGTCAACACGCACACAAACGCAACAAAAGCTAAAAGATATACGTATTCGCGCACGGACAGCTGTTGAACGCTTTTGACACAAGTGTGTCGTGACAATACAAAAACAATAAGGGCCGAAGCCAAAAGCTCCTAGAGCGTTATGCCAAATGTCTTGTTGTTGCTTCTCTTGTTGTGGCAGCATTTGTTGCTGTTGCTCTCCTCTCCCATGAATTGTGGCTACGCAAATAGAATGGCTGATGATAGAGTGCAGACAGTGGCCAGACAACAGCGGTGAATAACAGGAGCGTTGCAGCGGGTAAGTAAAAGCATGTGGGAGGCTATTTAAAAAACCATTATTTAATATATAATCGTACATGATATACATACTTAATTATATAAAATAAAAAATTGCAAAGCTCCCAACTTAAATAATAAACTTTGTCTGGTAAGTGGACTGGATTTACATGAGTGCTTTCTTAGGCAACTGAATATATGTATATACATATAATTTAAATTTTTTTAGGTTTGATTCATATTTTAAAGTTTGCTTATTATCGTGAATTTTATTATTTGCATAACTGATTATTGCAACGGCCCATCCCGCATTTTTCTTGGTTACGCCTCCGTGACTTATTTCTAATGCATAACTGTTGCTTTATTAATGTGTATTAAAATAAAGCACGAAACAGAAATGGCAACGCACACGAATTAAGCTCAACGCGCGCTCTCTATCTCTCTCTTTGCACTCTCCCACTCTCTAATGGACACCAATACATTGTCATGCGCTGAAAGTATATTGGCTTTTAGTAGTTTGTTTACCGCTCCAACTCGGCTAAGGCCTGATTTCTATCTCTGTTTTTATGTTTGCGTGTGTGTTTTGTTGTTTTATTTTTTTGGGAGCGCCAACATTATGTTTTGTGAATTGTTTTTATATTTGTGCATCACAACACATTTTGGGCGCATTTTCGTGTGTATATATGTAGGTGTGTGTGTATGTACATATATACGAATTTATATGTAAGCTTTTGTGATTGCTTTGTTGTGGCTTGTTGTGCATTAAGAATTTGAATGCGAGAACGGAAAAACGTTCCTTACGAGCACCCCATATAATAAAGTTGTAGTCATTGTTGTTGTTTTTTTTTATGAAGGGCTTTGTATTAGTCATAGGGTCATGTGAAAAGCCGTTGTCAAGTGTCAAAGCAATTTTAAATTTTTATTCGCATAAACGAGCATTTCCGAAAGAAAGAGAGGGAGAGAGAGACTCGAGTTGAACTCAAGCGTTGCCATTGCAAATAAGTCGACGTGGAAGAAGTCAAAGAATCTCCACCCCCCCCCCCCCCGCAGTTGAGTTGCCCTTGTAGCGTGTATCTACGGTACCATGGAGCCTTTGTGTGGGTGTACAATGCAGTCTTTCCATCTTTGCGCTTCATTGTTGTAATCATCATAAATTTATTAAATTATACTTGACAACGCTTTATATCCACCCAGCCCAGCCCAGTAACAGATGCTGGGTGTCTCATTAGCTGCTTAGGAATTTATCTGAGCACAGACAAGTTTATTTCTGAGTTTATTTAGTATATGTAAGAAATAGCTGTAAACATAAACTGTTGATTAGATAAAGCAGTGTAGTAGAATATTTTAAATGAGCAGCAAAGGAGTAGAGCTACGCACGCTTTAAAACTGAAAGTGTGAAAAGAAAAATTTGTACATATTAAAAGAACAAACTTAAGGAAAATTTTATTTAAAATAATTTTATTTAAAATTTTGTTAAATACTTCTAGTGGAAAACTTAAACACTCAGAGATTTGTATTATTGTATCAATTTAAGATGAAGCCTAATTTAAAAAAACAGTTTTTTTACAAAGGGATACATTTTAATATATGTCATTTTTGACAGATTTATTAAAGTGAATAAGACTTCTAGTCAAGCTAAAGTCAGTCAGAACCGGCTTAACTACCCACAGACATTCAATTCATAATCGTCAAAGTCGCCATGAAAGAATTCCCTTGATGAGCCTCAACTTCAGTCTGAAGTCAAAATTTCGACTAAAGCACATCTTGTGAAGAAACACAAAGGCAGAGGGTTTGTCGTATCTCTCTCTGGAGATGTTGCGTGAGCTTTGTTAAATCTAAAGAAACCAGTTTATCTGGTCTAAACTGAAATGCGCATGTTAATGTATGTATATAGATGTGATTTTTCCAGCCCAGAGCATATGACGTTTCCTCATTAAAGCAAAGTTTTGATTTTTCCTGTTTGAAAACAATTTTTTTTTGCCATTCGCAAGTTGTGTATCTTGCTGATTTGCAGCCCGCTAAACTAATTATCTGTCAATTAGACGACAGCTCTGGTCAGGTCCGATAGCACTGGCTATTATAATGATAGTCTTTTATAAGACAGATATGATCGGATATAAAGCAATTACTTGCAATATAACTGCATCTTTCGTGGTATCATTCTTTGAAACATATTATTAATTTTAATTTCTTGATGACGCCATTAAAAGCACCAGACGAAAACCAAACCTACTAATTAAAATAATAAAAAAAGATCACAACTAATTAAACGTTACCTATATGTAAATATACAGATATTGACAATGTATCTATACATTTACAATGTAACTAAATAAATGCACATAAATTTAAAATCTATATATTATTGATAGACGCTCATTAAAATATCTATGTGATGTATATATTGTGCATCATTTGTATTCAGCTTATTGAAGTCAAGATACTCTTATAATAACGAATATTTGAATTCTTACTTAGCTTTCGCTAATGATATTGATTTATTTTAGAAATAAGTTCTTTTTTATGTATTCAAACATCCTTTAAAATATTTTACCATAATCCTAACATGAATAAATATTATTTTTCATAATTTTTATCCTAGCGTCAGATAGTGTTCAAATTTGTTGGCCCACCGAGCCATTATAAAATATGTAATTATTTTTAATTATCTGCGAACAAATAATTATTTACTTTTGAAGATAATTAATATATATTTTGTCAAAAATCGTGGCAAACTTGGTATAACTTACTTTTTTCAATATCTGCCAATTTTTGCACTTACTGGTACAGTTCTACGCACTCATGTTAACGTTAATCGTAGCAATATTAATTTCGTCAAATATTTTTATTAACACCATTATCGGACAACAATCCATTGCCTTGATTCCACAATTAACCTGTTACCATGAGTGGACTATTTCAAGTGTTTGTCTCACCTGCTTGTATTTTAACACCTAGATGTTGACTTTGCGAAAGAATATATCGATCAGAAGCATAGTCAAGTCGTGCCCCTTTGCGATATATACGATCGTTAGGAAATATTTCTTATGCAAAAATAATGTTAAAAGTGAATATTTGTTACCATTTATATATAATAAATTTTAAAAATTTTAAAAAAGTTTACAGGTTCGAATCTCAACCTAGTGTATATTAAAAAAAAGTTTGGTTCGTATTTATAACTATATTGAATACTATTATAGGCGTAGGTATACGTGCATATATTATAATATATATAAAATAATCAAATAAATTTTAATAAGCTTAAAACCCCTCAAACTTTATGACACTCAGCATTGCAAACGCGTCAAAATTAAAATATAATATATATTATAGGCAGCATTCCGTTAATGAGCTGCAATGACGCAATTGAACAAATTGCCAGATAACATATCTATATAAAAACGTAGATTTATATATGTATATATATAATGTATGTATATATTTACGAGTTCATATCGATCTTGTGCTTTGTCCATCACCCATACAGACTGTTGACCAACGGCAACTGACTGCACAGATTTCTGATTATTATCTAGGTTACGAGTGTTATGAGTATAGTCGTCTTCCCTATCTTATCGGGGGAGCAACGTGGGTCTACGTAACGGTGCGACAGCAATTGGCTTTATATAATTTAAAGACCTGCATATGACAAAATATGAGTACCTTCCACTCATTATTATAAGAGATATCAACTGGGCAGAAGTTCTTCTTTTAAACAGGCATTTTTAATGTAGCTGCATATATATTCTTTGAGAATATATCAAATATTTTAACTATTTTCTGCAAGTTATAAAAAAATATTTTTCCATAGTTTTTTGATGCATTTTTGTTATTAAAATTGGTTTGTTGTTTCGATAAAAACACTTATTGTATTGATTAATCCTCTACTGGAGATATTGAAGTGCAATTTTACGATTAAAAATACAACGTAATTAATTTCATTAAAATGGTTATTTAACTTATTTCATGTAAAACATTAAGTTCTTTATATGATATCAATACTAAATTTAACCAATAATTTTTTATTCATTTCGTGTTCCTTCATTAAAAAAGTTGCTATTTTATTTCATAATATAAATAAGACAAAGGAAAGAAGCAGTAGACTATATATACTAATATAATACGAACTATTCGAACCCTTAATTCTCTGGTTAAAACGTCGCTACTCATTCAAAAGCTCGATACTGTGGCGCAAATCAGAGATGACATATTTTTAGTCTTCAAATATGACTTATTCACTCAAGCAGAAGCTCACCGCTTCTCCATTATTTAATTTGAGTTAAATGTCTTATCAAATTTCGCAGGTGTGTTTAAGGTTTGCTGCTTTCTCAAAAGCTCGCTGCAATCCCTATTTTAAACAGTTCTTTAAAGCTTTTACTTATATTTATATTCATTAACCTGATATTAATTTTGTAATCTCATCTGACTGAAATTTGTTGTATTTTGTGCCATTTTTTAGTCACACAAAAGCTCCCTGCGTTGCATATTTGTATGTGTTAAAATTAAGCTCATGTAAGGCAAGATTTTTTATCCGTAAAAATATTTAGCTCTAGTGAAAAAATGTATAAATATTTTATCTAGTGTAAATGTATCTTTTTGCTAGTGGTTTAAAATGGTTTTATTTAAAAAAGGTATAAGAACTTCACGTAACTCAATTAAACTGAAAGAGGTTTTCTTTTAATTTTGTATCGCCCATTTTTATTGAGAACAGTTTGAAAATGAATTCACATAGCCATTTTGTTGTTGCTGATTTTTGTTTTTTCTTTTGCTTAATTTTGTTGTTTGTTTTGTTTAACATTAATAAACTTAAAAACTAAATGCTGCAAGTTTGTTGTTGTCTCTGCTGTTGATTGTTATACATTTCATGTTGACTTATGTGTGGGTTAGAAAACACTATGCATTCGAGCTATATGTATTGTAAATATGTAAAAATATGCAAAAATTGTATATGTATACTATATAGTATGCCGTGTATAAAAAGATTGTTTGTATATAAGATTTGTTAATTTCATTTAGTTGGAAAAACGTTTATAATTTTCTTTCATTATCTGGTAAAAACTAGTTGGAAAATTGTTAATAAAAAATTTGTATTTGGCTTCGAAATTGGTCAGCTGCAGCTTTAGTTCGTACAAGGTTTTTTAGTTTTTTGGTCAAAATGATTTTTGTTTTTAGCGTTAACTTTAAATTGTTGTTAATTACAACATGATTTTTTTTTGTTGCGGCTACTAAACAATTTCGCTTGCGTTTTTTCTTGTTTTTGTTTCATTTCTTTTATAATGGCAGTTTAATTTGTAAATTTAAATATGCAATTAATAACATGTAAAATTTGTTTTGTTTTTGTTTTGGAGCAGCGCTAAAAATGAGATTCGTACTTAGCTAGCATTTAAAGTTTATGTTTTTTATTCTTCTTCCATTCAATTTGTATCTATTCATTTCACAAAACGGCATTAGCAATTAGCGTTCAGCGTTTAAATTAATTAATAATTATTACAATTTCAATTACTTGTATTATAATTAGCTTTTTAATTTATATATGTATATAATGCAAAAATCGCTCGTAATTCATAGAAATCCTCTTAGGCGGTAGACTACGTTGTTGCTATATCTTTTATTTTTATATGGTTTTTTTTTGTATAAGGAGAAGTTACATTCAAAAATTGTATGTTAGTCAAAAAAGTTTGTTGTTGTGTTCTTATTTAAACTCTCATATAATATTATATTCGCTTATTTTTTCGGTGTTGTCCTCAAGTTTCTTTTGTGTACGGTGTTTAATGTATTTTATTTATTAGGAAAAACTGCATTTTGGTGTTTTTGTCATTTTCAACATTCGACAAACGACGGTCTATTACTTGCTATATATTTTGTTTTTGTTTTTGCATTCGCTTAATAGAGCCCGCTTCCTCATCGAGCCCATTAATCAATCAATAGCTCGTAGTGCACCGATCCAATTCTTTCCTTGCGATCATGCTTTATGTTGCGTGCCCAGGCTTTGCACTCCACATTGATGATAATGCCACCTGATAGGAATCAATCATGCGTATTAGAATGATATAGATATGTAGAATATATATATACATATATATATATATATATAATAAAATATATATATATATATATATATATATATATATATATATATATATATAGATATATATATAGATATATATATATATATATATATATATATATATATATAGATATATATATAGATATATATATAGATATATATATATATAGATTTGGTCACATGCTCTGTACTCACGCTTGGGGCGCTGGAAATGCACCGCCACGAGGGGACTCAGGTAGCCCTCGGAGTTCTGGTACGGGTAGAAATAGCCCGGAAAGCCGCGTATCGGCAAATAGTTGACGGGGCCTATGTTCTCCTGATCGGCGGGATTCTCGCCCTCGCAGGACACCCAAATTGTGTTGAGCTGGATTAAAGATTAAATATGATTATTATTATAATATATAAGATATTATTATTTTTATATTCGTTCACGAAGTGAAAAACAAGCTAAACTGGAAACTTGGAATATATTCGTGCATACCCACGTTAGATAACGTTTAAAGATTTGCTACGCCCACTGTGGGTGTGGCGATTCGATAAAATCTATATATCTCCCTCAGTTTCAAAGCTAGAGATATCGAATTTTGTAGACAGATTGCTGATGACCTTCTTTAAAGATCGCACACATATTTTTTGTAGGTGTTCACGGGGGGCGTGAAAAATTGATAAAACCTGTATATTTTGCGGGCGGGTAAACCGAGAAAATTCATATCTTCCGCAATTTTAGAGCTAGAATTACCAAATTTGGCACACAGTTTTTGGATGACCTTCACTAAAGATCGATCCGAAAAATGTCGGATATTACAAAAATCAATACTTTTTAAAATTACAATAATTACGAGTATTGCGCAGTCGGTTACACCCGAGTGACACTTTCTCTTTTGCTATAATTATATTTCGCTTGTTTTCATTTTAATATAAGTGCTAGTATTAGTTAAGGTTTCAGTATATTATTATGTTATTTTATTATCATTATATATCGCATTACTTACCTTGAGCGAGTTGGTTTTTTCAACCTCAGCTATGTAGCTCTTCAGATTCTCGGGCATATTGTCGGGTAAGTTCTGCGAGCTGTTGTAGAACTCCGGCCTCCAGTCGTAGATCTTGTTCAGCTTGAGGAAAATGCACGGCGAACTCTTGTGATAACTGTAGTTGTTCTCCTTGGTGCAGGGCGACCAGGATTTGATGTCTACGTCGCACACCTGTCCCTTCGGCGGGGGCTGATTGTAGTCGCAGTTGTAGATGTTCTGACCACGTCCAGGTGTCAAGCCGGGCACTTTGTACACTATTGTGTGGGCAAGCAAAAGAGAAGCATAAATGTCAGATCCCTCAATAAATGTAAATATTTGTATTCTTTTAGCTTATCTTCACATACTTAACTTAGCTTGCAGATAGTGTATAGTTATACCCCTTTGTACCCTTTATATATATTCCCAAAAAATGTTTATCGCAAATTTGCAAAGTTTACATCCATGCCCTTAAAATGTGTATATATACATTATACATATGTATATATATGCCCGATCTAGGCGAAGCGCTGCCTGTACATCGTCTATTTTCTGTTTTCTTAATTTTTTTTTGTTTGACAATAATTGAATGTCTCAATATTCTTGAGACATTAAAAGTCGTTCTTTTTCATATTTAAATATATTAGAAAAGTTTTCTAAAGTGTTTATTTATTATTATATATTAAAGAGAAATATTAAGCGTCTTGCGATTTTGTAAATGTATCAAAAATATATTTCTCTTTACTATTTTAATTTTCAAAGGATTCATTTTTAATAAGCGATTATATATATATTATGAAAATGATAAATAAATAAAAAAAATTACATATATATATATTTTTTTAAGTCTATTTAGCAGTGAAATTAAATTAATGCCCTATACCTATGTATCTTTAAATTAGAGTACGAACTGACTACACTCAATCTTTATTTTTAACATCTTCAGATTTTAATATTTCACTTTCGCTTAAAAAAACTGACCCTGGTGGCTATTATTTGAATTTTCCCAGTAGCCCGTCAACCGTGACCTGCCTATGCCTACCAGCTAACTGTTAATTCGATATGCATAAAAACACACATGTTTCCAGCCTAGAAACGACCCCAATTTCGTGGTCTAAACAAGCATTAGAGTAAAAAAATAAATTAGCAGGTTGCGTGTTGTTGAGTGGACCCCAATTGCAGCAATGTAAAATAAACATGCCAGAGCCATTTAACAAGCGCTTGGCTCAAACACTCTTTTCTCTTCTGGCCATAGACTTACCCGCCAAGAAGTCGTCCAGAGAATCCGTCCAATGTTTGTAGTTCTCGTGCTGCGTACCCTTGTACCAGATCAGGGTGCTCTCCACATTGTCAACGGGCGGCAGGGGGCGGAAGCCAAGACCTGAGTGAGACGGAAAATAAAGTACAGCTCTCTCTCTCTCTCTCTCTCTCTCACACACACACACACACACACACACGCAACACTCACCTGGATTTGTGCCAATGATCGAGCTATCCAGTGTCCATTTGGGCGTGCGTGGATCCAGAGTTTGAAAGAAGGCCCACATGCATATGGCCACCAGGGCGGCGAGCACACCATAGAATACTATATAGAAAATGCCGATCTTAGCTGCAAGAGAAACGTTAATTAGATTACCATTCAAACGAATTAGAGACAGGCCCCCAATCAAATGAGTATTATTAACGAGATTCACGAACAAGAAATGTCGCCCGTTCAATTGAGCTGATCAAATTAAGCACTTAAAAGCGACTCAGCTGAACCAAAAGT
Organism: Drosophila robusta; assembly: GCA_035043565.1. Classification (NCBI taxonomy): domain Eukaryota; kingdom Metazoa; phylum Arthropoda; class Insecta; order Diptera; family Drosophilidae; genus Drosophila; species Drosophila robusta. The sequence goes on from JAWNMW010000378.1 coordinate 233,021, forward strand.
CAGCAATGGGTTAAACTCTTAATTGACGAGACTTTAACTTAAACTTATAAACACTAGAAGAGTATAAGAACGCAACACGAATCGAGTTCGCGGTGAATCATGGGCGTATAAGTGCAGAGTATAAGACTCTTGCCTCTCGCTCTGCGACACGTATGCGAAGTTTCGTTGGGTACACGCGCTCAAGAGCGCATCTTAAGAGTAGCATCTGCTTAAGCTGTTTTCTTGCTTTTGCTCTCTCCCTCGCATCGATCGCACACGCACAAACACACAGCGCTGTGTACATAACCTCAACCACATCGGCGCAACGTCTTCGAAAAGTGGCTACAACTGTTAACGAATCAAGCAGTGAGTTAGAGAGAGAGAAAGAGCGACAGAGTTTAATTTCGTGGGAGAGACGCTTGAGTTTGTTATTGAATTGAGTACACAAATAAAAAAAAAGAGTTCTTGAATCAAATAAGATTTGTTCGAATTCACGAAATTAAGTAGAATAAATAGTAATATCTATTCAAAAAAATTAAAAGAACATTATGGTAACTTTAGGCATTTTATTATATAATCCAATAATACCATATGAATATATTTACTATACAAGTAAATAGGCTTTATAATTTCGTTTTTCTTTATAACTAGTACAAACTTATAATTGTACATTCAAATTTGATCATTTGTTGTATTTTAAAAAATTGCGTTTATGCCATATCTAAGTAATTTCCTTTTCTTTAAATTCGGGATTTTAGCAGTGGTCTTTACAACTTTGAGTAAATACAAAGAAAAATATTTGAACTAATGGATAAAATCATGCTTTTAGATTTTTTGAACCCATATCAAACAAGATGAAAAAACTATTTCTAGATTATATATTTAAAAATTGCAATTTTATTTAAGATGGTTTAAGATGGTTCTTTTGCCTTATAATCTATAACAATAAAAGAATACAGACAGATTTCCAAAGTCTCCTTGACAAATCATTTTGTTTCACAGCCTTTTCCCAAGCTTCCGTTTCCGCCTAAAACCAGTAAACACCGATATCTTTAACCGGATTTGTCAGGCAGATTTTAGCGTCAGGTTACCTTAACAACTGCATCAAAGCAGGTTACACATTTATGATATTTCTAGCGCCTTAAAGTATGTCAAACGAAAACTGGCGCCAGGTGGCAACCTTTGCAGGGCAGGTGCCCAGCAGGTGGCATATAATTAAAATATTTTGCAACCACTTGACAAACGCCTGCAAAAAGTAAGGCACTTTGCCATTAACTAGTTGAGTGATTTCTCCATGAGTATATATTTATATTTACTACCCCTGGGCGGTCACGTTCGCAGGGGGTTGTTATAGTCTTTATGGCTAGAGCTTTATTTAAATTTAAAATTATGGAGAATAAATCAGGGCATGTATAACAGTTTGTGAATTTTCTTTTGTTTCTACTCTAACTATTAGTGTATCTAAAATAATTTAATTATTTAAAATATGTTTTTTAATTTTATATATATTATGCGATTTTCAAAGTTTTATGTTTAGTCAACTCAAAACAATCTAATTTTATTTAAAATATATACAAAAAAATGCATAAAAAACAGGAATATCTAACAGATTCATGATTTTTGGATCTGTGAATCCAAAAAAATATTAAAGTTTTATTTCGTTGTGCTAAGAAATGTTTTAATAACTTTGCGTAATATATAATTTTATCTTGTTCTATGTTTGTCATAAGATTACCTAATTCAAAACCCTTTTTATTTGATGATTTACTCAAACCTCTGACTAGAATAATTTCCTCAACTTACCCCATGAGGTACGATCTCGTCCCAATACCGTGCCCTCCTCGGAGTTATACACGAATTTACCGAAGTTAAATGGAATGGGTTTACGTAGATTATGTAGGTCATCATTCGTCACTGATTGTGGCATTGGTACGGGTTTCGTCATTTTGGTGGGCTGGTTTTTTCTTTTGTGTGTGTTTTTTGTTTAAATAATTTAAATTTGTAGATTCTTCAAAAGTGAAGTTTCGTTTTGTGACGGTCGTTTTAATAAATTAATTATAATACCTCAATTCACTCGTATTTATATTTATTTTGAGTAAATAGAACCTACGGACATTTAAGAATTTATTTGTTGTTTATATATACAAATTATTACTTGAAAAACTATATGCAATGCAATTGCTATTTAAATTATTATTTTAATAAGTATTAATATTGTATATGTAAATAAATATTTACATTTGAAATTATTTGTGTAAATATAAATTATGTTATATATTTTATTATATATTTAAAATCATCCTCGCTGTTTATTGGCAATTGAACAATTTATTTTGTGTTTCAAATTATTTATGCTTCATAAATTTTAGTTATTTCAAGGGCTTCACATTAATTCTTTTTGCATTTTAAAAATTCGTTTTCATATATTTCTCAATTATTTTTCTGCACTTTCTGCTGTTTTGTATACACACATTTTCATGGTGTTCTTATTTTTTCTCCGCTCTTTTTCACATAATTTACAACTTTTCTACACTTATTCGCATTTTTAGCTGGCTCGCTCTCACTCTCTTGCTCTCGCTCTCTCTTCTGCCACCGCTCTCTGTTTTGTTTTGCGTCCCATTAAATTCTCTACACTCGTTCCCGGCTCCTTTCGCAACTTTCTGCAACAGCGACAAGTTTGGCGCCTTTTTGTCCTGTCTCCGTCGTATCGTGGAAATCTACCCCCGAACACTCGCGTCAGCCCTTAGTTTATTTTCCAATTGGGTTCAGACGCCTAAGCGGCTTTCGGGCCGTCTGGCAGTCGCGACGTCGCCTGCAGCCACTACGGCGTGTATCTGTCAGATACAATGCCATGTATCTTGGCCAGCAACAGATAACAAAATGGGCTTATGCTACCGCGAATGTTATTATGAATCTTTTCCAATGTCGCATTGGCTTTGACCATTAGATAATTTTGTATCTTCTGCCCCTTTGCTTGGCCAACTTGGTGTTTATTTATGTTTTTACTCATGCACATGCTTTTTTCGTTTATTTACAACCAAATACTCGCACAACACACACACGCACACACACGCATCTGGTGAGCATAGTTTTGTATATTTTCTTTTTTGTATCTCTTAGCTTGGCTTTTGAGTGTTTCCGCTCTTAAAGCCGCCGCACAACCACACCTTGTTGTAGCAGCTACTTTAATAAATGCGTGCGTGTGGGTATGTGTGTGTGTGTGTGTGTATCTATGTGTACGATTCGGGCGTGACAAAAAAATAAATCTTGAGCATCTGCATGAATATCTTCTGTGCACAATTTGTAACTCTGGCTAAAACAGCAACAACTGGCAGAAGAAGCGGAGTAAGCAGAGTGGGAACAAGAACAACAATAACAAAGCACAAGCACACACTTTACGCGCGGCTGCAGCGGCTCCCTTCCAGGCACTTGAAGAACACACTCGAATTGGACACAACCTGGCCAGGATGCAGCTCAAACTCTTTGGCCGCTCCTCCTTTGCTATTCACACTCTATTCGATATATTCAAAACGAATTTTCTTTTATAAGTTGGCCGCCGCTTGGCTTTCGACCGCTGTCGAAACGTTTCGTCGCCGCTCAAAACAAATGTCAGACTGAAAACCGTAACTGAAGTCAGCCCGCCAACAAAACACAGACTTGGCTTGGCTGGCCGCGCGTTGAGTTGAGTTGAGTTGAATTGAGTTCATCTGTATTTGAGCTGGAATGCAGGCAGCAACAACAACAACAACTAGCAGCAGCTCTCTCTCTGTCGTTCACTCTCGCTCTCGCTTGCGCTCTCTCATCGAACTCAATTTAGGGCTGCGGCCTGCGCCTTCGTTGAGTTTCGTTTTGAGTGCATTTGACTTTTGGCGGCATTTCAGTTTTTGAGCGCAACGCATTTGGGTGGTTTTTTGGGTTCGGCTTTCGGCTTGAGCCCTGCCCGGTAATTGATGTTGCACAGCTGCTGTTGCACTTGTTTTAATTAGGAGAAATTATAGTTACTGTGCTGTACATTTAGTGCAAACATGAGTGCTGCACTGAGAGAAATTCAAGTCTTAAATACACAAATATTTTATTTTGTCTCCTGCTATTTCCTGCTGACTCATGACTGGGAATAAATGTCGCGCTCAATCCATGATTCATTAGTTGCAACAGCTGAATATCATTACACATTATTTTTGTTGCTTATTTCGATTAAGTGCGGTTTTATATTTCGTAGTAACAAATGCGGAAAGCCTTCTGCATTATGTGAGTAAACAATTTACTTGTAAATGCATATTTCTAAAATTACTTTATTTACCTTTTGTCAGAATTTTATTCGTTTTTTATTGGAAAAAAGGAAAATATAAGCAAAATACTTTTTTAACTTTTATAAATATTTATAAATATTAATATTATGCTACCATCTTAAGTTGAAGTTTTAAGTTAATTTTTATTTTTTTCTTTTAAAGTTATGGTGTTTTAAACATTTTTTAAATTTGAAATTACAATAATTTTAATTTTAATGGATCAATTTTAATTTAATTTAATTTAATTTTATTTTTTTAGGTTATTTAAAGTTATTATAATTTAAATGCATTTTGAATTTTTTTTTAAATTTTTACAAAATATTATCCAATTTTGTCGGTCATAAAATGCGTATTTTTGCCCGATTTCGTTTAACTATTGATAATTCGAATAGCAACCACTTGATTTCTCGCAGTGCATGATGTTGCGCATTAAAAGACTGTCGTTTCGTGCCAGGCTTATTCCACATGCATTTGCCAAATGCAAATGCGCAGATAACTGCGGCAGGTTGTCGCATTATTTGCTGCTGATGCTGGTTGTTGTTGCTGCTGTTGCATTTGCTGCATGTTGTTGTTGTGGCCATGATGGCAATTGGCAACTCACTCGAGATTCGCACTCAAATTGAGCGGCTTCGTTGTGTTGCCCGGCGCTCTCATACGCTGCTCGCTCTCCCTCGCTCTTTGTTGCTGTGTTGTTGTTGTTGTGGCTAAGAACCGTACACATTGCCAGATCGCTGGGATCGCTGGAAAGTAACGGCTACCTGAACCAACAACAAACAAAGTCTGTTTGTGTATCTTTGATTTGTTTTTACAGAGAGCCAACCAGAGAGAGAGAGAGGAGGGAGAGAGGGAGAGAGGGAGAGAGGGAGAGGAAGAGGGAGTCTCTAGTGCCGCGTGGCCGCGTTAACCAGTTTTCCGTCGCTTTCAGTGCCCGCCCCGGCCCTTTCCGCCCGCCGTCCTCTCCTCGGGGGTTGTTGCCGAGGGTTGTTTTGGGCCGCATTACGCGGCTTTTACTACGCAGAGACTCCTTTTTATCTTCATTCTTTTGCAACGGCGGCAAATATTTGAATGGAATAAGGCTGAGCGGAAGCCCCAGAATCAGGTTGAGTGCGTGTGTGTGTGTGTGTGTGCGTGTGTGCAATACTTCGTGCGGAATGTGTGACAAGCTCCAGATATGTATTTTCCCATAGCTCCCAATTGAAAATGTTTTTGTTGTTTTGTTTTATGAAATATTAAATGGCTTTTTAAAAAACGGAGCAAGGGAAGTGGGGAATGGGGAGTGGGGGGGTCGTATACAGGTTAAAAGTATCCTGTTGTCCAGTAGAGCAAATGACGTGGTCCAATTAACAAGTCCTCCAACTATGAACCGAGAACAGACACGACACGCCGGCTATTTAGCTTAGATACTCTGTTTGCATAGTTAAATGGGGTTTATTGGGCGGCTTAGTTTACAACATTTAATGGGGTATATACACGATTTCTCCATGGTTATATAAACAAAAAATAATGATAAGAATATATACTCGTGCATATATGCACAGGTATAGAGCTGGAGTAAAAAAATATTCAAAAAACAAGCAAGAACGTCGCAATCGGTTGTAACCGACTGCGCAATGCTCCATCACAGCTTAAAACAGGCAAAAACTATCTTAAATATAATTGTTATTTTGCAAAAATATCACTTTTTGTAATTTGTGGGGGTGGGAGTGGGCGTGGCCGCAATTTTTTGGCTCGATTTTTGGAGGTAGACCGTGCATATATGCACAGGTATAGAGCTGGAGTAAAAAAATATTCAAAAAACAAGCAAGAACGTCGCAATCGGTTGTAACCGACTGCGCAATGCTCCATCACAGCTTAAAACAGGCAAAAACTATCTTAAATATAATTGTTATTTTGCAAAAATATCACTTTTTGTAATTTGTGGGGGCGGGAGTGGGCGTGGCCGCAATTTTTTGGCTCGATTTTTGGAGGTAGTCCGAAAACTGACTGCCAAATTTTTTTACTTGCTCGTTTACTCGTTTTTTACTCGTTTACTCGTTTTTTTTTCTTTTTATTTAATATTTAGCTTGGGGTTAAGGTCGGTCAATAACTAATAAGACTTTGTTTCTGATCTGGTTGTTCAAGTTGTTAAGTGAACAGTGTATTAGCACGTCGATTACACCCGACAGAGTTCTCACTTGTTGTCAATGAGTATAGTGAGGAGGGTGTGTGGGGGGTGGTGCTGTTTTAGTTAGACAGAGTATTGTCGCAGTTGGCTCTGACTGACAGCCGTCCATTTGGCATAATGGATTGCGATGCAATGAGTGACATGGAAGTGGCTCTTGGCTCTTAGCTCTTGGCCCATGGCATACGGCTCGTGGCTTATGGCTTTTACGTTAAACGTTACTCTTGAATGGCCAAGAACATGTGCAACGTGTTCCCGTTACGTACTCAGTTTTAAGGATGGGCTGTCCATCAGAGCAGACTTTGAGACACAAACAATAGGATCTCGTTTCACAATCGCTTTTCCAAGCAAATTAAGTTTTATATTTAAATCAATTCATAATGAATACAATTTTAAAACTTATAAAACTGTGTAAGCTCTTGTCATATTTCTTTAATCATATTTAGTTAATTTAAAATCAGTTCTCCTCCCATTTATGATTGTGCAGTGCAGTTTTTCGAATTGAACAAAAATTAATTAAACAAGTAATTTATTATTTTTTTAAGCAGATTTTCGATAAATTCGTTGAACAATTTACATGCATGTGGCATGAACAAGTGGAAAAAAATTTGACTCCCTCAGAATCGGTTTTAATGTTGTTTTTTATACTAATTCTGACAACCACAATCAATAAAAAATGGAAATTCCGAATTCTACTTTTTAACAATTTTTTTTCCAAAATTTGTAAAATTCAACATTTATTTATTTTGAATAATGCATATATTTGAAATGCAGAATCAATCTAGAAGATAAACCATGAATAAAATGCCATCAGACGTGAAAATCGGTTCAGTTTTGACAAAGTTATGGCCGTTTGAAATTTGGGAACTATGGATCCTAGAGGCTTACATGTCAAAATGTTTGTCAATTTTTGCCTGATTTTGGACAAAAAAATTGACCCCCTCAGAATTGGTTTTAATGTTGTTTTTTATACTAATTGTGACAACCACAATCGATAAAAAATAAAAATTCCGAATTCTAAATTTAAAAAAAAATTTTTTTCCAAAATTAGTAAGGGGGGGGGGGGGTACATGCTTTTTCCCCAAAAAATTCAACAAAAATTTATTTTTAATAATGCATATATTTGAAATGCAGAATCAATCTAGAAGATAAACCATGAACAAAATGCCATCAGACGTGAAAATCGGTTCAGTTTTGACAAAGTTATGGCCGTTTGAAATTTGGGAACTATGGATCCTAGAGGCTTACATGTCAAAATGTTTGTCAATTTTTGCCTGATTTTGAACAAAAAAATTGACCCCCTCAGAATTGGTTTTAATGTTGTTTTTTATACTAATTGTGACAACCACAATCGATAAAAAATAGAAATTCCGAATTCTAAATTTAAAAAAAAATTTTTTTCCAAAATTAGTAAGGGGGGTACATGCTTTTTTGCCCAAAAAATTCAACAAAAATTTATTTTTAATAATGCATATATTTGAAATGCAGAATCAATCTAGAAGATAAACCATGAACAAAATGCCATCAGACGTGAAAATCGGTTCAGTTTTGACAAAGTTATGGCCGTTTGAAATTTGGGAACTATGGATCCTAGAGGCTTACATGTCAAAATTTTTGTCAATTTTTGCCTGATTTTGGACAAAAAAATTGACCCCCTCAGAATCGGTTTTAATGTTGTTTTTTATACTAATTGTGACAACCACAATCGATAAAAAATAGAAATTCCGAATTCTAAATTTAAAAAAAAAATTTTTTCCAAAATTAGTAAGGGGGGGTACATGATTTTTTCCCCAAAAAATTCAACAAAAATTTATTTTTAATAATGCATATATTTGAAATGCAGAATCAATCTAGAAGATAAACCATGAACAAAATGCCATCAGACGTGAAAATCGGTTCAGTTTTGACAAAGTTATGGCCGTTTGAAATTTGGGAACTATGGATCCTAGAGGCTTACATGTCAAAATTTTTGTCAATTTTTGCCTGATTTTGGACAAAAAAATTGACCCCCTCAGAATCGGTTTTAATGTTGTTTTTTATACTAATTGTGACAACCACAATCGATAAAAAATAGAAATTCCGAATTCTAAATTTAAAAAAAAAAATTTTTCCAAAATTAGTAAGGGGGGGTACATGATTTTTTCCCCAAAAAATTCAACAAAAATTTATTTTTAATAATGCATATATTTGAAATGCAGAATCAATCTAGAAGATAAACCATGAACAAAATGCCATCAGACGTGAAAATCGGTTCAGTTTTGACAAAGTTATGGCCGTTTGAAATTTGGGAACTATGGATCCTAGAGGCTTACATGTCAAAATTTTTGTCAATTTTTGCCTGATTTTGGACAAAAAAATTGACCCCCTCAGAATCGGTTTTAATGTTGTTTTTTATACTAATTGTGACAACCACAATCGATAAAAAATAGAAATTCCGAATACTAAATTTCAAAAAAAAAAATTTTTCCAAAATTAGTAAGGGGGGGTACATGATTTTTTCCCCAAAAAATTCAACAAAAATTTATTTTTAATAATGCATATATTTGAAATGCAGAATCAATCTAGAAGATAAACCATGAACAAAATGTCATCAGACGTGAAAATCGGTTCAGTTTTGACAGAGTTATGGCCGTTTGAAATTTGGGAACTATGGATCCTAGAGGCTTACATGTCAAAATGTTTGTCAATTTTTGCCTGATTTTGAACAAAAAAATTGACCCCCTCAGAATTGGTTTTAATGTTGTTTTTTATACTAATTGTGACAACCACAATCGATAAAAAATAGAAATTCCGAATTCTAAATTTAAAAAAAAAAATTTTTCCAAAATTAGTAAGGGGGGGTACATGCTTTTTTCCCCAAAAAATTCAACAAAAATTTATTTTTAATAATGCATATATTTGAAATGCAGAATCAATCTAGAAGATAAACCATGAACAAAATGCCATCAGACGTGAAAATCGGTTCAGTTTTGACAAAGTTATGGCCGTTTGAAATTTGGGAACTATGGATCCTAGAGGCTTACATGTCAAAATTTTTGTCAATTTTTGCCTGATTTTGGACAAAAAAATTGACCCCCTCAGAATTGGTTTTAATGTTGTTTTTTATACTAATTGTGACAACCACAATCGATAAAAAATAGAAATTCCGAATTCTAAATTTAAAAAAAAAATTTTTTCCAAAATTAGTAAGGGGGGGTACATGCTTTTTTCCCCAAAAAATTGAACAAAAATTTTTTTTTAATAATGCATATATTTGAAATGCAGAATCAATCTAGAAGATAAACCATGAACAAAATGCCATCAGACGTGAAAATCGGTTCAGTTTTGACAAAGTTATGGCCGTTTGAAATTTGGGAACTATGGATCCTAGAGGCTTACATGTCAAAATGTTTGTCAATTTTTGCCTGATTTTGGACAAAAAAATTGACCCCCTCAGAATTGGTTTTAATGTTGTTTTTTATACTAATTGTGACAACCACAATCGATAAAAAATGGAAATTCCGAATACTAAATTTCAAAAAAAAAAATTTTCCAAAATTAGTAAGGGGGGGTACATGCTTTTTTCCCCAAAAAATTCAACAAAAATTTATTTTTAATAATGCATATATTTGAAATGCAGAATCAATCTAGAAGATAAACCATGAACAAAATGCCATCAGATGTGAAAATCGGTTCAGTTTTGACAAAGTTATGGCCGTTTGAAATTTGGGAACTATGGATCCTAGAGGCTTACATGTCAAAATTTTTGTCAATTTTTGCCTGATTTTGGACAAAAAAATTGACCCCCTCAGAATTGGTTTTAATGTTGTTTTTTATACTAATTGTGACAACCACAATCGATAAAAAATAGAAATTCCGAATTCTAAATTTAAAAAAAAAATTTTTTCCAAAATTAGTAAGGGGGGGTACATGCTTTTTTCCCCAAAAAATTGAACAAAAATTTTTTTTTAATAATGCATATATTTGAAATGCAGAATCAATCTAGAAGATAAACCATGAACAAAATGCCATCAGACGTGAAAATCGGTTCAGTTTTGACAAAGTTATGGCCGTTTGAAATTTGGGAACTATGGATCCTAGAGGCTTACATGTCAAAATTTTTGTCAATTTTTGCCTGATTTTGGACAAAAAAATTGACCCCCTCAGAATTGGTTTTAATGTTGTTTTTTATACTAATTGTGACAACCACAATCGATAAAAAATGGAAATTCCGAATACTAAATTTCAAAAAAAAAAATTTTCCAAAATTAGTAAGGGGGGTACATGCTTTTTTGCCCAAAAAATTCAACAAAAATTTATTTTTAATAATGCATATATTTGAAATGCAGAATCAATCTAGAAGATAAACCATGAACAAAATGCCATCAGATGTGAAAATCGGTTCAGTTTTGACAAAGTTATGGCCGTTTGAAATTTGGGAACTATGGATCCTAGAGGCTTACATGTCAAAATTTTTGTCAATTTTTGCCTGATTTTGGACAAAAAAATTGACCCCCTCAGAATCGGTTTTAATGTTGTTTTTTATACTAATTGTGACAACCACAATCGATAAAAAATAGAAATTCCGAATTCTAAATTTAAAAAAAAAAATTTTTCCAAAATTAGTAAGGGGGGGTACATGATTTTTTCCCCAAAAAATTCAACAAAAATTTATTTTTAATAATGCATATATTTGAAATGCAGAATCAATCTAGAAGATAAACCATGAACAAAATGTCATCAGACGTGAAAATCGGTTCAGTTTTGACAAAGTTATGGCCGTTTGAAATTTGGGAACTATGGATCCTAGAGGCTTACATGTCAAAATTTTTGTCAATTTTTGCCTGATTTTGGACAAAAAAATTGACCCCCTCAGAATCGGTTTTAATGTTGTTTTTTATACTAATTGTGACAACCACAATCGATAAAAAATAGAAATTCCGAATTCTAAATTTAAAAAAAAAATTTTTTCCAAAATTAGTAAGGGGGGGTACATGATTTTTTCCCCAAAAAATTCAACAAAAATTTATTTTTAATAATGCATATATTTGAAATGCAGAATCAATCTAGAAGATAAACCATGAACAAAATGCCATCAGACGTGAAAATCGGTTCAGTTTTGACAAAGTTATGGCCGTTTGAAATTTGGGAACTATGGATCCTAGAGGCTTACATGTCAAAATTTTTGTCAATTTTTGCCTGATTTTGGACAAAAAAATTGACCCCCTCAGAATTGGTTTCAATGTTGTTTTTTATACTAATTGTGACAACCACAATCGATAAAAAATGGAAATTCCGAATACTAAATTTCAAAAAAAAAAATTTTCCAAAATTAGTAACGGGGGGTACATGCTTTTTTCCCCAAAAAATTCAACAAAAATTTATTTTTAATAATGCATATATTTGAAATGCAGAATCAATCTAGAAGATAAACCATGAACAAAATGCCATCAGACGTGAAAATCGGGTCAGTTTTGACAAAGTTATGGCCGTTTGAAATTTGGGAACTATGGATCCTAGAGGCTTACATGTCAAAATTTTTGTCAATTTTTGCCTGATTTTGGACAAAAAAATTGACCCCCTCAGAATTGGTTTTAATGTTGTTTTTTATACTAATTGTGACAACCACAATCGATAAAAAATAAAAATTCCGAATTCTAAATTTAAAAAAAAAAATTTTTCCAAAATTAGTCAGGGGGGGTACATGCTTTTTTCCCCAAAAAATTCAACAAAAATTTATTTTTAATAATGCATATATTTGAAATGCAGAATCAATCTAGAAGATAAACCATGAACAAAATGCCATCAGACGTGAAAATCGGTTCAGTTTTGACAAAGTTATGGCCGTTTGAAATTTGGGAACTATGGATCCTAGAGGCTTACATGTCAAAATTTTTGTCAATTTTTGCCTGATTTTGGACAAAAAAATTGACCCCCTCAGAATCGGTTTTAATGTTGTTTTTTATACTAATTGTGACAACCACAATCGATAAAAAATGGAAATTCCGAATTCTAAATTTAAAAAAAAAAATTTTTCCAAAATTAGTAATGGGTGGTACATGATTTTTTCCCCAAAAAATTCAACAAAAATTTATTTTTAATAATGCATATATTTGAAATGCAGAATCAATCTAGAAGATAAACCATGAACAAAATGCCATCAGACGTGAAAATCGGTTCAGTTTTGACAAAGTTATGGCCGTTTGAAATTTGGGAACTATGGATCCTAGAGGCTTACATGTCAAAATTTTTGTCAATTTTTGCCTGATTTTGGACAAAAAAATTGACCCCCTCAGAATCGGTTTTAATGTTGTTTTTTATACTAATTGTGACAACCACAATCGATAAAAAATAGAAATTCCGAATTCTAAATTTAAAAAAAAAATTTTTTCCAAAATTAGTAAGGGGGGGTACATGCTTTTTTCCCCAAAAAATTCAACAAAAATTTATTTTTAATAATGCATATATTTGAAATGCAGAATCAATCTAGAAGATAAACCATGAACAAAATGCCATCAGACGTGAAAATCGGTTCAGTTTTGACAAAGTTATGGCCGTTTGAAATTTGGGAACTATGGATCCTAGAGGCTTACATGTCAAAATGTTTATCAATTTTTGCCTGATTTTGGACAAAAAAATTGACCCCCTCAGAATTGGTTTTAATGTTGTTTTTTATACTAATTGTGACAACCACAATCGATAAAAAATAGAAATTCCGAATTCTAAATTTAAAAAAAAAATTTTTTCCAAAATTAGTAAGGGGGGTACATGCTTTTTTGCCCAAAAAATTCAACAAAAATTTATTTTTTGAATGCATATATTTGAAATTCAGAATCAATCTAGAAGATAAACCATGAACAAAATGTCATCAGACATGAAAATCTGTTCAGTTTTGACAAAGTTATGGCCGTTTATCAGGAGGTGTTTTCCATGTGTACTTTAAAGCTGTATTCTCTATTCTCTAACCTTCTGGATGAATATGGATTTAAAAACTTTTTAACAGATTATAAATTTGCTTTAAAAATATTTCTTCAAATTTGAGGCTTTAGTTGATAATGAAAAATTGCATATTTAATAATTAATATTTTTAGATTTATAGTAAAAATTTATGGTGGGATTAAACCCAAAATTTGGGGTTGCAAAAAAATGGAAATTTGAGCCAATGCCAGCGAATGCACTGCTTTTTCCTAAGCCCATTTATGATTACGCAGTTGTTGTTGTTGCTATGCCTTGGTGCTTGTTTGATTGCATAATGACATAATTGACCGGCATGTTGGTCGAGTAGGCTGGCACTTATGTGTGTGTATCTGTGCGTGTGTCCGCCAAAGGTCAAAGAGAACAAAACTGTAAAGTGTCCAAAGTAGATGGGGCAATAAAAACGGGCCGTGCTTTGGCTGGATTTACATATACATATATATATACACATATATGCTTGTGTCGCGCTAATGCGGCGACAAAAGATTTTGATTAAATCCGAACTGGCACAGCTTGACATTTATCAAGAGTTACGCTGTGCGCTATACGTAACTGCAAAAAACTGGATGCCAGCTCCACGCCCCACGCCCGGCCCCTCAGCTTGGCACTTACCCCAGCTTTCGATGGACCTGCCAAAATATGAATTATCCTCAGCATCGTAGATCATCTGCTTCAGCGATTTCTTCTTGGGCGGTTCCGGCGGACGCGAATAATACTGTTGGAAGCCATCGATGCAGTCCTCGGTGATGGTCGGCATTATTGCGCGCACTTTCTGGCCTTGCCTCAGCTCAATATCGGAATATCCTTAGATATATCTATATATATATATATATATATATATATATATATATATATATATGTATCTCTATATAGCTCTCTACTTAGTTTCGCTGGGCTGTTCGAGCTGCGGCGCACGCGTTCGCGGAGGAGACTGATCGACACTTCCCGTTCCAGAAATTGGACTCAACTGAGTCGTCAGCTCGTGCCATGATCCAATCCAGAACGCAGAGTCTCCAAATGCTGCTGCGTCGTCGACGCCTGCGTTTGCCAGTCGCCGTCGCAGGCGTTGATCATGATCATCATCGTGCGACGATCATCATTGTGCGCATCATTGGATATAGTACTCTCTTCTCTCGCGCTTCAGCTCCCCTGTGCAGGGGATTGCCACAGATTTTCTTTATTTCTTTTTCCATTTGTACTGCAGCGACGTCGACGTCGACGGCGACTTTGACGGCGACGTCGACTGTGGCTTCAGCGTCGGAGTCGGCGTCACTATTGCGTTCTCATATGCAAAATTTGTGCGACGTGTTGGACAACAACAACAACAGCAGCAGCATCAAGTGTCGGTCTTAATCAAGATACATCCAGATTTCCATGTGGATACATCAGTTATAATACATAAAACAGTTTTGTGCTAAAACAGACCGAAATAATCGCATGGCCGTTCTCAAGACCTTTAAAAATGGCTTTCTTTAAGTCTCAAACACCAATAACTATATTAACTAGACCATTTAATTATATATATTTAATATTAAATTACTACTTAAATCAAAATAAACTAATTTTATTATAAGCTTTATAATTTATATTATTTTTATTATTATCTGTATTTTTATTACATTTTGTTGGAATTTTATTATTATTATTAGTATAATTCTACCTAAACACATTTTTATTATATACTTTCATAATTATTATTTTTTTATTTTTTTATTATTATTTTATTATTCGAACAACATCCAATAAATAAGAATTTTATAAAATCATGTTTCCATACTACGCATTTATATTCAAAAATAACATAATAATATTCCTAACAATTCCCGAAATTCGCTTAAAAGTAAATTTTCTTAAATATACCTCAAATAACTATAATAACTTTCAGAGCAATTAAATTCCACATGCAAAACCCAATTTTCTGGCTGATGTCAAGAACATATTTTAGGAATTAGATTAATTTTTGCCAACCGAAAGTGTTCATAAAATTTTTTTAAATTTTAGATTAATGCAGCACTTATTTGTATCTTCTTAGCGAAAATTACTATATTTACATACGTAAATAAAACCCCAGCTTTGTAGAAATGAAATAAATACCCAATACCCAAAGTTCAAGGGTAGTTAAAATATGTAAAACTGGTATTTATTTCATTCAGTAAAGCAAATTTTGTTTTATTATGCCTTAAGTATGCCTTTTTGTCTGACATATCATTTATTTAAGTTGGTAAACATTTTAAAAAGGCAATTTCCAGCTGCGAGTTGCGCTGTTTTATTATATTATAATAGGTTAAACATTCCAGAAAAATATCTTGAAAATAACGTTGAAATGGGAATCTCAGCTTTTAAGAAAATATGTTTATAAAATAATATATTTAATTTGCTGTCTTAAGCTTCTTCTCTCTTCATTTTAAAATTGTGTTCAATTAAAAATAATTTTTTATATTAGGACGATATTTTATTAAATTATAATTAAATTTTGAAAAGATCTGTAGTATAACAATAATTACCGTTGTTTAGCGATAGCGATAGATTGTACATAATTTGTAAGAGATCAATTAATATACATTTAAATATAAATATATACAAAAAATGCAAATATAAATTTATGACTTTTGTTATTATTGTTATTAGTGTTATTATTGTTATTAGTCGGTGCGGGCACTAGTGCCGTAGGAACAATCCCGGCCCAGCGAGACGGAGACACGCGCGTGACACAATTCCGCCTAATTGAATTTGAAGACACCGATTATGCAGCAAGTAGATGTACCTAAAGTTGAATAGAGTCGAACGGTCCCCGGTTGAAAAACTAAAAAAAATTCGAGCAATGTCACAATTAAAAAAAGAAAAATGAAAAGAAAATAAGTAAAACGGTTTTGTCGCTCGTCGGCGGTAATTGCCGGATGAAATATGATTTCCTTTGACACTGAGCGCACTTGATGAAGTCGGGTCGCGTCTCATTTCCCAGTTGCTGCCTTGATTTCTAGCTAGTTCAGTTGATTACTATTAAAGCTAATATATTGTTATCACTGTTCCTTTTGCCATCAGAATTCTTATTGTCAGCTGCGGCTGTTTCTAGGCCTCGGCTCGCATAGATATGTATATTAAGTATTATATGCACAAGTAGCTGAGCATGTGAGTGCATGTGAGTACACTCATTGTACGTTTGAGTGTGTGTCTTTGTCTCATCTAAGGTCTTTGCTTTCAATTGAGCCGCCCGGCCACAAACAATGAGAGGCGCATTGTCTTTTCTAAGTTTGCTTGTTTTTCATGGATCGCATTTCAAATAAATATTCCGTTGGATTATAGCTTTAAAAATCACACAAAAACAACTATTTGCATAAACAGTTGGAATTTGTACAAGCTGAGCAGAGAATCAATATTAATAATAAATAATATATTTGTTTTTCGCTTTGTGGAGGGGCGCTGAGCCTTGAAATTGACTTACTTACGCATCATGTATTTGTATATGTTTATAAATGTGTGTGTGTATGCCTGTGTATATGTATGTAACGCGGTCCTATATGATTTCTAAACTCCTGCTTAATATTTCAATAACAATACAAATTTCTGATGATAAAGCTGTGGAATCAATATTTCTTTTATTTATTATTTACAGTGCTTTGGTATTATATTCTGTTTAGCTTAGCCGCGTAAGCTTTTCCTGATCCACATATCTACACAGATTATACAACAAATAAAAATGTTATTAGAGAGATTTGTCTTTGGTAGCTGTGGGTAAGCCTAGGGTATTTATTACTTCATAGAATTGACTAGAAATCATTAAACATATTTTATTTGAAGTAACTTATCAATATAATATCAAGAATTTGAGTTATGATGTTGTTATTTGGCTTACATATTCATTTACAAAGTTATGTTCAAATTGGGCATTAACTCACAATCTTACAATTAAAGTCAAACAGGAAACATGCATATTATCATTGTATATATAAATACTATACTAAATATATATATATTTTTATTTAATGATAATGTAAGGTATTTTGTTTATCATAATAATAATAATTAACCAAACAGCAGATAAACAAGGCTAGTATCTGAATAGAAGAATTTCCATTTTTTATATTTCAGAGCAATAATTATGTTAATGTTAATAATGATTCTATCTATTGCAGGTTCCAGCCGTTCTCGGAATATGAATTGCCTTGGTTGGAATTAAGATTAAATATTTATAATATCTAAGCTTTAAGCTATTGTAGCCAATTTATGCAGTTCAAAAGCTAATTTTGTATTATTTTATATCTGCAAAGGTTTTTTATTCCATCAAGTGGTCTGCCTTAGATTTTTTTCCTTAAATTTATATCTTAATTCTCTACTTTACTTACAGCGCCCACTGCTCTGTTAAATAGTCTCTGGCCACATTTGAAAACACTTGAAATTTCACACGTTTCCATCCAATTTTCCAACTTATTTCGAGCAATAAAAAAGCAAATCCGCCAACTGTAAATCAATAGGCATTCAAAATGCAATGAGAATTGCAATTACGATTTAGAAACTTTACCCTGATGATCTGATTGAATGAATCGAGTACTACGAATGGTTGTGCACAGTACTATAGTACACCAAGAGAAAAACTATTTAGCAGAGTTAAATGATTCTCAAACTGAAAACGTAATTCTTATTTCATGAACTAGAAACTCCTAAGAAATATTTTAAAAACTAAATTCAAATGCTCAATTTATTCATATATACTGATTTATATACTCTTATATTTTACAGTAACGGTTACTATTTAAATTAAAAAATCATTAAAGCTTAATTGAACAATTTTGAAAACATTAACAACGAATGAACAGCGTTTTTCTCTGAGTGTATTGTTAATACTAAGCCGATCTGCAATTGATGCTATTGATAGCCATTGATTGCTTGAAATAGTTATACAAATGTTGCATCTAAACTAAGTGGAAAGCTTATGCAACGGTTATTTTATATAGTTGGACTTGGTGTGTAGTATATAGACTCATTCACATTCACATCAGCGATCATCGCAACGATCTGCTCGGTGCTTGCGCTTTATAAATGGCACACAAATCGACAATTTCCTGTTCTACGCCCACCAAGCGCCGGCGAAATTGTCGCTCGACTTGTTCCCAGCAAAGCCAAAAATTAGTCAAAGAGCGGGACAGCGAGACGGACAGAGAGGGATGGCCATACACGAATTGTGTGTGCCTTATCTATTACGTCAATTACGTCAAGCTTTCTGCTTGCTCGCAACGTAACGGTTTTGTTTCTCTTGGTCAATTTCAAATGACATTCATCAAAATACCGATTGGAGCGCCGGGCGTATGCGCAATGAAAGTGGCGACGCCATGCGGATTTTATGCGAACCACAACAGCTGTGCACTTGCGCTACCCAGCTGTAGGTGGCGCTAGCATTGCGCAGTTTATGGCGTTTGATATGCCATGCCTTGTATGCGCCAAGGGAGGATACAAAGAATTACAGTTGTATTCGATCACAGTTATACTTTATTAGACGAAGACAACTTGAGCCTATGGCTTCTTACATAAAAGTTGCAAATCATTGAATCTCAACTAGAGATGATCGAAAGCTCCGATCATAGCTCTTAAACAATCGATAACGCCACACTTGACTGCCGCTGATATTTCCGATAGGAGGTGGCTTGCGTTGCCACAAGTTATAAAACTAAAACGAATGGAAATTAAGAAAAATAGGAATGTATACAACTTTTTAAATATTTCCCTTACAAAATTAATTTTCATATATATAATATATAAGTTAAATAGAAAGAATCATATCTCATACGGCGAAATAAAGAAATTATAATGAAAAAGGATACAAACAAAATGAGTCTAACTCAGGGGTGATTAAGTGGGACTCTCGGCATTTTATGAATATCATTTTCAGATAAATAGCTCAAACTCGGCCATATCCTTGCGCATTTTCAAAGGACATGATCCGTTAGGATCACAAAGACCAACTCTATCGATTGGCATTAAAAAATTATGGGGTCATCTAAGAATCGGATACTTGGGAATTTTCTATCTTAAAAACTGCAAGAAAACTGGCGAAAAACACAAAATCATCGATATCTCGGAAACAAACAGGACGATTTTGATGTCCTTTGCTTGTCAGTTGATAGCCCTGGTCAATCCGAGCTGTTTGACACTAGGCTCGTCAGGATCTGCAAGGATTCGGCCGAGTTATGGTCAATTTATTGTTTACAAAAATGCCAATTTATTTTGGCTCCTGTAAGGCTTTTCGTCCTTTTTCTTATATATTCTGAATTGTCAGGAAGAGTTGTATCTGCTGGCCAAAGGACATCGCCCTAGTCCTAAAAATGGGCAAGTTAAAGACGATTTTGCGGATTTCAGCCAATTTTCCGACCTACCCTCTTGCAAAAAATTTGGACGATATTTTTGGTAGAATTCTGAAAATCCTTGAATGCCAATCGATAGTCCTAGATCCTGCAAGTTCAAAATGGTATGTCCTTCGAGGATCCCAAAGGATACGGGCGAAATATGGCAATAAAGAAAAGATATCCTTTTCAGGAAAATAGCTCTAACTCGGCCATATCCTTGCGCATTTTCAAAGGACATGATCCGTTAGGATCACAAGGACCAACTCTATCGATTGGCATTAAAAAATTATGGGGTCATCTAAGAATCGGATACTTGGGAATTTTCTATCTTAAAAACTGCAAGGAAACTGGTCAAAAACACAAAATCATCGATATCTCGGAAACAAACAGGACGATTTTGATGTCCTTTGGTCAGTTGATAGCCCTGATCAATCCGAATTGTATGACGTAGGGCTCGTCAGGATCTGCAAGGATACGGTTGAGTTATTGCCAATTTATTATTTACAAAAATGCCAATTTATCTTGGCTCCTATAAGGCTTTTCGTCCTTTTTCTTATATATTCTGAATTGGCAGGAAAAGTTGTATCTGCTGGCCAAAGGACATCGCCCTAGTCCTAAAAATGGGCAAGTTAAAGACGATTTTGCGGATTTCAGCCAATTTTCTTACAAAAATTTTGGACGATATTTTTGGAAGAATCCTGAAAATCCTTGAATGCCAATCGATAGTCCTACTGCCTGCGAGTTTTAAAAGGTATGTCCTTCCAGGATCCTAAAGGATATGGGCGAAATATGGCAAAAAAGAATGTCCCTTCTGAAAAAATAGCTCTAACTCGCAAAATAAGTGTTGCATACTTTCATGGGCAACATTTTCGCAGCCAGCTCCTAAGGCCCAATCAAAAATAATTTGTATGTTGTTAATCTTTAATATTTATTTCACTTCTTTTCAGTTTCTTACAATATTTAAGCAGTTGCTGTCGTATTACATTTTACAATGTTTTTTGCTGTTGCTTAATTTAATTAATTTTTTATTTTATTTTGTTTTTATAATGCTATGTTATGTGTGTGTTATTTGGTTAGTGTTTTTGAGTGTCTGTGTGTGTGTATGTTTAACATTGGTTATGGTATGCATTTTAATTTGTTATATATGTAATTTATTTATAACCTTTACTTAACAATATAAATATTCGATTTTCGGTTCTTTTCCATTTAACATTTTTTGGATTCTCAATGTTTATTTTTAGTATTTTAATATTTATGTTTAAACTATATTTAGCAGCTAACGGTTTTATCTTTGCGTTTAGTTAATACATATATATAAAACAAGTTATTTTTAATACAAAATATAAACTAATTACATAGTATTTATATATATATGATTTATATATTTATAAATATATATATGTATATATTAATAACATTGATGATTGTAAACAAAATGTTTATTTACAATAACTGAACTTTTGAGTTTTAGTTAAGCCATAAGACATAGTTTTTGTTGGTTTTAAATGCGCAAAAGGAATTTGATTTTGCAAAACTTTACAATACATTTATAAAACATTATATTTCTGATCGAAAATTGATTTTAAACAAAAGCAGCTGATCTTAACATTTAGTATTTGCTACAATATTTACATGATGTATTTAGTTTGTATATGTATTTGTATAATATGTTTTTCCACATTAGGTAACAGTGCAGTTTGTTGTTTTTATTTCCAATAATTTGCTGTATTAGTTTCTTTATGAATACCGTTAATTACGGCATGTGTTTTGGACTAAAAATTTTGAACTAATTATTTTGTTTTTTAAGTAAAAGGAAATGTGTCTTATGAAATGGGTTTTTTAGCTCACTAACATTATGGGTATTCAACCCTATATCGATTGTGTTTTTATTCTTTAAATATACTGCAATTTATGCTTAACTTTCCACGGTTTCATGTAGCGCCGCCCAATATGACCTTTTAACCTTTTTAAGTTAGCCTAATGCACATCTTGAAGCATAGTCAAAAATTGTTACCCACTTAGTTGAGGCTAGTTTCGAATGATTTATGTATTATTTTCAATATTTATCAAATACTTGTAGTATTTAATTTTCGAATTGCTTAAAGCAAAGCTGCTTTCTGGGGCAAACTACACGCTGGCAAATCAAATGCGAAATATGATTTAAGATATAATTAAATTTGGCATATTATTTGCCGGCATGTTTTGCTTTTGGGCATATCTAATCATATTTTGCGCTTAGTTTACGAATAGTTGTAAATATTTGTTCCTGTTTTGCACACATATACATACAAATACATACATATCGTATGTGTGTATCTGTATCTGTAGCTTATAGATGTAGACAAAAATTTAAACGAGATTTGTTTTAATTGCGATTAATCGTCAAATTGATTTCCGTTACTCTCAACAGAATTTTCCCAATTACATTTAACTATGCCTTACCGTATAAAATCAACTAAATTGCACTCGTCCTTGTTAGTCAAATTCACGAATATTTCAGTTAACTCAGTTAATTGTACGAGTTCCTATATCATGCTATAGTTAAACTCTCCATCAACTTATAGTAATTGCTTGCTCATTTTGTCTGCTTTTCCATCGACTTCTTCCACTTGTTGTTTGTCGCAGCGCATCTATTCCAGATCCTCCCGATTGGGCTGACAGGAACCGCAGCACTTCTCCTTATAGCGATGCAGTCGACAGAGGCCCATGGTGCGGGCATTACGACAGTAGCGCGAAGTATCTCGACAACCGGACGACGTGCTCACTGTGAATAAAGAATATATAAATAGTTAATATGTATAAATAGAGAGATATAGATGCAGTAAAAATCTGCTACAATACGAATACAAAATAAAGCAAAAAAGAAAACAAATCAGAACGTTACAGTCGGGTATAATAACAGTTTGTAACAGTCAAACCCGGTGTTAATATTAGCGGTTTTTTTGAAAATTTATGGGGCCAGGGAGTTTGTCTGCAAATTTTCTGCCAAAGATGTGGATTTTCTCAGTGCCCCGCCTTTAGTAAATATCGGTTTGCCATGCCCCCAATGAGTATCCAAAAAAAAAATTGTTCGACCTTTTGAGGAAGCCTTCTGTAATTTGTCTGAAAAATTTGATATATCTATCTCCTATTGGTTTAAAAGAATTGCCATGGCTCAAAAGAAAAACACAAAATATGGGAAAGACAGAATGAATACATTGAAGAGCATAAAACTGATTTACCAGCAATAGATAAATCAATTGAATTGGCGGAACAGAAATTGATCTCAACAACGATAGCTCTAAATTTCTAAAGTTTGGCAAGCAAACTAAACGGGGTATTACTGTACATACAGTATTTAAAATAAAGTACTATGCTCTAGTATATTAGCATTAACGTCTACTTCTTTTCGAATTCTTTAAGCGTGTTTCAGTTTAAATGTTAAATTTAGCAATACATAGAAAAAATAGTTTAAAACAAAACTTAACAATTTCATTTGAACACATAATCAATCAACTAGCTATGGGGTTCTCTATCCAATACTTATATATTTTTGAATGATTTCGCGCTTAGATTCAATTTGAACTTGATCGAAATACTATAAGAAAACTGAAGTCGCTTAAAACCGTGCCTTCTATCAATGACCCTTAAAATTGCAAAAAAGATATTATCGACAACCATGCGAAGAGCAGTAGTAATATTATTAAACCATATGAATATTAAATTATATATTTTATATGTTACTTTATTGATCCATCAGAAAAAGTTGTCATTCTTTGCTTATCCTTAGTTCTTATGGAGATTTGAGACTAGACCTCTGCTGTACTTACCCTTGGCCTGGCAGGATGGACTCTTGCACACCTTCATGACCGCGGGGCGGGGCTGATGCTTGCAGACGTTGCCCGCGGGCCGCCGGCTGCCGTACCAGACGCACTGCAGAATGCGGAATTTGATGCCCTGGCGACCGCAGTGCGCATTGCACTGTGGAACGAGAGCAGAGCGCATTAATAAAAGCTGCGTCCGTGTGCAAGCACGGGGGGGGGGGGGGGGGGGCACTCACCTCGGACCAGGGCTCCACACGCCAGACGCCCTTGCAGCGCTCGTTGTAGCATTCCTGGCGCGCCGCCGGCTTCTCGTACACGTCGCAGGCGCTGCCCGCGCTGCCGTTCGCATAGCGGCAGCTCACCTCCCGTCGCTGTACGGCCGTGTTACGTCCGTGGCAGCGCGACTGCTGGCAGAGCGTCCAATCGCCCTTGGTCCAGTGCGGACAGGGCTCGTCGCCGCAGCTGCGGAACGTATCGGGCATGTCCAGCCCCTGGGCTCGGCAATGCGCATTCTCCACGACGCCGACGCCGTTGCCGTTGCCATCGGTGCTATTTAACATCGACATCGACGTCGACGCCGACGTTGTCGTCGTTTTTGCCTCACGGCGGCAGCTCAGCGTGCGGCGCTGTCGCAAGAGTTACAAGGAAACAAAGTTTATTGTTAATTTTCTATACTCTATACAGGCAGCAAAAAAGGGCATGGGCTATTTCTGTCTAGCTGGCGCTTTCATATTCTAGTATATCCGCTTCGAATAGAGTTTTTAAATTTCTGGCTACCCAAGTTTCATAATAATAATAATAATAATAAAATGATCGAGACCTAAAGCAGCTTTAAGAGCAAGCCAAATATGTTTCGGCCGGGTCATTATGGCTACTACCGGCTTCACAAAGTATGGCGCAGTCGGTCGCACTCTTCTACAATATTTTTCTCTCTTTTTTCCATTCCGCACATAAAACAATGGAGCGGACAACCGTGTCGAGCCACTGGCTGTTAAATTATTTAAACTCCTGCTTGATTTTTATGTGTACTCGGCTACGGCGAGATGGCTTGGAATTTGAGGTTGGACTTGGGTTTGGGTTTGGGCTTGCGTTTCGGGTTCTGGTAACTGGCAAGGACATGCATTTGGCTAATTATTATACAAGTGTCGTCTGCTGCCTGTGTAGCTGGCTCCAACATTTTTTGCCCATGGAAAAGCTAATTTTGCTGCAAGCTCTAGATTTTGAGATTATGCGTTAAGAGCGAAATCGTAAAGCACTTAATAATTAAAATTAATCAAATTAAGCGGAATATCTAGAATTAACGAAGATAGTAAGAATATTAACTACTAAACTTGGCATTTTAGTTTATTAATTTAGTAAGAAAGTCACTGTAATTAAGAAAAAAACAAATAACTTTTTTAAGTTTTCTAAAATCCATTAAAATAAATAAATAAATAAAAACAAAAACAAAAAATAAACAAAAAATAAAAAATTATAATCAATTTCGTTGGAAGATACTTGTGTTTTTTTTGAAAGAAGAAAAAATAAATACTAATTAATAATTAATTTCATTGGAAAATACCCGTAATTTTAATTAAAAATAACCTAATTACCAAAGTTTTAGTTGCTTCTTTTTATATACTTTTGGTTGAAAATGTAGTAAAATATCAACTTATTTTATGGAAAATTGATTTGAGTAAAATGGAAAATAATTTTATGACGCTAGTTCATATAGTCTGGATAATATTTGAGATTACCCGAGCATGCTAAGCAGTGTCTGCTTTCGTGGTCCACCCACTTTTGTCAGATTAAAATGCTCCATGAACTTCTTTTACTACTTTTTAGAACGTAGCCCAACTTCAACATTCACTCCCGCCCAGAACTCACCTGCAAGCCGCTGCCAGCGGCTCCACATTCCTGGGAGCACTTGGACCAGTCGCCCAGCTGCCAGCTGTAGGTGTACTCCTGCCCGCTGGCCGTTCGCGCCGTGCTGCTGGTGGCCATTGTCATCGTTGTCGCCGTTTCCCAGCGCACGTGCGGCATGTGCGGCGGCACGTCGTCCGACTGCTCCGTGGACTGCGGCACGTTATGGCCGGGCACGGCGAGCACGCGGCCCGCCTCGGTGTGCAGCTCCTTGGTGCGGACACGGGCCGGCTCGTCCTGTTCGTAGCGCTGCGGCTCCAAGTCGAGGCCGTAGTCGAGCGCCTCGCGCTGCAGCAGATGCTGGCCGCGCGAGTCCTTGAAGCGCTGCAGCGGCCAAAGCAGCTACACGGGCATAAACAAGAGCAATCATTGGGGTTACGTATGAAAAACGTTGACTGGCAAATTTGGCAAAAAAAAAGAAGAAGAAAAATGGATTGCCATAGAGCCCGCATGCAGCATGTGGCATGCAGCATGCAACCAGCCAGCAGGCAGCATCAGTTCGGCGCCGTGTTGTGCTATGCTACGGTAAATTTGCACGGCCGTCAACGCGTTTCCGTTTCCGCTTGCCATAACGTGTGCGCGCTATCAGTGTGCATAGGTGTGTGTGCGCGTGTGTGTGTGTGCGTGTGTGTGTGGACTTTTCATGCATGCACACTTGAATTGCCCTCATCAATTGCTTCCCGTTGACTGACTACGTACTGCAAAATCCGATTAGCCATTGAACTCAGGTGCCACAGCTGACCCCCTCAATACCCTACTAAACCAAATTCCCCCACCCCCACCTATTCGCTCTGCTTAGCCCCACACTGCACTCTGGGCATTTTTGGTGCGTTTTTTTTTTATCAAAGCCAACTTTTGATTTTTTAATTAAAATCATTTTGAATATATATATATATTAAAATATTAGATATATATTTCGAGTTTCTAAATGTTTCATTTGAAGCTAATTTTATATAAATAAATAAATATACATATATATATGTGTTGTATATACTGAAATATAATTTTTATGAAGTTTTGATTTACATACAAATATCAATAATTTATAATAAATATATTTTCGCGGCTTACCCTCCCCATGTGGGCACGCAAAATACCTGTTTTCTTGATACAGGTCATCAGTAATTTATCTGTAAAATGTTAATCTACTTTTTAAATTGGTGGAGATATATAGATGTTATCGATTTGCCACGCCTCCAGTTGGCGTATCCAAAAAAATGTTATGCAATCCTTAAACGACGTCATTAGTATTCTATCTACATAATTTTGATGTTTCTAGTTTTAAAACTGAGGGATTAAATCGAATTGATACGCCCCCAAAAATCTTAAAATTTTATCTGCAATTATCTAAAAAGTTGCGTTCATTCCGACCGATGGACATTGGCCAAACCAAATGTATTAACGAGTACAATTATTTTTAAATTTCACTTGTAAATTTTGTTGTAGTATTACAAAAATAGGCTCTTTTAAAGCAATATCATGCCCAGGCTGAGAGGCTTTTCTTTATGCCACACAGAGTGTCAATTTTGCCTCACTGTGCACTCGCACAACGTCACTGGGCACTCAGCCTGTGTCGAAAATTTGACTACCAAATGCATTTTTGGCCAACAATTTTCTAGTGCATATGCAACGCATTTGGTTTTTGACTTTTGACCCCGTCTCACGTCGAAACCTAAGCCCTCATGCAGTTGTTGTTGCTGATGTTGTTGTTGTTGCTGTGAGGCAGCATTGTCTCACTGTCAACATCATCGTCGCTGGTCGTTTTCATTTACAGCCGCACCGTTGCACGTCCGGGTCGATGCCGCAGTTTGGGGCAGGGGCCAAGCGAAAAGATGATTTCCCAAGTGGCACTTGAAACCGACAAATACGCTTCGTTGTTTGCTGTTGTTGTTGATGTTGTTGTTGCTGTTGCTACAGCTGCATCTGCTGCGCTTTTATGTGCAGCTACTAGGCGTGTGTATTCGTGTGTGTGTGTGTGTTGTCATTTGTAGCTCGACACTAACGCCAACGCCTCTATAGCCTTTTATTGTCGCCGCAATCGCAATTGCAATCGCTGGCTGTCGTTGTTGCTGTTGTTGTTGCCTCTAGCTCCTGTCAATACGTAGTATGGCATGCAGCAAAGCAAAACTGTTGGCAACCATTTACAGCTCTGGCCCACAGATCCGCCCCCTCCCGCTATTAGCCAAGCAGCCGTCGCAGTCGTTAACTGAAACTTTGGCCTGTGCTTTTTTTTATTTTCGGTACAGGCTCAGGAAACTAATGCCTTTACGGTAATTAGTACCCAATACGAGAGTCCTTGCTTATATGTTTTCGACCACGTTTAGAAGCTTGCAGCATCTGAAACTGCTTTTGGCAGCAATCTTTTAAAAATCACTCAAAATAAATCGAGCAAGTTTTCTGTGGCTAAGAAAGTGGGATACTCCATTCAGTTAGGTAAAAGAATACTTCGATTGATATTGAAAACAATTATAAATCATTAGATCACTGCCCAGATCTAAGGAACTGAGAGTTAAGGTATTCAAATAACCATTAATTTGAAAACTATAAAAAAGCCCAATCTAAGATAACTTTATGGATGGTAGCACTCTAATTATCACTATTATTAAAAATAACATTGTCTGAGAAATTGATATTTATATCAGCCGATATTAATAAAATTTAATAGTTGCTGCATCATCTAAGATATATAGTTCTATATACGTCGGATATTTTTGTAAGCCTTCAAATTGAAATATGCTAAATAGTTAATAGTAATGACAGAATAGTTAAAAAATTAATTTGTTTTTTTTTATAAATACATAAGGGCTAAACGTTCGAATATATAAAAGGTTGAATATTTTTTTAAGATACTTATAGCTATTTATACCCTATGCGAATGCATATATTATACAATTGAATACTCCACAGAAAGCTGAAGAGCTTCATCTAAAAATGAAATACCTTTCGAAAAGACCGAATAATCAGATTATTTATAATGAAAATATAATTACCGAGTAATTGATTTCAATAAAATGATCTATGTATTTTGATGTTCATAGCTCTATTTTGAATTTTTAGTTGGCTGCTCCTTATTTAAGCAACATTTTCCGCACTCATTAGCATCGTACACGTTTAATTTAAATATGTATATATATTTTTATAAATTATTTGTGGCCTTTTACAAAAAGGGGAGACTTTGAGGCACGCACATCGTTAAATTCTCACGCCTGACGAGAGGCCAAAACCTTGCCGGAGACAACCAGGTAACCAAACAGGAATAAACCAACTATCAGACCAACAAAAATAAACTATTTAAGACTTGAAATTACCCTTTATTCAGGTTTGAAATACCCATTACATGTGCTTCGAGCTATGTAAAAATTCGTTGCGAGTAACTTTTACAATATATAAATTTATATTTTGAGACTCAATTAGGGATAGGCAATAATTAAGGCTTAATTAAAAAATAGGTTTTCAAAAAAAAAACAAATCGTAAATCCTATTTTTAGATTTGATAGGAGGTAATCTACGTATGCTGATCAAGAACATATACTTCATAGGAGGTTAGCTTCGAAGCTTAAATTTTCCTAACTTATACCATAGCCCATTAATATGTTTTATAGGGTACGAAAAGCCAACTCATAAAATGTGCAACATTTTATTTTATTCATTCCAATTTAATTTAATTTGAGCTTAAATGCTGCATTAAGCAAATGCACAGAATGCTGCAAATTGCATGCAACTTAAATGGAGCGCAGAGCGCAGAGCCGCAACCAGAACCAGAATCAGAATCAGAACCGAAGCTCGCCTCTGGACGTGGCTATCCTGTGAGGCTGCCAACATCCTGTGAGGCGGTGCATTAATAAATAGTTGCAATCAAAATTAAAAGGGCAGCAAAATAGCGCAAACATTTCGCTTCTTTAAATCATTTTGCGCCTCGACTGATGAATAGCGCAAGAGACTAAGAGACAGAGGGAGGGAGATGGAGAGGGAGGGGAAAGGGAGGGGGTGAGTGGAGAAGTGTTGCGATGTCAGCTGCAGCTATGCGATGTCTGTGAGAATTTATTAACGCGCTTTCGCCTAGCTAAAGTACGATTTTAGTTCTCTAGATATATATAAATTTGTCGGCCTATGGCTGCCACGGGCCAGTTGCATAATTAATAGACCAAAATGCTGAGCAATAAATTTGTGGCCCATAACGGGGGCATTGATGCAGCAGCTCTGCAAAGCTCGGCCTTTGTTCTGCATGGGCTGCTCTGCACTGTTCTTGGCTAATTGGCAGTCGCAACGTGAGCAACGTTCAATTACATGCAAAATGGTCAAAATGCATTAGCCTGGCCAGCAGCCAGTTGACTATAAATACGCACATAAAAGCCAGAAGACCCAATTGCTAATCAATAAAGTGATTTGGCCAAAGACAAACTAGCTGCTAATGAACAGCTCTCGTTTTCTGTCAATTAAAAACTAAATTACCTGGATTTGCTTAAATAACTTTATATCTATATCTATATCTATATCTATATCTATATCTATATCTATATCTATATCTATATCTATATCTATATCTATATCTATATCTATATCTATATCTATATCTATATCTATATCTATATCCATATCTATATCTATATCTATATCTATATCTATATCTATATCTATATCTATATCTATATCTATATCTATATCTATATCTATATCTATATCTATATCTATATCTATATCTATATCTATATCTATATCTATATCTATATCTATATCTATATCTATATCTATATCTATATCTATATCTATATCTATATCTATATCTATATCTATATCTATATCTATATCTATATCTATATCTATATCTATATCTATATCTATATCTATATCTATATCTATATCTATATCTATATCTATATCTATATCTATATCTATATCTATATCTATATCTATATCTATATCTATATCTATATCTATATCTATATCTATATCTATATCTATATCTATATCTATATCTATATCTATATCTATTATCTATATCTATATCTATATCTATATCTATATCTATATCTATATCTATATCTATATCTATATCTATATCTATATCTATATCTATATCTATATCTATATCTATATCTATATCTATATCTATATCTATATCTATATCTATATCTATATCTATATCTATATCTATATCTATATCTATATCTATATCTATATCTATATCTATATCTATATCTATATCTATATCTATATCTATATCTATATCTATATCTATATCTATATCTATATCTATATCTATATCTATATCTATATCTATATCTATATCTATATCTATATCTATATCTATATCTATATCTATATCTATATCTATATCTATATCTATATCTATATCTATATCTATATCTATATCTATATCTATATCTATATCTATATCTATATCTATATCTATATCTATATCTATATCTATATCTATATCTATATCTATATCTATATCTATATCTATATCTATATCTATATCTATATCTATATCTATATATATATATATATATATATATATATATACGTTTACGTACAAAGCTAGAGCACTTGAGCCTTGGAGGACTATGGGGCCATAAAGTAAACGCTCATAAAAGCAGCTATTACATTTTTGTTTTCCTAAGTCAAAAAATACACAATTTATTCAGAATAACTTTAATTAAATTAATTTAAATGTTATTCGTCTAACGTTGGTTTATATCCTCATCTAATTCATTAATCCAACGCTGTTATAAATGCTGAAAAATATGCAATCTCTACCTGACAACAATTTTTTAAACCCTATATGCCTTTTTCCCATTTTTGATTTAGGGTAGTAAAAGCAGCTTTTGCCTCAAAATACAATGGTATCAGCGGCATTTCATTAGCATTTAATTAGCTACCTGAGCCAAGGAAGCGCATTGAATGTACCAAGCTGACTAAAGCATACTTTGAGGCATCTTTAAAGTGCCTCAGGTCTGTATAATAAGATATGAGCTCGTTTCGGAAAGTGCAGCAGCTGCGAAACCAAACAGATGGGATTGCATAAGTGGGTTTAATCGTATTCAATTTTTTATAAATAATATTATTACTACATACATATATATAGATATTTATATATGACTTATGTGAAATACTAAATACTGTATATCAAAAAATATCTCGGATACAATAAACACAATAGATATTCTATCTAAAAGGCAAAGAATCTGTGGGCAATTTTTCATGAGGTACAGAGGTATTGTTAGATACAAAAGTATCTGTATCGAACTATCAGGCACAAAACATCTGTAAAATATAAGAAGAAGAGTATCTAAAAAATGTTTGGGTTGGGTCAGTATGAAGTATTAGATATGAAAGTATCTGTGAAGTATAAAAGCATCTATAAGATACTATAATATCTGCAAGTTCGCAAATAGGAAATTTGGTAGGGTCTTTGTCCTAAATGTGGAGAAATAAATCTGTTCTTTTTCATTCTTTTCTCGTTTGGGTAAATTTATTTCAAATTTTAAATTCAAATTTCAAAATTTCAGCTAAATAAAATCGGCTTTCGCCCCAAAGTGCGTGGGAACTAAATGAAATGCAAATATATATTTTATTCCTAATAATAATGGAAAATGAATATAATATTGTGAGCAGTCGAGCGAGAATGCCGCAAAAGAGTTAATCAATGCGCCGCAAGCGCTCGACCCCAAAAAACAGGTTATCATTGTGTTTATCACACACAAACACACACACATGAGAGTGTGGCTTAAATGCAGACAGCTAAAAGCTGCCGGCCAATATACAAAATGGCCGCCTACGTAAGCATGCAACGGTTGAATATATATTGCATAAATTTGTATGATATGTATATATATAATGTATAAATATATATAGATAGTTTTTGCGGTTCGCATGTTTTTGTCGGCTAACCGTAAAATGCACAACAACAAAAATATTCTGTGAAATTAGATAGAAATCGCATTGCCAGCCATTTAAGTGTCTGCTTTGGTGGTCTGCTGCGTTCTGGTGCGGCTTACAATTTAACGGTAACTAGCTCTGATAAATGTGGCACATTGCAGGCGCCGGACACAACTGTCGCCCAAATTCATTCCAAGCTCCACTTAAAGCCGCATCGGCTGCGCTTGCCTGTGTATCATAAATAATTTTTGCATAATGTGCATACGGCTTGGCTATATGGAAAATGAGATAGGGCAAATCGTCCCCTGACGGCTGGCGTTACAAATTTCATCTAAACATCACGGCTACAGTCTGTCTAAGCAGTTGGTGTACAGTTCAGTCGCGGCGGCTTTACATTATAAATGTTTATAGCCAACAAGTTCGAGAGCATTTGTTGCGATACCCTGTAGTCAGGTGATGCTTACAACAAGAAAATATATATATCTTATAAGAAGCTGTCCCTTCCTATCTGTTACATATGCACAGCTACAATATACCCGCTTTTATCTATTATTGATAAGCGCAAAGCATTATTAACTTGGCTAAGCGTCAGGTGTAAAAGGCAACTTTTCTGTCGTGCCGTCGACGGCGTTAACTGAAAGCTAATTTTCTATGCCAGAAATTTGTTTTTGGCGTTATATAACTTTTATGAGCAGCGCTGTGATTGAAGATGTTGGATGTGAGGGGGTGGGGGGGCTACAGGTAAACATTGCAATGAACTCGCGCGGCAAAAAACTTTTCAATTAATAAATTAAGTTTGTGGCAAAAAAATTTGTTGCTAATTGTTTGTTGGCTCGCGCACACACAGACTTATACACCCGCACACACAGACACGCATTGAGCAAATGCTTGACGTTGAGGGCGTGGCACTTACCAAGCCAGCATACCAACAAAAACTTGCGGCAAGTTCTGTCGCTGCCGTTGCTGCTGCTGGTACTGCGGCTGCTGTTGCTACTGCTGCTGGCATTCGATGCCGGCGAGAACAGCTCATTAAAAACTTTTTGAAGTGCATAAATGAATAAGTTAAATATTTTATATATTGTTCAGATACTTCATATGCATTAATTAATACTATGACATGCAAATATCAAAATATAATTTTATAAAATTCAAATTATAATCATGCAACAAATATACTTTAACTGATATTTTGCGAAAGCTTAATTTCCTTGCGTGTAAAAATCATTTAAAAATTGTGTTTGAAATGTGAAGCAGAACTATGAAGTAGGATCAAATATCCATGTATATATGTTCTCAGTCAACAGGTCCATCTGCCCAACCTGATATCGGATATCTGATTTCATATTTTCTTTGTTAAATTCTTGATATTAATTTTTGTCAACTCAGATATTATTTATTATTATGCTAACTAAGCTAACTTTCACACAAATTTAAATAGACTTTCACTCTGAACCAAACCCAGCACACCTACTACATGCAGGGTAGCTGAACTTTTTTGCATTGCAGGGGACATTCACATATTGTTTGTTTTAACTTTGTTCACCGATTTTTTTTAGCTTTTTTTTGTGCTACCCACAAAAATGCCGTAAAATAATGTGTTTTTTTCATTTATATTTTGACTTCCGACTCCTGCAATTGGCAATATAATCAAATAAATGTGTGAGTATAAATTACTCACATGTGTGTATATATAAATATAATGAAATTAAAATGTCGTTCGCATCGGTTGACCAATAATAATGCACAAATTTGATTTATCCAAATTAAAATTTAATTAAGTGCTTTGTTTTTTTGTCTTTTGATTTTTGTTTTTATTTTATTCTGATGCTATTTTCGGTTTAAGTTCTGAGGCATATTTTGTGTTTTGTATTTTATTCATTTTGTATGGCATTTTAATTGCTTTGGCGGTGTTTTAAGCGTTGCTAATTGCAGTTATAGAATGTAATTTTATTGCAATGTATTTGATAGTAATAAATTTTAACAATTTTTAAATGAGTTAAATGCTGAATTTTATTATTTTATGGCTGTCAAGTAAAAAAGCTGGTTGGAATTTTAAAGATTTAATAATATTAATGAATACCATAAAAAGTACATCTCACGCTGAATTGTTTATAAAGTAT
Source organism: Drosophila robusta (assembly GCA_035043565.1). Taxonomy (NCBI): domain Eukaryota; kingdom Metazoa; phylum Arthropoda; class Insecta; order Diptera; family Drosophilidae; genus Drosophila; species Drosophila robusta. The sequence continues at coordinate 267,449 of JAWNMW010000378.1, forward strand.
AATCTATGCAAAAGTAAAATTTTATCTATAATATACTTTTTTATATAGGTTAAATTTGAGATATTTGGAGTCGAATCTAGTAAAGAGTCAGATATACACGGAAAATGTTTGTATGTTCGTAGATAAAGAATATATATACGTTATAAGGTTGAAGATCTTTCTTTCACTGCATAACACATTTTGTTATTTAATTTCATTACCTTTCTTATTGTTTTCAAACATTTTTTCTTTGATAGCTTGCGCTGACCAAATTCTGACTAAATTTATCTGTTTTCTTTTTGTAAATCAAAATTAACTTTAACTTTTTTGTAATGTGTTATGCATATAAAACAAAATTCCTCTGAAACTGCACTTAGATACAAAATTTTGCAGATGAAATGCGCCTTAAATTGACGCAAATATTTATGTTCAATATTTGAGTAATTGAACAAAATCAATTCCGAAAATAATCCTCTAAATGGACCGAAAAAGCATATAATATTTCGCAAATATAATTATTCAATCAGGTATAAAAAAGAACAAAACTAAAATGTATTCAGATTTTCGCTCAAGTTAAATACCAAGAATTCATTCCTTTATTCAATTAAGTACTACACTCCATAAAAGCTCAAAAGCTAACGAAATTTCATGCTAATTTTAAATTTAAAAAAATATATAAAATTACGTATATTTTTTTTACTTTGTTTTTTTTTTGTATGATTAAATAAAATTGTTTTCTGCATACTCAGCTTAATTTGGGTTTTGCACTTATTGCAATAAATATTTTAATTTTTCTTTTCTTTTGCGTGGTGCATGCAATGCTTTTGCTTTAGTTTGAACTTTTGGCGTTTGCCTTTTGCACTTTGCTTTCGCAGTTTGTTTGCTTTTCTAGCCCATTATGCCAATTGTTTGCTCATTTCAACAAAATGCACAAAATGCAAATAAAAGTCAGCGGGATATGTCTTTGATAGCAAATAGTTTGGCTTTGGCGGCGAAAAGCGCGCAGAAAGTTCGCCACGACCTTTGCAACCTTTGGCCAATTTTTAAATTTAATAAAATCTTTGCTGTAATTAAAAAATTTAATTTTTTTTGGTTGCCGGCGTTACTGTTTATGCGCTTAACTGTACACGGACAGAGAGAAAGTAGAGAGAGAGTGTTTGTGTGTGTGTGTGTGTGTGTACGAAAGATATATGTATATATATAAAATGGAATGGTAGGCATAGCTTGTAGTATTCAGTATTATTTTATATTTTACCTACATTGCATATTATTCAGTTAACAATTGTATTTGTGTTTCCATTGTTGTTGTTTGTTTGGTTTTTGTGTTGTTTTATTTATTTCGTTTTTTTTTTTTGTGAGGGATTGTTTGACATTAAGCATCGCAACATCAACCCCAGAAAAAGCGAGCACGATACAAAAATAAATTGTTTCCGGTTTCGTATAATATTGAAAAGAAAGATTAAATAGTGTTGAAAAATCAAAGTCGATAAGTGAGAACATTTTAAACTCATGCAGCGAAGTGCTAACTAAGGCAACGAAATGAGAAATGAGAACGCATGCAAAACCTTAAAACATGAAGAAAAACGTTGAGAAAATGAGGCAAAAAATTTGTAAAAAGATAAGCTAAAAGCAACCTATAAGTAAAATAATACTAACACCGAACAATCTTAAGATAAGTGTTATTCAAAACTTTATGTGTGATTTATTAACTATTTTCTTAGATCGATTTTTCGGCTTATTTTTTGTAGAATTAACATGAACAAAAGAAACACCTTTAAAATTCAGTTGAAATTTAAACCGTTTTATACATCTAATCGCAGTTCAAAATTTATAATTTCAAAAATTATGTTATACTCGTTAAATTTCATTTAACTTTTCCTATTTGAGTAAGGCAGGTTCATGTTTTTCAATCCGAAAATCAGTGCCATTTTTTTAGAACCAAAACCAACCTTAATTTACTCCTGTCTGATCTGTGTTAGCTGCCAAAAATTTAAAATCTGCTTAAAACAAAGCTAATGCTTCTAAAAAATATTAATTTTGTGAATAAGTCTGCTCAAGTACTAAATTCAACTAGCAACTAACTGTAACTGCTTCAATCAGATTCCATTTAAAAAAAAATAAAGTGTAAAAGAATGTACTGAATATTTACAATTAATTTGACAGACAAGTTACAAAATGAAAAGATAATGTCGGACAATAAACCGACAAACAAGAAAAGCAACAGAAAGTTAGTATTAACTAAACGTAAAGCTCTAGGCAATTTAAGCTGAATTCGTATGGTCTTCTCGTTGACAAATTGTGGCCTGGATTTGTGGAGGCCAACTCCCAATCAGGCCGAAAGGCAAATATGCGTTGGCTGTAAATTTATATGCAGAACTTTGGCAATTTGGCAAGGCATACAGACGCCCACGTCCACGAACACGCCCCCGCACCTGCCCCACCTTCAAGTACACTAATTACACACATGCATTTCGGCACTGGGCCTCTACCTGAGGTAACAATTACAATTACACAATTACAAAACGATATATGGGCCAGGCCTTGGGGCTGCGCAGAATTTAACGAATAATAAAAAACCGGCGTGTGACAAAAAGCAGGCAAACGATGAAGAAGAAGAGGCATGAAAAATAAATGCATTTAAATCAAAAGTAATCTCAAATGAAGGAATTTATGCGCACACAACAAGTAGAAAGGAAACTAAAAACGAAACGAAACGAAACCAATCCAGAGGATGGGCTCACCTGGAGGTTGCTCAGCAACGCCTGGAAATAGGGCATGGCCAGAAGAGTTTTGGTGCGGCTGCTGCCACTGCTAGCGCTCGCTGGCTGTGGAATGTCCTGGGATTGCACTAATTGCGAATGCTATATACACATACACAACACGTACATATAAAAATGTATTTATATATAGCGATTTTTATCGATGAAACACAATTCGCAATCGCAGCGAAATATTTCGCCAAAGGTGTTTAATTGGAGCGTGGGAGAGAGAGAGAGAGAAATTTGGCAAAGTATTTATTAATTATGGGTTTTCTTACTAGTGATAAATATATTGAGCTTGAATATGGTTATGTAAGACTGGTATGAAGATGATATCGATAAAGATTTAGACTGGAAGAAAAATAGCACAAAGCACCAACAGTTTTACTTTTAAATTCCTATAATATATACAAAAATTCCTATATTATATTAAATACCCCAAACACATTTGTAAAATATATATTTAAATATTAAATATTAAATAAACATATAAAATACCTACAACAGAGTAGCCCTATCTGTATTGATTTCTTAATTTATATTAAATACCTTTTAAGTTCAATTCCTATTATTAAATATCAGTGTATTTTTTCGCTTGCCAAGATAAACAAATTCAGCTTGTTTTTATTTCACTTAAAAATTGTGTATTTTTTTATTTTTAATGGAAGAGTATTGCTTCTATGAATACCCCATATTTTAAAATCTTTTGAACCAAAACTAAGGTACTTTAAACAAATATAAGAATACCATAAGTAGTTTTAAAGTTAATTATCATTAATTATCTAAATATATTGCCCTAAGCTCACTGCTTTTTAACTTGGCAATTATCCGTTTAAATGCATTTTCATTCTTTGAATTCTAGTCTAATCATACAAAGAAAATTTAAGCCGCTTAGGTCCAGGACTGCAAACAATAATGCATTAATGTAAACTATTTATAATTATACTGTTATTTTTGCAGCATAAGCTCATTGCCAAAATTTTCTTTAATTTCTATCTCAACTCAACATTTGACTTTCAATTTTCAAATTGATGCAGAACCAAGGGACATAAAAAAAGGAACAAAACCCAATTCCAACAGCTTTGGAACTCAATCAAAGCATTTACGCTAATATTTCTGTTTATACAGCTTGACCTGATCTGGCCAAAAAAAAAAAGAAATGAAATAATAAAACAACAATTTTACTTTAGATGTTAGCTAGTTGAGCTGAACGAGGAACTGCTGCCTCGTTCAACCTCACTCAACCTTGCTGCTCGTCCTTTTTATCAATAGCAGGACACACTTGACTGTTGCCTCCCATTTTCCACCTGTCTTCTCCACAACCAGCTGTTGTAGTTGTAGGAAGGCATTGTAAAATTCCGTTGGTTTCAGTTTTAACTTTTTTTTGTGCTCTGTGTCTGCCAGCAAACCTTACGTATACGTAATTTCATTTCAAAGCGCATTATGTATACGTATGTTTGACTAGTCGAAAGAGTGGGGGAGAGAAAGAGGGAGGGGTAAGGGTAATGGATAAAATGGATCTCAAAAACCCAAAGCCAAAATGTACAACCACAAAATCTCAACTGCTATATATATATATATATATATATATATATATATATATATATATATATACAACCACAATCTCGCGAGATATTTGTGTAGTTGATATAGAGCAAAGTAGAAAAACTATCAAATTACGTGGCTGTTGACAGAAAAGGACATGCGACATGGCAGCCACAAATCCAAAGGAAAAGGCGACAAGTTAAGCCAGTCGCAATGTTAACAATGTGCTAGCTAAGGACTCGCCACAAACATATTTAAAATGTAAACATATAATGGCGATGCGTTGGCGATACAACACCAGACGACAATCATAAGCAATCACAAGCCAGTGAGAACACACACACACACGCACACACACTGACTTACCTCATCCTCCATAATGCTGCTATCCGCATGCTGCACACCATCCGATTTGGGGCGACGATTTCGTTCACGTCCATTCTGCATCCTTTCCGACTGATTCTGTCGTCGACGTGTGGACTGCTGCGAGGAGCTGCAAAGGACAACAAGGCAAGAAAAAACGAATTAATGTTAAGCCCCAAAAAGAGCAAGGAAGTGTGATCTAGTCGTGAATGGAGGATGAGAAGCTACCCTGTACGCAGCTGGAAATTGACTCAACATAATGTAATAAAAGAAAAAAATATATAAAATTAAATAAAATGGAATAAAAACTTGATTTTAAAATAATATTTTTGTCCATCTATCCTAAAAAGAATAAACATAAATATCTACATTTTAAGAGAGTCTTCAAACCAAAAATGGTTGCCGAGTTTCGATAATAATTCCAAATATGTCTAAGAAACCTAAGCTTAATATCGATATTTTTAGATTTTTTAAATAAATATAATTTAGCATTTATGGTCACTGTGATGGTCAGGTCTAAATAAAATATGCTGTTACAAATCCCTGGACAACTATATAATACCCTTTTTTGTACACTTTATAAAAAGTTTTAAAACTGAATAATATTCACAGGCCAAACACCTCATGCAAGAATAGACCTCAAGCCGAATCATAAAATAAGAACATTGCAGTCGAGTGTAACCGACTGCGCAATACTAGTTCATAGTATAAAGAAAGCTTAAAACAGTCGAAAATTAATCATAAATTATTTTTCTTCTTTTAGAGTCGGTCAGCTTTAAAATTTTGGGAGATAAAGGGGCGTGCCGAATTAAACCATCTTAGATTTTTAGAGGTCATTAGTCTGTCTGCAAAATGTTTTGCATATAGCTCTGTTATGTTATGTATATGCTCTCTACAGTCGTAGTAGTATATATTCCAAATTCAAATCTGTAGCTTTAGACGGACGGACAAAACCCAGAATACTCTTTTTACTTCGTGGACAAGTATAAAAACAAAAAAAAACGGAAACTGGTTGTTTAGATTTGTTGCAGTTGTTGTTGTTTGCTGCAGCATTTGCCACAGTTGTTGTTCCTACTGCTCGGTGTGTCTGCAAAATGTCAAACGCATTGTACGTTGAAATCCCCGTGCCACGTGTTCGACTGCACACACAAAAGCTTCGAGTGGCACTTTGCGTGTTGGCCATGGCCCTAAGTCCAGATGCCAACCCTCGGTCTCTCGACCCGCAAAGGTCGAAGCCTGCGTTTCTTGTTGTGCACTTGCTAAATATTTTGCATTTTCTACGTATTTCTGTGTGCTGCAAAGCTCATATGAATTGACAAGTAAATTGCCTGCGATTCCTTCCAACTGTTTGTACATAGATATATGAATTTATAAAATTCCCGCTCAAATCAAATGCATGAAAGTTTAAAATTATAAGATCTATTTCGCAACTTTCATACGAAGTTCGTTGAAGTTCACAATGCTGCGAGGCCGCTGGCAACATATTTGCAACCCGACTTTAAGAACCTGCGTTTGAAGAAAAATTAGCATGTGTAAGCAACTAAGCATTGCGTATACCCTACACGGCCTTGTTAGTTAGAATACTAGCAATAATTAATTTTATACACTCATATATAACATTTATAAATTCATATATAACATAAATAAGTATGCATATTTAATTCAAATGAATATATTGAATTATATTATATTACTAGTATTACATATACTTGTCTTATATATATATGTATCCTATTTACCATAATTAGAAGATCGCAGTGCACTTACAAACACTTACTCTACAAAAAATACCCTTAAGAAAGCTGCAATAATTTAAAAACAGCTTTCAATTAAGTTCCTACCCTGCCACCTTTATTGGAAACAAATTTAAAAAATTTGCTAACGATCGGAGAAATGTATATATTTTACAGGGTAATTATATAACCAAGGACATGACATAGAGAAGTCTTCTTTGTAGGATATCTGCTGTTCTCATACGACAGTCAGTGTTTTCTTTCCTTTTATTAGTTTATTCTGTCTCATTTTTGTTTTTCGTTATTTGGATATTTGTGCTGCCCACTCATGCATGATTTAAATATATGTATGTATTTCCTTTGTGGCCAAAGTAAAAATTCTTAGAATTTATTTAAATATTTGTGCAACTTAAAATCCATTCATCAAAATGTACTTATTTCTGCTACTGGGACAACAGATATTTATGACCCACTGTCCCTGTCCCGCCCAGCAGTCCACCTACGCTAATATCAATATTATTGTTGCTGCTCTTGCTGTAAAAGCAAATAATAAATAATAAATGTTGAATATATAACAGAAAGGGCATTTAATGTAGCCCAAAACACACAAAACTTTGGTCAAACCGACCAAACGAAATATGCATCCCCCCACCTCCCCCATTCTAACTCGCTTAACAACATCACGTATTTTTGCATAGTTCGTAGCTGGCACAAAAATTTCAGCTATGTTTTTTTTATAGAAAATAAGTAGAAAATTTGCCACGAGACTCACAAAAAAAATGTGTTAGGGAAGCATTTAAAATGCAATCAAATGTGGCCAAGCTCTTCCTTCCCCCATTCCCCTGGCCCCAGCCAGGTATCAAGTGTAACATGTCAATATATATATGATATTTATTTTAACAGCCTGCGCCAAAAGTTGGGCAACACTTTGTGTAGATGTTGATGATGCATTTGTAAGCCCAAAATGCGGCCCTCTGCGAGCGAGCGAGTGTGTGTGTATGTGTGTGTGTGTGTGTGTGTGTGTGTGTGTGTGTGTGTGTGTGTGTGTGTGTGTGTGTGTGTGTGTGTGTGAGCTTGCAGCTTTGGCCAAAATGCATTTTGCTGTCGACTGTTTGCTTTTAACCATTAAGCAGGTCGTGCGTGGGCCCCGTCGCTTGGCTCAAACATATGGAATTGCTGTATGCTTGCAATTTTTGGTATGTTTAAACTCGTGGCCCAACCGAACACGTAACCCAAATTGCAAAATAAACCGCATACGCGCGCGCTGCAAGCAAGCGCTAGAAGGGGCGGGGGTCGGGGTAGGGCAGCCACTCAATAGACTTAAAGGTTCAAGTAGCTTAGACAGAGAGTTGCACAGCAACCGGGCTGCAACCAAACCAAAATCAAGTACATAACATACGAGTACGCGTACGAATTCGAGTACTCGATGCTAAAATAAATAGTTGGTGGGGGCACCTGTAATCGGCTATGCGCTACTCTGTGTAAATCAGAACCAATTGTGTGCGAGTATTGCGCACACACAAGTGCAAACCAATCGTGGCAACAAAGCTCAAACTGAAAATATCTGAACTAGTTCGTATATATTATTTGATTTAAGGCTTAACTATCTTTGTAAATAAATAATAAAATAAATAAGATATGATATCGACATTTATCAATAAATATGTTTAAATACTCCTTGAGCCCAATCAAGCAGTTTATATAATAAATATTTATTTTTAACGACAATGTTATCGGCTAGTCTTGTAATTCATTTTTTTCTGAAATGTAATGTAAAATACAACTAATAAATATCTGTATTTAGTAAGAAATGCAGATGAGTTTGCTAAGTGAGTCAATCGGGGCTTTGAATAGCCAATGCTATTAATTAAAGTCGAACAATTAATAACTTTATCCCTTAATGACGAATAAAAATTAAAATATATAAAGCACAATACATAATATATTTTGTTTTCTTTAATAATAGAAATTGTATTAAATTTCAATTTCAACTATATTTTGAGTTATATTTCTTTCTTTTTATTTTGCATTACTTAATTCTTTATTTTAATTTTTTCGTTTATATTTTGTTATATCAATGTACTCCATTATAATTTCTTCTAGTCAATTGTATTATTTATATTTTATATATATTTATATTTTTTTATTTGATATTTTATTTTTTCCTCTTTTATTAACTCATTTATGTACTCTAGTTTATTCGGTTCTAAAAAATGCAATTTAATTTCAATCGATTTAAGATCCCTGATATATGGTTATGTTTTCTACGGTTCTCAGTAAACACTATTGCACTCATCTAGTTAATATTCTCCTGATCAGTATTCTCCCCCCAGTCATTCACGAGTTAAACACATAACAGGTTTTGAATGCCGATTGCCGGTAAGGGAGGTAAAGTTAAGGGGGCAAGTGAGCAAAGCAGAGGTAAAACACATTTAAGTAACCATGAAATTTACTCAGACTTTTTTTTGTTGTTGTTTGTTCTCTTGCTCGGCTTCTTGTTGCATTAAGCCTTGCGGAATTTTAGTGCGAGGCAAATACAAATAAATGTGCAGAGGTGTGTGGCATACAACACTTAAAAGGCGATAACACGCATACGCAGCGTTGAACGTCAAGAGCAAGCAGGCCTCTCTTCCGCCCTCCGCCCTCCGCCCTCCGCTCCGGCACAACAGGTGGAGTCAAGTGTTTGCATTGGGGTGCAAGGAAAACAATGCTAGATAAAGACAAGACAGGAAACAAGCGCATAACTGACCAGGCAGCACAGCCAGACAGCATTTAGCAGTAAGCACTCGGAAGGGGTTAGCCAAAGGGGTGGCGGGCCACGGGTTGGTCGCGCGAATGTTGTGTACGACGTGGTCTACCGAAGGAAATAACAGACAGATAAGCAAGACAGGATGCTCATAACTGCTGACCCAAAAGGGGGCAGACGCCAAGCTGAAGATGTTTTGCATTTATAGAAGACGGTCGGAATCTTAAAGTAAAGCCAATGCAGGCAGCGAAAATTATGTTTGGAAAACGTGGAAAATGAAACTAAAAGAAGGCCAATTAAAGTATAATAGTGTATTACGACTGAATAAAATAGGTATTTAGCTATATTGTAAACTTGCATAGTCATAGACCAACAGGACTCGCCATATTTTATATTATATCTTAAAACGTTGATCAGAAATAAAATATAATAAAAATGGATCATTATTAAATTTTGTAAACAAAGTGCAGATGATATAAAATTACAGCATGCCAAAGTCGTTACTGGAATCTTGCCATAAACGACATAAGAAAATAAACTCTTTTATTCAAACAGCTACGTCAGTTTGTTCTACACACAAATTTTGAATATAATAACCAGCTTTCTAAATTTATCCCTGCAGATGTGGGCATAGACGAAGTTTTTTTTTATTGTTCGGTATAATAGTCGAGTCCATTTAGACATGTTCTTGTACGTCTTTCTGGTTGTCTATCTATCAGTCTATTATTTCCATGTAACTTTTAATTTTTAAATTTTTTATTACTTTACAAATTTTAAATTTTATAAGAAATCTGTTATACATTTTCAACAGGCTACAACAATCCAGACATTACAAAGACACACCTTTATTTTAATATTCTTGGTAAAAATCATCCTTTTTCCTATTAATTTGCCCAAGGCAAGCTTGTTTAACAAATAAGAACGTTGCAGTCGAGTGTAACCGACTGCGCAATAATCATTCATCGAGGTCATCAGAAAACTGTCTACTAAATTTTGTGACTATAACTCAAAAAATGTGGTTGATATTGATTTTTACACTATTCAAGATATATTCATTTTACCGATTTGTGGTTATATCCAAAAAATTTGTGTGTAATCTTTAGAGAAGGTCATCAGTAATCTGTCTGAAAATGATTATCTAGTATCTAGCATCAAAACTCAATAATGGCGAAGGGAATTACGTTCATACGGATGGACGGATGAACTGCAAGACGGACAAATTCAATATTCTCTTTTCACATCATGAACGAGTACGAAAATTGGCCAGAGTTTAGTGCGGGCCCTCCGCTAATTAGTTTGCACATTTGTTCCAGTCTCGAGCAACTCGTCGAGGGAAAAGTTAAGAGCGCAAACTTTCGTATAAGGTCAGCCCAGTGACCCTCGTTACTTACCCATTAGGGCCGCCATCAGCTCCACCCCCTGCTCCCGCCCCGCCGGCCGTGGCACCATTCGGCGTGGACGTCATGTCCGCTGAGGTGAGCGCCTCCGTGCCGCTGCGTTCGCGCACCAAGCGATCTGGGCAAAAATAGAAAGAAAAAAAATATAAGTTAAGAAAAGGACAAACTCTTTGTGGTTCAGCGTAAGCTCACCCGCTTCCTGACGTTCCAGTTCCTCGGCCTGCTGGCCGGGCTTCGCCTTCACCTCGATGTTAATCTCCGCGGAGCTGAGGCCGGCGTGACAGGAATATACGCCCGCGTCGCGGAACGTGATGTCCAGGATGCGCAGTGCGCCCTTCTTGGACACCTTGAATTTGCGTGAGCGCGCCAAGGGCTTGTGATCCTTGCTCCACTTGATTTTGGTGCGATTGTAGCGCTTCACCGGACACTTGATCTTCACCTGGGTGCCAAAGAACACGACGCCCGCGCCGCCCACCTTCAGCGTGATCTTCGTCTTCTTGGGATCGTGCTGGATGTGGGTCGAGTTGCTGATCTGTATAACGGGCTTGGGATCCTCGGGCGGACAGGGCTTCACATTGCAGGGCTTTTTGTCCGGCGGCTTGACGCTGGGACACATCGATTCGGGCCGCTCGATTTTATGCTCCTGCGCCATTATCTGCTTGCACTCGACCTTGCGATCCTTGATGCCATAGCCGCAGGTGTGCGAGCACTTGGACCACTCGCCCACCTCCCAGCGCACCGGACAGTCGAGCACATTGCAGTATTGCCGGTCCGCCGGCGGTGGCTGCGGGCACATGCTGTTCGGCACGACCATCGTGTTCTCGCCGCCGCGGGTCACCTCGTGAATGCACTGGACCTCGCGGGTCTTGATGCCGATGCCGCAGCTCTTCGAGCAGGGCGTATAGTCCGAGTAGTTCCAGCGCGGCGGACAGGGTCGATCGTTGCACGTGCGCACACGCGCCTCCGGCTTCGTCTCCTGCGAGCAGAGGAACGGCGACACCACGCGGCCATTGTCCTCGCGCACACAGTTGATGATCAGCTCCTCGACGCCGCCCAGGCAGGAGGCGCTGCACGAGGTGTAGCCCTGTTCGCGCCACACGTACGTCTTGCCCGGCTCCGAGACGCCCACCTTGATGGAGTCCCGCGGAAACTGGTCGTCGTAGCCGTGCGACGGCAGCATGCACGGCTCCTCCACGCAGCGCTCCACCTCGTCGTGCGGCTTGGTGCCCTCGCACAGCGTATCGTTCACCGTGGCCACTGTGCGCGAATATTCCAAGAAGATCTTGCATTTGTAGGCACGTCGCCGGATTCCCTCGCCGCAGGTCACGCTGCAGGGTGACCAGTCGTTGTCCTTGATGAAGCTTTAAGAAATTAAAGCGATAAAAGAAAGTTACAAATTCTGTTTAATTGAAATTTCGGTTTTCTTTTTGGCTACTGGGGGCGTGGCAAACCAATAAAATCGATTTATTTCACTCATTTTTAATGCTGGATACGTGAAATACATTCAGTCAAATTACTGACGACCCCCTCTAAATATCGCATAAATATTTTTTGGAGACGCCCACTTAGGGCGCGGCAAATAGATAAAAATCGACACATCTTAGGGGCGGGTAAACCGCGAAAATCCATTTTTATCACGTATTTAAAGACTGGAACTAGCAAATTTGGCATACACTTGACTTTGATGATCGCTCCGAAAACATTGCGACGTTCTTACTTCTTATTTTCATTTTCATCGAAGAAAACGTTGCTAATTTTAAAATGAGAAAACAATTAATTATGAGAAAAAATTACCGCAAAATTTTTTAACAGCAATAATTCATTTTTCAATTAAGCTTTTAAGGAAACGTGGGGGAAATGCAGATTTTCGCCACCAAATATAGATTTCGCCAATAAAGCTTACCTAAATTTTTTCACTTTGTGAATAGAATCTCTTTTTTTCTTTTTCGGTTGTCAGTCAGAGAAAAAAAACATTTCTAAATGCAAATAAAAGTGAGATTATCCTCATTCGTTTAGAATTTTAGAATTCCATTTAGTTCAAAAGATTCAACAGTATTTTATTTTTGCATATTTTTAAACCAATGATGAAATTTTAGATTACATAATGAATTCTTTTATTTAATAATTTTTGAATATTAAAAGCGCTTTCAAGATAAGCATTAATGTTAAGGAGTAAAACATTGTGCGGATTTCAACAGCTTGATTGAAATATTAAATTCTTGATTTACTTACTGGTTTCTAAATACATAATTCTATCCCGAAATGTCACTATTTCTTTGTTAACTAAAAGCCATACTTTCTACAACTCCCAAATTTTACACTCAAAAATAATGCTACTAAACTGCTGTCTAAAAGTCCAAATAGTTAAAAATATATATATAAAATATGTTATTTTCATTGTAGTTCCTCACATTGAAGACATAAAACTGTCACTTGCGTAAACATCGGACTGTCCATTTGTAATAAATATAATATTTAAATCCAAGACTTCAATGCGCTAGTTTATTGAAACTAAATACAACCATAAAGTTGAGCTTTCAGCTTTCAGCGAGCGAACAGATGAGCACAGCAAATAAAAGGCAACAACTTCAGCTACCTAAACTGGATGGCCCCTCAGCAAACCCTTGTTCCCTGTGCCCTCCTAAAGTGTCATGCAACAATAGCCAGCGCCACGTTTTTCACATTGTATTTCATTTCATGCTACGCAGCATCCGAGTCGCATTTATTAAGCCGCCCGCTGGCAGAGCCCCAAAAACTGTGCTATATGACATGTTTGCCGCCACTCGTGGCCTATATGCATACCCTGTAGACAGGCGGCTGGTTGAAACAGGTCTGCATAATGGCATCAAACAAATATATTAAAATGTATTCCATTCTAATTTAGATAATAATAAGATAAGAATAATATTTCTTACTTTTGAAAGCTATGGAAGCCATTACTAGTAATATGTTTATAATGTTTTAACGGTATTTTAGATAAATAAATAAATACAATTATCAGACAGGTCGATAAAGTATCTATAGCTACTATGGAAATAAGAGTTCTGGGTAATATTAAATAATCTTTAATATAACACTATTTTATAGTGACCTGTTTCGATTAACAATTCAAAGATCTTAAGTTTAATATGTTCTGCAAGTAATTATATTTTATATTTATATTTAGGAATATTGTCAGAGTTTTTAAAATTTAAGTTTATCATTGACAATTTTATTCAAATTTGGGGCAGTTCAGAAGTTAATCTTTGTTTTATAAGCATTGAAATACTAACATATTAACATAAATGAAAATAAACTTAATATTTTTAAATGTTCAATTGATCTGAAAACAAACAAGCTGCTAATTGAGCAACTCATTGAGCTAAGTGAGTTGCTAATTAAGTACTTCCTACTTTTTCCCTATGTGAGTGCACAATAATTATAGCCACTTATCTCCTGAGTAAACTGGTATATATTTTGATACAAAAAAACCTAAAAATATGATACGCCTTTTTATTAACGAAATTTAATCAAAATTAGAAAGATCCAATCAGATTTATGGTAAATAAAAACAATATGAACATTGTAAAATGCATATATGTATCTATATATATAATATATATATACATAGGGTAATTTAATATATAGAACTATAATATATACAAATATATAAATATTTTGCAACTAATTCATTGATTCAGCAAATATAAAAATGGTATTATACTTAGTTTGAAATAGCTTATCAAGCTAACAGGGTACGAGCTAGTCGTGCTCCGTGCGACCGCGCTTTGGTGACTTATTTTACAGCTATTATTGTTGGGCATTGTTTGGTAGCCGGAGTGGTTTTTATGACCGCATTGACAGTCAATAGAAGAGCTTGACACAGCGCATGGTTTGCTGACCGCTCACACCAGAATGCGGACCCCTTCCGCCACGCCCCCTTCGCCCCTTGTCCACACTTATTGATTTGTAGTTAAATTGTAGCTGTCACCGCGGCACAGGGCCACATCATGCGCATTAAAGTGGCGCCAATGTTACAGCATCTGCAGAACAGAGCTGGAAAGGTCCTCTAAGTAGGTCGCTGGCTTGATTTCATAACTGGCGCCCGTTGCTCATACGCCGCGTAGGCCAAGTCCCAACCGAAAACGTTTGAAAGTTTTGTTTGTCATTTTAGTTGTTTTTTTTTGTGTTTTTTTTATTTGAGCTTTGTCTGGCGCGTCGCCAGCGGATCTCCTTGTGCCTTGTGCCGCAAACACAGAGGCCAAGGTTTTTCGGCGGCATCAAGACGCGACTTTATGGCGGCAGGCGTCAGGCGACAGGCCGCCAATAGTTTCAGTTTAGTGGCCAGACCAACAGTTGATAGTATCTGTAGTATATACTATATACATTTATATATATCAGTTGAATTGCCCTCTCAGGGAAATAAAAAAAGCGGCAGTTTGTTTTTTCAGCATCGTTCCATTAAGTCGTTGAGCTATGTTGTGCGTAGCATTTGGGTCTGGACCTTGGGTCAATGCACGAGCAATTGCGGGGGACGTGAAATTATGTTCTAGACACTTGGCAACATTTAGTTATCTACTGAACTTATTACAAGTATCGGGTGAACAGATAAAGATGCATTCTGGATTATGTAGAACGTTGTGTGAAGGCTTTTTAGATACAAGTTTGTAAATTAAAATAGTTAAAAATTTACACATTTTGTAATAATTTAAAGTGGAGAATTTAAATTATAATTTTAATTCGTAATTCACTCAGAAGTCAAAACTGCGAACAAGCTAGTGCAAATACATGTGCGTACATATAAGATATTTATAATCCGAATTAAATTCTACAAACTTTTCCTGTGAGTATTTGCTGTGAAATACTGTTTTAAGTTACTATCGTAACACAAATGATTTAAATATTAAATTTCCCAGACAGGGAACTTTGATTTAATTATAAAATTTCCCAGACAAGAAATTTTTAAAAACAAAACGAAACAATTTTTTTTTAATTTTTTGATGGTTTAAACCAAAGATCCGAATTTATTTCTAGAATTAACGTACTCATTTTTAGTTAGTAATAGAGAGTTTTACTTCATTAGAGATGTTTTTCTCTAACATTAAGATTTTTTGTTCTTAGTTTAAAATTTTTTGTGTTCATTCCCAGTCAAACCTATACCAAGAATGGATGTCAAGAATCCCGAATACTTAATTCGTCTCCATGCGAACTTAATTTTAGTCCGACTTTTTCTCTCTGTATATGATTCTCAGTAGATTGCACTTAAAGTACTTAAGACTATAAAGTATTTGGTAGTTGCTTCCAAAAAAAAGCACTTTCACCTGGTATAGCTACATAAAATAAATATGCACTCTGTGAAATTCTTACCATTATTGCCAAAATACACACATTATCGAGCATTTCAACATCAACATTTCATATTGAACTATTGCTACAATATTTTCTGGACTAATCATATTGATTACACTTGGCTTATCAGATCAGATGATAGAGCATGTCATTTCCCACTTAAGTATTCGTTTTAGCCAGCATAAATATGTAGGCCAGCATTTGGAAATGGCCTAAGAGTAGTACCGGAACTGTACAACAGCCAATTGAGTACTTAAGCGCGTAACGCCTTCCAACACTGTCGGCTATCAAGTCGTTGTTGATACTCACTAATTTTCTTA
This sequence comes from Drosophila robusta, assembly GCA_035043565.1. NCBI lineage: Eukaryota > Metazoa > Arthropoda > Insecta > Diptera > Drosophilidae > Drosophila > Drosophila robusta. Next base: position 283,619 of record JAWNMW010000378.1, read on the forward strand.
AATACATAGCCATATAAATAATAGGAAAAAATGAGTAGCCTTATAAATTACAAGAATAATTGATCATACAGGCGCATAAATACCCTTTAGGTTGCATTTATTAAATGGATCTTGTGATAAAACTCTTTTAAATAATCTGAAATTAAAACCCTTTTCCCAAATTGCTTTCCTAAATTTTTAAACACTAAACGAAAGAAAATCAAAACCAACTTATCCAATTATTTAAATTCAAAGCGTGACACATTTTATGGCTAAACTATGATACCCGACGTTAGAGTATAGCAAGGACGGCGGCCCAATCAGAGCTGTAATTTATTATTTGGTATACGAGTATTCCCCACATACCAATTAACTGTTAAAAGCATTTGATTTAGCTAGCTCCAAACGATTTCATTAGATGTTCCCCATTTGCAGTATCGGCGCCTAATTAAAGTGTTGGTTTATATGCACTACTTGGCCCCAACATCCCCCTCTCCCCCCTTCACAGCCAATTGGGTAGCTTATCACGGCTACTTTATCGCTTTCCAATAAACATCAACAGAGGCAACACTTTAATTGTCATTAGGCGTACTTTACTGTACTTACAAGCAGCTCGAGCAGTTTCGCGTTGATGATGATGATGATGTCGTTGTCGATAGCCTTAATTTTAGGTGTCGACACGGCTCAAGGACATTATGAGGAGGCACATACAACGTGACTACAGTCAATCTAATTGTGTGTGTGTGTGTGTGTGTGCACTGCCTTGTAAGTTCTTGTAAGCCAAGTGCTTAAGCTGAAGTCTCTAAACAAAACTCCCAAGCAAATTGCAATAACGTGGCGCAGAGCAGCGTAGAACACTCATCCTGGGCTACAGTTCAAATATGTCAAGTGAGTCCCCAGTCTGGAGGTCTGAGGCCTGAGTCTGGGTCTGAGTTATGACGCATTGTTAACCACTTAGACAACCGACGCATGTCGGTAACGTCTTGGCCGGTTCAACAACAGAGCTCCAACAAACTGTAAAGCGTAAATATTATAAGCTGCTAAAGGCTCTAAGTTATATATTAAGAAAATACCTCCTTCTATAGCATTTGCGTTTGATTTTGATTTAAATTTTGATACTCCAAAACACAAGAAAAATCTTGAGCTAATATTTGTTATGCTTTGTAGCTACTATAAAATAGTTAATTGGTATAATAATATTATGGAAACGTGGGCACCACAAAGAAATATACAATAAATCAGTGTGCAGACATGTTATTTATTAATTAAGCTCGTCTATCTTCCTTTGTTTCTATTTAATTGCCTTATAATGATTTTTATATTATTTAATAATAATTTTTTTTAATTTTTGATAATTTCTTGCAAACGCTCGTTTTGGAGCTGCCCAATATGAAGTTGTAATTAATAAAAGTAAGGCCGTAATTGCTTCTCTGTATAAGCTACTATCCCTCTGACTCTCATTCTTTTCCAACCGCTCGCCTTAAATTCCTTCCTTATATTTGGTATAATCTTATTCTCTTCACACGCAGTTCCGCTCCTGCTCTTTCTTACTCTATGCGTATCTCACTCACTGTTAAGCTCTTAAAAAAGCAATATGTGAGTAGTTTACTGGTGACCCGCCTCAAAGATAGGGACCTTGATACGACCACTAGAACGCGCCTCCAACTTAAAAAATCGGAAATGGCTGCTCCCACAGTTTTTGAGATAGAGGCTCCATGTTTGGAATATGTACTACTGGAAAGCTCCCTCAAACATCACAGAAAAAATTTCTCAGCCACACTACGTACATAATTGAGGCCAAATCATGGAAAAATTCCATCAAACGTGCAATTTGGTTCAGTTCTGCCAAAGTTATGGCCGTTTGAAATCTGGGAACTATGGATCCGAGAACTTTACATGTCAAAATTTTGTCAATTTTTGCATGATTTTTGATAAAATATTTTATCACCTCAGAGTCGATTTAATTGTTGTTTTTTATACTAATGAATCGATTAAAAAATGAAAATTTGCATTTCTAAATTTAGAAAAACGATTTTTTTGAAAATGAGTATCTACTGGGTACTGCGAACGAGTATTACACAGTCGGCTACGTCCGACTGCAACGTTCTCACTTGTCTTGTGGGTCGCCCTCCTTCGCGATTTTCATGATTTCAAGTAATGACTACTGGTTGCTTCTTCTCAGCTCTGCTAAAATTGGCTAATCTTTTGCAGCATCCACAGCTCACCTTGGATCCAGCGACGGCACATCCGTCCCACCACCGGCATTAGACCTCGCACTATTGTGATTCTTGCTGGAGCTGCCACTCATGAGACGCATCGTGCGCGGCTCCTCGGGCGTTTCGTGATGCAGGCGGCTTTGTGTGTGATGCGCATAGCGCAACGGTTGATCGGCATATGACAGGCCCTCGCCATCATCCGTGTCCTGGCCCGATTCCATATCGTCCATGTCTTCAACTTCCTCATCGACATCATCGTCGTCATCATCCTCATCCAGATCCGAGCTGTCCATATGACGCTCTGAGCGCTGTAAATGGAGATTATCGTGAGATTTGCAGGCTTAGCTCGGGCATATTTACTTACCTCATTCAGGGAGCGACTGCTGCCGACAATGATGGTGCCGCCGCCCTTATTGGGGCCACCGTCGCAATGGATGCCCGTCGAGCACTGCTGCATGCTGCCCGGCTTGGTGAGGGGATCACATTTGGCACTCAGGCTGCCGTCTGTCGATTTGCACTCAACGCCGCGCATTTGGATCCCCTGTCCGCACGAAACGGAGCACTGTGGAGAACGGTGGAGAGGAGCGTGTGTAAGCATTATAAATTATTGCAATATGTTTTCCTGAGGGGAGGCGCAATAAAAATTCATTTGTTTGCGCAAAAGCTGACGAGGCCCGAGATGACGAAGTGCCGTCGTGAAAAGTGAAGAGTGAAAGTAAAAGTGGCCGCTACTTGAAACAAAAACCGAGCGCCAAGGGGAAGAGGGGCGAGGAAGCATGGTCAGGGTGTCCCCACAGCACCCCTTCTGCCAGCTCACCAACTCAGCACGTGTACGCGCTCACGCATACAAATGCAAATTATCATATTGTTTGCGTTGTGTCAGTTGCGCGTTACACGCGGCGTATGTGTAACGTCCCTATCAAGTGGCTTACCCCCCATTGTTTATCTTTATATTGCTTTTATGCATTTAATGCGTAGCTCCTACCATACCCTGGCCATATTTTTGCTCATTTTAATGGCGCTTAATTTTTGTGGCATATATACGTATGTACTGACACATGTATGTGTATTTGTATGCGTATGTTGCATACTTATTTTATTAATATGCAAAAGTATTAAATGTGCTTTTTTAATAGGCTCTCTGGTGTGGTTGATTTTTTTATTTATGTTTGCACAAGTTCGTAATGAAATTGTAAAAGACAATTTTGATGCCATACAAAATATATATATGCTTGATCGGCATAATCAGTGAAATTAATGTAGTCCAAGTTATTGTGTTAGTTTTGAAAATAACTTAATGAGGCGCGACTAACATTCTTTATACTTGCCGCACATGAATAAATGAATATAGTATTATAATATATAAATAAAAATAATAATATAATATAATATAGTAATATAACAAATATTTTTCTATTTCATCTGAATTAATTTCCTTGTCATCGATGCGAACTTTAAATCGATCGTTTAAGACTTTTTAACATTTAACATAAATCCTTAAAAATTCTCTCAGTGTACATGTCCGCAAGGGTATTTAATATTCTGCACAAAGCAAAAACTCTCTCTGTGCTTGCCATTAACATGAAAGCCGTTAAAATTTTTGGCATAGTTTCTTTTTTTCCCCTCTTCAGTTTTTTAGTTAATAAACTTCTTAATAGGCTGAAGTTAAGTTCATTATTTTCAAACATTGTGATCCACTTTGTATTAAAAGCTGTAAAAGTGACTTTGTTTCGCTTCAAGTGCAGGAGGAAGAGGGAGAGAGAGGCGAATAGGGAGAAACACACGTAAAATCAGCACACAGCTCAACTATTCCATATGCCGTGAACCTACCGCACAAAAACCACCTTGCAGTCGGGTGTAACCGACGGCGCAATTCACGCTCACTGTATAATAACGGCTTAAAAGAGTCAAAAAGTGTATTAATTATTATTTTATTTTAGAAAAATATCGAGTTCTGTAATTTGTAAGGGGCGGGCATGGGCGTGACCAAACTTCGTTAACTCGATATTTAGCTAAGCTCATCAGAAAACTGACTGCCAAATTTGGTGACTCTCCAAGATATACGGATTTTGTCGATACCACGCCCGAAATTGTTGTAACCAAAACATTTTTGTAAAATCAGTTTTCTGTCTGTAAAATTTGATATTTAAGTTTTAAAATTGAGGGAGATATATAGATTAAAGCAAATTGCTATTCCAAATTTTAAGATTTCGCTTCAACAGCGGCGAAAATAATTGGCGTCATACAGATAGACGAACGGACAGTAATACAATAAACAAACCCAATATACTCTTTTCACTTCGCGAACGAGTAGAATAAACAAAAGGAAACAATTTGAAACAACATTCAGCTAGAACAAAATAAATAAAATCCAAACTCACGACAATTCAATTAAGCAACACATAAACTTGACACCCCTGGCAACCACCTAAATACAACCCCAACCCCAAGTCCAGGCCTCAACCCTTGAGACTGTTCCACACATAGAAATCGAGTCGCACATTAATAAACTTGCACTTTAAATGAACAGCAGCCAACTGAACTCGATAAGGCGGAAATCTGGGGGGTAATGGATGAGTGGGGTGTTGTTCAGTGGTAGAGGAGGGAAGGGGGTGGGGAAGGTACGCGTTACTTGCGGCCAGACAAACTTAAGCAGCAGCAGCAACAACGGCCGCCGCCAAGTTGATTAAGTTTTACGGCTATAACCAGGAAGAGGCTTCAGTCTCAGTCGAGTCTAGCGGCTTATTACGAGCCAGCAAGCAAAGTAAATTGCAAGAAACACCACAGGGAAAAACCGAAAAACTAACACGCCGAATCCTAAACACTCTGCAAACTAATCATTATTACTAACTATAGAATATTAGTAATTTATGTAGCATATTCTGACTAAGCTTTGAGTTCTAAATGTAGACTACCCGTTTTCGATAGTTATAATTTAAATTGACTTAAGTTAAGTTTAAAATTTATTTTAGCTATTTTTATATTGCTTTTAGTTATAATAAAAATAAAAAAATATTTTATAAGAATAGCTGTGGAAAAAGAGTTCTAAGATTCGAATATTTTACTACAATTCATTTAGCTCATATGTAAATGGCAGTGGTGCCCCTATTAGACAAGAGATCCTATATATTGACGTAAAATTGAACAACAGTCGCGAAAGTTCAGTATTAAAACTAAATTGCCTAATTTTTATTTTAGGTGCTCTAAACATTTTTTTAAAAAAGATATAAAGGCTTCGCTGTTTTATAAAATTCAAAAATTGTGCCACTAAAGTTTAAAAATAATATTTTTATTTGGTAAGTTTTCCGGCTGCTATTTAATAATATTAGTAGCTATATTTGTAACTTCTAGTCCACTTTTTTGCCATAGATTTTGCTAACTATTCAGTCCGTTCAAATTCGGCTAAAACACAATCACTCCCTCGGCAAAAGTTAGGGTATTTGTATGAAACAAGTAGCCGTCTACACATTTAGCTAAGTATACACTGTGGCTAGACATGGCCTCTCGTCAACGTCTCCCTCCCTCGCTGCCTGAACGTCTCTTGTCTACGTTTGCCTCTTCAACCTTCGTTTTCGTCTTCGTCAAGTCTGAGTTGCCGGCAAAAAGTGCATGATTATTACACGAGTTGTTGTTGTTTCGGTTGTTGTTGTTGTAGTACTTACACCGGTCCAGTCCTCCACCTCCCAGTGCGGGCACTCCTCGATAATGCAGGTCTCCTGTGTTGGCGGCTTTGGAGTGCGGCACATAATATCTGCAACCTGTTACCAAAAGGGCCCAGCGAAGAACAGGCACAAAAATTGTGAGAAAAAATAGAGAAAAGAAAATAAAGTGTGAGAAAACATGCTAATAATATATATGCATGTGTGTGTGTGTGTATGTGTGTGTGTGCGTGTGTGTGTCGAGTCCCCACTTTATATGCAAAATTAGCAGCGTTTAAGAGTGGGCGGCACTTTGGTAATAGACACTTTCGCTCAACAATTTTGGCCAAAGCACCAGCAGCTCCTCCGCGTTCGCACTTACCCTTGTTTTAATGCCGTTGGTCTCCTCGGCGCAGACAACCATCCGTTCACGGTAGCCGTGCCCGCACAGGCGACTGCAAGTGCTCCAATCGTCGGTTATCCAGCTGCGGAAGAGGCGGACAAGTGGTTAGAGTATCCAACTAACTAAGATGTATTTAGACTATATATATATATATATATATATATATATAGAAGCCACTTGTGCGGGCGTTTTGCTGAATTAGTTCAGCTAAATTGTTTCAAAAACAAGTTGCCTGCTGACCGCCTCTGCGGTTTGGAAAAACAAAATGAAAAAAGAAACGGCGACCACGCCCTCTTTTGAAGTGGTGTTGGACACCAAAGTGCATGGCGTTTAATGCAGACGGATTATTTGGATAGTTGAATGAATCACTTTGTGCCCGTGCTGAGGTCCGCTGAATGAAGGAGGGAGGTTTCAACAAAGATTGAGCTGTCTGTAAATGAAGACAACTTCCTGAAGAGCGCCTATTTTCGACTTTATAAAGTGTGTAGGAGTAAATTTAAATTCTGTATATACATATCTCTCTGTCTATTAAAAATCTTTCATCCAATTCTATAGCAAGTTTATAACTATATGCTATATTTGATATAATAATAATAATCAAATTCTATTCAATTAATCTTTTATATATTTAAATTTAGATATTTTTCAAAAATTTTTCCTTACAAATTCATAACGTTGTGTGACTATAGATTTCAAATTACGAATAGTTGAAATCCGATCGAAGCATGAACTGATCGTAAGAATTTCGTTATATGTGTTAAAGATATTGAACAAAAAGGGAATGAAAAATCGGACACAAAATTTACTTTTTCATTAGTACAATATACATTTATTTATGCTTGAAAATTAAATTGAAAGGTTATATTCAAATGACATAAAACTCTAAAGCTCTAAACATATAATGAGGATAGGTTAAAATTAAGTCTGCTATAGTTTTTGAACCGAACCGATGCGAAGCCTTTGTTTTATATATATATACATATATATTTATTGAGCCAATATATTAATACTTTGAAATTTGTGCAATAAAAAAATGTATAATGGTATAAATGCTAATGGTGCGATTTTCTTTTACTAGGAGCCGATTTTTTACCTCAACCAATTGCCTAAAAATACAGCCGAATATATTTCTAAGAGATAATTAAATCCAAAAATAATTTCGCCCTCAATCTCTGCATGCAACTCAGCATAGATAAATTAAAATAGTATACATATTTGTGTCCTATATTGCCTTTTAGATTTATGATTGAAAAAATAAATATTTTCAGTGGTACGGATTATTTTTATCTTGGAAGTTACATTCTCTAACCTTCGAAACGTAAAGTTAGATTATTTGCTATATATTATAAATTGGATTTTTCAAATTAAAATTGGAAAATATACATCATAATAATTTGGGTTAATCAAGGTTCAAACTAAAACCTGAGTTTACGGGTATGGAAACACGCATGGCGGGCCATTGTTTTGGTCATTTGTTTTCAAGATGTGACTTCCAACTTTTATTTCTGCTATTCAAAATTCTTATTTATATTAATTATTTTGTAATAATTCCAAACTTTAAACGTTGAGCTTGCCGCCTAGTAAAACCATTATATATTGTCTAAACATAAAACAAAAACTACAAACAATTTCTTTTTTCTTATAATTCTGGCTTATCTTAAATTTATAAAGCTAACACAAACACATAGTCATAGCGAAACTTTATCGGCATCTTCCATCCTTTAGCACCTTAACTCTCCTGCCATTTGGCAGCTCTCCCAATGATACAACTCAATTGCAATTCGCTTGCATTGCGCAGCTAACAACTATCATAAGTCTCTGGCAAGCACAATGGTCCTTCAGATATCAACTGGCAGCCAGGCGTTACCCCAACCAGCTATTAGCAACTCCCCGATGTTGCACTGAGCGTTGCCAAAACAGAAACCTCAAGACAGCCAAAATCACGGCCAATAATTGATGTCCCAACCGACGGCGGCCCAAAGCCGCGAACAGCAATAAACAGACGAAACAGCAAAGGGCAAAACAAGCGAATAGAAAGGAAAATTTGTTACAATGACGTACTCTCAATTGCCCTGTAATTCTTAAATATATTTTAATGTAATATAGTTAATCATATTTTAATATATATTCTGGAAGCTCACCTAATATTGTTTTAGCACGACTTTAAATATTCGATATTGTTCTGTCAATTTCTTTTATAAAGCTCGTAAAGCTTTTCATTATATTTTTCAAATTAAACGATTATATGCATAATTTATTTTTAAGTGTGATTTCCCGAATGATTTATATGCTTATATTAGTTTTCCTTTTTATATATTTATGAATTTCTGATATTATTTTCTTTTTCCAAATAGTAATTTATTTTTACAATAATATATTAAATAAATTAAAATGTATGGGCAAGGAAAATAAATGTTTAAGAATTTTTTAAAATTTTACTTTTATTTTTTCATTAAGCCAACATATTTATTACTCGAATTTTTTAGAATTTATGATTTATCGTATTTATCGTTAACCTAATTCTAGGTGTACAACTTAAATACTGTACTTAAATAAGCTGTTCCTTTCACAATATATTTTCTTATGCCCTTTTTAAGCCACTTTTTACAGGGTATGACAAGAGCAAAGCCGAAAGCAACAATGGACAACCGTACAGAACGGAGATTAGAATTTGAGACGCTGGGCGCGAGACACTCGCAAAATTGGCGTAAACTTTCGGTTCGGTTCGATTTGGAAAATGTCACAAAACGATAAAGAAGTGTGGCAGGGGAGGGTAAAGGGACAATATATATATATATATATATATATATATATATGTCCTTGTAGGACAGCGACAAGGAGCTCACAGTCGCAGTCGTGGGCGATAATAGAGCCGGGGTAGGCAATCAAAACGTGCGCACGATAACCAACGCCATTTAAATTGATAGCTGGGCAGGTGGACTAAGCCAATTGGGTGGGCAGGGTGGGCGGGAGGGAGGGGGTACCACAGGGAGTTAAAGGCAACTGTCAGAGCTGTACTTACCGCGGCGGACAGCTGTGTGTATTACATGGCACCACCGATGCCTCCAGGCGATTAGCAACGCTGCAGAGCGTCACATCGACATCAGCGCCAGTTAGACGATTCCTGCATATAGGACGAGACATTTTGTAACCTAAAGCGTAAAAGAAACAGAGGGCAGTGGAAAAGCATAAGTAGTGGAAAAACGTTAGCAACAGCAATGGCTAAAAATTGGAAATGCCAGACGACCATTTGCTGCATTTTAAAATCAATAAAAGTCTGAAACGGCTTTCAATGGGTGGGGTAGATATATATATATATATATATATATATATATATATATATATTTTTTTTCCTTTTGCTTTTGCTGTGCAACTTTAATGTCACTTAGGCACTTAAGACAGTCATGGACACGGCGGCAGCACATTCAGTGGGGGGATTCTTATTTTGCAGCACCCAAAAAGAAGTAGTCTTAACCCTTGGCCAACGTGTGACAAGAAAGTGTTGTAAATATTTTATAAAACAAACAAAAATAAACATTAAAAGTCATGCTATATTTTTTGTCTATTGACACTTCATTCAATTTAATTTTATTTTTATTTTACAATATTTGTTAATACTGCTAAAATAAAATTACGTTGAGCGGAAGACGCGAGTTAAAATCTTAAATCTTTAAAGCTCAAGGGATATTTTTCATAAATATAATAATATTTTCATTTTGCCAAATTTTTTATTTTCAAAAAATTGTTGATGCCTTTGAGTTTAACTTAAAAGATATCTATAAGAAATCGATTCTCATAGAAAACAATGTGATTTTTTAAGTTGCTTAAAAGTCAAAAAAATAATAATTAAAAATAAAAGATTTCTCAAAGAAATAAAAACATGTAAATAAACATTAACATACTGTTGTAGTATATTTTATTTTTAGCGGTAACAAAAAATATTTAGTAAAGAAATCTCTTTATATAGTGTCGAATAATGTAAATAAATAATATGTGTAGAGCTCAACATATGTTTGTGAAATTCAGGACTTGCAAATCGTTTTTATATGCGCGCATTAAAACCCCATTAAAAAGCGAAAATTGCCCAGGGAACTCAGGAGCTCAATGGGTTAACGTTGACAAACAGATGTGAATTTTCAGCTAAAATGGACTGGGCGAACACGAATTCAGTTTGACTCCCTTTTGCTGTTGCAGCCGTCCCCCCCCCCCCCCCCTCCCCAAAAACACGACCGGAAATTGCCAGAGCAAACACAGAGCCCCAGCCAAAAGGGGCGAATAGTTAACAGGGAGAGTTGGGACGAAGGTGCTTCAGCAAAAATAGTCGCACAATGCATAATGTCATAACGATCTGTCAGTTTGAAAAATAGTTGGAAGCTGGTCTTGAATTCGATTGTAAATAGTCCCAAAACCCGGAGCACAGATGGGTACGCCGATTTTCAGCTATTGAATTTCGTTTATAAGCTTCATTGTGTGCGCTCAGGCAACGTCATCGTTATCCTTATCCTTAGCCTTAGACTGAGACCCAACCTCTCTGCCCCCCTCTAATATCATCATAGATGTCAGCTGGCGCCGCTGCTGCTGCTGCTGCTGCGTATTCATGACACAATTGGCTTAAGGCAATTGGTAATATCCTCTCTTGGCATTTATGTCAATTGTTGTAACGCAAAAAGTCGACTTCATGTTCACGGCAAACGTGGCGCAGAGAGGGAACGACAGGCACTGTCTGTGGCATGTGTTGCATAGCTCTTGGCTCAGCATGCTGCTAAGGAACGGGATCGGGGTCGGGGTTGGGGACGGGGTGGATAGGGTTGGGTTTATAAAGCTCACTGCACCCAGCATGTTGTCCATGCTAAGCTACTGTGCTGTGCAGCGAAAGGGGATCCATCCTGTCATTAATATTAGTGATAATTTATAGAGCAGCGACAATGTTAATATTTGCTGCAGAACTAGCAGAGATTTATATATAAGTCGCAGACATTTTTATGAACATTGCCACTTCTAGTTGTAGGCTTGGCAAAGTCTCTATATTTGTAGGACTAGGTGAGATTACGGCTGGGTGCAGGTGAATAACTTTTGCAGATGTATAGCATATTAAGAACATGTTTATTTAAACATCTGTTAAGCGAACGGCAAAACAAGTGGGAATATTGCAGTCGGCTGTAACCGACTATGCCATACTCGTTCACAGTTTAATAACAGCATTAAAGGATTGGCCGTTTATTGTAAATTTAATTAAAATGGTTATTATAGAAAAGTATCGTTTAATGTAATTTGAGGCGGCGTGTCCGAAATTTTTACGCGCGTCTTTTAAAGAAAGTCATCAGACAACTTTCAGCTACATTTGGTGACTCTAGCTCTAAAATTGAGGGAAATATGGATTTTTTCTAGCTAACATATTAATATGCATACACTATATTCTTGAGTGTTTATATAATTATAAATATAAATAGTTAGTGCAATCTGGGATATACTACTTGTAATATTTTCTGACTAAAGTATATCGATTAAGCAGCTTAACAGATAAGCGGGTCTGTCCAACCTGTGCTCAATCTCCAGCAATTTCATGTATTTTAATGTTCTCTATTCATTTACAATGCTGCCACTAACTCTCAATATTTTTCACAGTTGGACATGCTTTCATTACAATTACCGCAAGTTAGGAATTCCATTAAAGCTCTTAAGTTCTCAGCTAGACATATGTTTACCCTATATACATACTATATATAAGCGATCATTAAGTGCCCCTAATTTGGCACAGCTGGCGCAGTTGACCATTTAACAGAGAGAAAAAGAATATCAAATAACTTGGATATCAATTTGAACCGAGTCACGTACGGGCTCAGGGAGGCGGAGTACAGGGGACACCAAATATGTATAATTCGGCATAATTGATTACCTGAAATGTATGCAATTATGTGTGGGACGGTGACGTCGATAAGTGAGTCAAATAAATGACAACTAGCAGCCAGCAAAACAAATGTGAAGAGGACAGTCGACAGTAGTTTTATATACCCTGCAACCAGTGCAAACGGTTACAGGAAGGTTATATTGTTTGTAGTTATTTAAGACCATAAACATACATATGTATAGAAACGATCTGGCCACGAATCACGAATGTGTTGGTATCGATGAGTAAAAGGTGTGGAGAATATAGGTTCTCGTATATCATAACTTGCGTATTTTCTTACGATAACTTATTTATTTCATTAAACATTTTTCTGAGCTTAAATGAGCTGAAGACACCAAACTTGGTATGTGTGTTCCTGATGTTCTCATAAGTCTTTAGAATTTAGACAATTCAAGGTTAAGTTTGTGCAATTAAAAAAACTGAGTGCTATGAAAATGCGCCCGGTAGGACACATTAAAAAAATTAATATAATTAATATTTCACCAATGTTTACTGCAGTAATAAATTGTTGAAAATTAAGCATTATAAATTTTAAAAAAATTAAAAATGAAAATGTTAAAAATTTTTTACTTTCAACATAAATGTTTCTACTCTTCTACAGAATAAAGAATAAAGAAAGCTTTCTTGCCATTTGTTACATTATAATTAATTAATATAGTTATTATATCACCAATGTTTACTGCAGTGATAAATTGTTGAAAATTGAACATTATAAATTTAAAAAAATAAAAATGTTAAAAATAGTTTACTTTCAATACAAATTTTTCTACTTTCAAGAGAAAAAAATATTTCAAGAAAAGTATCTTGCCTTTTGTTACATTATATACTATATTAAAAACTATATTTGTGCTATGTTAAGTATAATATATAGGGAACAGGATATTTCCCAGTCGCACACGCTCAACGCACCAGCTTTTATGTGTTTCATGCGTGTAGTCAACTCGTATGTTGGGACGTTAATTTGGGTGTCTCCTGTGAATAGAGCTCCGCCACCGCACAACAGAGCACCCACTGCACTTGACATTAAAGTGACATGTGAGGCGGACAGACGCTGAAATGTAATTAAGGCGGTGAACAGGGGGTCAGAAGTGGTTTCAAGGCAACACCTACTTGAAGGTAGCTAAACGATATTGCAATTAAAATTGAAAAACAAATTGATTTTGCCATTTGCAAGAGACGAACGGCCAGGATAATGACTAAGTAAACTGGCGCTGCCCGGCGCTGTTGTATTATTGGAAATTAACAAGTCCCACCAGCCCAAGTTGTTGTTGTTTCCCCCTTGCCTGACATTTATCAAGCGGCAAACCGATTATTTCCGTTCGGCATTTTTGACGGCCTAATGGCCGAAAAAGCTAGCGCGAAGTTGATTAAAAATTCATGAGGCCACAAAAAAAAACTAAAATAACAAAAATTTGTAAGTGTAGCTCAATGTTTGTTCTCTAACCCAGAGGAAATTTACAGGCGGGGCTTTCGTCCTATTTGTTTTGGTTTAACGCCATCGTCAACGTCATCATCAGCACCGGCTTTTGCGTGTCCGAAAATTTGTCAATTCAAAATTCGGCTTGAATCGATTTTGCTTTTAAGTTTAATTACAATTCATATTTCGTTTAGCTGGCAATTTGTTTTTGGTTCTATTTTATGTACCCTATATTAAAACTGGTTTGAAAAGGGCTGTTCAAACGTTGTGCTGGCAAGAATTAAATGAAACCATATTTAAGCAAATATCTGATATATGTTAAGTGAAAGTTAAGCAATAAAGGGTTATATTTTTATATGTATTAAAAAATATGTATATTTTAAATAGGTTTTAAAAGTGTGTATTTCAATCCAATAAAAATATCTATTTTCTTAATCAGTTTTAATTAAACACTCTATTCATTTGTGTGTAAAAGTCTATTGAGAACAATTTTAAAATTTTCTTTCCGACTACTTGTTTTATTATCATTTTTTTAAATGAAAATTCATCTATTTTAAGTGATTTGTTTACAAACATAGTGTATCTTGTGGTCGTCTGCATAACTTAAGATTCCAAACTTTCCTTTTAATTCAATTAGTTACCAAAGCTACAATTAATCTATTCATATTTCATGCTGTTTAATAAATGTACGCTCAACTATGTGCAATATTAAACAAAGCATTTTTTTAAGTATTGAGTATTTTCTAGATATCGAATGATTTAATTCAATATTTAAATTTACTAAAGAACTTGCTAAATTGGAATTAAATTTCTATACAATTGTAACATATTCTAATTAAACTTATGCAACTACAACAATAGTTGTTGTTTTGTTGAGCTCTCGAACCTAATGAACTCTCATCTCAAACAGGTAACTGGCATTCAGTATAACACTAACTTATATTACCTCATGTTACTCATCATGTTACGCACACACACTTGTGAACTTTGCGAACTGAATCCGAAAACTTCTGGCATCGGCTTTCAGTTGCTGCTGCTGCTGTTGTTGCTGTTGTTGCTGTTGTTGCTGCTGTTGCTGCTGCTGCTGCATGCAAACCAATTTATGAACCCGCACCGAAGGTGGAAAACAGAAGTTAACCTTAGGCCCTGACTAACAACAAAGTTGGATAGTCGAAAGAGAGTTGGCTAATCGGCAAACTTTAGTTGCAAATATATTATTTCGACGGGACTATTAATCATATATATGTATACGTAAGTATTGAAGTAGAGCAGCTTTCATCAAAAAAATAAAAGCAAAATATATAATTGAGATTGCACGACTAGAAGATACCCTGTACCAGCGTTACAAGAATCGTATAAAATATTTAAACAACTCTCCTTCGCTCAACCCTAAACTGGGCCAAATTGTATATTCAATAACTTTTCTCTTTATTATTCTATACAGTTTATCAAATTTTAATTTCAACAATTTTCTTGGGAAACTCATAAAGTGAAATATTCTTGATCTGTGTGCACTATTTTACACACCAACTTTGGTGGCCTTAGCTATTATAATCTGAAATATTTGATATTTATCGACATTCCACACAAAATACGTTTATTTTTTCATTATTTTATGTTTTGCAGACGAGATTAAATATAATAAATTTCAAGTCTCTAACAAAATCAATGTGATCAACTCATCAGTCAAAGATATAGAAGCCTGATAGGGTCAACAGCATTATATCCTATTTTTTTAAGCTATTTTCAATGGGTGCAGGGTACAAGCAGTGACGAAACTTTAAGCATTTAGCCACGAAATTTGGTGCACAGTTTTCAACAGCCGCACGGAAGGCACAACTGCCACTCGATTACCATGCAAACATTCAATCGAAACAAATTCCAATTCAATGAAAATAAATGAGCACGACAAATAGCTGCTTGCAACACAAACACACGCACGCACACATTCACCCTCGCCAAGGAAAGGGCAGGGGGTGGCACGTAAAAAAATTTGACAGCATTTTTCGCGTAAGGGAAAAGATTACAAACGGCAGCGAGGCACGCCAATGCCTGCGGCAATGTTCTTGACATATTCCACTTGTTTATTTACACTAGGGACTAGCCGAGGACTCGAACCGACTCACAACTACATAAGTACATGCATAAGGACTAAGAACTAAGCACTAAGGACTTACCGCCGCCGCAGGTGGCGGAGCATTGCGACATCGGTGCCATCTCCCAATAATAGAGCGGTTGCGAGCAGGAGTTGCCATCGCCCCCGCAAACCCCGCAGCCGTCGATTTTCTTCGTTGAGCCTATTTTCAAATCGCAGCCAACGCGCTGAAAAGAGAAGCACAGAACCAAAAAAAAAAGAACAGTTAGAGACAGTAAAGAGTAGTCGCAGATAAGAATGAAATTGTATCTTCGGTCTGTCGAAGGTTTAAATACTCTCCCACATATAATGCGAATGTAATATGTAATTAATATTTAAATAATTTACTAGTCCGACTTTTGTGAAGTTTTTTCTTAAATATAAGTATAATAATCCAAATTTTTGTGATAGTTGATATTTTTTAAGAGCTTAAAATTGTTGTATATAAAAACATATTTTTATCCAATATTCCTTTATGAATTATAATGATTACACTTTAGCAAAGTACATGATATATAATCTAACATATTACAGTTTAGTTGCCTAAAGAAATATTTCAAAACAGATAAGACATTTCAAAATTGAAATTCCCTTCGCAAGGGTATATAAAACGGTAGGAAAAGAAATAAAAAAAGCTACGTAAAAATGTGTAAATCAACTGTTAGCGGTATCGTATCGTAACCTATTGGCACATAAGCACACACACCTATACACACGCACACGCGCACACACAAGCTACAGTAATAAATAAAATATGGAAATCAATGAGAATTCGTTGCATAAGGCAAGACACAACGCGTAGACCCACCGCTCCTCGTGCCACTCGCATCTACTTATGATGTTGCCACGAGTGTGTCAACGTATATATATGTGTGTACTCGTACTAGGTATCAATGAATGATATGCAGCTGGTGCCCCTTGGCATTTGCCACAGTTTGGGGTTGCCCCGCTTGAAGGTTGCGTATTGAACTCATTGCCAAAACGAATGTCATTTAATGAATTGCTTAGAAAGCATGTTGTTTGACATGTGAAAACAGTTCAGAAACTTAAATAAAAGTTGGCCATTTGTTTAACTACAAAAATTAGTACAAAGGCTAGCTATAAATAGACACGTTCAAAATAATATATACTGAAATGTGTTCAGCTCTAAGTTTATATTTCAAATTAATTTTGATTTTATTAACTACAACTTTTTAATCTCAAAATATGCAGAAAACTAGAGCAATTAAATATTGAATTTAGGTTCTTAAAGATTTGTTCCAAACAATTTAATTTAAAATATTTCCGAATCGATAAAAAAAAAAAACTATCAACGTCCAGGAATATGTGTGCTTAAAAAATAAAAATTTTCAATGAACTAATAGAAAACAAAGAATCGGATGCGGATTAAATTTTAATCTAAAAAAGTCATTTAAACATATCGTTTTTTATGCCGTTTAAATTTCCTTTTACTTTTTCTTTACTTTTTCGTATGATATCAAAATGAATATCAAAAGCTTTAAAAAGTGGTAAGAAAAATATTAAATTAAATAAATAAATAGTAAATAGTAAATGCCAACTTTAATTACTTATCTTGAAAAATAATAAAATGTGTAAAATTTAAAATTATGTTATATCCGTATCCCATTAGGCAGACGAAAAGTTAACTATGTGGTTACAAGAATATTCTTTACTTTATATTACTCAAATATTATAGTTTTTGGTGAATTTATATTACAGAAAGTTCCCATTCTTACATTATACATATGTTATAAGTATGTATGTAAGTATGTATTTCTCTTGTTATAAATTCTGTTAAATTAACCTCAAGTCACTTTATCCAATACATTTTTAGAACACTGAACTTAAATATTAACCCAAATATCTCACAGTTTACGTTTGACAGCTTCTTTTAGTATTCCGTATTCAGTATTTAAGTATTTAATAGAAAACCCAACTGCTGATTACCGGAATTTCCTCACAACCGAAATGATAGATGGCAATTTGAAAAGTAATCCAGTGTTTTGAAACGGCCAATGTATTTGATCCAAACCCATGTCAAGATCTCTGGAACCAGAAATGTGTTGTGGTTCTCTGTGCGTGTGTGTGCGTTTCTCTGTGTTTGTGTTGTTCTTCTTCTCTTTTTTTTTTGATTTTAGGTCTAAACCGCAAGACAAACAGCGCGAGCAAGCAATAAGCCCGCGGGGCGCATTAAAACCCACAAAACTGGCAACGTGCTATTTGATTTATTTGCAACAGATACAGATACAGACATATATGTATATGTAATATAAATTGGCAGCTGCTGCAGCATCCAAGCCTGCGAGTGGGTACAAATAAAACACAGTGGAAACCACATGACATATTGGCGTTTATTACAACAAATTGGGGTGACGATTTGGCGGCATTACAAAGGCAGCGGCAGAACGCGAAACTAGGCGAAAAGTCGGATAAGGCGCAACACCAACACACACACACACACGCTCACACACACCAGCCCACACACACAGTACAAGTTGAACGGAAACTCAAACAAACCACGGGAACCTAGAGAAAGCCAACGAGAAAGTGTGGGAGAGAGGCTGAAGAACTGGGCGGCGAGGAGCGAGGCGGGGCGGAGTGTGAGGCACAGTTGCCTCTTTAATGCGCCCGCGTGTTCTTGTTGTTGTTGCTACGGTTGCTGTTAGTGCTGCTTTTTGCTGCTGTCACCAACTTCGTCTGACATTATTGTAGTTGTAAGCCTGCCAAACTGTGGCGTACTCTTTACACGACGAGGGCTGCTTTAAGAGTGTGCAAGCGATTGCTTTCTTGTGAGCATAGCGCTCAACTAAATTTCAATTCGATCAAGCTATGCTCATTTTAATGAAATTTAAATTGAAAGCATAGCTGATAAAAATTCTAACTTGACAGTTCTACCTATTTATTTATATATAGAAATTATAAATATATATATATTTTTTCTGTGCTGATTAAAACTTGGCATGTCAGCTGTGTCCCTTAAATAAATAACTTTTTCTGAATTTAAAATAATTATTTCTCAGAATTAATATACGTTTTAATTTATGTCAAAAGTTTTTTCAAATAATACATTTTTTTTTAATTTGTTTTAGCTATTACATTTCCAGCTTATTGTGCTTTAAATCAAAACAATGATAAGAAAAATATATTTAGGAACATATTTTATTTATTGTATGTATATTATTTTCAACTCCTTTCTATCAACTTGATGCCAAAAAGGAATAATATGCATATATATAAATTTGTTAGCCTAAACGCAGCAGCAGCACAACAAACTATATCTTCAATTTGTGCGCAACTTCTTACGCAACCCTTTGGCTTGATGTCAGCTTTTTGTTGCATACTTGGTAGCGCGCGTTCCATTCCTGTGCTGACGGCTGAGTTCCGTGAAGTGGCAACCAGACAGCCGCTAGCAGCACGCTTTATTGGCATTTCAATAGTTGGCCTTTGACTGGAGTAGTGCTTCAGAGGCCCACTAGCCGCTAACCGCTGCTCCTATGCCTCCATCCCCCCCTCGCTCATAACATTATGATTTATTTATGCTCACGTTCATAATGATACAAAGGCGCTTGCGTTATGCAATCTGCATATATATGCATACGTAAGTACATATTACACTGGCAGCTGCATAGCCTTTTGTTTTTGTCGTGCCCACGAACACGACCACGCCTACCAGCGCCTCCCACCTCCCTCCTCCTGCGCTGACAACATCGAGGTAATTTATCATCTTTTAGTTTTGGAGCGCAGCTAAGTGGAAGCGCAGCCCCCAACACAGGAAGGAAGGAAGCTAACAAGCCTCACACACACAAGCCCCCAATATCGTACGTTATGATTACATCAAGAGTCTATATAGGGTCTCACCTGACATTTGCCCTGTATGCACATATCCAGACTGCCGGATCGACAGCGTGTTCCATCCTGCACCCGCGCCGACAATTGCACAATGACGCTCTGCTCATCGTAGTGCTCCGATTCCTCGGCATTGCCAGGCGCCGATTCCGGCGAGATGTCCTCCGTAAGATGCGCCGGGTGGCCTCTGGTTGAGGGGTTGAAATGGGAAGAAGAAGCAAAAAACGCCATAAAATATCAGGTTATTACAGTATGATGGATAGTTATGCTTCATTTAATGCATTGGAAATGCCTGATTACCTTGGGGCATGAATAAGGTTTCAAGCACCTCTCGAAAAGTCTTGAATATGATATTGAGTAGATTCTTGAAAAAGACGTTTCCAAGAAAATATACGTTGTCTTGCCGAACAATTATGAATAATTTTAAATGTCTAGCTTGCCTACCAAACAGTCAGCTTTAAAATTTTTATTTTATAACAAACTAACTAAATACAATACAAAAGTTAGATATAAAATGAATATTATAATAATAATAATATAAATTAAATAAGAAAATTTACACTCAACAAAAAATTCACACCTCCTAGAGCAATTTCTTTAAATTAAATTTCTGTAGCTTATAAACTTTTTAATTTTTGCTGGATTGGATAAATGCAGAAATTATAAATCATTTTGGAAATGAAATAAACTAAACAGTTGTTAAAAATAAATAATAAAAATCATTATAAAAAAAACTATTTTATTTAGAAATAAATTTATATCTGATCGTAATGATATTTAAACCATGCTTATTAAAGTTATGTTATAAATCATGGAGCTTATAGAAGAAATATTATATTTTAAACTTAAAAAAATACACAATGCAGCTTAATTGGCTTGTAAAACTGCATCTTCTAATAAATTCCTTTTTCCAGTTGAAAAATATATCCCACTTTATTTACTGAATTGCCATTGCCTGCTGCAATCCCTAACCACTTTATTAGCGTTTCTGTATCAGACGAAATCCCTTTGGCCAGCCGCATCATTTGCAACTAAATTGCAGAATTTTGACGCTTAGCAAATGATTTATAAGACCCGCATATGTCTGTAAATACGAAGCGAAAAGAAATATGAAATCTAACCCAAATGGATTAACCACAAGACTGGGTAACGGAAAAGCCACAAAACCTCGAAACGGTTGCCACTAATTTTAACCGCATATATAAGCTGAGCTGGCAAAAAAGGGCTAACTAAATATAACTAAGCGACAGTGCCCCAAAATACCCTGTAATTTTGACTTATAATGAATGTTTAACGTTAGAAGAATGGTAAATTAAAATAAATACTTCGGAACTTATAACTCTATCATTTAAAAAAATTATTAAAAAAAATATTGTTGGCTACGTATATTTTTAAAGTTTTATAATCTGCTGTCATTCGTTACACTAGTCAAAAAACGTTTTAGCTAAATATTTTAGCCAATTTATAGTGCACAGCGTATTTAAATAATTATTGGGAAAGTTTGAGAATAAAATTTAAACTCAAGGATACAATGGAAATAGTTATTTAGGAAATATAAAACATATAGACAAAAATTAGATACCCGATTTCATCGCTATAATTCATAATTGTGATATTAATATATATATACAAACTTAATATAACCTGCATGTAATATTTTCAAAAAATCAGAAACATTACCTTAACATTTTGAAACCACAATTCAAACTCTTTTAGGACAACAGGGTATAACAAAATAAAACGGAGCGAAAGCAGCTTTTTTATTGTCACGCTGGACCCGAACACGGCAGCTGCAGCGCCCAACGGAAGCCATGATGAATAATGAGTGAATATGCTGGCACTGAAACTGGAACTAGCCTGCTGGCCGGGTCCATAAGCGCTTTGGCCGGGACTCTATTTTGGTATCCCACGAACCGCCTCGTTTCCGACTCACCTGCATGTGAGGGCGCAGGGTTCGACATAATCGTAGTGTGGCGTCCATTTGTAGAGTGTGCCGTCGTAGGGCACATCGTTGTAGGCGGCACACTGGTTCGCCCGGAAGTCCTGCTGCTCCGGACACGGCTGCATGTTGCAGATGCGATAGCGGGCGCTCTCGCCGCGACAGCTGCCCGCGTTGCTGCAGCGACGC
Source organism: Drosophila robusta (assembly GCA_035043565.1). Classification (NCBI taxonomy): domain Eukaryota; kingdom Metazoa; phylum Arthropoda; class Insecta; order Diptera; family Drosophilidae; genus Drosophila; species Drosophila robusta. The sequence continues at coordinate 305,288 of JAWNMW010000378.1, forward strand.
ATTTGCTGCATGATGCCGCCGTCGCAGGTGCGCGAACATGTCGACCACTCCGACCACGATGACCACTGGCCAGAGCCAGAGCTCGAGCCGGGGCCGGAGCTGCCAGATGATCCAGCACCCTTTGCACGTTTCTGTTGCTGCAATTGAAGGATAAGGATTTGTGTATGTGGACTTTGCTAATTGAAGTGGCGCCGCACATTTGTGTGTTTGTGCAAAGGGAAAATCGGTACTCACTTCCAGCTCATTTTCCAAGTCGGATGCGGTGTTCCATGTATCGTCAAACGCTTGACTTGCATTCAATTTCTTTGCCCAAGCGGCGTGTGAAAGCAACAGGCAGAAGCTCGTCTAAAATTAGAAAACAAAGATATGTTTAAATTTGATTGAACAAACAATATGTATATATATGTATATATATAAACTGATTTTTTAAGGATATTAAAAAGTCTTTCTTGCCTAACTATCAATTTTTGGCAATTAAAAAAATGAAAAATATATGTTTAGTTCAACAATCTGAGTTTAATTATATTTGACAAAATGCTCACAAAAATTTTGAAAATACCAAATAGTTTTTTAATTCATTTTTTAATGATAGTTAAAAAATTTAACATTACAAAATTGTTTAATTTAGATACAGTACTTTGCTTCTTAAGTTAATTCTAAATTATTTTTACAAAATTGTTTTTTTTTGAAAGGCTTTAATCATATTGTATTTTTTGACACATGGCAACAGCACTACTTGGCGACGTTATGAGAAAATAAAATACAACTAAATACCTAAATATAGAAAATTGAATTAAATTTTAAGAAATTATTTAGAAATGAATCAGACATCTTGAATTTAAAGTTCTTATATTTTAAAATATTTATTTTATTATTTCCGTTTTTGACATTTCACAACATTTGAAATAATTGTTCTAAAATATAAGAACTTTAAATAGAAGATGGCTAATACATATTTATTCTCTATTTTAATTTCCAAATAAAATGAAATTTTTGAAGTTCTAACTCTGTTGCTTAATTTTTGCTATATTAGCAATCTAAATAAAATAATACAAATATTAATTTAGAAAAATATAAATTAAGGCAGAATAATTTGTTCTCTTATTATTTTCAATATAGTTTAAAACGTCGTAAAATTAAAAACCATTTAATATTCTGCTACCATAATAAGACCCTATATTTATCAACCTGAGCCCAAAAATTTTACGTAATCCTCGGGCATTATGCGAATATGTCACCCAGCTTTATTGGCATTTCGAGTTTAGAAGATATCTCTGTTTTTTATTCATATAAAATTTTATAACGTCGCACGCGGCTTTCACGTTAGTCACGTTAACAATTTGCATTTTGGCCGGGACTTGGCTTTTTATATCGAAGGCGCATTAACCTTAGGACACGCGTCACGTATGCCCCCAGGCATTGAAAACAATCTCGACTGGCGTGTCAAGGGTTATGCCATACGAATGGGACGTTTAGAGGGGCGTAGACCAAGCCGTATGTCGTGTCTTCGCTGCTGCTGCTTAATGGCGTGTCGTATACCACGTGCCACACGCCTTTTTTCCTCTCTTTTTCTGCCAACAACACGTAATCGGGGTTCAACTGGGTTAAGCGTTTTACTAAAATAGACTACCCTAAGAGCAGACAGTTAGCTAAGTATTTATGCGCTAAAGCTCTCTCTTTAGACTAAGTACTGCAGATTTTAGAGTACGACTTTTTGTTGGTTCTAATTCGATCAGTATCTTTGGCAAAACCGAACTGATTTATTAGTAAGAAATATAATAATCTATATTCAAATATATTTATTTGTTTAATTTAATTTCTGTGTGTATTATTTATTACAAATTATGTTAGGTAAGAATTTACCAAGAAAAACGAAACGGGACGTGTTATCAAGAATAAGAAATAATTTTGATTTGAGTAAAGCTTGGGAGAAAATTACTTTCATATTTTTTGAATTAAAAATATTTTAAAAATTATTATTTGAAAAGGGGCTTAGTTATTAAAATATATATATATATATATATATAAATATATCAAACTTTTAGAATATTAAAGATTTAGTCTAATATTTCTTACATAAACTTAACTTTATTATATATATTTTATAAACTCTTTTATTTAATCCACTAAATTTCGTGCGTGAAAACTGAAGGGAAATAAGTTGTTGGTCTAGAACTTCTGCACACTCAAAGCATATTAATTTGAGAATTATACTTTCCCGATATTATCGCCTCTATAGGCCTTCCAGCAAGCTATTAACTTTTGACTGTCTAAATCGTTGTGGAATCTTTTTCCAGACAGTTAACCAGCTAAAAGCCTCAATAGCCAGCTACAAATGACCAACAAGCTGACTTAACAGCTTGTTTAAACCGAGGCCTACCACACTCACACACACACACATGCGCCGACAATGGCTGCATCAGATGCTCTGATCCTCTTCACGAAGACACGAAACAATAAACAGCCGGCATATGAAAAGCTAATCTTAAAGGCAAATCAATGGCAAATGGACCACAGCCAAGGCAAAAGCAAATGGGCAACAACAAAGACACACACACACATACACACTCAGGAGTGGAATCCACATAAATTGTCTACTGCATGAAACATGATCCAACTATGCCCGGCCATATGCAACGCTCTAAGCTTAAGACAAAGCCATTTTATATCAGTTTAGCTCGCAATATGTATAAACCCATTGACACACGCACACACCCAGATACACACACACATATACCCACATACACACAAACAGACGTACGTACACACTAAAGTGAGAGATGTACGAACTGGCAACAAGATGAAATGTCCGATAAAGCAAGTGTAGTGCAATAAAGCCTGTAAAAACAAGTCAAGCTGCTCGAGTCGAGAATGCCTGACTAGCAGATACCCTGTACCTATACAACAATTGATTAGCTAATATTACTTTTTAAACAAAACTGTGCTTCTCCTAAACTCGCACTATAAATAATGTATTCTTGAATTACCTTCAAGTGTATTTTTAAATTGAATAAGATGGTATTTTAATGAGCGTATATAACAATAGTATTTTAGAAATCTGCACATTTGGTGTCTTTAGATTTTATGATCTCAAAAATATATTCAAAATAACAAGGCCTGAAATCGAATCTTATCGATTTTGAAAGTTACTGCCAATTGAAAAATATATAAGCTTCTAAAATAACCCTAAACACTAAACATTAACAGAAAATATTTAAAAAATTAAATGCACAAATACTTATTTCCCAAGAATTACTTTTATTTTATATATATTTCTTTAAAAGTTAAAACAATTTGTATTGGTGTTGTATTTTTGCTTCGATTTATTAAAACTATAAATAAGAAACAAAGTTTGAGAACAAACGGATATGGCCAAATTTAGCAGATGCTTTCTTTTGTCTGTTAAAGACATTACAGGGTATTAAAAAAATAAACACACACACACATTGAAACCCAGCTAAACTCTTAGGAAAATCGGCGTAAAATCTCATATGTCCATCCATGCGGTTACAAAAGCTACTAAATTACTATTTAAGTATCTATTACGTTTCAAGTGTTTGAGGTCCGTACCGGACCGTAACCCCCTCCTCACAGTACGGGCTGTCCCCTTAATGCAAATACGGGGCTACTACAACAACCCTGACGACCCCAACACAAACATTAGAAAAACAAATAACAAATAAGTAAAGAATGTGCCGGACTGGGTCGGAACCAGAGGCAGGTGTGTGAGTACGTACAGGAAGTTCTGTGTGTGGAGGTGGTAGGGGGGGTGCAAGGGAGGAGCTTAGGGGGTTGGTTTTGTAGGAGCATCTATGAGCCTACTGACTTGTAAGAGGAAAAAACATTAGCAAACAGCATTGGACGAGCACATTTTATGCGAATCCGGTAATTATTTATTTATGAGTTGAAGCAGTTTCAATAACTCTCTTTGCCTCATCTACCAGAGACGCAACCACCCCCAAAGAAAGGGGTGGTGGGTGGAGGGGTTGTATACTCGAACATACGTCAAATGTCGACCTGACTGTGTGTGTGTGTGTGTGTCTGTATGCTATGTGAGCTGAGGCCACAGTCAACGTCATCATGACAGGAAGTCATTGTGGGTAGTTAGTTAATGTGCACAGTGGTGCGAAAATTATGAATTTGTTTCGGGAATTTGACTGAAAGGTTCATGTTAATGGGTAATGGGTAATGCGTTATGCGTAATGGTTTCTGCTTAATGCTAAACAAAGTCAAAAGTAAAGGAGAAGAGCATGGGAAATGGTTTGTTATAAAATGGCCCCATAAATCTTTAAGCACTGTGTGTGTAAGCCAATTTTATGTATTTATGCGCAAGTATTAAACATGTAGAATTACTTGAATTTAAGGTCTTAACAGCAGCATCGATGAAAAATTGCATTTTAATATTTTACTAATATTGTGCGCCAAATTGATTAAGGAATTTACTGAGTATTAAATTTTGATATGTTAATGTTTTATATTTTAAGACATATATCAATATAAATGACTGGGAATTAAATTACAATTCAAATTACAATTGTTTATCCTTAATCTTACTATATTCTTTATTAAATTAATATTCTGATATATTAATGTTGTTAACAGATTATTCATTATTTTATACCATTTATTTCATTACATTATTCTGATAAACACTCTGAGTGCTGAGTTTATTATTATTTTATTTAATAAATAAATAAGAAATAAACTAAATTAAATATTATCACACAATAAAGTTGGTAGCAAACCATGTTGGGAGTTAAATTTTATATTATAAAAAAATTCGACACATTTTCATCAAACCACATATATTTTCTTATTAAACCTTTCTTATATACGAATGCGAAAATATTGATTTATATTTTATATCTAGTTGAATTTATATTTAATTCTATTAGAATCGGCAGGTTCGCATAATGTTTTTCATTGAAATCGTTTCAGTTTAGCTTAAATTTAGAAAGCCTTAAGTTTATGAGATGCAAACAAACTCCGCAGAAACTAGAGTTAAGATATCGTTTAAACCATTAGCTAATATTTTATTTTAAAAGTGATTTAAAAGTGATTTTCCAAATTAGAATTTTTTAATTTGATTTTGAGTTACATAAGTTTTAAAAAAAATTCGAATTAAACTTAAAATTATTTATATTTGCGAAAATGGTTGTTAACTAATATTTGCATGCAAATGCTCCACCGTGCACTGCTGTTGCCAAGGCTAGAAGGAGACAGTCAAGTCTATTTTAAGAGCACGAAATAGACAAGGCTAACATTTTAGCATAAATGCGGAGCAATAGGTTAGGTCGGCACCGAAACAGCGAAGGATTGGGAATGGCGTCAGGATGCTGCTGCTGCCGATGTTGCCAAGCAGCGTCAGTTAGTCAGTCCGTCAGATAGTCGGCCGGGCGATTAGGCTGTCACAGGTAAGCGGCGCAGTGCCAGAGTTGATTGTTTAGTATTGTAAATGTATATATGTGTAGATCTCTGTGTGTGTGCAGTTGGGTAATGTGTCTGTTGCGTCACGTCAGTTATTTATTCAAAGCGACAGGCGGCACAAAACGTCAATGAGCGAAATTTTCCGTATGCGCAATAGGTTGTACAGGTAGAGCCGGGCAGGCGGTAAGGCCTACGACAAACTGAAACAAAGGTAGACAAAACAGCAACAAAAACAATTGGAAAAGCTGCGCTCAACTTTTACGAGGCGAGTTGCCAGCAGCAACAATGAGGCCTGAGACGAGACAGAGCCCTCTGACATGACAAGGGATGGATGGATGGATGACTGTCGGGTTGCAAGGGCAACGGGTGGAGACGTTCGAGGATTGAAGTTGGAGTTCGGGTTTGGTCTCGAATTGATGGTACAAGGCTGTCCGCTTACCTCGCTTCTCTCTCGCTCTCTACCCGTCTCCCTCTAAGTCTGTCAGGGCATGTCTATCCGTTTGACTGACATTACTTTGTCATTAATTTTCGATGCCAGCACTTAACACACATGCAGCATAGGTCAAATGTCAGTTCAGCCCGAGCATCCCCAACTAAAAGTATATATACACACACATATATATACATATATATATTTATAAAATGGCGCAAATGACGTAAGCAGCGCTACAAAATAAAATTCGCACCTCTCGCATAAGCCGCCTTCCCCTCCCTGCGCCCAGTCCCAGTTCTACTCCCAGTCTAATGCCGTTTAACAGCCGTAAGTGGCCAAGGGCTAAGCCGTTGTTAACTGTTTCCGGTTTGCAGCGCGTCTCGCCTCATCGCTCCCCACTGCTAGGGCTTCCACATTTGGTCTGACCCCCAACTTTGCATTCTAACTCGTTTCTCTGTTCTTTTTTATTTTTGTTTCAGTTTTAGCCTGTTTGCCGTTGCCAGTTGGTTTATGGTGCACCAAAATTTGTTGGGTTAGGTTGGAACAGCTGTTGCTGCATCTGCCAGGACAGGCTGCCGGCTTATGTCGAGATACGTTTTGCACGCACTTTATTTATCGTACTTTTTGTTTAACGGCGCGCACTTGATTACTGCACGAAAGATACTTGATTAAAGTCAGTTAACCTGCGGCCAAGTTTTCAAGGAGCACATGAACAAGTTTCGCACAAGTCCTAACGCACTTTAAAATTCAAATTATTCTTTATAAATACAATTTTATTTTGGTATGATTTTTAACAAAAAAATCAGAATCTGTTTTAATACAGTGTTTTTTACTAACTGTGATAACCATCATCAATTAAAAATATAAATTTTAAATTCTAAATTTTTAAGCAGCTTAGAAATTCTTTACAAAATCATTTTTATATTTTATCATTTTATTTTCAATAATGCATATATTCTTAATGCAATATCAATATAGATAAAGGATAAATCATGACCAAAATGACATTTCACATGTATATCTTTTCAGTTTTGAAAAAGTTATGGGAGTTTGAAACATTGGAGCTTTGGATCCGATAATATGGTGAAATAGCTTTAAAACTGAGTAAGATATAGAAATTTTAGTGAGTTGCACAAACCCAATACACTCTTTTCAGTTCAAAAACTATTATAAAACCAATTTATTTTAGCACTTTCTTGTAGCATACTTTGAGGCACGCCAAAAGTATTCTTACAAAAACTGTAATTAAAAAGTATTTTAGGGACAAGGAATTAGGTTAAATATTTTGAAATGTTCATAATTGTTCTCAGAATTGTAATAACCATATCTTTATATTTTTTCGATTCTTACTCATACTCTAATTAAGGGGCAGTAGACAAAATTCATATTCAAATTTAAATCAGTTACAATTAGATTTTAGTTAATGAACAACTCTTTGCATTTCACAAAATTTTTTCATCCGTATACAAACTGAAGTTTTCCGGCTAGTTTATATAAAGTTTTATGTTATATCTGTCAAAATTTGTTTAAAGTAAATTCCAAATCTGTCAGCACAGTAGGTCTTTAATCACAAATCCAAGGAAATCGGTTTCTTTTTGTTATCGTTTATGTTTGTTCAAAAGTGTGCTAAAAAGAAACGACTGAAACTAACGACTGAAAAATATACGACTACAACTAAAATATATCTGCACATGACTCAAGCATGTTATAGATATTTAGTGGCCAAAACAAACGGCTATAACCCCGGCCTGAACTTTGTGTAGTTGAGAACAAAAAAAGCTATATATACATGTATAAAAAAGCGCATATTTATTTGATGCCAAAAACTTTGTCAATAAATATCATCGATAGCGAGCCAAAGGCGCGAGTAATCGAATGGCATGTGATGGGGTACCGAGAAAGGGGGTAAGGGGAAATATGGGTACAAAGAAACGGTAGTTTTGACTGACAATATCAGGGAAAGGGCTGAAAGTCTTCAAAAAGAATAAACTACAAGAAAAAATTACACCATGGCCTGTCGTGGTGCTTTGCATGTCCTGCAGTCATTAACTCAAAAATGGAATCGAAATGAAATTGAAATAAAATGCACGAATTTCACAGGATAGTTAAGGAAGGCCAAAAAAAATATAAGTAAACTGGAGTCGATGGCAACAAGAGGATAGGCAGACAAGTGCGAAGAGACGAACGTCTGCTCAAACGACCCCACGAATCGTTGACAACAGAGTGTTACAAATTCGAGTACACAAAAAAATAGTAGCTGTGTAGGAGAACGAGACGGCGCACTAAAAAGGGAGACCAGTAATTGTTATTGTATTTGGTACGTGCCGTTTGGCCAAAGGACCAACATTTCAAGTGGCAACTGGCAAAGTGACATGCGCCCAAACCAAAATGGAGCTCCAGAGGGGCGAACACCCTGGGTGAATTTTTGACCGTTGGTGTGAGTGAGGGCATGTGAAATTAAGTTTTCATACAGACTATTTCAATTTATTAATGACTCATTGAATAGCGAAAAAAACTTGCTGAAAGTCTCTTCAAAATATACCATTTGCATACATCTCAATTATTATTGCGAATTTTTATTAATTAATAAATATATTCCTTATAGCGATTTTACAAACTCAAGTAATACTTGCAAAGCTTTGCTGGCGATACATACTAGATAGGTATATGTATTTAAATTACCGAAAAGTTGCCCTATTATATTCAATTTTTATTCTTATATCATCACACGCTATATTTTTTTATTTCTTACTCTCTTTTTTCTCCTAACATTTTTATAAATTTTTTCTTCCATCACAAAAAATCTGGCTATTTTCTTTTCAGACGCCATTTCAGTTTTCTTACCTGGAGTTTTCTTTTCCTTTAAATAATAATACTTTTGCATTATAATCGCCTAATGCTAGACAGTTCATCATGTTCTTCAATTTCTCCAGTTCTCACTAACTCCAACTCCACTTCACCTCCCACTCACCATTAATCATCTTAACAAATAGCGCAGCTTCTTCTTCCTATGCTGTTGCTCCTTCTCCCTCTTCTTCTTCGTTGGAGTCCCCACCATAACACTCACCGCAAAACTTGTCAGGCACTCGTACGCCTTGGCCATTAACACGCCCTCAACACAACAAAACAAGCTAACAAACAACCTACCGAACAAACAAACAAATATCGGGCCCAGACCGACAGACAGAGAAAGAGAGAGCGAGAGAGAGGGGCAAACAAATACTTGGAAATCCAAAGGAACGAAAAAAAGAGGAAAAACCAGCACACGCAAAACCTTGGTCGCAAAGTCAAATTGAAATAGCTGCCAAAGGAGGTGCCCGAAGAAAGCAACGAAACGGAATACGACAATGGTTAAGAAAAATATTTACTACACGTAACAATAAATCCACTCGAAAAATGGGTGAAGAAATACTAGTGAGGCGCACACAAAACGCACCGAAAAAAGGGGTTCGGGCCAACTGGCAGCAGGCTGGGAAAATTCTCTCTACTCGGACCTGGCGCATTTATAACAAAAGGCTTTCAAGTCCTGCATTGCCGATGAAAATTAAACGGCACGTGAGGCAACCATTTTTTATAGCACATCGAGGTGTAACACATAAAACAGATAAAATCTTGACGATATGAGTTGCCAAAAAAAAATAAAACAATAATGTTAATAAATACTGCTTGGAAAAAGTCAAGGTGCTCGCCATTTATTTCTATTTATTATTGTCGCTAACATTTATTTTATTATTTATTTGAATTTGAATATTTTACAATCATCCATCAAAATCAAAACAAATAAATAATTATGTTAATAAATACAGCGTAAAAACCTCAAGTAGCTTGGCATTTATTATTTATTTGAGTTTGAATATATTTCATTCACCCATCAATTTATTTATATATTTTTATATTTATATTCTATTATATTAATTCTTATCATTTGTTTATTTTAATTTTTTTATTATTTCATATATATTTTTTAATTTTATTTTGTATTTATTTTAAATTTTTCTTAAATTATTTTTTGGATTTAATACAATCATTTTGTATTTACTGTTTTTGTTTGTTTTGTTAGCTTTATTTTTCAAAAAGCACTCTGCAGGTGTTCTGGTTCACAGCCATAACTAATTACGACCTTCCCCTCGCCCTCTGCCAAACAAAACTAATCCAGCACCAAGGGCTGAAACGAGACAGTTACCAATTTCAGCTGCCAACTTGGCTGTTCGCCATTTTCTAATTTCAATTTGTCGTTGCGGCTGCTTCGTTTTTCTTTTTTTTAATTTTTGGTTGTTTTTTCGTATTTTTTTGTTTGGTTCACCATTGACGACCCGCACAAATGACGACGCCCAATGTCCATTGACATCGCTTTGTGGTCAACAGAGTTGGCAGCGTTGTCGCTGCTCAACATTAAAATTAATTACTACAAATGGACAAGTCTCATTACAGCGCGTTTCTTTTTTTCGACATACTATATACAGAACAACTATATACATTTGTACTATATACAAGTATATAGCTGTTTGTCGTTGCCCTAACTACTATTGTTGTTACCCGGCTATTAGATGACTGTTCTCTCCGCTGTGACTGGCACTCGAATGAGAATGAGCATAAGAACTATACACAAAACTTGCAAAAGTAAATCATTAATTTTTTTTTGTTGAATGACCTACTTGCAACAAATTGAGGCATGTCAGTTCGCCAGGAGATGGGGCACAGGAAATGGGCAGTGGACTCAATGGAGTGTGCTGGCAGAACAAATGCTTTCCAATACAGAAGTAAAATTAATATTCAAATAATTTTAATATAATTGTTTTTATTATTGTAACATAGGGCGAACTGCCAAGAAAAGAGCATGAAACAAGAGCAAGCATCTCTTTTAGCATAAAAGCAGATTTATTTCTTAAAATTTGACACACCAAAAATTGTATGTAATTTTTTGTAAGCTAATTGGGTTTCTTCAAAAATGAGTAAAACAAATCAATTTTGAAAAAATATTTGGAATCGATTTGTGGAGCAAGCCGGAAATGTCCGGAAATTGTATACACTTTGAAAATTAAAACGCCTTGCGGCGTGTTTGTTACGGTGTTTATAGGTGTTTTTTTTTTAATTTTTTAGTAGAAGGAAATGTATGTTGCAACACTATGGAGCTAGCCACAGAGTTTGTCGTAGTCGAGCAAAATTAAATTTAAAATGTTTTTCTTTTTCTTCTTACGCAAATTTACAAAATTTTAAATATTTTATGAATCCGTTTTCTAAATTTCGCATTATACATTATACGGGATTATAAGCACATGGAAATAGAGCGGAATATTCTCCCAAAATGATAATTAAAATAATTTTAGTGTTATCAATGATACTGCAGTCTTATGGAAAAATATGTGTTTATTGTCAGTAAGTGAGAATAAAATTCTGTTCTTTATATTAGTTTCCCTTTATTATATTAATGAATTTCTGATATTATTTTCGAAATCATAATTTACTTTTTATTAATTCAAACGTGTAAGCATGGGAATTTAATTTTCAAGAGTGTTTAAATATTGTTTATTGTACTTTTAAGTTGCTTTTTATGTCTGGAACCAAACTACTATTTTTCCCTTTTTTACACGAATTTTGTGGGAACGTTTCTATCGTGAAAAAAGAGAATATGTATACGTTTTCTCTTTAATTATTTCTTTCTAATTACCATGTTTAACTAAGAGGCTCAGCTTTTGTAGCGCATTTGTCGCTGTGCCCAATTGAATGCATCGCTGTTGACGTTACCGTTGCCAGTGACCCCCTCCGCCCCTAGTTCATCATCCCTCATTACGTACATCCCCAAAAGCGCCCTAAACTCCACTACTCCCTCCACCCCTGGTAACAATGCCACCGGTACAAAACCGCGTCACTTTAGCATTGCTTTTGCCATTGTATTGGTGTGCGAATGTTGTTGTGGAAGGGAATCGGCAACAAACAAACTGGAACTTAGCTGCAAATGAACGAACGAAGTGAGGCTGAAGAGAATAGAATAGAATAGAACAGAATAGGGAGCAGTCCAGAATAGGGGGGAGCAGAAACTGAACTCGAACTGAATGAAATGAATGAATAAAAGAATGCAAGTGTAGTGTGGTATGAAGCAAAGTCGGCTAAGGAATATGCGAACAAATAAGAAAGGTCTAGACGGAATGTGTGGGTAGCAGATACCCTGTACAACTGCTATGCGCAACTAAATACATACATATCCTCATATGGCCAAAGCATTAATATTAGAAATATGAAAAGCTAGAATATACAGAATGTCAAGAATATGTATAATTAAATTAAAGAATATGTAATTAAAATTATATAAAATTAAATAAGAATATATATTATATAGTTAAAAACACTTGAAATCTGATAGTTTTATTTTTCACATTTTTAACGATATAAAATATAATAATTATATGAAAAATATAATCAAATTTATAGACTGAGATCAAAAAATGTCGAATATAGATAAAAAAAAATATAAACAGTTTATTCTCTGTGTAGGTATACTCAATTATAAAATTATATAGCCTTTAATATCAAGATGCGTTTTGTTGCGTTTTTTTTACATATATAAACAGCTTACCCTATTGTTGTGTTGCAGGGTATACTAAGAAAAACTAACTGCAGAATCATGAAATATTTTGTACATTAGCAATTGTTACGCTGCTGCGAGTGTATGTGTGCATGTATATGTGTGTAGTTGACCCAAGCTAAAGCAATTCCCGGCGCTCAAGCGCCCCTCTCTCTGACTTTCCTCGTAACGTGCCAATAATAGTTGAGTTTGGCTTTGTTACAAGCCAAGAGGAGGAGTGGGGAAAGGGGGAAAGGGGCGCAGTAACATCTTATATATACATACCTATGCTCGTATTCTATGGGTAATACAACGGTCTAACAAACTAAGTTCAGTTTATGCTTTTCTTTGGGTTTTGCTGCTCTCCTGTTATGTTTTTTTGCTGTATTCCATCTGCGGTTTTTTTTTTTGGCAATTACTCAAAGTTTTTTGTGCACCGGTCAAATGATTTCAAAAGGAAACCGAAACAGAAACAGCAACAGCAACAGAAAGAAAAGAGAAAGAAAAGAGAAACACACACAAAAATAAACAAAGTTATGCATTTCAATTTCAGCTACAATTCCGAAAATTAATTTATCATTTTGTTAAATTCAAGTGGAATTTGCTCTTTGCGCTTGAATTTGCTCAGTTTACGGGGCTCGAATTTTGTGGTTTTTTCTCGGTTATCGAATTGTGGCTGAGGATTTTTGATGGCCAAATCAGAGCTTGGCTAATTGGCTTAAATCAATTGAAGTGCACTACAAGCCAAATTAAAGCAGACAATGATCAATTACAATACTGCATAAATTGCAAACTGTGCTCTTGCTCAGACCGAGCTTGTTGATACCCTGTGACTGGATATGAAAGAGGTTTCAGAAGATATGTAAAGAGTAAAGGGTATATTTCAGGTATCTGATATCAACAGTGTTAGTTTATGAAAAAAATGTAAATTAATGCATAAATTATACGCTGCTTTAGCTAAGACGAATTTTTTAATGAAATAAAAATATTTTATGGTGAGACAAATAAATTATAATAATGAAATAAAATGCATAAATTCTTAAATATCCGCACTACTTTAAACGCAAATCAAAGGGAAACTATAATCAATTTCTTGTTAAACGCAAAACATCGTAGATTGAAATATGATGCAAGGAGGCTATGAAATCAGGTGTAAGAAATGAGACGGTTTGATTTAATTAAGATAAATTCTTGACAGCATCAAAAGTTCTTCCAAGAATTTCAAGAAGATAAAAAGCAGTTAAAACGCGTATAGCTCGTTTTTTTGATAACCTTGAAAACGAGTAAGGGGGGAAAACATGATATTTATTCAAAAAATCCAACAATTTTTATATAAATAATGAATATATTTAAAATGCAGAAACAATCTAGAGGAAAAACCATGAAAAAAATATTGCCAGCAAACATGAAAATCGGTTAAGTTTTAACAAAGTTATGGGCGTTTGAAATATGCGAGCTATTGATCCGAGTACTTTACATGTCAACATTTTTGTCAAAATTTGCATGATTTTTGACAAAAAATTTTACCCCCACAGTTTCAGTTTTAATGTTGTTTTTTATACTAATTGTGACAACCAAAATCGATTAAAAATTTAAATATGCATTTCTAAATTTTGAATAAAAACTTTTCCACAATGACTAACTAATAAGTATTGTGAACGAGTATTACTGCAACGTTCTTACTTGTTTAAAGTTTGACCAAAGGTTCATCCGTCCGGCAATATTTTTCGCCGTTATTAAACCTAGATACTTGAAACTTGAATCGAACATATACTCGTATATACCGTGTTAAGATGTTATGTATATAAAGTATACGTATACGTATATAAAGTGTTTTTTTGTGGGTACTCCCACTGGGGGCTTGGAAAATCGATAACATATGCATATCTCCCTCAGTTAGATACACAAAATTTTGATGACAGATTATGACGATGAACTCCTCTAAAGATAAAAAAATGCATTTGATAATTTTAATTGATAAGTCCGTTTTCGACTATTTTAAACTGTTATTATACTGTGAAAGATTATTCAGCAGTCGGTTACACTCGACTGTAACGTTCTTACTTTATTGTGATTTTATTTTTTTTTTGCCCCAGCCCAAAATTGCCGAATAATCAAATTTTAAAGCATTTTTTGCACAGCGTTTAAAATGTTCAGAGCAAGCGCAGATTTTCAGCACTTATTCACGCATGCCCACTTAAATATGCAACAATTTCCGCATAATTTCGTTTGCTCCTAGGCTGAGGGCTCCGGGACACTAGCACGTCTATCCACACATGCATATGTATGTGTGCATACACGCACAAATGTTCGCACTCGCTTGTGTGAGAGTGCGCGGCTAATCACATGACTGACTAACACGAACTATCTATGGCAGGTGGGTGTGCGTGTGTGTGCTAGTGTATCTGTGAAGTTGACGCTGAGCCTATGGCCAAGCAATTATTACGCACCAACAAGCCAGCGTACACCCACAGCCACGTATGTGCATAGAGAGAGCTGAACAAACCAACGGGACCCACACATTTGTCGACCACTGTATCGGACAGGACCTGCGGCATGTGCAGGCCCGCCCCGTCAACGTTGATTAATACGAAGCAATTTGGAGTCCGTGAGATGGCGATACGCGATGCGTGAAACTGTCATTCGATTTTCGCATGATTCTCAACTGTTGAGCCCATGGACAACATTTTGATGACCCATATTCGTGTGTCGGGCCATCCAAATGCTGGCTCAACGCTTCAAATGCTGTCCGCAATTTTCTAGATATGATGGCATATTTATGGCAGGCACTGTGATTAACTGACAGAAATCAGTTGGTGTGATTTAGTCACTTAATCATCAGTATTAGTTAGTGAATTTTGTGAGCATAAGTTAATTACCACCTTACCACATGCGATTACTTTCCGGCATCTATATCGATTATATAGGTTTATCGATATGTAGCATCTCTTAATTATCATACATTATCAAACATTTATATTTTTATAATTTCTATAATTTGACACTTACTAAAATACCTAAGAATAAGGTTAATTTTAAATTTTATTATTTCCGCACTTCAAAAAATTCAAATAATTTTCGTTGACCATAAAAATTATTTGGGGACTATAAGTCTATAACTAATTTATAGCAAGACTATAAAACTGTAACTAATATCAAGATTAAATAACCATAACTGTAATAACTGTAATAACTGTAACTATAGCAAGATTAAATAATGTTAATAGCCAGTAAATTATTGGAAATCATAGCATACTTTACTTTACTAAATTCTTACTGTGTTAAATCAATAAAAAAAATTAAATAAAACATTTTGTATAAATTCCGTTAAATAATCGTAAATTTCTCATGTGCTATTTTAAACAATTCAAAATCTACCTTTTTTGCTTATATATGCTATATTATTTATTTATCAGCACTAAAAAGCTCTATAGATATTTAATGGAGCTATAAAATTGAGAGATTTTTGACCTCATTTGGCTTTAGAGCTATTTCGTTCGATTTGGTGCATGTCGGTTGACCAATTTAGTTGGATTTTTAACTGTTTTTAGCAGTCTATAAAATATGTAAACGTTTGTTGTATGCCATACCTCGATCAGCCCCGTCCCTGACATATTTTAAAGGTATTTTTTTTGGGGATTTCTCTTTTATTTTGAGTTGGTTTTCCGCATTTGGACTTCATGCAGTAGCGGCTTTTAAATAAATGCTGCGCTTTTTGCGAATCCAGCAACGAGAAAAAAGTTTGTTTAATTGTTTTAAAATGTTTGTGGCTGGGGAGGGGAGGGGTTGGGGAAAGGGGCACGTTGCGTGGCGTGAACTCTGCTGTTGTTGAATTTTATTTGCGCACATAATTTATGCATGTGTTGCCTTTGGCTGAGCTTCCCAGAGCTGCTGTGCGGTGTTATCGAGGATTGCGATTGGAATGGAAAATGACTGCAAAAGTCAAATTGTGAGGTTTAACATTTGGTTTTTTGTCCGCTAGCTAGGAATATACAATAGCATATGGTAATGGGAATCGAAATACGTGGCAACGAATTTGTTTTCATTTTTCGATCGATATGTTTCCTTGAAGAAAAATAATTAAAAAATACATCGATACATATCTGGCAGCAAGTAAATGTTTACAAGTGCCATAAATATATTGATAATTCTGTATTTTTATTTGATGTGTGTTTGATGTTAAATAATAAGTAGACTTTAAATACATGTATTTGTACTGAGAAGTTACAGCCATAAAATGAAATAAAAGAACATATTTTAAGCTATTTATTAAAAATTAAACAACTGCCAAAAATAAGTCAAAATTGATAGGAATATTTAAAAAAAAAACACTTGGAACTTTTAAATAACTTACAAAAATAACTGTATTTTTTGAATAATCTTCAACAATCTTATTGCGAATATTCTAAATGAAACTGAGATTTATGAGGTTAGCCTTAAAATGCAAATAATGGAAGAATGCAATAAATTCTTTTATTGGTAGCTTTATAACATAGCAATCGAAACCGTTGAATTAAGGCAGTTACTGTCAAAAATAAGCAATCGCATTAAATCAAGGCAACATTGCTTGAATTCCTAATTAATTATACTTATTTAGTTAATAATTACTTTTATTCTTTCCTTGCCTTATACTCCTTCCTAAGCCCTTACAATTTGTTACAAAATTAGAATACCGCCTGTCAGGGGCTTAATAACAATTCAAATTATCGAACTCCAATTGAGTAGACTACACAAATTGTGCCTTTACATATATATATATATATATGGCGGATATATATATATATATATATATATATGTATATATTTGTATATACGCATATTTGTATATAATATCCCAAATAAGCTCGGCAAATTTGAGGCTAGGCCGAAACTTGCCTCAACATTACTTATTAACATATCGAAACCATTTCAAGTAGCCTAAGACCTAACCTGACAGGGGGACAGTACATAAAACACAGCACACACACACATTACACTCACACACACACACAAGCGCGCATAACACACCGTCTCTTCTGCTGCTGCAGACAATGCCATTTACATAACATCGAATTGTAGCGTAACGTAGCGAAGGCAGGCAAGCAAAAATGCGTATAAAGCTTAACATTAAATATTTATAAATATTACGTATACGTAATCGAATTGATTGATTTTGCAATTTCACGCAAGTCGAAACAAATGCAAAGACATGAAAAGGGCACAAAAGTAACTAAAACAAAAAGAGACTGATATATTAAGAGTGCCGAATATTAAATGCTCTATCATATATATGCTTGATTTGGAATGTGCTTATATATTAAGCCTACAAGCCGAAAAATAAAATTTGCTGCATATAAGAACACAATTTTTGATCGAATGGACCTATGGGAACTATATAATATAGCTGTATAGATTGAAATAAGATTCAAGTCATATTTTAGTAACGCAAAGAAGATTGAATATGCTGAGTTTGATTGAAATAACTTGAAGAAATAAACGTTTTTCATATATGAACTCAATTGAGGGCATATTCCTCTGGAAGCTAATATTAAAATTAGACGCTATATATAACACAGCATAAAATTGTTGATACAGAAGCTCAAAGTTTAGTCAATTATATCAGCTATAAAATACACTAGGTAACCAAATTTAAATCATTTTTTATTAGCAAAGTCTTTATATTAATGTTAAAAATCTGGCGAAGAAATTTTACTAAATCAATTGATCATAATGCAATGTTTGGTTGAAAATAAATTTAATAAAAATTAAGTAAAATAAAAAAAGCAGTAGAATATAATTGTAATACCTATAATCAATTCAATAAAATACCCTCAGCAAGAGTATAAAAAGTGAAGAATGAGGATGTAAAAGCAGGCAGGTTCCCAGCCAACCAAGGAACCACACTGGACCTGACCTGTCCAGTTCAGACGGAGCCAGTCAACCGAACTGTGGGTAACTTGAAACAAACTAAGGCAGCAAAAACGGGCTGTACGGGGGGATTAGGCGGGGGTTGGCGGCGGGACTAAAAGCGTCTTAAGTGATTTCTAACTGGGGACCCGTACAAGTCAGCAGCCAGATAAAATACATTATGGTAATGTGCGCACAGTAACAAGTTGTATGGCCACTGCCACGCCCACACATTAAGGAAGGACGCACACGCACACACACATATACGTAAAAGACTATAGAGCAGTTTACAAGCCACATCTAATCCTAATCCTTTATGCTGCCCCTCAAGCCAATGACCAGCAAAATACATTGAACTCGGTTAGGGTTAGATTTGGGACTCGAAATTGGCATTGGATTGGGGGCCACCAGGTCTGGCTGTGCTTCATTGGCGCTATAAAATGCCAGCGGGTTGCCTGAAATCCGACGAAAAGTATCCGCAATCACAAAGCGGCACGTGTTGCTGTTCAACTTTCGAGTCTCGGGCATTCCATGGTTACCCCTCACACCCACTACGCCATGGTCAAGGCAACCAGTGCGCAAAAGGGATCAAATCGTAACACCCCCCAGCCCCCCCCCCCCCCCCCGTCGCCCTTGCCTAGTCGTCTAAATTATTGGTAATTTGATGTTTTATTACATTTTTCAAAAATTTGATGCTTGTCCTTTTTTCGGGGCTGCTTCAAAATTTATGAATGTAAAGGGGAGGGGAGGAAAGCTCAGAACAAAAGGATTAGAATTTTGATGGCTATGACTGTGGCTTATAATTGTCACATAGTTTTTAAGGCAACTGACTTTTACGATTGCGTGACCATATTTAAATTGCAGTTGGAGCAAATGGTTACTACGGGTAAATCATGAATTTTATATTGTTACTTACGAAACAAGTTGAAATAGCATTAGGGTAATGTAGTTAACAACTCTTGTGATATATATTTATATTGTAAATGGTGGTAATTTCATAAAAATGTAATCATTAGCCAACTATTTTATGCTGTGGTGTCTAAATGCACAGTATTAAAGTATGGTGTAGTTAACTTTAAAAAAAGAAGAAATTTTATATAAAAAATGTTTTATGAAAATTTTAGGTTATTTAGAGAAAGACCCTTTTAAACTTAATGCAAAGCATAGATTTACTATTTTGATAAATACATACTAAAACTATTTTATGAATCTTATACACACGAGCTATTTTAATATATATTTTAATATTTATGTATAATTTTAATAATAACAGAAAACTCAGTTAAAAAATAAATAAAATTAAATTTCGCAACTTAAGCAACATTTTAAATATATTTCAATTCTTTGAACGAAGCTCACATTGAGATATAGCAAGTTTTGACAATATATATAGCTGAATAATCTGCATAAAAATATGGGTCATACTAATATTTGCGGCTCTAAGTCAATTGATTAAATGAGTAAATAATGTATTCATAAAAATATAAATAAAACAAATAAAACTTTACAACATACAAAGTTTAAAAGAGAATTAATTATAATGTTAGAATAATTATATGCCCTATTAGTATTTATATGAAAGTAAATTAAATTCAAAAAATATTTCCAAATCAAAACTAATCCTTACATATTTTAAATTTGATTTAATAAGCTTAGTATTTATATGCCGTATTGGTATTTATATGAAAGCATATTTAATTCTCAAAATATTGCCAAATAAAAACTAGCCCTTATATAATATATTTTGGTTGAATGTAATTCATATGCTTTTAAGTCAATAAAAGTCAGTATTAAAAAGACACCCTATATTTTTGAGAGTTCATTTCATTTTTGCATATTTACTAAGAGGATTTTTATTAGAATTTATGCACTACTTACCACGAGCAAAACTGCCCGAATTTGTTTAGTCCTCCAATAAATTTGCGCTGACATTTTTATCTGTATTTTCTGGTAATCATGGTTTCCATGCTGCAATAGAAAACAGTTAAACAATTAACTATTGAAAAAAAACTACTCAAATTCGTGGTTTAAATACAAATTGAAACAATTTACAGCTAGCAGCTAAAATCTCACACAATACACGCAGACACCATAAGGTTTAGTGTAAATAAGCAAATAAACAAATACAAACAAGAAAACATAAACACACACACACACGATAAGAACTTGAATCAATAGAACTTGGTATTTGCTTATAGGAATAGCCTTTGCATAATTAAGCAAAATATTGTTAAATCTTTGCATATGCGACGATTAATGATGGCAACAACAAAAATGCCAGCTGAGCGAGCGCCAAGATATATGAGCAGGGGTTGGGATTTGGGGGGAGTGAAAATTGTGACAGACTTTTTGGAACATCCCTTGGCATAAACAAGAGCAGCAACAACATGTTAGAGTTTGATAATTGAGACTGCGTATATTCAGCTACATAAAATAAATTCCTTATTATATATGTAACATTTATGAACATTTTTGATACAATACAATAAAACATTCATTTTAAAATATTATATATATTATATATGCAAAGAGGGAATAAATGAGCGATTATATATATAAAATATATGAACATTTTCAATTCAATTCAATAAAAAACTAACTAAAATTGTATGTATTATATATATAAAAAGAGAAATAATTTCAATCTGTGCTTCTTAAAATCGCGAATTAATTGTTTAAAAAAATCCTCATGAAAATGGATTGTCTAACATAGCATTGCACATCTACAATATACCCTTTTCCTTTGTATAGGGTATTAGCAAACAACAACAGCTACAGTGAGTGTAATAAATACGTTTACGGCGCCCAGACATTTGTCATTCAAATTAAGTACAAACGACATTACTCATTTCTTTGAACGAGCACGTTTAATTTCTGTTAGCTGGCCTCCCTTCATAGGAATGCCCAAGTAGGCGTGGCACTTGACAGCAAATTTAACAAATTATCACGGCAAACAGTATTCGCTGTTATTTTCATCTTGTTTTTTCTGCCCTGGTTCTTTTTTTTTTAAGAAAAATTTAATTTAGATTTATGCACGTTAATTTCGTTTCGGTTGATTCTGCAAAACAGCAGCCTCTGCCTCTGCCTGGCTTCCTGCTGTTTATTTTGAATTAATTTTATTTTACAGTCAAGTAATTTGTTTTCCCTGAAAAGGGGGCGGCACAGTTATTTAATGTACTTTTAAATATACGCACGTAATTGTGCAGCCTGTAAGCAAAACGTAGGTTGAAAGGGTATGATAAAGTTGAGGAACAAAATATACGACTCTATAATTATATGTATATGTATTATTTCTTTGCAACAAATTTAATACACGAACACATCCATTTAGACACTATATAAATTCGAGAACGGTACAAATTTGAAAACTTTAATGTCAATAACAATTTTACTGTAATCCACATATGTTGTAATATATATAAAAATCAAATCAGTATTAAATCTAAGAAAATTTTCAGTAATAAAACGGCATGAATTCTATCATGCCCAATAAATTCTCGGAGTGAATCTTAATTAAAACAGGCTAACTTCTAATCAAGCACTATTAAATACAACATTCCTATTGCTATTTAAGTATAAGTTCAAATGTTTATGCCTTTTTAATAAGAACAATTTTTAACGTAGAAAAATATTTTTCCAAGAACTTTTTAGCCCTGCAATTAACATACGTTTAAAGACCAAAACGTTGTCCAACACATAATTTTTGCCACTGCAACAATTCAATTAATAGCCATAGTTTAAGTACATCCCATAGTTCAAAAAATATTGGCTTAATCAATCCCAAACCATTGAAAAATACACCCGAGGGAACACTTAAGGTAGTCGAGCACGTACCACAAATTGGAAAATTCTAAAAATACATGATGTAGTTGCCACGAAGAAGGGAAATAATAAGGGAAAGCGGTCCCGAACTTTTTCATGTAAAAATTGTTATGCTCATATATATCTTTTTTTCGGTCCTATTTTAAATAAACTCTTTTTTAATAGGCGAAACATTTTGTGAGTGATTATGAGCAGCTAGCCGTGAAAAATATATCTTACTCTATCGCAATTCTGCGACAAGAGTTTTCCCACACAAAGACACACACACACACGGTCCAGTTCTCATTTGGAATGCGCTGTGACAGACGCTGTGTTGTTGCGGTTGTCAACACTTGCGACCTTTGGCACCCCAAATAAAAAATCAGAAATATAGCTTCAAATATTACAAGCGAGGTCATAAATAAAACGTTGGGTTGGGCTACCAACTCGCCCCCCCCACCCCCCCCGACCACAAAAAAATTGCTGCGTGTTCGTGTGTAAAAGCTCGCAGGTGATTTTATGTGGTTTTTATGTGTGTGGTGTGTGTGTGTGTGGTGTTGGTGGTTGTTGTCGAACAGGGTAGCGGAAACGTAATGTAATTAGTTGGCACAACCAAATACGAAATGAGTTTAATTTAAAGATTTATTTGGTTCAACAAATTCATGCAAAAAACCCTTTTAGACTTTGTATGAATTATTTTCGAGCACTTTCCCGCAACTACGTACAAGTACTTATTACTTCGACGTGGCAATTGATCAAACCATAATTGCCATTTTTCTTTAGTCCGCATTTTAATTGAAAGCGTTTTTTCCACTCGTCATTTTATAGCTTTTCCTTTGGCTTCCAATCGTATCCATATTACGTCTTATGTAATGCAAATTTACTGCATTTTTTTTAAGTCTGATTAAACTCCCCAATGGTTATTTACATAACGTTACAATTAATTAAATAATTAAAAACTGATTTCGTATGCTCTGTTTGAAACAGAAACGGAAATCACAGACAGAGCCAACAACTCAACCAGACAAAAGGGAGACAAGTAAAGAACGCTGGAAATAAATTAACTATGCACTTGTTTTCTATATACCCTTACAAGGGTATATAAAAAATTTGTCATTGAATTAACTACGCCTTGTTCCAGGCATAGCCGACTTCATAGCCTTTCTTTTACATATATAATCTATTGAGATCAGAATAAACTTGTTCCTTAAATTAAAAATATAAGTAATTAAATTTTTGTATAAATGGACTTTTGTTTTGGTAGTCTAGAGATCTATATATGCTACAGTTAGCTATAGTCCACAACATTAAAATAACACTTAGAAATATTTTTTAAAAAAATAATCTTCTAATTATGAAACAAATTTTACTTCTGCATTTTGTTCACTTCGGCTACATATTTTATATTTTATTTTATATTTTATTGTGAACCATTGTGCTAATTGTTACAATTTTAACTTAAACAATGCAATTTTGTTTAAAAACATTTTAACAATTAACAAAATTAAAGCGTATGTAATAGTATAATAGATAAAATAAATGTAAGTAATTTGACAAGTTTATATCTCGATCGTTGTAGACCCGGTGTTCATTCGATG
Source organism: Drosophila robusta (assembly GCA_035043565.1). Taxonomy (NCBI): domain Eukaryota; kingdom Metazoa; phylum Arthropoda; class Insecta; order Diptera; family Drosophilidae; genus Drosophila; species Drosophila robusta. The sequence continues at coordinate 328,995 of JAWNMW010000378.1, forward strand.
GCAACTAACTCCAGTTTTGCATATCGATTGTATCGATTAAAAGAGTTGCCACATAGTGAGCTGTGCAGTGTGTTGCCATATGCATCTCCAATACTTCCCCTCAAATGGCACCATACTAATTTATCTGCTGGATGCCCAATGTTGCTATACAGGAGTCATGCTTTACTGCTCCTAAGCCTTTGGTTAGTACATCTGCAGGCATCTCGGTTGTTGGCATGTAGTTAATGCAGACATCACCTTTCTCCACAAGCTCTCTTATAAAATGGTGACGGATGTCGACGTGTTTTGTGCGCTTGTGAAATATTGGATTTCTTGTAAGCTGGCTGGCTCCCTGATTGTCATTGAAGATTATTGTAGTACGTAGCTGGCCCATGATTTCACGTAGAAAACTTCTCAGGTGAACAGCTTCTTTTGAAGACTCGGAGATCGCCATATACTCCGCTTCTGTGGTGGATAACGCAACGGTCTGTTGCTTTCGGCACTCCCAGGATATAGCAGCGTTTGCCAACTTAAATGCGAAACCTGTAAAAGATCTTCGATCATCAGTATTAGCGGCCCAGTCAGCATCGGCATAGCCGACTAGATCTTTGCCACTTCTTTGATATACCAAGCCATACTTTTGAGTACCCTTTAAGTATCGTAGTACTCGTTTAGCTGCAATCCAGTGTTGTTTGCCATAGTTTGTGTTGTATTGACTAAGTACACTTACAGCATGTGCTATGTCGGGACGCGTTGAAACTGCTAACCACATCAGAGCGCCAACCAAACTTTGATACGGAATTTTAGAGACTTCTTCTTTTTCAACTTCAGATTTGGGACACATGTTGACTGATAGTTTCTCGCTTGTGGCAATAGGCGTGCTTGCTGGCTTGCAATTCTCCATGTTGAACCGTTTCAGAATGTCCCCAATGTACTTTGGCTGGCTCATTTCAAATGCGTTTTTCTCCTTGTGTTGCCGAAATTCGATTCCCAGACAGTACGACAATTTTCCTAAATCTTTCATTTCAAAATTGCTCATCAGCACAGATTTAAGGTCTTTTAGCATTTGGATATCGTTAGTTGCAACAATCAAATCATCTACATACAGTGACACAATGATGATATTGCTTCCTTTTCTTTTCAAATAGACGCATGGATCAGCACAAAGAGGTTTCAGATCCATTTCCTTTAGCTTGTTGTCTAGTTTCTTGTACCACTGACGCCCACTCTGCTTTAATCCGTATAAAGCCTTTCTTAATTTGCAAACTTTTCCTTGGCCGTACATTTGCTTTTCTTTGCCTGTCAATATCTCGTTGAATTCTGGAGGAACGCTAATGTATATGTCTTCATCAATATCTCCATTTAAATACGCGCTGTTAAAATCGAACTGATATACGTCCAAACCAAATTCGACAGCAATTGCAATTAGGGCTCGTATCGATCCGATTCGAGCCACCGGAGAGAACGTTTCATTGTAGTCAATTCCCTCGCGTTGTGTGAATCCTTTTGCCACGAGTCGTGCCTTGTGGCAATCCACTTCTCCGCCTTGTTTATACTTGGTCCGCAGAACCCATTTGGTCTCAATTACCTTTTGCTTCTCCTGGCGCGTTACTACTTCCCAGGTATTATTCTTTTGCAATGCTTTGTACTCATTTAACATTGCCCTTTTCCATTCGGTAGCATTCGGACCCTTCAGCGCCATAGTTGCAGTAATATCGTTGGTACTGTTAATTAGTGATGCGGCCTCATAAAATTCATCTTCAGTTTCAGGATCGGTCTCCGGACTGTGTGCTTCGGCTTGTGCTGGAAATACTTGGTTGTACATTAATTTCGGTCGACCAGGTTTACCTGTTTTCAACTTTCGAGGTCTTCCCGGGCCACGCCTTATGGGAACTTGCTCGCTGGCTTCCTCTTCGGTTGAATCCTCGTGATCTTCTTCTTGGTCCATGGTCGTGTACTCTGCATCGATGACTTCTTGTATTTCAGCAAACTCTTCAAATCTGCACTCCTTTCCAAATAGATTGGTGAAGACAACGTCGCGGCTTTTAATTACGGTTCGGGCATCAGGATCATATAGTCTATATGCTTTGGCGTCATTGCAGTATCCTATAAATATGCATCGTCTTGATTTTGGGGTGAACTTACTCTTTGGGCGTTTTTCGAGCGAATACACAATTTGCCCGAATGTACGCAAGTGCTTGACAATTGGAACGCGTCTGTTCCATAACATAAATGGTGTTTCGCCACACAGGCTTCTAGATGGACATCTGTTACGTATATAGTTTGCCGTGTTTACTGCTTCAGCCCAATAGCTCGGCGGTAATCCTGCTTGAATCATCAAACAGCGTGCCATTTCCACAAGAGTTCGGTTTTTGCGCTCTGCAGTTCCGTTTTGCTGTGGAGTGTATTCTACCGAATATTCGTGTTTGATTCCAGCTGTCACCAGATAACTTTTGAACTTGTTGTTCGTATATTCGGTGCCATTGTCTGATCGGAGTGTCTTTAGTTTTTGCCCAGTCTTGCGCTCAACGTAGTTCTTAAACTCTACGAACTTCTGAAAGACTTCAGATTTGCTTTTTATAGTGTAAAGCTCACACCATTTCGTATGGTCATCTATGAAGGTCAAAAAGTACCGGCTGCCTCCATGACTGGCTATGCGCATTGGGCCACAGACATCGCTGTGCACAAGCTCCAGTGTTTCTTTTGACTTCTGACTGCATATGGGGAAAGGCTTTTGAGAATGCTTCCCCTTGATGCATACTTCGCAGATTGGTAGATTTTCCTTAATGGAAACTGTGCCTACTCCTTGGATTCTACCCTTTTGTATGACTTCTTTCAAATCCTTTTCATTTAGATGCCCTAAACGTTCATGCCATTCCTTAATGCTATTTTGCTTGCTAGCAATTATCTGACTGCATTCGCCTATTTCTTCTACATAATACAAGATAAACCGCAAAACACGGTCATAATATCTTTATACAGATATACAAGTTTTTTAGGAAAAAATATATCTTCAAAAATTTACCAACATTAATATTAGAATTTATAAAAAATTGGTAAATAAAGTAATTGGTACTCCGTTTTTTCTTTAGCAACTAATGCATTTAAGAGCTCTTTTAAAAGTATTATATTGTTTTAGTTGCCTTTAAAGATTAAAAAAATGAAATAAAAATGTACAAATAATCAATATATATTTTACTAAAAAATTAAATAAAAATGTAAATATTATTATTAAAAATAATGATTATAAATATAGCTATTATTTAAGATTTATTTCAATATTGATATATTTGTTTTCTGTGAGTGCAATTGATCTTCGGCACCCTCACAGCTAATTGTGCTCTTTTATTGTCCCCTTTAGTCGTTCACCTCATTTCCTTTGTCATTGTCATTGGTGTTGTGCTTGTTGTTGTCCATTTGGTTGTTGTTGGTGCTGCTGCTGCAAATGTTGCGCATTGAACTTTTAATTAGCAAAAGTGACGTCTGCTTGAGCGTGCAACCCTCCCCCTCCCACCCCACCTCCCCACAGTTGAAAGGTATGCCATGTAAGGTCCAAGAGTGGGTTCGGTTCGGTTCGCCCGGACGATCCCTCCTTGAGCCCCCCTTTCCGAAAAGCAAATGACAACAAAATGAAATTCATTTCTATGCACAGATTGCTTAACTTTCCTGACAGCAAGGGGGAGGTAGGGAAATGTGGGCATGGCGTTGCATAACATTTTGTTTGTTTATGTTTCGGGGCTTTTATGATGTCGTCGTCGTCGTCGACAAGTTCATAAATTATGAACAATTAAAATGTAGCCCGGGAATTGGGTAAATTTCGGGGTTCCAGCACGGTTCTCAGGTTAGTTCATCAAAAATGTTTGCATATGTGACAAACAAAAGGTCGAAACACTTGCAGAGAGCTACAGTGAAGCTACTTTGTTGCTGGCTTTGCTTCGTTTGTCATGTATATTGTGAACATTTTCAGTTTTTAGTCCTCAGTCTTCAGTTAATGTACAAAAATGGTGTACAAAAAAATTGTCAAGTCACAATCAAACTTATGTCTAGTCTGCTGTTATCAACGCCCCAGCCGCCTCAGGGGCCTATGGCCTACAAAGTGTGGCCAAAACATAAGCTGCCAACATTCTCGCCAACCAAATGTTATCAAGTAAGCGTCCAATACAAAAGGCGAAAACAGTTGGTTCTCCACCGAAACCAGTTAAACAAGACCAGTTAAACAAGAAGAAAATAAATGTGAGTGAGCTCAATAATATATATGTTTTATGATATATAGCCAAATGGAGTCACTTCCTTAATGACTGTCAATAGACTATTAATAATTACTATTATTATTAGCTTTTTCTGCATGTATATCGGATTAGGTTAAAATAAATATAAAAATATGTATATATGTAATTGCTCGTTATAAGTTGGTTATAAATGATAAAGATCAGAATTTTATGTCATACTCTGCAACATTTTTACAAGGGGGAACAAGATTTTTGTAACAATTTAAAGAAAGATGTATTTTTAATAATGCATATATTCTTAATGTAGATTCAATCAAGAGGACAAACCATGATCAAAATTGCATTTAACATGGAAATCCGCTTAATGTTGACAAAGAAGTTTGAAATAAGGGAACTATGGATCCGACAGCTTTACATGTCGAAATGTTCATCAATTTTAATCTGTCAATAATAATCTTGACACTTCATCTAGATGAATATAAGTTCCAAATTTCCAGTCTTTAGCAGCGAACATAATTTAGTTCATACGAACAGACGGACGGACAGCAAAACGGTATAATAACATATATATTTCACTAAAATATGAATATTATTTATTATAGACATTTTATGCGGTACTTTTTGTAATTTAAATGTATTAAGCAGTTTTATTTTATTTAATTGTCTATGTACTACTTCAATTTCGATATATGATAACTTTTTTGTGTAAGATTTATTATATATTTTATATATTTATATCTTGATCAATAAGTTCTCACAATTCACCGTAAGCTTCCCACATACAGTTCAACAGAATGTGGGACCAAAGTTTTCTTCCTAATTGGTATTTGTGTAATACCATGATGACACCCGAGGCACAACAACAACAAAATCATGCATATATGTGTCCAGGTTTCTCAATGCAACGCCCTTATTCGCAGCAACTACATCAACAACAACAGCAACTATCGCCATATTATCAAATGAATGCACCAAATTCCTACAACTCTCCAAGCATCGCCGAGGCCCGTGTCCAAGCCCAACACAAGGCCTGGCTGGACTATCAGGCAAAGCAGCCTCTGCAGAACTACAATTATTGGAATGCAATGAACCCACAATCCACGGGATGTCCTTATGTAAGAAATACCTCAAATCAAGCTGATTTGAATGGCAGTGTGCCGCAATCCCGTTGCCAGCTGAATGCAATTACAAGTCTGGTGAGGATTAAGATTCCTATAGAATTACTCGTTACACGAATTTGAATTCATAGATTTTACTCTTTAAGATTTTATACTCTTTAACGAAGTGAAAAGCGGTTTTGTCTAATGTGCGTCTGTCCCTACAAACTTGTAACTTGGAATATACACTCGTATTTACCCTATCAAAAACAGTATCTAGATTTTTCAATTAAATTTAAATATCGCCGTCAGTTTTAAAACTGATAAAATCCATTTATATTGGTAAACTGCAAATATCTTTATATCCGAAAACTTTGGAGCTAGGGTCATAACATTTGGCAAGGAATTTTCCGATGACCCCTAAATATCGGTCACGCCCATGCCCCACAAATTGTGGGAAAAATTTTATTTATTTTTCCAAAATAACAATATAAATAAAGACCGTTTTCGACTATTTTAAAGCCATTATACTCTGAACAAGTATTGCGCAGTCGGTTACAGCCAACTGCAACCTTATTGCTTGCTTAAATTAAGTCTAAAATTTAAATATTTTTATATTAAACAAAATTTTTGATACAAGCATTTTGTAGTCAAGACGAACTTTATTTAAATACAAAATTCTTGGTTTTTCATTTGATGGATTATTTAATGTAAATCCATTTTGAATAACAGGAAAGAGCTCAAAGTAGCGAACGACCCCAAATCCCGCTTATGCACCGAGCCTCGGCCGGCTCTCGATCGGAACACGGTTTCTATCCGCAGCTGGAGAGCGGCAGTCTCAATCGCATCGATAGCATCTCCAGCTTTAGGAATCAACATGGTTCACGCATACGGAATTCCGAACACGATATGATCGAATATCGTCGGATAGTCGCACGTAAATTGCATAAGCAAGAAGCAAACAATTTGCGGAATGTGCGCGATCAACAGGATCAACATAAAGAGCGCATTCTGGAGGTCAATCTTAAGGATCAGACAATGCAAGAAGAAAGCCAGGCGGATATCAGTCCGGTGGGTCAAAATCTGGTAATCGCAGGGGCGCCCGAAACCAGAGGCATCAGTTTCTTTAGAAAACTTGGACTGTTCAAAAGTCCATTGAAGCGTAGACAGAATATAGAGCAATGCAGTCCGATCAATTCAAAAGATACGATTGAATGTTATCCGCGCAAGAAACCCAATTTCTTTAGACGACTTCTTGGTGGCGTACGTTATCCCTCGACTGTTCAGTTAAATAGGTTGGCTGAACAGGATATGAGGTCCAAGAATTTGTGAAACTTTGCCAGAAACGGTTACCTACGGAATCAAATACGATTCGAAAATAACAAAAAGCTTCCCAAAAATGTAATATTTTCTCCTTAGAAAAAAAAAACTAAACACCAAAATAAAAAAGAGTAAAAATAAATACAATGTTTTCTTGTTAATTTTAAAGATTTTTTAAATTATAAAACAGTTTAAATTAATTTTGAAAAAATTAAAATGGGTTTTAAACTTATATTTAAGGTGTTATTCATTGAAAATGTCATTTTTAATTTCTGGAAAATTTTAATTTCTACATGTTTTGCATATAAAAAATTCCTTTAAAAAACTTGAATAAATTGCTTCGATTATGTGTATAAACAATAAAGGTTAGGTAGGTATAAGTAAAATACTTGCATAAGAGACTTAAAATTTGACTAATATTTAATTGGGTTTTTTAAGAAATAAAAAAATATATAAATAAATAATTATATTTTAATTAGTTTTAGGGAAAAAATAAAATAAATAAATAAACAAAATATATATTTAAATATTTATATTTTAATTAGTTTTAAGGAAAAACCCCTTTTTTGTCAGAGCTCCAAAATTCAATTTGGAATAAGAAATTACTTAAACTTGCTAAAAAAAATTAAATATATTATTTCTTTTACTTGTAACCCCATGGTTAATAAACAACACTTAACAAATAAAAAAAAGGCGACTTGTGTGAGGTCCCAAGCCCAGCTAGTTTTTCCTGGAAAGGCAAGAAAAAAACGAATTCCAACTTATGCAGAACTGACACCACTGATTAGCTTTTAACCCACCGCGGCGATCAACCACTGTGTCAGCGGTTTGAATTGATGTCGCAAGCGTTAACGCCGGCTCATTAAACAGCCATCAGCGCTTATTAATTTTGACATTTCGATGGCCATGTATCATTATCCGGCTAACAAGCCATCAACAGCTCGTCAACTAGCCCAGCATCCACAGCATTTGGCACGCAGACAAATTCCAAAATTCCGAAATAAGAAAAAACAAAAAAAAAATTATAATTGCGCAGTTAACACGCTAATCAGCTCGTTACCAACTCTTTGATTGAAAACTCATTGAAAGACATGCCCATTTTTATGGCCCGAAACCAGCACAAAATACTTTTGTATAGTTTTCCTGCAGGTTTGTGGGAAAAACGCGGCGACGGCTGCACGAAAAGAATTAAGTTTCAGGGCTTTGTTTATAGGCACAAATTTGGGTATTCAGTGTTGTCAAACAGTATTGGAATGATTACAGGCTAATATATATAAATAACTATGAACGACATAAAATATTTGTCTAATATTTCAAATGCAAACAATAAATATTTTAAAATATTAAATTATAAACTTTGTAATTTTAACAACATTTTTATTTGTTTTTAAACACTGAATAATATTTAATTTTCGAAATTAAATTTCACTATACAAATTAATATATTGAAAATTATTCAATATATAGAAATTATAGAAATTAATATATTTTCAATTTATAATTATGTACATTAAATTTTCCTATAAAAATTAATAAGTAAATTGAAAATTACAAAATTCCTATTTTCAAAAACACTTTCTTTTTTTAATTCTACAAAGAAACAAGTAAAAATTTTATCAAAATTATTGTTCAGTGTTGTAAAACTCTATTCTAATAAAAAATTGGTTACCCAAAAAATTACCAAAACTTGTTATCATAACTCTTAGTTTATTTTGAGACGAATTAGGTGGAATTTATCAGTTGTATTAAAATTATCTTAATCTAAGTGCTAAGTAAAAAAACCTAAATATTCCATTATATAATACACTAGCTATTAAAAATTTTACTCATTAAATTATTTATATTTAATTAACTTATTATTTTCATTAATTTAACACATCTTCCGGACACTCTCGGCTACCTATATTTTAGATTTTAATAGCCGCTCAAATACACGCTTAAAACTTGTCAAACACCCCACGCAGACAGCACATTGCTCATTAACATTTCAATAAATTGTAAATCTTGTGGCAGGGGCGAGGCAACAGTGTTTGCCCGTCATTAGTAACGGCTCAGAGCAGAAGGTGCAACAACTGCGACGCGGTCAGCGCAAAATGCAACGCTCCATTGGGCCGCACGCACAGGTAAACAAACAGAGAGAGGGGGTGAGAAGTATAGAAACAGATAGCATCAAATGCAAACCTCACCTATTTATAATATTTAATATACCCATATATATCTGCATATGTTTTTTGTTGACGTTGTTTTCGTTGACGAAAAACTTGCAAATGAGGTCGACACAAAACTTGTTGCCCTGTTATGACTTTTTCTTCTTCTTGTAGCCATGACGTCAAATCGAATTTGCAGTCATCTTGAAAACATACACACACACACACACACACACATGAATATTTTGGAAGAAAAATATCAGAAATTGTGGGCCAAGTCGCGACCACGTTGCGTGCTGACAGCCCCACCGAGCAATAAGTTTCAAATGGAGCCGTCCAAATCGTCGCTCATGTCAACGCAAAGAGCGATGAGATGTGCCTGAGAGCTGTGGGGAGAGGCTGCTCCACGTAGAGGGGGCAGGTAAAGGGGAGCAAGCGAGGGGGCACAGCGAAAATGGAGAGGGAATGTGCTGAGGTGCTACCCAGAGCATTGCTGTCATCGTCGTTGCAAAGAGTTTCGATTTCATCGAATATCATTCAAGTATTTCAGCTTGCACTGAGAGAAATCAGTGAAGTGCATTAAGTAATTTAATGCAAGAACGAATTTGAGTTATTTATAAATATTAAATAGTTGAAAAAGCCATTGAAATCAAGGGAGTATGATAAAGTTCTCTCTTAAATGCAATTTAAACAAATTATCAAATATCAAATAAAATTAATTAAGGAAATGTTGACTTTAGGAAAATAATTTTAAACTATCTCATTGATAAAGACTTAATAAATAAATCTATTAAATTGCATTAGTAGTAGTAGGAATAAAAATTGTATGTAGCTATAGTTCTGCACAATTTACATGTACTTCAAATTAAACAAATATCACAAATAAAAAATCATGTAAAAACAACGTATTACAAAAATTAAAAAATTATGTATTTTAAATTGTGTTTAAATAAAATTCTAGTAATTTAATAAACGTAATGGAGAACTACCTTTATATTTATTCCATTTGCATTTTTGAGAAAGAAAGATTATATTTAAATATTAAAATATAAAATGTTTTTTAATATGGAAAAATATTGAATAAATTGAATATTAATTAATTAATTAATTAATTTTAAAAAAGTCATATTTAGAAAGAAGTTTATAATTTATTTTTCAAAACTAATATAATGTTTGAAAGCTGACAAAATGTATTTAAATGATTTCCAATTCAGTTAAAGGCCGTCTACATTTAATTTAGCATTTGGTTGTCAAATATTTCAAAATTTAACAAACAGTGAAAAACTATAAGGAAAAGCCGACTGCCACTTAAAAATGTTGCAGCCGCAGACACAGTTAAACCATTTGAGGGAATGGAGAAAAGAGCAGAGAAAAAGAGAAATGAAAATCTTTTATATATTTTTTTTAAACCAATAAATTATTTAGCATGTATAAATCAAAGGGACAGACGTAACGTTGCACGAAACTTGCGCTGAAAACATGTTAAAGCCATTCAAAGATTTATTTCGAGATGCTGCTCGAGCGTCTGAAGCGAGTGTAAAGTCTACGATGGAGCCAAGGAGCAGGAGTCAAGGAGAAAGAAAGCAATGGGAACTGAAAGCAAGCGAAAAAGAATGAAAGGAGTAGGCAAAGTTTTGTGGCTGTTAGCGCTTTTTATTTTAATTTTCGCTCGTTTCAAGAGATTTTTCCAAATGCCAGTCGGACTGAATATGTGTCAGGCTAGGGCTGAGCTGGGTTAAGGGAATCTGGCAGGTAGCACAAGCAGGAGCACATGCAGGAGCACAGCCACCAGCAGCACCACACACAACACATCCGCCACTTGGCTACCCAAACAACTTGCGCGAAACTTTGCTAACGTGAGGCGCGGCGCGGAAACACTTGAATTTGTATACCCTGTATTTATGAAAATGCTTGCAAAGACTATCATGTACAAAGTAGTAGGAATAATTTTTGACATTCATCAAATATATATATTTAGAGCCATTTATCTAAGAGCTAAGCATCTACAAACAGGAAATATACAAAGAACTTTTTATTTAAATCAAGTATTAAAACTGCTCAAAAAGAGTTGACAATATAAGACATTTTTTTAAATTTTAACTCTTATTTGAGAAATCTAAATTCTTGTAAAGAATTTTTTTAACATTAATGGACAATTTGAAAATAAAGCATGTAAAGTATTTTTTTACATTAGTGAACAATTTAAAAATGATTATGGATTATTAAAGAAAGAAGTGCACTTCATATTTGAAGATAGAAAATGGATAAATTATGTTTTTGGCAGACTGGAACTTAAAAATTCGTATTTTACTTAGGAATTCAAATATTTTTTGTCAATTTTACTAAATTTGATTAAATAACTTTTGCGTTATCTCCAAAATGGGTAAATATCGTATTATATAAAAATGAAATTTTTAAATATTTAATTCCAAGTAACCAACTTTTATAAGTTTATGCCAGATATTATAACAGATCAAATATATACTTTTTTTCATTAAGTTCTTCGTTATCCTCCAAATCGATAAAAAATAGTATTTTAAGCGCCTTTCTAGAGTATATAGATTCCTTGTAGATAACATGAACAACGTTCATATATATATATTGTTAAAAGCTCTCTGATGTTCCATAATATTTGATAAAAATGTTCTACAACATATATATGTATATATAAAAACTGCTAGAAATTCTATACAAAAACGTCGAATTTGCTTACGCATTTAATTTGCGCACATGTTTGCGCACATGTTAATGTTTTCTAACTCTTTGCGCTGCTCTCTTTAAAAAAAAACAACGAAAATAAACTTTCACATTTTACGGCCTTTAAGTGTTAGGTACAGGGTATGTGCTGGTCGCTATTGCCCCGGTAGAACTGTTTGGTGCGCTGTTTTGACCTGCTGCTCTTTGATTTCGTGGCAGGTTTTAAGTGTTTAACTTCGGCAACGGCCGCTAAGCGGCGAACGCCGCGAATACAAAACGCACAACTTTATGCAGTCCCATAATTTACAGCCCTATTAGGTTCCAGTTCCAGAACTCCAGTGCCATGTCTAGAACAGCCTGCCTGACCCGCCAGCCCGCCCGCCGCACTGCCCGTTGTGAAGCTGCATTAACATCCCAGAACTTCGTTGTGCCGGAGTTGAACTCGGGTTATATACATCTATATATATAATGTGCCTATGGCACACAATCAAATCCTTGCGCCAAAAAATCATTAATACTATTTTAAATGGAGTCGCATTTTAAATGAAGTTAGTGGGTGTCTATGGCACAAGATAGCCGCCCAATGACTTCTAAAGAAGCTGCAGGCACCAAGAACTCACTCAAAAATCTCGAATGTTTCTAATTAAAAGCAATTTCTTAACATCTTGCACCAGACGTTTCTTGTTCATTTTAGTTTCAAACGGCTTTTGAATATGAAATCAGAAACAAGATGAGCTATACTGTCAAAATTTTTCGTGCCATGGTTTCAAATTGAATGAAATTTTGATTTTATTTTTGGGATTAAAAGCGGACAGCCGTTCTGCACTAGACTGACTTCATCTATTTACCTATTTGATATTTATTTATTTTTATTTTATATTTGTAATGTATGGCTTATATTTCAAATGATTTTTTTAATTTGACATTAAAGCTATCTAATTCATAGCTTCCATATTTCAAACTCCACAACTATGTCAAAATTTAACCGATATTCATATTGGATTGCATTTTGCTCATGATTTGTCCTCTAAAATGTACACTTTTGAAAATCAATTTTTTTTAATTTTTTGTACCATAAAGCGGAATTTTATGGAAAAACACAGCCTAAAATATTGCTCAGACAACAAAATGTCAAATTTCCGCGGGTCAGAACACATCTTGATATAAAATGAAAGTTAAAAAGCAAATTTTATATAAAACAAACATTTTTTGTTAATTTTATTTTAGAAATTATTACCTAGTAGGTTTTTATTAACAATTTCATTGAAATTGAAATAGATATAATATATAAAAAGATATAGATAAAATAGGTATACGTTTTAAAAAACGTTGGTTTTTTATGATGATCTTATTCTGTATTTAATTATTTTATTTATTATATATTTATTATAAATTTTTTATGTAAATCCAATTCAAAGCACTATGAGTCAAAAAATACTCCTCTTACCTCTCCTATGTATTTCAAAGCAGCTTTAAATTTTCAACTTACGCCGGTGAAACAACACTTTTCTAATTCCAAAGCTTTCTCCTCGAGTTCTTCCCTTTTAGCACATATTAAATAGTGTTAGGTTTACTTCTCCACAGGTAAAACTAACTTAAAGTATTCAAATAAATTGTAACATTCAGCAACAACTGAAAGCTTTATACGTGCACTGAAAGCGCTTTACGATTTTGAGAAACAACGGTTTATTTATTTTGAATTTTCTCTTTATAGAGAGCTAGCCCCAATAAACGCATAAATATGGCAGCTGCTTGAGACTAATATAAATCGTCACAAAGTATGTAAAGTCGCCCTGACTCCCTCGCTCCCACTCCCACTCCTGCGCCCTATCTCGCTCCAAGCATATCACGCAGCTTAATAAAGGCAGCTAATATGACAAACACACACACACACACGCAGGCACACACGCACAAACAAGCTGCCAGTGTTCTTTTATACAAATTTCCTCACACAATGGGCGCATTATGTCTATCGTCTGCGTCGACTTTTTAACTAAATTATAAAACATTGAAGTATTTTTAAACGCGAATTCGTTGAAAACGCTGCAAAAATAACAAGTGAAAATATGTGGTTGGAATGCAACGACCGCGCAATACTCTACAATTTCTATATGCTGTGTAATAACAGTTGAAAGTAGAAGGAACACGGTCTTTCCTGAATTTTTTTGCATCAGAAACTGTGACTTCAAAATTATGACTCAAAAAGTATGATTAGAAATATATGACTCTGCAATTTTAAGAAAGTGAATTAAAAAAAAGCATTAAATAAAATAATATTTAAGCACTAAACTAGCTAGTGTAAATAAAAAAATAAAGGTTTCTTGTTTTATATTTGGGTCATTTTAAATCTTTAAAAACACTTACTTCTGCACCTGAAAGTGCGCATATGCCCGCTTTGGCACTTGCCAGCGTATAGAAAAAGTATGCAAAAGTCAACGACTGCTGGATGGTCACACTGGCAGACGTGCCAGACAAGGACTGGCCGCCAGGAAGTTGAAGGAAGCGCACACAATGTGGGAATGTCAGTTTGCTTGAAAATGTCACAGCGTTCTGTGCGTGTGCATGTGTATGTAAAGGTCTACGTAGTTGTAACCCCCTTTCTGCCTTTTGTCCCTCTCGCTCGCACTCTTCGCATCTGTTCTCATTGTGGAAAGTGCTGCTCTGCTACCGTGTTACATTTGCAACGGTAAAACCGAACAGCGTCTCCTTCAATTGAAACTGATTGCGCGGCGGCAGAGTCCTCGAGTCCGGTGGTCCTGTAGTTCGCTGGTCCTCTGGTCGTTCATTAATGTTACCTCCTCCTGTCGAGCCATTTGTAGGCTAAGCTTCGGATTATAACACAAAAATTGTCAACTTGTTTTGACTGGATTTTTTTATTTTTATTTTTAAGTAGCTATACTTTTGTGGACTCGCCTTAAAGCGTATATATCAGGTATATATAATAACAACATAACATTTATTTCTGCTTTTTTGGGTTTATATTTACTACAGAAAGTTTATCTAATTTTGATAGTAGTTTTTGTTCAAATTCATATTCTATTATTCAATTCAAGATTTGAAAATATCCCACAAAACTCAAATTACATATTATGCTAAAAAAATATTAAAGATTTAACTTTCTTTTAAGTAAGACACAAAAGTAAGGCATTTGGGTGTAACCGACAGTTCACAGTATAATAGTAACAGCTTAACTAACAGCTTACAGTCGAATACAGTCTTGATTATTATTTTGGTAAAATATAAATTTTTGTAATTTGCGGGGGCGGATATTTTTTGGCTGAACCTTTAGAGAAGGTCATCAGAAAACTGTTTAAGTTTGGGGACTCTAGCTTTAAAACTAACGTAGATATATACATTTTATCGATTTGCCACGCAGTGGCCAAAAAATCTTAACACTTTATCGGACGAGTGTATACATGAGTATATATTCCAAGTTTCAAGTACTTAGCTCCAATTGCGGTGGAAAAAATTGCGTTTCTCAGGACGGACGAACTTTGCGCAAAACCTATATACTCTTTTCACTTCGAGAACGAGTTTAAATATGTGCAGAAAAAATCGTTGCATACTTATTTATTTACAAAAGGTGTCTAACATAACCGTTACGAAAAAATAATTTAATCACATTTATTATAAAATATAAATATAATAGCTCATTAGGTGGACTTTATATTTATGATTTTTATACTTCATGGAAGAGTTTACAAATTTTGAGAAATTGTATTATATATTCGATATCCTGTTTTGTGGGATTTTCTAATGGTTTATTCTAGAATTTTTGATAGAGTGTTCCAAGATTTCCCCGGAATGGACACAGTTAGCTTTAGCTACAAAAATGTTTTTAAGACCTTTACTTAACATTTTTTTTAATTTGTTTTGTCATTGTTTTATTGTATATTTGTTTCGATGTTTGGTTCGTAAATTCACATGAGCTATATAATTACTCGCTTTCTTATACTGTAAATAATCTAAGTTCCCCTTTTTCGTGAAATAAAAAACAACAAATTAAAAAACACAAACGCAAAAATTTAATTCACATATTCAACTTACTTTTGATATTCAATACACGTAAACAATACAGTTGTGTTCACTCTCTTCAAGAACTCTCTCTCTCTCTCTCTCTCTCTCTCTCTCTCTCTCGCTCTCTCTCTCTCTCTCTCTCTCTCTCTCTCTCTCTCTCTCTCTCTCTCTCTCTCTCTCTCTCTCTCTCTCTCTCTCTCTCTCTCTCTCTCTCTCTCTCTCTCTCTCTCTCTCTCTCTCTCTCTCTCTCTCTCCCTCAACGCGAGCACTTTAAAGCTTTTGCTTAAATATAATTAAAATGAAGTTGCAAAAAAAAAACGATTGAATAGAAATCTTAGCGGTCACCGCAACCGCTCTCCCAACTTGAAATTAATTACAATTAAGTGAGAACGAAAGTGGGGAGAGGGGTACAGAATAAGTGTGTGTTAAAATGGCCAAAAGCCAAGCAACTTACAACAGTCACGAGTTGAAAGACTAACACGCTAAGCGCCTCGCATTAAATCCAAAATCCAATAGAGATTCGTCGCAGTCGCAGTCCGCAGTCACAAAATTTTTAACACTACTTGCGCTGCCGGCGGCAATGGCGGCTGCTATTGTTGCTGTTGCTGTTCTTCGCTGCTGCTGCTAATCCACTTTTACTGTTCTTCCGCTCACTCCCACGCACACATACGCACAAACAAAGGTAGCGACACTATCAGCGACGGCGGCAAAGCTTCTTTATATATATATATATATATATATATATATATATATATATATATATATATATGTATATTTTGCACGCTGCGCTTTTGTTGTTTGTGGTTTTTGTTGGTGCCGCTGCTGCTGCGTTGCCACTGCGCTGCCTGGCGTTTTTCGCACTGATTGTTACACACTAAAATCGAATTAAACTTGCACGCTGTGCAGTTGTTCTTGTTGTTCCCGTTGTTCTTACTGTTGTTGCTTTATTTTTGCCGCACTTTCCACACGTTGCACAACAACTTTCGCTCTAACTTTTACTTTGTTTGCAGCACAGGACACGTTGTACAACAACAACAAAGAGGAGCGTAAAACTTTTTAAAAACGTGCAATTTTTTTGTGCTCTACTTCTTTCTCTTCACCTTTTTATTTTTGGCTACGCGCGCAGCGAAGCGAACGCGTAAAAGGGATTTTCTAATAAGAAGCGCGTAAAAAGGATTTTCGAATAAGAAACGAGACGCGACAAAAGTTTGACGATGTGCGATCGAAAAGCGGCGCGGGCTTAACCCATTTTCATTATTGCCGTTCTTATTAGAAATTATTTTAATTGTTTCTTATCGTTGTTTGTTTAACGAAGATCAAAGAGAAGCCGTTTTTCGTTTTCTTTAATGTCTGTTATTTTATGCGCTTGATAAATAACAATTTTTTGTGCTTTAGAAATTAAAACTTCATTTTAAAATATAAATTATATTTTGGTTGTCAATTAAATGTTATATATTTAATTGGTCTGCCTTGCGCTAATAGTCCAATTGGATCGGTTAGTCTAATCTAAGCTGAGCTTGTGGGTAATTTTCTCTTAAATACCTTGGTTGCCCCATATATTTTTTTAGTTTTAAGCCTTTTATATTAAACTCTATTTTAGTAATAAATTCGTATACGGCAAAATTTAATTTAAATAATAAACAATTCTCGCGCAAGGATTTTTATTTTATATTTTTTACTATATAATTTTTTTTATTATTTGTTTATTTACTTCTGAATATTATTTAAAGTTTAGTAGTTTGTATGTTTTAAAATCATGAAAGTAATCTCCATTCAAACTTTTTTACTTTAATGTGTTTTTATAATTTAAGCGTTATTTTTTTAATTTTTTTATCAGTTATATCTTTGAAATCTAACTCTTTCTTTTTCATATTTCCCATATAAATTTTTTGGACTTCAATTCCCTTTACCATTGCACTAATATATACCAATTATCTGTTAAATCCCTTTATATATCCATATAAATTATTTTCTCTTCTGCTCTCTTATTTCCCCTTAACGATTGGCACTGATCTCAACTTTGATAATTTAATAAAGCAACGGCGAGGTAAGTCAGAGTCCAATTGGACTATTAGCACAAACTGTTTCACTTATAACTGTTTCATTTTATTTTATATATTTATTTAATTTATTTATATATTGTGCATTATGCTGCATCTTTTTAATACAACCACACACTACGCACAACAACAATAACAGTAAACATACGTGTGTGTGTGCCTTACAGTTTGTTGAAGCATTCAGTTTTACCGTTAGCACAAACCGTACGCACAGAAAATCACTTGAAAACTGTTCATTCGGCGGGCCGCGTCGGATGTGCCCGAACTGGCGGCCAACGCGCAGCCAATGATGTTGCGACAACAATGTTGCCGCAACGTGTCGGTGGCCGCGTTGCAACGAGCCGAAGCTGAGTCGTTTGTTGTTGCTGCCTCAGACTGGCAGCAATGTTGCCGCAACTGGTTTGAGTGAAAGCCGGGCCTCATGCAGGCTTGCAGCGCACATGTTTGAGTCTGTTTCTGAATAGTTTTGGAGCCACTGAGGTGAATTTGGGCTTGGCCACATTTGATATGTTGACAAGTAATGTTGCCTCAACACCCAAAATGAGGCTAAATAAAATATAGGTATATGAAATAAAGCTTGTTTTATAATGAAATTAAAATTGCTATCAAGCAGTCAAATATGTAGCTGGATGACTCAACAACTATCATGTGTACTGGCAAAGGTGGGAAAGAAATTTTGTTCTAATGCTTCACGCCTGCCAAACAATTTGGGGAAAAGCAATTAAAAAAGAAAACACAAACAAATTGAGCAATTAGGCTGGAAAAACTTTAAGCCGTTCCAAATGTGCCACAATTGTAGTTGATCAATACCTATAATTCATTTCAAAAAGCAAATTGTTTTTATTATGAAAGCTGCTTTGATGCCAAATTTCAGCAAAGTTAGAGAGAAGAAACAGAAAATAAAAAAATTGCAACGCAAAAACTCCGTTTTTATACCTTAAACACATCACGAACACAAAACAGTTATTTTACAAGTAAAAACAACTTTATCACTCATATTTAGTAAACACAAATCTTCGAACAAGTCAATATTTTCACATATTTTCTAATTTTCTAGTTTCAATTTTCCCGCGATTTTCGAGCACGCGACGAAACGTTCACACTGCGTTACGAAAAGAGAAACATCGATAACGTCTACAGCGGTAGTGCAAGTCGGCCACAACAACCGATAGCTATCGATAGCAACTGTAGCCGGTCGTCGCGTCTCTAGCACAGCGACGTTGCCCGTTCTTTCCTGTCGATACGCCAGTGCAGGCGTGTAGTGTTTTTTAAAGTTGATCCACGTAAATCAATAAACATCCAAAATGGTAGGTGCTAATAATACCAAATAATTGCAGCAAATGCAAGCGAATTAAATGCCACAGTCAAGTACATCAAAATTTTTCGTGTGTGCGATACGCAAATGCATTAAATGGGATGCAAAAAGTAAAACTGCAGACGTGACACAGTCTAAACTGTATGTGTGTGCGTGTGTGTGTGTGAGGCAGTGGTGAAATGCAAGACAAAGAAAATAGCTCAAGGGGCTATGTCGCAATGACGTATGCAATTTGGCTAATAAAATAAAAAAATAGAAACAGGCATAGGTTTGTTGCCAAATGCGAGCTAAATACATTTGTGACTGTTTCTATATATATTTGCACTGTATATTTAGCTGTATTGTGTGTAAATCAAGTGTATATAAAAACGACGCAAGTGGTTTTTTTGGTTCAACTCTAACCTCACAAAAGTCACATCGCCTGAGTCAAAATCTTAGCGTGTGTGTGTGATGTTTAAATATGAATGTGTATGTGTGCGTGTGTTTGGGCAAGCAAACGCCATTTTTAATAGCAGCTCAGGTAGTCTGGCGGCTTACAGTTACGCTTGGTTTTTATACCCAATGAAAATGTGTACAAAGGGTATAATGGTTTTCTACAAATGTATGTATCAGATACTATATGATTTTTAGAGTTACCAAATTTGGGTCACATGAACATTTAAATATACTAATCTATAGCCCTGAAATAATGACATGCAGCAAGCGCAAGTAATGTTGTAATATGCATTTTAAGGGTCCAGAGTAACTACTAGTCAAGCACTCTTACCCGTTTACTTCTTTCTCTTTTGCTGCTGCCGTTTGTAGGTCAACTTCACCGTCGACGAAATCCGTGGCCTGATGGACAAGAAGCGTAATATACGCAACATGTCCGTCATCGCTCACGTCGATCACGGCAAGTCCACGCTGACCGATTCGCTGGTATCGAAGGCGGGCATCATTGCCGGAGCCAAGGCGGGCGAAACCCGTTTCACCGATACGCGCAAGGACGAGCAGGAGCGTTGCATCACCATCAAGTCGACGTAAGGGCGTTAATATTGACTGTCACGCCTCCTTTCGTATCTAATCTCTTTTTGCCTCCCTTTAGTGCCATCTCCATGTACTTCGAGGTGGAGGAGAAGGATCTGGTGTTCATCACGCACCAAGATCAGCGTGAGAAGGAATGCAAGGGTTTCTTGATCAATCTGATCGATTCACCCGGTCACGTTGATTTCTCCTCGGAGGTGACCGCCGCCCTTCGCGTCACCGACGGCGCCCTCGTCGTCGTCGATTGCGTTTCTGGCGTGTGCGTGCAGACGGAGACGGTGCTCCGTCAGGCCATCGCCGAACGCATCAAGCCCATCCTGTTCATGAACAAGATGGATCGCGCTCTGCTCGAGCTGCAGCTGGGCGCTGAGGAGCTGTACCAGACCTTCCAGCGCATTGTGGAGAACGTGAACGTCATCATTGCCACCTACAACGATGATGGCGGCCCAATGGGTGAGGTGCGTGTGGATCCCAGCAAGGGTTCCGTCGGTTTCGGTTCCGGTCTCCACGGCTGGGCCTTCACCCTCAAGCAGTTCTCTGAGATGTACTCCGAGAAGTTCAAGATCGATGTTGTCAAGCTAATGAACCGGTAAGTAAACTCCACTTGGTTAGGGTATCTAACGCTTTTAGCACAAAACGTGTGACGCTGAGCGTGCAAATTCCAGCGATCTTCGCTGGAACCGCGCGTGCTGAGGGCGCCACAAGTGCAACAACAATAAAAGCAGATCAAAATTGAAGACGCCGCTGAAACGCTGCTCCGGAACCGCTTTCCTAATGTTCCAACGGTGCATTTGCTAAGGCAGAGACTCGACAAATAAATATATAATCTTATATATTTTTTAATAATATTTATGCCCATGAAATTAGTTTTTTTCTATGTTCTATTCCAGTTTTTATTGACCCAAAAGTATGAGCCGTATATAAAATGTTTTAGATCTAAAATTTCACCTGCAAGCGTAAAAAATTAGTGAAAACTTGCTTTTTTTTTTACTAAGAGCCATTTTTTGACAAAATTTATAATCGACATTTTTGAAACTAGATGTAATTGATATATATATATTTTTTCTATTTAAAACATATTTTAATAGATCTTTTCGAATTTCGGTTTTTTTTTTTTTTTTTCTTCATAATTCCCCCTAGTTTAATTTTCTGAAAATAAAAAAGTTCTATTAACACTTGGCGTGACAACACAAGTGCAACTTACGTCATTTCTGAGTTCTCTTGTTCTCTTGTCATAAAATGATATTGTTAAACAATACAAGTGAAACGAGAATTCTTGGAATTTGCTTTTTTGCTCATAATAGAGCAGACTTATTATGTTTTTGTTTTATTAGTAGGTGAGAAATTAAAATAAAAAAGAGAAAAAAATGTAAAAATTAAAAAAGGATATAATATCAAAGATATTACGTGATAATGGATATGCAAAATATATATTTTGATTTAAAAAACCAACGTATTTTCCATATGTTCATGAGAAAATTATAAAATATATCTATGATATACTCAAGTGTGGAAGAGAAAAAACATGTTTAATAAAAGTAGAAACGGATTTTATCCAAGAAGTATTTAAAATAAAGAAACTAGTTAAAGAATATAAAAGCTAAAATATCAAGAAAACTAGAATAGGGATTAAAGACCAATAGATATTATAAATAAGAAATATTTGAAATATAGAAACTATATAAAAACTGGAATATCTAGAAAAGAACTTTAAAATACGCATCAAAAACTATAGATATTAATTGTAAAAATATTTAAAACATAGGAAGTGGACAGAAATCTATATTAAAACTAGAATATCCAGAAACAAATCTAAAATTTTGGAAAAAAAAAACTATTAATGCGGCCTAATAACAAAAAATATAGGAAATTAAAAATAATAAATTATAATAATAGAATGTCTATAGCCTGGTAGTAACTTTTTCAAACCCATCGAATACCGTATCAATTTTATAAACAAAAATTCCTTGAAATACAATTTTGCACTTCTCTTTTACACAGTCTGTGGGGCGAGAACTTCTTCAACGCCAAGACCAAGAAATGGCAGAAGCAAAAGGAGGTGGATAACAAACGCTCCTTCTGTATGTACATTTTGGACCCCATCTACAAGGTGTTCGATGCGATCATGAATTACAAGAAGGAGGAGATCGGCACGCTGCTGGAGAAAATCGGCGTGACACTGAAGCACGAGGATAAGGACAAGGATGGCAAGGCGCTGCTGAAGACCGTGATGCGCACCTGGCTGCCAGCTGGTGAGGCTCTCCTCCAGATGATTGCCATCCATTTGCCATCGCCGGTGGTTGCCCAGAAGTACCGTATGGAGATGCTGTACGAGGGCCCACATGATGATGAGGCCGCCATTGCCGTCAAGAACTGCGATCCCGATGGCCCTCTGATGATGTACATCTCCAAGATGGTGCCGACCTCCGATAAGGGTCGTTTCTACGCCTTTGGTCGCGTGTTCTCCGGCAAGGTGGCCACCGGCCAGAAGTGCCGCATCATGGGCCCCAACTACACGCCCGGCAAGAAGGAGGATCTATACGAGAAGTCCATCCAGCGTACCATCTTGATGATGGGTCGCTATGTGGAGGCCATTGAGGATGTGCCCTCTGGCAACATTTGCGGTCTGGTCGGTGTCGATCAGTTCCTGGTGAAGACCGGTACCATCACTACCTTCAAGGATGCCCACAACATGAAGGTAATGCAGCGCAATCTCAATTTCCCCAAGAATTCTTGCTAATCTCTTTTGTTAAAATGTTCAGGTGATGAAGTTCTCTGTGTCTCCTGTCGTGCGTGTCGCCGTGGAGCCCAAGAACCCGGCTGATTTGCCCAAGCTGGTGGAGGGTCTGAAGCGTCTGGCCAAATCCGATCCTATGGTGCAGTGCATCATTGAGGAGTCGGGCGAGCACATCATTGCCGGCGCCGGTGAACTGCATCTGGAGATTTGCCTTAAGGATCTGGAGGAGGATCATGCTTGCATCCCCCTGAAGAAGTCCGATCCCGTGGTCTCATATCGTGAAACCGTTTGCGAGGAATCCAACCAGATGTGCTTGTCCAAATCGCCCAACAAGCACAATCGTCTGCTGATGAAGGCTTTGCCCATGCCCGACGGTCTGCCCGAGGATATTGATAACGGCGATGTCAGCTCCAAGGATGATTTCAAGGTGCGCGCCCGTTATCTGGCCGAGAAGTACGACTACGATGTGACCGAGGCTCGCAAGATCTGGTGCTTCGGCCCCGATGGCACTGGACCCAACTTCATCCTCGACTGCACCAAGTCCGTGCAGTACCTCAACGAAATCAAGGACTCTGTCGTCGCTGGCTTCCAGTGGGCCTCCAAAGAAGGCATCATGGCTGACGAGAATCTGCGTGGCGTCCGCTTCAACATCTATGACGTCACCCTGCACGCCGATGCCATCCATCGCGGCGGTGGACAGATCATTCCAACGACCCGTCGTTGCCTGTACGCCGCCGCCATCACGGCCGGTCCCCGTCTCATGGAGCCCGTCTATCTGTGCGAGATTCAGTGTCCCGAGGTCGCCGTCGGCGGTATCTATGGTGTGCTGAACAGGCGCCGTGGCCACGTCTTCGAGGAGAGCCAAGTGGCCGGCACGCCCATGTTCGTTGTGAAGGCCTATCTGCCCGTCAACGAGTCCTTCGGCTTCACCGCCGATCTGCGCTCGAACACCGGCGGCCAGGCGTTCCCGCAGTGCGTCTTCGATCATTGGCAGGTGCTGCCCGGCGATCCGTGCGAGCCATCGAGCAAGCCCTACCAGATCGTCCAGGATACCCGCAAGCGCAAGGGTCTCAAGGAGGGTCTGCCCGATCTGTCGCAGTATTTGGACAAATTGTAAGCGACAACTTGAGGCGGCGGAGGCGGCTGCTGCAGCTGGCCAAGAACGAAGCAGGCAGCAGCTGCGTGGAACGATCAAAAATGCAGCAACAACTACAACAACGGCAACAACATCATCGCAAAGGTCGCTGTGGCCGCTGGCAGCGTTTTAAAACACACACATTTAAAGAAATTTTGATGATTATTAATTGTATAACGGTAAACGACAAAAATAAATCAAGTAAATGATTATACTTAAGTTTATATAAAAAACAAAAACAAAAAACCAACAAATACATAGAGAGCACTCGAAATGTGCTCGAAACAAAATACCAAAAATAGAAAAAAGGGGCACGGAACGTAATCAGGAAATATTCAATTTAGGGGCTACAGGAAAATCTGATTTTAATGGGCATATTCAATTAACATGAGTGCTGCTGTCAGCAGACCTCATTAACATCGCTGTTAAGGCAGCCTGTTAAGCTTGGACGTTAAACAGAGAGTACTAAAGTACAAGAGCGGAATTCAGAGCGCCCTCTGTTAACATAGTTGGTTTTATGGCGCACATGAGATAGGGTTGCCTGCAAAAGCAAATTCAAACGCAGCAAATTTACCATGGGAAGCAACAACAAAGCTTATTTTGATATTCTACGCTGCTTCTGTGCTGGGATGAAGACGTAGGCAACTTCGAGGTGTGCGGGATAACAACAACCACACTACTTTCGGCTGCACTTGTATCGCTTAGTGTTTTGCAGAGAGACCAAACTAACAGCAGAATTCAGAAGCATCCATGGTTATAGCAGAGTTATGGTGCGTGGCGATGAAGCTGCAAACACAAAACGAAAACACAATTTGCCCATAATTTCTATTGCCCAAAGTGCAAAAACAATTTTTGTTTATTCTTCTGTCTATTCTCATTTGCTTAGTGTGGATTAATTTTTTCCCTACACTGCAGAACACTTTCTGGACTCGCACTGAGTGACTTCAAGCAGCAATGCGCCGAAAGTTGAAGAAATATCAATTTTCGGTCGCTTTGCTCCCTTTCGCTTGCAGAGTGCAGTGAAATTTGCAAAGGGTTCGCCACTTTGGCGTGAAATCTTGGTATTTTGATTAATAATTCGTGGTGAGGGTACTTAGAAGCGGGTGCGCTTGCAAGAAAATTTTTTCGGGATGAGTGTGCACGCACACATATTCATATTTCTACATGTATATGCTATATTGTAATTGTATGCCCATAGGTCTGGCTGCCTGTTCATTGAAGAGTCTTGATTTCAATTTTCGTGGATTTTCAGCTTCACACACATATGTTTATATATATGTGTCTTAGGCGCAAGTGACAACTGTTTTATGAGGAGTGTCAGTTGCTAGCTAGCTGAATAATTTGACTTGACTTTTGACCCTTTATTTTGTCAAGTTCGTGATGTGTTAACTTCGTGAGAATATTTTTGTATTCAAATTATATTCAGTTGTAGGGAAATTGAATTTAACGCTTTAATGCCCCTTTTTACCTTCTTGATTGCATATGAAGAATTTTGTAAAATTTGTTATTAAAGAAATTGAGTTAAATGCATTTGTGTTTTTATATTCCTTGTAATCGCATTAAATGCTTTATATACTTTATAACATATTGAGGATATAGTTAAAAAGTTATCGAACTTAATAATTTAAATTCCTTTTATTTATATTATTTATAACAAATGTAGCAGGTAGGACAATTTATAGTTATTAAAGAAAAGTCATAAAATAAATCGATTTAATTGCATTTATATTCTTTTAACAAACGAAGGATTTAGTAAAAGGTATAGTTATAGAATAAATATAAGTAAATGCTTAATTCCCCTTTTCGCATTATTACAAATGAATCTAGTTAAACGTACAGTTATAAAATAAATATATATAAATGCTTCTAGCATATAGTAACATTTAATTACAACCAACTGC
This sequence comes from Drosophila robusta, assembly GCA_035043565.1. NCBI lineage: Eukaryota > Metazoa > Arthropoda > Insecta > Diptera > Drosophilidae > Drosophila > Drosophila robusta. Next base: position 354,652 of record JAWNMW010000378.1, read on the forward strand.
TCGCATTGCCAATTGGATTTAGTTAGCGGCTCGTGGCCCATAATAATGCCAAATGGATGCATTTTGTACAGAAATTACTCAAGTAAATACATTTGATAGTAGAAGACGTAGTGGATGGTGATGGCATACGTTGAGCAACACTCCAAGCCCTGCAATTAGGTATACTATATTAAATATACATATATATATAATATGGTTCGACGCACCTGTTTGAACTTGTAGTACATGAAATTGTATATCCAAAAATCCTTATTCATACGTCCGGGTATTATCATGTGCTCCAACGAGAGTGGCAGAAAGCGATGTCGTCCGATCTCTGGAGTCCCCGGCGCGCACATCGCACTTGCTCAGGCAGAGGCCCATTTCGAAGTCCTCGGAGCCCGTCGGATTCCGATTGCAGCGGCCCGATTGGAGGCCGCGTTTGACCAGACGACGCACCGCCGCCCGGCTGAGCACGTAGCCGGCGCCGCCGGACAGGTAGCCCTGGGCCACATCCGGCCGGAACTTGCAGCCAAAGTAGACGGGCTCCTCGGGCCAACGGGCGTGCAGCATATAGCGCATATTCTCGATGATGGCGTAGGTGTCGTCCACCGCCTTGAAGAACCAATCGGCCTCGTCCAAATGGTGCGCGTAAACGTGTCGGAAGGCCGCCTTCACCTTGCCCCACAGCAGATCGTAGCCCTCGCTAACGTTCAGCGCCACAGTGGACACTCCGCTGACGGCCTGCTGCTCGCGACTGCTGAACACAATTAGTCGGTTGCAATGACGGCCCACGTTTGTCGTATCGTCTTGACCACCTTCTCGTATCGGTGCGGATGGGTCAGCAGCAAACAGAGAATGCGCACCCTCTTGCGAATGCTCCTGGCCAGGCTGTCGTCCACGGCCAGCACCGGCAGCCGCATGTCCTTGGGCGCATCTGTCAACGCCGCCAGCCCGTTCACGTGTCCGTAGGGCCGGAGATGGTAGAGCAGGAATTCCAGCACGTGCAGCTGATTGGCGGTGGCGTAGGGAAAGCTAAGCGGGTGCTCTGTGGAATGGTTGAAGCCCTGGTAGATAATATATCAGTTGGATTTGGAAAATGAAAATCAGAGAAAATAAGAAAATTAGGTTTTTAAAAAAGAAAGGAAATATAATGCATTAGAAAGATTCAGGCAATGCAAAAAAGTAAAAAAAGATAATATATTAAGAAAATTTTGAAAATTCAAAATGAAAGAAGACAAAAAAAATAAACGTAATATATTTGGAAGACTTTGAAAATTCAAAAAGAAAAAATTGATATTATATAAGAAAGACTTAAAAAATGCAAAAGAAAATAATCATAATATATTAGGAAGATTTTGAAAAGGGAAAAATGATAAGATAATATATGTATTAGAAAGATTGCGAAAATATCAAAAAGAAAGAAAAATATATTGTTAAAATTCAAAATATACAAATAAGAAGGATAATATTGCTATTATCAAAAATGATTGGAAAAATGCAAAAATTTAAGAAAATATTATTTATTAGATAGATGTTGAAAATGTAAAAAAGAAAAGTTTGTTTTAGTGTTAGTAAAATGTTGAAAATACAAAAAAAGAAATAAATGTATCTATTAGTATATGTAAAATTTTTAAAATACACAGAGGAAACAAAATGTCATAAATCAAGAAGATACTAAAATGCAATCAAGTTCAAATTTTTCAGTCGGGTGTAAAAAACAAGGCAAAGTTTAAGTTACAAATTTATGTACATTTTAAGGGAAATTTGAAAATGGCCATAACTTCTAAATTATTCAAAACATTGCAATTTCAACTTAAATTCGGGATTACAACAGTAAATTTAAAAACTTAATTCATATTTTTACCACAAATTTGTACAAAAAGGCTAAACCTTCTAAACTAAATGTCGAATCGAAATGACTTAAATTCGGGATCAGTTATATGTATCTAAATTTATATGAAAATTTAAAAATGGCCATAACTTCTTAATTTAACTTTTAGTTGCATTTTAAATTCGGAATTACATTTTTTAAAAAGATAGTTTTTACTTTCACAATCTTATGTAAATTTAAAAACATAAATTATTATTGAAGACTTTTGTAAATGAAAATTTTAAAATGGTCATAGCTCGACTAAAATTTGGGTTAACATTTTTATATAAAAAAAATTGTTGTTAGATATTTACGTTAATCTATATAGAAATTTTAAAATGTGTGTGTGTGTCTGCAACTTCTAAACTATACTTATAATTGTACTTCTAATCACTTTTAGAAGTATTCAAGTAAATTTATATGAAATTTTTAAACTGAAAAATTGGCATACTTAAGAATTTGTATATATATGTTGAAATTAATGAAATTAAAATATTAGCCTACCTGGCCCGTATAGACGGCTCGATGGATGTAGGGCCAGGCCCAGAACTGTGAGCGCAGCGTGAAGGGCAGCTGCTCCGCTGGCAACTGGAACGGAAAGAGCTGCGCGCTGGGCCCCTGCGTCAAGTCGGCCAGCCACGCGGCCATATTGTCAGCCCCACAATTCTTGGCCAGCAGTCGCTGGAGTGCGGCGCGGCTGAATATGAAGTCCGTCGAGTCCCGAGTGGAAGGCGCTGAAGAAGATCGACTGATCGGGCGCGAAGACGGCCAGTTTGTAGCGCAAGTTCTCCATGATCACGTAGCTGTCGACGTGCACGTGCAGCAGCCAGTCCAGCTCCACGTACTGCGTGCGGGCGATGCGGCGATAGGCGATTGCAAGTGCTCAGCGCGTGCCTCGCTTTGCGGCGCTCTTGCTCGTCCGTCAGTTGCAGCAGACAGTGGATGCGAATCCTGCCGCGCAGCTGGTTCGCAATGCTCCGATTGTCCCACGTCTAGTTGCGGTTGCCCACGTCGAAGTCGATGATGTGCTCCTTGTACGGCGGCTGCAGATAGTCCCTCAGCTCGATGCCGGGCGAACTCGAGAGCACCGTGTACAGCTCCAGCAGCAAGTACCAGAAGAGGCGGCTGGCCAGCAGTGCCACGCCCCGCGGGCCAAGGAGGCGCATTGCGCGGGTCAACGGCATTTGCAAATATTCGATTCTCTTCCTGCACCTGTCAGATCGGTTATTTGTTGGCGTTGCCAGAACGTTAAAGCATGGCATTAACTGTTAATGTTTTTCGCAACTGAACATCGACTTTTCACATTGGGTTAAAAAATCGTACTGCCCAATATCGATATCGACATATAAATTACTTAATTTAATATTTATTGCTTCAAACAGCTGTCAAAGGGAGGTTAAAGGAAAGCAAATAAGACACTACAAAACATGTAAAAATGTTGCAGTCGGGTGTAACGTTCTTAAAATATAGAAAATTAGAGATTTTTTGTTGGGCGAGAGTGGTTCAACATTTTTAGGTTCAATCTTTAGAGGAGGTCGTTAGGAAACTGTCTGCTAAATTTTGGTGACTCCACCTCTAGAATTTTGGGAGATGTGCATTTTCGCGGTTTTTATAGGAGTTCATCAGGAATCTATCTATCTATAAACATATTTATTTTATATTTTAATTTTGTTAATGTTTGCGCATGCTTTTACATAAGAAACAATTAAAATGCACTTGATAATTATTATTATAAATTTACATGTCTAGAAATTACAAGTTCATGAATATAAACCATATTTTCAAGAATTTTTCCTATTTCTAGAATTTATAAAAATGCTAATTTTCTAAGTGATTTTTCTTAGACTTATTCATTAATATTATCTATTATATATTTAATTTTTATTTATTTATTTATATCTGTCTTGAATATGTCGACAAAGTTTATCTTTTTATACTCGTTCACAAAGTGAAAAGAGTATATTGGGTTTGTGCAATGTTCGTCTTGCTGTCCGTTCGTCTGTCCGGCTGTCTGTCTGTCCGCATGAAACATTTTTGCCGCTATTGAAGCTAGAGACTTGAAATTTGGAATATATTCTGGTGTATACCCGCGTCAGATAAAGTGTTAAAAGATTTCGGGTACGACCACTGGGGGCATGGCAATTCGGTAATCAATATATCTCAATGCGATCATAGAAGTCACTCAATCGTGGTATACTTTTGTGCGCATAACAATATTTAAAAACATGAACAATAGGTGGCGCCTGCATTCATTGCAGGGCATTGCCAACATAAGTGAAGCAAGCGCAACATTTTATAGAATAATTCTTGTTGTTGAACTTGATTAAAAGGCGCTGATTGCCAGACTTTCTCCTATTCGAATTTTAAATGCGGCTGTTTGCGGTTGTGAATACATTTGTCATTACTTAAGTTGAGTTCAGTCACACCTTAATCAACTGTTAGTGTGAAGGTGCAGTATAAAATCCACTAAAAATTATTAAATTTAATTATTTGGTAATTATTAATTTAATTATTTGTAAACACCCTTGGGTATAATGAACTTGTTTATGTTTATTCAATTATTGTTTCGTTATTATTACACTGTGAACGTGTTTTTTTTAAATCCGATTATTTAAGTGTATGTGTTTTTTTATACCGTTTTTGTCTTCCAAGCTTTACCTACTATATGTTTATTTTTTACTGTTTACTTATAGTCTAAACTATGTCAACAAAGTTGGGAGAGTTCATTTAATTTTAATATGCCTGTATCAATAATTTAATAATTCGATATTTTTTATTCCGTTAAATTCTTGTCTTCCGAACTTTGACTTCGCCTGTTCTTCGATTTAACTTCTTCTGAATCAGTTTCTATCTCATCTGCAGCCGGGGTCGTCTCTTTCCAAAACATAATTTTCTGCTGTTCCTTTGGAGGCGGCAGAAATTCGTCGACTTTCAATTTGGCTGGTAATTGTTTTGGCGTTTTCACAACTTGCTAAGGCCTGAGATGATAGATCAGATAGTCCAGAACATGCATCAGAGCGGGTTTGACATAGTGAAATGATATAGCAGTGTCCGAGCAGCATTTGGGGCCCTTTGAAATAAATATAAATTACACTTTTGACAAAATAACTACTTAAATGATTCATCTCACTCTTCGTCTGGTAAAATACGTAGGACCAATACCAATTCCCTTCAACGATTTCCAAAGGTATTAAATGAGTCTCGAGCATATAGGGGAACATGCGACCACGCTCATTCCTATCCCAAGAATCGCCCGCTGTGACATTCAGATGCTCCATGCATCTCCCAGCTTCAATGTCCTCGCTCTCCGCGGGGCCAGGCGGACATATCTCGGGATCGGGAATGCCCTGCACCGCAAAGCGACGCAGGGCCTCCCGGCTGAGCACATACCCTGCTCCGCCCGACAAATAGCCCTGCTTGACATGGGTCTTGAACTTGCAGCCGAAGTAGACGGGCGCTTCCAGGCTGTAGGGATAGACCATATAGCGCAGGTTCTCGACCACGGCGTAGGTGTCGTCATCCGCCTTGTAGAACCAGTCCGCATCGTCAAAATGATGCTTGAAGACGTACTTGAAGGCCTCCTTCACCTTGCGCCAGAGATTCTCGCGACCCTCGCCCACATCCAGCTGCACCGTGGGCAGTCCTCGTCCTTGGCGGAGCTCATGAATAAGAGAATATTACAGCGTTTTCCCCAGGTGCGCTTGACATTCAGCGCCTTCTCCTTGTGATTTTGGGGATTGGTCAGAATCCAGCAGAGGACGCGCACCTCCTTCCGCAGCTGATCGGCCAGCGTGGAATTATCTTCGGGCTGATCGTCCCTTGGCCAATCGAATTTTGGTTATACGACATCAATCAGGGGCTGATAGTTTTCGGCTCGGATTTTGGTCGATTTGATGCATTCGGGCATGGTTATATACGTGGTGAGATCGGCCACAACAACACCCAAAATAAGTCCAATCATAAACACAAGAATAGTACGTGTTTTATAAGCTGAAATTATTTAAATTATCTTTAAACATTGCGGAGCTCTGTTTTATTTCGTTTACCTTTATATAGAACAAAGTTTGAACCCATTTTTTTTTATAGCTTTTCCAGCTTAAACACTTGTGTCAACACTTTCAAATAAACTTTGTTTCAACTTTAAATAAACTATAAAATTGCAAATGCAAACTGCACAAAAATATATTTAAATACTCTAATTAATTATATAATAATTATAATTATTTAAACTTGCTATAATTTAGTTTATTTTTTGAATATTCAAATTGTTTTTATATATATTTTTTTATTGTTTTTTTTTAATTTTTTTCTAAATTTAATAAGTTGATTTTGGGTGAAAATTGATTATTAACAATTAGTGTTTAAAAATATTCCAATAATTCATTATATTTATGTATATTCAGTTAATTTTATAAATTTTTAAAGTTACCGATTTTTATTTTTAACAACGATATGCACTTTTTCACCTTTCAGCACGTACTAAACTCTGAAACTGAATAAATTCTGGAAGTTTACAACTGCAAAATGCATTTGCCATAGACGACAATTGTGCAAATAAAAATAGTGTTACCTTTGGCAAATATTGGACACCTGGGTAAGCGCATTTACTTGCTTCTACAAGTGAGCATTTATTCAAAAATAAAATATAGTTTCTCTTATTAAAGATATATATGTTTCTTATGAATATTAATAATTTAAATCCGCGAGTCGTCTCGCTTCTCTTCTCAGTTTTTTAAGTTTTGTTACCATTTTCAAATGTTCATTCTTCTTCTTCTCTGCCTCGTCTAAAGCAACCTCCTTTGAGTCCACTTCCCTCGAATCAGGTTCCGTCGGAGCCACAGTTGTTGTATATATCCTGTCATCGTCATCCACGGAATCCTCGTTGCTGTTGGCGTCCTCCTCCCTCGGCGGCGGCAGGAACTCGCCCACTTTCAGTTTGGCGGGCAAGAGTTGGGGTGTTCTCACCACGCCGTAGGGGTTTAAGTGGTATATCAGATAGTCCAGCACATACATAAAGTTGGGCGCAACGTAGTGAAAGGAAATGGCATTATCCGAGCAGCAATCCAGGCCCTGAAACAAGATTATATATTATTACAATTCAATTTAAATTCAGTTCACTTTCAGCTCACATCGTCTGTCTGATAGAACAGGTACTTCCAATACCAGAATCCCTGGTCCTTGTTGGGTATCAAATGGGTCTCGGGCACAAAGGGGAACATGCGACCACGCCCATTGCTGTCCCGAGAATCGCCCGCTGTCACGTTCAGGTTCTCCATGCACTTGCCAATCTCGATGTCCTCGTTGATCACGGTGCCAGGCAGGCACATCTTGGGATCGGGGATACCCTCTTCCACAAAGCGACGCAGGGCCTCCCGACTGAGCACATACCCCGCTCCGCCCGACATGTAGCCCTGTTTCACGAAGGGCTTGAACTTGAAGCCAAAGTGCACGGGCGTCTCCGGGCTGTAGGGATAGAGCATATAGCGCAAGTTCTCGACCACGGCGTAGGTGTCGTCATCCGCCTTGTAGAACCAGTCCGCATCGTTAAAATGATGCTTGTAGACGTACTTGAAGGCCTCCTTCACCTTGCGCCAGAGGTTCTCGCGACCCTCGCCCACATCCAGCTGCACCGTAGGCAGCTCCTCGTCCTTGGCGGAGCTCATGAAGAGCAGGATGTTGCAGCGTTTGCCCCAGGTGCGCTTGACGTGGCGGGCCTTCTTCTTGTGATTGCCAGGATTAGTCATCACCCAGCAGAGGACGCGCACCTCCTTCCGCAGCTGATCGGCCAGCGAGGAGTTGTCGTTGTGGTGTTCGTGTTGAGTCACGTCCAAATCGGGTATTACGGCATCGACAGACGTGTGATGATTGTGGGCGTCGCTGCTGGCGAGAATAATGTTGGCTTTGATGTCTTCGGATATGGTTAGGTATGATATAAGTTGAGCCACGCAAAAGCCGATGAGCAGACCGATCATGAGCGTGAGGATAGAACGAGTTTTGGAACCCCTTGCTGAAATATTTGCAATATTATCTTTAAATATTGTTAACCTATATATGAAATTTGCGTGGTTTACCTTCGTACAGCACGGTTCCCATTTTGGTAGCTTTTTCAGTTTAAACACTTGTTTGAACTGTAAGTCCAACAGTTCCTTAAAAGTTCTATAAAAACTTAAAATTTTGAAAATTTGCACCCGTAATAAATTTTTAAAATTTATTTTTGATTAAAATATTATTCAAATTTAGTTGGTTTGGCATATTTGGAATATAATGTTACATTATGTTATAGTTTATATGTTTTTATATAAATTTTACTATATTTATATGTGTTATTTTTTATACATTTATTGCGTACATATTTAATATATATAATTTTATTTTGTTATTATATATGAAAATATATTGAAAATATAAATTGAATACTATTATACTCTCATATGTGTCTGTAACTAAAGATTTGTAACATAATTATTTGTTATACACGCAGACTTTATTTCTTAAGCACAAATTGAGTATAGAAATGAACTATTTCACGTTGCCGAATAAACTAAGCTCTGGAATTGGAAATTCTCTGAGATATAGGGAACAAGAGGCACTTGCGTTGGACAACAATTGTACAAACAGAAAAAAGTGCTTGGCCTATAGAAAGAGATACCAAATAAAGGTTTTATTTTGTATTTATTTACTTTCTTTTATCGTTACTTCTTTCCTTCTTCAGAATTTCATCATTTAAGCAAAGTGATAAAGCATTAAAAACAGATCATAAAGATATAAGCATTATCTATGCATTTATTAATGTTTTAGATAAAAGATAGTTTAGATAACAAACGGATTGTTTATAAGCATCTAAACTATGGAATATAGATAGTTGCAACCAAAAAGAAAATACATATGTAAGAGAAAACCATTTAAAGATGGAATTTAATTTTTAAGTAAATTTTAAACTCGTTTCTTTATAGTTCCCATTTGGTTCGGGAACTAGTTCATCATTCGATTTATTATCATCATTAGCAGCTTGCAATTGTTTGGTGGCAAAGGTATCGAAGGGATCTATGCGCAGCGGCGTTGAATAGAGTTTAACCAAAATGATTGTCACAAATAAACCCACGACTAGAGTGAAGACCTTACGATGTGCTACGAATGGTTGTAATTGGTGTTGATTCATTTCATTTAATTTTCTTTTTCTCATTACCTTCCCTCTGTAGAGAGCGTGTCTGCATTTTGTTGTTTCTAAAGTATTACTGGGTCTGTCTACAAAAAAAGCATTCCAGTTTTTTTTATGTTGCTTTTTAATGCTCTCATATTCAGACACTTGTGTCAATAGACACGCAGTACTGAGAACAATTCCAAGCAATGAACTAATTTTGGGAACTACATTTTTGGGAAAACATTTTTAATATTATGCATATTATTTAAAAGAAAAAAGATAATAAAAAAATAAAATAGAAGAAATAGGGTCAACAGAGGGTATTTTAATTTGTCACTAAGTGATCTCTTCGACCTTAAAGCATATATATTTTTGATCAATATTAATAGCCGAGTCGATGTTCATTTTTCTTTCTGTCCGTGTCTATCAGACTAGTTTCTTATTTGAAAAATTATCTTGTTGAAACTGTACAGAGCTATTATCAACATCGAACTACTATATAGTAAAGTCTTCATTTGGAACAATGGACAATTGGCGTTTGCTACAGTTAACATTTTATATTTAGCGCCCATTTTCTATATCGTTTGCAAGGGTATTTATTCTTCGGCACCCCAGAAATAACTATTCTTTCTCGTTTTTTTCTTACTTGGCAGACGCACTTCACTTTTTCGACTAAGCTCCGAAATGATAATCAGTCTTCGCGTTATAAAGGTTTACGAAACCACCTGTCAATTGTTTAAATAAAGTGAAATGAGATAAAATAGATAACAAATATGCAAACAATTTGGGGAATAGGAAAACAGTAATATAATACAATTTGAAGCTGCTCGTATTTCTTGAAAATCAAAATAAACATTTTTGTTGTATTTTTTTTAACATTTTAGTATTTTTTTATTTATTTATTTTTTTAACAAAATAACCAAATTGCTTCCGACAGTAATAAAATAGTTTTGGTTTAGGTATGTTCATGTCATGTTCATTTTTTTTTGTGGTTCCACTTTTTAATCGTCAGTTTTTAAATCAGTTAACATAATCGAATTGAAATCAAATCTTTGTAAATACTTTTGTAAATTTTGCTCTAGTTGCTGAGTGGAAAATGTTAACACAAATTTTGTGGCTTGAATAAAATTCATAATAATGTGCGTAACCCTAATTCTGACATCAGTTCTAACAGACAAAAAACAAATTAGTTTCTTAAGCCTTAAAAATATTAAAACGCTTGCAGTTATATAAGTTCCTTTTAGTTTCAAATTGTATAAAGTACCTAAATTATTCTATTTCACTTAACTCTTGGTTTCAAATTAGAAAAAGAATAACTTAACATTTAAAACGGAAATTGCCTAAAAAAAGAAATATTTATAGTTTTATAACAATCCATTTATAATATGCAATAAATAATTATAACAAAGAAATATTTATATAAAAATTAAAAAATACTTAAAGATTGACTTATGACTGAAACAGGAATAATATTATAAAAAATAATAGTTCGCTTGAATTTATTTATTTTAAATTGTTGAAATTCTTTTAACTATTGAATTTTTTACATAATCTTTTTACTTATGTGACAGATTTGATTTAACAGATAATCAAAACACTCAAATGTCTGTTATATACATTCTATTACTGAAATTTAAGCATGCATTAAATGGACCTAGTCATAATAATATAATTGTATCTATAATATGATATCTACGAATCAATTAGTAGACTGAGTTGTTTGCCTTGCGGTTGTTTTATCAGTCAGTTTTTCGGGCAGCGGCAATTGTTCCTTGGCCAGGCCAAAGGGTTTGAGGCGATAAATGAAATAGTCCAATTCATACATTTGCTTGGGCGAGATATAGGGAAAAGATATAGCCGTGTCCGAAAGACTGTTGGGGCCCTAAAAAGACTTGAAATAGACTTCACAGTCTGTTAACTTGCTCACAACTGTAGTATTGTAGTAAATCAGTTGCCAATTTCAACATCCTCATTCTCCACGGTGCCAGGCAGACAGATCTTGGGATCGGGCATGCCCTGCACCACAAAGCGACGCAGGGCCTCCCGACTGAGCACATACCCCGCTCCGCCCGACATGTAGCCCTGTTTCACGAAGGGCTTGAACTTGATGCCAACGTGCACGGGCGTCTCCGGGCTGTAGGGATAGAGCATATAGCGCAGGTTCTCGACCACGGCGTAGTTGTCGTCATTCGCCTTGTACAACCAGTCCGCATCGTCAAAATGATGCTTGTAGACGTACTTGAAGGCTTCCTTCACCTTGCGCCAGAGGTTCTCCCGACCCTCGCCCACATCCAGCTGCACCGTGGGAAGTTCGTTGTCCACGGCGGAGCTCATGAACCGGAGAATATTACAGCGTTTTCCCCAGGTGCGCTTGACGTGAAGTGCCTTCTCCTTGTGATTTTGGGGATTGGTCATAATCCAGCAGAGGACGCGTATCTACTTCTTCAGTTGCTCGGCTTGGGAATAGTTGACTTTTTTGTAGTGTCGACGATGGTTTTCACGGCCAGAAATTTGGGATTCAACACTCGATAATTCGTTGGCAACATCGAACATGATCGATGTTGGTATGTTCTCGAGGGAATGAAATTGGTAGCCTGAAGACGCATCGGAAGCGTCCAACTTTTTAATATTACTTTCTGACACAAATTTGTACTGTACGATTAACAATGAATATTGATGTATTATTAAATTTATTATAATGACGAATCAAGTAGAGTTTAATTTGCCACCATAAGCCGCAAACGATTACACGAACAAAGTAGTGATGAATATGCTAGTTTGGAAATGCAGAATTGTTCAACGCAAGATAAAATTAATCGAGCGTCAGAAAACTCTAACGACCAACACACAACATGTTCAATGTTCGATCGGTACGCGACAAGCCCCAATGGCGAATTCACATACATATGTACTTGTCCAGAGAGCACTAAAGTACAAGAGCGGAATTCAGAGCGCCCCCTGTCCAGAGAGCACCAGAGAGAACCAAACTAACAGAGCGGAATTCAGAAGCATTCATGGTTATAGCAGCGTTATGGTGCGTGGCGATGAAGCTGCAAACACAAAACGAAAATACAATTTGCCCATAATTTCTATTGCCCAAAGTGCAAAAACAATTTTTGTTTATTCTTCTGTCTATTCTCATTTGCTTAGTGTGGATTAAGGGAGATAGAGGATCTTTCTTCCCTCACACTGCAGAACACTTTCTGGGCTCGCACTGAGTGACTTCAAGCAGCAATGCGCCGAAAATTGAAGAAATATCAATTTTCGGTCGCTTTACTTCCCTTTCGGTTGCAGAGTGCAGTGAAATTTGCAAAGGGTTCGCCACTTTGGCGTGAAATCTTGGTATTTTGATTAATAATTCGTGGTGAGGGTGCATAGAGGCGGGTGCGCTTGCAAGAAAAGTTTTTCGGGATAAGTGTGCACGCACACTTATTTATATTTCGACATGTATGTATATGCAATATTGTAATTGTATGCCCATAGGTCTGGCTGCCTGTTCATTAAAGAGTCTTGATTTCAATTTTCGTGGATTTTCAGCTTCACACACAAATGTTTGTATATACGTGTCTTGGGCGCAAGTGACAATTGTTTTTTGAGGAGTGTCAGTTGCTAGCTAGCTGAATAATTTGACCTGACTTTTGACCCTTTATTTTGTCATTGCAAAAAATTAGTAACTCATCCTAATATAATTTGGTAGTTAGAAAAATAAGAATATTAGAAAATAGGACTTAATATATAAATTAATGAATTTTGAATAGCTTCATTTTAAAATTTTAATTGAATTATTTAATTTTAAAAGTTTTTTTTTAATTTTTTTGGTTTTCACTAGCATATAGTAGCTTAAGATTGCTTTGCATTTTCAGATACGTATACCGGCACACATATAAAATATACATGTCCACAAACACAACGAAAAAGTTGCGTCCGTCTTCATCTCAGCACCGAAGCAACGCAAAGTATCAAAACAATAAGCGATACAAGTGCAGCCGAAAATATCAAAATGGTTGTTGTTATCCCGCACACACCGAAATTGGCTACGTCTTGATCTCAGAACAGAAGCAAAATATCAATACAAAAAACGCTACAAGTCCAGCCGAAATTAGTCTGATTGTTGTTACCCTTTTCCCCGCGAAGTTGCCAACGCACTCATCTCAGCACAGAAGCAGCGTAGAATATCAAAATAAGAAGCTTTGTTGTTGCTTCCCATGGTAAATTTACTGCGTTTGAATTTGCTTTTGCAGGCAACCCAATCTCATGCGCGCCATAAAACCAACTATGTTAACAGAGGGCGCTCTGAATTCCGCTCTTGTACTTTAGTGCTCTCTGCTTAATGTCCAAGCTTAACAGGCTGCCTTAACAGCGATGTTAATGAGGTCTGCTGACAGCAGCACTCATGTTAATTGCATATGCCCATTAAAATCAGATTTTCCTATAGCCCCTAAATTGAATATTTCCTGATTACGTTCCGTGCCTCTCCTTTTTTCTATTTTTGGTATTTTGTTTCGAGCACATTTCGAGTGCTCTCTATGTATTTGTTGGTTTTTTGTTTTTTATATAAACTTAAGTATAATCATTTACTTGATTTATTTTTGTTGTTGTTTACCGTTATACAATTAATAATCATCAAAATTTCATTAAATGTGTGTGTTTTAAAACGCTGCCAGCGGCCACAGCGACCTTTGCGATGATGTTGTTGCCGTTGTTCTAGTTGCTGCATTTTTGATCGTTCCACGCAGCTGCTGCCTGCTTCGTTCTTGGGCAGCTGCAGCCGCCGCCTCCGCCGCCTCAAGTTGTCGCTTACAACTTGTCCAAATACTACGACAGATCGGGCAGACCCTCCTTGAGACCCTTGCGCTTGCGGGTATCCTGGACGATCTGGTAGGGCTTGCTCGATGGCTCGCACGGATCGCCGGGCAGCACCTGCCAATGATCGAAGACGCACTGCGGGAACGCCTGGCCGCCGGTGTTCGAGCGCAGATCGGCGGTGAAGCCGAAGGACTCGTTGACGGGCAGATACGCCTTCACAACGAACATGGGCGTGCCGGCCACTTCGCTCTCCTCGAAGACGTGGCCACGGCGCCTGTTCAGCACACCATAGATACCGCCGTCGGCGACCTCGGGACACTGAATCTCGCACAGATAGACGGGCTCCATGAGACGGGGACCGGCCGTGATGGCGGCGGCGTACAGGCAACGACGGGTCGTTGGAATGATCTGGCCACCGCCGCGATGGATGGCATCGGCGTGCAGAGTGACGTCATAGATGTTGAAGCGGACGCCACGCAATGACAAAATAAAGGGTCAAAAGTCAGGTCAAATTATTCAGCTAGCTAGCAACTGACACTCCTCAAAAAACAATTGTCACTTGCGCCCAAGACACGTATATACAAACATTTGTGTGTGAAGCTGAAAATCCACGAAAATTGAAATCAAGACTCTTTAATGAACAGGCAGCCAGACCTATGGGCATACAATTACAATATTGCATATACATACATGTCGAAATATAAATAAGTGTGCGTGCACACTTATCCCGAAAAACTTTTCTTGCAAGCGCACCCGCCTCTATGCACCCTCACCACGAATTATTAATCAAAATACCAAGATTTCACGCCAAAGTGGCGAACCCTTTGCAAATTTCACTGCACTCTGCAACCGAAAGGGAAGTAAAGCGACCGAAAATTGATATTTCTTCAATTTTGAGGTGTGAGGGAAAAAATTGCAAAAGATCCTCTATCTCCCTTAATCCACACTAAGCAAATGAGAATAGACAGAAGAATAAACAAAAATTGTTTTTGCACTTTGGGCAATAGAAATTATGGGCAAATTGTGTTTTCGTTTTGTGTTTGCGGCTTCATCGCCACGCACCATAACGCTACTATAACCATGAATGCTTCTGAATTCCGCTCTGTTACTTTAGTGCTCTCTGCCCGCCATAAAACCATGTTAACAGAGGGCGCTCTGAATTCCGCTCTTGTACTTTAGTGCTCTCTGCTGAATTCTGCTCTTGTACTTTAGTGCTCTCTTCTGAATTCTGCTCTTCTACTTTAGTGCTCTCTGTGCTTTAGTGCTCTCTGCCCGCCATAAAACGAACTATGTTAACAGAGGGCGCTCTGAATTCCGCTCTTGTACTTTAGTGCTCTCTGCTGAACTCTGCTCTTGTACTTTAGTGCTGTCTGCCCGCCATAAAACCAACTATGTTAACAGAGGGCGCTCTGAATTCCGCTCTTGTGCTTTAGTGCTCTCTGCAGAATATCAAAATAAGAAAGCTTTGTTGTTGCTTCCCATGGTAAATTTGCTGCGTTTGAATTTGCTTTTGCAGGCAACCCAATCTCATGCCCGCCATATAACCAACTATGTTAACAGAGGCGCTCTGAATTCCGCTCTTGTGCTTTAGTGCTCTCTGGCTCTCTCTGCACTCTCACCCACAGAGTTCACTCTCGCTCTCTTTGCCGTATGCTGATTTCTGCCATTTCATTTAATGAAGCAAAAACAGAATAAATTATACATATTTTTAATCGATAGTTGATTAATAAGTTAAATTTTTTTTTAATTTTTTATATTATTATTTTAATTTTAACGAGTTTTAGAGAATAAAATAATTCGAAATTCACAAAAATAAGAATTTAAGAGTTATGGCGTATAATATATATATGCTTGAAAAATCTATATTAAAATTTGTTATTAGTGTTTTTATTATTAAACAAAAAACTATTACGTTATAAGTTTACTTTATTCAACGTGAACTAACTAATTTTGGACAGTTTTTAAACATTTTCGTTTTATATAGAACACAAACGTGGCACATTTAATTTTTTAATTGATTAGTCTCCGTCTTTGGCATTGTTTGCTGCAGTTCTTTCCAAACCCCAAACTGATTTGGTTCCTAAGTTTTCACATTTTCCCGAGTTCAGCTGGAGCCAACGGGATGCAGTTTATATATGATATATTCTAACTCATGAAAACATTCAGCACTAACACAGTTAAATGAAATGGCCGACTGCGAACAGCATCCGGTTGTAATCTGCAAAAAGATCGGATTACATTATATACATATGCATATATAATTATATATATGTTCTATACATTGGACAGCTTGTTCACGAAGAGTGGCAGGCCATGTCCATCATACGGATGGCCAGCTGCCACGCCCACATTGCGAAAGCAACGCGCAATTTCCAGATGTCTAATGCCATAATTACGATTGCTGCAGATGCTGCTATTATTGTGTGCCAGTGTTGTATAACGATGCAGCGCCTCCCTACTAAATATATTGCCACCAGCGCCAGATGATAATTTCTAAATAAAAAATTTAAAACAAATGAAATAAATTAATAGGAAAGCTTTTATTATACTAAGGGCTTTTATTACTGGAGATTTTCATGTGCGGTTTGAAAAACCTATAAATATATATTTTTTATTAAATACTACTTTAAATTTAAAAAGAGAAACGAAAAATAAAGGTATTAAAATCAATTACGACATACTTGGTTAATCTAGAAATATATTAATATACCCTACAAAAATCGTGTATATGAGCAGTCTGCCTAAAAAAAGGATTTTGTATAAAATAACTAATGCTTTTTAATATAACCTAACCAAACTTACAATAAAAAAGATTTTAAAAAATGTTACATTAAAAATAAATAAAAAAGGACATTCAATCTTCGGCAGTCCAAAGGACATTTAAGATGCAATTTTTTCTCGCACTCACCTTCTGTTTGTTGAGCAAGGAAAAGCCATCAAAGTAGATGGGCATCTCGGGATCGTAGTCGTTCAGAAAGTGCTGCAGATTCTCCATGACCACATAGCTGAGGAAAACAAAGCGAATGATAAGATCTAGGAGCTGATAAGAAGTGACAATTGACAGACGTTTGATCCGTGACCATGAGGAACCAGTCGAACTGGCCGTGATAGCGCCAGTAGACATAATGCAGGCTGGCCCGCGTCCTGCCCCAGGAGTTGCTGCGGGCCCTGTTCAAGGCCAGCTGCACCAAGGTCTTCGCCCTGTTCGAGTGCGCGCTCAGGAAGATCGTCTTGCTGCAGCGCCTGCCCCAGGTCCCCTCGATGTGCGCCTGGTGCCTCTGCTGCCGATTCAGCGTTATCATGCACAGTATTCGCCGTGTCCTCGCTGCGGCCTCCGGTTGACCCTCCCCGGCGGAGAGCTCCGTTCGCCCGCCGACGTCATCGCCGAACTCCAGGCGCGCCAGTTGCAGCAGCTTCGAGAGGCAGCCGCCGGAGACGAGGCCCAGCAGCAGCATTAGCAGCAGCTCGAGACGCTGCCGGTGCTGCCTGCAAAAATCCATATTTATACAAATAAATAAATAATAATTAAATTCATATTTCTGTATTTGATGCAGCGAAACGGGTATATTGGATTTGTGCAATCTCTGACTTGGTCACCTTATCACCTAAATCTATAGCATTGATAACATCTTTTTCATGGTTTGTCCTATAGATTGATATATTTTTTGATAAAATATCATGTACTCCTCCCTTACTCATTTTCAAAAATTTTTTTTTTCAATATTTAGAAATGCAAATTTATATTTTTAATGGATTGTGGTTGTCACAATTAGTATAAAAAACAACAATAAAATAGATTCTGAGTGGGGAAAATTTTTTGTCACAAATTATGCCAAAATTGACAACAATTTTGACATGTAAAGCTCCCATATTTCAAACGCCCATAAACTTTGTCAAAACTGAACCGATTTTCATGTTTGATGTCAATTTTTCCATGGTTTGAGCTCTAGATTAATTTAATCAAGATTTAGAGTCACCAAATATAGTTTCCTCTGGATAACTGCAGATTCTCTTTAAATAGCAAACTAGAACCCGGATCATCCACTATTTTTAAATTTTTAACCGCACCCTGAACCGAACCTGTTTGAAGAAAGACAGCCGAACATTTATTATAAAATAGTTTGGTTCATAATATTTTTTAATTTGAATAATTTTTTTTAGCATATGTACATCTATAGATACATAAGCATGTCGTAGCACGCGCCTAACGGTTTTTTCTATACACAACCGACTTCTTAGAAGCAGTAGGCAAATGAGATTTAATCAATTTTGACTTTTGTTTGTGAAGAAATTATAAAAGATATTTAAGGGCGCCGAACCCAGGTTCGAATCAAAACCTGTGTTCATAAATCTGTAAAACCAGGTTCATGAACCGAACCCAGAAAACCGAACCAACATTTATTTTTAGACTTGCAGCTCTGCTCTAAACTGAAGTATTTAGACTACTCTCAAATGTTACAGTTGTGAGGCTAACTTAGCGCTGTCGTAGCACGCGCCTAACGGTTTTCTATACACAACCGACTTCTTAGAAGCAGTAGGCAAATGAGATTTAATCAATTTTGACTTTTGTTTGTGAAGAAATTATAAAAGATATTTAAGGGCGCCGAACCCAGGTTCGAATCAAAACCTGTGTTCATAAATCTGTAAAACCAGGTTCATGAACCGAACCCAGAAAACCGAACCAACGACATTTATTTTTAGACTTGCAGCTCTGCTCTAAACTGAAGTATTTAGACTACTCTCAAATGTTACAGTTGTGAGGCTAACTTAGCGCTAAAGCCACAGTTATAGTTTTAGTAACTCAATTTGTTTTTTTTTTGGATTACTGTTGGTTGCGCTAAAGTTCACCTGTGACCTCTAAAATCAACACCTTAAAGTTTTTTTTTACTTTTTTTATTTGACTTGAATAATACATATGTATAATATAAATTATACGCCTAGTAGCATCCCCGTTTTCATATAGTTTGCAACCCACAGTTTTAAGTCACGGCTTCAAAAATAGTTAAAGAGCAATTGTTGCGGTTTGTATTTTTCTTTTCCGCCGGCAGAGTATTCCAGGCTCATTCCGCCACACTTATAGAGGCTCAGTTTGGGAGTCACCCAGTTAACTCACAGTTTTAGAGTCAATTTAAATGTGTGATTTTATTTAATTACTCAATTGTCTTCAAAATCTCTAGATGCTTTTACTTCCAAAATTGCATAGATCTATGTGAAGTTACAGTTATTGAGGGACAGTAAAATTTTTAATGCACAGTTTTAGAGTCACAAATGAGTCACAATCGCCGTGGAATGTGATTGGTTTACTGAATTGATTTAATTTTGATTCAATTCGGGACACAGTGTTTATTTATAATTCAATAATTAAACGATACACTTTTTCAATACATTTTTTTTGTTTGCTTACATAATTTAGAGCCCGTTGTAGTTGTTTTTTCGAACTGCAAAAGTAGAGTATCGTGCAGTCGGTGCACTTTTAAAAGTTGCTTATGCAAATTTGATGCTGATGTTTATGTCGTCCGTTGTTGTTGCCGCCTAGGTGTATGGATTGTTGTTGTTGTTTGTTGTCGAAATATCAAATTAACACATTCTTGTGCACTGACGCAGCCAGCAGGTAACGGCAAAAAAATGAAAAATAAATACAAAAAACACACAGAAGAAACTTGTAAGATGCGGTTGACCTTCAAGCGGGACCGGCGCAATCCGTTGGATGCTCTTTCGCTGCAGCTGTTTCTTGTTGTTGTCGTTTTAATTCGATTTGCAATTGCTAAATTGTAGAGTTTTGTTTTTGTATTATTTGCTGTTTTTCGAGCCCGTCACAAATCGCTGCCGCCGCCTCAGCGACGTCTCCTCCGCCAGAGGGCGCTCAATTATGCGACGCTCGTTTCGTTTTTCGTTTGTGTTTGTTTATTTCTTTGGCGTGGCGAAGAGCCGAACTCACGTATAGAATACAAAAACGGTGAAATAAATAAATACCAACTGCGAAGCGCGCTGGCGTCTTAACGCTTTGACGATCGTTGACAGACTTGCGAGTTGTTTTGCCTTTGTGTTTTGGTTTCTTTCTCTTCGTTTCTTGTTTCTTTTATTCGTACATGCGCGCTTCGCTCAAACGACACTTGACTTGCGGCCAGTGTGACCATAATGTTGTAGGCTAGAGATGGGCAATAAGCGCTTGGGTAAGTGTGAGTTAAGGCATTGAACTTTAATATTTATCGATAAATGCAATTTGTATATACTTATATCATTTTATTTACAATTTAATTTTTTTTTTTAATTTGTATGTATTAAAACAATAATTTACATCACCTAAAATTAATAAGAATTAGGGCACCTCCTGTTCAATTGAACGCTTTAAAATATTTTAAAGAATTTTTCATTAATTTATTGTTGTTTAAGTTTCTTGATTAATTATTTAAAATCAATAATGAAATACAAATATTAAATGCTTTTTATTATTTTTTTCTTGTGTCCGATAATGAGTAAAGTTTATCAGAAAATTTTAAAAATTATTTGTTCAATAATGCATTTGGGCATTTCTTGAACACTTGAATTTATTTACAAAGATGAGCAAACTGACTGCAAAGCTGCATAAATTCTGATTCTCTGTTTGGTAACTTTTCAAAGCATTTTCGTTATTTTTCATTTTTCATTTTTAATATTTACTTCTTTAAGAGAGATGATACCTGATAACACTCGTTCCACAAAATCTCTCTTACAACAACAATTAACTAAAAAAAAAATGCAAAAAGATCAAACCAATCACGATTAACAGTAAATTTTTAACTTTATTAAGCTAATATTCTAATGTCGAGTGAAATAAAATCGTATTTAAATTTTGTAGAATTGAAAGTGTATCCCGTGTGCAATCGCAATCCACAAATTGCATTGCATTTCTTGTAAATGATATAATAAAAGTAGTCATTCCTATTATCTTATTTCAAAATTGACAACAATCGTATTTGAAAATAATTAATAACATTTTTTTTTTTAAATATATGAGTAATTGCCGTAGTGGAATGTACCGTATCGTATCGGCATAAACTTTATGTAAAAAAAGACAGGAGATTTTGACTTTTTCACTGTAAAAGTGTACGACGGTCCCGTTCGTCACCGTGAAAATGCCCATATGTATTCTAGCATTACGTTACTTTATTCATATCAGCTATAATATTTATAATATATATATATATATATATATATATATATATATATATATATATATATATGTGTGTATATAAATAATATACAGTTCGAATTCTCTTCAAAAACAAAATGTGCAGATTTTCGAAAATCTAGCGAAACCTTTAAAAAATGAGCAAAACTGGGTGTTAGATTTAAAGTGCAACACTTAGCTCGGGAAATAGCCGCTGTTGCCGTCTATGGAATGTCACCTCACCTTGTCACCTTTTTAAATCATAAATAATAATATTGACATTAGTGACTTTTTCGCAATAGTCATTTAAAGAATCAAGTTAATTTTTACCGCCCACAAATGGTGTGCAATTACTAGAGATATAGCTGAATACAAATATTTGATGACAAGGTGAGGTTTCAGAGCGCTCGATAAGAACGCATACGAGACGAAAGACATAAGAGACTTTAAAGCAAATGTCTGACAAAAAAAAATAAATAAATATATCATATAACACATATTTTACATATTTTTGCACATAATTAAATGTAGATAAACGATGGTCAAAATACCAATACAAATACAATACCATCATTTGGTGTCAACATTTTTGTAAATTTTAGCTTAATATTTAACAAAAAATGTTACCAAGCCAGACTCTGTTTTAATTTTGTAAAAATTTTCAACTGGGTATTTAGTTTACGGATCATTGAAGTCTTTTAGTTCAAATTTATGTTCCGAATGCTATAAAAGCATGTGCACACAAAATAAAAGAAATTGGTAAAAGTTAAATATTTAACTTTCAAAGAAATACGGCATATCTTAATTAAAAAATATATGGATTTCCTGTTCTGACCATCACAAGCAAACAGGTATTCATATTGAAATAATCAGGTTCATAATCCAATAAAATCACTATTGTTGTAGCTCTCTTTGCCGTCTGTAAAAGCCATCTGGCATCTGTTTAAAATGCATGACAGGTTACGTCTTGGGTTGGGCACTTTTTTATTTTCTCTTTTTTGACCCTTGGACTATGCAGAAGTATGTAATATTCCCAAAAGGCAATGGAAATATTTTGAAAACAAGCCAGAGCTTCTGTTTTCAATTGCTGTTGTGGACTTTTTTAAAATATTTTTTTCCTATAAGCTTTGGTTTCTCTCGCATAAAAGCTTTCTCAGCAGTTAAATTAAATAGATTTGTCGATTTTTATCGACTGCCTAAAAGTAGGCCTCTGGGTAAATCAAAGAGCATGTTTGAACAATTTGAAATTACCTATAATATAAATATTACTTGTCGATTTTATTATAAAGTACAAATTTTCTTTGATGAAATTTATTTTTGTTTGAATGTGTTAAATATTATTTAATAATTTCTGAATTTTGTTTCAAAAAGAATAAAAAAACTGAAAAATATTTGTTTTCTGTTTTTTTTAGTCTCTTGTTTATATATAGTTTTTTCGAAGCCCAAAAAAAATTATTTAAAAAAATTAAATTAAATTAAAAACTAAATTAAAATTAAATTAATTTTAAAAAAATAGTTTTTTTTTTGGGCTTGGAAAAACATATATAGCGGAAAGCTCCGAAATTTAAATGAAATCAAATTAAAAACTAAATTAAAATTAAATCAATTAAAAAAAAATAATTTTGTTGGGCTTGGAAAAACATATATGTATAACTGAAAACTCCGAAATGCAATTTTATTTCATCAAATGTTTATTTTGATGTTAATTGGGCCAAACTTTGGTAAATATTAAAAAAATCAGTTAGTCAACGATTTTTTTTATTTCGCATTCAATGCACAATATAATTTAAATTCTTACACAACTAAAAATGTGTGATCACTGATGATCAGGCATATAGGCCGCCAGTTGTGTCGCGTTCGTGCGCCGCATTCACATAGCTATCGCCCGATATCGATTTCAGGGCCACACCCTTGCCCAGACCGGGTCCCTCAGCTGTGGCAGGCAACTGGCCGCCAGGCGAGCGTTCATCCAATCGCACGGTGGGCGCGACGACGGCCAACTTCTTCAGGGCATACGGAACGCGATTGACGACCGCATTAAAGCCGTGGATATTGTCGGCCGTGTAGGTAACGGTACGCTTGTAGCCGTCGGGATCGATGAGGCTGTAGGAGCCGCGCACCACGTAGCCATCTCGGGTCTCCCTGTGATCCTTGATGTCGCCGGTGCTCTCGTCGTTGACCGCATAGTCGAAGCTGTAGCTGGCGGGCGGAAACACTTCCGCTGGACGTCTCGCCGGCTCGGCTAGCACGGGCAGCGGCAGCGGGAAAAGCGGCGCGGCCTGCAGCACCTTCGATTGGGAGTCCGGCAGCTGGGCCGTATAGTCGTAGCCATTGGGCGTGGCCTGGGAGTTCTGGGCGTTCGTCTTGGCCGTCTGGTAGTTGGTGCGATAATCCTCGCCGGAACTGGGTGCGTGCTGTTCCAGCGAATTGATCTCATTTGTTGGTATAGTTAGCTTAACGTTGTCGCTGTTGTTGTTGTACTCGTACTCGGCGCGGGCTGCTCCAAACAGCGCCAAGGCGAGCAGCGGTAGCTATAAAAAAGTGTTTGGTTTTTTTATCATTACCATTTTTAAAATCTAAATTTATTTTTTTTAAATTTTCAATTATATTTAATTTAACACGATTTAAATTAAATTTTCAATTGAAATTTAACATAAATTTAAAAGCAGGCGAACAAAACTCATTAAATAAATTAGATCAGGTCTTTTTAAAGGAATTAAGAACCTAGTGAAATGACATTCTAAAAATAAAATAAAAATATATTTAAAGCTCACCTTAAAATGCATATTTTAAAATAGATTTTATATTTCTATTTTGTACTTATTTTTATTTGTATATTTTTGTTTTTTTTTTGTATATCAATTTTTTAAATATATTTTTAATATATCTCCCTGTTTGTTTGTGCTCACAAATTGTCAGCTAACTGCACTTTTAATTGACGCCGCTCGGCGTTTTTATACCACAGCCACTCTCAATATTACTTAATATATTTACCGTTATACAATGTCATGCCCATCAATTGCTCCCAATAAATAATGCAGACAAAATACAACTTGACCAAAATGAAGCGATTATACTTTCGTTTTTTCATTTTGTGTCAAATTTTGTGCTGCGTAAGCGCTTAACAATTGTTCCGTGAATAATGCCGAATTGAAGACAGAACTGCGACTGCTGCAAACATCATCCAATTAGATGGACGAATTGTCAATCGAAAGATATTCAAATTTGCCATTGACTTTACAACCCGGTGGCAAGGCCAAAAAGTCAAAAATGAGGCAGGAATTTTGGCATCATTAAAATTTCGGCATAATCGCAACGATATTGCTATTATTTATATCATTTCAGTCCATTAAAAATATTGGGAATATTTATTTAGATGTTAAAAAGCATACAAGTTTTATATTAAAATAAATTATTTGATCGCATTTGATAAACGGCGGAGGTTGTTTTTGTTCTGCAAAGTAAAGAAATCGTAAATCTTATTGAATACATTTATAATGAAAGCTGACTGTCTAAAGCTAAAATACATGACATGTTTATTTCTTGTATACATTTGTTATCTGTTTCTATAAAACAATATTTTGTTAATTAACTGGTTAAAATGACATTAAACGCCTTCAGTTTTAAGAAGTTCCTGGTAAATTAATAAGGAATTTTATTATTTTAAACTCTATAATTGATATTCCTTTACTGACTATGCAAATTGCATGACAAATTCATCATGCGAAATGAAGTATGATGAAACGTGTTTCATCGATGAATGGTCTTTTATAAAATTATTTATTTTTAGAGTAGTGTATATATATAAGCCAAATTTGACTTTTATACAGCCCGAAATTCGAACGCGGATTATATAAAATCGTGTTTCAATTAATTTATTTTTTAGTAATTTAATATAACTCATTTAGTTAATTGGATCATAAAGCAATGTATCCTTGAAACTAATAGAAAATAGAAACCCCATAAAAATATATTTAAAGCTCACGTTAACATTATTTTTTTAAAATTGAATCCGAATTAAATAAATTCGTTAAATTCACATGATTTTAAAAATATTATAATATTTTATATATAAATAAATATTTAAATGTGAAGATTAAAACAGATATATTATGCCAGAATGGATTTTTTTATATTTAAAATGTCATATATTTTTATTGCCATTTTAGAAATGAATTATTGCATTATTTATACATCATAAACATCGCATGTATTCATCATGCAAGATAATGTGATACGGTCACACCGATAACTAACGAAAAAAAATTAACAAAAATACTGCATTAATTATAAACGTTATGCATTATGCAAATGAAAATTGTGATCATAAAGTTCATATAAATAAAAAAAATGACAAAATCAAAAAAACATATATCATGCTGAAGAAAGTGCCAGGGCAGTATCGTGCACATCAGGTCACACCGAACACGCCCCTAGGGTAGTGTGAACAGTGGCTTAAAAAAGCAGCAAACCGGTCGTTGCTTTGTATATATTTGTTTGTTTGTCTTTTTGCTGCTATGTTTTGTTGGATTCGTCAGAGTTTTTGCCTGAAAACAAAACGCGGCTGCTGCAATAACAAATTAGACGTCGCGTCGGGCAGAACACAACGCGGACGCAGCCGCAGCCGCAACGTAGTCATGAAACCAATGGCCAAGCTACGCAGCCGCCACGGCGGACAGCTGCAGCTGCTGGCCGGCTTCACGGCGGGATTCGTGAGCGCCTTCATGCTGCTCCTTTACATCTACGATGTGCCCAGCAGCTCCAGCTTCCGCCGGGAGAGCCCCGCCACAGCCGCCTCGCCGTGGGCGGAGCCGCCGCCCATTCGCGTGCTCTGCATGGTCTTGACCTGCCCGGAATATGTGCAGCGCTATGCGCAGCACGTGCACGCCACGTGGGGCAGGCGCTGCGGCAAGATCGTCTTTGTCAGCAGCGAGAACAACGCCCCGCTGGGCGTGGTCCAAGTGGTGCCAGCCGACGGCGGCAGCTACGAGGATCTGTGGAACAAGACGCGCGAGGGCTTCCGCCACGTATGGCGGGAGTACGGCGAGCACTACGACTGGTTCCTCAAGGCCGACGACGACACGTGAGTAGAGCTTGAGCACGACAAATTAAGTATATTTAGGTTTTTATTAATGTAATTATAATTAATATATTTCTATCATTTTACAAACATTTTATATTATATTTGCATATTATATTTTAAATATTTAAATAGAAATTAGTTATAACACTTACGCATTAATCTTAACTTTACTGTACGACTAGCCAAAGATACTCAAGAATAGCAACAATTAATTAGCTAAATAAAAAAATAATTATGTTCGAAATTATTATATATTATATAATAATTTATTATTGTTTTCAATTTGATAAATATATTTAGTATTATTACAATCGTCATTTGAACTGCACACGTAACAAAATTAGCTAAGAGATTTCATTTTAATTTTTCCCAATTATTACTCTAATTAAAATTAATTTGGGTAATTTAATTACTATCGAGAAGTTGTAATTAATAACACTATGATTATGTTTTTCAATTGTCATACTTTATTATTGTAATTTTAAAAATAAATATTACTACCATAATTATATTTATCATTAGAACTTATTGCATTATATATATGATGATTTTTTTTAATTTTAAAAATTGTTATACATTTTTGTTATTATTATTACATACTCTTTTTTCAGCTACGTCATCATGGAGAACCTGCGTCATATGCTCAGCGCCTATGATCCCAATATGCCCGTCTATTTCGGCTATCAGATGCGACGTTACAATGTGGTAAGTGCTTGCCTCCAACTGTTAGCCAAATTCGTTCTCCTGCATTTAGCTAATTAATCGATCATCTCACCTGTTGCTCGAATAATTTGCATTGCAAATGCCGCCGGCTGGCAAAACTTTTGCTTGTTGACATCGCGACCAAACGCCTCACGAAGCTAAATTAAATTATAACATCTTAGATAAATGATTATTTATTTTATTTTTGGGGCAAAATACATTTTTCATTTCGCAAATTATCTTCCGAACGCTTTTGCTCTTTGCTTGCGGTTAAAGTGGTATATTAGCTATAATATAAAAGATATATATAAATATAAATAATAAAAATAATATTCAAAATCTCGCAGTTTTTATATAAAAATATATGATACAGAAAGCTAATAGATTTAAAAAAAAAAAATATTTAAGGCTTAAGAATTTTAAAATTTTAAAAACCCTTATAATATATAAATATATATATATATATATATATATATATATTAATTCATATCAGAGTAAATGAACATAGAACAAATTAATGAAAATACATTAAAAGGTGTTATCAGTTATATCATTTTTTCTATTTCGTTTTTCGATATTCGAAATCCTTCTAAGTTCTTTGTTTTTGAAAAACATCTCGCTTATAAACTATATTTATAATTATTAGCTTAATTTTTATTTACAAACATTAAAAGTTTTTAACAAAAATGGGTTTTTTGATTAAGTAAGCATTGAATATTTGACTTTTGATAAATATAGATAACACGAGAGTATTTACGTTTTAGTCAAAATGAAATATTTTGTTTATATTTTCGGGATAGCGAAATGTTTTTATACCCGTGCAAATTGCAAGTTCTATGCCAAGAAGAGTTTGTTGTTCCAGAATAACCTGTTCGCTGTTCTAGCTGCTATTAAATAATAATTTCTTGATACTCGTTTAATTGGCTGGCTAATTAAAGATAACTCTTTGTTAAATATTATCGTTAAAAACCTTGGCACTCGCTGCCTCCAAGATGATCAGTGATTAATGAATCATAAGACTTGCAGCAACAATTGGCCAAAACACAAATGAAACTGGCTTCAGTCAATCACAGACCCTCGGCCAATGCTCACTTGTCGTGAGGTTGTTCAGGTCGTTGTTGTTGCTTGTCACTCAATGCAGAGACCCGCAGACGCATCTTGCCCAGGGTAGCCGCTCCTCAAACTATCTGCAGTCGTTTATTTTTTACCTTTTGACATTAATGTGCAAACATTTTGCAACTTCGAAGTACAAACTATTGACCAACAGATGCTTTTTGTGTCTACTATATGGAGAGCTGTAAAACCTAACAATGTTTACGGATCTAACAAATGCAGCAACGATTAAATGTTGTATATAAAATGCGCAACGCCTATGAATTTGTTAAATACAAAGAATTTTTTAAAATTATAATTTATGTTAATAACTTACAGACAAATACTTTATATATTTAAAAAGTAACAAGAGTAAGATTTTATGATAATTAAAACTTTTTTGGGCTCTGCATTAAAATTGTAAGAAGTATAGAAAATACATATATGTGTGTCCAAAAATAACGAATATTAAATCATTTTTGCCATAATTTAGAAACTAAAATCTTTAAATGATAATAACAAGCCAATTTTCTGTTGAAAATAATTGTTCATATTATATAAATATTTATACTTCTTGTGGGTTGTTTTGGTTTTATTAAATAATTGTATAGAACTTATTACCAATAATAGTTATTCAATTTCATAAATAAGCTAGCAATATAAAAAACTAATTTATATTTTTAAGTACGTAAATACCAAGATGTTACTTAAACAAAATTCTAATATTTAATAAATAATATTAATAATTACTAAGCATATTCATTTATAATAACCCAACACAATATACCCATTCTATTGCATTTTATTGCATAATAGCCAATAAACAATATACCTATTGATAAGGCAGGTAAACCAAGTTCACAACACAGCAGGTGGCAAGGTAAACTTATAAATTGCATCGAGAAATAACATTTGTGTTTGCCGACAACGATTGAAAACTATTTAAGACACGTAAAATTTTGATGGGTTTTCAAATTTCTTTGATTTATTACGGTGATTATATTACTGTTTTGTGTTTTTTTAGCTTTGTTTAAATTTTTGCTGCGGGCTGTGCATTGCTTTTGTCCGGTAGACAACCCAATTAGCATATGTTAAATTATTTAATGGCAGAGCTATATCAAAAACAAAATTGGATGTATGTCTATTAAACAGTAAACCGAGAAATAATAAATTTACAAAAAATATATGCAGAAGAAATTATTGAAAAGGTCATGAGTTTAGTCGTTATGAATAGAATTAAATTGTAAATAATAAATGAAAACTTGGAAATGTTAAGTGCAATTAACATTTAAGCTTTTATTTAAGCTTTCAATTAAACTCGTATTTTGACACCTCATCTTCAATTATGTAGCAGACGGCCGAAACGGCCTTCAAAGCGGCCTAAACACCCAACCCAGCCCGTAATTGTCACGCTTAATGGGCTTTTAGGCTAAATGCCCAAAGCATGGCTAATAACATTGTCTAACATGGACAAATCATTGTTTTCGCGCCTTTGATGCGCATATTTGTATAACATTTGTGGCTCCAAAATTATGAAATTTCCAGCGAAGCTAAAATAAGCTGCATACCTATGGAAATTATGAAATTAAAATGCTAATTAACTAATGGCTGACATTTGACGTCTTGCTAATTACCTGAAACAATTTTTAGGTAAAAATCAATTTTTTAATTTGCAGAAAATACTTTTGACTATTTTCGTAAATATTGCCTTACCTTCATATATAGCTTTATAAAATACGAAGCCGCGCAGTTTTAGTCTAAAAAATATTTCTTTAAAATTTGCACATTTTTTTTGCTTTCTTAAGTTTACTTCAAAAATAATAATTTAATCTCTGATATGGTACAATTATATGTTGTATTAAAATGCGGAATTTGACTTCTATTATTCTATTCTACTTGTAATATATAATTGTACCGTATCAGAATTCATGACCATATCTAAGTGAACTATTATAGTTCCCAAGAAGGGCTTATCATATTATTTTATAAATTTAATGCTTAGTTGAAAGTTAAAATAAATTAGTTTACTTTGTTTTAAGCCAAGTATGGGTTTATTGGTTTAGTCTACGTTTCTTCAGTATATTATTTTATTATTTAAAACTTGATTAATTCCCGCATCTCCCCTAGAGCTATATGTCTGGCGGCGCTTCTTATGTGCTCAGTCGCGAAGCTCTGCGTCGCTTTATGACTCAGGCCTACGACTCCGGCAAGATCTGCCCGGAGCCCAAGAAAATGGGCATTGAGGACTTCTACATGGGCATTTGCCTGCAAAATGTGGGCGTTCATCTGGTAGACTCCACGCGCGCCTTGCCCCAAGACGACAGACCCAAGTTCTTTCCGCTCGATGTTGAGAGTTATTTGTACAACTTTAATGCCAGCTTGCCGGATTGGCTGCGCGAGATGAGTTTCTCGCCGATCGCAACTGTACGTTTGTTAATTATATTAACATTAGTTATATTTACATTTCTTATACAACCTTTTACAGGGCAACGATTGCTGCTCGAATTACTCTATAGCTTTCCATTATACCAAGCCGGAGCGCATGTATCTATATGAATTTCTGCTATATCATTTGCGAGTCTTTGGCCGGCAATATGGGGAGCAGCTGCCGGCACGTCTCACATCTGCCGAATTATTGGAAATGTTTCCAATTGAAAACAATGCGGAGATCAAAGACTTGTCACAAATGCTCGAAAAGCCCGAGAATTTTTAATTTAATTTCACTCAGCTTAATACGATTTTAATATATGTGATTTAATTATAAATAAATTAATATTATTATAGGCATAACAAAATTTGTTTGACTTTAACTAGTTTTCGCTGTGCTTTAGTTTCTGATTTTTCCTTGCTCAAATTTTAGTTGTTGCTCTCAAACTGTATATAAACAAAAGACTTAGGCAACAAACTCGGTTGAGTGAAATGGAAAATTGGTGTCTACTTTTGGGCTTTGTATTTTAATGGCAGGTGACAGCCCTGTGCGTGCAAAGACTTTTGCTGAATGTTGTACATTTATTAAAATAAATTAGATTTCTTTTAACATTATTGAAAAAATAAGCGTTTCTTTTACATAAATGATAATTTTATTCACATAATGAATTTAAAATGTCGTAGGGAATTATATTTTTATGTAAGTTGATGTTTTGACGCTGTAAATTAATTCATTTAAACCAAAAATTGTATTATAGTAATTTTAGTGTATAAACTTCTAAATATTTAAGTAGACATTAATATGAACAATATGTAATGTTTTCTTTTTGCCATCATCGAATTTTTTAAGTGAATTAGTATTGAAATATCACTTAAAAAATAATCTCTTTTACTTGATTCTGATTTAGCAATTTATTTTAAATGAATTCTTGCTCAACTCTATGAAATTGATAAGCCTTAAATTTTTTTCAGATAAGGTTTCTCCACATATTCTTGGTTTGTATCTACGACTATATATGTATTAGTATTAGCATAAACATACCGATAATATGTAAGGTACTATTGAAATTATCATCAATCATATTAAATCACTATTATAGTATGTTCCCATGAGATCTTTTTAAACTCTGCATTTTAAACATATGTCCAGGCGGTCATGATAAATTTATTTGTATTTTTAAAAGTAATCGTTAAAATATAATATTAAGTATTTATATGTATGTATTTAGTATGTGTCACAATTTATTCCTTTTTTGTCTTTATAAAATTTATTGCAATTACCTTGCAATTTCAGCGGGCATTTAATTAATTGTGCTGCCAGCAAATGTACAACAAGCTACTTGGCTTCAAGCTGTCAATGAATCAGTTTTGTTGATCGCTTCAGAAGCACATGGAAAATCCTTCAGCGCGGCGCATTCTTGCATGAAGGGCCCAAAGCAATTTTCATTACCAAAGTCAATGCCACCGGTTAATTAAGGCCAGAATCACGTACACGTATTCGCACATTCGATTGAGATGTTTTTCGACTGGCTTTTTATGGCGAAATCGCATGAGATATATCGAATATATATTATATTGGATATATTTATATATATGATCAATTGGCAGCGTGTGAATAAGTGAAAGGGAACGCTCAGACTCAACTAGTTACTATAGTTAGGCATGAGCTCAGTCTGTTAATGGATCTCTTAATGCCTATCATTGAACATAAAAGCTCGGTAGAAGCGTTTCCTACACGATGCACACCTGACTTTGGCTAGTGCACTTGGCAACCGCAAGACTAAATCATCCGATAATCTATATACTATAGCCTGGCACATAAGTGGAGGCATTTGCGATCACAGTTTGTTTATACTCTTGGCTAGCCGTCTGTTTCTATTTCTATTTATTTCTCAGATTTATTGCACGTTAGGAAAACTTGATTAAGAAAATTATCTTTGTTGTGTATATATACATATACACAAAAAACTTCAATACTATAATTATTAAGCTTAAGCAAATATTTATTGATGTTGCCTAATTCTAAAATTCTAATTTATAACAGAAAGATATTTTAATAACATTTTATGTTTTTCTAATTATTATTATTTTATAATTACTACCATTACAATAATTAATATTTGTGTTATTATTTGCACTAATATAAATTATTTAACTTTTAAATTTCATAAACATTACAACGTACATACCTAGCAAGATATTAAAACTAGGACTGTTAGTTGCTGAAGTCATTTACGTAAGCAATATTTATACCCCAATAAATGTTCGTATTACTATGCTTACAGTTTTTATAGTTTATAATAAGAACAATCCATTAGCTTTTGCATTTCTAATTAATTTTATTTGTATCGTTATATTTAATATGATTCTTCTTATTATTATTTGTGCAAGAATTATTAAAATGTTTATAATTATTTATTTTTTACTAATATTACTGTTATAAGTAGTGTAGCAATTATTATTATAATTTTTTTTGCATTCTTAAAAGTTAACTAGGTGTGTATATGTAGATGCCTTCATATATTTTTAGTTATTTTCTTATCGAAATAGATTTATAGGTTTATGGCAATGAAACAAGTGTTATTAAAACACAAAATGTAGTAGAGAAATTAATATATTATTATAAAATATTGCCTACAATTTTGAAATATTATTTATTAATATTTTACTATTAAATATTTTGCCTCAGAATATGTTCTGTTTTAGATTTACTGTTTTTTTGTTAAAACCAATTTACGCGATTTAGTTTGAATGCCAAAAATGTTATAACATATTTATTATTTTTACGGCAATTATGTTTAACTAAAATAACATTTTTGAATAACTATCACTTTCTAGCAAGCCGTCAACTTAGGTCAAATATTGAAAAACTGCCACGATAAGTTTATAGCTAGTTATGTTTACCTTAAGCGCTGTTAACATTTAATTGACATTTGGAAAATGCAGTTGCAAGAACTCCATTCAATCAAATCGACTCAATTTATGATAGACGCACACACACACAAACTGTTTGCTAACAAGCTGAGTAAACAGCTACCGTTTGTTAGCCGCAGCTAGTTAGTTAACGTACTTAGTTGGCTTTTTTACAGCCAGCCGCCGTGTCTAACCATTCCAACGGCCGTCAGACGGTGCGTATGCGCAATGTGCGCTCAATGGTGACGGCGACGGCGACGGCGCGTGTTCCATTTTGTGCCGACACATGCTACACACAAGTGGGTTAAATTGCTGTCGCCGCTGCTCTTGTTATTGTCACCTGTCTGATTAATATTTTACAACTCGTATATATTTTTTATATACATTTTTTTTGTTGGCTTAAATAAAATTGTGCGTCGCCGAGTCATGGCAGCTAGTTGGGAGCAGGCACATTCGTTGTTCGCACTCGTGACCTTCGCCGTTGTCAAATGCGAGCTGTAAACTGCGTCGCTCTCGATTTGCAAGACATTCAAAATTGTGGGTACACACACACACACACACACACATACACACACTCACACTCAAATGTACATTTTTTGTTAGTGAAGTAAGAAAAAAATAAAAATAATGAAAATAAATCCAAATTGAAATTGCATTAAATTCAAAATCCAAACTATAAAAAATCGATTACTCAGCTATGCGTGGCCGTTGTTGTTGTTGTTTTGCAAATTATATCATTTTAGTTTTACCCATTGAAATGTTTAAGAAAATTGGCATATATATTTATTTATAAATTTATAATTAATAGATATTTTTACATAATATTAAATTCCAGTTTCTGATATTTGAGAATATCTCACATATACGGCATAAGTAATACAATACTCTGCTAAATTTAAGTTTCAAAAATTGCATTATTTTATGCATTATTAATTATTTTTTAAAGTAAATTACAAAGAAATAACGAAAGTTATGCACAGGGTATCACCCAGTCGGTCACTGTTGTCTTAAGCACTCTTGTTATTTTCTTATAATTTATCTTTCATGTCAATTGCTCTGGCCACGCACTTATTTTTGTTATAGTATTATTTTTTTTTTGTGAAAGTTGTTAATAATAATTTTGGCCCGGCTAAATTAATTAAGAAATAATTCCGTAACAAGTTGTATTTCTTTCTCTCGAATTTATATCTTTATATAGATTGCCAGATAAATCTTGTCAATTTATTATACCCTTCACTTTTGTTGCCGAACGTATTGCAAAAGAAAAAAATAATAAAAAAACATTTTTGAATTCCTTTTTTTTTTGCTCTGAGTTTATTGTCGAGTTCTCTGTGCGTAGTTTGTGGAGTTGGTTCAAGTAATTGCGGGTACTCGAGAATTGGTATGCCATATTTAGCGCAATGTCGTGGATAGAGCTTGGTATGAGGGCTGGGCTCAGCATCTAATTGGAGTTGGTTTATTTTTGGATAACACGTTCAAGATGAGTTGAGTTCATTCTGGAGATGTCAGAAATAAAATAGCTTAATCAACAGCGGCGTGTAATTATAAATAGTCAAAGAGCTGGAGCTAATTAGAAAATGTTTGAGTACACATCGAAAATTGATATAAAGATTCCAATAAAGATTCGATAATAAATATCTAAAACAACCACAGAAATAACATGCTTATGTACAATAGCAAATACTTTTATAATTTATTTTATCTTATTTGTTTATTATTATTTATTTGTTTATTTTTATATATGTAAATTTGTTGTAGTTTTATTGATTGAATTTAGCTAAATATATAAATAATAGAGATTAAGGATATTTAAATAGATATTTTTTAAATAAAGGTATTAAAAAATACTTATATAAACATAATCTTTCTTTAAAATTATATTTATTAGTTCATTCAGATAATAAATTTATTTTATTTTATATACTTACATAAATACATAGGTTTCAATTTGTAGTAATTTATTGATAGATATTTAGATCGATGGTACTAAAATATTTTTATTTTAAATATTAATATATAGTTACAAGCACATTTGACTTCGTAATATTAACTAAGGGCTAATTGTATACAGGTATAGCTCATGGCTATTGTCTTCCATAGTTTTTATTTTATTTTTTCTTTTTATTTAATTGCATTATAAAAACTTGTTCATCTCTATAATGCATACTATTGTCAACCTGTTGACCAAAGTTCATGTCTCACAATTCAATCATTATTTCAGACAGACATTTACGGATAATGTAAAGACGATATTTTATGTCAATTTTTCTATGAGTATGTCAACAGCTTTTTTTGTTCTGTAAACCCCCCCACCCCCCACCATCCCCCCTTCGTGCATGCATATGCATGCTGTGCAGCTGTGCACATTAAAATCAATTAAAATTCTTATTTATCTTCTATTCTCGATGCGCCTAACAAGTGCAGCGTGCTGCGAGCGCATCTATAAATATTTATTAATGTTCGAACGTTCAAAAAATCAGTTGCTAAAAAAACAACTAAAAAATACATTTTTTTTTAATATACACAAATTACGTTCAATGCACACGCATTGAAATATTGAAAGACATTCTTGAATCTAAAGTGCACTTGAAAAAGAAGAAATAATTAATATATGTATAAGCGATATGTATGGGAATTGTTTCAAGTTGCTATCGCAAAAAAATAATAAAAAAAGAGCACAAAGTATTTCATGTTGAATTGCCATTAAAAAAAATAAAACACACATATCTTAAAGTTTAGCACTCGCTAGATAAGTAATTAAATTAATTAGTTTTTATATGCTGCCAGTCGCCCGACTCCCAATTATTTATGTAGAGGCCTTCCATCGAAGCGTTTTATAATTAATTAATTATTAAGACCAACCTGAGTCGATGGTATCTGTTTTTGGACAATTCAATTGAGAATAAAAACATTTATGGCACAAACACGATAAGCAAAAAACGTTAAATGATATAATTAAGTACAGTGTTTAGCGAAAATTAGATTTTACAGGGATTAATTGACATTTTTAATGCAGCTGGAATGTAATATTTCTTTTTTTCAAAAACATATTTTCTGCTATTTACTACATTAATTTACTTTACTTTATTTTTAATTAGAGCTATCAATTTATATTCTCTTTATATTTATATTTTCAATGGATTTATATTTAAAAACTATCATAATTTTTTTCTTCAAAATATTAGGTCAATTCCACATTTTTCATCTTTAATCCAGCATTGAGATTAAATAACAAAATAAATATTTTTTTTATTTATTATACTTTATATTTAAAAACTTTCATACATTTTATTTCTCAAAATATTAGGTCAATTCCACTTTTTTCATCTTTAATCCATCATTGAGATTAAATATCAAAATAATTTTTTTATTTATTACTTTAATAATACTTATTTTTAATTTTTTACATTTTATTACTAAAGTTAAAATTCTTAATAATTAGAAAAATATTGAAATAAATAAAAAACACTTTAATAATACATAATCATTTGTAATAATAATTATAGATATAATATTTATAATTATATTATATTTGTTATTTTATCTATTATACTTAATGTTTAGTTTGGCTGGTGATGATCTCATAAAAACGAGCTGTTTTATTATCTCATCTCATCTAGTAATCTGTTATTACATTTCCAAACCCGGAGATTCGAACCCGGATTCTCCACATTCAGTTGTTATTATGATTCATTTATACATTAATTGATTTTTTTTAACTCAAACGTTTTCGCCCCTAGCAGATGTGTGTGCAAATCTTTTCAGCCCAAGGGCCAAGATGAAAAAAGCATAAGAATAAATCTTCGTGAACAGCCGTTAACATTATTAATAGCGAACAGCTGATGGCTGACTGCAAATCATTAACTTTGACCGCTCAATTAGCCGAAGAGCGTATTGGTCACTCTCTTAGCGCGGATGAACGACGGCCGATGGACTGAAGATGCTTGGTCTTCCAGCCTTCCAGGCGCCCGCTCTTTGCATAGATCCGTTGGCGCTCTTTTGGAACGCTGGCGAATTGGAAATGCCCATGCGAAATACTTGCATATGCTTGTGTTCCTGTGGGAAAAATTGACATGACAGTGATTAATGCGACACGTTAGCATGTCGAATATGACGGAACTGATTTAGAGACGGACATGGAGACGGAGACAGAGCGCACCAACGAAATGGAGCATAAAATACCCAACAGTGCGGAGGGGATGCGGGAAACACAATCCAGTAAAAGAGAGGCAGAGAGAGAGAGAGGGATAGAGAGAGCGCGCGTGCAGCGGCGCTGTCGTCGACCGGTTTCTTGAGGAGCATGACAGAATTTGGTGTGCTCCCTCAGCCCAGCTGAGGTGCCAGGCACCAGCTGAGTTTTCAGTACTCAACGAACTCTTGGTCGCTGCGGACGTTTGGCGCTCTCCCTGCTGCATTGGGCAAAATTGGTGAGCGCGACGTGGGACGAAAGACGAACGAGCTCGTAGTGAGAGTGATTGTAAACGTGTCGCGCATGCGTCGTCGTCTTCAATTGTTGCTGCTGCTGTTCGTTCGGTTCGGTTCGGTTTCGTCTTCACCGTTATTATCTATGCAAAGTGACAAGCGAAGTTATGTGCTGGCAAATTGCTCAAATTGTTTGTCGAAAATTGCAAAAAGGAAGACAAAAACAAGAAACTACAAAATGAAAACACAACAAAATAGTAACTCCACCCGCTGCAATGTTTTTTAAATAGTCACCAAGTTCGCTGTTGTTGTTTTTTGCTTCTTTGTGACTGTGTTGTTGCTTTTTTTGGGTCGTT
This sequence comes from Drosophila robusta, assembly GCA_035043565.1. Lineage (NCBI taxonomy): Eukaryota > Metazoa > Arthropoda > Insecta > Diptera > Drosophilidae > Drosophila > Drosophila robusta. Next base: position 392,596 of record JAWNMW010000378.1, read on the forward strand.
GGTTCGCCATCTCTTTTGCGCACACGCAAATTCATCGTCGTCTTCGGGGCGTCTTTTCGCCTCCGCTTTGTTCGTCGCTTTGAGCGTCGTCTTCTTGTCTTTTGCCTTTATGTACATTTTCGTTCATGAATATCATTTATTTTCGTGTTTATTTCTGCGGCTGCTGCGGCTTCTTCTTTTGCTTTCAACACCACCTCTCCAACATCTCTTTTCGCTCTCCAACCGTTCAATGCAACAATAACAACAACTACAACACTTGGGTGAACACACGAAAAATAATAAAAAAATATATGAAAACAGCAACCACTCATAAAATTTACTTGTTGCTTGCGCAATTTTTGCGCTAGAGAAATAAACGAATAAACGAAAATACAAAAATAATTATCGAAACCAAAAATAAATTCCATGTTCGAATATTAAATAAGCGGAAGTGCAAAAGTAACGGTTAAATGTGGGCAAAAGCATAAATGCTCATAATTGCAAAAATATCGAATAAAAGAGAAAAAAATATTAAGAAAATGAACAAAATGACAGCTGCAACAAAACGACAAGCTTATAAACCAAGTCTTTGAATGTGTACCAAAGAGATTTGCATAGAAATTAATTAAAAACTAGTTGAATGTAAATTCCGCTATGTTCCCATGGCCTTTACACAGAGTAAATACAAATATGCCAGAACGTAAAGTTATGGAGACAAGAATTTGCAGTGTTGCCAAGCGGTTAAAAATAACTGTGCGCAGGGAGTGCTTATGGCTATTCCATTATTTCAGTCAATTTGGGAGTGTTGTTTTTTGCGTGCCTTATTTCTTATGCGATTGTGTTTTATATGTTATACACTAAAATTTAATAAGCGTATATAAAATTAAATTAATTACGCGAATAATTAACAATTTAACACATTTGGCTTTAATTCGCTTTTAAAAAATAACAGAAGTACTAAGGGAAAAATAAATTTGTATTAAATTGTATTATTGCTTAGCTTTTTAATTTAATTATCTAAAAAATATGAAAGCACAGTACTGAAAAATTTATGCAAAAAAAATATAATTTAATTTACATACATATGTATATGTATATACATATGTATGTGTATTACTTGAAGATCGGCAAAACAAATTTTTTGTACTATTTTTTATACATCAATTTGATAAATACAAAAAATATGCAAATTTCTGTTTTTCATCTAAGTTGGTAATAATTCATAATTAACAGTAAAGTTCTGTGTGCTCCATAATTGGCCAAAAAATATTCAACTTTGTTTTTTCCAAAAGCCGCATAATTTTTTTCAACATTCCATCATAATTATGGGTTACGACTCTTCCACGCTTTCTTGCATTTCTATTGTGACTCTCTCGCTCTCGCTCTCTTGCTCTGCATATTACAGTTGCACAAGCAAATTACACTGTGGAGATGTACCGTATTTAGTTTAGGTATAAAACTCTTTTGGGTGTCTCTTTGGCTTTATGACTTCGTTAGCTATTGTTGTTGTTGTTCGCATTGTTAATTGTTTGCAGTTGTGCAATGGATTTTTTTATTGCTTCGCTGTGTGTTTATGTTTTTGTTGCTGTTGGTTTTTTTCGGCTTCTTTCTCGACGTCTCCGACTATTGTCGATTATGACTAATGGACGTTTGTCGGTTTTGTTTGTAAGCGCGCAGAAGGTCAATTGTTTTGTGGGTAATTCCGTTTATTTGATACACACACACAAATACGCACAAACGTATACATATCTGTAAGTCTGATTTTTCGCGCTTTTTGTGGCTTGCCGTTTATTTCGCTTTAAACATTGCATTTAATAAACGCGCTCTTTTATTTCTCTGCCTTTCTGCTTTACTTACTTTATGCAATATAATTAATTTGAAACATTAACGAACCATTTCGTCATTTACTTAAGCCTTTTGTACTGCGGTTTTTTGTCTTCTTTTTCTTTAAAGTTTTTGTTCCATTATAAAATATAATGTACCTAAATACTGTTTTATTTCAATTTTTCTGGCTAAGTGCTTTTAAATGGAACTTTGGGCTAAGGATAAAAACAAAGTTGAACCTTTAAACATTTTTTTAAATTTTTTACACGCATTTTACGTAAGTTTGGGTGGATTTGCCAATTTTTTTTTTACGAAATTCTCCAAAAAATGACAAAAATATAATATTCTTATTCTATGAAGTGCTTAAAAAGCACATAAAAAGTCATAAAAATAAAATATCGTTTCTTTTTATTATTCATATATATTATTGTATAATATTACGTTATATTTTTAAATGTATAAAATATCGTGAGAAATGGTTTCAATCTCATCTGCAACACCAACTTTCAAACTCGCTCTGCCCTGTCCCCCTCCCAATCACCCTCGTTAACCCTAACTAAACAGCCTCTACAGCATTCTCGAAATCCCAATAAGAATATGTGAATCTCAAAAGAAATCCATTAAAAACAAAATTCCATTTAATAGCTTCATTAAGTTCTATGCTAATTTCACGAAAACAACAAATAATTCGAAAAGTTTTTAAACAAGAATTTCGTAACGGTAAAAATATATTAAATAAAATATATGTGTAAAAAAACCCGAGTGACAAAATGAGTAATAAATATTTAAAAAGAAAAGAATATACTGTCTTATGTAGAAATCGAGTGACAAAATGCGGAACAAATTATTATTTAAAAAAATGTAAAATTGAATGAATCAGAAATTCTAACCCCGAAGTTTTTCATATTGCAGTGCTATTTGATAATTCCCTGGAAAAGATGAGCAAACGTTGAAAGTCAGCCAATGTGGCGTGTGATAATACAAATCGATTCGTATATAATGCAAAATTGAGTCGCCTCAAGCGTACCGTCGACCCCCTCCAGTGCTATACGTAGTTTGCCTAATTAATTTCACAATACAATCCGCAAGCCAACGAATTTGTTTATAACAATAGCAATATACCCGGCTATCAATATGAGTGTTCCAAGCGTGCCCCAACAGCGGGCATCCAAAAATCAAAACCCAAATCAAATCCCGCCTAGCTGGAGATCACGTCTGGCGCCCCGGGCAATTGCCCCGCTCAGCGTCCCCCTATTGTTGCTGATTAGTCTGGGCCTCACTCTGGGCTTTGTGCATTGTTATGGTGAGTACTTTTCGCATATGCTTTAACAAATTCAATTAGTCTAAGTTTCATAGAAACACGCAAAAATTATGCATGTTCAAAAATGGTAAAAATAACTCGTCGTTGAACTTTATAGAAAGTCTAGGAAATTCATTTTTGAACAGTTCGGTATTTAAATATTTAGTATGACACAGCAATTGCTCGAAAAATCTAACATCTGGATAATAAAAATTTAAAAAAAAATCAATTTTTCGTTTGCACAACTTCAACGTGTCTAAGATTTAAATGTAATATTGAAAATAATTTTTTTTAACACTTGAATAAGTTTTTGAATCTTATAAAATATATTATAACATTAAATAAAATATTTACATTAAAAATTATTGATAGTAATGTAAAATATTTTTTTATTCAAACTTTAATAAGTTTTGAAATATATTTTGATTTAGACTTCCTAGATTCTATGTAATTACGATCAATTAACAAAAAAATTAAGTTTTCTTTTGTACATAAATCGGACTTAAAAAATAATACTTAGGGGTTCATAAAAATATTATAGTAAACATAAGGATTTTTTAATTATGTTTATTATCGGATTTTTTGTTTTTTTTTGAATGCTGTCTGTTTACGCATATCGAAAAAAACCTAAAGATTTACCGAACAAAGGATCTATCGAATCGGTGCGAATGTCAACAGTTGCCCTGAAAAGCAGATAAAATTGAGTCCGAACCGAACCATATTTTCTAAAAATAATGGTTTGGTTTAATTCGAGACTTTGGAAATTTTCAATCAGATTGCCCAACCCCTCAGGTGTATAGTAATAAAATACTTTTCCTTTAAATTTAAAAAAAATGCAACCAAGGTTCAAACCTAAACCAGGGTTCATTACAGTGGAAAAGCAGGTTCACAAACCGAAACACTTTAGTTTGAACTGCGCACAGAACCACAGACAATTTTTTGTGGCCTCGTAGCCATTGTTCATACAACAGGTGGAATTCTTTAAAACCCCATCCCTAGTGCCGCAAAAAACTACTTCCTAAATCATTGAGTGCAAATCCAGTTTGAAAATGTTTATGTTTTGTAGCCATAAATTAAAACAACACCCCGAAATTGAATATAAAACCTATTAAAGATGCTAACCAATCAAGTGAGAGAAATACAAAACGCAAGTGCTAATGGGAAACATAATAAAATTGGCAAAGAAAGGAGGAAAACAAAACAAATCAAAACGCGCAGTTAAAACGTTTGCATATATCTACACAATCGCAACGATTTGAGCGATCCAATGTTTAACTTCCCCATACCACACCACATGTGGTGCTATGTATCGGGTGGGTTAAGAGGAGGGTGGGAAACACAACGGATAATAATGCACATTGTTTGCAATAATTTCATTAGGCCAAACAACAACAGAAAAGCAAACGATCTGCTGTGCATAAATCAAATGATTAGCAAAAATTGCAAAAAGAAAATAAAAAAGAAGAAAAAATTATAAAGACAAGAGTGCTCTAGTCGAGAGTGCCCGGCTAGGCGATACCCTGTATCAAACTTTGAGCTGCCGTTATATACGTGTTTGTAGTTTCTTCTATTTTTTCTGTATTTATTATCTAATAATTGTGAAATTTTGTAGGGCTTTAAAATAGTATGCAAAAAATTAATTAATGTTTTATATTAAAGAAGTAATAGCAAACATCCTTAATTTGGTGAATCTATCTCTCATATTCTCTGAACTGGTACTGGGCCACGCCCACGAACTAACCGTTTATTGAACAGCTTCGTACGTGACCGGCTCCAACATCTGTCAGACATCTGCGAATCGATCGCTTCTATAGCTCCAACGGCGGCTCCACCTCCCCACCCCCACCCCCCACTTCACGGTCAGGAAATACTCGTATTAATGCTTATGCATAATAAATTGCCAACGCCGTCGTTTATCGGTCAGTCGGAGACACGAGATCTCGCCATGTCTGCCGATATGCTGTCACTCACCGAGACGGAGACGGAGACAGAGACAAAGTATAGAGACAGAGACAGACGAGGTGTATTGTCTAGACTCCACAGGCCGTAGATCTCCTCGCGGATGACGTCAAGCAAACGTTAGCCGGTTAACTGATTTTGCCATTATGATGTGTTTATTTGCTGTAATTGCAATGAATTTGCCTATGTGGCCGCTTCAGGTTGCATTGCGTTTGGGGGCAAGTCAAATTGATATTTGTCTTATTTGTTGCTCAAGCAGGAAGACAGTGTCGCGTTGACTTGAATAAAGTAAGCATAAAGTTCTTGTAAGTATTGCGCATTTAAAGAGCGATATGTAGTTAAAATCATATCCATAATTATGTTAGCTAAAGAGTTATAAATTATTATACGAAACTATCAACAATTGAAAATATTCGCTGTTTTCAATACACAAAACAAAAATAAAATAAATATCAAGCCTTACTTGAATTCGTGAAAATCGCATAGAAAGGCGACACTTATAAGATTAAAAGAGTAAATGTGAATATATTTAAGAGTTTTGTAAAAGCAAGCGAATGAAAAAATAGAACGAGTGAGTGACAGAGAAAGAGTGAGAGAGAGAGAGTGCGAGAGCAAAATACACAGAGAAGGAAAACGAGTGAGAGAAAAATAAAGAGAAAGCCAAACAAATTGAACTAACCATTAAACGAAATTTGTATATGGGATTTCTTAAATCATTTAATCTAAAAAGAAAAACTTTACTTTACTGCAGTTAAAGCCTTAACTTTTTCCAAGTTTAAAAATTCTTAAATAAAGTTTCTTACTTAATTAGAAAATATAAAAATTCTAAGAGAATTTCATTAAATCTATCTTCGTCATTCTTGATTAATTTAATTTTATAATTTATTTTAGCCTTCCTAAATTTAGAGCAGCACATTTTGTAATAAAGAATATACGCTAAAGCACATACGCATATGGTATCTGATCAGTGAATTATTCAATATTTAAATCACCACAATTTAGTGTAATTCTATAATCTAATTTGCAAAAGTTGTTTACGATCACTTTGGCGCAACGTTAACTGTCGCAATTTATTTAGATTGATTTTTATGTTATTTTGTGCGTGCAAATTACGCATTAAATTGTGCCAGTTAAGATCGGAGAATGCCATAAATGTAGCTCCAATAAATAAAATAGACACAAAAAATAACTTACTAGTATTTGCTGCAGCCAGTTTTTTTTAAACATATTAAGCCAGAGCTGAAAGATTGTAGATTGTTGAGCTACTGCTTTAATTGACTGCAAAATTGATTGAGCAGCGGTCAGGGCTCTTAAGTGCAGGCCCCGCCCCGCCCCGTTTGCCAACATTATTTAGGTCCAATTAACATATTTGCTTGATCGTTTTGTAATGACAAGTAAAAATGATTGTTGACAATATTTGTTTTGTTAAATTATTTGAAGAAAACAAAGTGCGGTTTTTTTAATTTTAAAAGTTCTTAGCCGGCAGATAAATTGTTTTGAAGTTAATCAAGTTCGTTGACCACAAATATTTAAAATCGAGCCTCTATTCACCGCTCTATATTCAATTATTATTGTTTATTAATTACTTAACAGCGAATCTTTAAACACACGTCTTTTAGAATTTATTTGCAAAAGCATATCTCATTATTTATAGAATAATTAATACAATTTTTTTGGCTGTTTTGAATCAACATAATTCCATAAATCAAAAAGTAAACAGGGGCAAGCACTTCATTAACGAACTTGACTTTGTGATACTCTGTTTCTACATTTTTCTATAATTAAGTGCATTAATTATAAAATAACTATAATTCTGTATTTAACTAAAATTTTAAAGCTTACGCCTTTTAATTAAAATATAAAAAGAAACATAATTTTTTATTTTTACCAAAAATTAAAAAAAGTGAATTTAGTTTAAATGCAGAACCAGTCTAGAGGACATGACCAAAATGTCATCAAACATGAAAATCGCTTCAGTTTTAACAAAGTTATGGATCCGACAGACTTACATGTCAACATTTTTATCAGTTTTAGTTTGTTGGCAAAAATTTGGTCTTTAAATATAAGGTAGCTATATAGATTTTCGCTAATTGCCACGCCTCCAATGGTTAACTGAGGGTTTTTCTATAGAATTGCTTTGCCTTAAAAATAATCAAAACCCTGTTTCACTTCAATGTAGTTTGGAAAGATTAATATATAATTATAGTGTCCAGCCTAAAGCATAATAAATTAGATATTTTGCAGAACTAATTGCCTCGAAATCTTAAATGTTGTATAACTTTTATGATTAATTCTATAGTTGATACAAATAAAAAATAAAAGCTTTAAATAGTTTGTTAATTTACTCACATTCTAGCACTAGAATAATGAATAAAGATTCTTTGCCGAAACATAGAGTATTTTCAAGTCGCCCACACTGCGTTTCTACTTGTTTTTTTATTTAATTTAACGAGGGACTCCCTCTAGAAAGATAGTTACTGCAAACCCGTTCAGCATTTAAAGGCAACGGCCGCAACCAAAAACACTGTGAAGCATGTGATGCAATTAATTTATTATAGTTTGAAAAAAATAAAAAATAAGGCGTGACAAATTTAAAAAAAATAAATATAAAAAAAGATAATTAAAAACACAGGAATTCAATTAGGATTTTTTTTTATAATTTTTATGTAGCACACTTGAAATGCCAAACGTTTTAATTTGACGATGGAACAAAAGATTCGTTAAACGTTTTTCAGGCGAAACAACTATTAAATTCATGACGTTGACAGCAAAGAGTCAGCAACAACAACAACAAACAACACAGAGCATGACTATATTTTGTGCCAATTTTGAGAGCAACGCTCGCACGTGTGTTAATGTGTGTGTGTGTGTGTGTGTGTGTGTGTGTGTGTGTGTGTGTGTGTGTGTGTGTGTGTGTGTGTGTGTGTGTGTGTGTGTGTGTGTGTTTATGTGTGTGTTGGTGTGTGTGTGTGTGGAATGATGGATGGCAACAACGAACGCCGACCGATACGAGACTATATTTAAACAGTACAGCGCAGAGCCAACAATCATTCAGAATCAGATCCGGTTAACCAAAAACGTAGCTAGCAAAACCGCAATAATGAAAACGATAATAAAAACAACAACTGCGTTTAACTGAAGATTCGTCGCTGAAGAGAGGCGGGCGTGCAGAGGCAACGGAAGACCCAGCTGACTTTATGTATATATATATTTACATATATAGTTATATATAAACATATATACACATTGCGTTGGTGGCTTTGGAATGCCAGCAGCAAACACCTGCTTCACGGCTCGAACACATACACGACATCACGGATTCCCCAAAAAAAAGATATATGATATACTAGTAGTTGTACATATGCAGAGTAAACAAATTATAATTTTAACTAAAAAACACCAATTCAAAAGTTAACTTAAACTTTTAGCGAGTAAATGAATATAGTAGTATAAAATTTAATCACTTTAAATTAATAAATATGCTGAAAAATGTAGTTCTAATTTGCTTAAAATCAAAAAATAAATAGTGAACTGAAATAAAAATAAATTGTAAAACTGCAGAGAGAAAGTGGAAAAAGAATGTGAAAAATAGAGAAGAGAGAGAGAGAGAGAGAGAGAGAGAGAGAGAGAATTAGAGAGAGAGAGAGATAGGCTTCTAGAAAAATTTATTTGTATATTTAAGCATTAAATGTTGAGATTAATTGTAAACTTTAATTTAATTTAATTTGTCAATTTCCAGTTTTTTGACTTCAGTCTTGGATTCATAATAAATAATATTAATTATAAATCATAATAAAAATAACCAATATTAATAAAAATAAATATTTCATCCAAAAAGCTTTAAATGTTGATTTTAACTGTAAAATTTAATTTAATTTGTATCTGTAGGTTTGTTTTTTTAATTTAATCTTGGGTACAATATTAAAAATAAAAAATATTTAGGCTTAAAAGCTTTCAATGTGGAGCTTAAATATAAAATTTCAATTATTTCCAAAATTTGTCATAGTCGAAAACTAAATAACATTTTAAACAGATTTTTTCACTGTGTACTGTATATATGTAGTACATATAAGGCAGTTGTTGGTACGTTTTGCCTTGGTTCGTCATCAATTGTCGCATTGTGTTGTTGTTATTTTTGTTGTTGTTCGCGTTTCTACCGTCAACGATTTCACGTTCGTTTTCTAAGTCTTTTGATTTGCTCGTGTTTTGCTTTCATCCGCTGAGCCAATGCGTGACATTGGGCAATTAGATGGTTTATTGCAATTAGGTTATCACTGTAAATATATACTATATAAACATACTATTATCTGTATACGAATTGTGTTAATGCGAGGAAATTTTGTTGGTGAAACTTTAAAAACGCCCTAAATTCAAATCTTCGTACTTTCGCAGAGTTTGTTTTTGCTGCGTTGCGCCACATTAAGCCCAAGTAAAATTAAGTTGTTCGGCTTTTATACTAAATATTTCCAAAAAAAATGTCTTATATTATGTAGGTTATAAAAGGTAGAAAAGTTTGAGTAGTTTTAATTCTTTACTTTCGTTTTGTCTTCTGTTTGTTTTATTTAAATTAAAAAATTAAGTTTCTATCTTGTCACATTTCAAAATAAAATAATAATACCCGTTGCAAGGGTATAAAAAACGAGTTTGTCAGTTTTTTATTTTTATTTATTTTTTGTTGTATTTCATTGCATATGTTATTAAAAAAAGGAAAGGATAACGAATTGAGCTCCTTGGAGTATTTCCCTTTTATTTTATAATCCTTCAGAAAAACTTAAAATAGATACATCTAAATATTGTATGGTATAATTAAATAAATATTTGACTTGCATTAATAAAGCTTAAAAGTACAGTAAGCCAAAAAAGCCATGAGCCAAAGATTTAATACGAGGTCAGACAGATTTATTTATTATTCTACATCATATGACTCCGAGTATAGCTTTTTGCAATTTATGAGTGGAACTAAACAAACTCTAGATTTTTATGTGCATGTGTGAAGAAGTTGACCTAAACAATTTGTCAGAGGCGCCACAAAATAAGTTTCGATACGTTGACACATAAAAATACGAGACAAAGAAATCTATTTGTTATCTGTTAATTGGTTGCCAATTTGAGAGTTGGCCAAAAAAATAATAAAAAAAAGCAGATACGAAGACTGTGCACATGACTTAATTTAATCTAAAATCAATTAACACTATCCATATAGCTATATAACCATATAGCCATGCAGCTGTACGTCGGGCCAAAACTGTAAGTCTAATGAAGCCCAAAAATTCTTTGTCATCTTTTGCGGCTTAATTAGACGACAAGAAAAAGCTGTCAGCATCTCAAATAGTTGACAAAGAATGCAGTTCGCGCCAAACGCATCAAAAAAATAAAATAAATACTAAACACAGGCCGAGCATTTCGCTTTTTTTTTTAAATTGAGTATTTTGCTTAAACGTTGCGTTGCGCTTGGTATTTTTAATTCATTAATCCAAATGCCATTTGTTTAATTAAAATGTCCAATATTGGCGTTTTGTAACAAAAATGTAAATAATTAAGGCAACTAATTATTTGATATTTTGAGATCATGGCAAAAACTAAGTGCTACAAATGCGATCAATAAATGTGTTTGGTAATAAAAAAAACAACTTATTACTTAAAGTACATCAATACATTATTTATAATTAAGTTTAAAAAAAATTCGCCTCGCGTGAAATATTATGTCCAAGATCAAATTAAATATTTTGGGGAAATTCTAAAAATAAACTACTTGTGTGGAAATCGCATTATTGCCGTTTACTTATTATACCCTGTACTCATTAAGACAATGTCACTGAGACTTGGTCAGTGTATTGTATGGTGTATTGTCGACGTTATATCTTGCTACTCTGTACCCTATAAAAATAGGTAAACATAATTTTAATATGTTGAATGAAAGCTTAAACTAATATTACGTCAATTTGAAGCGGAGTGAAATGTGTCGCCTTGTTCTATTTTTCTGGAACTCTCTCTCACTTGTTCGCAACTGTTCTTTTGCTCTTGTTTATCGTCCGTTTTTTCAGTATCCTTCATTCTTCATTCATTCAAATGAAAAAAAGAGATAAAAATAGATATAAAAAAATATCTACCTTTATCTCTTTTTTTCACTTTATTTTTCTGTCTCTTTCTTTCTTATTTTCCCTTTGTTTTTCTATCTCTCTTTTTTCTCCCCTCTACTTTATGCTTTTTTATTTTTATTTTTCTCTTTATCTTTATCTCTATCCCTATGTCTCGCTCACTCTCTCTCGGTCTGTCTCTCTCTCTCGCTCTGTCTCTCTCTCTCTCTCTGTCTCTCTCTCTCTCTCTCTCTCTCTCGCTCTCTCTCTCTCTCTGTAGCTTACTTTATCTCAACCTCTTCCTCTTTCTCATTATGCCTCATGCTATTTTTCTCTCCCACTCTCTATTATCTCTCCCTCTCTATCTCTATCTCTATCTATCTATCTTTATCTCATGTGCTCTCTCTCTCTCTCTCTATATAGCATTCTTTCTTATTCTTATTTTCTCGTTTTCTCCCTCTTTCCATCACTTTTTGGCTCTCTCTGTCAAACTCTCTCACTCACTTACTCCCTATCATTTATCCTTATTAAAAAAGTGCCTTTCTATACAATTTTCAACAAATTTTACTTTGATGTCATAGTTTTTAATATAATATATTTTTATTTATAATACACATTTTAAATTACACCTATAATATGTGTGCATATGCAATTATGGCTTTATTTAATTAGATCTAATTTATCGAATTTTTCGTGTCTTTATTACCAGAGAAAATGTATAGTCAGACTGAAAAGCAGCGCTACGACGGCTGGTACAATAATCTCGCTCATCCCGACTGGGGCTCCGTGGGTATGTGCAATACATAGAGTATAAGTGTATGTAAATGCAACAACTTTCTAAATCTGCCTATAGAACAGAATCTCATTAGCCTGCGCTTCTAGATTATGCCAATTAGATGCGAAGGGTTCGCCAGTTGATCGTACTAAATTTGCATTAACACGATATTATTGTGCTTAGTAACACAGGCATTAAATGCGACTTGGAAATGTTTTTCAGATAGCCATCTGGTGCGCAAGGCGCCGCCCTCCTACTCGGACGGAGTGTACGCGATGGCGGGTGCTAATCGACCCTCGACGAGGCGGCTGAGTCGCCTTTTTATGCGCGGTCGCGACGGTCTGGGGTCCAAGTTTAATCGGACCGCGCTGCTGGCGTTCTTCGGACAGGTGGTGGCCAACGAGATCGTGATGGCCTCGGAGTCCGGTTGCCCCATTGAGATGCACCGGATCGAGATCGAGAAATGCGACGAGATGTACGATCGTGAGTGTCGCGGCGATAAATATATACCCTTCCATAGGGCTGCCTATGATCGCGCAACGGGCCAGAGCCCGAACGCGCCCAGGGAACAGGTGGGTGCCTCTCTCGGTGTAATGGTGGGCGTGGGGTTGCCCGCCCAACTGGTCTACAAATGTCGCAATAAAACCTACTCCGCAGATAAATCAAATGACTGCTTGGATTGATGGCAGTTTCATTTACAGCACCTCCGAGGCCTGGCTCAACGCCATGCGCTCCTTCCACAACGGCACCCTGCTCACCCAGAAGGACGGCAAGCTCCCGGTCCGCAACACCATGCGGGTGCCCCTCTTCAACAACCCGGTGCCCAATGTGATGAAGATGCTCAGTCCGGAGCGATTGTTTTGTAAGTTTCCAATTTCCTCACAATTGTAAACCTAAATCAATGTCAATTTTAGATTCTATTAAATTTAAGATTCTATATTATCTCAAAAAAAATGTATTCTTATGTATAAAATAAATGTATAATTATATTATATATTTTTAGTAGTTATTATTATGAATTATTATAATCAATTAAAACAAGAAAAACACAGTTAAAAATGAATACTTTACTGAGTTTCTTGCTTATTCTAATTAAATTAAAATAATTAACACGTAAATATTTATATTACTCTTATATTTTAATTTATATTATTCAAAAATATCTTTCAAAATACCTTCAAAATACAAAATAATTTATCTTTTAACATAAAACAAAAATATTGTTAAAATATTTAACTTATAATTTCAATATTATTTTGCAGTATTGGGCGATCCGCGCACAAATCAAAATCCCGCACTCCTCTCTTTTGCCATACTCTTTCTGCGCTGGCACAATACCCTAGCGCAGCGGATAAAGCGCCTGAATCCCACGTGGTGTGACGAGGACATCTTTCAGCGAGCTCGGCACACGGTAATTGCCAGTCTGCAGAATGTGATTGTCTACGAGTATTTGCCGGCATTTCTGGGCTCCCCGATGCCGGCGTACGAGGGCTACAAACAGGACGTCCATCCGGGCATTGGTCACATCTTTCAGGCGGCCGCCTTTCGCTTTGGCCACACCATGATACCGCCGGGCATCTATCGGCGCGACGGCGAATGCAATTTCAAGCAGACGCCCATGGGCTATCCGGCCATACGTCTGTGCTCCACGTGGTGGGATTCCAGCGTAAATATATCCGGATATTCGGGTTGAGCTCTTGATTAATTTACTTTACACTCACCGCAGGGCTTCTTTACCGACACCAGCGTGGAGGAGGTGCTAATGGGTCTGTCGTCTCAAATCTCCGAGCGCGAGGATCCCGTTTTGTGCTCGGATGTGCGCGACAAGCTCTTTGGACCTATGGAGTTTACGCGTCGCGATCTGGGCGCCCTGAACATAATGCGCGGGCGCGATAATGGCTTGCCCGATTATAATACGGCCAGAGAAGCATATGGTCTGCACAGGCACGAGACCTGGACGGACATCAATCCTCAGCTATTCGAAGCGCAACCGGAACTGTTGGAGTAAGTGTCCATAATTATCTATTATTTAGGATCGATTTGTACATTTTGGATTGATTCTTCCTTTATCAGCAATATTGTCAATTAGTTTTTGCTTAAATCCTTGGAGCAATACGAAATATACAGCTAAAGAGGCCAATTAATATATTTTTAGAAAAAAAGATTTTTTATGTACGAAAATTATATTTTTTTGGTAAAAAGTTTCTATGGGGCCTATTTAATATAGTAGCTCGATTAAGTGGAAAAAATATTTTCAAAGTATTTAAAGCTTCCTTAAAAATTTTCTAATCAAAAAATATACAGAAATTTAATTTTTAACCACAAGTTTAGCTTGCATAAAATCAAACAGACAGGTAGAGAGATATGAATCGAACCAGCCCGTTATACCGATCAAGAATATATATTTTTAATAGGGTGCGAGACAGAATTATAATTTATTTTGCAAAGATATTGAAAAATTGCCGGACAAAGCCGGGCAACACATGTTTAGCATGCATGGGTAAAAAACCATTACGGGGAGATCATGGCATCATAAAAACAAAATGTGTTTTATTGCATGTGTGGGCTGCATGTAGCGCGGATCATCACACTGCCTGAGAGCGTTTGTCCAGAGAGTGGACATTGTGGATGCTGAAAGCGTGGGAGTTAATTAATTAGTTCACTGTTAACTGCAGTCTGCAGCTTTTAACAGAGTGCGAGCGGGAGAGTGGTGGTAGCGATGATGCGCTAATGCAAGGAGCCAACCTTGTGGATGGTGTGTGCTCTAATTGGTATGTGTATCAGTGTGAATGACAGCAGAGCGTGGGGGCATTTGCATACTGTGCTCATTGCATTGATTCCTTCTCTACTTTGTGTATCCAGAAGAGAGCGCTAAGTTAGTATAGTATTAGTGCAAAGGCCGCCTAAGCGTAGGCGTGAGCTTAATGGAGCGATTTAGTCTGTGCTTGGTTGCCGTGCCGATCGGTCGTGTCCTTCGCGTGTGTTAAATCATGTTGAGGTTGACTTCGTGGCGTTTGTGTGAGTTTCACTAATTAAGACGAAGAGACAGACAAAGAGATTATTCTTGGTGTGTCATTTGTTAGCGCATGCTCACTTAGACACTCTTTTATTTTATTTTTAATTTGCACAAAAAGCACCGTAGGCAATTTGTGATTTTTCAAATTAAAAATAGAACAAATTAAAATGCTTGAAAAGTAAAAAAAGTAGAAATATTATTTTTATTTATTTGTCATCTGTTTTGTCCGCACACTAATTTGATTTTTTTAAATTTCTAAGTTTTTACTGTGGAGTAAAAACCACTTTTCCTAACTTAATTATAAATAATTTGATCTCAAAATCGAATACCAACAAAATATCTTAAGTCCGCGAAGAGTTGATTCTGATTTTTTCAGAATAAAACTAAATATATAAAATGGGCCGTTTGTGATTTTATAAAATAAAAGTAGAAAATCTTTTAAAAAAAATTTAATATATTTGAAAAGAAAATTTAAATAAAATTTCCACAAGAAATTCCAAAACAGTGAGCACTACACTTTATGAATTTTCAGAATTTTTAATATATTCGCAAATCAAACAAAAAAAATTGTTTTTTCATATTTATACAAAAAGGTGTCTTCAAATAATATCACTACAAGAAGTACAGTGAAGTATGTTTATAATCAGTTTTTGAACAAAAATAGAACAATTTGTAGGAACTTTTAATGTACACCGTAGAAAATATTGAAATATAAATTTTTCTAATTATATATGTATATATATACTAAATTTAAAACAATATGTCAACAAGAATTACTAAACTAGTGAACAATTAGTTATTTGGCTTAAAATAAATATAGACAAAATGCTAGGAACTTGCTTTCTACAAATTAGAAAAAATTAATAAAAATTTATTCTAAACAGATTAATACGACAACTTAACTTAAAACAAAATGTTATCTGAAATTAAAGTTTTTAATTTTTAGAAAAGCAAACTAGTCAAGTATGTTTTTATGTGTTTATATATTTTTTCGTCATGTGTCAAAGAAATGAAATGCTTATATTTTCCAAAAAAACTAAGTTTTAAAAAGTTTTAGAAATGCAATTTATATTTTTCTGTATTGACATATTTTTTGTTTTCGTCATATGAATTTTAGAGCATTTTAGAGTATTTCAGAGAAAATCAACCATAGAGACTGCTCTAGAGAGCTGTATATATACCATGTATACAATATATATTATTTGTTGTGTATATATTTTATATATATATATTTTTTTATTTGCACTACTAATTCGCAATATTTGGCATTCACAGCATGCTCAAGGAGTCGTACAGCAATCAGCTGGACGACGTGGACGTCTATGTGGGCGGGATGCTGGAGTCGTACGGCCAGCCGGGCGAGCTCTTCACCAATGTGATCAAGGAGCAGTTTCAGCGCTTGCGGGACGCGGATCGCTTCTGGTTCGAGAACGAGCGCAACGGGATCTTCACGGCCGAGGAGATCGCCGAGCTGCGCCAGATCACGCTGTGGGACATCATCGTGAACAGCACGGACATAGCCGAGGACGAGATACAGCGGGATGTGTTCATGTGGCGCACGGGCGATCCCTGTCCCCAGCCGATGCAGCTGAACGCCACCGAGCTGGAGCCGTGCAACTATTTGGAGGGCTACGATTACTTCTCCGGCTCCGAGCTGATGTTCATCTATGTGTGCGTCTTCCTCGGCTTCGTGCCGATCCTCTGCGCCGCCGCCGGCTACTGTGTGGTCAAGCTGCAGAACAGCAAACGGCGTCGCCTCAAGATACGCCAGGAGGCGTTGCGGGCGCCCCAGCAGAAGGGCTCCGTCGACAAGATGGTGGCCCGGGAGTGGCTCCATGCGAACCACAAGCGTCTGGTCACCGTCAAGTTCGGGCCCGAGGCGGCCATCTATACGGTCGATCGCAAGGGCGAGAAGCTGCGCACGTTCGGGTTGCAGCACGTGGACGTGGTCAGCGTGGAGGAGTCGGCCACCAATCACATCAAGAAGAAGCCCTACATCCTGCTGCGCGTGCCCAGCGATCACGATCTCGTCCTCGAGCTGGAATCGTACGGGGCGCGTCGCAAGTTCGTCAAGAAGCTGGAGGATTTCCTGCTGCTGCACAAGAAGGAGCTCACGCTCATGGAGGTGAACCGTGACATTATGCTGGCCCGGGCGGAGACGCGCGAGCGGCGCCAGAAGCGTCTCGAGTACTTCTTTCGCGAGGCGTACGCGCTGACCTTTGGCCTGCGACCCGGCGAGCGGCGACGACGCTCGGACGCCTCCAGCGATGGCGAGGTGATGACCGTTATGCGCACCAGCCTGTCGAAGGCGGAGTTCGCCGCCGCGCTGGGCATGAAGCCCAACGATATGTTCGTGCGCAAAATGTTCAACATCGTGGACAAGGATCAGGACGGACGCATCAGCTTCCAGGAGTTCCTCGAGACGGTCGTGCTCTTCTCGCGCGGCAAAACCGACGACAAGCTGCGCATCATCTTCGACATGTGCGACAACGATCGCAACGGGGTCATCGACAAGGGCGAGCTGAGCGAGATGATGCGCTCCCTGGTGGAGATTGCGCGCACGACGAGCCTGGGCGACGACCAGGTCACCGAGCTGATCGACGGCATGTTCCAGGACGTGGGACTGGAGCACAAGAACCACCTGACCTACCAGGACTTCAAGCTGATGATGAAGGAGTACAAGGGCGACTTCGTCGCCATCGGGCTCGACTGCAAGGGCGCCAAGCAGAACTTCCTCGACACCTCGACGAACGTCGCCCGCATGACCTCCTTCAACATCGAGCCCATGCAGGACAAGCCCCGCCACTGGCTGCTGGCCAAGTGGGATGCGTACATCACGTTCCTCGAGGAGAATCGCCAGAACATCTTCTACCTGTTCCTCTTCTACGTGGTCACCATCGTCCTCTTTGTCGAGCGCTTCATTCACTACTCCTTCATGGCGGAGCACACGGACCTGAGGCACATCATGGGCGTGGGCATCGCCATCACGCGCGGATCGGCCGCCTCCCTGTCCTTCTGCTATTCGCTGCTGCTGCTGACCATGTCCAGGTGGGCATTATCTCATTGTATATATATTCCCTGAACCCATTAATGTAGGGAAAAAATGTTAATCAGCATCCGAGTCGATCTGGCAATGTCCGTCTAAGAGCTAGAAACTTGAGCTATTAGTTTTTAAGTTCATCATTTATCGATAAAATTCAATTATCGATAAAACACGGATTTGTTGCCCTCTTTTTTTAAACTCATCTCAGAGAATAGAAGAACTAGCGGCTTAAAGTTTTCGTTTTACGTTCCATACGTTGATAAAATTATTTGCAAATTGACAATAATCGATAAATATCGGTTCAAGAGCAAGAGCTTGCGATTGTGTGTGCCATACGTAGTTTAAGTTTATTTCAAATTATCGATAAATAATGCTTTTCTAATCAAGTTTTTTTAGCATATCTCAGAGATTATCAGAGCTAGTGACTTGAGGTTTGATCTTCTAAGTTTGTGTATATCTTATGCATATCAAATTTTGCTCATATTTTCGATAGATCGTCCAGTTTCCCAAAAATCGATAGATATACATTTTTTGCTCGGTTTTTGAGCATATCTCAGAAACTACGAAATAGAAACACCAAATTTTAATTATTAATTAATTATTAATTATTTAATTTTTTGGATACCAGCACCAATACCTCCAAAACTGAAAATGAAAAAACTCAATTTGTATAGCTTTTTATATAATTATAATAATTTTAATCATAATAAGTATTAAAGTTGTAAACTCCAAGATATTTTTAAATATTCCGGAACTCCACTTTTTTTGATGGTTTACATATTATTTATTATTTATATAAGCAAGTTATCAAATTTCCAAGCTATTTATGTTCTGGGATATCCCTCTTTAGTAACATTTCATATGTATACATATTTATGTCCTAAAAAAAATGTTTACGCCAAACAGTTTTTGGGGCACTAGATCGGTTACAGTTTTGGTTTATGTGGTGGAAAGCCGAATTCCCGGTTAGAACCGGCTATTTATTTTATTTTTAAAATCATACGGGAATTTTAGCTTGGGCAATTTAGCAGCCAGAGCTTTATAGTTTTGTTATTATTATTGTGATAACAATATAACATACTTAAAATTGTTTAATTACTATTGAGTATTAATAATATTTGCTTTGTGCTCGCCAGGAATCTGATTACCAAGCTGAAGGAGTTCCCCATCCAGCAGTACATTCCGCTGGACTCGCACATCCAGTTCCACAAGATCGCCGCCTGCACGGCGCTCTTCTTCTCGGTGCTGCACACGGTGGGGCACATCGTCAACTTCTACCACGTGTCGACGCAGTCGCACGAGAACCTGCGCTGTCTGACCCGCGAGGTGCACTTTGCCTCCGACTACAAGCCGGACATTACCTTCTGGCTGTTCCAGACGGTGACGGGGACGACGGGCGTGCTGCTCTTTATCATTATGTGCGTGATATTTGTGTTCGCCCATCCGACCATACGGAAGCGGGCGTATAATTTCTTTTGGAACATGCATACCCTGTACATTGGCCTCTATCTGCTGAGCCTGGTGCACGGCCTGGCCCGCTTGACGGGCCCGCCGCGCTTCTGGATGTTCTTCCTGGGGCCGGGCATTATTTACACGCTCGACAAGATCGTCTCGCTGCGCACCAAGTACATGGCCCTGGACGTCATCGATACGGACCTGCTGCCCTCGGACGTGATCAAGGTCAAGTTCTACAGGCCGCCAAATTTAAAGTACCTGTCCGGGCAGTGGGTCCGGCTGTCCTGCACCGCGTTCCGGCCGCACGAAATGCACAGCTTCACGCTGACCTCGGCGCCGCACGAGAACTACCTGAGCTGCCACATCAAGGCGCAGGGTCCGTGGACGTGGAAGCTGCGCAACTATTTCGATCCGTGCAACTACAATCCCGAGGATCAGCCCAAGATACGGATCGAGGGCCCCTTCGGCGGCGGCAACCAGGACTGGTACAAGTTCGAGGTGGCCGTCATGGTCGGCGGCGGCATCGGCGTCACGCCCTACGCCTCCATCCTGAACGACCTGGTGTTCGGGACCAGCACCAACCGCTACTCGGGCGTCGCCTGCAAGAAGGTCTACTTCCTCTGGATCTGTCCCTCGCACAAGCACTTCGAGTGGTTCATCGACGTCCTGCGCGACGTCGAGAAGAAGGACGTGACCAATGTCCTCGAGATTCACATCTTCATAACGCAGTTCTTCCACAAGTTCGATCTGAGAACCACAATGCTGGTGAGTTGCATTTTTCACTCCACTTTTATTCAGTGTATTAGTTATATAAGTTATATATCATAAGCTTTTTTATAATTAATTTCAATTTAATTTTATTTTTAAACATTATTTAAGTATTATCATGAAATCAAGGTAGTATATTGATATTTTGCAATGTCAGTCCGCATGAACACAATTTTTGTCGCCACTATGGTTGCTAGAGACTTAAAACTTGGAATATATACTCGTGTATACCCGCGTCAAATAAAGTGTTGA
Source organism: Drosophila robusta (assembly GCA_035043565.1). Lineage (NCBI taxonomy): Eukaryota > Metazoa > Arthropoda > Insecta > Diptera > Drosophilidae > Drosophila > Drosophila robusta. Next base: position 413,044 of record JAWNMW010000378.1, read on the forward strand.
GATTTTTTGAGTTCGCCCACTGGGGGCGTGGCAAATAGATTTAATCTATATATCCCTCTCAGTTTTGAAGCCAGATACATCAAATATTTTGAGATACATTGCTGATGACTTCATCTAACGATCGCACAAAAAGTTTCTTGGATACGCCCACTTGGGGCGTGGTAAAAATTTTCCGTTGGGCCCACTTTAGCCCCACAAATTACAAAAAAAAATATTTTACAAAAAAAATAGTTATGACCGTTTTTGACCGTTTTATATTGATGTTATACTTTAAACGAGGATTTCGCAGTCGGTTATACCTGACTAATTTCAATTGGATTTTATTTGTGATATTTTAAATTTTATTTAAGTGGCAATATTATGGAACCCAAAACTTTTCGGTTTAGTAATTTTAAAAAGCAACACAAGTAATTAATTATAAACTCTCCATTAAAGACAGAATTAATGCTATATAAAACCTATTTACTTATAGCCAAGAATTTAAGAAACATTTTTAGAGTATTTAAGATTTTTGTGTTTTTAATGTTGTTCTAAGCTTGAACTGGGGTCACAGTATTTTTTTTTATACATATACAGATATATACACATAAACATACACACATACATACATACACATATACATTCACATATACATGTACATCTATATATGCTTATCTTAAGTAAATATACATATATACTCTATGGTGTCGGAGATGCTTACTTCTGGTTGTCACATTAATTTGCTAAGAAAAACCTTATACTCTATTTTTTTACCCACTTTTTAGTGAGCAAAGGCTATTTAGATTAAAATATTTGTGAAAATTCGAATATAAATACTAAATGGTGTCGGAGATGATTTCTTCTGCTTGTAATATAAATTTGCTAAAAAAAATACTCCATTTCATTATTCAAGATATGCCTCAAAAATGTTATTAATGTTGAAGCTTTCCATTAAAACTCCCATATTTTGAAATGCAAATGTTTTCAGCTTGCAATTAAACTTTTTCTAATTCAGTTTTTTGTTTCTTTGTTTGCAGTACATTTGTGAAAATCACTTTCAGCGCCTCTCGAAGACCTCGATTTTCACGGGTCTGAAGGCGGTCAATCACTTCGGGCGCCCCGACATGTCCAGTTTTCTCAAGTTCGTGCAGAAGAAGCACTCCTACGTAAGCAATCTATATAGATATATACAATCTAAAAGATTCTAAATCGGAATATCCACTTGCAGGTCTCGAAAATAGGCGTCTTCTCGTGCGGTCCCAGGCCGCTGACCAAGAGCGTTATGTCCGCCTGTGATGAAGTGAACAAAACACGCAAATTGCCCTATTTCATACATCATTTCGAGAATTTTGGTTAGGTTTGTTCGAATGAAGGAAAACCCTACGCGATTCTACAAATATCTGCCAACAACAACAAATCACAACGGATTAATCTACGAATATTATGAATAGTATTTAGTTTCATTCATTCAGCATTCAGCATTTAAGCGAATTTATTAGCACCCTTTTCGCCGCCGTCCCCTTTTTGTATACCCTACACTCGAGCTAACTTCATTATTTAGTCATGTTTTACAATTTAGTGCATTATGAAAATTTCCATGGATAATTGATATTTAGCTACAACAACAGCGACAGCAACAACAACAACAACGGCCTCTACTTGATATATATATGTACCAATGCCTCTGTATGTGTATATGTATATGTGTATTTATTGAAAATATGATTTGTTATCAGTTTTTGTAAACCGTTCGCATTATTTATTAAAATTTACATTTTAATTGAAACAACATTCATTTTGTTTACATATTTACGTATTTTATATGTATATATATTAAATATTAAAGAAAAGATAATCCTTGCAAGAATTGCTTAAGTAAAAACTTCTTTACAAAATTTGCTATTGAATCAAGCTGTTAAAATGTCCTTTTAAAAGCAGTTCAGCAAGTAGTGTTAATGAGTATTGCCACTATTTTAAATATACCATAGGGAAATATATATTTCCCTGTGCTAGGACTTATTTAATAATAATGATGTTACGACAAGCAGTTGAAATTGTATTTATCTGGCAAGCAGTTCAGCGCACAGCAGGCAAAAATGTGTTCCCACTATAGTCAACTTATTATATGGAAGTTATTTTTTGAGTTATGCGCAGTTTAATATATTTTATAAATAAAAGGAATATTTTGTTAATATAATACAATATAAATGTTAAAAAAAACGCTTATATTGATCACAAACCTCAATATATTATTTTTACGCTCTAATGTTAATACAAAAAATATTGCTTGCCCTTTAGGTAAAAAAATCAAAGAGAAGCTAAAAGAAGCGAAAAGTTATATTGACAAACTTATTTATTTCAGATTTCTCATACTCATACTCTCTGATATTTGAATACAGCTTCGATTTGCTTTAAAACCCATTTTGTGTTGAAGAAGCTATTCTTTACCAAACTTTATTAATCAAAACTCTAGAATAACGTACTTCATTCTTCACAATATCTTGAAAATACGCAGTTTCCATAGAAAACAGCAATTAAAAATGACTTAAACCTTTTTTTTTGCATTTATGGTAAAATATCGCAAATTTTCAATATTTTCACAATGGCATTTAGTTTGTCACTTCCAAGACAGTTAAATAAATTTGATTTTTCCGTTACAATATTTAAAATCAAGCAGTGCAAACATAAACATCGTGCAGTGCAGCAAGCAGTGTAAAGGCGACTATGCCTAATATTCCAAGCTGTACTGTACGCGTATTGGGCGCATGCGTCAGCTAAAAGTCACAGGGTGCACTGGGCAAACGCAAATCTTATCGTCAACGAAAAACTTAAATTTAATTTAAAGCAACATTTTTACTAAGTTAAAATATGCATTCCAAATGGAACGTGTAATATTTAAATATAGAAATATAATGGGTATTAAATCTTCGGCAGTCCCTAGATAACTTTTCTTATTACTTTATTATTGTTTTATTTTTTTAATGCCCTTAAATGTTTATTGTTAAGAGTTACAGAATATTTTATTTGTTTATAGATACATACAAAGTTCTATTAATGATATATCGAATATTTTAATCTTGTTTTGAATTTTCCGCTTTTAACACTCTTACAATAATTTTCATAATTTTAGCTAGCTTTGATTTAATACTAATTCTGTGTATTTCCAAAAAAACAAATTCTGTCGAAGTCAATGCACATGATTGCGATGCCCACTGTAAAATGTAGAATTGAGTGGTTTAAAAACAACTGCAGCCGTTATCCCCCACTTTCTTCGTTACCCTTTCGTGTCCCCAACCCCCAGAACCCCTCTTTGTGCCACACAGTCACTTTGCAAACTTGTTGGCCACGTAAACAGAAATGTCGGCCGCACGCCTCAAAGTATGCCACGTATTTTTTTGTTGTACACTGACTGCAAACATTTATTACCCCGCCCCGGTCTCAGACAAATGGCCATGTTAAGCGGCGTAAGCGTTGTTTCTCGTTTGCCGTTCGCCGTTTCTCGTTGTCTGCATTTACCCCATTTGCAATACCCCATTTTAAAAGGGCAGCTAAGGGGTATACTGATTTTTATGTATATCTACGTAACAGGCAAAAAGCGCATTTCCGACTGCTGCAAATGTTTCTATTGCAATTATTTAAAGTCATAAATCGAACCTTGAACCGAACCAGTTGCTAAATATATGAGTCGAAACTAGATATCGGTTCGTACCACATTTTTTCTAAGAACCGATTTGACTGGATTTTTGTTTTTTTGCGCAATTTTTCTTACAATTTTAATATTGTCTGTGAAATTGTGTATAAATTAAATAATCAACTTTATTTATTTTTTTTAAATTTATTTAAAATTTAATGGCAATTTTGATGCTTAAATTTATATTAGCTGAGAGGGAAAATAACAAGTAATATTTTTCTTTTTAATGCTACTACTGCAAGGTTATACGAAATGAAAAAAATCTAATGAACTCATGTTTAATCCATTTTCTGGCTTCATGGATGTGGAAAATCACGAATCGAACCGAAAGGTTCATTAAACCATAAAATTAACCATCACCTTTATTTTTAAATTTACTTTCTAGCCATGATTTATGTAACAAAAGAGGCTATAAATTTAAAATATAGCTAAGACATTAGAAGTTTAGCTTTTTTTATTATGATAGCTTGCAGTATATTTTCCTTAAGTCCGACAAATATCGATAAGTAAAGAGTTACACATCTTGTGTTTTATACCTTCAAATGGGTAAAAAATGTTTTTTTTTATAATTTTTATACAGCATTTTGTTTTAGTATTAACTGATTTAACTGACCCCAAATTAAAATAAATGCAGGGAAAACGCTCTATAGGCTATAAATTAATGGAAAACATTTGGAAAATGCAATATTGAGATGGGCATTGGGCCAAAACGGGATACATTTTGAGTTGAGCTAATTTTCAATTTCGTACAGGGTATGAAAAGTCAGAAAATGTTTGTATTGAACGTGCAAACCAAAAAAATTGTATTTGGTTCGGTTCACGGTTCGAACCAATGACTCTTTTATGTTCGGTTTGTGAACCTGGGTTTCCACATCAATGCAGCCAGATTTTGGCTCTTATCTTAGCTCGTTACTTTTTTATCAATTTATATTTATTTATTTATAGCAAAATATTTAGGAAATTATATATTTATTAAATATATATTATTTATTTTTGTTTACTAAATGCTTGTTATTAATGCAGCATCTGAGGTCATGTTTGATTTATGATTTGAAAAATACTTAAATTGGGGATTCGAGTCGATTCGCAGTCTTGATTTTATGTTGCTGGCTTATGAAAATTTAATTTTAATTTTTGTTAAATAAAATTGTTTTTGAAACGAATATTTGAAAGAAAAGCTAAACTATAGAAATTGAAAATTGTTTTTCCATTAGGAAATCTGTGTTTTCTTTAAATCGTAGTACGTTTTGCTGCACAGTTCAAATGCTAAAGCAGCTTTGTTATTCAGTTCTCATATGTTTATGTGAACGTTAAGGACATATTGAAAATACTACAAAATGTCGAAGGCAAAGGTGCGTAATAAATAAAAATAATTGCGAATAATGTTGAACTAAATAAAACCTTCTCTTTCAATACGTCCACCAGCTGTCATCGGTAAGTATACATATATTCGATGATAGTTAGTAGAGAGGTACTCTTTAGCACGAGGTGTAAAGGGTATATTGCGTTTGTGCAATGTCCGTCCGTCTGTCCGTAGAGACTTAACACTTTATCCGATTTTCGGCAACGAAATTTGATAAAACCGATATATCGATTTTAAAGCCACAGATATGCAATTTGTTCAGATAGATTACTGATCACTGACGGGGTCCGTGACGAATCGATCAAATCTAATTACTTCTTTTATATAGTTGTTTATTTTTTTCGAGTTTTTAACATAATATTTAACCCGTAGTCGGGCCAGCCTCCACCCCAAATCAAGTTTCCCATTCACGACACACATTTCAAAAAATCGCTGGCCAATTTGAAACGAACGAAATTTGATAAAACCGATATATCTATTTTAAAGCCACAGATATGCAATTTGTTCAGATAGATTACTGATTACTGATCGCACTGAAAGTTTCTTATACCCACGGGCTCCGTGACGAATCGATCAAATCTAATTACTTCTTTTATTTTTTTTCGAGTTCTTAACATATTTAACCCGTAGTCGGGCCAGCCTCCACCCCCAATCAAGTTTCCCATTCACGACACTCATTTCAAAAAGTCGCTGGCCAACTTGCGGAAGGCCTGCTTCTTCGCATTGCTTGCCCCAGTGTGCTTCTACTTCTTGCACAATGTGCCGCGCAAGATGAAGTACAAGAATTTTTACTCGACCTATGACCCGATGGACGCGTTCGACCGCATGCAGAGTGGCGGCTACTTGACCTCCTGCCCCAAGCCGGGCAAGAAGGATGACAAGAAGGACAAGAAGGACAAGAAGGATGACAAGAAGGACAAAAAGAAGTAACACGATGCAAGACAAAGCCAATCAGAAACGATTGCAAACAGTTTACGGGCCGTAAATATATATATCGAAGATTGAAGATATATACATATATACAATGAAACTAAACAGTTCACACGATGCATTAATGGAAAAGGAAAGGAAATGAACGCACATGAATTCTAAGAAATTGTAAAACAAGTCTATATAAATATTCTTGCTACACACACACACACACACACCCGCACATTCGTTCAATAAATGGAGCATTGCAAAACACATCCTTGGCTGGCTCGCAAATCACAAGGTCAGCTGTCGCTCACGGCCGGCTCTTGGCTGCACTTGATGGCCAATCAGGGCTAAGGTCGGGACTTGGGTCAGGGGTCGTGTGGGGCTTAAGCTGCAATTGCCTGTTGCTGTTGACCAGCTGCTGCTGTCTCAGGTGTCTCACTTTTGGCCTTTGACTGGAGTAAACATATGTTTTTAAATGTATTCACACATTTTATTATTTGGCATTTAAAGTTTGCTTCACCCTTTGACTGTATTTTTTTTGTACGTACCTATATATGTATATACCCAAATAGGCAATTTTTTTAATAATCGGTTTAGAATTTACTAATTTTCCGTTTTTGGCTCTGGTTAAAAAATACACACTACTTTTCTTATATATATTTATATGTATATATATGTATATTATACATGAGTGTCAACAGTTAATAGCAGAAAATAAGAATCTTGCAGTCGGGTGTAACCAACTGCACAATACTCGTTCACAGTGTAATAACAGCTACACGGTCAATTTATAATTTTATATATTATATTTGTAGTACATGAATATAAACATGTATAAAAATAATTTTTCTTAAAAAAATTATAAGAAAAACAGTTTCAGAAAGTTCTTTTTAAAATAGAAGCATTGGTGTACTACTTTTTTCTGTAGCTAACTTTTTATAACAATATTTTTTTAGGTAAAAATTCATGTAATAACTGTTTGGCCTGTTTTTGATTAACTTTCTAGATATTTTTTTCTGTGTTTTTTTTAAGTCTGTATAAAATAAAATGTTAGTGAATTTGCTTACAAAGATGCTACAATTTTAAACTTTGATATATTTTTTTAAACGTTGTCTTATGAAAGGCAAAAACAGTATTGGAATTTAAAAACTTAGCACGTTCCTATTCACACATTCTTTGGTAGCCTTTTTACAAACTTTTGATTGGCATTTTTACGCCCAATTTTATATTCGTGTAGCATTTTTTGCATAGCACATCTGATTTGTATACCCTGTATTTGAGGGAAATTCAAAGGAGCCTTATATATTTATGAATATTACCAACTGAAGTATTATTATTATGTTAAACGATTTAAGAAACATAAGGGACCAGAAAAAAAACAAAATGTATGTAAGTTCTAATGAATATGTTTATTAAATTTATAAATTTTAAAATTAATCCATAAATAATAATACATACATCTCTGTCAATTTATGAACATTAATTGATCGTAATTAATTCTTTTTTAACTAAGTATATGATTTCAGACACTCAAGAAATTATACGCAATATATTTATTATGCCAACCAACATAACATAATAAATATTTTTTATATTATTTTTTGAAGTCTATTGCCAACAAAATAAAAAAGAAATGAACAAATTGATTTGTGAATGAAGTTCGGACACATTGATCTTAAGAAGTGGAGACTTCATATTTACTCTACCACACATGTATATATAAATAATAATAAATATATGTATATATATATATAGTATATCTTTATAGCTTATTTACGCTATGTTAAAATTGCTTCATTTTCTTTTCTGCTTTACATTCATAAATTCACAAATCCACAAATTAGCTATAACATTAATAATAACATAAATAATACCATATATTTCTAAAATTTGAAATATGCATTTTAAACAAACTAATTTTCTATACTATCGAGACTTTGGAACTGATTACAGGATATTTTTGGTTGCTTATTTTCGCATGTTCTTAATTCTTTTTCATTATATTAACAATCATTTTTATATTTAACAAGGAATCTGCTAGTCGCCCAATCTCACCTTAATTTCTTTTTCTCCTTTTCCCTAACAAGCTGAGAAATTTGTGGCCCATTTCGGTAACTATTTCCCATTTTAAATCGTGTCCCTTTTCAGTCGGAGATTGGTGACTAGATTGAAGTGAAGGTAAAGCAATTTGTTGGTGTAGTTACTTCGTGTCTGTTTGAGCTAAGGGTATGGCATTTGCGTTTGGCAATTAAATGCTTGACTTTCTTTTTGTCACTGCTGACCATTCAACTTTGACCAGGCCAAACAGATTTTTAAACCACATTTAATGTATTCTGTTTTTTTATTCAATTCTTTTTTTTTGTTCATTTCTCGGCTGTTAGCCGTACATTGAACCCTGCTCCAGTTGAGCAGACAGGGGCAGCGACAAGTTCAGTATGTTGCATGCCTCATGGCGTTGGAGGCGATTAGAAGTACGGCAACGCCTACTATCGCAGCCCTGACAAATGCTTGGGGGCGGCTTTTAAACAAATCGCATCAAAATAAAGTGGATTTTTGAACTTTTCAAGGGTTTCCAGATACGCAAATCTTTGAGTTTATGTTTGCCACGAAAACTATGGGAATATTTGTCCCATAAAGTTTGCGCTTACACAAAATTTTACGATATTGATTTCAACTTTAATCCTAATTGTACGCTGCTTACCTTGCAAATAGCCCATGAAAAGCGGTGCAAAAAGTTTATAAACCATACGGTAGAGTCCTCCTTGGATATAATTGGAGCTACAAACTACAAATTTTAGCGATTTAATTTATTGAACTTAGTTTAAAATTAAAAAAAAAACAATTTAGAGCCCATTCTTTAATTATGAGTATTCGAATTTTGCTCATGATATGACATTTTTGCCAATTTAAAAAAAATGAATAATTACAATTATTTTATAAAATAAACTTTTTTATTAGTTTGTTAATTAGGAAAATAGCCATCTCATATTATTATATTTATATTTTTTTCAAAAGAATCGTTTTCGAGTAATTTTGGTGAAACGTGTTTTCTGGTACTTGAAAAAATCTATAAAAACAAATATAGTTCCAATAACAAAATGTATATGCATATCACAAATTTAAAGCCATTTTAAAATTTTTAGCTCTCTAGCTGAGCTAAATAAATTAGTTAAACATTTTTTTGGTGCTTAAATATTAATAAAAAGTTGAAATTAAATGGAAAGCCAAAATTGAATTTCTGATTTAATGTTATTGCGGGTGTATATAAAGTTAAAAAAACTTTTTATTGACGTAATTCTTATTTTGTGTATTAGCTAGTGTTGTATACCCTTACACAAATATTTTACATATTTATATAAAGCTTTTTGATATTTCTATGCTCAAGTATATATTTTTCATATGTTAATACGATTTTTTTCAATGTTAGGAGCATAGTTCAGCTTTCAGTTGTTAAGTTTGATTAATGAAGTTTGAAAGTGCTGTGAAAGAATGTAATTCTTTTTTCACATCTTAATATATATAAAATAAAAAAGAAATAGTTGTTAATGTTTATTTTATGTTAACATTGTCTTTTCGGCTATAATATGCATTGGCAAGGGATACTTATGCTTGTTTTTGGTTAATCCGTATTAAAGTTATATATTTATATCAATTGTGTTAGTGACCATATTTGCTGTTTAACTATTTTTGGCCTGTGCTCAGAGCTGCAGGCAGCATATTAATGAATATAAACGAGCGATGCTTGCTTTTTGGCAGCCACTGTCCGAATATGCAATGCACACACTTCTGCTCGGTGTCAAGGAACTCTCTTGCCAAGAACAGCTCTTGAGATTGTTGCCATCATTATTATCTATTTGTTGGTAATACCCCCTTCCTCTAGGCAACTGATTTGTTAATTGTAAGTTATTGACACGCCACGTGCCTGCGGGGCCTGTTTGCATTTCTGACACGCCCACCTGTGCGCCAGGGACATCATTTTACAGTAATTATAAATTGCCAGCGGCTATAAAGTTTTGGCCGCCCAGAAATCGGACGCGCTTTTCTTCATCTTCATCTTCGTCTTCGTCTTCGTCTTGAATTTTAATTGAATTTTAAATTGTTTGCCCGAACTGAATATTGAATATAGTAGAAGGGATGTTGGGCTCCTGGCTTATATTTACTTTGAGTAGGTGTCTATGATTGGGGCAATTGGACTGTTAGTTAAGTTTTAATTATTTAGGCCAAGCATTTTGGATACAAACAAGATGGAAATTTCTTGGCAAGAAAACAAAATTCCTACGCACGTTGTTATTGAGCCCACAGCTTTAAAATATGAAAATTAAAATGTTTCTACTATTCATGGTTTAAATTTTACTACAAGTATATAAGTTATTGTTATATGTATTTTGTATTTAATATTAGAGTATTATTTTACGCAATATTAAAGCTCACCTAATAATAAATAACGTAATAATAATAATAATAATAATAATAATAATAATAAACACAAATGATACATAAAACGTTAAAAAATTAAAAAAAATATTGTGAAATGACAAATTGATTTTTATTTTATGAAGTTTTTTTTAGAAGAAAAAATATTCTAAAATAATTTTCAAATATTAATAATATTTTTCAATTTTTTGCTGTAAAATTTGTGATTTGAAAATTACCTAACTTGCTTTAGATATTCCCCAGTTACTCTATCATATCAATACATTTATTTGTATCAATACTCTTATGTTATATCCATTTTTAAGTTCAGTCTGTCTCGCATCGCTAGACATTTTAGACTTTTAGATAAATTTAACTCATTGCTTATTAATTTATATATTACTCTATTGTCAACAACAATTCTGTCGCTTTAATTTAGTAGTTAAATAAAGAATAGGTTTAATAAGTTAAGGTATTTTAAAATATATACAAATATTTACTAATGTTAATGTTTTTGCCTTATGCGGTGATTTTATATTTCAAAGTTCTAAAATTTAGAAAAATATTTAAAATAAGCGAAAATATCTTTTGAAGCATCTGCGTGCACTATTTATTCAAGATTATCTATATTATCGGCTTTCGACATCATTATATTCATTAAAATAATTTTAACAATGATTTTTTCGATCCACAAATAGACTTTTGTTTGTTTTATGTCAATTTGATGCTGTCGACTAACAAAATAATCCGCAATCGATATAGATTATTGTCGTTGACTTTTGTTTTCCAATAGCTTTTTCGCAGAAACTGAAAAACTGTGCGTGGGCTTCCGACGAAAGCTCCCTCTTCAAGTGATTTTTTTAATTCGTGGCTCGCAGTTGCGTCTTTTGTTCATAAAGCAAAGAATTTAATTTTGCATGCAACGCCCACAGTTTTTTTTTTTATTATTTCCGCTTCACGCGTTGAGTTCCATTCTTTGCACAGAGAGACTGCAATTTCCGTTGCCAGAATGGGCGGCCAAACTTGTCACAATCGCCCCCTCCCCCCACCTCCTCCTCCTGCCACCCACTCCACCAGCCTCCTGCATATAAGTGTGGACCGAGGGCGACACACGCACGCCAATACCATGGCCAAGAGGCGCTCTTGGCAACAGAATGTATTTTCATATTTGCTTTGTCTCTGGCCCTTAAATAAGCCATAAATTTAGATAGTGACAATGTCCGTCTGCGCTTAACAAATACTCTTTTAATGCGGCTCAATGAAGCTGAATGCGACAACATATTTCGGTTCGAAATTATTTATATATGTTGGGACAGGGCTGCAGGATTTTTTTAAAATTAATTAGCCCAATTTTCTTCTTATGTGTTTAATATTAATATACAAATTATTTATTTCTAAAAAAGTTTATAGGTATAAAATATAAACATAACTAAATGCTTATATTCTTAAAGTTAAAATAAAACATGAATTGTTGCAAATAACTTTATATACATAATACAAAATATAGATAGTTTTCTAAATTGTGTGTAGTTAGTTCTAGAAACTTAAGACATATGCAGAGAAATCAAACACCTTCATGTCTGAAGTCAATATATAATAATTTTATACATTTCTTAATTTAATTCGTCTTGAATCAGATTATTATTTTATATTGAAATTACATATAAATAAAAATGAATTTTTAACTACAAAGTTAAGTATTTTGCGCCTAACTCAAAACACTTTCGATCAATTTTTGCCTGGGAACTGTTTTTTTTTTATAATATTTTCAAATTAAACAAAAAATATTATAAAAAACATTACCTGAACTACGAGGGTCTGTGTTCGAATCCCAAGCTAGGCTATTGCCATAGTAGCCACAAATATTTGGAAATCAAATATAACAAATAAATAACTTATTGAAATATACCAAATTTCATATTAAATAGTTGTCTAAAATATATTTTGTTTTCTTCTTTTGAATAAAATATGGGCATTGAATGGTGTTTATCTGAGATATTTGCATACAGCCGAGTTGGCAGCCCTGGCGGCTTTCTACTTGACTGCCTGCTTGCCAGACTGTTGCCATGTGAATAAATTCCCTCAGTGCCGCCCCACACCCCTATCTGGGCTTTAAACATATGTGCAGGTTCAAGCCACTGTTCGCACATTAATCTGCAGAAATTGGCCAGATTTGGCTAAATGCTTATGTCTTCTGTCTGCCTGCCTGCGGGCCAAATGCAACGCCTCCTTATTTTCTGCACGACACGCGACGGTCTTATGATGTTGTTAATCCAACGATTGATTGAACACTTGAAAGTGTGTGTGGGTGTGTGTGTGTGTGGCTTTTCCACTTGCCGTGTCTGATCTCTTCTGCATGTAATTAGGTAAATCACTGACATTTCATATCAAGTTGTTGGAATAGAATGCTGCTAAAAATATTTTAAGATTGTGTGGAATTTGCATATTCTAATATAATAATAATCTAAATAAAAATAAAAATAAATAAATAAAAAATAAAATAATAAATAAAAATTAATCTAAATAAATAATAAAAATAGGTTAATATTTATTTATTATCAATGCGTTGGTTGAAGTTAACATATCCTTAGTTTCATATATGTTTTGAAACATTAAATTAATAACATCCTAGCCCTAATGGGGGCTAAAATACCATTTTTAGACTTAACTTATCACTAAGATTAATGACTGTAGTTGCTTAAGAAGTGCGTGCTTATATCAAGTACGATTTCTCAAGTCCGAGAATTCATGTATTTCAGTTATTTAGTATTTTCAAACTTCAAAAGTCAGTTTAAAACGTAGTTGATATACGACATTCTCATACCTTGATTTAAGATTTTCAAAATCATGATTTAACATTTGTTTAAAGAAAAAATTAAGAATATAAAATGTTCTACATCAAAATAATAATTTTCGGTATTAAAATTTGCATTGCGGTTGAATCAAAAACAAAATATAATTTAACTTATTTTGTTATTTATATTGTGTTTGGAGCGCCAGACTTATAATATATTTACTAATTTTTAGCATTTCTTTTATATAAGAATTTCGTGTACTTGGATTAGGATTTCTTAGTAGTATTAGAGGAAAAAAGGTATGTGCTTCAAAATATTTCAAACATTTAATTCGTGTTTATTCAAGCATTCTTTTAGTTAGACTTTTTTTCGCTGTGCAGTTCTTGTTGAAGTTTGGATTGATGGCTTTTTACTAGAACTTGTACGTATAACTCAGTAACATAGGTATAGTCTGAATGGGTTTATGACATTCCCAGAACGTTGGGCACGTGGGCCATCGTGGAGGTTACTTTAATCTTCTTGCCAAAGATATTGTCAGCCCAAAGCAAACAAACACGCAAATTTGAATGCATAGCCACACACTATGACATCTTGAGCGTGTGTGGGTGTGTGTGGGTGTGCGTGTGTGCCTGAGTGTGTTGAATATTGTTTTGCTTTATGCCACTGCGAACGCAACATCAAATCGCATCGCATCGCCGTTTGCCAAGGGGTTCATTAGACTTTCAACTTTTGTTTTCGGTGCCGCCACCGAACGTCAAAGCCAATGAACGGAAAACATGCACAAAATGTAGACAGTGTGTGTTTGTAGAGAGGAGATGAAAACAAGCTAGTTCTTTGTGGGCTGGTAAAAATATAAATACCCTAACAAACATATAACAGATTTGCGAGATATTTCGGTACTTAACTTAAAAGTATTTTGATTTTTGATTTTCTTGATTTATATATATAATACATTAGACCAATACTGAATATATTTAAATCCCATGTTAGGTGCATATGGAAACCCTAAATTGGCTAGTTTGCTGCAAATATCTCAAAAAATATAAAATTGTTTATACAGAAGCTCTCTATTGCAAGAAAAATGTAATAGATTATAATAGTGAGATTATATTAGTACTCAATACCGGCCGAAATTAAAAAATGTATTGCGCAACAAAAATAAAAAAAGAGACAAAAACACAGAAAAAAACCAACACAAAAGAATTTTCATCAATTCACATTTCATATTGCTGAGAGCTGAGAACAACTGAGAATATTTTTCCTTATAAAAATCTCTACAGACAGTTATTGTTTAGCATATAGAATGTTGCTACTGATTAAGATATACTGTAAACATTTTTTGAGGCTTCCAGGTTTTGTTTTTCACTTACAAAAAAGTATAGAAATCGGGTGTGACCGACTGCGCAATACTCGTTCGTATAACAGCCTTAAACAGTCGGAATAAATAAGTCGGTCTAAAATAATTTGCTAATATGAAAAAAATAAAAACAAATTTAATAAATCTAGCTCTTAAATTGTGGGGCTATGGATTTTCGCGGTTTACCCGCCCCCAAAATATATACATTTTATCGATTGGCGTCCGTCCCAATAACAAAATAATTTTTGCGCCATCTTTAGAGGAGGTCATCAGTAATTTATATAATTTACCTGCGACCCCAGAGGGCGAAGCCAAAAAATCTTAATATGTTATCTGATGCGGATATACACTCAGCCTTATCTGCTCCAGAGATCAATACTTAATGAATTGAAAAATGTTTCCTTCGCTGTGTGACGGACACAGTGGCAAAATGGAAATACGCTCGGCAAGGGTATCAGAGGCCGGGATGAAAGCTGTAGCCAAGCGGCTGAAAGGCAACGGCGACTGCAACTGGGGCAAAAGCGGCGCAAGGCAAACAAAAAGCCAAAAGCAAAACGGACGCAAACGTGCCACATGCCGCATGCCGCTTGCCGCCGGGCGACTGAGATGAAGCTGACTACAGCACCGTGCCACAAAGTGTGGCAGCAGAGAAGGAGAAGTGGGGATTGCGGATAACCGCATTAGAGGCAACCGCCAGCGTGAGAACTCACCGAAAACTTGTTCCCTGCGGCTCCGGCGGAGACTCGGCCCAGGCTGCCGCTGCCGCTGCTCAAGGTCGGCTTCGATTAGCGCTGAAAGTGTTGGCCGCTTTCTTGCGGCCGTAGACGTTTTTATGCCACTCTGGGCCATACTTATTCATTAGGCCAACGCCTAAAAGCTGGCCATAACATTTGCACGCGCCAAACTTTGTTTTACTGGCCATTTTCTTTTAACGCTTATAACAGCAAAAGGCGTTAACAAGTTGTTGCGATTTCTTTACGCTCTCCCCAATAGAAAATTAGCCCGAAACACAGGGCAAACAGAACTTGGCTATATCTTTCTATGAACACCAGCTTTTTATATGAAGGCCAAAATTGCATGGCCATGGCCATAAGCTTGTTTGATGAGACGCCTATTTCACCAAGTGTCTTTTGGTTGATTTTCGCTGAGATTTTCTCTTTAGGTTTTATCATTAATTGTGTTTATTTTTTGATCACATATTACATTTCACACATATTAAATTTCACACATATTAAATTGCGCTCATTTCCAAAGGCTTCTTATATTTTTTAACTAGCACCGTTCTTGAAATTAAATTAAAGAATATTTAAATTAAATTACATGAACTTTAAACTGCAATATTATATTTAGAAAAAATATTTTAAAATCTGAACGTTAGAAAATAAAATAATTCATTTTATATTTCATTAAAGCTTAAATGAGTTTTCATAAGTTAATTTAACGTTTGTTATCAATTAAAAAGTATCTGCTTTTTTACAAAGAATTTGCACAGCTTTTTTGCATTTGAAACTTTCTGTTGTGGGATGCAGATTACTTTTTTCTAGCGTATTTTATAACCGAAAAAAATGTGCAAGACATATATAATTTTTTTTTTTTATTTGAATGTTTGTGCTTATTATGTATTCTCACCCACTCTGCCAAGCCCGCATTTGTTTATTTATTCCATTTGACCCTCTTTGATGCTCCTCCTCGCAGTTTCTCACTTACACTTGCTCTTTTTTTTAAAAGTGCGTCCACATTTTTTTACGCTAATTCTCACTCCCTTTTACTTACGCTTCTCTCTTTATCTTCTTTATTACTATAACTCTAGTTTTTCTAGTACGACTTTATTATATATGTTTCTTTCATGCTTACTCTGTCATTCTCTTTCTTCTCTCGCTATCGCTTTCTCTCTTACTCTAATTCCGGCCCTCAAATCTAATCAACCCTCCTATGCAATTCTCACAAATACAAATAAGTAAATTATATTGAAATAGATATGATATTCATATGAAGAGTTAATTTTTAAAGATTATTGTTAATCTGTTTCCCTCTATTCTCACTTTAAAATTTCGTAGTGCTGTGTTTCAGTACTCGCTTCAAATATAACTACTAATTAATAAATAAACTCTCACTTTTAATTGATGCCCCATTTGGCTGCTTTTCAGCTGTGACATTGTAATCGCGTGGGGCGTATATTCACAGTTACATATATATCCGTTGGATTTGTTGGCAGCTGCTTTCCCAGCTCCGTTTGCTTTAACTGCAGCACGTTTTGGACATTTTCTCGTTTGGTTGGCTTACAGCTCTTTCTACCCGTTTCTTCAGCCCATTTACCCAAATTAACATTTTGTGTTTTCGTAATTTGCCGAACAAAAATCAATTAACTTATTAATTGAGCAGCAGCAGCTGGTGTGTGTGTGTGTGTGTGTGTGTGTGTGTGTGTGTGTGTGCTTGTGTGTATGCTTGAAGGTTGTGTGTGCTTTTTCACGTCTGGCTGTGTGCTTGGGCGTGTGTTTTTCCTTTCGCTAAATTTACTTAAATTCGCCACAAATTTAATTTTCACTAAAGTGCTCGCAAATTCAACGCCAGAGACAGCAATTTTTATCTCTCCTTGAATGCAGCCCCCATTTCACAATATTACCCGGATTACCTCCTTTCAGTAAAAGTCTAAGGCTAAGCGCACACATACTTAAATTATTTACCAATAGCTTCGTGTGGTCGCCTTTTATTGAACCCCTCCTTTGCTCCTCCATTTCCCCTTGGCTTGTGCAAAGGCGACTTATGAATACTTATCTACTTGAACTTGACCAGCGCACAAAGGTTTCCAAGTGCATTTTTATATTTACACCGCAAATATTTCATGCGAGGGCAGGGAGAATT
The DNA here is from genome assembly GCA_035043565.1 of Drosophila robusta. Classification (NCBI taxonomy): domain Eukaryota; kingdom Metazoa; phylum Arthropoda; class Insecta; order Diptera; family Drosophilidae; genus Drosophila; species Drosophila robusta. Next base: position 430,422 of record JAWNMW010000378.1, read on the forward strand.
AAATACAATTAGAAGAATACAATTTTATTCGTCTTTTGATTATTATTTTTTATAATTATGTTAAATTGTTAAGAACTATCAGTTCTACTTCTTGAGAAGCACTGGCAACCCATTTAGTTGTTATTCAGATTTTGTGTTACATATTTTATTTAATGCAGGCAACCTAAAGAATGAATAAAGTTATATATACTATTGAAATAGAACATGAATTACACAGAGATCGACATTCAGTACAAAAAAAACAACTTTTGAAAAATTTAAGAATTCTTTAATTTTTAGTTAAATTTTTTAATGCATATTCATTTTTTATTTTGAATGTTTCATATTATTTAATTACAATTTAATTCCTTTAACATAATAAAAAACATTTGTGCAAAAAAATGTAAAATTCTATAATTGAATATTTAATTATTTTATTTAATTTTTATTAGTTGTTTTAAAATTTAATTTAAAATTTTTCTTTCCAATTTTTTTATAGTTCAATGCCAATTCTGAACATTCGCTTATGCCATGCACCTGCCTGGAATACGGCTAAATAGCATCTTTAAGGTGTGTAACCGGCAGAAAAAGTTAACTCCTATAATTATTGGATTAGATCTAAGGTAAGTAATCCTTTTTAATTAACTACAACTTTTTCTTTAGATGTAGATTTGATCCATGGAACTATAAAAGCCAGAGGCAAAAAAAGGTTGCATATAAGTTTTTGAAATATTTTTATTAAAATATTTTATGGTTAATGTGTATGTTTCTGTTTACTTGCCATCCAACCCACGCTGCGCTTAGGCTAAAGCAAGGTTAACTTTACTCTGGTTAGTTTGCGGCTTATGGCTGGCAAACAATGGGCAGCAGTTAGTCTCTAAACTCGTGCACTCGTCCCCCACGCGGCCCCACACTCGCCCTGCTGGAGGGTAACCCAAGTTTTACAGTTTCGATAGCCAATTGATTTTTGTTTGTTAACTTTTATGCAAGCAAATCGCTGCGCCTGTGGCCAAAGGCACTTCCTTGTAGCCTAGTTCCATTCAGCTTTTGTGCAAACACCAATATGTATGTAGATTGCCGATATATGTGTATATGTTTTCAATATATAACATGCTTTCTTCCTCCGCTTTTGTGCGTTTCACGCAGCCATTGACGAGGACTTTCAGTTCTCGTAAGTATTCAGTGTCAAGATCACGTTGGCTGGCCACTTGACTCAAGGATTTCAGTTATGGAATTGCCAATCGATAGGTATTTTAAAACTAGTTGCGACATGTCATGCGCCTTTTTCCCAGAAAAGTAATCAGTGGTTGAGTCGAAGAAAATACGTATGAAAATAACTTATGAGGAGTATTAGGTTGCATTATGATTAAAATATAATTGAATTGACAGCTGTTCACTGAGTAATAATTGTACTTGTACTAAAAATATAAATCGGCAAATGTATACAAATTATATAATATACTTCCACAATTTCAAATATCGTAATATATATTATAGAAAATGGTTGATTGTTTTTAAAAACTGAAATTATTTAAATGAGAGCTAAAATTCAAGGTAAATTTCTTAAGAATGATAAGTTACTCAAAAAAGAATTAAAATAAATATTTAAAAAATGAATAAAAATGTTCAGTAAGTTTTAAAAACGAAAACAATTGTTTATTGTTTTTGGCTTATTTTTTTAAAAACTAAAATTATTTAAATGGGAGCTAAAATTCGAGGTAAATTCCCTAAAATTGACAAGTTACCAAAAAAGAATTAAAATAAATATTAAAAAAATTAATAAAAATGTTTAGTACATTTTAAAAACGAAAACAATTGTTTATTGTTTATGGTTTATTGTTTTTAAAAACTAAAATTATTTAAATGAGAGCTAAAATTCAAGGTAAATTTCTTAAAAATGATAAGTTACTCAAAAAGAATTAAAATAAATATTAAAAAATTAATAAAAATGTTTAGTACATTTTAAAAACGAAAACAATTGAATTGTGATAAAGTCCTCCAGTTGATATAGTTGATTATAAAATATATTTCTAAAATTTGAAAATCTTAAATATGTAAAATATATGCTGAAATTCAAGATAAATTACTTAACATGCAGGTAAATTGTGGTAGGGTATTTTTATAAGCAGCTTTAGTTGATTCCATTGAGTTGCCAACTGGCAATGAATATTACAGCAATTAACACGGTTTGTTTTTGACCAGTAATCCTCCGTCGTTACTGCCACGCCCATTTGATTCGCACTTAATTGCAGTGTCCGTAAAATGTGCTCAGCTCTGTTGGGCTGTCAGTGTTGATGTTGCACTTGTGCGAGTGCCCTCCCCCTACTGCCCCTCCGCAGGACTCGTGCACATGCGACTGCATTAATTACGCCCCTGACACGCCCACAGGCGGCCATATATCTCTAGAGCTTGCCGGGGGCAAGTTGTTGATCTGCAACGCACGTTGCACGTTGCTTGCTTGAAGCTTTAAATTGATTTTGGCTGCTGCACACAAACTTGCCACTTGTTGTTGCACGTTCCACTGAATCCCAAACAATGCCCCTAATATTTTTAGTTCTTTATATAGATTTGTGTGTCGAAGGGGGTGCTGAAGCAAGTTGCCACAATTCCAATTTTTAGAATTGATTGTGCAATTTGTTGGGGTCGCATTGAGTTAGTTAAGTAAAAGTAATATGGACTTATTTATATAGGGTTTATTTTGGAAAAAAACATAAAGCTAAATGTTCAAGTCGAAGTTAAATCAATTTTATTACAGTCGGAAGTACTATCAGGTAAAAGGAAAAGTGATGAATATTGTTATATAAGCATATAATTAAAAAAAATTAAAAAAGAAACAGGTTCTTTCAGGGACTTCAATATTGCACTTTAATAATTAATTTCTATATTTATTTTATTGCGCAAGGAATAATTCTAATTTTTGAAATTTTTATTTGAAAGTTGAAAAATAATAATTAAATCAAATTTATATTTAAAACTCATTAAACATTATTTTTTCTTTTTCTACAATAACAGAAATTTAATGATATCATAATAACATAATAATTTATGAAATATTAAAATAAATAAGTTGCTTGAATATAATAATGAAAATATGTATAATAATAAGTAATTTATTTATCAAGTTTTACCAATGATTTTTTATTATTTTATTTTATTTATTTGTTAATCTCATGTTACATTTTAATTTAGTTACATTCATAATTTACTCAGCCAATCATTCAATTCATTCACGCGAAATATGTTCTGCCTCGGGCTGAGCGCCTGCGTCGACAGCAGAGCAAGCATCGCGACCGGCGAAAAAGCAAACAACAAAAGCAAAACAATAGCACAGCAACAGCGAAAACAACAACATCGCTGACTAGTTCAAGTTCAATGCAATCGCAAAGCAGAAACCTACCACAACAAAATAACAGCTAACAGCGCCCAACAATGTGCAAAAACCTACCATAACAAATCAACAGCTAACAGAGCCATATTCTGTAGACTGGTAGCAGCGCTCAGAAAGAGCCAAAGTACTATCTACTTTAATTCTCTCTGTACAGCGCTGTTCGATTTTAACAGCAACGCTGTTACTTTTTTAAAACGCTGTTAGGTTCTTACATCGCATCGCTGTTACAGCTGTAAGCAGTCGGGTCTGTTACCGCTCTTAACAGTCGCCGCTTTTGCCGTCAAGACTGGCTAGTTGTTACAACTGTAAACAGTAGACACTGCAGCTGCCGACATCAGAAGACGTAACATAATCGTTTACAGTCATGTGGTCGCGACGTCAATTCCGACGAGGATTTGTCTGCAGCCGCTTAGTCTGTCGCGGAAACTGAAACAATTCGGACGCGAGGCGTGCAAGTTTAACGATATATCGGAACAGTAACTGATTCAGAATTTTGATTTTACATAGAGCTAACATTGCATATTGTGTTGAAATTACATTCGCATGTGTATTGTGAAGTGTGAGTCTGATAATAAAGAAATTGAATAATATCAAAAAAGTTTTAAAAACTGTGTTAAAATATGCTTGTATACATATATAAATGTACATTTTAAAACAGCGCGTAAAATACCTTAAAGCATAACATTGTTATAAAGAACAAAAACTTTGTGATTTATTTGGAAGAAATAAAAAGATTAAGATTAAGATTAAAACGTTGAAGTACTTTAAAATATATGTATGTGCTTTTATAAATTGCATAATATAAAATACTTCAAATGATACACAACAAAATTTTAAAATAATATTTCAATTTAACGATTTTTATTAAAACCAAAGTGAGTAAATAACCAAAAAAAAAACACAAACACTTAAACTATTTAACTTAAAATTACTTTAGGCGCAAATTTAGAAGCTTTTGAAAATATTAATAAATTTATGGTATATATAACTTGATAAAAATAAGTGAAAAAGTTAAAGTAAGTGGGCAAACTTTAATAAATATAAATAAGAATAATCAAATAAGTTATTTCATTCTCGCATAATACAATAAAAAAAACACAGTATATATTCGAAATGTATTTATAAAATACTAAAGTTTTTTCAGCTTAACTTAAAAATTATGTTTTCCTTGAGCAAATTTTGAAACAGCTTTAAACTTTTTTGGCGTTTAGCTTAATCGATTTTTAAGACAATTTCGGCATCTTATTTTTTGTGATACATTTAATGCGAATTGAATAACAATTGAATGTAGCCCATTGCCATTTACCAAAATTATTTTATGGACTTAAAGAAAAAAAACAAAAACAAAAAGTGCATCAAATAAATGGTGCAAAACATTTCGCCTTCCGGCCGCGGGCATATTATGAGCATATTTGTTATTCATATCGAGCTCGGGCCGTGGTTGTTAGCAAAATTTTGGCTCATGTTTTTTTATTATTGTTTATTTTTAGCGATGAATCGTGCAAAATAACAACTTGTGCAACACGGCGTATGTGTGATTTTAGTATTTGCACAAAGCGTAAGACTATGGAAACAATGTAAATTCAAAACAGCAGCAAAATAATATTTGTACAACAATATATGCATATGATATATACGGACTTCTAAGTGGAAGAGCGCATTTCAATTATAGCTGCAGGCCAAAAAGTCCAGTGAAATTAAATGCAGCAAACGAAGTGAAAGTCGCCCGAGTTCAAAGTTTGCCCATGCATAAGACTTCAAAGTCAAATTGCGCTTTGCATGTTAAATCATGTGAAAAACTAGCTATTCCAAGTGCTGAAATCAAAAGAACAAAACGAAAGCCAAGAAGCTGCCATGCAGAACAATGCTGGCACTAGCACAAAATAGTACATAAAAAGTGAGAGAAACTAACCCAAACGGAAAGTGAAATCGTCGTGAGACAAAGGACAAAGCCAGTGCGAGACGCACGTCACACGCAACTTGCAACGTGCAACGTGCAACGTGCAACGTACTGCGGCTACTGTCAGCAACAGAGACACCTAACAAGAAACAAAAACTTAAAGAATTTTTCGAATATTTGGTAAGTGACAATCTCAAAACCAAGTTTTTCAATTAATTTTCAACAATTTATGCATTTAAACTTTTTCAACAATTATTTATTAAAACTTTGCATTTTCACGTCGATTTTCAATTGCTCGAGCGCACATTTTGAGCTTATCTGCCACAGAAAATATAAATTTTTCTCTAGAATTTGCCCATCATCATGTGGCGACGGGTTGGCCGGGGTGGGCTGTTGGGGCACCTGCCGCAGGTGCAACTTCTTTTGGTTAGCTGTGCGTGTTTGGATTAGCAAATTTTGCTGTTATTTGCGTAACCTGCGAGAAAACACGATCCAGGACCACAAGAGACACATGTTGGTTCATTAAAGCCTATTCGTATCCTTACTCAGACCCACCTATTTTCAGGTGCTTATACACTGTTTGCCAAAAACGACAAGTGGGTGTATCTGACTCAAATTTTGTAAATGTGCATGCCATCACATATCTTTATTTTCGGTTGTCAAATTTCGTGTATAAAGTTATACGAAAATTTAATTATCGCTCAAAAATTTTACGGCTATTAAATTTAATTTATTTAGCCACTCATAATCTACATACACTTTATTCTGTTTTTACATAATTATTGGCTAGATGGAAAATTACTATGAGACCTTGTGAGATACAAAAAATAAAATAAAATAAAGTACAATATAAAATATTACAAAATTCTTGCCAGAGTTCACTTGAGAGTTTGATGTTTTTTCTATGCTAACATATTTTAAATCATTGAATATATTATTACAAATAAATGAAGTTTTGATAAATAGAAAATAATATCAGAAATTTATTAACATAAGTAAAGGAAACTAATATTAACAAATATATTAATAGGGCAATCGCTATTTAACAGGAAATACGCATAATAATCGATTGATGAGAAAAATATAAAGCGACGTTAAAATTTATAATTTGTGACGAGTAGGAATAAAAAAATTCAATTATCATAATATTTAAAATCGCATTAAAACAAATTTTTAAATAATTTTTTATTTAAAAACTGTGTTAAACAAATTCGTGTAAAAAGAGAATAAGGTGTATTTAGTTTATAAATATTTTTACTACACCCACTCGAATCCTTCTCACTAAAATTCAACACCTTTTTGAATGTATTTCTTTTAATATTCCGGCAACAGAGTATTTACCAGTCGTTTTTTTGGTTTTGACTTGTTTGACTTAACGGTTATTATGTGTATCATGTAACCAGCCCACAGTCTTGTACTTATGCTCTGCAGGGTTTCATATGTGGTCTATATTAAGCCGCATAAACGACCGTTTATACGTTGGCGAATATATATTTGTATGCACAGCGCCTTTTTAACTGTCGTACTTGTGCGATTTGAAAATATATATGTCTTTAAACAATAACAACCAATTTTTATTTTTTTTAAACGTAATTTGCCAAATTTATTCTAAGGCGGGACTTAAACATTTTATAATAAGAAAATATTCGCTGGTAATGACATTTTTTATTATTTTTGAACAAAAATTTGTTCAGCTTTTTTGATTGGTTGAATTGGTTGTTAAGTATAAATACATATTCTATATAACTACTTTTAAATTAATTTACTTTTTTTTAAAGTTCAAAGGTTTTTAATAGTAAAAATTAATTTGCATATGGTTTAACAAACTTACAAAATTTCGTAGCTAGGCCTTGGCAAACTATTAATTATTCATAATATTTGTTGTATGAAGGCCATAATTAAAAGCAAACCTTAATATATGTGTCACTATGTTAAAAAATGGGCCAACAGGGGCTAGACACGCAGGGGTAACCCCACAAATAATTTATGCACCAACTCACAGTAGAATACATATCTTTAATATCTTGTACGATTGGGAATATCTTGCTCTGCGTTCTCCCATTTCGCAACTTGGCCCAGCCCTTATTACCCATTTACGTAAGCCTCAGCAACAATCGCACCCGTGTTAGGAATTGAACAACAAGTTGGTGCCTAGATACTTCGGGCCAAAGCCAAAATTCTGAGAAATTGCTAAATAGCATTGAATTCGATTCAGAGACGTGCAAATTTTCTTAGAACTCTTGTCAACCCAAGCTCAATGAACTCTGATGCGCAGGCCTATTTTTATCTCCTTCGTTTTCTCATAGGAAAATTCATTGGGTATTCAAGCGGCTTACAAGTATTTGGGATAAGTAGAACTTAAAGCTGCTTAAACAATAGCTTAGCAACAGCGTAAGTTCTCAACTAAAAAATACCCTAAATAGGCTGTAAACGAGATATATATGAAAGCCAATGTGATTTCAACTGAACAGAACTTGAAATCGGAACGTGCACATTTCCGGCAATTTCCTGCCACCTGCCACTCCCCCTTTCAGCTTGATTTGGGCATTATCGACGGGTGTTATCGGCCGTTCGGCGGATGAAACCAAATGTAGCGTGGCTGACAAACATTGTCAACTTTGCTAGTTGCTCTTATTCACACCCTCTAATTGGATTTGCCCGCAAACCCACTCGAGTGCTGCTGCCTTTTAATGAAGCTCGTGGCCCCTTCCCGTCTCCACAGCCCCTCCCCGTGGAGTAATTGACTCATTTATTATAGATTGCGGTTCCCAATTTTGGCGCATTTCCTCGGGCAGTGAAAATAAATTGACTCCGCTTCCGTCCATCGAGACTTTTTTTTAATTTGCTCAAAGAAATCGTAATTAATAGTCGGCAATTAAATTATGAATTTAATATTTCGGGAATTAAGCGCAGTTATGAAAGTATATCTATTAAATAGGAACAGCTATTATTGTAGCTTAAAATTGATTTTCATCAATTATAACAGATCTGAAGCCCAAAATAGATTACTTTAATGCAGGTTACTTTGGAAAAAAAGAAAAAATGTTTGGTCATTCTTCAATAATACTCTCCAACCTTGACTTCAATTATTTTGCAGCTTAGCTTTTATTGAGCAACAAAATCCTTCTAAACTGATTGTTAATTGTTAAAAAAATAATTTTGAGCAGAAATTATTGAAACTGGAAAATGTAAGAATTAAATAAAAAATATTGTATAATAGATATTTATCAGAAAATACACAACTATAGTTATTCAAATTTATTTAAATTCGAGCAAACTGTATGAATCATAATTAAATAATTTTATTCTATCAGTTTAATCGGGATTATTTTAGATATCAGCTTCCAGATTATATTTTGCAAATGGAAAATCGACAAAAAAATATTTCTGACTTTCGAAACAGAAAGCTGCATTCGATGTAGCAGACTTAGGCTAAGTCTATAATTTAAGTAGAATATTTACCAGGCAGGACCTCTCTAATACCCGAATGCGATGTTTATAATTCAGCACAATAATAAAATAGCGTAATATACGGTAGCAACAACTCGGACTGGGATAGTTTTTATAGCATACTTTTGGGCATAGCTGAGTGATATTAAGCCCACAAAATAGTCAAGCTGGCTGCAGGGCGCAGGCGAAAGCAGGAAGCAAAAGCAAATCCCTTTTATTGCCACAGAAATCCGGCCCAAAGAGCGGAAGCGGAAATGCGTTGTTATGGCTGCACTGGCATATTGACTTGTGTGGCTGCCACAAAGTAGAATTTCAGAACTGCGAACTTGCAGCTGAGCGCTCGCTGCTTCGCTTTTATTGTCAGCTCGTCTTACGAAAATATTTTTCAGTAAATTTATCTCATTGCCCCTTGACGCCACCCTCAACCCCCACTCCAAACAACGGCCGTGCAACAACTTGCGCGCCTTAGAGCCCAAAAGAGCCGAATAGTCGAAGAACCCCAAACTTAGGTTAAGCATTGTTGCTTTGTCCGGTCTTCACTCAGCGCGCAGCTCTTGGAAAAGAGAGTTTAAAATGTATTAAAAAATTCCACAAGTGCAGCAAATCTTTTGCCGAAAACAACCGCGGCTACAATTTTCTTTAGTTTTGCAGGAATTTCCCATAAAGTATTTTCCTTTAGCTTTTTTCTTTGGAATATATTGTTAATATATAAATATATTTTGCATTTTAAATGAGCAAAATATAAACCACAAAGCCTTTATACCCATTTTCATGGGCTAGAAAAGAACATGCTGGGCCTGCATCAACATTTAATAGTAAGCATTAAGTGAGATGCAACTTATTAAATTAAAACGAGCCTTAAGCATTTCGATTTCATTGTGCATTCTGTAAAGGTAAAATTATATTATGCATAAGTTTAAACAAATGAATATGCTGAGTTTAATTTTTACATTTTCTATTTTATTTATTATGTTCATAATATTTTGTCGTGCATTTTTAATACAATAATTATTAAACCCATAGAAAATGTATTTCAATTAACATGGTCATATATGCAGGCAATACCTATTCAGTATATTTTACTAAGTATATGAGAATTGCGAAATTAAATATAAATATCACATATTTTTTTCATGCAAACAATTTGTGCACCTTTTTGAATTTTAAATACTTAACAAAACATATACATCCATTCTTGATCTGTGAGAGTTTTTACTATCTATATCTTCAGTTTTTGTACATGTTAATTTCTTATAAATGCGCAGCGCAAACAGCTCTTGGGATACATGTTACAAGTCCTTGAGTACATTCAACCCCTTTACCTGTTTACTCGTTTAGCTACTTTTAGCTTATTTTTTTTTTTTTTTTGGCTTACAAATGTGTTAAGCTAGAATAACATTTCCATATTATTTACTTGTGGCTGTTGCATATTTCAGTCGTGAATTATGCGCACGGGTGGAAGTTGATGGGGCCCCTCCTTGGGCCCCTAGGGAGGAGGGGCGCAAGACATTTGTATCGTTCTGATTTGCATATGCTTTGCATGGTAATGTGGGTGTGATACGAGCTGCTCGAACCCACCTTCCCACTGCTGCCTGCCCGCCCACCTGTGTGCCTTAATCTATTCTAATTTCCTTCCAGCTAAATGCCACATTAAATCAGTTTGGACCAGGTGACTTTTGGCCAATTGTTGGGCTCAATTCAAGCAACTATTTGGGGTTCAAAGGCCATCGATTTATCATATTTTGCCGCTCTTCTGCTTGTCTGTTTGTATAATGACCCAAATAAACATTTATTTTGCTGTTTTTGCTGCTGTTCTTTGCTTGGTTAACCCAGGTCCACAGTTCAAGTCCGACCGCAGAGCAAATGTATGCTATGTTTTTCTATGCTACTCGCATATTAATGAGCACTGGCCTGGGTCGTTGTGTGCGTGTGTGTGTGTGTGTGCGGGTGGCTCTACAACATAATAAACAGTAGATATTCATATGCGATTTTCTCGGCTTTTTATGTTTTTATTAACATTATTCGATCATTTTTGATATTGTTTAAACATCTTTTATCTTTTTAATTTTCTGAAATCTATTTTTTTCTTTACTTGATAAATTTTAAAGTTTTACCTATTTTTTAGTTTTATTGTAATTATGTCATTCTCTATTTTTCTTGACAAATTAGTTAAATATTTCAATGTAGAAATTTTTTCAATTTGCTTATTTTATTTATATATGATTAACATTTAACTATTTATTAGACTTATTTAAAATTACATTTAATTTTGTCTTTTATTATTCTGTTTGCATTCTCTGTTTACTTTTTTCTGTCCGCCTTTAAATAATGATTTTATTGGCTTATTCTATTGTAATTTCCGTTATAAATGCAAGACAAGTGTATTCAACTGTGTGTTGAGTACTCACACAACAATTTGTTCACTCGAAGCTTGCGTGCTGCGTTTAACAACTTGGCGTACACGCGGCGTATACGTAATGCAATTGGTCTGGCAGCCATAACAAATGGCAATGCACACATTTTATTTGTTCGGCATCTATTATTTAAACCATAATCAAAGCGCTGCCGATTTAAGCCTCGGATCAAGGTCAATCACTTGGGCCTTGACCGCCAAGTAGCCGCGGATCGCGTTAATGGCTTTTAAATATGCTTTAAGCCGCAACTTGGCAAATGAAGTTGCCGCAATTCGTTCATTAGGCGCTTTTTTTCACTCGGAGCACAATTTTAAGCTCATTTGCATGACTGCCAGTTGGGACTTCTAGCCCTAATTAGGTTCGCTGCGCAGCACGCAACAAGCGCAGACAACTAAAATTATGTCGAATAAAATGGTGCTGATTGTGGCAAGGGCAAATTGCAGTAGAAAGCAGCAGGTGTAAAGCTCATTTCGGCCATAGAAGTCAACGGAAATAACAGAAATAACCGAAATTCTCAACAATGGCCATGGGGCGTGGTCAGAGCTGGTGTGGGCTGGGGGCGGGATATGGCAAATCAGCTGGTTTATCAACCACAGCAAACGTCAAAACAATTTCCGGCAGCCAAACACGACAGCATTATGACGCCATCCTCGAGTCTGGGGCGAAAGTAACGGCTTTTGTTAGTCTTTTCTTTGGCTGCAACTTTGCCAAAAGTTGGCTCTTAAACAAAACTTGATAGTTATAAATACAGCATAAAATGTAAGAGACATTGGCTTGGCCAAACTACAAAAGCGAACGTTTCACAAAAAACTTTTCTGCATCTTACAAAAGTGCGCTTGCTAATTTAATGAATTATGAATTTATGTTTAGCAGTCTTACTAATATATATTCCTTTTAAAATTTTAACTTATTATATATTACTTTAATTTTAAATAATAACAATCAAAATAGTTATTTTTCTATATTTATTGCAGTATACATAATGTTCTTATATTTTAAGTTATAAGTTCGTGCAGAACAACAATTCATACTCTATTTAATTAATACTATTATTTAATTATTTTAATATAATGTATGCTATGATACAATTTTTTTATTTTTAAAGTGCAAACTGCACAAAAAATTGATCCTTTAAATTAAAATATTAAATCGCCTTATATTTTAGTTTACTAAATCTATTTATTGTGCACTTGGAATATTCTTTTATATCTGTGTGGTTTTTCAATATCTATAAAAACTCAAATATTTTCACATTCAATGGAAGAAATTTATTTAGCTCACTTTTAACATTTTCTACATTTCACGTGAAATTGTGGACGGCACCCCAACAACCACAAACTAGATTTTATTTAAATGTTTTCAATTCCAATTCATTTGACTAAGCGAAAAGATAAAACCAAAACCAAAACAAAAACCTTGTTCCGCCCAATAATTGATAGAGCAGTCAGAGCTGAACTGACAGCAAATCAAGTGATTCCAATTGGAATTCTGTTAAAATGTTGTTAGAGAAGTCTAAAACCAAACCAAAAAAGAACACATTTTTATACAGAAATTCAATGAATTTCAATGTGTGGCCAAATGAATAACGATTCACCGGACTGCAACTGGGCTGAATTGGGGATTAGGAGAATGGCACTAACAATTTTAGGGCTTTTGACAAAAGTGCAATTGGCAAGGCAGAGGCAATTTCGTGGGGCAAGGTGGCTGTGTGCATTCGCATTCGAAAACTATTGAATATTTACATATTCAGGAATTGTGATAAGCAGAGTTTGACATCAATTTAATATGCAACGTATTTGCTGAATTCTTTTCGAGCAGCTTAAGAGTGTGCCATGGACTGTAAGCTTCTTAAGAAATTCCTTTTACCTGACACATATTTGAATTGAATTGCCAAAGATGGTAAAACTGAGCAAATGACAAATTCCCCAAATTTCTCACAATTATTCTTTATTAAAACGCCACAAAAGCCGGCAAATTATTTATGAAAAATACTTTTTATGTAGAAAACCACAAGGGAACAATTAAACAATTAATTTACATCGTGAAATAAAGAAATAAAATATCACCTGAAATTCACTACAAGAGCAAGCGAGAGGAGAGTAAAATATGTGAAAAAGGTAAGAAAAATCGACAACAGCTGCCAACGTCTGGCAAGATAAATAAAATTTAAATAACTGCACGAAGCCAACAGAAACCTTTGTATACTGTTTTTAAGATATATAAAAATCAGACTTTAATAATGTAAATTTTATTAGAAATGCTCGCTGTACAAATATTTGAATTCCCCTCTTTGAGCGCTGTCAACCGCAAATTTGATTATTTTTAGTCAATTGACTCCTGCAAGGTTATAATAAAGTTGAAAGTGCCATAACGAGTGTGTGTTCAGTTGTTTGGCTGTGTGTGTGAGTGTGAGCTGCACTTAATGCCAGAGTCAGCGTTTATGCCAGAAGACAAAACAACAAAATGTTGGCAACCGGAAACGGAAACTCCCACATACATGTACACAGAGTCAAGTAAGCAAACTTGGCAATAGAATTGGGGTAATTCCTGGCGGGGCAGTCAGTTGGCAAAGCGTTTTTTATCCACATGGGAACTTTGTAAATCACAATTGTTTCTTGGTCGCTTTGGCATCAGTTTCAAGCAAAAACATAATCAGAAATATTGGTGCGCATTAAATAAAATACTTTTGGTCTTAATCCGAATGTATTTTTAAACTAAATAGAGAAGGAGTACGTATTAAGTTTTTGAAATACCTTTAAAAATATGCTAAGCAGTTATTTAATTTTTGTCATTAAATCGGTATATATATTGTTTTTAGTTGTTGTGCTGAAAATACATTTTTTTGAAATAATTTAATCAAGAAATAAAAGTGGTAGGTATTTCATGACTTTATTTTGTTTTATACAAATATAAAAAGATCAACAATAATAAAATTTGTTTAATTGTGGATGTACACCAATATAAAAATTGAAAATTATTTTTTAACAAAGTAATTAAAAATGAAAATGTGGGCAAAGTATATATTCTGCACATATTGTTTAACCTAACTATAACCATAAACTTGACCCTAAGAGAAAGCTTTTACATATTTTATAATAAACATAAACTTGTATTGTCAATGACTCCTTCAATAGAATTGATGGCTTACTCATTAGGCACCATAATAAACCAAATAACGAATTAAATGATTTGTTCACTTTGTTAATCAAGGCTAACAGTTTATCTCAAGTTTATTGAACACTTTGCAAGTATATTGATCGTTAAAACAAAATACCCTATAATGTAGGCGATAATTAAACGAGCCAAACGACTTAAGACGCGTTCAATTTTATAACCTAGCATATTTAGGCCCCTTCAGGAGTTTCATGCCGGCAAGGTGAACGAACTTGTGAATGCTCTTAGATTTGAGCTTTAATCATGATATTGGTCAGCGAATTCCCTCGGACACCAGATCAAAGAGTTCGACAAATTGAAATATAACTCTTTGGCATTCAGAAATGTGGCTGACCACAGTTTGGATGGGCTAAGAGATGCTTTAACAACTTTTATCCACTCCGCTGTCATTTGCATAACTCTTTTCAATTCGAATTGTGCAGTGAACAGGCAATTATCAATATATATTCTTTTCGAAGCTTAATCTCTTGAGTAATTTGCAAGTGTTGTCAGCTGCAAAAAAATATGATATATATCTGGGCGCTAGGACAGATCTTGCCCTGAACCCATACGCCAAAGGAGACAAATGTTTGGCTATAAATCTCGTTGCTCTTATACAAGCTCATAAATTTCGGTTAGTAAAATGGGGAAAAGGGAAAAACAACAAAACAGCAACAACTAAAATAACAACAAAGTGGCCATCGTAAAACCACCGGGCAAATCACATTTTGCGCTGTGGCTAAAAGTCTCTGGTGCATAAATTAAATTTAACGCTAAGGTGAAAATAACAACAACAAAAAGAAAGCAAAAAAATATATATATAGTATATAAAAAATTGAGTGCGTCGTGAAACAAAATCAATTTTCGCCCGCTAAAGCATTGCGAACAGTTAACAGATATTCCCAGAAGATGGCGCTAGCTGATAAAGTTATGGTTACTATGCGCATATGTGTGTGTGTGTGTGTGTGTGAGAGTGTGGAGCGTGTGCCTGGCACATGGTTAAAGGTGACGGCCAGAGGAGATGCCGCAAGGACAAATGATTATGATTGCAAGATAGCTGTGAATACAAAATGGCATATAGAGGTAAAGAGGGAGCGGGGGTGGGGGGGTGTAGGGTTGGCAGGTGTTCTGGATCAGCCCTTGCGGCAGATGTGCGCTTGACAGGTTTACGACACGATATTATTGACGCGATGATACCCTGCATATGAGTGTAGATCCTATTTGCAGCTGGAAATATATCAAAATATAAATGAAAGGGATGAAAATGAATCGTTATGTTAGAGTAGATGATACCCTATAAATAGAAGAATATAGGTGGAGAATGCCCGAAGGTAAACCAAGAAAGTAGTAGCCTGTTAGTACTCTATAAATATCACGCTAAAAGATACTCTATAATTGTTTGAGTAAATGATTTTATTATAATATATGAGTAGCGTAGTATTAAAAAGAGAATACCCCACAAATGAGAAAAAAGCCATTTGTTTATTTATGATTCTATTCGGTGCAGTTAATATCAATCACTCAATCAATCAAGATAAATGAATAAGGTGTAGACAACAAGATGATGTTATTTAAATGTAAGAACAATTTCCTGCATATGAGTTTATAAGACATAATAAATTTCGAAAAAAACAATTTAACCCGATTTAACACAAAAAGATAAAAGCGAAAAAAGTTAATAAAATAAATAAATAGCATATACAAAGAGCTTTGATTTTTGAGCAGCTTAAGATTATAATAAATTTGACTAACAACTAATAAAAAAATAAATAATAATAATAATAATCATAATAATAATAATAATACAATGAAATAATATTTAAAATCATAAATAATAAATTTTTAATTTAAAAGTGAACAATTTAAATTGATGAAAACAAATATACTTTAAAATAAAAGATTTCAAAGCAGACGTAAACCAAATTTGGCAAAATTCATTTAATTTTAAATCGATATCTCTCTTCACATATCAACAGGATATAAACGGCTGCAGAGACATTAAATATGCCTCGAGGGCTATCAGAAAGTGTTAAGACCAAACTAATTGAATGCGAAGGAGAAGAAGAAGACGACAGGCTTTCCACTGACAGCTCGAATGAAGCGTGAAAACTGAACGTGATATAATGGTTAAATGCGCACGCATTCAAGTGGGTTGGGCGGGGTCTTTTGGCTGTCGGGGCAAATGTGCCGACATTTGGCCAAAAACTTATCCATTACAGCCTTGTCAATCGCATTTGCCGCTTATCATTGCGGCAGCAGACATATCTAAATTTATGCATATGTATGTATGTGTATATATGCATGTATTACATTTTCATCTCGACCCGCGCACAGGGCGTATGCGTGACTTTATTGTCTTTTGTGCAAATTGTTTAGCATTAATGTGCGACATTTGCAATTTGATTAGCGCCAACGACAAGGACAACACCACACTCCTCGCGTCCCTTTCCATCTCACAGTCGCTGGCGTGGCAACGCCTGCGTTATGGGTTTTATGGCTTTCGTCTCGTCAAAGTTCGTTTAGTTCCCGGCCAAGTTGCAGACGCCTCGCAGCATAATGAATTGGCCAACAGTTGTTTATTATTTTCACTGTTTTTTTTTTGTTTCTTTGCTCTTGAAGTATTTGATTAATTTTCTTTTGAGTAAAGCTGAAAAAGTTTTATTTGCAGCCCCATCTGATCATCATTGTCATCATAATTACATTGTAATATTTATTCAAGCGTTGGCCGAAACCTTAGCCTGAGCTTGATAAATGGCCTGGGAGAAATCTCTCAAGGTCCAAGGACCATTGCTTGTGCCTAATTAATGAGTTTCATATTTCGTATGGCCAACACGCCTATTAATATGCTAGACAATGGCCAATAGTTGGCCCGTGGCCAGAACAACACACGAGCATCACTTCAGCTTGCCTCAGAACATGATGAATCCCTCGACTATTCCACGTCTAACCTTTAATTAAGGTCGGAACTTGTGCACGGCTTTGTTCAATTCATTTGCTGCAAATGAGCTAACGCCAGAAATGAATATTGAAAACTACAGCTTATTCTATTCATACTTTTACTAGGTATTAAGGTCTATATTTAGTTTTTCTCTATATACAATAATTTATTTTGGTATATGAATTAATTATGCAGAGTGAAATTCAGAAAAAAAATACAAATCATAAATTTTTCTCCGTTAAATTTCAAACAATAACTATATTAAAGGGAATACAGTTTAAAATTAAGAAACCTTTTTTTTGAGAGTCCGCCTGGGACTAATTGAATAAATGAAGGCAATCAATATGTTTATAGTATATTTGAAAACTAATAATAATTTAAATAAAGAAGGAAAGGGAATACAAAAATATTGCACTGCATTCGAAAAGGCCACACAAAGAAATAACTATTTAATTAAAGAAAAAGAATGTAACTTTGGCGTGCCAAATGATTAAGATTTATCTTTCTTAGGACTGCTTTATAATGTAGAAATCCGATTTAGCGAACATCTATAAATTACCGCACCTCTGCAATAATAAAAATGAGAGACTAGTTTGCACAGACAGACAGATATAGATAGATATAGATGCTAAGAAATGCGGCCATATGACATCAGCCACAGCTTTTTATTTTTTAACATTTTATTTTTTAACAGATTAAGCAAAATAAACATCAAATAAATAAGACCTCATGACTATTTGTCCACCACAACGGCACTATTATTTTTAAATAAAATCACAAGTTTAATTACACTTTAAATGGGAGTGTAATTTAATGATAGTAAATAAGAATCATGCAGTTCGTAAAATTCACACACACACACACGCACACACACACACAGGCTGGCTGGCTGTCTTGGCGCTGCTGGGAAGCCACAGCAATTAAATTGCAATCCAAGTGAAAATTTTCAAAGACCACAAAACTGAGGCAACTATAATAAGAGCAACAACAAAAGCGTTAGACATCTGCCACTTGGCGTTATTTGCGTAAACAAAAGGACAAGGCAAATGTCAGCAATTGTCAGTTGAGGGAGGAGGAGGCGGCGGAGGAGGCGGCGGAGGAGGGGGCGGGGAGGGGGCGGGCAGGGGAAGGCGTGTGCCACAATCTCAGCCTGTTGAGTGTGTTGGTCGTGACATTGCCCTCGGCAGCCTCAGCACTCGATAATTAAAATGTTGCCCTTGGATGGTGGGTCACACGCCTCTGACCCACAGACTTGACCCTCAACATAAATCTTGTTTTTTGCCGATGCATTTATCAAACGAATCGCATGCAAATAAATTTCAAATGCAATTTTTTTGATGCTATTCATGCACATGGGTACCAAAGTAAGCCGGAAACGCTGCAAGTTCGCTGTGTGCAATAGACTGCGCAATAAATCTCGGTTTGAAAAAAAAGACAACAGCTCAATGCGCAGACCAAAAAGTGTTGCCTACTTTGCAGCGTCTGGGGATGTTTCAATGTTGGCTGTGGGAATCGAATTCAAAGCTTCCGTTTTCGTTAGACTTTGAGTTATTACCGTATTATTAACTACTTATATAAATAGATCCATTTGAAGTTGTGTTTGTACTGAGAGTGCTGGGCTGCTTATTCCTCTAGGAAGGAGGTTTGAAAAATTCATTTTGCATGCGTGGAGAATACTGTTAATTGTTAATACAAGACCGGAATATGGTATTCAATTTGAGACAATTATCTACCAAACTTGCATTATTATTTAAAATTTTGTTTTTCTTTTAGTTTAAAATATAAAGCTTAAAGATTTTTAATAGAATGTGCATAGAAGTGCATTTTTATTATTTCCCATTGATAACCTAAAGTTTAAATAGCTTACATTTAATGGAAATTATATGCAAATAATTATAATTTCTAGAAGCTTTCTAATATTCACACAGGAAGTAGGAATTTCAATAATATAATTACAATAATATAAATAAATTATAATAACGATTAAACACAACAATTATAGACTGTTAAATGTTGGCTTATATATTTATATAATCTTAGAAGCGTTTTTTATATGAAACTCAGACCATGGATTATTGAAAAGGATTATAATATCTAGCGACCACTTTTGAGATATAATATAATATAATATAATATAAATCACCCCCTCGTTCGACCCTAAAATGATGAAAGAAAAAAGTGGAATAAAATTGTACGTTGAGTTTGTCGCTATTTTGTTTGTTGTTTTTAAATCCGCGTTGCCTTTGGCCACTAGCGTACAATAAATTCGCGGCAGCTTTAAGGTAACTCGAAATGGAAATTAAATGAGAAATGTCGATAAAGACGTTTGCCAACTGCCGTTTGCCATTTGAGCCATATAAATTGCAGTGGCGCCCATAAATATGCAACACGAGCCACGCTCGACATCGCCGCTGGCGTTTCGCAATTCGAATGCACAAATTGGCCAGTCGCACGTTGGCAATTTGTTGGCCAAGTTCTTGGGATAAATTGGCATCCAGTTGCAATAGGAAAAGCGATGCCAATGACACTTACAGCATGCAACGAATCGTTGCCACAAACAAACTGCAACTTCTGCTGCTGCATGCATTTTTCTGAGCGCAAGGTCAAAAGATGTAACCTGCTCGAGGTGCGAAGACGGCGCCACGCATCCCTTTTCCCCCGCAAGTAGCCTTGGACAATGGAAATTCGTAAGCAGCTTACAGGACGAGCACAAAAGCTTCAGACGCGTCAGCTGCTTAAATATTTGATGCTCAGAAGCCCAAGAGCCTGAAAGATATGCCACTAATTGGTAACTGAAAACACCTACAAAAGGGGCCTTAAATTTCAAGTCATTTAATTAGTATGCATATAAAATCCATTTCTCTTTCAGTTCATATGAATTAATTATTCGAGATGATTCCGCGCTTTTTATGAAAGAGCCTGAAAAATTCGTTATCGAAATTCACTATTGAAATATATATATATACGTATATAAAAATTCAGCACGATTGCTGGCCCTCTAGTTCTGGGAATCACAGCCTTATTCCAACGATTCGAGCGAGCTTTCTCCGAAATTCCGTAATGGAAACGATTAAATCGTTCTGGTGTGGTAAAATTCTTCGAAATTTACTTTTCGACGGTGAACAACTTTTGACTCAAAGGAAAAACTCATTGAATTTTAACTTTTTATAGGTAGATGAAGTACATCAAAGTTTTCGACTAGCAAAAAATCAGTATCTGGTTATAAACTGATTATGTCAAGTACCGGGAAAACATTGAAAGAGATTTACTTAATAGTGCGTTGTGTGTTATTTTGTTAACATTTTTTTATAATTAAAATGTAAATGAAATATATGTCATATTTAGGTAAAAATTATACACAGTCTGTTAATTATAAATACATAAATAGAAATAAAGATATGAATATTAAATAGAACGATGAACTCAAAGAGTATAAAAGCCAGAATTACCAACACTTGTATAACATTTACATAAAATTCTACTTAGTTAATTAAAAACTATTTTCTACTTCCCAAGTCTAAAGAGCTCGACTATTTTCAACTATATTCTTCTTTTCTAGACGTTTTAATTCACTCTACAACCGCATTCTTGCATGCTTTAGAGTACACTTAGCTGCCTCGATCTTTGCAGAAACAAATGAATGCATACGAGTTTCAGATGGCCGCACGCACAAGGGCACACAGTGTAGAGAGCCCTTTTCAGTGCCAACAATTGCATTACATTTTGGCTGGCAAGCCAAAAACCGGCAGTGTAAATCAAAGTTATCATGAAGGGTTGCCACCCCCGCACAGTCTGAAGTGCAGAGTTGACAGTCCAGTTTTGCCTTCTGCTCGCCCATGTCTGGTGCCATTTTCGGTTCTTGTTTTTCAGCCTCTGTCCTTTTGCCTTTTTTTTGGGGGGAGGGGCAGCATATTTCACTTGATGTACACAGCACAGAGAACACTCAATTGCCAGTTAATGTCCGTACTTCAGCACAATTTACGCAAAGATGGCGAACGCAAAAGATACGTCCTGCAGTGTGGGAACTGTTGGCAACTGCGGCAGCGACCGACAACAACGCCAAAAACAACAACTGCCCAACATTTTGTTACAATTTGTAATGAGTTTTTTTTCTGTTTTTTTCTTGTTATCGTGCAGAAGAAAATTGCACAAGTTGTTCGCCATTTCGTGTGCAGTTTTTGCGTGATTTTTGCGCATTTAAAGTCGGCAAAATTACAGTGAAAATTGGACAAATGCAAATTCGTGGAAATGTTGGGCTGTTACGAAGACAAAAACCCCTGCCAACAAGTCAATAACAAGAATAACTGTTTCTCATCAAGTTGTTTACCAACACCAGGCAGATGGAATTCACTGTAAAATTATCATTGCTTTAACATTATTTACTTTTTTTGGATGGTAGGAGATAAAGTAAATCTTTAATCATTTTTACAGACCTTTCTTTTTGCTGCACTTTCTAAGTGAAAATGTTTTTTGTGGACCCTTTTTTGAGCAGGCATAAAATATTTATTGCTATTATCAATTTTATGTTAAAATATAAATTTTTTAAAATTTTAGAAAATTAAGAGCCTTAATTATCTGTTGATTTTTATATTTATAATTTTATTAAAAACAGAAAAACTTTTGTTATTTCATATTTAAAAGAAAATTTTGTTTTATTTATTTTATTTATTTTCAACATATACATATGAACATATTTAAAATTTTAAAATTTAAAGGACCCTTTTTATGTATATTTTTGAGATATTAAAATATTATTATATATTAATTATCAGTAACTCTGATTCAAGCCATACAAAAATATATTAATTCAGGCTTATAATGTATTTTAAAAAAATTGCACTTTCAAGGATTCATTCTTCAACAGTATTCACTGTAAGCCCACAAAAAATGTCTTTGGCTTTTAATTTAAACTCAGATTTCTGGCAGAGCTTGCAGTATCTGTTTTTTTTTTTCTTTGGCATTGTTGGACTGCATTTAAAATATTCTTCTTCACTGACTGAACACCCAACATCCTCTTTTCCCTAAGTACCGAATTCGGTTGACATATGTATATGTTGCAGACTCTTGGCAGTTGCAAGTTTGGTGCAAGTTTTCATTGCGCTTGCAGCTGCTTTTTAATTAAATCAGAATCAGGCAAATCAATTTGCCTGGTTTAACTCGGGCGAATGTCAGCTTTCATTTGCCGAGCAGCTTAGTTGTGCGGCATGAAACCCCGCACAACGCCGCACCTCTTGGCTCATTAAAGCGTCAAGAGACTTCCGTTGCGGAAGCCGGCATCATTGCCACCGAGAGCAAGCCCCGCAGACAAACTATTTAGCTAAGCCAGGTGCTTAGGCTGCAGCTCGAGTAGCTGGCTGTGACATCCTTGAGGCAACTCTATGTCTAACCAAGTATCCTGGCATTAAGTCCCCAGCATTTACGACTTGCCAATTCACTTAGCTTGTTTAGTTTCAGACATTTGTCGTTTGTTGCTGTCACACAACTGGCAAAAACCACTTTGAAATGTCTTTCGATGCGAATTGTTGTTGGCTTTTCGACTAACGGAATTAGTTAATGGTGCTTCTTCTGGCACTTAGCAACACTGTTGAGCCTTTTAGCCTGCATACAAATATGATTTAACAACTGCTGTTTTTGTCCATTGGCGTGGGCAAACAATTTGCGGCTGAAAAACATAAGGTAAATATACATTTGATATTTCAGCCAATTCGAATGCATGCCCAAAGATACAAATGGGAGATGGGAGATGATAGAAACGGATACAATATACATAGAATATATAGATACAAGATATAGATACTTTATTCTGATTCAGATACAAGTGGCGTTTGGAAATAAACAGACACTTGCAAGATACATATACAAGTGTAAGATACAGATACAACGGCATTGACATGGGCAAATACGGAAATAATATTAAAAAAAGAAAAGCAAGATACAAGTTCAAGATACAGATACAAATACAAGTTACTCATACAGATCAAACATTCATATACAAGGTAATAATATAAATACTTATACATAGAATGTACAGATACAGGTTTAAGATACAGCTGCAATATACAGCTGGAGATAAAAACAAAATATCGATTCTTGAAATGTGCGCTTCCGTATAATATGCATAAAGTTAAGATATAAAAAATAAAAAACTCACACAAAAAATTGTATTTTATTTGCAAGCAACAAATTTAATAAAAGACCCTCGCAGGCATTTATATATATATACACAAACCGCTATAAAAAATATCCTGTTAATGACAATTGTAAACACTCAAAATAATCAAAATTAAAAAGCGCGTGAAAAACTAATGTAAATATAAAAAAGATGGAAAACAAACGTTAAAATGCTGATACACAAACCGGGCAAAAAGCATTTCTGCGAAAAGAATCATAAAAAGTGAACGTAAATAAAATAAAAAACATTCGAGCTGTAAATGCGCTTCAGAGTAAATTCAAATACACTTTTTCATGGGAAATTCGGTTATAAAATGACATTTTTTATGGGATTTGTTTTATTTAAATATGTAAGAAAATGTAAGGATTAATTCGAATGCTTTCATTTAAATACACTCTACAAAAACATTTTTAAATTAATATAATATTATAATGCATACGATAAAATCAAATTAGTGTCCTCAACTAGTTAGATATAATGTGGTTGATATAATTCGGTAGCATTAACCAGATTTTATTTTCTTTTTATATTATATTATATATAAAAAAATTTCAGTGTATATTTATTTTATTCGAAGCAAAAAAAAAATTTCCTCAGATATTTTATTCATGACACAACTTGTGAAAACTCTTTTTGCACGCAGTTCGACAATTTGCACACCAATTCAAAAATATGTGGGAAATGGACAGACCTGCTTTTTTATTTTTTATAATTGCTGACAATTTCATGATCCTGATTGCAAGCATGCAACCAATTCGAGCAAAAACAGAAATAAAAAATGAAAATGTTTAAAAACCAATTCTCTTGTATTTCTTTTGCAATTATTAAAATTTGACGTGTCCCAGAGTGCATTTTTAATTTTAAAATGAGAACATGCAGAGCTGTGAGATTAATTTGAAAACAATAAAAAATGTTACTTTAATTTGTAAAGTAAAATGTTCATGTTATATTTTTATCAGTTAATATTTTTACAGGTTGTAAATAGAAAAGCTAATAAACAATTTAATCCAAAAGTTGCTGGATAAAATTTTTTAATATCGTAATTAATTATGAATTGATTAATTCATTTATTATTTATTTATTCTATTATCGGTTGTTTTTCACTCCTAACAACAAAACTTCAGGCAAATTTTGCAGCTTTACCAAAAAGAAAAGTAAACAAATTATTAGTAGGTTTTTTGTTACACAAAAGGTATGTGTTTTTTACGCTTTTTAACACATATAAAAAATATTCCATTTAAAGTGTTGAGTGAAAACAAGTGGGTGTTTTGTACAACTCTTGAATTCAAGTCTAAAGCGTGAGAAGCGCCTGCGAAAATTCGCTGTCTTTTTATACTTTGTGTGTTGCATAACAAGCTGCATGAGGCAAGCAAAAAAGTGCACTAGGCTGTTGAATGTATGCTGTGTGTAGCACACACATACACACGCACACCTGGCGTGGCAATATGCAAGCTCAAACAGCATGTAATATCACTTAGAGGCAAACTAATCCCAACGCCTGCCACTGCCACAGCCAGCTGCAGTCGTGACTCTTCACTAAGCCCAAACAACTTGCAACAGGACTCGACTCGAGCCGAGCAGAGTCAACGCCTGTTGTGCTTAGCCGCCTTACCTTGCCGCACTCGAGTCTTCTCGAACAGCTGCATTTGACATTAGTTGACAGTTTGGTTTGGGGCTGGTTATTTGTTAAGGGCTCGGCTGTGGAGTGGCCGTGGGAACTTGAGAACTTGTCGGTTGTGTTTAAGCCAAACATTGATGAACAAACTGCAGCTATTCGGCATCAGCATCAGCACCGGTATCGGCATCGGCATCGGAATGCTTATTAGATGCCACTGGCAGCTGTGGCAACCAGATACCAGAGTACCAGCATGTGGTAATCCCCGTCTTTAGCATATGCTGCCACTGAAGAGATAAACAAAAGGCATTGAATAAGGTAGTACGGGTACATTGCATTTGGCATTGGCAAGACATTTGCCTAACGTACCGTATTTGGCATTCATATATGGCATTTAATCGGATAATGTTTGTATAGGACCAGCTCAGTCGATAGAACCTATTGGTCCAATATCTGCCTATTCCAACTGCCAACTATCGTTACAGCAATTGATCAATGGGGTTTTAGATATCTATTATATTTATGTGCGTCTTATCAATTAAATTCTTGTATGCCAAAATATTTTATTTTTTATTTAACATTCACCTGCCTAACAGCCCGATTTTTTATGCTTTAAATATAATATATTTTATAAAATGTCATCCGTTTAAAAAAACAATTTTTTCTTGACATCGTTTTAAAAGAAATGTAGTCAGTGAGAATTTTTAATATGTTTTATATAAATATACCTTGTAATTATAAGCTTAATCCTTTTATATAATACAACAGTAAATTTCGATAGCAAAAATAATAACTAATAAATGAAAATAAAGCTGAATTGTTTTAAATAAATACTAATTCGCCAATTTGATTTTCTGATAAAATTAACACTAATACAAATAAATAAATTACTCAAATAAAATTATAGTTAGAATAATAATTGGAATTGTTTAGTTTTTAATTGCATTTACTGATTTTTTTTACAACAGAATTTATTCGGCAGAACACAAAGTTTTACGTGGAAAAAAAACTGAAATAAATATTTACCTAACGGACTTAACCAAAAAAAAGTAAATGCATTTAGTCACTGCGAGGGCTGTTCAGTAAGTTCAAGAGTCCTTTGTTGGCCGCATTCAGCTGTGTCAGCCTCATTAATTATAATTTCAGGCAATTAAGTGTTACCTTTAATTGCAGTTCTTGCTGTTTGACCCACATTAGGGTCCTGGCAGCCGCAGACACGTTGAGGCAACTTTTCCTGCAGCCTTTGCAATTGCCGACAAAGTGCATTGGTGAATGGATTGAAAAAGTGGGCGGCAGGGGTGGGCGTGTTGCAAAGCTAAAAACTTTGTTTGCGACGCTTCATTCTGTATTTGATTGCCACTTCGGGCTATTATTTGGCTTTGCACTCAGCTTGTTTTTGTGCTTTGTTTCTCTCTTTGCCTTTAATTGAGCTTAAGAACAAAAACGTTGAACAACATTTATGAGTTTCTATTGGCACGTGGAACAATCCGGGTATTTTTTCATTGAACTGTTTGATAAGCAGCTCAGTTGGTGATAAGAGATGCCACAAAGCTTACCAAAGTTTTGAGTTCTAATTTAATTCAATACTTATACGAGCTTTGTGACTTATTAACTTGATCTGTCAAAACAATGACATTAATTCCAAGGGCTTTTGACTTTTTATTGTTCCTGAAGCTGAAACAATTTGCAGAGCTTGACAAGAATTATCCGCAAATATTATTACGGTAATAATAATACCAATTTAATATTGTATCTTAAAGAAGTATAACACTAAAAACAGTCATCATAATAAATATTAATATTTCTTGTTATATTTTATAAATAATAGTCTTTGATGAAGGCTCGTCAGGTCCGACTGTGTTATCCTGGCTCCTGTGTCCTTTGACATATCACGAATCCTACCATATTTACTTAGCTTTTTTTGGTTGACACGTGGATCTTCTTATTTTCTTTCTATACTCAATGCAATTAAGCTTGATGAAGAAAATCGTGACTCTGTCGACAGTCTTAATTTTCCGCCGGCTTTTTCCATCTCTCTATATTTTTTTAGATGTCTCTCTTTCTCCCTCTGTTCATCAGTTTGAATTTTCTTTTTAATTAAGCTGACTTAAATAATGAGCTTAATTGAAACATTTGTGTAACAATAAGCAGCCCACACGCCTGATCAAAATAATTAAATAAATAAATAATAAGGTACATGACTGACGAATTAATACCCTTGCAAAAAAATGCAAAACTGTTTTTGTTTGATTTCAGCTAAAAAATATAAATAGTTTCTCTAGATATTCAAACAACTTTGCTGCTGTTGTAATATTTGCGTACAGGCTATTAAAGGGCTTATATTTTTTATGCAGGGATATTTTTTAAGCTCTCTCTTTTTTTTGCCTTTCGCTCTCATATTCTTTACATAGCTCTTTGTTAATTTTTTTCTTCTTCCGCTCATTTTTCCCAATTTCAATATGAAACACGTCTCGCTGCTAATTGTGCGAGTGCATCTAGTGCAGGTAGACTCCTCCGCTTGCCCTTCACCTTTCCCAATCCATATCCGAGTCCCGTCTCAGCCCCTCTGTCACCCAGCAAGGATGCTGTGATTATTGCCCACTTCACCGTTTGTCTCCCTTTGTGTACGTGCTCTAATTAATAAGGACTCGTGTAATTTTGTACTCATGTGTTGCGACACACACACACCAATACACACACCAACAACACTCAAACTGAACATCAGCAAAAATAGCTATCAAGTAATTAAAGCCCTGTTGAATCGTCATGCGCATCAAACACGCACGACTTGGGGCTTTATAATATGCCCAATGTTAATATGAAACTTTAGTCAGGGTTTGGGGGAAACGGGGATGGTAAACAGTCAAAAATAAAACACAAATATTTAGACTGCGGGATTTTAGTTATATAGACACTTAAAATAAATAGCCGTAATTAGCTGTTAATAATGTCTGAAATTGTTAGCTTAAATACTTGATGTGTGTGAACTATGCTTATGCCCTGTATTTAGCTGTAGACTGAAAGGGATCTTTGCTGAAAAAGCTCAGGTATGGAATCTTATGCGCTTGTTGTATTTATTTTTTATTTTTCTGCCCCATCAGCTAAACTTTCTTATACATGTAGATGTATATTTATATTCGAGCTATTTTTTCTTTCTAAATCTAAAAGATGATTAGCGGCTGAATTATAGACATTGGAGTTATGTAAACATTTTTTAAGAATGTTTAAGACCTGCTTACAGGGTATTTTAGAGATTACCAATGTATTCATGCTGTTGCGATTTGCTTTAGCTAAATTGGCAGAAATATTATTTGATATGTTTTAAATCTTGGTGCAGAGCATCTGAATTGTGTTTTTGGAAATTGCCGAATTTGCAAATTATATTAATGTTGTTAAACTAAGGAATTTTCCCTTGAAGTACGAATAACTTTTAAGTTAATTCAGATCTTGGTATATTTAAAAACTCCTGAGATAAATAAAAAGATACCTATCTACCACCGTGTAGAGGAGTTTTTTATTAAGTTATATTTAAGCTCAAGTATTTCACACACGTATTTTAATAAAATTGCGCAAAAAATAATTAAATTTGAATTTGAGAAAACGAAACCATTTCGCTCAGCGTATATAACAAATCCCCCGTTCTCAGTCTGTGCCTTATTTTGAGCACAAATATTATTTGATCTGTTTTAAATCTTGGTGCAGAGCATCTGAATTGTGGTTTTCGAAATTGCCGAATTTGCAAATTATATTAATGTTGTTGAACTAAGGAATTTTCCCTTGAAGTACGAATAACTTTTAAGTTAATTCAGATCTTGGTATATTTAAAAACTCCTGAGATAAATAAAAAGATACCTATCTACCACCGTGTAGAGGAGTTTTTTATTAAGTTATATTTAAGCTCAAGTATTTCACACACGTATTTTAATATAATTGCGCAAAAAATAATTAAATTTGAATTTGAGAAAACGAAACCATTTCGCTCAGCGTATATAATAAAGCCCCCGTTCTCAGTCTGTGCCTTATTTTGAGCTTGACATTAAAATTCCGTGTAAAATGTTAATTTGTTGTTACTTCAGTACATTTTAATCAGCATTAAGTGCTGTGGTGGTTCTCGCTGGCTTCCGTCGGCAGTTGATTACCGCTAACTTTGCATCCACTTATTTAGCCCTCTCTCTCTCTCTCTGTCTGTCTCTTTTTAGCTGCGCTTATTGCAGCTGGAACGCATTATTAGCATTATGAGCGCTTCTTGCCTGCAGTGGACGTCGTCGTCGGCGTCCTGGCAGCGGCAGCGACGCCGGCTGCGTCGGCGGCGTCGACAGGAAGTGGAAGCAGAAGCAGAGCAGAGGCGGGCGCTTAAACAACTGCGCCACACAAACATATCAGCTTATGATGATAATGACGATAATGATGACAACGGCAACGCCGAGCATAATCAAAACAGCCTCGGCACAGCTACAAATTATGGCATTTCCGGCTTACAAGAGTGCCAACAGCAACAGCAACAACAACAACAACAACAACAACAACAAGCGGAACAAACCGCCCAACAACAGCTAACAACATGCATTCGCCCCCACGCGTTCCCATGGCTCTTCATGCCCCCGCTGCTGCTGCTCGTCCTCCTAGCTGACTGCTCCTTGTCGGCGCATGGAAACGACTCCAGCCTGGCACTCAACGCGAGCGGCCCGGAAATCGCATTATCCGTTAATGAGACAACAACCGCGTTGGCAGCACTGCCGGCAGCGACCACAGCTCTGGCCGTCAGCGAACTGACCGAGGCGGAGCGGAAGGAGCTGCAGGCGGAGGACGAGTACGCCGAAAACACCAGTGAATATATCTTCGATCGCACCGATGTGCGCGTCATATTCATCACGCTATATTCGATCGTCTTCTGCTGTTGCTTTTTCGGTGAGTGCCACATAACTGCCTATAAAATAACTTGTTTCATATTTTTATTTAACAAGTCTTTTGCTGATCCCCATAAAATGTAAGAAATTACAAGTTAGAAATATAATAAAAAAGTGTGTGTGACGACATTCAACTTAAGTTGTCCAACAAGAAGTATACGGAATAGTTAAAAAGTGCAAAAAATTCTTCTCATTGTCCATTATCATTTTCATGTTGGGAACAAATGGTTTTTTTCTAATTTGGGGGCGAGAGTATAAGTAGCCAAAAATTATTTGCGCGATTTTTCATGATTTTTCAATATGAATTAAAGATCAATTTTAAAGAATCAAGTTATTGCACAAACCCTGACCAAAATACTTTCAAACATGATAATCGGATCAGTTTTGGGAAAGTTATGCGAGTTTGAAATATGGGAGCTATGGCTCCGAGAATTCATTTTCGAAAATGTTTTTTTCAAAATTTAGAAATGCAAATTTACATTTTTTCCTATTGTGGTTGTTACAATTAGAATTAAAAACAACATTAAAACCGATTCTAAGGGGATCTTATTTTTGTCAGAAATCATGCCAAACTTTACTAAAATTTTGACATGTAAAGCTCTCGGATCCATAGACCCCACATATCAAACGCCCATAACTTTGTCAAAACTGAACCGATTTTCATGTTTGATGTCAATTTTTCCCTAATTTGTCCTCTAAGTTAATTCTGCATTTCAAGTGTATTGTTTATTTAAAATACAATTTATTGGATTTTTTGACAAAATAATCATGTCCATCCCCCCTTACTCATTTTCGAAAAATTTATTTTTCAAAATTTAGAAATGCAAATTTACATTTTGAATCGATTGTGGTTGTCACAATTAGTATACAAAACTACTTTAAAATCGATTCTGATGGGGCTAATTTTTTGTCCAAAATCATGCAAAATCTGAACCGATTTTCATATTTGTAAGCATATTTTTCATGGTTTGTCCTCTAGATTGATTCTGCATTGCAAATATATTCATTACTGAAAATACAATTTTTTCGATATTTGATAAAAAAATTAAACATTTACGAAAACGGACGGACGGACAGCAAGACGGACATTGCACAAACCCAATATAATCTGTTCACTTTGTGAACGAGTATAATGAAAGATATGTCTAATGTAATGAAATGTATTAACAGGTAGAGTACATGAGTTTTTACCAATAAATTAAAAAAAATGGTATATTCCATATATGTGCATATATTTTAAATGCAGAATAAATTTAGAGGACAAATCATGACCAAACTACCATCAAATATGAAAATCGTTTTAGTTTCGGCAAAGTTATGGAGAGTTATTGAAATATGGCGAAAAGCTTTCTAGCAGATTGCTTCATACTAAAAGTTTTCGATTCTCCATATGTAAGCAACCACATAATTTTGTTTATCGAGTACTTAATCGATTGCAAACTTCTTCTTTATTTATGAGCTGCATTTGTTCCTCAGGCAAGCTCTAGCACAACGGCTGGTTATGTCTAAAGATTGGATTGTTTATAACTTTGAATCCGTAATTCTTTCAGCTTCTGGCTTTCGCATTCATGCAGTTCCCAAGTGGGCAAAACAAAATTGACTATCTCGTGGCTGGTCCTGGCATTGATCCCAGTCCGGACATCCTGTTATATGTTCGTTTAGTTGTTTATTGTGGCTTCCCTTTTGTTGTCTTTTGCGTGCTCGCTTCTCGTTTTTCTGTCCGCTTTGGTGTCTCTGTTAACGGCACACTTGCCAATTACTCAGAACGGCTGCTATCCATAAAAAATGGCTACAGATACG
The DNA here is from genome assembly GCA_035043565.1 of Drosophila robusta. NCBI lineage: Eukaryota > Metazoa > Arthropoda > Insecta > Diptera > Drosophilidae > Drosophila > Drosophila robusta. The sequence goes on from JAWNMW010000378.1 coordinate 462,138, forward strand.
GTTAAGGACTAAAGGACTCTTCAGTGGCTTTTGTGGCTTGACCGCTTGACCGACTTTCAGCTTGTGGTTTGTTCAGCTCTTTTTTGCAGCTCAAAAGTTCAAAAGTTATTCATGTTGCGGTTTCTGTGCCGCTTACGTAAATTAGCAGAACTTTCGATTTGTTATTTTTGTTTTTTCTTATATTTTCACAAGCTTTAGACCAATAATGTAAAATACATTCTCGTCCAGTGCATAACACTTATTGATTACAATCAAATACAAAACCAAATCCATAACACGCTCAATTGCTTGTTATTTGGCATACTCTACCTAAGCATAGCACGATATGTCAGTCGTGGCTTTTTCTTTTTACTGTAAATATTTTTTGAGCCAAGAATGTTTACAATATAATTCATTTATTACCGATGCCTCCAAGTTTCCACATTCGTCTGCTTGGTTTAACTGATAAATCTGGGAGCTTTAGTCGGCTATTGTCTAATGAAATTCGATTATTTTTTAATTTGTTATTAGTTACATTGGTTCATTATTGAAATCGAGTATATCTTTAATATTGAAATATATAATAGAAAGTAAAATACTTCTGTTTTTGAAATGGAATGTGTTTTTTTGGGAAGATTATAGATATTTTTATACAATCTCTAAAAAAACAAGTTTTTCGCTTACTTTATTTTTTATATTTGAGCCCAAGTTTTTAAAACTGTTTGCTTCTTAAAAAAGTATTAAAAGTATTGTCCATTATAGAATATTGTTACAATACACACATATACGATTTATGCACATTATATAGTTATATATTATAATATTATAATATTAGTTACATATAAATTACTTAAATATGAAAAAAGTTGCTTAACAATGATTATAAATCTACTTAAACAAAATGAACTAAATATGCACTTATTATTATTTATATTTTCCTGATACGCTTTGGGTTCATATAATTATTGTTATTATTATTATATATATATTATATATTCAATTGCATAATAAATAGCCAATTTGAGGTGCCTTGTAATGTGAGGGTATCATTTGTTCGACATCGCATTGTTAATTGTTCCATCCATGTTTATTTTAACTGCTGTCTTAGTTAATTTGGTTAAGCTTAAAAGCAAATGCAATGCCATTAAATTAAGCGTTTTGTTTGCCGACGCGACGAGTGCAGCAAATGGTTGCTCCGGGCAGCGGGCCAGGGGTGCGGCAATTAGTGGCAAATGGAAAAACACAAACACACAAACGCACGCACGCACACACACACACCCACACGCTTGGGAAAATTGTCTCCGCCTGCTTGTGTAAAACGGCAACGAGCAAAGGGCAATAAAGTGCCGTGTCATCGCAGCAAGCAGCCAACAACAACAACAACAACAACAAGGGTTATGCAACTTGCAAATTTTATGGCCCAGTGTCTTACATGTTGGGACTCCGACAGAGCCTACCTACCTCTCTCGTTGTCCGAATATATGCTTGTTTGACCTTAAGCCAAATAAGTTGCTTACTTTTATTTGCCAGAAGAAGAAGCAGAAGAGACAGTGTCGAAAAGCAACCCAAAAACATAATTGATTCCGGTTGGCATCATTATTATAATCGGAGGGTAGCGGGCCTGTGGCTAAGCATTTAAAGTTAATGTGTCTGCAATTAAGCCCAGATCAACGAAATGGCCTAAATGACTAATTGTTGCAGTTATTTATATTGCAAATTCGAGGTTTTCGCACTCGCTTTTCTCCACAAATAAATATTGACATATGTACCTAACATTTAGCTGCAATTATAGCTAATTAATGGTGTAGAACTTTTATTATACTTCTAATTTAATTCCTAACAAACTAAATTAATCTATATATATATATTTAGACCAAAATACTTATTCAGTTTACATTAGTCTGGAAAGTACGTAAAGTTACATATTTATGTTTGTTTATATGTATAATTATAAATTAATTTAAATTATATAAAATGTGTACACATTTTTGTAACAATAAGCGGTATTGTAAGATAAAATATTCTGAAATATTTAATATTCTTAAGTTATTACTATTTTCTAAAAATTAAATTCGATTTATTTTGGAAAAGTATTTTTGCCCCTTTTATTTATTTATATCGGCTTATTATTTGAGGTCAAAAGATGTATAAAATATATAAAAGAAAAACTAATATAAATATTTAAAGGGATTTTCTTTAGGTAACTATTTATTTTATGTATTACTTAAGTTTTTATTATTTTTAACTTAATGATTATTATTATTCTTATGCTTTTTTCCTTAAGCTGAAATATGTTCAGAAACTAGATCTTAATATTATTTATTTAGCAACGACTGCAGATATTTATGAAAACTGATTTCCTTATATTTTCCAATATCCATTTTCAATCGGGAATTGTCTTGATTTCATTATTTTCTTGTATTCAAGTAAGTTGAAAACCTTGAACTGAGCCCTTGGCAGTGGGCTTCAACAGGGAATGCCAGCTGCTCGCTCTCTCTTGAATTACACTCCAAGGAATCCCTTGAGCTACAATTACAATAAGTTTCAACACCTACAGACTGCACACACACAAACAAACAGCCGCAAGAGCGTATGTCACCACAGGCAAATGCATTTGACTGGCCCAAACGCAGTTGGCCAACAATTGTGGCCAGAGCTGGCTGGAAATTGAGGCCCCTGCCGAAGGTCAAGGCGGAATGTTGGCCACTGTGGTTAATGCGGTAAGACGGCCCAAGGCGTTCAGAACTTTTGACACTAACTGAATGTGAAATACGAATATTAGATAATATTTGGAACACATTTAAAGTGCCACTGAAATCTGTTTTAATTGCATTGGACTACAACTGCAGTAATAGTGCCCTCTAAAATGCTTCAATTACATAATATGCAATATTACATCGTCCTCTCTCTTTCCCACTCTCTCTTTCTCTCTTACGAACCTCGTGCACATTGCGGTCTGGCGTGCATTCAAAAAGAAAAATATAAACACAAATATAATGTAAATTTTGAACAATTTGCTGAAACACCCGCTGCTGCTCGTAATAGCCCAAAACATTAATTAGAGCTCAGCCAAAAGCACATAAATTTTCCCACATATTATATATATATATATATATATATATATATATACATACAATTTCCGTGTATAAATATGCATTACCCAGCCTCATAATGCAACAACAGTAGCAGCAACAACAAGAGACAAAATATTTTATTTACATTTTGTTTTTCCCTTCTTTTTTTTATATTTTTTTTTATTTGGCCTCAAAAATATGTACGTGTTATTTGTTGGCACACGCATGACAGGCAAAGCAACAAATATTTTGTTCAACTGAAACTTTTTTAATTACTTCAAACAATTGCGAACTCACAACGGAACAAAGCCGTGCAAAATGTTCTCAAGGCTGAGACCCAGTCCGCCTCCCCCCTTACCCCCTACAGAAGGGGTTAGCCCAATGTGGAGTACGACCACGCCGGAGATCCGCTTGTTACATGGGTTGCGAAAGTTCTTTTTGTTTGCGCTTGTTTCATTTGTTCAAATACACATTAAACGAGTAAGAATGAAGAGAAAGCACCAAATAATCGCAACAAATTTAACAACTAATTTTAATTTATAAATAATAAAGTTTCCCATTCTGTTTGTGGCAACTGTAGACAGAACATTTTATCTTTCTTTCACGAAATTTAGCAAATTTAGCAAATTTAAGCATAATTTGTTACGGCTTTAGACAAATTGCATTTGCTTTCAAAAGGATTAATATACCCTGTAGACATAATGCAGTTGGAACATTATTAGCTCTTATGAAGATTTATATATATTATTTAATTATTATTTATTATTATTATACGTATAAACTGTAGATTAAGTTTATATAGAATTTGTAAATGCCAACAACAAATATTTAAAATTTTATAATAATTGTTCAGTTAACTCAAATGTAATTCAAACATTATTTTCTATGATGCAGAATATTGTAAAAGTCTATTATTTAATCAATTAAAATTCCTAATTAATAATAATAATAATAATAATTTAAAAAAATGTTTTTTTATTTATTTATTATTTGTTTTAAAAAATCGGATAACTTATATACGTTGGTAATAATAGAGAATAAAGGGTATCGAGTATATTTACGATATGTAACTATGTCAAGTATTTTTTAGTCACAGGGTATCTGCTAGTCAAGCACTGTCTTGCGCTGTCATTGGCTTATATTAAGGCTTTTACACCTTTTTCACACCAAAATTTCAGAGCGTCTGACAAAGTTGGACATTTGGGCAATTAGCTTAACTGGCTGCACATTCTATTCAATTGTTGGCCACATATCATAGGCCCTTGGCTGCTGTCACTTAAATCCACTTGGCAGGGCTTTCATTTAATTAAAGCTAACAGACATCGAGTTGGCGACGCATAGACAACACACACACACACACACACACACACACACACACACACACACACACACACACACACACACACACACACACACACACACACACACACACAGGCACGGTTCAAGAGCTGTGGCTGGAACGAAACCCCTAATTAAAATAAACTTTCAACGCAACATTAAACCAAACGTCGTGGGAATGCGTCGAAAATTGTCATCCAGTATGTACACACTGGCTGCTGAAAGTTATTGCCCCCAGTGCAGGCAGCCAAACTTTTTGGCCTACTATGAAATGAGAGCCTGTTCATGTCGCCTGGCTTACCAAAATAATTTGTTAACAATTTGAATATCTCCCAGTTGGCTACAGTTTTTGTTTTGCAATCGCTGCACAAAGCTTAATTGACATTTGGATATCTGTTGTTGTTCTTCCTCTTCGTTTTCGTCTTTCTCATCGTCTTCTTCTTCTACTTGCAGGCAATCTACTTGTAATACTGGTGGTCACTCTGTCGCGTCGTCTGCGCTCCATAACCAACTTTTTCTTGGCCAATTTGGCATTTGCCGACTTTTGTGTGGGTCTCTTCTGTGTAATGCAAAATCTCTCCATTTATCTCATAGACAGGTAAGTTCGTGCAGCAAAACATAAAATTGCTTAATTTTTTATACTCCAATACTTAGAGGATTCATTTCATCTTAAAGTTGGCTATACATAAAACATTAATATGTTGTGGGAAAAAAAATTAAAATTATAAGGTCCTAAAGATGCTTTTCGGTCTCAAGTTCGAATCAATGTAAAATAGCTAATCCGCAAGTAATCCATAACCATATTTATATTTATTGCGTTAGACTCTTTAACAATTTATAATAATTTTTACTTTTTTTACATTTTAGTTTTTTAGCTTATTGTTATTTACAGAAATATTTTAATTGAAAATTTATATCCTTAGAATCTCTGAATGATATAAGTAAAGGAAATAGTAATAATAATAATTTTTTAAATTTAAAATAAAAATGAAATTTTACTAAATGATCTTACATAATTTTAAAGTTATTTAAAACAATATTTTATATGAAAATATATATCTGTTAGACCCTTAAATAGAGGAAGTAATTTCAAATAAGAATGCAGATAACAAATTTTAATTTTTTACATTTAAAATAATAGTTAAATAAAATTAAATACCCCTGTATTTTCGCTGTATTTTCAAAGGTATCTAAAGAAATATTTTAAATAAAAATATCCATTTAAATAATATTATTATTATGCATTTATAAAACTCAAAATTTGTGAAATGTGAATACAAAACTGATTATATGTTATATAAAATATTCTCTGCTTAAACCTATAATTTATTGTTATTTTGCCATTCTTGTGCAGTTTGTAAGCCGAATTGGATGTGGTTATAGCGTAAACAATTTTTCCGTTCAGATTTTTATTATGGGCAGCGTTGCGCTGCGGTATTTGTGGGCGTCGAATCAGTTGCGGCACGCCCAGCCGCATGCAACATTAAATTCAGCCTGAAGTGTGCAACACAACACAAACAAATACCACTTTAACGGGACGTGAGAGTGTTTGTGTCTGCCACCACGTCCATAACACCCATTCAATGTTTTTGCTTTTATTTACAAAACACACAAACAAATAGGACTGCATAGAAACTAGAGAGTACTCATGAAAATTGGCAATTGAGTTGGCGATGGTCAGCAAAACAAAAAACAAAAAAAAACAGAAAAGTGTGTTTGTACAAGACCTATCACATGTTGACTGACTGAAGCGTGTATAATAAATAAATGAACTTCAGCATAAATGACTCCAAATGCCTGGAACTCGTCTTTCAGTTTCAGTTTGTAACACAATTCCTCTAAGCCTCGACTTGTCCTTGGACGTTTGAGGCCAGGCATAGTGCACCTATAAAATGCACCTGGTGTCAGGTGACAAGGCACGTATGCCGCTCACGTTGCCGCTTGCTCTTGTTAATATGACACAACACGGCGTATGAGCAACGTTTCAACTCGGCTCAGCGTGTTGGCCATTTATTATTGCACACACACCCATACAAAACAAGTCTAAATTATTTGCTTTTGACTGAATTGAATTACATTTTTATTTGCTCTTATTTTATTTCATTTTTTTTTATTTAAAATGGATTTGATTACATTGAATAAACTTATGTTTTGTTGCGTCAAAATGTAAGTACCTGAAAGTACGTCAAAATTACCTTTTTTATTGTGTTTTATTTTTCACAAATCCTTATTTTTCATAAATAATTTGATTTACTGAGCTTTATTTATCTTTAAAAAAAATAAGCAATTCTTCAATTACTAAGTTTCCAATATACTTATTTTGTATATTTTTGACTCGATCAATTGAGTGATTTCAATTCCATATGAAGATTAAAATATAAATCCTATAAACTAAGCATTTTCTTATACATACATAGATATGTCTTTCATTCCATTATTATAAGCACATTAAAATAAGAGAATATAAAAATGCGATATACCAATTTTAGTCCTATAGATTTTAAATGTTTCAATAAATTTGGAATAACTTAAAACGCCTTACATTTATTGATTAACACTCAAACCTATTACGATTTCAATATTCTCTACGTACTGGATATTTTCCAGTCAATCCCTCTTAGTTAGAACATTTCTTATTTATTTATTTCTGCTCTGGCTGTTTTTTCGCCATTTATATTTATTGCTTTTATTTTGTTATTTCGTGCCGGCCGCTCGTTTACGCTCGAGGCGAATAAGTCAACAATCTGTCGAGAGCAAAAAAAAAAAAACTAAGACAAGCGAATAGAAATTGTTCACATATTTCATAAGAATGGCATTTCACAATGAACTTGTGTGTTAAATGTGCATATTTGTTGATTTAATTTATGTCGGAATTTTCTTGCTGCAATTAACACCAATCGAGTATCCAAATTTTCCAATGTAAATTAAATAAACAAAAAAACTAATAACATTAAAATTATTCGATGAATTTATTAATTTTTAGTTGACTCATATTTAATAAAAATGAACATTTAGTTGATCATGCAAATTGCAATTTACGAACTTATATTAAATACCTATATTTCGTTTTTTATTTAAATGAATAAGAATTTCTGTTTTCAATGTGGAATTGTGTTTTGTGCAAATTTGCATTTCTCCCTTTTAACTGCAATATATGTTAATTTATTTAATTAAAAGTCGTTTTCAGGCGCACATTTTGCTATAGCCGTTTTTCTGAATAAATTTGAGCAGCATCTGTCACCCAATTATCATATGAAAATGTCAATCTATGTGCCCATAATCTCATCAATTTATGCACCGGCTGGTCAAACTCTGTAAAAGTTTCTCGTAAACATATGTAAAAATTCATAGAAAATGATGAGTGTGTGTGAAAATTGAGTCGAACACTTAAATATGCTGGTTCAAGTTAAAAAGGCAGCCCGTCAGCAAATTAGCATTTATAATTTGTATAGTTATTTATTTTTACATATAATACATATCTTGACCCAAACAGAATGAGATTATAGTTGAGATTTTATAGGCATATACACTTTTTCCAAATGGAATAGGCTGAACAGTGTTGTTTTTTTTAACTATGCGACTTTTTTATTTTTATTTTTAATAGATATTGCATCGACTGCCTTAGGTGAAGTTTTCTAAATATAGGGTCTCGGCATCTCAAAATTAGCCTTTCGATTATGTTTCCGTCTTTATTTGCTTATTTATGGGCAAAATACTTTTACTTCTCTTTCTCAAGTACTTTTTGAAGCTTTCAGGTTTAATGTTCCTTTGATTACCTGAGCACTTTAATGCCTTTTGCCTGTTACAAAAAGGAAACTCTCACCCATGCCCAATGAACAATAATTTTTAATGTCACGTACAATCAAACGACGAAGGCACAACACCCTTCCCATCTTTGATTTCCGGGTCGCACAAAATAGAATTACGTGTTAATCCTCGAGCACAATAAGCCTGAGGCTCAAATTCCGGTCCAAATAATGCAATAATAAAAAGAAAAATAAACAAGCAAAGTGCGAAAATCTCTGGCAACATAAAATACAAATAATACCGCAATGTGGCATTAGTTTGCGGTTTTTCCTCTCCGATGGCTGCGATGCCCTCTCACCTTTAATTATGTATTCAAGCATTTAAAGATGCAAAAATAAAAGTGTTTATTTTTTTAATTGAGTATCTTTGTTTCTTGCCATTCCTTTCAGCTGGGTGTTTGGCGAGTTCCTCTGTCGCATGTATCAATTTGTGCACTCGCTCAGCTATACGGCATCCATTTTCATCCTGGTCGTCATCTGTATGGAACGGTACTTTGCCATTGTGCATCCAATAACCTGCAAACAGATCCTAACTGCGCCACGTCTAAGGGTAAGTTATCGATGAGCAAATTTAGCTCAGCTTAAAAGAAATAATAATAGGAAAACAAACCCGTTGAGATAATGCAAGAAGATGCCTTAAATGTGGTATATAGAATCCTGATTACGTTATCTATTATATGGAATACTGCAAATTTTTATATTCCTTGAAACTAATAATATGATTTAATAAAAACCTGACTCAAATCGATGAAATCGATTTTTTTTTTTTGATTTTTAATAGTTCTTAATAAAATTGCTATCTATAGGGTACCTCTTGTTGTTTGTAATAAACTCCATTTAAATTTAATTTGAATGATGTAAATATATTTCCAGTGTCTAATTGAGTAGTTCGCATTTATCGATTTCTAGGGAAAATATTTTAAATATTTATGAAAGAAGCAAAAGAAAATTTCAATGAGAAAATATATGATATACACATACAGAAAAAAAGACGAATTTAGTATCTTTAATCAAATTCATGGAACATTTAACGTTTAAACGAATTTTCTTGTATGAAGTATTTAGTGTATAGAATAGAAGTTTTTATTTTTTTTATCATTTTCTTGATATCTTAAAAATGAAAACAGTTAAGCTCACATTCATTGCTGATATTCTATAAATGCTCATATTTATTTCACAGGGAAAGCATATTTAAATATATATGTATATATAATTCGTGAATTATTTGGGGCGTATCATCATTTGGACAGATTTCAGGCTTTTATCCCTAAAGTCGCTCCACCGTATACCCTCCATATAATTTGTGTTGTCGAAGGGTCTTTTATATTCCCCGTTGAGGGTAGAAAATCTATAAAATAGTGTAAAATGTGAATACTTGCGCTACAACCCACAACTCAGTAAGGAATACTTACTCAGTGGACGAATCACATGAATCAAACCACCATCCGCCTTTCAAGTCCTTGGCACAGTTTTGATACCAATTATTGTCATTGTCGCGATCGTAGGTACTAAATTTTTTTCCTATTTTATTAAGCAAGGAGCTTGCATAGCCTGGGTTTTCTCCAGCAAACATTTGCATTAATTTGTAATCTTTCTCCTCGCAGCCAATAAGAAATGTGGAGAATGATATATACATAGTGTCACGATCGAAATCCTCCAAAAAAATAAGCAGCTCGTGTGGCTGTGCTATGGTCATCCTGTGTATCTTCTCCAAGCCAATGAAGAACTCTCCGTTCAAATCGCCAAAGCCATTGCGATAATCCTTCCAATTCCTGTTGAAATTAACGCTGCCATCCAAACGGCGCTGAATAACCGTCTAGCCAGGGCCCCAAGCACGAGACTCGCAGGGCGCCAGAAATGGACCTATGCCCGGCACGTGCAGTATGTGAATATCTGTGGAGTTGCCATAGGCTAGGCAACTGGACGCCTCGGATTGGACCAGTCGCGCCTTGTACTCCGCCAGCTGGACATCCTTTTGCTTTAGCTTAGCCGCATCGGCGCTGGCTCGGACATGCAGCTCGGTTAGCTCAGCATCCTTGTTGCTGCAGCTCGTCCTGTAGAACGAGATGGTGTTGTTCAAGTCCTCCATCTGCCTCAGCTGCTCAGCCATCGCGGCGACATTGCCATCGATCTGCGCCTCGTAGGCGCTGACACGATCTTTCAGTTCCTTGATTTTGCCCGCATTGGCCATGTTAATGGCCCTAAACGCGTTCACCTGGCCCCTCAGTTTCGTCACGTTCTCGCAGTTCTCAGCGCCGATTTCTGGTTGGAATGCGACAGTGATCAGAGAGCAGTTTAAATGGGAACTAAGAAGCCTGCAGTCAGGATGAATTATAAGATATATCGATTTGATCGAATACAAAACTCTTAACACCATATCTGACGCGGGTATATACGAGTATATATTCCAAATTCCAAGGACACGGACATGGCACAAACCCAATCAAAAATTGAATTAAACAGATAGCATACATACTATATAGCATACATAACTCTCTATATCTCTACGGGTATTTGCCCATGTTTTAGTATGAAATACCCTTTCGGTGGCTTAATAGAGAAATATTGCGGACTAATTAATTTCACATTCACAATAAGAACAGGAAAAACGTAAATGCATCTTTATAATATGGTAATCTGTTTTTATCGACACTTTAAATATAGCAAATTATAGATTATCGAATATTATAGTATTTAACTGAACTTATGAACTTATAAGCACAATTTAGTTTGTATAGAAATTGTCGTCAAGGGTATATACCATCTTTCACACTGCTGCTGAGGTTGCGCTTGTCGAGTATTTCTTCTTGTGTTGCCTGGTCGTAAGTTTCGGTAATGTCTTGTCCATTGTCCGGAAACACTTCAACGGACTGCGGCTGCTCCTCGTCTGGCATTAGCTCAAAATGCGGAACCGACTTGCAGCTAGCCAAGTAAAACTTGAAGGCCAGGCATAAGGCTAACAATCCCAATTTATATTTCATATTGAAATATCAATGTTCAAAACACAGAACAACACTTTAAAATGATTCTTTAGCTTCGACGGTCAAACTTCAACTGATTTAATTTAATAAACGCAAAGGCGAGGAAACCTTTGACGATTGTCGACGTCGGAAATAATCGCAATACGTGAAAATGGTCGGCTTACAGATACCCTGTTGAGCGATAAAGGTTCTTTTATATATAGATAAAAATATAAAAAAAAATATAAATGTAATATATTCTAGTTAACACCTTTCTAACTGATACTTCAGTATTTATTCATATTTACCGACATATGTAAAAATACCCTTTCTTCGTATCTTTCTTAAGCCGACCACACATTTTTATTTATTTCGATAAATGTCGCTTATGTCGTTTTCGCTTGAAGTTTATCGTTGCTTTTGCCTTGCGCTTTGTTTACATAAGCCAAACGGACCCTTTCCAAGATATTAAATGAACAAAGCAACTACATAAATGTTTATTTTGATGTAAATATTTATGTGTATGTGTAAACCAGCTAAATGTGTTGAAAAGTTAAAAATAAATTATGCTGATAAGAAAATTTGGTTTCATAGCTCGCAAACACAAAATTAAAACAGTTCAAGTCTAAATGTAAAATGTAAAATTATATTTTAAAAACAATATAGTATGTTAATTTGTTTCAGCTCCAGTAACAATCTCTGCTCAAGTATTCTTTCATTTATAGGGGCAAGTTTGTTAAGATATTTTTGCGGTTCGTTAAAATTGAGAGCCACAATTGGAATGTATTAAATTAAATAACTTTGGTAGTCATTTTAACCGCAATTTGCGCGCTAATAGAACTTATTAAACTGACCCCAGAAAGTTGCTGCGATGCGAGCCAGCCAAAGGGCTTAATAGGCCATGGCAGCCAAAAAAAGTTCCGCTGAAAGTAAAAGTTTTACCAGCGCCGAGGGCTAGGCAAAGCGCCCTATGCGGGAGCATATCTCTGTCTGAGGGCTGGGTTCTGACATAATTATTGATCCATTTTGTCTGATATAATTGTCCATAAAACACACAAAACAAAAAAAAAAACAAAAACTTGTGCCCATTGACCAGGCAAATGAAGCTATTTGCAACTTGATCTGCGTTTGTTACCGCAAATAGCCTCAATTAAACTCTGGCATGGGAGCATGAACATAAAGACGGCCAAATGGCCGCTTCACATGGCAATTTGTGTGTCCATTCGCAATTAGAGAAATTATTTGCGTGCTTGGGATACTCGTCGAACCGACTGACTTGTTGTCAACTCTTGCAGATGGTCATTGTCACCGTGTGGATAACATCGGCCGTCTACTCAACGCCCAAATTTGTCTTCAGCAAGACCATCAAGAACATTCACACCGAGGACGGGCAGGAGGAGGAGATCTGTGTGCTGGATCGCGAAATGTTCAATTCCAAACTGCTCGACATGATTAATTTCGTGCTGCTTTATGTGATGCCTTTGCTGGTCATGACGGTGAGTGCTCCATGGTTGAAAGGGCTAAAAGGGCAAAATCTGAAAGAGGTCACTTTTCAATACTTACTATTTGAAGACAGCTAAAACCTAATTAGCTCCTTAGAAATTCTACATATAAATTACAATTTCATTTACAAAAGCTTATATCTAATTATATATTAGCCTTTTTTATAATATCCAAATCATTTATTTCAATATATCGCCAAAAAAGTAAATAATTTTGATCAATTTTGCAATAAATTTAATTTTTTTAAATATTCAATCTTTTTTGCTAAAGATTTTCTTCCGAATTTGTTGTATTCTTTTTAAAAATTGATAAATAAATGATTTATAAGTCAGGGCTCTCGATATTTTATAATACTCTGGTAAATACTTTAAAAGTGAAATTAACAAAAATAAACTCAAAAGTCTTTTGTTTTATGTTTTTTAACAAAGTTATAAGTTTTTAAAATCACAAATTATTAATACGACACATTTTAACAACATTTTGTGAAGTTATGAACTATAAATATTTTTTATTTATTTTATTTAATTATTTATTTTGTTAAAAGATGTTTTTATGTATATACTTAATGGTACATTTCAAGTGAAATATGTGACCATGGGCTAAATTGCAATTGGGATATGCAAATATTAAGATGTGAGAGAAATGTAGCGTATTGTTCAGCCAAACAGAACTGTTTTTGGTCCGTGAAGCATGGCACGCTTTACTGCATACCCTACAAAAGTATATAAAGCGTATTTGCTTGCATACTATTTTATAAGGAATTTCAAAACGAAAAGAACAATATTTCTAATTTGATTAACGCATTTGCCCTGCCAGGTGTTGTACAGCAAAATAGCCATCGCCTTGTGGCGCAGCTCGCGTGGCTTCAGTCCGCATGTGGCGCACAACCAACACCACCAACAACAACAGCAACAGCAGCAGCAGCAGCAACAACAGCAAAGTCACGCTGGCCAGGAGAATAGCATGAGCCTGCACAACAGCATGTACCATCATCATCACCACCACCATCTCCACCAGCACGGACATCCCCATCCGCAGCACCATCAGCTCCATCAGCTGCCAGCGTCGGCGGCGGCAGCAGCTGCGGCAGCGGCAGCAACAGCAGCTGCGTCGTCGCTCATTTCCGGCAGCAGCTCCACGTCCTTGTCACGTAAACATAGCAGTAAATATGAAAAGCGTGGCGTCAGCATCACCGAGAGCCAGGTGAGTCCAACAACAACTGGCCGCAGGTGTCCCGCACGCCAAGCAGGCAAAACAATGCCCCCAGAGCCCAATCCATATGCAAAAGAATCTCGCAATAGAATAACTAATCCGAAATTCTCGTGTATATCTAATCTGGGATGCATTAAAGCTGAGCAACAACTTAAATCAAATTGATGATTGAAAAAAGCTCGCTAGATACTAAAATAGGCCAGTTTTAGCTTTGCTCTTGAATTCCAATTTTGCTACTAAATCATGATATAAAATAAAATTTCAAATTTATTTGTAGTGTAGTCGAAGAAAATTAAAAAATTTGATTCATTACATTTGAAATTTAACGAAAAAAATACGCATTTAAATTAATGCAAATAATAATAAGTAAATAATTATTTAAAAATAAAGTGTGATAAGCAATGACTGCGAAGCAAACATTCAATTGAATGTTTAAAAGAAAAACTTGCACTTAAGATTCATTTATGCAGCGCAAGAACACTTCGCGTACTTTCAAAGTGCCTGCAATGAAATACATTACTTGGCCAACAAATTGCAGGCGCTCGTCGAAAGACTCGCGCTTGGCTTGGCTTGGCTTTCGGCTTGAGTTGGCCAACTGGAAGTGCTTTCGCTGTTGGCAGTTGTAGTTGGCCAGCAAGTAGCTCGCCCGTTGCTCATAATGGTTAATATTTGCTGAAGTTGACCGAAAAGCTAGCCAAGTTTGCGCTGCAGCAGGTGTCAATGCGCATTAGGTGGTGTCAGCGAGCGTGAAGGCTGCCAGTTTGCAGTTTTCTTCGCTGAAAGTTAAATAGGGTGCAACTGGCGGAGTTTGACCAGTTGCATGACCGGGCCACGCGGCGTATGCGCAATATTTCAACTTGCCACTCACTTAACCTCAATTGAACGCCTGTCCACCCAGCTCAATAAATGATTATACGTTTATCCGCAACAACTTACAATTTGGATCATCCATCAAGCGAGCATCGCCTGCCCTCTGGCGTGGGTCAAATCAAATGAAAAATGTGCTGCCGTAGAATAGATTTGTATATACGTGTAACACTAGGAGCTTTAATGATTTATGAGCATAACTGAGAGCCTAACGGAGTTGGGCCTGAAGTTGAAGCTAGTTCAACGGGAAACTGTTTAGGGTACTTTCTCTTGACCAGCCCAACATAACATTTACCCATGTTCATGATAGCAGAATCTGCTTGGCAAAGTTGGCAATAAAACTTCTCATCTAGCGAGCAACTATAATAAAATGAAGAGCCTAATCCTAGCCCAGTGGCGTAGGCCGGGTGGGTTAGCGGGTTTAGCCCCCTACATATATATATTTGGAATTTTGTTTAGTAAAAATGCGGCAGTCATGCAATTTCATATTTAAAAAAAGCGCACCCCCCCCCCCATAAAAAAAAATCCTGCCTACGCCACTGTTCTATACATATGCCAATCCGAGCTAAAAGATAATTTTAAGCAAAAAGAGTCTAATCATAATGACACTAATAATAATTGTCAATTACTTATACAATTTCTACAATACTCTCTGCTCTGATATATATCTGTGACCTTGATCCTAAGCTAAAACTGCCTTAAACTATCTTTGTGTTGAAATCTTTTCTCTCTCTCTCTCTCTTGTTCTTTTTATGTTTTTTTCGCTCCCCAATAACTACGTTAACAACAAATTTCGTTTGTCTTTTCCACTAACCACGTCACAATAATAACAAACACAACACACACGCCCAAAAATTAGCTTGATAATTGCAAGGTGGGTATGTCTGGATAGTCGTTAAGCTGCCAATTGCCAAATGCTGCCAGCCTTAAGCTCCGCAGAGCATCGCTCGATATGCCAAATGCTATGACATCCATTATTTATGCAGGTCTCGCTGGAGGCGGATCGGCCCATTGTGAGCGCCTGTCGCAAAACGAGCTTCTATCATCACTCCCACGCGCCCAATCAACGCCACGGCAATGGCGGCGGCGGCGGCGGCAGCGGCGGAGGTGGCGCCACACACATGTCGCACTCATCGAGCAATGTGCTGCGCGCTCGGAGGGGCGTGGTCCGCATGCTGATAATATTTGTGCTGACATTCGCGCTCTGCAATCTGCCGTATCATGCGCGCAAAATGTGGCAATACTGGTGAGTACACAGCAAACAAATTTCGACTTAAATTGAAAACGTTTATTTACCTACAAGAATTACACAAATTTAATTTGAATCTAAAATATTTTAAATAGACTTTAAAAAATTGTATGTACAAATTTTGTGGTCTTGTAGGGGCAAATGCAAAAAATAAACAAAATAGTAAAAACAGCTAGCTCAAATTAATTTTAAAAAGGAAAAAAATCAACAAATTTAATTTATTTTATAAAATAAAACTTCAATTTAAAGGAATATAATTTTGAGTAGTGCGCGTTAAGCTCAATTTTGGGTTTGAATTAAAAGATTATAAAATTGTGAATATAATAGGATTAAGAAGAATGCGCAAAATGTGGCAATACTGGTGAATACGCTGTAAACCAATTTCGATAAAGATTGAAAAGTGTTTTTAAATTTAACCAAAAGAATTACAACAATTTCATTAAAAATATTTTAGACAAACTTTAAAAAATTTTACGTACAAATTTTGTGGCTTTCGTAGGGGTAAATGTAAAATTAAACAAAATGGAAAAAAGCGACCGCAAATTGGTTTTTAGCTAGATAAAAATAACAAACATTGATTTTAAAACATTTACAAAGAATACGTTTCATTTTTAAATTTTAAATAATATAAAATAATATAAACACTAAATAAGTCGAATTTTGAGTAAATAGCTTTTAAGTTAAATTTTGGGTTGGATTTTAAATCAAGAGAGTATAAAACAATTATATTAGTTCTTGGAACTATGTGGAAAACGATTTAAAGTCTTTATCTTCGATTTGGATATTCTGAATATTTTTCAACTCCAATATCAGTTAAAGCAAGCATATTTAATATTTAGCTAATTTATGAAGTTATGTTCAATTACAAAAATGGTTCTTACCCAAAGGAGAAACATCCATCATTATTGCCATCCCCACATCTGCGCCATTTGAATGTTACGCAAACAGTTGACAGTCATTTGCATTTAGCGTGCCCATCTGTCGAGCCGTAAATAATACCCGTACTTGGCCACGCAAACAATTAAATTGTCAATTGAAGTGGGCCAAGTGCCAGACTGATTGTCAGCGCCCTTCTCCGGCCCATAACAATTCCTCTAATTGTTATGCAGAGTTCGCCTTATTGTTGTCTTCTTACTTCTGGCACGTTTCCATCCCTTAAATCGAATATTCCTTAAATATGCTCATCAGTTTAATTCATTCGTTCGAAAGACAATTGAAGGAAATGTTCCTATTTATGCTGTTACTTTCGATATAAAACCTGCGTTTTATTTTGTATCGATGTTAATGCGAAATATTGCCACAAATTTCTAGTCTTGAATAAGTTAATTGAATATAGTCATTATTTTTATATTATATTGGGCAGAATATTAGTAATCAACTAAAAAATTAAATTATTCAAAGTATTAATAAGTATAAAGAATGTATGAAAGCCATGATTTATTATTTAAGACATATTCCAATTTAACTTCTACATCTTTTAAGCAATTTCTATAACATTTTAATTTAATTTAACCGAGATATTCAATCTTCAAGTGTGAATAATAAATGAAGACACTTTAAAGTTCGCAAGTTCATGGTAAATTCTAACTTTATTCGTTCCTTATGCATATATAAGACAATAAGACAACACATTTTCGCTTTAAAATCTTGAATATTTCCTTCCAAAGCTCATACTGTTAAGAGTCTTTAAGTTATAAGGTCTTTTTTATTTATTTTTTTTCAAATTCGATTTCATAAATTTTGATTCGTGAGTGTCACAATTCCAAATAAAAAGCGCTTTTTCGCCTGCCCGCAAACCCTGTCAATAGATGAACCAATTTCGACGCGATAAATTCGTTTTAGTCTTGGTTTTGGCTATGGCATCAATCAAAGTCGTTGCGATTCGGCAAATAAAAATGTATTTGGCCATTCAATCTGAATTATTGCTTTAAAATTACTTTTAAGGGAATTCGTGTGATAAGCTTGAAGCTTGTTGGCAATTTATTCCATTAGCAACAATTATCGGGCATCACATGGCGAAAATCCTAATAATACAAAAAATTGTGAAGGACTGCTCCTGACACGGTTACCCCAGCCCCCGCCCCCAGCCCCCAGCCCCACTGTGGCACCCGCTGTGCGAGCTGTTTTTATTTTTATTTTTATTTTTTTTTGTTTAAGGTTTTGTTTTTTGGCTCTTTTTGCAAACATTTCAATTTCGTGCCCGTCTCGCTTTTATTTCGTGCTCTTGGCCTTTTGTGTTTGTGGGACTTGTTTGATTTTGCCATTATATGACAGCTTATGGTCATTTGGCTGAGGGATTCATTGGCCAGTACTCCGATGATTGGCAAAGTCATGACAGCTGCCCAGATGATACGATATAAACAATTTAACGCCCACCAGGCTTTGCAGCCAGAGTCCTTAATGTCGCACCCAAATAGATGAAAATGGAAATAGAATGGAAAATGTGAAATGCCAAGAAGTAAACATTTATCAAAGCATGTCTCAGACAGGCCAAGTCAAGATAAATCTCCATTATTTTTACTGACAAACGAGAAACAAGTACTCTGAGCTGAAATTTAAGCATTGTTTTCATGTGCCACACGAGAATAAATTTTATTTTTCGCTTTTTCAGCGACCGCAGAGTCCCAGCATATGCACTTTACATATTAACAAAAAAATATTAAATAAATGCACACTCCAAGCAAAAATGCATTTCAGATATTTTGCGCCAGCTTCGTATAACATATAATATTCGTGTAAATTTAAATATAATATTTGCAGTCGAGCAAAACGGAAAGCCTGTAAATATCTAGTGAAATATTTAAGTACCATAAACTATGACCAAAAGAACAATTACGTAGTTTGTAGGAGCTCTTGGCCAGGACAATATATGACTAGCCGCAAATATTTGACAGCGTAATAATTATAAATGGCCAACATATATAGGAAATATCTGAGAGACTGAGGCAATAAATCAAGTGCAAATGTGACTTTAGTGCTTTCAGTAGTCAATATCTTTTAAAGCCAATTAAGCTGTAAGCTGATATAAGTACTGCGAGTGCTCTACTTAAAATATACCCTGTATATTCTTATATAATCTATATTTGAATACTCTTCAATTTACATGCAAGCGCCCAATGGGCATTTATCGTCTCTGAAATATATACCCGTCTGTATGGATCGAAAGTTAATCGCGTATATTTGTTTTTGCTCTGATCTGATTTATGGCAGAGTAATTAATTTTTGCAGTGCAAAATGCTGATTAAAGCAGCGTCAATTTCATGACATTCCCTATTGCTTATCTTTTATTTTGCAGTTTGTCAATGCGTAATGCTTAACATATTTCCCAGGAGAACTGTGAACTTTAATCATTTTATATTGGGTTTTCTGTCCGTCCGTCTTTCCATATGAACGCAACTTTTTTCGCCGCTAAGGAAGCTAGAGACTTGAAACTCGGAATATATACTCGTGTGTACTCGCGTCAGGCAAGGTGTTAAGATTTTTGTGCCACGCCCACTGGGAGGCTGGCAAATCGATAACATGACGTGCTCAAATCGATTAAAAATGAATATTTCCCACAATATTAGAGCTAGAGTCACCAAATTTGCTATGTAGATTGCCCCCAAAGATTGCAATATCTCGGCCACGCCCACTAGAACGCCCCCAGCGCCCCCGCCTTTAAAAATATTGGAAATAGCTATATCTCCCACAGCTTTTGAGGTAGAGGCTCCATATTTGGAATATGTACTACTGGAAAGCACCCCCAAACATGACACAACAAATTTCCCGGCCACGCTACGTTCACGATAGAGAACAATCTATGAACAAAATGCCATTAAACATGATAATCGGTTACATGGGGAAGTACATGATATTTTATCAAAAAATTCCAAAAAAATGTATTTTCAATAATGCATATATTTAAAATGCAGAACCAATCTCGACAAACTCGGACAAACCATATATATTACTGGAAAGCTTCCCAAAACAACACATACAATTTTCCCGGTCACGCTTACTTGTTTGACTGCATTTGTTTACTAGTTTACTTTATATAAAATAAAAGTGTGAGAATTATTTAAGCCAAGCTTGCAACAAATGCCCATCGATATGTATTAGGACAGCAGTTAGAAATAACTAAACAGTTGAGATGAAGTAATTCAATTCGACGTCAAATTTCAGTCCGACTAAGCAGTTAATTTACGTTCAGTGTCCTTTCGAGTGCTGAGTTCTGGTCGGTTGCGTAGAGTAGCTTTAATGAAGTATGAAGCATTATGGAATTGTGTCGTTTGCCCCACCCGAGGCTGCCACGCGTGGCCAACTGCTTTTATTAGCCGTCGTATTTATGTCGATGCGACAGACAGCAGCCGCAGCGTGCGGCCCGTTATTAGCCCCGAAGGCAGGGGGAAAGGGGTGAAGGGGGGCAGGGGGACAGGGGGAAAGGGGGCGGCCAGACGTCGCATGCCGGATTGCTGAGCGGGCTAACAAGCCGGCTGCGTCCAATGGCGGCTTATTATCGGGCAGATGGGTGTCAGGGTCAACCGAGCGGGCGCCTCATGTGGCGCCGGCTGCCGGCCATGGACGTCGCTTCAGGTGGGGTGCCAATTTATGTATTTAGTCGCGCTTCGGACTTGACTTTAAATTTGCAAGTCAATTGCCGAAAGCCACTTGGCGACACAGCAACAAAGCAAAGGACCTGCGAGGGCGCCGATCAGACAGCCACGCCCCACGCCCCCATTTGTGGCAGCTGCAAGTGCAGCGTAAATTGCCAACTGGCAAACAACGAAAAAAGCATTTTGACAGTTGGCTCAAACTTTGCGCTTGTCCAGTTTGGAAAACGTGGCCTTTAGCAGGCGTGCGAGCGCATCAAAGATACCCTGTATTTTTTATGCAGCTGATATCAGTTTGGCCTCAAATAATACAATCACATTTTATTTTTGCACAACCTTCTATATATATAATCCTTTCTATTATTTATTTATTCAGCAATCAGGCAAAACTTTATTTATTTAGTTTAATTTCAATCGGTTTTAATTGGGCAATTAAAATTGCTCTTAAATAATCATTTTGTTAAGGATTTATATTTATAATGAATTAACATAAATTTGGAGCTTTCTATTTTCTCTAGAATAATAAATATTGCGGCAATCTAGTTCAATCATAATTCTTCTGCATAGTTGTAAATGCCATTCAATTGTTTAATTAAATAAGTGGGCAGTTTTAGCAATGTTTGACATAATATGCAAATAACTTTATACACATTTCAAACAAAATATAAGTTTGTACAGGGTATGCACTAGTCTGGCAATAGCCTCTAGCCAGCTGCGCCCCTTTGGTTTCATTCCAGCTACGCTTGCAGACAACAAAACTTTGCTCACGGGGCAAAGTTATGTAGCTTTAGGTAAAAATCAGTTCAAATACCTTGTCAACAGTGGTGGCCAACAGTTAGCAGACAGTTGAGAAAAAAACATAGAGGGCTCAAGAAACTTAACGAAAACATTGCGTCAAGTGAGAAGTAAAGAAGTGCACAACTTCTGAGACTTTTAGAAAGCTCTACAGTTGTGGCTGGATAATTCCGATGAGAATCAGCTTGAAAACCTTTTTTCTTTACCCTGGACCGATTAGATTTTAAATTAAAAGAATAATACAAATTTCTTTCAATTTACATTAAAAATTAACTAAACAAAAATAATTGTATTATGAATATTATCTGTGCTCAGTAATTTTTCAATACGAATTCCATTGTCAAAAAAACAAAGTATAACTTTTTTTTAGGAAGACTTTGGGGTGCAGGTTTCAGGTTTGAATTGAACTCAATGCGACTTTGTTCTGCCCACATGCTAGTACATAAGTGTTAACTCTATCTGCATATACTCTAAATATATATATCTATTTTTATTATATATATATTTGCAGGTCACGTTCGTATCGCGGTGATTCCAATTTTAATGCGCTGCTGACGCCGCTCACCTTTCTGGTCACGTACTTTAATTCGGGTGTGAATCCGCTGCTCTACGCGTTCCTCAGTCGCAATTTTCGCAAGGGCATGAAGGAGCTGCTCCTCTGCTCCTGGAAGAAGGGCAAGGGCAAGTCATCCTCGAACTCCTCGATGCATCACAAGCGCAAGGCGCTGCAGGTGAGTGTGTGTGACTGTGCCTCTCTCTCCCTCTCTACCCCTCCCCCTCTCTCTCTGTCTTCCAGCAGACCCACTCGCTGCCCACGGACACCACGCACATCGGCAACGAGCAGCTATGATGGCCGAGCTGCTGGAAGACGCACTTCAAGCTCTTCGGTCGGCGCACGTAGAACCCATCGGAGTCCGCTGGCAGCGCACGTCGCTGGCGGTAAATCTCATTGTGATTCTCTAAGAAGTCCCGTTGCTCGGTTGGATTAGCAATTAAAATTGAATTAACCTATCCATAGATTTTATCAATGTCATGTTGTATTTTGAACTAAGCCAATTTTCAAAAAAAAAAAAAAACAAGCCGCATCCGTTACAGGCTACAAATCGAGCATCTCTTCAAGAAACCGGAGAAAATACTCGTAAATCGTATTTGAATATTTCTATATCTCAGGACACGCAGCGTGTCCATATTTGTAGTCGTAAGCTCTTATTTTAAAGTGATGCAAAATATACGAATAAATTAGCTGACATACAATAAATACTCGAAGTCTTTTGCTCATTTGCAATTACAAATTCCAAGTTGCAAATTATTTAAATTTAGCCTAGAGACTTAGCTTTTTTCTGCATATTTCATTTGCTTCATTTTGACATTTGTAATAAATATATGAACTCCAATAATATTATTAAAATAATCTGCACATAAAAAGTATTTCTTCATTAATTTCAATTTTTAAATAATTAATAATTATAATTTGTATTCAATATATATACCAAATATACCCATTTTTCCTTGCGCCAACAGGGTATACAAAAAAATAAAAATAAGTATAATAAACTTCAAAGACAAACTCGAAAGCCGCAACCAAATTGAATGGAATGCGCGCTTTAAGCCAGCTACGTGCCACAAGTGGCGGCTACGTATAACCTATAACACAATTGCCCACACTCTGTCCCCGCCCCCCAATCCCCTCCCACCCGGTAACCCGCTCGCCCAGTTATCAGCCAGGCTAGCCCCAATCGCATTAAAGTCCATTCAGAAGTGCAATTCAGTTGAAGGAAAACAAACTGAACTCCAAATGGCGCTTCTTCTGATTCGATTCGTTTTATTTTGATTCGATTTTGCAGAATCAGCAGCTACAAAGGGCGATTTCCCTATATATATATATATATATATGTATATATACGCACATTTTACTACTACTACCGATTATATCCGCTGACAACTGCTTTTTTTTCGATCAGAGGACACGCACAGCTGCGACAGCAAGATTTAAAATGATTACTCGAGTCCATGTACCCTTTCAGAGGGTACAATTATTTGGTAGACCTCTTCGAGCCCTTAAAGTAAATATATCTGCTTGATCTGTATCCGTCTCTCACACTGTTCGTCTGTTTCTGTGCAAAGAGGTCGCTATATATGGGTATATATATATATATATATATATATATGTATTCAATCTTCGGCAATTGCAAGTAAACTGTTCTTTCTTATTACACTCGTTCACTACGTGAAAAGGGCATATTGGGTTCGTGAAATGTTCGTCCGTATGAACGCAATTTCCTTTGCCCGCTATCGAGGCCAGACTCTTGAAACTTGGAATATATGCTCGCCTTAGATAAAGTGTTAAGATTTTTTGATTCGCTCACTGGGGGCGTGACAAATTAATTTAATCGATATATCTCACTCAGTTAGTTACATCAAATTTTCAAGTGATTCCTGAAAGCCCCATCTAAAGACCGCATAAAAACTATGGTTCATACGCCCACCGGGGGCGTGGCAAATTATTAAAATCTATATATCTTAGGGTCGGGTAAGCCGCGAAAATCCATGCCTCCCACAATTTTGGAGCTAGAGTCACCAAATTTAACAGAAAGGTTTCAGATAACCTTCTATAAAGATC
This sequence comes from Drosophila robusta, assembly GCA_035043565.1. Classification (NCBI taxonomy): domain Eukaryota; kingdom Metazoa; phylum Arthropoda; class Insecta; order Diptera; family Drosophilidae; genus Drosophila; species Drosophila robusta. The sequence continues at coordinate 486,130 of JAWNMW010000378.1, forward strand.
GAGGAGCACAATTTCGGCCAATTTTTCCAAAGTAACAATAACAATTAGGAGCGTTTTCGACTGCTTTACGCTGCGGTGAGGCTCGACTGCAATGTTCTTTCCTGTTTTATGTTGTTCCTTTTCCGGGCTCTCGAGTTTTTCATTTGCCAACTGGTGCAATGCTGCAGTGCACTCGCTGAGAGCATTTCCAGAGCACAAAGCACGACTGCCGAGAAAACTCAATTACCCGGCGACTAGCTTTGACGCAAATTAAAACCAAAGCACAAAAAAGCGCCGAAAAATGTACAATGAAAATTCCGTGTACGACAAAAAAGAACAAAAAAAAAAAAATAGACAAGTTCTTGTTTGTTGTTGGCCATTTGTTAAGCGGCGCTGGCGGCCTTTGTTATGCAAAAAGAGACCATAAATTGTGTCAAGTGGCGGCTCCAACTGCATCTCCTCAAAGGAGTCCGCCCAGCAACCGCCGAGCCTGCAATTTCTCATAATTAAAAGCAAGTCGAGCGGCGGCTGCTGCGGATTGGCATAAATCATGGTAACTGCCGTCGAATGGCGCTTAAGATAAGCCTCGAATGAAATATGCAAGCGTCAAGTGCGTGCATGAGTGTGTGTGTCCTTGGGTGTGTGGGTGTGGGTGTGGCTGGGCGTGTGCGTGGTCAGCTTTCAATAACTAAATAAAACACACGCCGACAACATCAATCATACGCACTGTGCGCGCCCGCCTGCACTGGCAACATGTGGCCAGCAACATGTTGCATGGCTGCTCACCCCTTCCTGCTCAACTTTTGGCAGGAAGATACCAAAAATAAAAATCTGAAAAAGTGGCAAAAATTAAAAAATTCAAGTAACAGGCGAGCAGCCTACGACAGCAGCTCGGTAAAATATCAAAAGAGCTCGAGTCGAAAAGTTTACGGCAGCTGATGAAAAATGTTTGTCATTGCGTGCGTGTGTGCTTGTGTGTGTTTGGGTGTGTGCGAGTGTGAGTGCGCGTGTAGTTGTTGCTGCGTGTGTGCGTGCACAACAGACAGCCTTAAGTTGATCAAATGTAAGGCATGGGAATGCTCGACTAACAGCTGCCCTGTAGCCGCATAACTATAATTATAATAAAACTGGCTGTGAGCATATTGGTTAATTGGAAATTTTATTTGTTCATACCATACAATTTTATAATGAATAAATATGCTAACAATATGTATTTATTAATTTGACACTATTATAGACAGCAATTATTTTATTTCGAATTTGCATTTTATGAAGATAATAAGATTTCCTTTAGTACCAAATTGCGACACAATCTTTTTGTTCATTATACCTTAAGATAAAACACATCGCAATATGCACAAGCAAAGATACATAGGTCTATTACATTTAAATAATCTGATGCCTCCCACTTGACACACTGCCCAGACTACAGGGTATTCAAAGAGGGAAAAGTTTGCCATTTGTTGCAAGTCAACTGCGAGCTAACTGGCAATAACGGGAATCCAGTTGAACTTCAAAATTGGCGAACAGCAAGAACAGCAGGCGGACAGATGCTGCACTTATCTTAGTTTCAAATGAAGTTGCAGCTGCAGTTGCACAACATCCAGATTGAGGTTCTGGCACAAAGTGCGCCTCTGTGCCCTGCCCGGTTTATCAAACGGTTATTAAGCCAGGCTGGCAACATGTTAGCCAATTTGTTGCCTGGCCTGTCCCGTCCCGTGCCCACAGATGCAAGGACATGCAACTCCTTTATGATGATGCAAGCGATTTTTAATTAAAACGCCACCAGCTAAGCTATTTAAATGTGTTATTATGCGGATGGGAATGGAAGGGGTGCCGCTCGCAATTTCCAGCTAAGACCTAATACCAAGAATTAAAAAGTATTCAAGTAAAAAATCGCAGCAGTCAAAAAAGTCAATTGCAACGGTGGCCCGTGCCTCTGTGGGCGTGTCCGCGTTCCGCATTTGAGCTACTAAGCCGATTAGTTGTGTAAAAACAAAGCACGCACATCCGATGCAATAGAAACCAAGTTTAACTAAAAAAAAATAAAAAATTTACCTAGCGGATTATGGCAATTAGTTGGGCGAGTTACAAAACGCGCTTAGCCCCGTTGCAGTGCTAGTTACGTAGGTGTGCACACATAACTCGCCGGCTTTGCAAAAACCTTGCACATTAGTTATTTTTGGTATTATAGAAAATCCCTCTTCAGCTTAGATCGATGCCCACATGGAAGGCAGGAGGCACTTCTCGCGTCATTCGTTGCAACAACAAATTGTAATCGAAAACAAATTATAAATTAGCATGATACCATACATATTGCATACTTCAGAAAAAATCGTCGAGAAAACCCCGACGTAATGCTAAGTATAGTAATAAATTAGAAAGGTATTTGCCTGTTTTTTTAAATTTATAGTTTGATTTCAGGTTTCTTCATGTTTATCATTTGATAATATTTGCTATTTATATTTCTCAGTGGGACGTATGAAACTCTTAGATGATTCCAGCGATTTGCGAAGCGATACAGAAGCAAGATGCCCATGTAAAAGAGGAACCCGGAAAGTTATTCTACTAGATTGCAAAAAGCACAAAAATCCACATATATATATACTATATAAATTGTATACACACACATTAACAGAAATTCTACCGCTTAAGTATTACTTTAAAATGTATACGTAAAATAAATATGAAATTTAAATGCAACAATAAATGATTTTATTAAAGCTCAACCCAATTGGCCGAAAAAAATGTTTCTGTACATATTGTAAAACTCATACATACTTTAATTTATTGCATACTTTTTTGCACACCTATTAATATGCTACAGCTGCAAATAAGATCAACAGAGGACACACTGTTGGCACAACATGCCTGTATTTTTAATGGTGCATACTTTTGTGCTGACATGAAATTCAACTCGCAATTATAAAGAGACTTGTACGAAGTTTAAAATGTCTATATCTCGCCTGTATAAAGTCCGATATTGGAGATATATAACTCATTCAGTTCGTATAAGTCCAAAAAATAGATCGCCATTCAAAATTTTCAATTTCTGAACATTCGTATTTTTGGCAAAAAACGTGATGTTATCCCTTGCCATTTTTGCAAATTTCGGCAAATTTTAAAATATTTAGAATGTTAAATATTTGAATGCCAATCGATAGTCCCGATCCGTATGAGTCCGAAAAGGTATATCATTCCAATATCCGTACCGATTTGCCAGAGATATGTGGGTTTTAAATTTACTTTTTGCTGTGAATAACCTTTTCAAAAGTATCGGCTGTAAGTTGACAGAGGGCGGACTGTTAAGGTTGGCGCAATTATTTTTTATGCGGTGCATACTTTTGGGCTGACACAAAATATCAACTTAATTTGTGTGAATTTTAAAATGGATATATCTCGGTTATATGTAGTCCGATATCTCAGATATATACCTCATTCGATTCGTATAAGTGCAAACAATTGATCGCCATTCAAAATTTTCAATTTCAGAACATTCGCATTTTTGGAAAAAAACGTGAGTTACCCCTTGCCATTTTTGCAAATTTCGGCAAATTTTACAATTAAAATTTTGTGATGCCAATCGGTAGTCCCGATCCGTACGAGTCCGAAAAGGTATATCTTTCCAATATCTGGCCCGATTTGTCGTATATATGCATATCTTAAAATTACCGTTTGCTGTGGATAACCTCATTGAAAGTTAGTGCTGTAAGTTGACAGAGGGCGGACTGTTAAGGTTGGCGCAATTATTTTTTATGCGGTGCATACTTTTGGGCTGACACAAAATATCAACGTAATTTTGTGTGAATTTTAAAATGGATATATTTCGGTTATACGTAGTCCGATATCGCAGATATATACCTCATTCGATTCGTATAAGTGCAAACAATTGATCGCCATTTAAAATTTTCAATTTCTGAACATTCGTATTTTTGGCAAAAAACGTGAGTAACCCCTTGCCATTTTTTCAAATTTCGTCAAATTTTAGAATTAAAATTTTGCCATTTTTGCAAATTTCGGCAAATTTTAGAATTAAAATTTTGTGATGCCAATCGGTAGTCCCGATCCGTACGAGTCCGAAAAGGTATATCTTTCCAATATCTGGCCCGATTTGTCGTATATATGCATATCTTAAAATTACCGTTTGCTGTGGATAACCTCATTGAAAGTTAGTGCTGTAAGTTGACAGAGGGCGGACTGTTAAGGTTGGCGCAATTATTTTTTATGCGGTGCATACTTTTGGGCTGACACAAAATATCAACGTAATTTGTGTGAATTTTAAAATGGATATATTTCGGTTATACGTAGTCCGATATCGCAGATATATACCTCATTCGATTCGTATAAGTGCAAACAATTGATCGCCATTTAAAATTTCCAATTTCTGAACATTCGTATTTTTGGCAAAAAACGTGATGTAACCCCTTGCCATTTTTTCAAATTTCGTCAAATTTTAGAATTAAAATTTTGCCATTTTTTCAAATTTCGTCAAATTTTAGAATTAAAATTTTTAAATGCCAATCGATAGTCCCGAACCGTACGAGTCCGAAAAGGTATATCTTTCCAATATCTGACCCGATTTGTCGAATATGCATATCTTTTGCTGTGGATAACCTTATTGAAAGTTGCTGCTGTCAGTTGACAGAGGTCGGACTGTTAAGGTTGGCGCAATTATTTTTTATGCGGTGCATACTTTTGGGCTGACACAAAACATCAAATTAATCCAATGTCCAAGATTTTATTAAAATTTCAAGTAAAGTACCAGGCCAACAGAATCATCAGCAGGTCGGCAGAAAATATTAAAAATGTGAAAAATTCCATTGCATACTTCTAAGGTAATGATATTGGGCCGCCGATGTGCAAGATTCTTAATGCAAAATTGAGCTGAAATACCAGGCCAACAGAACCATAATGAGGTCGACAGTGAATTCAAAAAATGTGCAAAATTCCGTTGCATACTTCTAAGGTAACAATTTTGGATTGGCAAAAAATTGGCAATCTCAGAATTCTACTGCATACTTTGAAGGGCAGCCATTGCAGTTAATTAATTTTTAAGAAAAGGGAGGGACGGGGAGGGGTAGGGGCAGCTGAAAAAAGCATACATATTCGTGCGCATTTTGCAAGAATTAGCCGCTTTAGGTTCATTAGGACTATATCTTTGGTATGATTACCGAAGATATGGGGTCATCTAGGAACCAGCCTTAAATTGGCCAGGGGCAGCTGAAAAAAGCATTCATTTTCAATTTCAGAACATTCGCATTTTTTAAAATTTTAGAATTGAAATTTTTGAATGCCGATCGAAAGTCCTGATCCGTACCAGTCTGAAAATATCTTTCCAAGATCTGACACTGTATGCCTGAGAAATGCAAGTTATAGTTTTTGTATAAGCCGCCGGCCACGAGCTTGCTCGCAAGATTTTCAACACAAATGCTGGCCAAAGTACCAGGCGAACAGAAAGCAGAAGCAGCTCGACACCAAATTGGCAGTCGAATAATTGTACTGCATACTTGTAGGGGCAGCATTGGCAGCAGCTTCAATTCGTCCCACACAGCCCACATTTTGCGTTCTTACTGTATATATGTGTTGAATACAGCAATGTTGAGCAGCTCACACACACACAGGTAAAGCGCCTAAATGACTTGCAGCCATCTGGAAGGCAGCATTCGGTGCAGGGAAGTGGGCGTGGCAACTGAAACTTGAGATTCGACTTAAAAAGTGCCTAAGTTATTATGCTGCAAAAGTCGGCCGACTGCTTAGCATTTCCGTTTCCGCTGCACACAGCCCTCCCTCCCCTCCCCCTCCCCCGCTCCCCACAGAGTCCAGGCCATTTTGTATCTGCGATTTGTGCATTTTTGATGAGCTTTTCGTGGTGCATCCGTTGGCGCACACAAATTGCAAAAGTTTCCAACCGACCCCCGCCCCTCGCCCGCCCCATCTGCCCGTTGCAGACATAAACAAAACGTGGGACAAACAACGCACCCGAAGCCAAAAGTTTCTCGCCAGCCGCTCGTTTCCAGCGCTGACTTATTATTTTAGGCAGCAGCCAAGTTGGATTTTATTGGCAATTTGTTTATTTTTAATTCAGTGTAGCGACCTTTCCTAATCAAAATTAATGCAAGCTAGCCAAAAGGTTTTCGCTGCCCCAAAAAGGTCGCTAATGGGCCCCAACAACGTCTTCATGATTCGCGCAATTTGCGTTTGAGTGAAAAAAACTGAATTTGTATTCTTAAAGTTGTGTTTGCTCTTTTGCCGCGTACGCTCATTTAAAAGGTAAACAAAACGCTGGAAATTGCGCATACGCCGCGTAAATCATTGAGCTTAAGCTGCCTGTCCTGTCGCGCCGGTGAAATACAAATTGCCCGGTCTGCCGCTGCATTAATTGCAGCTCCTTTATATTGGCTGATTGGCTGTTCTTCCCCCCTTTTGCATTAAATGCAATTAAATGCGCCGTCCGACTGACCGAAGTCGGGCTACCCTGCAACTTGTGGCTGCCGATTTGTTTGGTTCTGTGTGAGTGTATATTATTAGAATATCTTTTGGTTGCTACATGTATCTTATGTCTCTTAAGTGTTAGGTCTGGTTAGGCGCTGAATTGGCCTTAGCTGCGCGACTAAGGCCCTAAGCTATAGACTCCTTATGTATCCTTGGATTGAAATACTTTTAGTTGTGTGCCAAAAGCGGGCTCCTCCAGGGTTCGTTTGTATGTACATGCCTAGGACTTAAACTACAAATGCATCTTTGGTCCAAACGGTATTCGCTCCCTCTCGCTCCTATGTACAGGTGTTTGTCGCCTCGCCTGGCTACAGGTAGACAAAGTGGCCCAGGCCCTTGGCCGGGTTGTTGTTGACCGCCTCAGCTGTTGCTGCAGTTGTTGTTGCTGTTGCTGCTGCTGCTGCTGCTGCTCCCGCTCCCGTTGCATTGCCGTTCACATCCACGCTCACGTCCCCCTCGGCGACGGGGAGGAGCCGGCTGTAGAGCCTGCCGGCGGCCGCGTAGCGCGCGTTCATGTGGATGTCCAGCAGCTTCTTGTCCTTGCCCAGCGAGGAGAACGAGTGCGTGGCGGTGCGGATCTCGCGTATGTTGTACACGGGGCTGTACGACCCCACGGCGCCAGTGGGCGTTGTCGAGGGCGTGGTCGGGCCCGGGGCCGGGGCCTGGACCGGGCCCGTGTGCCGCTGGTAGAAGACGCGGCGCAGCGTGCACTCCGTCGAGTTGTCCGAGGAGCCGGAGCTGCTGGCGCACTCGTCGTCCTCGGCGTCCTCGCTGCTGCTGCTGCAGCTGCGCAGGTCCTCGGCCAGCGAGAGCTCCGACTCCAGCGAGAGCTCCAGCAGCTCCGGGTCCTGCTCAGTCCCGCCCGCCGCCTGGATCGCCTCGTTCAGGTTGGCCAGCAGCTGGCGGCGGCGCGCGTAGTTCGGCGTGCGCCGCACGAGGAAGTGGCAGCTCTCGCCGCGCCTGCTGCGCTCCGCCTGGGCGCGCAGCGGCAGGTCATCGGGATGCAGCTTGCGCTGGCACTCCTGGCCCGGGCAGACCTCGTAGAGCGCGAAGTGCTCGACGGGCTCCGGCGAGCCGTAGCAGCCGAGCAGCAGCTGGAGCAGCTCGTCGCAGTTCGTCTCCTCGCTGATCAGCAGCGACTTGTACTGCGAGCTCGGCTGCAGCGCCGACGTGTGGACGCGTATCAGGCCGCCGGGCTTCAGCTGCAGGCAGAAGCGCGACTCGCCCGTCGGGTGGCACGCCTGCATGATGGCCGGCCGCGTGTCCTCGTCCAGCACCAGGATGGTCTTCACGCCCACCCGCCGCACGGCCACCTCCATGGACAGGTAGAACAGGCGCGGATCCCGATGGCGCATCTTCAGCCTGCGGGGAGGGGGAGCAACAGTTAGTGGGGCCCTCTCTTCGGGACTCTGCTCCTCCGAGACTCACCTTCGCAGCAGCTGCGCAATCACCTCCTTGCTGGTCGTGTCCCACTGGATGCCCAGCGTCTTGTACTCGATGTCGATCTTCAGGCAGTTCGTGTACACCTTGATGGTGGTCTGGAAGGGAGAATGCATTAGTCGCAGCTGGCACATTAGGTAAATATATAATACCCCGACTAGTGCGAATAATATCATCTGCTCTTGCGTTCAACATTTAATTCTCTTTTTACACGAATCGAGATAATAAAAAAGATAAAGATGTTGTCCGAAATTGACATTGAATAACATTTTATTATGTTTATTTTAAAATATACTTTATTATATTCATGAGTTTCTGATTTTATTTCCGAATCAAAATATTTTGAATAATGCGTTTAATGAATTCAAATGTGTAAGCACGGAAAATAAATTCTCAAGTACACTCTAACAAGAAATTTGTAATTTAGCCAATATATTTTTTACACGCATTTCTTTTAGGAACGTATCTGTCGTAAAAATTGAAAATATCAGAGTAATAAATTTTCAGCTTTTTTGTATCTCAGTTCAAAAAATGCAATTCAACTTTAGAAAAAATCTTCTCTTTTCTTATTTGCCTATTTCACCTAATTAATACTAAATTAAATTCAAATTATTTATTCACTCAAAATTTCAAAGTTTTTAGTTTCGTAAATTTTTTTAAGGAAAACTCACTCTTGGTAAACGGAAAACGAATAAAGAAATAAAGGTGTTGCACAAAATGTGCAAAATGGATTTGGGGTAATGCCCTTGGTTGAAATTATATTCGCACATTTCTAGTATTTTTTCATTTGTTTGGCAATCGTGTCGGGGTATTTTTGTATTTATTTGTTACCTGTGGCAGCTGCTCGTTCAAGCTGGAGTAGCTGGAGGCACGCGATGGCGTTCGCTGCAGGTCCGGCGGCGGCTCCGGGCTGCCGCACATGGAGCTGGCGCAGGAGGAGACGTTGCTCGAGGAGCGCAGGGAGACCGAATCGGAGCGATTGCGCAACGGCGAGATTTGCACGTGCTTCAGCATCTGCAGGGGAACATAATCGAAAGGGAAATCAGCATTAGGAAAAGAACTACAATCCATTTTTCTATTACTATGATCAAGGGGAATACTTAAAACTACTTAAGTTAAAGCAAGTTGTAAAACCAGTTAAAAATAAACCAGTAATAAATAAAATAAAAAAATAAATAAAATGAAATAAACGAAAGTTTTCAAATTTGGGAAATTTACTGCTTAAATAAACTAGTTAATCAACATTTGCCATTTTAATGATAATAGAAAATTTACTGTTTGAATGAGATAGTTATGCAACAATAAGAATTGACATTTACTGCCCAAATTAACGATTGAATGACTATTGAATAAGGCAAAGGGAAAATGTCCTGTTTTAAAAAATTTTTAAAGAAATGAAGGAAAGGGACATTTACAGTTAAAATGCATTAGGTAACTATATTAAAAATAATTAAATTAGCGAAGTACAAAGTTATAAAAGTTAAGGATAAAGAATAATTCAAAAATTTAAGAAAAGCTAAACGCAAACATTAATTAAAAAAACTAATTTGATGGCTGTGTAAATAAATGAAACAAAAATATAATTTTCATGTATTTACGAAGTTCTAAAAATAATAGAAAAATCGCATTCAATGTTCTTTTATTTCCCTGTATGAGTTTTTTTGTTTAAGTATAACGCAAACACATGCTAAGGAAACAGTTCATAAATTGAAAAAAAAATATGTGAAAATTATAATTAAATATTTTTAAAAATAATAAAAAAAATTACTAAATACTCTTTTGTTTTTAATTCTATAATAGTTAATAAAGACAAAATATGTGAAAATTATATTTAAATATTTGTAAAAATAATAAAAAAAATTAATAAATATTCGTTTGCTTTTAATCTTATAATAGTTCGTAAATTGTGTAAATATGTGCAAATTATATTTTTAAAGAGTTTGTTTCTATTTAAGTGAAAACGCAATCATAAGTTAAATAATTCGTTAATAGCTGAGTAAATCAATGAAAATTATATTCGTATACTTGGAAAAATAATGAAAAACTTTATTAAATTTTCATTTGATTTATTTTCCTATAATATAGGCAAGTTTTTGCTTTGAAGAGGAATGCAAATGTTTTCGAGGGCTTTGCACGCAATTTGATAAGAGGCAAGAGCAATATATATATATATATATATATATGCATGTATATATATATATATGCCTGTCCAACCCGATGGCCAGCGATGCGGCTCCGGAGCCGCCCACTTGATGTTGACCCGCGGGTTTGCGTTTCTTTTGCAACATTTGCCGCTAATTGCGGGTCAGTGGCGGGGAGGGGGAGGGGGGGGGGCAGTCAGTGTAGCCCCCCCTCACTGCATTGCATTGCCTGTCATATCGCGTTGCATTGCTCGAGTGGCCCCGCTTGAATTTTGCGCTGCGCTCGTCGAGGTTCACTTGCTGCCCCACTTGGCGGCGTGGGGCAGGCTGCGGGCTGCGGGCTGCGTGGCTGCCACTCTTGCCGGCACATTCTAATTAATCGTGCGAAAGTCGGGCTGGCGCTTCTTCTTCTTCAGAATAGTTGCAATCGTTTTAATTAATGCGGAGTACGATTAATGCAAATAACGGAGCAGGCAAAAGGGAATGTATATATACTATATATACTATATATACTATATATGTGTGTGTGTGTATTTGCCATACGCCACTTATTGCGGCAATTAGCAGATGCCCCCGCGGGGCGGGCGGGGGCGTGGTCCTGGCCGGATGCTGAGGCCCGTTGGCAACTTCCGCTTGACACGGGCTCTCACAACGGCAGCTCGTCCGTCCCAGCTGTAGGTGGGCTCGAGGCGAGCCCTAGGCTCTCCCTCCCCCCCCTCCCCCCTCGTTTCGCTTTCATGGCTCATTGTCAACGCGTCGCGTTCCATGACGTGCCCAGCCGTGCCCTCTTCATAATTTCAATACATCACCAGTTCAGGCACCCGCACACACGCACACACACGCACACACACACGCACACACACTCCCACACACACGCTCGTTCAGCTGAGGGCTCTTCAGCGTCGTCTGCTCTTGTGTGCGCGCCCCTGCCCCTGTCCCTGCCCCGCCTTGTTGCACGCTTCAGCGCCGCAGCATTTGTCAAGCGGCAGCGATTTTCAACCCCCTCTTGGAGGGCTCAGCTTGTTGGAGGGGGCTCCGAGGGGGGGGGGGACCCACATTGCTGCCCAATTCGCAGGCAGCCTCGCCTCAATGAGCCGGATGTGGCAACTTCATTAACGTTTAACAGTTGTGCCAGGTTAGAGCCACAGTTTGACAGGCACTGCAGGGCGAGAGAGGGAGAGAGAGACAGAGAGAGAGAGAGAGAGAGGCGGCCAGGTTGGCGGGGAGTCCACTGGAAACCGGCAAATTGAAATGCAAATCAAATAAATTAATTTTTCACACAAGTCCAAAAGTCAGCAAGGGAAAATAACAAGAGGGAAATTGGCGAGCGGCAGCTAACGACTGCCAGATACCCTGCAAGCAGTTGCGACATATATTGGATGTTACTTTGAAAGCAAGTGTATCTGGTAGATACAAAGATACATATATGTAAGTATCTTCCATTTAAAAAAGTGTCAGCAGATGTTTAACTTGTTTTGTTTTTGGCAACAGGGTATTAAGAAACCGTAAACAAGTGTAAGCCCAAAGAGACAGCAAGGAAAAGACAGAAAAAAACATCGTTAAAATGAAATTGAATTAGAAAAATCGCATAAAATTTGAAAGCACGCACGTGGCATAAAAGTGCTCCAAGAGAGAAACAGACAGAGAGAGAGAGGGAGGGAGTGGGAGAGATTGAGAAAAATAGATAGAGTGAAGCAAAAACTTACACAAGGAAAAAAGTGGAAGAAGAAGAGAAGACGCCGACTGCAATTATAGATAATCAAGCGAAAGTTATCGAGAACTCTCATTAAACTTTAATTGCTGCACTCTGAGCGATGTCGGGGCCTGGTCTGGCGCAGATAATGCCCAACTTTTCCAATTATGCGCAGGATAACACGCATAGCCAAACATGTCAGAGGTCAGATTGGATACTGCCTTAACCAACACTCAGCGCCAAGTGTTGCAAAGACGCATAAATTCCGACGAAACGACAATGCCAACAAGCTAGGAATATGTAAAAGTAACTGCAGTTGGCGGCAAGAACCAAAGTGAAACGAAATTAAACTGCTGCCGTGGGCAGTGCACGACTGCAAGATACCCTGTTCACAATTCCCATAAGCCTTGCGCTTATAAACCTATCTCTATGTAACTTGTGATAATGTAAATCTTAGGGATTTATTCTACATAATTGGACATCCCTAATAATTATATTAAAAGCAAAATGAATTTAATCTTTTTATGGCCTAAAATATATATATATAAACCTATCTCTATGTAACTTGTGATAATGTAAATCTTAGGGCTTTATTCTAAATAATGTATTATTTTAATTATTAAATTAAAAGCAACATGAATTTAATCTTTTTAAGGCTTAATATATATATATAAACCCATCTCTATGTAACTTGTGATAATGTAAATCTTAGGGCTTTATTCTACAAAATTTGACATTCCTAATAATTATATTAAAAGCAAAATGAATTTAATCTTTTTATGGCTAAAATATATACCAAATTTAATTGTGCTAGCTTTTATAGTTTCTGAGATAAATGGGTACATTTAGATCACAATGGGTTAATTGCAAATAATTTGGCTGGCAATATTGATAATTTATAATAAAAAGTCCAAGTTTGAGTATATTTTAAATGATGCATTTTTTGACCCATTTTCCAGACACTTATTAGACCAGTTTCCATTTGTACAGGGTATAGAGGAGTAGCAAGAGCTGAGCAAGTGCCCGGTCCGTTCAGAAGGAAGTAATGAGAGCAGCTCGCAGAGTCGAAAGCTTGCAAATTTTGTGTGACTGTCGAACTCTCGAACTCTCGAACTCCGGACGCCATCGAGACGAATGTCGACTGTCGAATTTTCGCAGAACTCGTGAGGAATGTTTTAATTTGAACTTTTTGCCGGCTGCACACACGCACCGTTGCGATCTATCAGCGGGCGGGGGGCGTGACAAGAGGCGCACAGCTGTGACATTTACGACTGGGGCATGTCCTTGAACCGGCTCCTGTTGCGCTCGCAAAAAGTAAATCAAGAACTGATTTTGCACTCGGCGAGTTGGCGACTGGGCGACTTGGCGACTTGGCGCCTTGTTCGCTTGTCAAAGCATCCTTTATCATTTTCACACACTCCCTGGCAGGGCGATGTCAACGCTTTATTGATTGAATAACAGACACAGAACCAAATCCAAAACAAAACTCGAGGCAGCCGAAGAGCCCGGGCTAAATATTTTCATGGCCAGCAGACCAGAAAAAAGGACTCTCAGCATGGGCAGCAAAAGGTCTGGAAAATGTTTCTTCTTGTTGCATGCCAACTTAAATTTGAAGCATTTCCACATTTTACGCACATTGTTGTGGGCCACGCCCACTCTCGCCCCTCCCTGGGCGGTTACACGAAAATACACTCAGAGCTTCTAGCCGGGCAAAAGAAGGGAACCTTCTTGTTTTTGGTTTTCCTTTGCCCAACCTTGTCCATGGGTTGAGGCAGATAAGATTTGGTTGCCTTTACTAATCAGGGACTGTGAAACCAGACCCTGAAACGGGAGCGAGCCCGGGCATAAAGGCCAAACGATATCCCGTAGACAACATCTTTGCGATTTATACTACACGACAATTCGTAGCCGAGGGGCATTCAATAAACATTTTTCAGATATTTTTAGAGCATGTGGGGAAGCACCAAATCAAATGAGAAACAACAGAAATCATGTGGGTAGCTCAGGACTTGGCTTCGAATGGGAAACGAGAAGCGCATTTAATACTTTTCGCAACGATATTACTGAAAACATAATACCCAGGCCGCAGCTCAAAGGGTAATATTATAAAACAACATATATATAATAAGAAAAATGTAAAATGATAAATAATAAATTTTATATAAATATAAGCTTGAATCGTTACCATTGTAACATAGCTAAATAAATACACCTAAGTCTGTTTTTACACGGTAGATTGGTTCCAGAAGAAGCCGTGTAAAAAAAACCGTGTAAAAAAGACATTGATAAAATGACATTGAAAAGACACTATCGATACTATCGATGGTTTCAGACTTTTTTCTTTCATAAATACTTTTTTGTGATATGAACATACTTCGCAAAAATTAAATTTGACAAAAAAATTTTAAGTACATAAAATTTCAAATCGTGCTAAATGGAATAAAATCGTGTAAAAAAATTAAAAATATTCAATTTTCAAACCGTGTTATATCAAAACCGTGTAAAAAAAGACCGTGTAAAAACAGACTTAGGTGTATATGTTTATTCTATTTTTGCTTTTTACGGAGGAAAAACATTGCGATAATTATCTTAAAAATTCGGATTACATTTTCGGATCAAATTGGAACACACAATATAATCCTATAAAAATCATAAGCCTGGTATTTTGAATTCCAAATTCATTCTCTGAATTTTGCTAACAGAAATTCTGATTTGTTAAGCAAACTTTTTTTTACCCAACAATTGAAACATTCCATCTGCTAGACATTGTGTATACAAATTATGGGTTAATTATTTATACAAAGCTTAAACAAAATACACGTATATTCAATAATTAAATTAAATAGAAGATCCCCACTTAAGCCTCATTCATATGCAAGGCAATAAAACCGCATACTCAGGGTTTTTTGTCTTTAAGTTAATTCATGACCCGATTAACTTTGCGGTTTTTCCTCGCATTGAAACCTTGCAACAAACATTTTTCCAATGCTAAAAATAGCACAAAAGCGGAATCTATAAAAGAAATTAAAAAAATGGCCAAGAGACTTGCATAAATTATGCGTAAAGCTAAACATCAAAAATCACTCAACTAAGAATGCAAAGTAAATGAAAAATTAACGAAAAAGAAAAGAAAAAACTTTTGTTATGCTTGGCTGCTTATTGGGGCAGAAGTTGCCTAGAACAATGCATATATGCAGTACAGCAAGAGCAATAATAAAACAAAACAAAAAAATGATTAATAAAAAATAAACAGCAAGCAGACCTAGTAATAATCATCAAAAATTTAACTACAGTTATTTGATGATCAAATTAGGTTTTTTTGTGGGTAATTAGTAGATAATTCGGGGGCGACTTTAAGTGCACTTTATTTATTTATTTATTAAAACCAGCTTTTTAAAAGCTATGTCAATAATTTGGTTATACTTAAATAAGCGTTAAGGTCTTTTGATCTGAATCTAAGGTTATCTAATTTAGAAGAATTTTACATTTTTATTATTGAAAACGAAACAATTGAAATGGTGTAAAAAGCTTTTTTCATAAAGAAACAAATGAAATTCAATTAAAATCACTTATCCTATTGATGCTTTATAAAAAAACCCAGGTTCTATTTATTTAAAACTCAATTTTGAACTGATAATTCCTCTGGCATATATTAAGTTCAGCTGGTTTCATAATGCCAAATTGAATAGCTGTACAATCTTCCTCGTAATCGAGAGTATATATACTGTTAAGCCGATCAATGAGCATGTGATAAATACAATTTCACGAGAAATATAACTTGTACCCTTTTGAGGCGGATTTCCTGCGAAAATATGAAATTGTATTGCAATTTGTGTTAATATTTCAGTATGTTAAGGGCTATGTACTCTGTGCGTTTTATCTGAACTGTTGGCACACTCTTCGAATGTTACAACAAATGCAATGCGAACAGCAAGCGGAAGCGGCAACAGCTTGTTAACTGTCAAGTGCATTTAATGATTTATTTTCAGTATTTTATTTTCTACGAATTTAACCAATTAAGCAGAGTAACTGCGTAAAAATAAATTATTTATAGAAATTTACTCGTCGAATGGTTTTCCATATTTGGAATAATATGCCGTCCATTAAATACAATTCCCAAATGGTCTGCAGGGCCGCGCACATAAAAAAACCCGGAAAAATTCTTATATTGCATTCACCAAAATGCTGTCCGACAAAAAGTTAACAAATGGACACAGTTGCTGTTACAGAGGTTAAACGAATATTGAATGGACTATCAGCCATTTAATAGCCATAATTTGTGTGGTAAATAAATAATTAGAAAGGAACTGAAGATGAAAACTAGATTTGGTTTTTGTGGTTAAATCTAATTGATATACTAAATTTAAATTAGAAAATATCTTTAAAAGTAAATAAATATTTTCAGGATATATGTAGCTTCAAAACTAAATCTCTGCTTTTATAATAGTTAATACATGTATCAAATCTTTTCTAAATATAAAAATTTAATTTCTTTTCAAAATTATTTTTATTACTATATGATATTTGTAAGTATCTAGGGTATTTTTGGGTTCAAAATTAAAACTTGCTCTTATAGATTAGCATAGTTTAGCAAGAATATAACTTTGTACTTTTTATATCGCAAACTTTATAACAACACTTAAATACACTTCATACGCTTAAACCATAAAATGCATTTGCATACAAAACCAACAAAAAGAGTGGAAAAAATTCACTTTAAAATAAAAAAGAGAGTTTAAAAGTGACTAACTAACATTTACTCGTATAATGCAATGCTTAAGCGCGCTATTTATACATTTATTCCTGGAATTTTTTATCTCTCCACGAAGTTTTCTATTTTCGCTCTATTTTTTTGCTGGCAGACTATTTGATTGCACTGGGCTTTTTTGTAATCCGCTTAGGCGTCGCTTTTCCGCTGCTGCTGCCGCATTGGCCAATTTGGTGCGCAATTAAAAAGTGTTGCATAGCGAAAGGCGCAAAAGCCACAAACGCGCAAGGCATCAACAACAACAAAAACAAACACGAAAATACAAAAAAAACCGTGTTGAAAAAACTTTTAGTACTTGAACCGTAACCGAGCGCAGCAAAAATTAAATATGTATTTTTTCTAGGCCTTTTTTATACCCTCCAGCCAGAAAAAAGTAAGTAATAGGATTATTTGAATGTTGCGGCCAAAAGGCCATAAACTACAAAAAATATATACTCATGTTGAAAGTTAATTTTAAATTCTTGACAACTTCTTCTTCTAAAAATAAAAGGTTTCTCTAACAGAACTTTATAGAGTATCTTCTAGTCGCGAACTCTCACTCACACTTTTCGCACTTATTTTAAATTTGTTTTGAAAGCGAATTTGGTCGAATGGCAAAACGAATTCCATTACGGCTGAAGGTCCCCGCAAGAATATAAGTAGGTGCCGGGGCGCCTGGTCCCAAGGGTTTTGGACCTCGTAGCCCCGCAGATTAACTGCTTTTTAATTGCTATGAAAAAGTGGCCGTCGTCCAACTGAGCTTGTGTTTATTTTTAGTTTTTTATTTTAAATATTTCTTGCAGCCACGCGCTCTTGTTTTATGCTGAATTAAGAGGCATTACGAACGCAATGCTCGGGCATTGTTTTAAATGCAACGCGAGTAGAAGAGTCGCCCCAAAATGGGGCAGCAGAGTTGCTCATTAAAAATAGCTGTTGTCATAGACAAAAACCAAACCTGGGACGTGCGGCACCGAAAGTGCTTGTATAATGCAGCATAGTTAAAAAATTCAACTATAAATGGGCTGGTTGAGAGTGGGTCAACCTACCGATACCCTGTAGCTAATGCAATTATTTGTGCTTGTAAACTAATTAAATAATTCGCATAAACAGGCTCAATATTCTTAGACTGAAATTATGATCAAGAAAAATAAAATAACAAAAATATTAAAACAAACTCTGGTTATTGCTGCTGCTAAAGAATATTCTCGCTTGAAGAGTACGACCCTTTGTAGCAAGTGCTCTCTTACAGGGTATGAAAATAGAGTGCAGCAAACAAGGTAAGCCAGCTGTGGGCTGCGTTAAGCAAGTTAAGAGCGGCGTAAAAGAAGCCAAAAAGCACTACAAAAGAAGCCAAGAAAAGGCGACGAAAGAAAAGGCAAAAAGAAAAGCAGCTTCAGCTGTGCAAATTTTTAAGGGAACTCCATAAATAGGCGAACCCGCTTAAAATTCAAAATTTACACTTATACCGAATGGTATTTAAAATTCGAAAAACGAGCAATTTTCTCCATGATCGCCGGGCGTTGGCCATTTCCATAGCTTACCACTGAGGCACACATTATGCAAAACAACAACGCAGATTATCATTATAATGCGCCTCTCCAACTCCCCTTCGGACTTTACCAACACATTTTATGTGGCCTACGAAGGAAATGAAAATTACTTTAATACCTGTACTTGGACATGTTGCTGAGGGGTATTTGTCACAGGCTCGGATCTGCCCTGTGCTCAGCGCTATATTCAAAATAACTACGAATTTAATAATATATATTAACAACAAATAGAATGAATACTATAACAATATAATATTATAAATTTCTATTTATTATTTAATGAAACAATTTTATAAAATTGTAGAGCTTAGATTGAAAATTGACAGCGGAGAACACGTATCGAATTATGTAAAATCTATCTAAAACATACTGAAACTCATCACCTCTGTGGTTTAAAAGTAAAAGATCTTCTTGAAAAAATGTAAGATATGTTTATTAACTAGCCACATTTTAATATATACGTCTATAATTTTTTTAATATTATTTTTGCAATTACATTAAGCCCTTAATTTTGGAAATCTGATGCTCTTTTTGATGTGGAGCCTTAGTCTAATTTGGAAACTTGCTTAAAACAAATAAATGGAAAAATACTCAGCGCATTTTCAAAAATATTGTCAGGTTGCCTCTAAACTTGTTTGCCATCCCTAACGCATATTGGCTTTATATTACTTTTTAACGCTCAACCTGTATCTAGTCAGGAAACGCTGCTGGTTAATTTTTTCTTGACTTTTCATAAAAGCAATTAAAAACGAACCTCAGATGATTTCCATATGCCAGTGTTAGTCGAGGTATGGAGAAGCCTAAGCTTACGGGTATTACATAGTCATGTGTCTACAAATTAATCTCTTCGGCCTGCAAACACTCATCACGTATACGCAGCGTGTGTCGCTGGAAATTGCATAAGCCCAAAGTGCGATAAAACTGAAACGGGGCTGACGCAGCTGTAAGAGGGGGCAAGGGGCAAGGGGCAAGGGGGCAGCAATGCTGCAGGTGTTGCCAGTATGTCAGCTATTGTTGTTGTTGTTGTTGCTGTTGTTGTAGGCGTCAAAATTGCATAAGTGGCGCCTCGTGTGGCAGATATCAAAAACAAAACCAAGAGAATGCGCAGTCGAGGGG
This sequence comes from Drosophila robusta, assembly GCA_035043565.1. NCBI lineage: Eukaryota > Metazoa > Arthropoda > Insecta > Diptera > Drosophilidae > Drosophila > Drosophila robusta. Next base: position 505,288 of record JAWNMW010000378.1, read on the forward strand.
TCGTGGGCTCGGGCTGATGGCATGCTGTCAATCAGGGTTGCCAGACCGCCGCACTAAAGTGCAGTTGCAGTTACATTTTGTGTTTTTGTGGCGATAATAACACGAGCACATTAAGTGAAAACAGCGGCGAGATGAGAGAGGCAGAGGAAGAGAGGGGGGGCACATGTCACATGATGGCAGCACAAATGAATTGCAATTATTTAGAGCATGCTTTTAGGCACCGCCGCCCCTTCTCAGCCCCCAATTGATGCTGCAGCTTCCCCGCGCAAACGTCAGTTACAAATTTTGTGGTCAACAAATGGCAACGGCTTTCGCCTGTTGTTTATGTGCGTGTGTGCGAGTGTGTGTGCGGGTGTGTGTGCGGGCGTGTGTGCGTATTGCTTTCGCATTTTGTCACCTAATCATTTGCATATTTTGCGGCATTTCATTCGTATTTATTTTGCAATTTTCAACTGGCCTTGAGGCCAACAAATTCTAAACGCTTTTTAGTAGCAGTATTTTTGAAATTACAAATTAAACTTATCTGAGGATAAAACTGATGTGTGGTATAAATAAAATAAATTATGTTGGATATGTTAAGCTCCTACGATTTATAATATCTAAAGCCAGTTTATATAATCTATTAAATCCAAACAAGTTACAACAACATAAACAAATAACGTATTGTAATAAGAAATTATTTGTAAGGAATAAGGGATAATTTTATGGAGTAATCTTCTTAATAAATTCTTGCAAAGTAAACTAGGCCAACTTGTGGAAGGAACATATGAAACCATAGTCTTCTAACTGTGCATATAAATGTCTTAAAGCCAAAAATAGTTTTTGACGTTCTAAGAAATTTTTAATGTATGTATAATAATATTAGTATTATTATAAATAACAAATGCGATAATCACAAATAAAATATGAATAGCTTTCAAAAAAATGGTAAAATAAAATCCCTATTCTCTAGACTAACTATAAGATATTTCTATATTACAGCAATCCAATTATTTATATAAACTCCACTCAATATCCACAGCATTATTGCTTTCAATTTGGAAATTAAAGCCAAACATATATGAAAACATAAAATAAATGCAATAATGGTAAAAGCGCAGCGCAAATTTCCATCATTGCTGCCACGCCCACACGGCTGCAGGCGGCGGCAGCGACAGCATCCATAAATTGCATATTTTAAAAGTGCCGTAAATTCTGCGTAGGTGTGAAAGCGAACGAAATTGAAACCGTTAGGCACACACACGACACACACACGACACGCACACACACACACTCCCTCTGCCTGCCTTTTGGCCCGCTCGCACTCCAATTATCCAGTGCATACTTTGGGGCGCAAACTTTTCGGCGTCGCTCATAAATTCAAAGTCAAGTTTTGCAACACATGTTTATGCGGCACGGGCGTGTGCCAGGGCGGTGGGCGTGGCCATAACTAAAATTTATGCCTTCGACTTAAGGCTGCGCTAATAATTGCATATGATTTTACGAGCCGGAAGTCAGCTGCAGCAGACAGAGAGAGAAAGAGAGAGCGAAAAGTATCTCAAAGATACAAAAGTGCGAGGCGTGTCAAGCGGCAATTAAAGTGGAGGCAAGCAGCATTCCCCGAGGCAGCGAGACATCCAAACTAAGTGCATCCTTTGACGTGGCACACACTTGACGAGAGAGAGAGAGGGAGAGAGAGGGACAAAACAGGAAGTCAAATTGGAAGAAATCACTTCCTATGCAGAAAACCTCATTAAGAGACTGAAGGAGAGTGCCAGAGAGAGAGAGGGAGAGAGAGAGTCAGATGCACATATTTGTATCTTATGCTTATCGGCTAAACATAGACCGTCTTCTAGTCACTTCCGCTGGCAACTTGTTGCAAGTCGGCGTCTGGAAAACGTGTTTGCCTCCGAAAGGAATTTGCCTGCCTGCATAAATTCTTTCGATATGATTTATGCCCGAGAGCGGAGAGGGGCTGAGGCTGGGGGTAACTGGGTGACAAAACTGGTTCGCAATGCATTCGCCATCCGGTAGCACACAACTAGACGCAAGAAGAAGCAGTAAAAAATAGCGCCACGAGGCGTGTTGCAAATGTTTAAGCATTTAAATTGCCAGTTGGCGCAAAGGAAACGCTTGTCTTATTGGAGTTATGTGCGTGTGTGTGTGTGTGTGCTGGCTTTTCCATTTGGCATGCCAGGCACAGGTTGCGTCACAATCAGAGTCAGTTAATAGCGGTTCTTCGCTCAAGTATCTCGGCTCCCTCTCCACTTCAGTTTCTACTGTCGTCAGCTCAAATTGAGGGCAGGGAGGGAGAGGCCAGAGCTCGCGGGTCTCACGTAGGCCCCCCGCCCGACAATCTGGCAAATCACTCACATTATGTTATAGCGCCACGCCCCAAATAACACGCCCTAACTACTAGGCTAAAGGGCCGCCCACGCACACGTTTCAGCCCCCATTGCAACTTTTTTCATTATCACATTCGCAACCCCCGACGTGCGACGAATTTGAGCAGAACAATATACGACTGCCAGATGCCCTGTAGCCAAGAATTTTATGCAGCTCCTATATATTTACAAGTAAGAACGTATTTCTAGAAAACGCTCTTAATTACTATTGTAATTGGAGCGATTTGCCACGCCTCTAGTGGGCGCATCAAAAAAATATTTGCGCGATCTTTAGAGGAGGTCACCAGTAATTTGTCGGCACAAAATGTATGCATCTAGCTTTGGAACTCAGGGAGATATTGGATATTAAATCGAATAGATATTAACTCGAAAAATCTTAACATACTCGTATTAGCTGATGCGGCTGTACACGAATATATATATATCATTCATATGTCTATCTATAAGCCAGTTTCAAGTCTCTAGTTTCACATTTTTGACTCTCCCCGCATATATTTTATACAAGCCAACTTTTATATTGTTAATGATACATTTACGTATCGACGATTGCAGCCAATACGCCCCGCTTTCACTGCGCTTACAGGGCATCCGGGGCTTCACAGTGTGTCGCATGTGTCTTAAAGTAGATTGTTAATATAAGTTTTGCAAGTTTGACAAGCGGCATCGACCCGGCGCCTCGTTAGAGCTGGCCACACCTTAACGCCAGGGGCGGGGCCGCCCCCCGCTCAATTACATTTGGGCTCGGGAAACGGCAGAGCACGGTACATTAGTTCTTCGGGGTGTGTGTGGAAAACAGGAAATGTAAACATTAATGGCAAAAGGGAAATTCAATTAGATGCCCGAAAACGTGAAGCTAACCAAAAATTATATTCTACGTGAGTGTCTCCCACATAAAGACACACAATGGGGCCGCACATTTGGGTGACATTTCGGTTCAAGTAGGCGCTGGATACGCTTTAAGGGGCTCATTAGGTAATCGTCCATTTTCATTTTTCACTTTGCTTTTTGCGTTCTATTTGCTGTCAAATTATTTGCTCGGGAATTTAAGACTTTTAGGAAGAAGGACAACATTTTCGGGCGCTTACGCAAACCATGTTCTAAAATATATGCATACACTGTGCAAAAATGGGGGCATTTAAGCTGAAATACAAACTTTTATTGAAGGGAATCTCCTCAGGCAGGCAAAAAAAAAAATAAGGAAATTCTTTAGAAATTTCGTACAAGTATTTTTGGAATTTTCAAGTTTAACGTATTTTTTTCGCTCAGTGCAGGTATGTGTCTGTCCCTCTATATATAGGAGCGACGCCGGCGTGCGCACAAAATCAACAAAGGGCACACAAAGACAAACCTCAGCTCTAAGGTAAACAAAAGCCGCCAAAGGGACCCGCGAGGAGCGAAGAGGGGAGCCGGGACGGGGCGGGGAGGGGCGGGCGGGGCCAAGTTCGCGTCTCGCCGGCTACTAGCTATTAATTTTTATTTGTCTTGTCATTTAAAGAATTCCACAATGCCCGTCGCCTGTTGCCGGGCGAGGCTCGAATTACCTTATAAATAGTTAGTCGGGCACTAAAAGTCGCTGACGACTTGCGGATGCTCCGGCGAGATTCTCAGCGGCGGCTTACCTGCAATTAGAAGGGAGAAAGAGAGAGAGAGAGAGAGAGTGAGTCACTAATTGTTAGAAGGGTTAACAGCTTAATGCCGCTGCCATCATCGGAATGCTGTGCAGAAAAAACGACAACCAAATTTGGCTTTGATATCAGAACAACATAACTACCTTTATGTGGGTACAGGGTATGTAGTCCGTTAAAGGTATAATTACAAATATTCTGCGTTAAACAAATGTTCGCAGTAGATTAATAAATTTAATAAGATTTGCCAAAAGTAACTCTTTAAAAAGTTTGGCAGTTATCATTTAATATTTAATATTTAAACATACGGCTAAAATGTTCGGAGTAGATTTATAAATTTAATAAGATTTGCCAAAAGTAACTGTTTAAAAGGTTTGGCAGTTATCATTTAATATTTAAATCTGCATGCTTGTTATTTTTTCCGGTATAGCATGCAATTTCCTTTCATTGATTCAATGAAATTTGGTATTATCTGTTATTTAATTATTCGTTTTTTTTCATTTGCTAAAAAATATACATTTTGGTTAAATGGATATTTTTTGCACCTTTTTATATTTTAAATTATCTTCTTTTATATATTTAGCAAGTATTTATTTTATTATTTTATTTTATTTTATAATTCTCGAATTTTTACTTTATAAATGAAAATATGTTTTTACATTTGCAATGTGACTATATATAAAATGTATTTATTTATATTTGATTCGTTTCATTTTACTCTAGTACTTTGTCGCATTTTCTTCCAGCTATTATCTTCTGTTATCATTATTATTGGTATTTAAAGTATAGGAAATGGTTATGAACTAGCAGCATAAATATTTTTAAATGGCTCGAATCCTCGTTGTTCAACACAAAGGCGACTTATTTAACGAGAACTGCATTATCGTTATATAATAAATATTATTTACAAAATGGTTTTATAGACCGACTTCAATTTGGCGGAGTATTTTTTGTGCTTGTCCCTTGGCGTTGCCACCCGCGGACAAATCGAAAGTGCAATCGTTTTAGTTTTCCATGCACTACGTTGGCCACGCGACAGCTGCCACAGCGCAGAAAAGAATATGAAGAGCCATATGGGAAAATGTGCCAAAAACAAAAACACAGCCGCAGTGGCAAGCAAACAACAACAACAGCGGCCACACTCAGGGCATCAAAACAATCTGGCCACGCACATATGCTGCCAGTTCCCAGTTCTCAGATGTGGATGCACTTGATGCAGCTGACTTGCAGTCCTCGTCCGCAGTCGTAGATACTGCTGGCTGCTGAGATAGTGTGGGAATTCGGCTCTATGGGAAATACGAGTCGAACTGGAAGCCAGCTGCCTGAGCGACCTCCGAGGCAGGTAGAGCAGAGGAAATGTGCGTGTGTGTGTGTGCACAACATGTGCAATGGAAATGGATATGGAAATGGGAAATGCATTTTGTTTTGGATGCACGAAATCAAAGTCAATGCCGAGCGCCGAATGTGGAGTAAGATTTTAATTTGCCAGCTGGCTTTAGGTTTTATCACTTAATTTCCGGTGTGCGTTGCAGTTGTCTCTTTCGGCTGGGGCGGATGCTGCGCCGGGTTCAGAGGTCAGCGCTAACGAGATCACCGCTCTCGCCCCAATCTCCGGCTCCAGCCAAACGCCCACAATTGGGGCACAACTACAGTTAACGTAGTGTGAAGAAGAGTTTCGGTGCCCTGTTGTTTTCCATGCCTTTGTGTCTTATCTTTCCAGGTAGGGGCTCTTGTTGTCGGCGCTTTGTTTGCCGCTCAAGATTGATGCATGCACCCGATGAGCGTGGGCCCTTGCCCCGCCGCCACAAAACGCTTATGAAAATCGACTTAGAGCGTTGACAAGTTGAGCTGCAGTTAAGAGCTTGCTTGCGCAAAATTTTCCGGAAAATGGTAAAAAAGAAACATCAATAATGCACCAGAGTGGGAAAGTCGGTTGCAACTTAAAATGGAGTTGGGCGAATTGACAAAGTTATCAAAGAACTTGAACTAGTTCAAGCGGGGAATGACATCGAAGTGCAAAGCGAACCAGTTCAAGCTAACTATAAAAGAACTAAAGCACTGCCTTCACTTGCAATATAAAAGCTTATATATAAAATAGAGTTGTGTTTATTTATTTACATATTTCTTGGTATCTTTATACTCGTTCACGAAGTGAAAAGAGTATATTGAGTTTGTATATAGGGGACGTGGCAAATCGATTTAATATAACTATTTCTGTCTGTTTTTAACCCGAGAAATTAAAATTTGACAGATTACTACCAGAGTCACGAAATTTGGCAGACACTTTCCCAAAAAAAAGCAATATTTAATTTTTTTTTTGAGAAAGAGTATTGCGCAATCGGTTACACCCAGCTGCAACCTTCTTACTTGTTATCTTCTTTGTTCCTTATCTAAATTATTTTCTACTATAGTTCTCTCTATGTCTGAAGTTTCTTTTCTCACTTGAACAGAAAGCTATCACAGTTGGATTAAACAAATCGCATTAAAGGGAAATTGATTTATTAACAATTTCCTAGAACAAATTATCTTTAAATTGTTCATCGTTTTTTTAATATTCGATTGATCAGTTTTCCTCAGTTAGAATTAAGTTATTATAAGCGTTATGTATTCCATTCCATTTCCATTATTATTTCTATCATATCTAAGTTCAGCTCCATCATGCTCAGTTTTCTTTAGTTTGGCTCTTTTCTTTTATATCTCGATTCCTTTTCATTACATCCAGATTCCTTTATTGATTTTTGCTCCCCATTAGGACTTTTTCTTCGAATTTCATTGACTTTATCTATCAACTCTTAATCCTCTTGCTATTATTGCCAATCATCCTCTCTTCTGACATCGTTTGGTAGCCAAGATTCTTAGCTGGCATTCATCAATTAGCTACCCGGCCAAATACTGTTCACAATTCGATTGCCTCAGGTGCGCACTTCCTGTGTCGCTGAAAGAAAATTTCAACAGTTGCCGCACAAAGAAATTGTGTCAAACTTTTGGCCAAGAAGTACAAAATTTATGAGCCCTTAAAAAATGCGAGCGATAATTTGTCAAAAGACGCATCAAATTTGTGGGCATGAGTGGGCAACAAATTTTGTGTTTGTTGTCTTTTTTTATTTGACAGGAAGTTGATTTTTATTGTGCCAAAGAATATGTTTTGTTTAACTTCTATTTATATAATATGTGCCCATAAATTTGAAGATGTTGTTCGAGGCAAAAAAGAATCTACTGCGCATTTTAATGAGTCTCTCTTTTTTATTTTATTTGAATTTTTTTTTTGCTGATTTCTTGGGAATTACTGCGGCCCAACTGCGAATTAAACTAAACTAGTTTTCAGTTTTCCGAATGGCCAAGCAAAAACACAAATTCTTATTTCCAGCCCGTTTTGTTAGTCTCTTTTTGCTGCTGCCGCCAAATTTGGCTGGCTAACCGAAATGAAGTACAAATGAAATTACACAATGCTCGTAAAATGTTGTCGTAGTTGTTGTTGTTGTCGTTGTCCAGGCACAAGTTTTGACTGCGGCTTTTGTGCTAATGGGCAAGTTCTTTTGGCTGCAGAGTCTGCGACGACAACTTGGCTGCTGTGTAAATATAATTATAATTTTTTTCCTCCTCTTTCCTCCATTCCATTCTCGTTGCTGGACCGCTGTTTGAGTTGGCAACTGCTTAGCACTGGGCTTAACAGTTACATAGGCAAATAAGTATTAAAAATGTTTGGCCGGCAACAAGTTTCGGGCTGGGCGACTGCAACATTGTTTGCACGCCATAAAGAATGTCAGCTAAAAATGTTGCCCAACATGTGCGAAGGCTGAGCAAGTGCAGACGCAAGCAGCAGCAACAACAACAATCACTACAACATTTAGCTATTTGTCACGCTTTGACGTTGCTGCTGCGCTGCCGCTGTCGCTGCTCATTGCAGCACGCGTCGACGCGACGTCAACGCGGCCGCTTAGTCATTTATTTATGCAGCACTCTTGTTGTTGTTACTGTTGCTGTCGGTCTTTGACTTTGCCTTGCGCTTTTCCGCGTTTGTCAACAAAGTTTCTATGCAGTTGCTCTGACCGCAGCTAATTGTTGCTGCCTGCCTGGGATGATGTTGCCAAGGTGATTGGCCCCTCTGCAATTTTGTTGCTATTACGTTGGCAAATCGCATTCAGCTTGTTGACGTGCTTGTTGTTGCTGCCTCGATGGGCGAAAAAATAAAAAGCTTGCACTTGGTATTTAGTGCAAAATGTTATTGCATTAACTGTTAATACTTAAAGCTCGAGCGCGTTTTCCGTATTTGCAGCTGTCGGAAAAACTAATTAAAAATGCGCCAAGAGCCGAACTGAAAAAAATCTGTAGAGCTGACCATGTGACACTCAATTAAACTCAATTGCTGTCAATTAATTAATCAATTATTCTTACTATTTTCCTCATCTTTTTTTACAATTTTCACTTAACGTTTGATTTAATTTGGGCGCAGTTTCTTGTTGTTGTGGGTGGAACAAGTGGTTCTTAATGCCCTACACTTTGTGAGGTACATGCGCTGCAGAATTACAAAGAATAAAATTGCAGATACAAACGTATCTAAAATACCCATATGAATTATTTATGAAATACAAATATAACTGTAGCATTAAAAAGTGCTAATGAGATACAAAAAACAACCCAGAAGATACGAGGGAATCAATAAAATGCAATGACCTAGAATACGAATGAGAATATTTTTCCATACCAAAGTTTACTTGTGAAACAGAAGTATGCGTTAAATTTACACGGCATCTGAGAGATACAAAAGTAGTATGTGAAATACAAAAGTAACTTTGGTAAGCAATGCAAAATATTATCTACAAATAAATGAGATACACCTAAATTTAAAAGGTATCTGTGAGATACTAATGTATCTATGCGATACACTATCAGATACAAATGTATCTTTGAGCTGAAATGCTAAATACTATCCACTTATAAACCAGACACACTTATTTGTCTTGCGATTATTGTCCCTTAGTATTTAAAATACAGGGTAGTACTAGCCCTCCATCCTTTCATTTTCAACTCGAGAGGTAGCGCGCTTGACTGGACAAGCGCATTGTTGAAATTAATTAAAAGTTGCTCTCAAATTGTGGACAACATTTACAGTGCACTCTCATTGTAGTCCGTCAGTTTAAAGAGCTGTGGTTAAATGTATATTCTGGCGCTGCACCAGAAACCGAGCCATAAATTTATTGAAAGCCTGTCATATTTTATGGCATTTGCCACAGCACCAAAAAAAATAATAATAAACGAAAAGCTGTTGCCGCCTCATAAATAAAAAAAGAAGAGACACGCGGCATGTAAATCTAAAAATCGCATAAAGCTTTCAGCATTCAGCGGAAATTATAAATTCAGAGTATAGTTTTTTTTTATTTGTGTGTGTTTTTGTTACACAATTACAAAAGGTAGAAAAGCCGAAGCGACAATTCAATGGAAATGCTAAAGGGTATTGTTTTACACATTGTGAACTTGTCAATAAATGATTGCAACAAGCGAAAGAGAAAGAAAAGACAAAGACGAGAGCAAAAACAAAATAACAAATGCTAAAACTACATTTGATATCTGCTTTTGAATTTCGAATTGGGAACTGCAATTCTATACAAAACTTGTATTTTTTGTGTAAATTTCCCATAGTTTGAGAGCCAAGGCAAGGTCGTTTTCGATTGTGAGAAGCAAATTGCACATTTGTTCAAATAAATCAAAAGTTTAAAAACGGCACCCATATATTTCGTAAATTGTTCACTAATGCACACAAAGTCACAACACTAATCATTAAAGACGTTCTCTAAGAGCGACTGCAACTGCAACAGACTGTGGCAGCAACCCAGATCTGTCTGATCCCCAAGTGCTTGTACAAAAAACAAAGCCAATTCCAAGAAGAAGAGCGAGAGGCAGAGAAAAAACAACTCACGCACATCTTAATGAAGTTATGAGGGGCAGGAATAAAACTGAAACAGTTGCCTGCCTGCTCAGCCTCGGCGAGGGTAGTGTTATATTATAAGATATGGCAAGTCTGCATATACATAAATATATATGCTGATGTGGAATATATGATGCAGTTGTTGTTGCTGCTATCCACTTAAGCGTCGGCAATTAATTTTCTTTCCATATAAAAGTGTCGATTAAGTTGTTTTTATTTTAAGATTCCATAACTCGAAAACTATTTGTAGACTACGCAAGAAGGAAAGGGAGCGAGCGAGAGAGAGAAAGAATCCAGTTTTAGATAAGCTCCAATGTGATATTGACTGAGTCATTTGTGGGGCAGCATCTCGCACTGGTTCAAGGCATGCAACCATCAGTGGTATGAAATATTTGCAATTGCTTTCTGTATGTATTTCATTTTATAATACAACACAATATACGGGCAGACCTTGAACTGTCGTATATTAAAACATTACAGGGAAGTTCTGTGTACTCTTAAGATAATGCACAAAAAGCAAACCAATTTGGTAACTTGATACAAATCATTCTGACTTTGCGAACCTGGCCAGCAGCAAATGTAAACTCGGCCATTTCCCATGCAAAATTTACCCAACGCACAATTAACTCGCCTGGGAGCGTGGCCCAAAAGGTTGTTGTTGCCGTCCAGCTAAATGCTTCCTGCTGTTAGCCATCAGCATGCCCCCCCGCCCCTTATCTTTCCATAATGTGCCAACGAAGACGTCAACTTGTCACTTGGCTGCAGCAGCAGCAGCAGCAACAACAGTTTTTAAGTTGGTTAATTTGTCAAAGAGAGCGGGAAATAACTGGCATGCAAAAGCAGCGTGAGCACAACGAAGCAGTTATACACTAACAAGGCACATTCCTTAAATTACATTTCTTGAGTTTGCGACATAACAAATCTTAAGATAATACTGAATAAATTTAGCTTAAAAATATCCTAGATATTGCATTAATATATTATACATACCTAAGTAAAACATAAAATAAGAGTTCACTGAATGTTATGTATATAGAGTTTAATTTATTTATATTAAATATCTAGAGCTAATATTATTCTATTCTCATGTTTTATTCTAGACTCTAGAATCTAGAGCATTAAAGTTGTTATTAAATATATTTCGCGTGTGTTTGAGATTTAGTTCTGAATATATATAAAAATGTGTATATTATTATTTATAAATAAATTGAAAAGTATGATAACCTAGAGACAATAAATTCATTACTTACACTTAATGCACTTAAATTTATTAGATAAATTAGGAACTTTATTTGTTTTACTAGATTAATTTACTAAGAAATCAAGACTTGGTTCTCAAATATATGTTTCAAATTTTTTGTTGCCTCAGTAATTTAATTATTTCAAAAATTCAAATTTTTTAAAAATAAGAATATATACAATTTAGTGAATTTTATTCAAGTTATGTAAAATAGACATTTAAATTAAAAAAGTTCCAGTTCTAAAACTTTAAAATCAACAAAGAAGCAAACATGAAAGCAACTTAGATAAAAAAGTTTTTTTTAATTCAATAAAATTAGCACTTGAGCTTTGCAGGACACTTCCTGCTGTTCAAGCCAGTTAAAATAAATTAAAAAATTAAACATAAAGGCAAGTGCGTGTCAAGCTCCTGGCAAAAGCTGTTGTGCCCGAGCTGGTCAAACCTAAAATCTCTTGATATGAAAAAGTGCAATTGCGCACAGTTTAGTATATAGTATATATATTTCGTTTTTGTCCTCCTCTTTTTTTGGGTACTTTACGAGCTGTGATGTCTGTGCCAAGTGTTTGTGCATTTAGCCGCTTGGCAGAGACTGATGCACGGAAATTAATCACGCTCAAATAGAGCGCCAAGTGAAGTTTTTTTGTACGTTTTGCTTTGGTTTGTGTTTTTTGATTTTCGTGTGTTGGGGCGTTTAAACCGAGCCTTTAAACTGGGGCGCTTCCGGCCCTAACCCTTGCAGGCGACGGGTGTTAAGGTACACGCATATCGATTACGACAGAGACGGAGAGCGGAGAGAGCAGAGCGGTTGCAGTTGCAGTTAATGAATGCCCGAGTTGGCGAAAACACAAACAAAACGAAGCAAAAAAATGCAAGTCAATCAAGTTGCGAGTTGTGCGCCGGGCATTCCCACAGTGCATTAAAGTCAAGGCAGCAACGCACATACCACAGCCAGAACAGGGCAGAGCAGGCCACAACGGCCAGGATTGCAGCTGGGAACCACAGAGAGCACCACTGCACCACTGCACCACCGCACCGCCGCACCACCAGCACTAGTCGCATTTTGCGGTCAGCGCTGGCAGCAAAGCGCGGCGTGAGAATTTGTCGCTGCGGGAAAGTGAGCGACAGAGTGGGCGGGCCACGCCCCGCACGTGTTGCACACGCCGCGTAGAAAGTAAATCTGACAGCTGGATTCACAGCTCGATAAGCGAGTCGGCCGAGGCACGAATAAAGTGAACGCAGCTCGAGAGCCGCTAAAACGCCGCACTTGACCCTAATGAGAGACCCTGGCCAGAACCGCGCGCCGTTTGACAGATGAAAGTTCACGTCGCAGCTGATTAGTCGTAAAAGATGGCCCCGCAATTAATGCTAGAGTCGCGCTCGCCGCAGATCTAGAAAGTCGTGGAAACCGAGTGTTTCCCCTCGGGTTACGACAGCGCAGACAGAAAGCACAAAATAAGTAAAACAAATATAAACCACAGCAAGATTTTTCCCATTGCCTGCCAGTTTGCAAAGTTGTCCAAATTTCATTTTCAAACTCAGCTTATAAAATTTCGTACATCAAAGTAATTTAAAGCTAAAGAGACAGTTTTTGAAAAAGATTCCACTAAAACGCCATTCAAAGTGATTTAAAATTCAAATTAAATTATTCAGAGATTTAGAAAATAAGAGAGAATAAAAATGAGGAAAAACATAATACTATTATGTATTAATATTACACGACTAAAGCTAAACAATTGTTTCGATATAAATTCAATTAACATTTCCCGTAACCTTTTCCAAATTCTACAAAGTAAGAAAATGGTTTTCCCGGCTTCCGCAGCAAAAAGACGTTAAAAAGAAATAAATAAAAACAAGCCGAGTTTTTAGTTCTATTTGATTGCATTCCCGCCATAGATAAACCCTATGAATTGGCACGTAAGTCAGCGAAAAACAGTTATCTAACTAGAGTTAACTGTGTTCTGCTGCTGTCATTGACTATTTTCGACTTGACGGTAGCTAAATAAAGATGTTATCTTTAAAATATTATCTAACCTGCTTTTATTTCTGTTAAAAATATCTGGGCACGTGCCGAATGTATGTCATTTAAAAGTTTTTGAATACTTCACCCGATTTTATAATAAATCTTTAGAAAGATATGCGATCGAATCAAGACCTTAAATTATTTAATTTATATTTCATTACCTAATAATAATTAAATAATAAATATATTAATATACAGAATGAATTAAAATATTTAAAATTTAAATTAAAATTACTGTAAATTCTATTTTTAGTATATTGAACTCTTTTGCAGGGACTTATAAACTAAACATTGTAAAGATCAATCTTTAAAAGCTGTTAACAGTTTTATACCTGCCATAAATCGCCATAATAATCTAAGCGCATTAAAATTTATCTCTAATCCATTAAAACTGAACTATTTCTGGAGCCTTTGTAAAGTTGGCAGCCCTGAGATCAATTAGTAGCCACGTTCGATCAGATAACCGTAGCCATAAAAGCGCCATAATTGTTTTATAGCACGCCATTTAGCGCATATTTTCACAGTATTTTTTTGTTAGCTAATAGACAGTTTACAGATATTTTAGCTCCCTTTTTTCACTTTTTTGTTAATTAATTGTTAACAAAACGGCGTGTCAACAAAAGCCAAAGCGCAAAAAAATCGGCCAAAAGCAACAACAAAAAACTGTTCGAGACAGCGCCAACATTCAGTTTAAAGTTTTTGCTGACGCGTTGCCATAAAAAAACAAAAATATATAAAATAAAGATATCGCAGTATGCATATTATAGCCGATATTTGTGCATATCATTTGCGCTCGAAGGCGCTGACTAAGCTCGCAGTTAGCTGTAATTTAGCCAAGTTCGCGCGAATCGAACAACGAGCCAAATAACACATGAAAAACCAACAATAACAAACTGACAAAATACCCATTTTTGGCCCGTTTGCAATTCAATTGAATACTTCGAATTTAGCTGTAAATATACGACGTCGCCTCCAACTGGCAATAGATCTTTTGAATTGCAAATCACTTTCAAATTTGCGCGACTTTTGGCGGGCGGCAGGTGCGATTGGGCGGGGCGTGGGGCGTGGGGGGCTATGGCATTTGACAATATGTCGCTAAACGCTATGCAGAGTCCGGGTCGCACAGCTATTCGGAACGAAAACATTTCCCGCACACACGAACATATGTAAATTCTATTCACCTTTGTCTTTTTCCAATGTGCGGGCGTGTCTCTTGTTTTACGAGGGACCCAAGACAATGGAGATAGAAAAACACCGAAGTATTGTTATAATCGTTTATGGCAAGTGAACAACTTCCTGGTTGCACTTTAAAAACCCAGCTGTAAGCAAACATTAGTTAGGAAAAGGAATTCGTTAAAGTAATCGTTTTTAATTTACAATAGAAAAAGTTATAGAACTGAATCCTTACTATTTAGTGGAACAAACTCGAAATTTTAATTTCTTTTTTTTAATTTTAAATAAAATTTCTTGCATGTAAATTGCGGAATTTATCAAACTCATATTCTCAATTCATATTAACTCAATTGTATAAAATGTACACATGTATTTAGAATCTTTCACAGAATAAATAAAAAGATAAAATACAATTTAAACAGAGTGGAAGAAAATAGTCTAGAGTCTAGACAAACCAATTTAATTTCTCTTCGATCTACAGCTAAAGATAGCTACGCTTTCTAGCTCTTGTCCAAAAATCAATATCTCTATCAAAAGAAAACTATTTCTCCAGAGAACTCCGCAGTACGTGCTTGCCATTGGCAATAACTGAATCAAATGAGGCGCAGATCCTTATAAACGGGATGGCAAGCGGTAAACCCGGCGTAGATCACGTTTCGCTAGCCTCTAAGCCCAGTCTAAATGTCCGTAAGAGGGTCGGGCTTGAGCCTCTACCTGTCTGCGGGCTGGCAAAGGGCGCTAAACCGTAGAAAACCGCACTTGACAGTAGCTCGAGGATTGCAGGTAGTCAGGACAGGGGCAGGGGCAGGGTCACGGCCAGGGTCAGGGGTTCGATCCCCCGCCGGGCTTTGTTCGCGTGCATTTCCTGATTTTTAATTAGCCAAATAATACAAATCGATGTCCAGAAGACCTTTTCAATAAAAGCGAACAACGTGAGCCGCATTTTACAATTCTCCATGTCCCACAGTTTTTCGAGGGAAAATTTTATATTTTTTATATGCTGCTGTTGTTGTTGTTGTTGTGCGGCTCTTTCTCACACACGAGCCGAGACAGGAAATTAATTCAATATCAATAACAATTGACGCGCCGCGTACGACGAACTTTGGCGAAAGATGCCAACTAGCCTGAAAGTGAAGTGAAACCCGCGCAACAACAACAACAACAACAACAACAACATCATCCCAACAACAACAAGTTGAAACTATTAAGTTGTCAAGTGCTTTGGCGAAAATTTCATAATCAAGCGAAGAGACAACGGACTCTTGTGATTTTTCAAGGTAATCAACAGTACATGGCATAGCTTCATTATCATCATGTCATCATCATCATCATCATCATCGTCATGTTTGCAATCATGAGCAGCTGTGTCTGGGAAATTTCTTTTAAGAGCTCTTCGAGCTTTCAGTCTGCCAGTTAGCTTGGACGCATTTCTTTTCCAGATGACAAATTGCTGAAAACAAAAAATATTCTTCTTGTCTTATACCCTATTGCCAAAAACAAATTGGGGAGTATTGAAAATAGAATCTTTTGCAATCTTTTTGTTGATTGTATTGAATTATTAGACTTTTGTATATATTGTTTATAATTGAAGATTAATATTTATTTAAGAGCTTAGCTCTTAAGATTTATCTTTTAAATAAATTAAAAATAAATGAAAAGATGACCATGTATATATTTAGTAAAATGTTAAGGAGTATGTTTTATTTGACTACAAGTAATTTTCCTAGTACCTGAAGACCTCATACTAAATATATTTCCTAAGCCATCAACAAGGTTTTTCACTTACATTAACACCAAAAACAGAGTATCTCGCAGCTGTCTCAGCCCACTGAAATGTTCCAGCCTATTGCCTTTGTTCTTTCAAAGTTTCGTTAATAAGATTTGCGTTAATTAGGCAGCCGTTAAATTGACTGAGCTGTGTCTTCTATTTTTGGGGCCAGCTTTTTATATTTATTTGAGTAATTAGCCTTAGGCTTCATGATTATGGGAACTCTTTTGAAAAGCAAAAGTTGCCAAATGTCTTGATAATGAGCCGATGTGCTGATAAGAACCTAATGGAACCTCTCGAACTTTGCCATTTGTATTAGCTAATGATCTGCTAAGTGATGCCCAAAACAAAAGAAAAGAATATATTAGGCGTGTGAAACATTTGATATGTCGCATCTATGTATATAGAAATGAAAGGAAATCCGTTGCGAGTTACGCATCCATAATTCGAATCGCTTTGATTGAACCATTCAACGAAAATTTATGTAAACTGTGATGTCATTATCAAAATGCCTCGGGAAATCAAGTTTTTTATATCTTTCATAAACATTCAACGAACGTCGCGACTAATTAGGAGGGAGACTCATTTTACTAACTGACCGAAAAAAATAAAAAATTAAAAACAAAAATATTATAATAAAACTCAACACCAATTTCCATAAACATGTTTATGCATTTTTGTAAATAGTTTGGAAGGTTTCGGCTGCGTGTGGCCCTCAAAGCATTTAAAAATTTGCATGAAAAAATTAAAAAAAATATTTAATAGAGTGTTCAATAGAGACAAATGCACAAATCATTCACAGCGAATGCGACAATGACAAGAATTCTGCAATATAATCGCCACAATCATGAATATCTTACATGATTCATGATTCGTGAATTTCTGACTGGGGGAAACGGAAATGAGTTGCCTAGCTCCAGAGTACCGTTTGAAGGTGCAAGTTCAATCAACTCTGAGCAGGTGCCCGAACTTGGCTCAAAAATCAGCTAAATTCTTGATCGTGAATCTTCATTAAAACACTTTAAAATTTCATGTGGTGAAAATTCTAGACTTTCGCCAATGAACGAAAAGAAAACGAGACCAGTGTAAACAAGTCTGAAGATAAGAGAATCGAGACTGGAGACTTTCTAGCGGAAACCCGAAGTGAATTATCGCAATAAATCAATTTCGGTAGCCGAGAAGTAAACTGGGTTAGAAGACGAAGATCAGTGAAGATCACTTGAGACCGTTTAAGAACTGAAACTTACCTTTCAAAAGTTCAATTGGGTTCAGCTTTTTTCTTTGTCTTTATGGTAATCCGAAGTGTGTATGTGTGTGTGTGTGTGTTTGTGTGTGTAATCCCAAAACTTTGATGGATTGTAAAACACTAAAAAATGCACAAGGCCGTTTGTTGTTGTTTTTATGTTTTTCTCTTTCCCTGTGTTTCTTCTTCGCCCTTAACTTCCCATGCACTTCACCACACTTGCAACATTTTTATGCGTAGCCAAAGGCGCGTACGTGCCGCATAATGCCAGTATTTGATGCCGAACGCGACAGGAAACAGGTGCAGCGATTTGTAATGCTCTCGGCTAGATTCTTTACTCCAAACACTTTTGTAATTGAATTTTGTCAGAAATATATATATTACTATTTATTATTATTATTTTTTTTTTGGCTATTCGCACTTTCAGTTTCGTTCGCTTAGGCTGCGATTTGCATGCTGATAAGCTTTAAGCGCTGCGACGACATTGGACACGCAACACGCAACGACGAACAACCGCACTCAATGATGCTTCGAGCACAACTGAAGTCACAGCGCTGCTAGCGTCGAGGGCTAGCCTAAGCAGGAGAGCGAACTGCCTGCTAGCGTGCGCGCTCTCTTACATTCAGAGAGCGCAGATCGAGCTAACAGGCGAGCGCAAAAGCAAAAACAACAGCCGGCAAAGCGCAGGCAGCGCGTTAGCAACATTTGTTGCTGCACTGTAAAATCAATAGCAATAGCTGTGTACCACGATTCAAGTAAATTAAGTAAATGGGAT
Source organism: Drosophila robusta (assembly GCA_035043565.1). NCBI lineage: Eukaryota > Metazoa > Arthropoda > Insecta > Diptera > Drosophilidae > Drosophila > Drosophila robusta. The sequence continues at coordinate 523,442 of JAWNMW010000378.1, forward strand.
ATTCATTAACAAATTAACTCATATAATATATATAATTTTATATATAAATTAGTAAAATTAATATGCCTTTTTTGAAAATGTTTATAAACATATGCAACTGAAGGCAACAGTTTGTTCACTATAAGCACACACTGTCGCTCTCCCACTCTCTCGCTCTCTCTATCTAGTACGGTCACTCACTTCATAGCGTGGGTGCATAGCAGATGTTGCCGCTCGCTCTCTGACCGGCGTAGGTGTGCGTGTTTCTTTGTGTGGGTCGCTTTCGGAGTTGTGTTGCTGAGCTGTGGGCGACGCTGTCTGGGCGAACTAGTTCCACTTGCTGTTGCGCTGTTCACTTCGAGTAGGCAGCGAAACGGGTTTCCAATTAGAACTGAAGTTGCGTCCGGCATGTGGGTTTTTCGTTTGGGATGGGTAATTGCAAGAGAACGAGAGAGAGTGAGAGAGAGAGCCCGTACTGCAGTGCGAGACCAACGACACTGAGCGCCGGATGGGCTTGAACTTGTGCGTGTGTGTTTATGTGAAGTGGAAGTGAATGCAGCGGCAGAGGCGCTACAACATTCACCAGCAACATGTTGCTAGCGGTGATTTTTAAAAACCTTAGAAAACTCATAGAAAATACTTGAGTTCTTTTTAATTTAGTTGCACGTGTGCCGTTAGCTGTGTCTCGCTAGAATGGTTAGCAACATGTGGCCCAAACAATTACCGCAAGTTTTACTCAGAACCTCAGGTATTATGTGCACGTTTCTAGCCATTTATGGGTTAAAGACTCTTATGGCCAACACAATCGGACCTGCTATTAAATGGCTTGGCCATAAAGCATTAAAAGCACTTGAACTTTGGTGCCACACAAAGAGACCGAAAAGAAAGTCAAATGCCAAATGTAATTTGCAGTCAACATGGCCATCATATTTAGCCATGATTTATTTAACAAACCCGAAAATGACGACCCTCAGAAAATTAATTTCGACAAAGTCAAAGAGCCAAAAAAAACTAAAAAATTATTAATGAAAGTGAAAATGTATACACCAGGGGGAAACCCCCACATATCCATCAAAAGTTATATATATATTTGTTTTATCTGTTTGGCGCATAATAATTCGCGAATTGAAGCGAAACAGCAAAGAAATAAATAAAAAAAAATTCGTTTGTTAATGTAGCTCGACTGACAGATGCCCTGCCAACCATTTTAATCTAATTGATTTGTTCGTTATATTTTTCAAATAGGTACATTTTTAGTGAATTTAATTAATTTAACTGATTATTTAAATATTTATTTTAGTTCCAAAGCGTTTTTTTATGTTTTTACTGTCATACACTTTCCCAACTATATCATGTTCCTATTACTTTTTACAGGGTATGCAATCATCATAAAATTTTGATAAATGACTGCGATGACAAGAGAGTTTTTTGCAGCTATGAAAAACTTGGGCATATTATGCGGAAACCAATTTCCAATTTGTTTGTATTTTTGTTTGCAGTTAATTTAATTAGCGTAATTAAAGGCAAAGTTATGAAACGAATTCATAACGGCAATTAAGTGCATAAGAGCTTTATCTGCATTGCTTGGAAAAGCTTACTAGATATTGAAGATAATCCAATAGTACACAGCAGCTAAGATCTTTACTATGAGAATACCAAGAACCTAATCTAGGAAAATAAATATGTTGATAAAGTAAAAATAGCAATTGTATCTTTAGTCCCTTTTTGAGATAGGGGTATTATAACAACTGGTTGACAATGTTTAGTACATGTTGAAGCATAATAAAATATATTAATATATTAATGGTATATATGTCTATGACATGTTTTCTTGTTCCCACTATTAACTAGAGAAGCTGAAAAACTGAAAGTACCGATCTTGATTAATTAATATTGATTGTGTAAGTTTTGATTTTTAACGTTTTGATTATGTGAACACTCAGAAAAAAATGTTTTTTTAAAGTTGAGGTAAAAATTACAAAGCATCAAATTAACTTTGAGAAATATGCTATTCTAAATCCAAAGACAAAATACTAATACATGAGCTTTAGTATTTGATTTAAGCGCTAAACGTTAATCGAAGTCCAACATTTCTTTGATTAAGTATTTCAATTGTATTTTATATATATAATTTGTAAAATTCGAAATTTATTTCTCAACTTAAGAAATTTGTACATGTAATTAATTTTAAATTTATTTTGTTTTGTGTTTATGATTATGTGATATATTTTATATTTAAAAACTTCTTAGAATTATTATTGATAAGACTTTCTTATTTATGTTCAAATGCTGAAATCGTAAAGCTCTTTCTCTCTTTCCGTCTTGTAGAATCAAGAAATTATACGTGAAAATTTTGCACTCTTAAGATTTTGGTAATCATTTCTTGCTCTTTCTGATTGATTTCGTGACTCTCCGTCTCTAGGCGAGCTTTATATAGACAAACATATAATCTAGCTAGAAGTGAACTTTTTGATCTGTTCCCAAGATTAGGCCCTATTATAGTTGTAGCACAGCTGTGTGTACCTATATGAACGTGGCATTCTGAAGGCAAACATAAACAGTTAAATATTTGTTTAGAATTGGATCGTATCATAGCACGCTTTTCACATGAGCGTGTGAAAAGCACACAATGAAAAGTTGCGGAGAATCTGCTCGCATGTGGAGCGTTCAATGCACCTCAGGCTGGTGGGCCTAGCTAAATAGTATATGTGTGTGCAGTTATACCTAAAATACAATATAAAGACTTGGCGCTGAGCTGGGCCAGGAATGAGCATCGGAGCATGCTCCAGTTACAGCCGCAGTCAGCTTCAAATTGTGTGTAATTCCAATCCCCCTCTCCTCCTCCCCCTCTCAGTTATTCGCTCTCTGCCTAGGGCCGGCTGCAAGTTAATCGCCAACGGTCAGCCGCTGCCGCAGCCAAAACAGACGTGCTCTCAATGTAAACAAAGCGGCCGCAGCAGCCGTTGGGGCAGCGGCATCTGCCGCGCTGCACTTGTTGCCACTTCGTGCGAGTTGCATCTGCCCGCGTCCGTCCAGCGGATGGCGACGTCTGCCCAAGTGGCGAAGCCACTTCCTACCCCCCACTCGGCGCCCCCGCCCCCCGCAGCCGACGCGCGTGTGTTTTTGCGTGTTGTGCACATTTCCTATAAATACTCGCAGTAGCTGTAAATCAAGCAAGCAAGAATGTGGCAGTCGGGTTTAACCGACTGCGCAATACTCGTTCACAGTGTAATAATAAGCCAAAAAGTGTTTCGAGTTTTCCAAAAATATTTTAAATGTCGAATCAGTCTAAAAATGCCTTCAAACATAAAAGTCGGTTGAGTTTTGTCAAAGTTATCGCAAGTTTGAAATATGGGAACCATTGATTCGAGAAAGTTATGCCTGTCAATTTTTTTTTTGTCAATGTTGGCTTAATTTTTGACTTAACATATTCACTGCCTCAGATTCTGTTTTAATGTGGTTTTTTTTATACTTATTGTGATACCGACAAGGGATTTAAAAAATAAATTCGCAATTCTAAATTTTGCAAAAATGGGTCTTTTTAAAAAAATTCCTAAAAATTATATTTTGAATAATGCATATTTTAAATGCAGAATCAATCCAAACAACAAACATGGGATCTTTAGAGCCAAGAGGTAAATTTCTGTCAATTTTCTCTGTCAATAAAATATCTTAAGATTTTATGCAACTCGGGTATACACTAGCATATATTCCAAGTTTCAAGTCTCTAGCTCCAATAGCGACGCAAAAAAAATGGACCGACGGACGGACGGACAGTGCACAAACCCAATATACTCGTTTCACTTTGTGAACGAGTGTGAAAAGAAGAAGAGCGAAGTGGAAAAGCAGACGAAGAGAAACAGAGACTTGCATCTTGCAAATGATGCTATCAATCAAGTTATGTGCGGCGGCACTTACGTACTGCCAGATACAATTGTATCTTCGAGATACAATTGCATCTGGCCGCTGTGCAGAGCATTATTGAGTTAGCCGCTGCCGTTCTAGCCCCTGGTGGAGCCTACCCCAGCTAAGTGGACGCTTGTTAGAGGCACTTATCAGCCATAAAGCCATAAACCATGAATAGACAAATGAAATGAATTGAGCTGAATTTATGTGCATTAGACGCAAACACCTCAATTGAAGATTACGCAAGATACGGCAAGAGGCTCGTTAAAAAGAACGATTGAGCACTTTGAAAAAGGTAGGGGACTAATTTGAAAACTTTGTAAAAGACACGATCTACATGAATGAATTAAATTTGTCAATTCTAGCTTTGAAACTTCAACAAAAAATAAGATTTTTATAAATAAACATAATAGAAAATTTGTTATTATACATATCTTTAGAGAGTAACCATGAATTATTGTTATATAATTATTAGTATTATATGGGCAATTGAAGAAGTCATATGTTTACTTTACCCAAACAATATCTAAAATATTTTTGGGGGCTTTGATTTGTTATCGAGAAAAATATACAGCAAAGTTTTTAATTGAAGGTAAACCTATGTAAAAACCTGGCGACAATAATTTTAAGTTAACCTATTGTTCATAAGGCAGCGAGACCTTGCAAAACAATACAATAACATTGCCCAAAAACAATAAGCAAATAAAAATATTTAAAGATTACTTACTTTTTCTCAACAATTTTAAAAAGAAACATTTTCTTTTAAAAAAATTGTACATAAATTTGTAAAACACAATTAATCAACGTGCAAGTCGCAATCACAGCTATCTCAATGGAATTTTGTTAGACTTTTAAAGAAGTTAATTTACTGAGTACCAGAGTTAGTTTTGGGAGCTCATTTAGACGCAGTTTGGCTAACAACTACCTGGCCTGACACCTGTTTATGACATCGAACAGTATTCATTACTTGACTTATCACACTTGCAATGCATCGGTTAAGGGCGGCGATTGACCCAAACGGATCCAGCTTGACCATAACGAGGGGCAACAACAACAACAAATCATCTTTAACTCGAGGCTCGAGCCCTGGCAGCTGATTTACTTGGCCAGGACGCTTGGTGAGCGTATCATAAACATGAACTTCCGATTGCGGCAACTGCTCGAGTGGCAAGTGCCACGAGCTGCCTCAGAAGCCATTAAGCCACGAAGCAAGAAGAAGCGCAGCAGAAAAACAAGAGTGCTCGAGCTGGGAGGGCGACTAGGAGATACCCTAAGAATGTTGGTATTGACGCGGTTTACTCGCCCCCAAGATTTGATCGATATGCCACGCCCCCAGTGAGCGTATCCCAAAAATATTTGTGCAATCTTTATCTGCAAATTATTTATGCATCTAGCTTTAAAGCTGAGGCACACAGATATTTTTAACGAAATTTAAATTATTGTAATTGGTAGCCAAAAAATCTTAACACTTAATCTAACGAAAAATATTGGGAGTTTAGTCCATAGGGATTAATATATAATAAATAATCAATGCTAAATAATAAATAAATTAATTAATATAAATTATAAATTATAAATTATAAATTATAATTTCGTTTAAAATTAATCATACCCTTCCTTAACCTCTTTGAATGGGCATAAAAACTTGAGCAGCTGAGCCGCAACAGCTTGAGCTGCAGTTGCCCAAACAGGTGTCCATCTGACCAACAACAACAACCAGGGCGAGGCGAGGACGAGGACGATGACGACGTCTTGTTCATATCCGCCGTCAGCGTCCGGGCTGGCCGTTAAGCGGAAGGGCGTCGGTGGGGCCCGCTTTGCGGCCCCAGCTTCGACTTCGACATTGACTCCGACCTGGATTAGCGGCGGCGGCCTTCACATCTGCGCTGGCCAGGTCTCGTTTTGCAGCCCATTTGGCTGCGAACTTTCAGCACGCAAGGCACACACAATAGAATTAGTCGAAATATCGCGAATTTTAATTTGCATACGATCTTGGCTATTCATAAAGCTATTCATTCTCAGAGTTCCCAAAGATTTCAGTCGAAATGACCTTGAGGTTGCTTTTAAAGTGTGAAATATGTGAATCTTAGCGCTCTGACATATATAAATTGCTTTGAAAACATTTAAAAAATAAATTGGGCATGGGTATGATGATAACATGAAGAAGAGTAGGATGAAAGTTGAACAAAAAGATAAAGGAAACCCAAGGAAGGGCAACTTTTAGTAAGCCAGAGTTACGTCAGGCGTCAGATGAAATAGGTGTTTTTTTGAGAGCTAATAATAACAAATTTGTAGTAGACAAAAGTATACAAATTAAATTAAGTTTAATTTAAAGATTTCATTAATAAAACACTAAGTTGAAATGTTGTAAAGCTATTACAAAGAAGATAGTGTGGCGGTAATATAGCAAAGAATTCGCAAATAGTTGTTGGTTTAACTGTAATTTAATATATACAAAATAAAATTAACGGCTATATATCTTTGGCGTGAATTTAGCGACAACCTAGCACATTATCACAAAGTTTAAGTGTACCTGCCATTATTTATTTTCCATTTTTTTTATAGAAAATGTGCATCGTTTTCTATTCGAATTATTATCATGAAACTTATTTACTTCTATTTTTAAATCTTAAAGAGAACATATAATAAGTGTTTAATGGGAATTATAAATAATAAAATATGAGTAATAAAAATAGATATATAAAATATAAGCTTATCCCATTTTAGGTAACATAAGTATGTCAATACAATAAATTAAAAGTAAAGATAATTCTGATTTACATTGTCTTTGAAACGCTTTTCTATTTGTCAGACTAAATGATTTTCCGACTTGAAAAAGTTTCACAAAAGTAAGCATATTTAAGACTTAAATAAAGAAAACCAACAGCTTATATAAAAATACGCTTATCGTCTACGCTTTGGATTAAGTTCCCAATATATAGATCAAGAGAAGACCTTAACAGCCTTAAGCTTCGCTCAGTCGGCTTCTTTAAAGCTCCCCAGTAGCCAAGACCTGAAAATATTTATGCTTTAAACTTAATTTTCCGTTGAAGAGATTTGATATATATTTGTTTTTTGCTGCGTTTGGTGTATTTCTAATTTGTATCTTTTTTTTGTTGGTGTCTACGTTTCCATAATTAAGATGATATATTAATGCCAAGTGATTTATTGTGCGAAATATTTCTGTATTCGGAACGTTTTCATAACGAGTTCGGGCCAAGAACGTTTTTAATAAGCCGTTGTCGCAACCAGTCAAAACAACGACCTTAACGTTTTAAACAAGCGCATTGACCAAATTTTCACTTTCATATTGTTGATTTGTAGAGTTGACACCGCGCCGCATTAACTTTCAATTTCCAATTACATTTGAAACACACACGGGAAATTCGCGTCGCCTGTTAGCCACAACATCTTATATCACACAATAAATCAGCATTAAATGCCAATTTAAATTGGGCGGACAGAGGGCGCGCAGGGCGACAGTGGAAAGCCAGCAGCCAGCATAAAAAATTACCGCGAAATTTGGTGGCAGCAGCCAACCGCAATTTCGTTGAATATATATCTTAATATATATACATATATATATATATATATAAACTCTTTTCCTGAATGAAGTTTTTCTTTAAAATAATAAAATAAAACACTCTCTAGTTGAGCTTTTAGGCAAAGAAAAAGCAATCTCTGTTAAGAAATGAAAAACACTGAAGTGTTTTTTACTGCGACAAGCTAAGCGAGGCGAGATTCAAAAGTTGTTGGGATTAACAGTGATGGAAATGGAAATACAGTCTGGTCGTAAGCTTTGGACTATGAGATTATCTACATTGTATTTTACAAATGATATTCATATTATTATTATTTAAAGAAATAAATACAAGTAAATGTAATCACTTTGAATTAAATTTAAATTCATTTATACCTAATATTGTTTAATTCAAATGCATAGTTTTTTATGGAAAAAATGTTTATATTTTTGTAAACTTCTAGAGAAGTGGGGATAAATGGGTGCTTCGTCTTAGATACTAAAGAAAATAAAATATATATGTATTTGTATATCCTATAACAAAATTGTATGTATTTTTCTAGCTTTTTGAACAGTTCCATCAAATAAATTGGAGCTGCTTTAAGCCAACTGAAACTCGTAGAGCAACCCTCGCGAGTCACTTAATATTACCCACACTCTAATACTAAAGTATTTCACCGGCTCTCGCTGCAGTGCAGTGTTGCAAAACGATTGCAGCCACAATCGTCTCGCTTTTCATTTAATTTCGATTTAAGTAGAAAACGAATGCAATTGGAAAACGATTTGAGTGGCATTTATGCTAATGTCCATTTAAACACAAATTGTGAAATGTTGCATGTAATTTGATTACAACATGCAATATGCACTGGCCAGTCATCTCCGTGGCTATATAGTCCGATCGCATATGTATGTCAGCGGGCTGCCACGCCATGAAAAGCAACTGAACCCAATCGCCCGCTGTTTACCAACAATATCATTTACACCAGCTTCTAGCTGGGCTCATGTGTCCACCATATTCGTATTCCGAATGCATAACGCACAAATCATCGAGCTATAAATGTCATAAAAAATGTCTAAATTATGCTCAAAAAGACCCGAAGCTAAATAATGCCAGCTGCGCGTCGCATATGCAAGTTGACGACTTGAGAACTTTCCTATAGATATTTATTATGTCTTTTGAAAATGCCTATAGTCTTATTAGTACAAAGTACAACAGTTATAGGCCTCTCAAATTACTTCCTGAATTTCGTACATTTATTTGGGATTGGCAAGAGAAATTTTCATATAATTTACTTTATTGTCTGTCAAACTCTATCATCTATGGCCAGAGATACGAAATTCTGTGTTGGTATACTAAATAAATATCGGAATCAACTAAAAGCATAATGTTGTATCTGAAGAAAATAGAGAGTTACTTTATTAATTAAAATTGAAAATATTTTTGAATCAACGGTTGTCAGATAAAATGCAAAAATACTTTAAAATAAAAAGATATTTCATTAATTAAAATAAAATGAAAATATTGTTGAATTAATACTAAAGTTCATTTCAAAAGAATTATTTTTGTAACCAATTATTTGTATGTCTTAAATTCAATTTAATCTATATACATTCTTAACATTTGCTCTTGTTTTAAAATTGTATTTCCTTGTTGCTTTACCTAAGCTGTTACCTAACAAAATTCAATTGGTTTTACCAATTTACCCCCACGAAGTGCTTACGTAAAGATCAGCTATAGAATTATATACAATTTGAAAGGGTAGTTGACAAATGGATTTAGTCACAGTTGAGACAAGAAAAAAACCCATAATTGGAACTGGAACTCATTTTATCATTATAAAAATAAGGAACTGTCAATGCTTTTGTGCAAAACGACATCGGACCTGAAAATGGGAAGAACTCAATTGCTAATATGCTGTAAGTTAGCAAAAATTTATTTAAAAAAAAAGGGATTAAATACGGCTAATTTCATTTGATTCCAACTAGGCCTTTGGCTGGTGATTAGTCCTAGGTATGTCCACATGATGCCGGCCGCTGGCAAATCTGCGGTTGCACTGAAGGATGTGTCCGAATCCGAATCTTCTACCGAGACTACCGTGGCTCCCTTCGAAACTCCCTCTGAAGAAAGTTCTTCTAGCGAAGATACTGCTGAAAACGCTCCAAACGCTCCAAACGCTCGACACGCTGCAACCGTTGCTCCAGGCAACGGACGTCCAAAGAAAAATGCACGTCCTGAAAAAAGCAATGACTGCAATGCCTGTAAACACGCGGCTGAGAATGGCAAAGAGATGACTTTAAAGCTTCAAATTAAGGGGCTAGAAAATGGTCATGGAAAAGAAAAGGACAAAAAGCATCACCGTTCCAGCAAGCAGTCGAAGCACAGTTCGTCTGGTGCCAAAAGCCAACAGAATCCGGACGACGGTCACAAATTTCAGTGGATCTTCAATTATAAAAATAGCGTTGAGCTAGCTGGCGATAAAAAGAGTAAGGATAAGGATTCCTCCGATTCTAGTGATTCAAGCTCTAGTTCCAGCTCTAGTTCAAGTTCTAGCTCAAGTTCTAGCTCAAGTTCCAGCTCTAGTTCAAGTTCTAGTGAATCAAGTTCTAGTTCAAGCTCTAGTGACTCCAGCTCTAGTGACTCAAGCTCTAGTGACTCAAGCTCTAGTGACTCCAGTTCTAGCGACTCCAGTTCTAGCGACTCAAGTTCTAGTTCAAGTTCTAGTGACTCAGGCTCTAGTTCAGGCTCTAGTTCCAGTTCAAGTTCTAGCTCTAGCTCTAGCTCTAGCTCTAGCTCTAGCTCTAGCTCTAGCTCTAGTTCTAGCTCTAGTTCTAGTTCAAGTTCTAGTTCTAGCGAATCAAGTTCCAGTTCTAGTTCAAGTGAATCCGATTCTAGTGAAGAAAATACCACATCGGGAGCCGAAAAAACCACAACAACAAAAGTTAAAAAGACAACAACTACAACAACAACAACATTAGCTCCACTTTTGAAGGGCTGTGTGTATTTCTGTCCTTGAGCACGGCTCAGAAGAATTTCAGAATTCAACTTGATGTAAATCAATAAAAATATCTAGCCCTGTTTTATTAATTGGGACATTTCAGTACACCCTACAACACATTGTATACAGCAACAACACCCAAAAATATATAGTAATAATATCCAAATTACTTAACCCGTTATATAAGATGTATGTGGAATATCCTTACCCAATAAAATTTCTTTGATTTACTTGCATCCAAATCATTCTAGAATTTACAACTTCTCATATTTAATACACTGCAAACAAAAAAAAATTAATAAGTATTTGCTATACTCGTTGAAGAACTCAGAAGCGTATAATGGATCCCTCTGTACGTATGAACGGAATTTTTCTCGCCGCTATTGAAGCTTGAGGCTTGCAATTTTTCATATATAGTCCTGTATACTCGTGTCAAATAAAGTGCTAATATTTTTTGGCTATGCCCACTAGGGGCGTGCCAAATCAAAAACATGTATATACATGCGTCAATTTTAAAGCTATATACACAAAATCCTGCAGACAGGATAATGTTGAAGTTCGCTAAAGATCATATGCATGGGGGTGGATAAACCGCGAAAATTCATATCTCCCACAATTTTAGACCTTCACCAAAAGATCGATCGCCCACTCCCGCCGCTACAAATTACAAACATCTATATGTTTCTGAAATATAAATAGTGGTTACGAGTATTGCGCAAGAGTTTATTGAAATTTTGGTCAAAGTAATAACTTATTATAATTATAATAACTTCTTTTTTAAATTATTTTAGTTACAGAAACTTTAAAGAAAAACTTATGTAGAAGATTTTTAAAAATAAAAAAATCCATTAAATCCTCAATGTAAAAAAAACAGCTTCAATACTTCTTAAAAGCAGTTAAAACCGGCCTAAAACGTATTTAAAGCAGGTTTCAATGGGTTTTAATGCAAAATAAGGCCCGTTTCAAAAATGATTCCAACAACAAAACTTCGAGTTAAAGAATTTCAAGCTCTTTTCAGACACGGCTCAGGTGCGATTTGCAAATATGCAAATCGACACGGACTTACAGGAAAATAATATACTTAATTCGACTTTAACATAGATTAGATAAGTTATATTACGATTCCGAAAATTCTCTTAATGCAAGCGTAACAAGTCCGAAGCGAACCCAATTAGTTTGCGGAATCGAACTGAATTCACGTGTTGACCTTTCGTGAAAGGCATAGCATAAAAAAATTTAACAAATCTTACCATAAGCATGCCTAATTCAAACCTCAAGTTATCCAACAGACCGCAACAAATATCAAATTTGCCCAGTTTAATCTCGGGTAGTTACAAAACTCGAGTTGCTGCCGAAGATCAGTTGAATTGATTCAAGGGTCGCGAGTAAAATGCTTATACCCAAGGGTATTTTCTTCCAAATATGCGGTAAGTTGGCAAGTTGGAAATGGACAAATAAAAATGTCGATAAAATAACAAGGCCCCAATTAGGGTTTATGGTGCTCTGCGAGGCGATACAGGTAGCAAATCGGGGCAGAGAAACGTCCAGGAATATTTCCATCTATATAAATGGCGGCAACAGGGGTCACATTTGCATCGACTGCCAGAACCATTTGGAGCTTATTAGCCGACTGTCTGGGAAACAAGATAGCGTTAATTTGTTAAAGCATCTGAGTGAAACTTTCCCGAATCAGGAGAATGACCTTTCTGAGGCAGCGTCAAGCGAAACTGCTGCCGTTAAAGATAATGCCCAACGATCTGTTCTGCCTGAACATCCAGTAATCCCACCGAACGTACACTATCCAGAATATCCCGATAATGCCGACTATCAACTTTTTCCGGGATATCAACTGTTCCCCGAATATCAATCAGGTTTACCAGTTGAACACCAATTAACGCCAGGCGCAGACCATCTATATAATCCTTACTACTGGCAGGCAGAAAGAACAACGTTAAACGAAGAAGAGCATGTTCCATATTATCATTTAGCCCAAGAAAGGTCTCAAATATATAATGATAACGGTGGAACGACCGTTCCAACTGCATCTGCGGAACATTCCGATAAATCAGATTCCGAAAGCAAAGAGAAAGATCCCTCTACAGCTGCATCTGCGGAACAAGCCGATAAATCGGATTCCGAAAGCAAGAGGAAGCACCCCTGCTCCGCAAGCGGCCCCCTTGCCGATGCCCCCGCCTGACGATGTTGCCCCATCTGATATTTAAGCAAGCGCTGAAACAGCCCAAGTTTCTGAAGCAAGTATTAAATATGACGTAATGGACCCCTAATCCCGAAGGATCGGGACCTCCATCGGGACAGAATAACTAACAACTAATTCATGGGATATATGTATTGGTAATTGTGCGATAATAAAATCCCTTATCTTCCATTATTACATTTTTTGCTTTGTTTATTTATTTGAATAAATATTTCGGATATACCAATTATATATATTGATAGCTCATGAGATATATAATAAAATGCCTTAACTTCAAATTATTATTATTTTATTTATTTGAAGAAATGTTTCGGATATGCTTAAATGTATTGATAACTCATGAGGTATATCTGTTTCAATTGATGATAAAACCCCCTGACTTCCATTTATTACTATTTTCATTTATTTGAAGAAATATCTCGGTTTTGCCAGTTAGATCTTGGAATATATCTTTTGTAATTTATGATAAATCCCTTAACTTCTATAAAATATTATTTTTATTAATTTAAAGAAATTTTTCGGATATGCTAGTTATGTCTATTGATAGTTCATGGCATATATATTTTGTTATTGTACGTTAATAAAATGCCCTAACTTCGAATTATTATTTACATTTATTTGAATTAATATTTCGGATATGCCAGTTTGATCTATTAATAGCTCGTGAGATATATAATAAAATACCTTAACATTATTATTTTATTTATTTGAAGAAATGTTTCGGATATGCTTAGATCTATTGATAACTCATGAGATATATCTTTTTAAATTGATAATAAAACCTTCAAAAAAATATATTTTTTTTATTGTACGTTAATAAAATGCCTTAACTTCGAATTATTATTTACATTTATTTGAAATAATATTTCGGATATGTCAGATTGACCTATTAATAGCGCATCTTTTGTAGTTGTAAAGAAAATGGCGTAACTTCTATATAGTATTATTATTTATTATTTGAAGAAATGTTTCGGATATGCCAGTTAGATCTATTGACAGGTCATTAACTGTTGAGATTTTTAAACAAAGTGGAGCACTAAACAATTGCTGTTCTAATGGCGATTGCATTTTTAGTTCAAGGTCCAATAAAAGTTTCGACATAAAAAGCTGCTATAAAAAGCGAACAGTTTCAATTGATTTTATAGCATAAGCGCCCCATAAAAATGCTATCAAAATGTCATATAAAGTGCGAGGCGCATTCGCCGCCCGGCCACAGTCCGAAAATGAAGCTCCTATTGTGGCTTTTGGCCTGCTTGGGTAGGTACCAGTTTGGCCCCACTGTGCGTACTCACAGCACTTCTCTTTTAGTTGCCCTGATGAGCAGGGGACATCACGTTTTGGGCTTGGCTTTGGGGCACAGAAGCAGCAAGGAGCCTTGGACCCACGTGAAGGCAACCCACATAAAACCATACAAAATTTCTGATGATATTTAAATTGCCATCAATTGAAATAAATATGAACTGAAGTGTTGTGTATACAAATATTTATATAATATATATTATACCCATATGTATATTTATATCGGCAACAGTAGATATCAAATAGTCTCTCTTTTATGACAATTTTTCAGCTTCAAAATGATTTCCAGTTCTTTTATTTTATTTTATATATATTTATTTTTTATATTTTTTCTTTTAATTATTTTCGACACTTCGCTCCGTAAATATTTTGCCAAAAAATGTTTCCTTTTTTACTTCCATAAACATATATTCCATGGTCCCTGAATTTACATTTAAGTCCGTTCGCCGAGGTTTTCGTGTTACCTATAACTCAATTCTTATTAATATTAACAGTTATTTTATATATGTTTTTCTACACAAGTCCTCCATGGTCACTTATTGTGACCTTACATTAAGTTTGTATTTTTAGCTTAGATTTGCAACTCAATATATTGCCAAGAGTTTTCTATGTACTTTTACATTTTTTACATCGTCAAGTATCTCCTCAATGGTCACTTAGCTCATGTTCAATTATGTTCTACCCAACTATTTTTATTATCTTATGCTAAATTCCCTCCTCCATTGACACTTATTGCAGCCAAAGATTAGTTTTCTTGTGGTAAACTCTACTTGGCATGCAGATTGTCTAAAACTAAGTTTTTATTCTACTCAGTTTTAAGCACATGTCCTCCATGGTCACATGTTACCTTCTGTTCTCTATGTTGCAGTATAACAGTTGCCTTCTCTGCGTAATTTCCAATTCTGGAAGTTTCCTTCAGATATTAAGAAACATTTAAAAGGGAACCATTCGCAACGGAATCAAACTTTTCCGCTGGGTTTTTATCGCAATTGAATAGCAATTAAAACGACTTTGAAGTAGAGCATAACCAGATGCACTTTCGCAATGCCATAAAGTGTTTACCTTATCAGGTACTATGGAGGGCCATCAAATTTAATTGATTCTTGCCACACAGTTCGGCCCCAATGGGGCACTTCTGTATAAAAGCAGCCAGATGCTGGGCTCGGTCAGCCCCATTCCAGCGCAGAACGAGAGGAACATGAAGCTTTTGACGGCAGTTCTATTTGCATGTGGTAAAGTACCAAATAGGTCTAGTCCAACGTTAAGTAAACTTAAAACAGTCACGGTGATCCTTATAGTGGCGACCCTGGCCCTGCTGCACAGCGTCTACGGCACTCCGTTGCCGTTGCCAGTGCCGGAGCCGGAGCCAGCAGCCCCCGCAGTCGCAGCCGCTGCCGCAGTCGCTGCCGACGACGCCGACGCCGACGCCGCCCCCGTCGAGGCCAGCCCCAAGTTGGTCAACAACGATGAGCCA
Organism: Drosophila robusta; assembly: GCA_035043565.1. Lineage (NCBI taxonomy): Eukaryota > Metazoa > Arthropoda > Insecta > Diptera > Drosophilidae > Drosophila > Drosophila robusta. The sequence continues at coordinate 538,831 of JAWNMW010000378.1, forward strand.
GCTATCGCAAATCCAGCTCTTCCCAGGTCGTTGCCTTCGTTCGTGCCCTATCACGATGCAGGCGAAGAGCAGTTTCTGAATGGCGACCTCAACCTGGCCACACCCACAGCCAATGCTGATGACGCGACTATAGCTCCTGAGCCCCTCGAGGCGATCACATTCGATCCCGAGGATTCGCCTGCCGCAGCTGCGGCCGAGTCCTAGTCAGCGAATACGAGAGAAGGTCACAAAAGCAGCGTAAAGTTAATGCACACAGCCACATGCAGAACACACACACATATATATATCTAATGCACACACATATATAACCCCTATATTCTTTATGTATCTGTCGCACTATCGCTATATATATTATCTATCTCCACCAGCATAGGCAATCAATAAATTGCATGAAGAAAGAGGTATTTAACTTACTCTCTTCTTGGAGCTCAACTTATCCTCTTTCACGAATTGAAAAGAGTATATTATATATACTATTATTATTAATATTATTTATATATCAAGCTTGGAATATATACTCGTGCATACCAGCACCAGCTAGAGTATTAAGATTTTTAGCTCCACCCACTATGGAGGTGGCAAATCAATTTAATCTATATATCTGCCTCAGCTGTAAAGCTATGTTCCTAAGACCTCCTGGATTACAAATTACTAATGAAATCCTTTAAATTTTCAAACTCGGCAAACAGTTTTTTGATGGCCTCCTTTCTCCGCCGCGCCAGGTCCCACAAATTAGAAAAATCGATAGATTCCAAAAGAATATAATTAAAACAATTTTAAGCTGTCACGAGTATTTTCGAAAAGTATTATCAAAAAATCGAAAACATTTTATTTCAAGATTGAATTTGAACCCTGAGAAAAATGCCATTAAACATGAAAATCGGTTCAGTTTTGACAAAGTTATTGGCGTTTGAAATATGGGAGCTATGGATCCGGGAGCTTTACGTGTCAAAATTGTTGTCAATTTTGGCATGATTTTTGACAAAAAATTTGACCCCCTCCAGAATCGGTTTTAATGTTGTTTTTTATACTAATTGTGACAACCATAATCGTTTAAAAATATAAATTTGGATTTCCAAAGTTTGAAAAAAAAAATGTGGGGGGGAATACATGATTATTTTGTCGAATAATCCAAAACAATATATTTTCAATAATAAATATATTTAAAATGTAGAATCAATATAGAGGACAAATCATGAAAAAAATGTCATCAAACATAAAGTTATGAGCATTCGAAATATGGGAGCTATGGATCCGGGAGCTTTACATGTTAACATTTTAGAAATTTTGGCATGGTTTTTGACAAACAAAATTTGAAGCCCTCAGAGTTGGTTTTAATGTATTTTTTCTAGTGTGACTGCAACATTATTTGTTTTGTTTCGTTTTCATTCGGCGTGATAGCTGCCTGAAACCTGGCTCATATCTAACTGGCTACTTCCCCGAACTGTTCACTGGGCCATGGCAGTCACATGATATCCGCTGCACGCGGCAGGCAAGGCAACTGGCCGGATTTTCATAAAAACAACAAAGGAAATGAAACCTAAAAACGTCGAAGCGTAAATACCCTTGCAGGCAAGTGCATATAACATATTAGAGAAATCAAATCTCAACCAACATTTTGTCAAAGAGACTAGAATATTCTTAAAGTAAATTTTTCAACGGTGCAAGATGGGAGGAAAACTGTTCTGCTTTTATATAATACACAAAATTCAAAGCAAAGCAAGTAAGAATTCTAAAATTAAAAATATAAAATTTACAATATCAATCACAATCAAAAAATTAATGTATACTGTATACAAAAATTATTTTAGACTCAATACAATAAAACAACAAACAACAAATATTAGAAAAATTATACTTACTTAACTTAAAGATTGTTTAAAGCCTAGATAGAGATATTTCCGCTTTTCAGCCTGATAAAGACTATGACCTCTCTTAGAGACCTACACAGCACACAACATAATCAATATACCCTCGCTCTTTGGAAGGGCATCAAAATGCTAAAGCACGGCATAGTGACAGACCAGAAGAAGAAGAGGAAAAAATCACTTACAAAGAGGAAGCGACAGCTACAACAAGTTTTATCAATGAAGTTACGAATCGGTATAAAGCTGAAGCAAAAAAAGAGAAAAGAAAAGAAAAGGAAAAACAAAGCAGGCAACTCAACCACAAGACAATGTCGCTGACGGAAGCAGCGGGAACGGCAGCAGCAGCAGGGGACGAGCATAGACCACAGAAAACCGCACAGAAATTCATTGATCAATGCTCGGGCTTATGGTAGTAGTGGCAGTTGGGCCCTGGCTCCGGGTCGGAGCTCGAGCTGAGCCCATCCGTTGGCTGGGCATCATTACAGATGTGATTTAAACACGCTCAGCGAAATAAAAGACGATTTAGGTTTTTGTTTCCAGCGATCGTTACATTTGCCCATCAATAATATGGGTTTATTGCCGTTCTTGAGATATCAATTTGCATGTTAACACATCGTGAGTATCTCAATGACTGACAAATTGCCAAAGCCTAATGGCTTAATTTCAATATGAAAAGTCATTTGTATGCCAAACTAGTTGAGAATGTTAGCTATTTATAAGCTCTATGGGAAAGTAGGCAGCCTATATAATATATATATCATATTATAATTCGATGTTTAAAAATTCATATCAAGCAAAGATTTTTTTGTGCGATAAAAAATTGACAAGTCCTAAAAAATCACATAAGCCCAAACAGAAGCCAATATATATGCCAAAAGGTTTTATTCTACTTTAAGCTAAAGTTTAGAGCTTCTGAATTTGAATTATGTATTGAACACAATTTATTCATATTTAAATAGAATTTGGAACGCAAAACAAATTTTTATTTTAGTCGTATACCCATATCATTCTGTCAGAAAAAATGTGAAATATAACTTAGTCGTAACAACATTTAACTGCACTGAAATTCAATCGATTATGTACTAAAATTCATACTCTTTATCGCAATTGACACCAAGAATAACTTAAAATTAATAAGAATATTATTATGTACTTGATATTGATGCACTAAGCATCTTTGCCAAAAGTACTAAAAACTTGCAGTGGGAGTTTTGAGTAAAAGAAAATTTAAACAAATGTCATGCTATATATTTCACTTTTGGAAATCTTATAATTTAATAAGTATAAGATAAGACGCAATAGTTGACTGTACTAAAATATAAAGTCAAATATACTAAAATATTATGTAAAATATTGAGACATGAATAAAATGTTTTGCAGTATAATAATTATTATTATTATTATCCCGATCTTTTAGCGAATGACAAAGACATGCTGCACAAAAAATAATACACTTTATATATATAAATAAACGCTTATCCAACCTTTTAGTATTCAGCACACAAATTTAGTTATTTCTATATTTTATTGGCATTCTTAAGTACTAGACTGTAGGACCTATGATGGGCAGTTGTATGTGTTTGTAGAAGTCATACCACTTTCCTGCCTCAGTGAGCCCCAGCAATAGCGTCATTCCCAAGCAGACTTCAGAGTGAATAAATTATATTTACTTAAATTGCGAATGATTTAAAATTATTTATATTTACTTGCGATTAAAATATATTTCATTGGATGTAATTGAGATGTTAACGAGGGATACAGACTTGCTAAAAGAATTAAAATTTTTTACAGCAACCTAAATTATGCACGGTGTAAGTTATGGTATAAAATTAGCTATGGTTTAAACTTGAACAATTATTGATGGTATATATACACCTCATAACTGAAGAAATTACAATTTTCACAATCGTTAATTAAGTTACTGAAGTAACATTAGGACATTGCTATATATAAAAATTATATATATATCTAAATATATTATAACATTATCATATTTAAAAATAACTGTATCAATTGCAATTTGAACAATTGTCAAACGTGATTTTATGCTCTGCAAACCTAAATTTGTCAAGCCACCAATTAGAGTTTGATGTAATTTGTGCCCAGCTAATTGCGTAATGCGAACCGCAAATAGATAAATATATAAATGGCAAAAAAGGAACAGATAAACGTAATACAATTAAATTTAAATCAATTTTAAGTCGTTTGCAAACATTATTTGTGGTTGTTGATTGTCCGAAAAAAAACACAAAACAACAACATCAAAAGCGGCATAATTAAAACAAAAACAAATTCCATTTAATTATATTACCGAAAAATTATTAATAATGTAGCAGTCAAAAACAATGCGCCACGTTTAATGACAGTCAATCAATATTAATGGATACAAAACAAGAAGTAAAACAAAAATTGGTCCGAAAAGCAAATCAGGCTGCTGTTGTCTTGGAGTTTTAAATACCCTTGCAGAAATATTATTTCATGAATATTATTGAATGCGATCCGATTGTATAATTTATTAAAAATATATATGTTCCTCTAAGTTATAATTTGAGTTCAACTACTCGATCTCACCAAAAAGTAGCTTGATGACATATTAAACACTCTCTTTAAACACTTTCGGGCAACAAATTATAACACACAAAAAATGCAAGGGTATTAGTATGAGGCAGCTGGCAGTGTTTTTTTTTTTTGTTTTTTAATTATTTGTGCTGCTATCAAAGAGTTAATCATAACAAGTGCCACTTTGTCGGGCGCCCAGAAGTCGTTACTCAAGCTTATAAGAATCATGAAACAAACTCTTTTTTGTAGCCACGAAAATTGTATACACTTGCAGTCGAAGAACTTAAACAGATCAGACAAGACAAATGAGATCGTACGACCAAAAATATAAAAACAAAAATAGGGTTGCGAAAGAGGCTTGGCTCTTCGAGTATATTGAAGATTTATAGAGTTGTAGATAATGATGTATCTACATGTATATGTATCTGATGTGTCTGCTACTACAAATTATATATTTTTATATAAATGTTACTATAAAGAGAAAGAAAGTTAGTTTTTGCTTTATTTTTTTAATTGCTTAATTATATTTTAACTTTTGTTACTTTAAGTTTTGAATCTAATGATCAAATGTTATTTATCTTTTAATTATATGTTATGTTTATAATTAAATTCTGATTTATTAATTTCAGTTCTCGAAATTCTCTTTAATTTTATTCTGAAAATTATTGAAAATGCATTTGAATTTTTTATTATTTTTATTCGATTTAGATTTAGTTTGGTTCAATACATAAAATTTAAAACTGTTACCAAATAAAATCACAATATATCATATTTTAAGTTTCGGATAGTGTATTAAAAGCAGTTCATCGCATGCATCATTTGAGCACATTGCAGACACATTTTGTGGTCTGTTCGTTCTGTAGAAATTAATGAGAAAACAAAATTTGTCAACTGATGCGGGTTGCCGCAGCTCTCAACTGAGACTCTGGCGCTGGAAATTGCATAAAGCTCTCTAGAAAATTGGCCGCCAGCCGGACTGAGTTATTATAGCTAATCAACCTGAATGTTGAATGCTCTAATCAATGTGGCTTTGGCTCGGCAAAACAATTTGAACTCACACTTTCATGTTTTCACTTTCGATTGCGACTGATTGAAAACAAATAGGGGCGTGTGTACGATGGAAACCGCAAAACTGACAACAATAACAGCAGCAATAGCAACAGCAACAGCAATAAAAGAAACTAGCAAAATAACAATTACACTGGCACATCGAAATTGTAAAATAAATGGCTGGAAATTAGGAAAACGTGAAGAGCACCAGTCGAAAAACCGCAAGAAAATAGATTGGCAGGCGTGGGAGAGCCCCAACCATCTGATTGACAGTGGGCCCAGGTTCGCACAAGATGTGACAGCTGAATGCGTCCAAATAAAGGCGGACCCGGAGCACAACGACAATGGCGCCAGTTGGCAGTGTTGCCAGCCTTTAAACTGACAATAAAGCTGCTTTAAGATGTAAATAGTGTCAAAATGAGTTAGTTGTTATTTAATAGAATAAACTGCATGTTTTTTGTCTATATAATTTTAACAAAATTTAATTTCTAAGAAAACGTAACTAAACCAGCACTATTACATTACGATCCAATCAAACCTAAATAAAGGTCACTTTTTTCTTTCTTAAATTGAACGGAAATTCGGGCAGCTTCAAAACTGAAGGTTTCTGGATTTTTGAAGCATGCATACACGATAATAGTTGATGGTTTTAATATCGTTAATAACGTAAAATAAAATAAATATTTCTTTTAAAAAAATCTAAAGCTTTGATACGACCTTTTCCATTGAAAAAATATAATATATAGGTATATAGGTATTTACTGGAATTAAGTAAATCATAGATCAGACCTTTTTTTGGCATTTTCGCTTTAAAAAAGCTAGATGTCTTGGCAACAAAAGCCAACCGGACAGCACTGTGGTTCCAGTAAGTGACTGACAAGGATACAAGTGGTCGACTCAGCTTTATCGGCATTTCACGCTCGCGTGATTTCTGACCTGCGCTACGCCATTGTTTAAACAATTAAAGTTGTGTTTGTTTTTTTTGGGCCACACGATGCAGAAATTCACGCACAAATTTCGCCTGCGCAGTTATCGATGAGGTGCCGTTACGTGACCGGGGGCTTAAAGTCAAGCAATTAACTGATTAGCTCTTGACTCAATTCCAATTCCATTTCCAATACCAGTTTCAATTCAAACCGATCAAACAGTAAAACTAATTAATTGAGCGAAAACACCCCAACGACAAAATAAAATATCAATGAAACTGCAGACAGAATTTGGGTCATCGCGAAAGGTGAATGAGCTTTATCGTGAAAAGGGCAGACTCTTGGGGCAATAAGTGACACGTGCCAAGTAAAAAAATAATTACCTGGAAAACTTTGGATGAGTTCGTCAAATTAAATAAGATAATGGGTTGGGCAATATATGTTTGTATATAATTGCACTAAAATTCAATCAGCTTAGAGAAAGTCAAATAAATTGAAATTTGAAATTAGTTTACATATTCATTATCTGATACACACTTTTTATTCAAAGTTTCCTAAATATGGTCGGAATATAACAAACAAATAAACAAAAATTAAACACAAAAACTGTTCAATATTCCAAAACGCTTGGCAAATGTGCAATGCTTTGTCAAATTGCAGCGCAATAAAATATGTTCATAATCAGCTTAAATGAAATCGAATGCTTTTTAATAACTGGCCATAAATTGCATTAAAATTCAATTAGTCTTGAATTGAAAAAATGTGCAACTCTTTTAATTTACATAAAATAGAATAAAGGGAAAAAACCAAATGAACAACAGTAGAAAAATTAAACATGTATTTGGGAGTTGAAAATACCCTATAAATGAAGTAGAGAAATAAATAGGGTCTTTTAATAAAATAAATACTAAATGATGGCAAATTTGTGATTAGCAAAAAAGGATTCTAAAGCATTATTACTTTTCTTTCAATAAATAGAAACTCCAATAAATAGAATATAGAATATATATATATATATATATATATATATATATATATATATATATATATATATATATATATATATATATATATATATATATATATATATATCCAATAAATAGAATATAAATAGAAACTCGAATACCTTAAGTATTTCAAATTGACAACACTCTAGATATTTATATAAAATATTTACGTAAAATTAGTAATAATATACATTAAATGAAACATCGAAATATGTAATTCCATTGACATAAAAATAATCAATTATTTAAACGCCTAACTGCTAATTAACTGATCAGAATATTAGGATTTTTTTAGTTTATAGTTAATTCGTTTTTGTTAAGGCTGTGCTAATTACCTATTCATAATTACTCATTTAAGGATATTCAAATATTGCTTCTTTCACAAAATTAAATTAAATTAATTAAAATAAATAAAAAACCTTCATTATTTTTTTACAGTCGCATTTTTCAGGCTTGCAAAATTATTATTTGGCAAGTCAACGCAATTATAAGTATATATTGATTTATTCGGAGAAACTTTATATAAATAATTATCGTTATCCGCTGAGAACAAACTGTAAAAGCTACATTAACAAATGAGCTTTGATAGGTTTTGACTGCGGCGGCTTCCTACAAGGTGTCTATTGATTTGCCGTGAGCGGAAATGAATGATTAATAAGCAGCGTCAAATGACAAATTAATTGATTGAAAATCAGCCGAGAATGGGAATTAAATAAAGCTTTGGGCCAAATTAATTTCCCAAATTGCGAGTGTGTGTGTGTGTGGTCGCTTACAATCTATTGATTAGAATTTGTTGAGCATCGTGTTAATTGCCAAACGATTGCATTTCACTTTCATCTTGACAACTCTAATGGATGTGGGCGACCACAGACAACTAGATAGTCAGCTGATAGACACAAATGGATTAAGAGGTTCACGTGTTTAGTTGGCTGCAAAATATATATTATTAAGTGGAAGAGCGAACAGTTTGTCAGATTGATTGGTAAACAAACAACGCTCTTAATATTGGGATTTAATTTTATTAAAAATGTATATAAAAACAATGCTTTATTATACAAATAATATATTAGATATATATAATATTTCATTTATTTCATATAAATATCTACTAAAATATATTTATGTGGAATAAATTATATATTTATATAAAATACACGCATAAATATATAAATTAATAAAAATGTATGTATTCTTTTATGCAAAAATAGTGAAATATATACACCCTCTTTATACCTGGCTACCCTGTTTATATCGCAGCTATGCCATCAATTTGCTATTAAATACATTTATTTTCCTAGCCTAGACCGGCCCAAGTGCACAGTTTTATTTATTAACTATAATTTGTACATTTATTTTTTGCCTATATAATGAATAATTTTACATTTACGCTTCATATAATTCTATCAACATGAGTTTGGCGTTAATTTCCGAAATCAAATATTTTTAATTAACAGTTAAAAAATTAGTAAAGCACCTTATATAACCCTTTATAAATTTTGTAAAATAAAATTGAGCTAGTAAGCCCACCCAAAATGTGGATTTTGCAATAGATAAAGAAGCCCCAATATTATCTCAAAGATAATTGAAGATGGATTTGATGTTAATCAGTCTTACTTTCACACCTTCATCTATCAAGCCAAATGATCAGACGCGAAAAGTGCTAGAAAACGAACAACTTGCCGGTCGCAGGCAACTCTGGCAAGTGTTTGCAGGTAGCAAAATCAAAGTGCACACCTGGCACAGGCCTCTCAGGCCGGCACTTCAGTGCTGAGTGGCAACAACTTGGCCAACAAGTCGGCACTCGGCACTCGGCTTGGGCACTTTCCAATGACTTTTTGAATCGATTTCGATGACAAAAGAAATTAAATCGCATTCGTTGCGCCGCAGGACAGGAAACGGAAACGTAAAACAAAATGTGTTGCGTCCTTTAAAAAAAACAAAACGAGCCTCTCTATATATACTATTTTTATATATAGAAATATCATGCGGCGTCTTTATATAGCTTGAAGTGAGTTTTATGAATGGTTTCTTGGCAAATTGCTCTTACTAAAGCGCAAAGAATTTGGCCCACTGATGGAAAATTCATTTTCATTCATTGCCATTCATTTCCATTCAGTGTTTTGCTATTTGAGAATATTTTAACTCAAGCTGAGCTAGCGGCGTGCTAGTGACAGCTGCGTCACTTCGGGGCCCAGTTGACAAAGTCAAACAGAAAGATACTCGCACAGTTACAAAGATACATAGATAGCATAGATAAATGCCTGGTTGGATAATTGTTTATTTTCATGTTTCGTTTGTTTGGGCTGCCTGTGAAATATTTTGGGGCTCGGGGTCAACTGTTTGTCTTGAGTTTTGCCTAGTTAATTTGACTTGGTTGAACAAACAACATCCAGAAAATAGAAGCTCAAAAGCAAGAGGATAAACTCGAAGAAAATAACATCAACCAAACTTACGCCCTATCATCATTTATTAACAGTTTGATGATTTTTTTATACAATTATTTTAAGTACATTTTTTTTTGCACTTACTTCTCTTATTAAATTGTTCATAAAATTATACTAATCTCTTATCTATCTAACTAAAATTTTTCCGTTGTAGCTAACTAACTTTGCATATTTACTTGATTTTTAAAATAAATATTTATGTATATATTTATTTATTTATCTTCAAGTTACAGTTGAAAAACGTTTCAAATTAAATAAAACCTCGTCTCTTTATTGTGTAGGCTTCACTATTTCTATATTAAATATTTGCCAGGCAAACAAATAAAACTTATTTGCTTAGCTGCAGGCGGAAATTTGATAAGATTTTGTTTTCGTCGTCGATTTTAAATAAATAAAGCTAATGCATAAATCGCTATTGACTTCACACAATAGACATCATTTTGCGACGATTTGTATCTTTCACGAGATAAGAGCAAGTTTCCTGTCCTAAATGGGGCCTTTGAACAAACACAAGCAGTTGTTATTGCTCCCAAAGCTTGACGACCAAGAATGCTCTAGGCGCGAGTGCTCCTACACATTCTATATATATATATATAGATATGAACGTCTAGGTGAATATATACTTTATACTTTATCTTGAATCAAACTGTTTTTTGATTGCCTCACATCTGAATCTAATTTCCTTGGGAAGCTTCTCTATTTTATTTATTTTTGTAAGAGTTCTATTTTAGAAATTCTAATTACTAAAACTACATTTATTTCTATTACCGAGTATTAATAAATTACAAAATCTTTTAAATATTGCAAGTTAAAAGTTTGGGATCCGGGAACTTACTTTTTTGGAGTATTTAGCTGCTCCCGATTTACCACACCTCCAGATATACATAAGTATATACTTCAAGTCTATAGCTTTAATAGCGGCAAACAAAACTGCGTTCATACAGACAGACGGACACAAGCCCATGAAACTTCCTTCACTTTGTGAACGAGTATGAAAAATGAAATCAAATATGCACATTCTCGTTATTTTTCCTGAGACGGCAACATTCCAGAATCAAAGTAAATACACAAAGGCAATAAAACTAATCAAATCTGAACTGAGCTGAAAACAAACGAGAAATGTCGAGCAGGGAAAATACTCATATCATAAATAACATGATGCGTAGCGCTCTGAAAACCGAAAGTATGCATAAATCTGTCAAACGAAACGGGTTCCAGCAGCGCCGCAGGGCAAAGTGGCGCGGCGTCGGGTCTCGGCTCATTTGGGCAGGCCTGAAATGCGACACTCTTGGCCTAAACGATTTCCAGTTAACAGCGACTCGGACACAAATTAGAGCAGCAGCCGCCGACAGGTCAACAGGTAGACGGACGGCGGCACGAGATTGCGTCAAGGCGCGCTCAGTTCTCAGCAGCAATTTATTAGGGATTTAAATATTCCCGAAAAACCAAGTGTGAGGTTATGATTTACAAGCAAGTAAAGGGTTACAGTTAGTATTACGACTAGTCCAAGAATTGCAGAAAGCGGGCACAGGAAAATATTGCATCAGAGCGGCGCCAGTTTATGGCAGATATTTAAATATTTTTTTTTTGGGAATTCCACATTTTCGACAAATGTGAGGTTATGATTTACGGGCAAGTCTAGGTTCAATATTTGGGTGTATTTGATTCGTTGAATTCTAGCAAAGAGTTGCCAAACAAAAGGATTGCACCAAACAGGCGCCTAGTTTACAGCATTTTGAAGTAATAAAATCCTGTTCAAAACAATGTGAGGGTATGCTTTATAAGAATTTAAAGGGTTAAAAATGGACACCGAATTTTTGAATAATTTTTTATATATATATATATATATATATATATATTATATTATATATGCTTTCCCTTATAAAAAGATGTAAACTGAGCGCCTTTTTAATGCGATCCTTTCTTTTGAAAAATTAAAATATTATTCAAAAATATATATATAAATAAATATTTTCCATGCCCAAAAAATGTAACTAATTTTACTGGCTACATAAACTTTTAGACAGCTAACACTTTTTGTTTTTTTTAAACATACTTCAATAAACATGAAATAAAAATTGTAACAAATATTATAAATTACAATATAACAGAAGAAAAGTTTAAAGTTTTAAAGTTTAGGAAAAACAATTCGTTTCTATTATATTTTTCCCTATTTCAGTAAGTTAGGGTAAAGGTAAAAATGGCAACAGAATTGTGCGCCTGTTAACATCAGACATTCACTTAAGAAATTCCTATAGACTGTCTATATCACAAGAGATGTTTTCTGCTAGGAAACTGTAACCCCAACTCAAATCAATTGCAGCCAGCAATAGAAATGTCAGCTTTGCAATATAATGCGCACATCTTTAGTTCTGCTGCGAAATTTGTGATGCGAATTTGTTATGGCTTTTGCGTAAGATACGGCCGATATTATGATAATGATGATCATTATTATCGGTGCCCGATTCCCACACAACAAAAACACAATGTCTCGCTTCTCATTTTGATTGCATTATTATGATGCATTTGGGCGTCTCGTAGCTTTTCAGTGAATTTCATTCATGGTTTCATTTTCACATCCCACTCACAACATCATCCCATCATAATCATCATCATCATCATCATCCCAGCTCGCATACTCGCATGTGTTATGATGATTTACTACGGTTCGCACACGCTTTCATTTGCGTTTGGAAAATGACCCACTTCCGGATTAACATGCCCCGCCGGGACGGACAACAACTTTTACTGTCACCCAACTGCTATTGTCGGTTTTCGGGTGGGGTTGCACACGCATACCCCAACATTTTCCATACAGCCCGGATGGAGTCTAACGACATTCTCATCACATTTGTAACAGGCTAAGGAAAAGAATGGGAATGAGAGCAATGGAAAAAAGAGGCAGATAAATTAAGATGAGATGAAAAAAACATATTACTTTAAATTGGAGAAGGATAGGTAAAACGAGTGTATTAAAGGGAGAGCGAGAGTCGCAGAGAAGGATATTAAAGCGAAGGAAAGGGAATGATTCCAATAAGAGCTATAGAGAGGGAAAAAGTTAAAAATAGCAAAGTGCTTCAAACAGAGAAAAATAAAAGATGAGATATGAGAAGAAAAATAAATATATCGATATGACAAAAGTGAAATAAATAACATGAGAGTAAATAAAAATATATTTAATTTTCAATGTAAGGCGATGTAAAGTAAATAATAACTACATAAAATATAACAAAATATAATAAAATATAATAAATGTATATTTTATGCAGTTCATTCTAAATAATGCTTAGAAACATTTAGGAATGTATTTTGTATAGCAAAGAGCAGAATAGTAAAAGCTTTAAGTGTAAGAGAATTTATACCCTCGATAAACGCACTAAGCAAGGGTATCTAATGTTCAGCTTCAACTCAGTTGTTTTTTCGCAGCAGCGGAACAAGCGCTCCAGAATCATATTGACTGCGACTAGGGACTAGGGCTGGAGCTTTGTGTAGGGCCAGGGCTAGCTAATGATGTTGTCGCTTGGCCTGGGCCAGACCGAACATCCGCTGCGTGAGCACGGTGCATAATTGTTGCATGTTTGTTGCACTTAATTGTAATTTATTTGCCATAGAATTGAGATAAACAAAGAACGGAAGCAAATATTTTCCGGTGGAAGCACAGGGAAATGTTTATAGAAAAAAGAGAGGGGCAGCTAGTGAGAAAGAGAGAGAGAGAGAGCGAGACATAGCATTGATTGATTGCAGGGCCGGCCCAACGTTCGCCGGCTCTTTGGGCCATAACAACTGGCCAACTGGCCAGGCCAAACGCATTTAACCGAATGCCAATTGGCTTTAAGCGACCAGCAAAACGAGGCTCTTGCAAATTGTTGCAATTGGCTCGCATTTTGTCGGCTTTTGCTGAAAGGACCGCAAATGCCAATGCGATCGACTTGGCCAACAATCAATCGTCAAAAGGCCAACGCTAATTGCCAGCTAATACGCGAAAAATGCGACTGCGGCGATGTGCAAAAGAACGCGTCCGGCAAGAGGAAGCTGCACTTCCTACGGGCTGGTCCGACACCTGAGGCTACCCACCTGGCATCGATCGGGTCCGGGGCCAACTCACGGGTCACAGCAGGCACGGGCATCGTTGCGGGTGCGGCCTTCGTTTTCACACTCTAGCCGGGCCTAATTGAGTGGATGCTGTTGCTACACACGCACACACACGCACACACACACGCACACACCTTAATTAGCCAGCAGCATCCGAACCCTCGGCCAGAAATCAAAGCGGAAATTGTTTATTAAACAAATCTAGCACTGGGCTTAGTATACAATTTCTATATAGTGTGGATAATGTTATTTTAATTGGCTTCTGGTATTTGGAACTGCCACAATGCCCCATTAAATACAGAAGATTTGATTAAATAATAAACTGTTTTCATAGTAAAACACATTGGAATTATAACAAGCCTCACAAAAGAAGGGAAAAATGTAATACATAAAAACATTTACTAATAGGTTCTTGTGAAATATATTTACGAAAGTAATATACACATTTATTATTATTTATATAGGCAAAACTTTTTTTAGGCAGTTTAGAGCTTAATAATTTCTTCGTCTTTGGCTTTGGCCACATTGAAATCCCTAACATAAATAATAGTACTTTTTTAATACTTTTCAGAATTTTTTCCTCACGGCACATTTTGTTGTCTAATAGTTGTTATTAACACAGTGAAATATTAAATAAAAATAGAATTATTAATAATTATTTTATTCTTAAAAATTCTATTTACATATTTTCATTTAAATTAATGCCAGAACCGTAACAAATATTGTTTTAACTCCTCTTTTTCAAGTATTTATTGACTGTTAAAATATAAAATGAAGTTAAATTAAAAACATACGTAGAGTTAAAACGTTGACTATTTTTTCATCTTTGCTTTATATGTATTTATATACATATGTCTTCTAAATTTAAAATCATATTTCATAGAATAAGAAGTTGTGTCAAAATATAGCAAAAGTTAAAAACTATATCAATATATGGAAAAATTATATTTGTTACATAAATAAAAACTAAAAATAAGCAGTTAATAATGAATAGATTTTGCAAAAGAATATAAAATATTTATATGGTAAATTAGCTCAAAGCTAAATTAAAATTGTTCCAATGAACTAGATATCTCTTTGACATTTTCAAATTGACAGACTTGCCGAATATAATCATATCATGTTTTTATATAAATATATGCCTCTAAATCTCATTTTGCAAAAGAATATAAAATATTTATATGGTAAATTGGCTAAAGACTAAATTATTAAAGTTGTTCCAATGAACCAGATATCTCTTTGACATTTTCAAATTGACAGACTTGCCGAATATAATCACATCATGTTTTTATATAAATATATGCCTCTAAATCTCATTAAGCAGATTATCGCATTAATTACGATCACGAAGTGCACAATTCACACACTAAATGAGAATATGTGGGAATTCAGAGACAAGAAACTCTGGCATTGTCTCCAGAAGTGGATTTCTAAAGACAAAAGATAAAAGTTGCACATGAAAAGTGAAACTGCAGTTGCACGAAATGAAAATGCAAACTAAAGAAAAAACAAAAAAAATAAAATAAAATTGTCAACATCCGTTCCAGAGGCACACCAAAGCCCAAAACCAGATCAACAATAAACATAAAAGATTCTCCCACACGCGCGACATGAACGAAACAATTTCAATTATGCAAATGAATTTTTGCGCCTGCGCACGCGACAAGCCAACGAAAGTGGGCGTTGCGGGGGCGGGGTCGCGCTCTGGCTTGACCAGCGGCCAGAAACTGAGCTGCCACGGCTCGTGGGCGATTTGTGGTAGGTGTCTCCGCTTAATTGATGACAACAACAAGCAAGAACGCTGCGACCGGGTGTAGCCGACTGCACCATACTCGTTCACAGTAACAGTCGAAAACGGTCTTAATTATTGCTGTTAATTTGGAAAGACATATATATATATATACTTAATATATATCCGCTCGATCTTTAGAGGACGTCAACAGAACAGTGAATTTTGAATTGAATGACTAGCTCTAAAATTGTAGGATATAGTGGACGTATTCAAAAAATGTTTGTGCTCTCTTTAGAAAAATTCATCAGTATAGTGTCTGTAAGAATTTGATGTATCTAGCTTTACAACTGAGGGATATACATATACAGATTAAATCGATTTGACATTTTGTCAAAAAAAAAGCTTACAAGTTTATCTGACGCGGGCATACAGGAGCATTTATTATAAGTTTCTCTCAAGAAGAAGACAAGCCCAATATATAGCCTTTTCACTTCTTGAGCGAGTGTAAAAATCGTGCTGCTGCGGAATTAGGCGCAAAATACATGAATTTTGCGTGGTGGCTGAGCTGATATTGGACACATGTTGGCTACCAGGCATGCCGCAAATGGTCAAAACGACGCTTAGTTGATGCCCTGTAATCAGTGTTCGAGCTAAATTCGTATAATATCTGCCTGCCATATATATAGCTTTATATTCGATATGGCCGTAGAAGGTAAACGGCTTGTAAATTGCTTTGTTTATGGTTTTTTAAAATTCAATTTAGCACAGATGCAGGCCAATATTAGTTGTGAAATGCCCAGACAGAGACTAATGATAATTATCATTGTAATGATAATGGCATTTTCTTTTCTGCACAAAAGAAAAAAAAACACAAACTTTCTATAATGCCGAGCAATGAACAGCAGCACCCACAATCGTTATATCATCAGCATATCAACTCAAGATCAGCTTCCGTTCGCAGCTGAGCGAAAGTTATCAACAACTCATTACAATCAACAATCAACAACGAGTTTCAGTTTCTATCTATCCTCGTCCCTTGCCGCTCTCCCCGGGGTAATTTCAAACACCGAAACAATGAGACATAAATCGCCAACAACTACAAAAAATATCAAGCGTAACAGCTTGAGTGTTCAGAGTCACCCATATATCATATATGTGTACTTACATATGCACCGTAAAAAAATTAATTTCAATTTAATTTCATATATATCATAATTAAACAAAACTGTTTTTGGTTTTTACAAATAAATATAAATAAAATATATTAACTCAAAATTTAAATTTTATCTGACTGCACGAGTTGTGCAATTTTTTAATTGTTCTGGTTTTAAATCAAATAACATTAAACTACAACCATGAATAAAATATAAAAATTATTAAAAAAATATGTAAATATATTGTATTTAACTATATAATTATTTATATCAGTTAGGCAAATTATTCTATTTTTAAATATTACTTTTGTAATAATATAGTTTGCTTTCGTCAATAATTTATGCTCAATTTCGAAACTGTTTTTTACGACTTTTATTTAATTGTAACCAAACTTTTTTATAGTGTATTTCTGCCCCCTGCACACTTGGTGGCATGTGAAAAGCTGCAAAGGCTGTTTGAAAATTGCCTGGCAATAGAAAGCAAGGCAACAAGTTGCACAGTTGCATGGTTACGCCTCCCTTCCTGCACATCGCTCTCTCCTTCTCTCTTTCTCTATCTCTCTCGCTCGCACTTTGTCCTATTGAATTACTCGCTTGTAATGTGAGAAAAATAAGTGCAATGTTGACACAATTGTGTCTGAGAGAGTCCGCCATGAGAGCTGACGAATGTGATATTTCTCTCGTCGAACAATTGTCTGCCAAAATATAAATCAAAACAATTGCAAATGGATTGTGAATGCTTAGCAAGTGCATCTGGCTCAAAGATGCTCATTTTCCAAGCTACTTCACTAGAAAATGACGTTAAAGCTTTTGTTTGATCCGAATTCGCTTGATATGGCTATTAAAAAAGGTAAAATGCCGCTGATTGAAGCAGTTTCTATACTCTTACACTAGATAATATGCTTATATATGATTCGGCTGTTAACTTTTGAATCTGCTTAATACTTGATTTTTGCCCTGTCTAAAATAAACAAATTTTCCCAAACAATTTAAAACAAATACTTTTTCTTTTTTAATATAAATCATTCAAGCAAAAATACTCAAGTGAACAAATCACTATATTTAATTAATAATAGTATTATTAAATCCATATTATTTCCACATATAATACTTAGCTTAGTAATAAAGGAAAAAATATTCACTATATGCCGATTCATGGGGATCTTAACAACAAATATGTTTAATCCTAATTTTGATAACCACAATCTGTTTGAAAAATACATTTTAATACTTTTTCTAGCTTTGTCAATATATAAAAATTGAAAAAAAAAACAATTAAAAAAACCTCTAAAAAGAGAGAAAAAGGAAAATCAATTTTAAGGACACATCATAAATGTATTTCACAAGGAAATCAGTTGAGTTTCTAAAAGTCTAATAAGAATTTTTCCTACATTTTAAAATTTTTATAGCTCTTAACATGCTTGTGATGCTCTTAATTTCAGTACAAGTCGTTTGGGATTTAATTTGACATTTATCGGGTTCAAATACGTGTCTGGCTTTGATCGTACAGCAGCTTAGACTAGAGACTCGCCCACAGCGCGAGCGTGAGATAATCGGGTCTTTAATGCAATTACATATAACATTGATGTAGGTCGTCGTCTCGTTTCCAGCTCAACGTCATCAGTTTTGTGCCATTTATGGCCAGACGAAAACCAACATATGGCAACAACAATACGTATTAAAATAAAAAACATCTTTTGTTTTTATGAGGCAAGAAAATAAAACAAAAAACGCCCGCACAAATGACGACGTTTGATGATGATATAAGCTTTTTTTGGAACAATTTTAAGGGCAACAGCTGAAGCCAACTTGATACGTGCGCATATGTTTCTATAGATAGCTATAAAGCTGCCCTTAATTCTTGGCCAAGTTCAGATCCATTTGGCAGCTAATTAATAAGAAGCCCAATAAGTTGGCACGTGGCAGGTTTAAAAAAATAAATAAAAAATGGTCTTGTTTTTTATTTTCAACTGCATATTGTTTGTGATTTTGCATTTTAGAGATTGTTTCTTGCATTTGCCGCGTGGGTTTATTTTGTGGTTGTTTGTTATTGGCCCCGAAAAGCGTTTTGAGCGTTGGCCGCACAAATCAAAAACTCATTCATTCATTCACCAAAAGCCAACAGATGTTCAGTTTTAGTTGTGCCATTGATAAAAACCGCTGGTGAATGGAGCTTGCGGCTTGTTAACATGGCCTAAAGGTGTTTATGGCTTAAAATCATTGTATTTACATATGAATGGCAGCTGTGCGACTTGATTCTAAAGAAATGTTAAGTGGTTGTTATTCTAGGTAGAACAAAAAAAAAACGAATTCTATCAAAAAGCAATCTAATGGCAGCTTAACTGAACGCATATTGTAGACCCAACCCATGTGGCTTTTAGGTATTCCGCATTTACATAACTTAAAGAAAGGCAAACTCGCAAGAATTTTATTTAGATTAATCAGGAATTTGCCTTAAAACTCAAATCAAATTTATCAAATAGCAAATCTTTAGGGTAATTATCGAAGACAGATTGAACTGCACTTCGAGCACAATTCGAGCCCAAACTTTTAGCTGGCCAAACTTGACTTTCAGCGCGGAACGCTTTGGGCCAGCTTCATAAATCATTAAAAATTGAAAAACTGTCTTTCTGACTAACTGTCTGACTGGCCAGCCCGAAACAAGGCCGAAAAATGTCACCCGCGTTCGCCATGCAAAGTTTTGTAATAACGTTCCAGAGCGCGAAGCCTGCGGGCCCCAACCGTCAGCGGTAGCAGCTTTTGCTCAATTTCTATACCCTGTGGACATGGCAAATGCTTTAAAGGGTATTATAAAGTTGAGGGCCAACATTTTTATTAGTTCCGAGACGGTTGAATATATATCGAGTAATTATTATTATTATTTATTTATTGTATCTTCAATTCAATTGTAATTTACAAAAGGTCTTCAAGCTATATCAAGTAATATCTATAGGTGTCTTTAGAACTTGCAAGTGCACCAAGGAATTTTTTACTTTTAATAAATATATACTCTTTAATTAGCAAAATTGTATGATTAAAATTGTACTTATACTACTTATACCGAAAATCTTCGTTTATACTACTCAGACTCATTTTAACAGATAACTTATTGTTAAAAGTCCAGTTTTTCAAGATGTCCTTTTCATTCCCAATTCGATAGTCCAATGTTTACATATACAATATACACTATATTCGTATATATTTAAATATATTCGTTCATTCATATTAAATTTTGAATTATTTAATATACTATTTATATATTTATGCTTAGATTTTTGTATCTATTAAATAATATAATATATAAATATTTAGCATATATAATTATCTTGTAATTTTGCAAGCAGAAAATCGATAAAAAGTACCAAGAAAAAGTCAAGAAAGAACCCTTATTAGACTTCATTTGTTATATAAAGTCTGCCTGAAAATGTGCTTTTATTACCCATAGTTTTTCATATATAGTATGTGAACTCAAGTGTGTTAGCTTGCATTGCTGGGTATCTCTCAGTCGAGCACTGCCGACACACTGTACTTTTCTTTCGGTTTTTGTATCAACAAATCATAAAACGCACTTAACCCACTGTGTACGCGTACTTCAACAGCGCCCGACGCCCCCCGTAACAACAAGTTCCACTGAGCCCCCACCCCCTCCAGCTGACCAAACAAATTGAACTCCCTCCCGCACCCTTAATCAACGACCGAGCAGCGACTTCGTTGTGTGCTCAATTGAAAACTCAGCAAGTTTTCGAAAAATTTTGGGGTAACTATGCCCGACTGGGGGGAAGGGCGGGTGGGGGGATACGGGGCCTGGAGCACCAGTGAACTGTGCCGGCCGGCAATTGTTTTGTCAGTTCGAAAAGCGCTGATTAAAGCGAGTCTGCGGCTTGGCGGCGCAATATGCGCTCCGGTCTCTTGTTATTCCTCTCGTATTGTTGTCATCGAAGTTGTAAATGGCGCACTTTTTTATTAATACTCTTACAATATATTGAGTCGCTTGGCTATGTTGCTGATTTTCAATAAACTATTTATAATAAAATATTTGTAATAAAAATGTTCTGCGGTGAGAGTTCTTTAAGTATTTATGAAGCCAAAAAAAATATTTGTCCGGATAAAAGTTTTTATGGCAATAGGTTTCTTTAAAATTGTGTTAATTATTAGCCAATGGTTTTTACTTTCTAAAACAGTATAAACAAAATTATGGGCATTCCAAATTTTCTTTAGAAATTACGGTTACTTTTACAGATTCAATTTTTTTACAGACATTGCTAAAAATTACATAAAAGTCGAGAAACGTCGAAAAAAATGGTTAAAATGCAAGTTCAAATCGAAGAATACTAAAGAATTTTTAATTTAAATAAAGTAGAATACCTACCTTTATTTTATGGCTATAACTAATATATTTTTACTAAAATATTTTTTTAAATTATAGTATTAAAGTATCATAGATAAACAGTATATATTAATTAAATGATTGCTTAAGAATAGCTAAATAATTAATATTTTTATATATATGATATGCAGTTAACTTTGCCTTCGAAAGGGTGTCTAAATGTCGACTCTTTGGCTCCCATATTTAACTCGCATTGTTTTGCTTGTATTTGGGTTAAGCGCTCCAACAAACTTCAAGTCATGCATGGCCAGTAGTCGGCAAAAGAGTTGCCTGCTTTTTGTTGTGGGTTGCCATGGTTATTGTTGTTGTTGCTGGATCAACAATCGACGCGTTGCAGTTCTTGCAGCGGTTCTAGATAGCACCGTAAGGTCGGATGATATTGTGTCTCAACATATTTGGAATTTTAATTTGATTTGTGGTTTCGGTTGCCTCAGTTCAATGAGCATTTGTGGTGCGTTTCATTAGGCGTGAATTGTGGTGCGCACCGCCCAGACTTAAGTAGTTAATATGGGGTTACCACCGATTAATGGGACCAAGAAGCAGCAGCAAAGAGCATAGGCCCCAGTCGGCAATATTGAATAATTATAGCTGTTTGGGAATATCTTTTTTATAGGGTTCAAACGTTTTTAACAAAATTCAAATTAGGAAAATTCCTTAGCTCACTTTAGCTCAGTTCTTTGAGAGTGTGCGTAAAAGTCATGAAAGTTGTCTAATATACAATTAAGATACTTGGTATAAAATCAACGGCTTGATAAATAATGACAGACGTGAACAAATTTTTATATTATTTTAGTTCTATACATGTATATTATATTTTAGCCCACAGAAGCTACAGAATTCAAAGTCAGAAGAAAAAACAATTACCCACTAAAAACATAACACTGGTTAATTCGCTTATTTTTAAATAACTCCAAAATGCAAATAAGAAGAAAATAACCTGAGAATTGTTAGAAATTAATTTGAGACAGAGACAAATAAATAAAGAAAAACTAGAAAGGCTAAATCGCCAAATTTTTTCTATATTTAAAGTAAACAATATAATTTTTCAGAAAAATAAATTCGAGCGTTGAAAAATGTGCATGTTTTAAAAGTTTTTGGCCATTTGGTGTCATATGCGCCCATATAAAGCATGAGCCAACGACAGGAACCTGAGGCCAAGCCCCAAGACAAAGTTCTGGGCAAAAAAAAAAATAAATATGCAGCGGCTGCTACGCTTTTTAGTCCCGTTGCAGCATCCGCCAAATAGAGTTATGAATTTGGAGCGTTACGGCAACAAAAACAACACGAAGAACGACAACAATGACGACGACCAAGCGGCTGCAGAAGCTTTTTTAACTTGGCATTTTTTTGTTCGAGCAGCGGAAATTATTATTAATTGCTTGGAATGCCAGGCCCATGGCCTACCCCTACCCCTCCCGCTCCCGTCCCGCTCCCCTCTACCTGCCTAGCACACCACACCGCACTCCATCTAATGGCTTCCGTTGGCGTGGCAGCTTCTGTTATGTTTGTCTAATCACTTTGATGACGTCAAAAGCCGTTTATTCATGGCCAAAACGCGGCGAGTTCTTGGCCTCAAATTGAGCCGCTTGTATTGGGCGGCTTGCGTGGATTCAACAGTGTGTGTGTGTGTGTGTGTGTCTGTGTGGATTAATGTGGAGTAACAACAGAGCGCCCAGTTCATTGGCCTTGGCAACGATAAGAGACATTTGACAGGCCGCTGCCAGCCCCATTGCCCCCACCCAGCGCAGACAGCGTGGGTAAGAATCGTTTGTTGCACAAACTGCCCAACCGTGGCCAACTTAATGGCTGCTCTCCAGCTCCAGCTCCAGCTCTAGCTCCAGCTCTAGCTGTAGCCCGAACTCCAGTGCATTCGCAATTGCAATTGTTTGTCCAGAAGCGGAGCCGAGCTGCACTGTAAACAATTTTTGCATAAACTTATGAACAATATAATAATCAATAAACCCAGATTGAGGTATGATATTTTTAATAAAAATTTCTTTTTGAAAAATATTTAGTATTCGATTTACTGTTGCTTATTTTTATTTAACACGTAAAATATATTCCAGCGAAAAATCATTTATATAGTCTCTGAGGTTAGACAATTTATATTTTTAGGAGCATTTTAGGTTCGTTCAAAGTTAAGTCAAAACAATTTAGAATAATTAATTTAAAAATGGAACGATTGACGCTTTGGTGCCGCTGTATTTTTGGACAGCAGGTTCGGTTGAAGGAAAAGTATTGAAGTTCTGGCCTTTAAAACAAAAACTTCTTAATATAATAATATATAAAATTGAATTAAGAAACAAAATTTAGTTTTAATTAATTTTAATGTAAAAAATAAATAAAAAATAAAATAAATATTTACTGACAAATTAATTAAAGTTTAAAATTACTTTAAATTAAATGTTTCTAAAATTCAATAAATTTATATGTAAAATTCCCTTTTATTTACTTTAATTTAAGTTATGATATTTAACTAAAATGGATATAAAATATTAAGTTTAATTGTGAAATTATATTACACCGATAAAGTTTATTTACTAAATTGAATTCAAAATATAGTTGCAGTTTAAGATTATGAGAAATAAAACCTCAACCAGTTGTTGCAACAAAATTTGTTACTGTGTGCCAAGCCAAGGGAAATTTGGCCAACGCCGACGCGTTTGCCAGTTGGCCGTTTCATGTGACTGACTGCACTCAGGCGGAAGCGGACAGGCAGCCGGAGTTGAAAGTGGAGCTGGAGTTGGAGCTGTGGCTGGGGCGGGGGCTGGGTCTAGGGCTGAAGAAGTTTGCCTGCCAGTTGTTGCACAGTTCGAGTCAAGGTGCGGCAGCCGTTGAAACCTGCCAGCTGTTGCCCCCAAAAGTAGAAAGACAAGCAAACGAAGAAGAAGCGTCTGGCGTGCAACAGGAGAGGGGGCGGGCACGGGGGCGATAGGGGTGCGGTTCATCGGGGCTATTGTGTTACCCAATGCAAGAGGTGAACGACTGCCATTTGCTTAATTGTGTTTGAATGCCGGAACGAAACGTCTTCTTCTTCTATTTTTTGCAAACAAACAATAAGAAAAGCAACTGCAATTAGGCCCAAAAGCACAACTTGATTGGAATCGGCTAAAACATGTCTTTTAGCTAATTCACTTGATCACAGAATGCAAGTGTAATTAATTAATATGATATCCTTATATATTTCTAATTTCCCTATTTTAACCAAAGTTAAATAAGGAAACGTTGCTTCTAGACTTCTATATTCAAAATATATAAATAATTATTTTTGTTAACTTATATTTTATACGTTTTAGAAAATTGTAATTTAATAGCCTCAAAACATTAAATCAGATTTTTAAGAAAACACTATATCATATTGCAGAAATGCAGTTCTTATCTAAAAATTACTTTATTTGTTCATATTTTTTTAATTTTTATATTGGCTGGCTTACCAAAATCTGTTAACTTTGCGCTTTTTTGCAATTGGACGACGCTGGCTAAAGATCGAATTACTATAAACATATATCGTACAGCTGGCATAATAAATAAAATCATTTTTTAGGCTGGGGTCTTTTTGAACTATACAACTACTTCGCAATAGATTGTTTTTGTATATATTTTGCTGTTTTTTTTTGCTTGTTAAACATTGAAGAAAAAATGTTTGAATATAAACATTATTTCTTGTCTCTGATAAAGAATGAAAAAGTTAAAGAAATAATGCAATTTGCATTTATGTTATTCATTTAAATCAAGTTCTACGAATATAAACATATATGTATTATATATTCATATGTTTTTATTAAATCTTTTTTTAAATTTCTGTTTTAGATAGGGATATACAATATATGAAAAAACAAAGAAAAATTCGAATTTTATTCCATGTATTGATGTTTTAATAGTATTTTAGTTGGACTGTTTTAATAATAATAATAGTAATAATTTTTAATCTGCGTATCTCCTTAGTTTTAAAGTATTTTCTCTCCGCTATTTCATTGATTTTGCCTCCAAAACATTTCGTTGCGCTGTTCTTTTATATATTTTTCCCCCTCCCGATATCATCTCCCCCTGTGGTTATCTTTAAGGCGTTGCGATGCCTGCCGCGTTCAACAATTGCTGGGCAGCAGGCCAACAATTTAATAACTCATTCGTTGCAATTACAAAAGGAATGCTGTAGACGAGTGTGCGTGGCCAGCAAATACCCTGTATCTAATTACATAGATCATTATTAATAATTTCTGCATTCATTTCTTATGAAGGTGCTGTGCAAAAATAAGTGTGTTTACTCTTATTTTTTATATATATTAAACATTAATTTTCAATTTCTCATTGCATTTCTTGGGCACGCGTGGAGGCAACTGAACTGTGAATTTGGATCTCTTAAAGTCCCTAAAATAGTGAGACTATTTCTCTTTTCTCTTTTTTGTTCGAATTTTTACACGATTTTTAAATAACACGCATTAAAAAGTTAACATTGTTTTTCTTACACAAATGATTTTAAATATTCTATAAATTCTTTTTATTCATTTTTTACGTTCTATAAATTTTATTTTCACACCTCACAAATTATACATTTTAACTTCGCTTTATATTATTGAAATTTTTAATGGCAGAGACAGACAACTTTATAAAGGTTTGTCAATAAATCAAACACAATCTTTAATAAATGATCTCGTTCTAAAAACTACTGAATTATTAACAATAAATAAGTAAAGATAAAGTAATTTCCCAAAATAATTCTAGTTTGCCAGAAAGTGAATAAATAAAATTGATCTTATATAAGTTTTGCTTTTTTTATACTAATGAGTTTCTGATATTATTTTCTTATTTCCAAATCATAATTTTTTTTATAGATTATTTAATGAATTAATATGTGTAAGCAGGGAAAATAAATTCAAAATAAATACTATTTATTGTACTTTTGAGCTGCCTTTTTAGGTATGGAACCGATCTACTATTTTTCCATTTAGACAATATCCATCGCGTAAATGGTCTGCGCCTTCTGCTGGTGCCTGTCAGTTACTTTTGAGACACCTTTCTTAACTAATTTGATGTGTAGGGTGTATAAAAATAGTTGGGATCTCGGACCCGACGCTCGCTGCGGACTGTCATGTTTACATTTGGGACGTTGCAGCCGCAAGAGTAGCACCCGAAACCACTTCAAATTCGTTCAGGGTCAAAATCATTAGAGCAGACAGTTTTCCAGTAGTTGCTGCTGCTGTTGTCGCCGCATGCCGCCCGACTTGCCACGCGGCATAAACAACAAAAACGACGAAGAAACTGCTGCCACACATGTTGCCCGACGTCGTCGTCATTGTTGTTGTCGTCGCTGCTTCAAAAGAGTTCATCAGCTGTGAAGCTGTCAACGCCAGCGTCTAATCGAGCCCACAGTTGCCATAAACAAATTACAAACAAATAAACTGCGGCCAAGTGCCTAAAAATAGGCCCGAAATGTACATAAGGCCGTAAATTGGGGGCAAACGATGCGACGGTTTACGGAAATACGAGAAAAATAATTTATTAAAGTCGCCAACGCAACAACAACAACAACAACGAACGTGTCAAAATAAACAAACATTGTGCAAAAGACAACAAACAAATCGCTCGCCGACGCAGATAAATGCCTCAGCTGATACATTCGATAACGCTCAACAGACTTTGATATACCATATATATACTATATATACAAGTGATTACTTAATATTGCACTATGGAACAGCTCCACACTTGGCAAACGATTCTCAAGTTGCTTAAGTCGCCATATGTTGTCACATAGTTCATAAAGCAGGCCAAAATTTTCATGATTTTCATGTCTTTAACTTAACCAAACAATCGGGTGTAACCAATTGCGCAATACTCATTCACTGTATAATAACAGCTTAAAACTTTGAAAAAAAAACATATTTATTAAATACGTCTCTATTTTTAGATATCAACCCAAAACTGTCTACCAAGTTTGGTGTCTAGCTGTAAAATTGCGTGAGATATGGATTTTCGGGCTTTACCCGCCTAAAGATAATGGATTTGATTGATTTGTCCCCCAATGGAAATTCTCAAAGAATTTTAGTGCGATCTATAGAGGAGGTCATCAGAAATCTGTCTCCTTTGTTAAAAATAGATTAAATCAAATTTCTATTTTCTAAAATTTGTGTTCATATGAACGGCCCCAACATACTCTTTTCATTTCGTGTCCGAGTATAAGCATATAGATATAAAATATACAAATAATATTATTATTATCATTATTATTTTAAAGTAGAGGAAATAGTCATAAACTATCAACAATAACTCTTTTACAATCCATACTTTAGCCTGGGGTTCGAACCCGCATCGTCGATCGTATAAAAATCCCATATCAACAATATTGGTAAAATAAAACAACAGAGTCAATTCTACAATGGCTAAATATTAAGCCATACTAGTAAGATTTTAAATAGATCACGAAAGAAACCGTTTATTAGTTGCTGATTACTCGATTCGACGCCGAACACAAAAGCTATGAAAAATATATATTTGAAGATATTGCATAGATTGGAAAGTTTAGATTGGAAAGCTGAGAGTAGTAGATATTCGTATAGAGCTCAGGCAATCAGGATGTCCGTCTCGCTGCCCAAGTCGAGGGCACCCCAGCCCAGCGCATTGGTGACCAGGTTGCGCAGCTGCGGCAGCGGCACGCCGGCTTTGGCCAGCTCGTCCCGCACCGCCCGATACTCTGGCAGGGCGCGCACATTGGCGAGCAGGCTCCGGAACTCGATGCTGCGCATGCGCTGCACGGCCTGGACAAGCTCCTTGTCGGTGCCCAGCTGGCGTCGATAGAGATCCCGGAGCTCGGCCCGCGGCAGTGCATCGCGCAGATCCATCAGGAGTCCGCGCACGCCCTTGCGCCGTTTGGGCAGCGGACTGCTCGGCGGCTCGACGCTCTGGGCATTGAACAGCTGGCGTACGTACTCCATGTAGTGGGCGTGGCTGAGCTTCAGCGCCTGGCACACATAGTCCCGCAGCACGGCCGCCTCCTGGCTGTCGCGCAGGCGGCTCAGACGCGCCTTGAACGGTTCGCTGCGCAGCAGCTGGAGGAGCTCACACACCTCCGGCTCCTCCCGGGCATTGGCCAGAATGTTGCGCAAACGCTCCGCGGGCAGCAGCGAGCGGGTCTTGCGTATGAGGCTGGTCAGGCCGCGCTCTGCGCTGATGGGACAAGCGTTGCCCTCGCGTGGATTCGCCTCCATCTGCTCTGGCGGATCCGGTGTTGTCTGCTCCGCCTGCTCCACATCCCGTGCCTGCCTCACCAGCTCCTTGCCATCGTCTGCGCCCTGGGCAAATGTCAACCAGTTGACTTTCTGCGCCATCATCAATTCCGACTCCGGGGCACTGGGCTCAACCAGCTCCGGCAGCCGCACATCATCGCCCAGAAACACAAAGGAGGCGTCTGTGGTGGCCAACTCCTCGGCAGCCGCCAGCAGCAAACAGCAGCTGAGATAAGTGAGGAACTGCATCTTGGTCCCAATGGGCTACTGTGCCCTTGTCCAGGCCCAGCCGCAGCTTTTATAGCCGCCGCCGAGCGCTGACTTATCTGCTGTTTATCCAATACGCTTCTCTATTTGCCCAACATTTTTGCGGGCAAACACCACCGAGAACGCAAAAACAAGTGGAACAACCTTGAGCAGCTTTCGGGCTCATCAATCTTTCACAGGGAATCGTCAGAATCATGACACACTCATTTGTCAAATACCTGTGTGTGTTCTTCAATACCCTGTATTTAATGATGGGCGACGTCAGTTCAAATGATATGTAACATATATATATATATATATATATATATATATATATATATTCGTTGTCTGTCCTTCTGCTGTTTGATTCAAAGCGCCGCCCATTTAGCTAAAGATACCGAATTTGGTATTAATATGGACACAAACGTACAGTACATTCAATTTTTGAATTAACCCTATAAAAATACAAGTAAGAAAGTTACAGTCGGGTGTAACTGACTGCACAATACTCGATCACATTACAATAACAGCTCAAAACAGTCGAAAGCGGACTTAATTATCATTGTTATTTTAGAGAAATATCCATTTTTCTAATTTCTGAGGACGGAAGTGGGCATTTACGAAACTTCTCGGCTCGATCTTTAGAGGAGGTCATCAGAAACTGCTTGCCAAATCCTGGATATCCAGTTTTAAAATTGTGGCATATATCGATTTTCTTGATTTGCCACGCCCTCAGTGGGCATTTCCAAAAACTGTTAATACTTTATCTGACGCGGGTATACACGAGTATATATTCCAAATCTCAAGTCTGTCTCTTCAACAACGGCACAAAAAATTGCGTTCATACAAACAGACGAAGGGGTATAATAAACAAATTATATTTATACATATAAACATATAAGATGTTATTAAGGTCTGTAAAATGCATAAAATAGGATTTTGTAAGCACAAAAGTTAATCAAAAATATTCACAGCCGATTTAGAAAATTTGAATGTTTTAGAAGTCAGCTTAATAAAAATGTATATCAGTTAATTATGTTGTAAAAAAATACCCATAAGTTGTAGAAACTTAATAATACACATTTAGATAGAATATATAGGAGATAAATTCGAAATATATTGTGAAATTATATACATTAAATATTAAATTACAAAACGTTAAATAATTACAAAGCCACCTGTTTAATTGGATTTGGTCTATCAAAATATTTTGATAACTTTTAATAAATACTAAAACAAGAATACTTAAATTAAAATCTACAAAATGTATTGAATATGTTAATATACCTGGAATATGGCTGCCTTAGTTAAGTAATTTTTAAAGAAACTACTAAGTCATTCAGATAATTCAATTTAATAATTTTTTCAGACTTTGTTGAATTTAAATAAGAACAAATAAATGTATTTATATACCTGTAATCCGAAACGCATTTTGATAATTAAAAATTCGGTTTCACAAATTTGTACTCAGCACACATTTAAATAACTTTCAGGATATCTGAATATAAATGTGTTTCCTAAATTCCCTAAATGGCCCATAAAATTTGTATGCAGTAAAAGAAATTGACTGCCCATTTAAAATCCATTGTAACAAAAAAATGGACACCTCTCTAAGGACAATCAAATACAATTTGAGGCTAATTTATGTACCCAAAGCCTTGAAAATTGTCTTTAAGCATAGCCCAAAAACATGAATATTCATGTCAGGACAAGAGTGTCCTTGCGTCATGCCTATACCGAATTGTTTCGTTCATTGTAAACAGCCAAAAGAAAAATAGTGAAAAAAATAAGAAGGGATACAAGGCGCACAAGCAAATCCTGCCGAGCTGTGCAAAAAGCTATCAGGCATAAGGATACCCGCCTAATGAGTCCCACATGAATGCTGTGCAAATGACTTTTTGGTCGAACGCCTTCAAAAAATCTTATTCCATTTCTCGCCTCTCTCCTTTTTTTGTTTAATATATGTATACGGACAAAAAATTGAATGTTGACAGTCAGAAGGATGTCTGAAATATGCGAGATCATCAGAAATGTAACAAAACATGAGATTTGATTATGTCTGGGTTTTAAGGCTAGATGCCAGCTGTGAGATGCTCTGCTTTTAGTTTATAACAGTTAAATTGAGCTGAGAAAATAATTATTTCCAATATGTGGAGCATTGGAACTGAATCTGTTGGTTGTTTAAAGCAAAATTGGGCGTGGCAAAAAATAATATACATATATATATGAAATCAAGAAAGCTTATATTTTGTTAAGAATTTAGTAAGAACTTTTTATTTTTTATTTATTGAATTGATTTGCCTTCTGATCAATGGCTTTCGCCAGGTTTTTAACATTGGATTAAAATCTTAGCAGTTCAAAATTCAAAAAAAGATTTCCTGTATTTGTTTTTTTAATTTTAAAGCACAATAAGTCTTAACAAACAATTTTTATCTTCAACAAATTTGTTTTCAAAAATTAGTATACTCAATCAAAATGTGATAAAATCGTATAACTAGCAAAATAATTATTCATAGAGCTAAGTTTATTTACACAAAGTATATTTAGTAAAGCTAAATATAGCATGGGGATTGGCCATAAAGTGCTAAGCAGGTTTGGCAACAAATCCACCTGGAGCAAAGCCCAGCCCAGCCCAGCACGGAACCAGGCCCAGGACACATACATAAATATGTTACTTTAATCGAAGCGCCAACATGAAGCAGCATTAAAAGTAAAGGCCAAGTTGGGCAGTGGCCTAAAGAGGGGAGCCGCTCCCCAAGTACAGTCACGCAAATGGGCAAATTGAAAAGCAGACGATTGGGGTTAGGTTACATGGCGCGTTCTTCTTGGGGGTTGACCAGCCAGGACTAAGGACAACGCCCAGTGGCAACTATTTTTATGTTATGTTCTACTCCCCCGGGGACCGGACAGCTGCGTAAATATTTCATTTGACACGCCTTCCAGCACATTCAAATTAATTGATTAAAAAACAAAACAAAAAAGCAGCAAAGCCAAAAACAGAATATTGTAATTTGATCCAAATTTCATTTTCGATTTGACGGCACGTGTGCTTGCCCTCCGCCCCCGCAGCTCCCCACGGCCCCCCTCCCCCTTCAAGTGTCCCCAATTGTCAGCCTGTTTGCCGAAATGTCAATGCCTCATTGCATTGCGTTCAATTTAAATTAGGATACACTCGAGAGCCTATTTGCCGGCTCGAACGTGAGCCGCATTTTGGCCAGGCCTTAAAGCGCTCCGTTTACAAATTGAATTGCAGCATTAACACACGAATTTCAAACTGCTGATAGGGGCACTAATGCAATATGCAAATGTCAAAAAAAATATGACGAATTTTTTGTTTATTATAACAATTACGAGGGCAATGTCTTGAATAAATTAAGCTCGTTCTGAAATCTTCAAAAATGAGATCATATATTGAAAGCCAATTTAAGCTCGACTTTAAAATGCCCCATAAACGCTTCATATTTCTTAATTTGTTTTTTATCTTTTTTTGCAAGTAGGGATATGTGCTGTAACATCAGTAATATCCAAAATTTTTTGCTACTATAATACTATATCAATTATTATAATATATAATAAATACTTTGCTAAACTTTTTAAAACCTAATTCTAAATGAATATATTATATATTCTGTTACCACAAATCATTAATCATGTCAAACTTTATTTTTGTGTTAACTTTACAAAATAAGCTTAAAGCTTTTTTAAAAACTAACACACATTATTTATCACTGTCAAAGTCGCTTTAACAAATATAAAATAAATTCCTTCATACAAACAGCTGCAATGTATTTACAGCAAATTATATTAAAAAATAAATAAACCAGTGGATAAGTTTTTTACACATTATGCAGCCTAGTAGAACACGATTTTGTAAAATTCATTTTGATTTATAAAAGCACTTTTTTTCATACTACAATTTCTGCATACAATATTTTTAACTATAAAAGAGTTTTGCAGCTGGCTGCAACCGACTGCGCAATACTCTTCGCAAAGCGTAAAGGTGGCTTGTAACAGTACAAAAAATTTCCCTCAATATTGGGCAGGTGACTTTCAGTCTGTAAACCAAACACATTGACTGCGTATGCTTTATGAGAACATATTAAAATATATTTTTTGACTTTAGCTCTTACAGTTAGCGAGATATGCTAAAAAGACCAAGTCTACGATTTTAAATAAATTTTCGATATTTTTAAAATGCTCCAGATATCGAAATAAGGAGAAGCTATAGTCGAAAAAAAGTATGTAATTTTAGTTTCCGGGATCGTTGCGTTCACACAGACGGACGGACACATAGTCGAACACAGCTGAATCAACTCGGCTAGTTCTCCTGATCAAGAATATATATACTTTATAGGGCTAGAGATGCCTCCTTCTGTCATTTGCACGAAACCAGTATACCCTTTTAAATCTCTTTTAATAGAATCTGGGTATAATTAACAAGTTGTTTGCATTTTAATTAAGTCAAATCAGAATACCCACGAACATATGTACAAATTTATGCACATACATATGTATAAGATTTAAATATGCTGCCCTAGCACTTTTTGTTTATCGCAGCCCATTTGAATGCTAGACACATTGCAAATTTGTTTATGCAAATCGATTCCTGCAACTGAGCTAAATATAACTAACGTTATTATCATGCAAAATGGCTTAAAAGTTGCGAAAGTCAAGTATGTATATACATACATATGTATGTATATGTACTTTGATACATACATGTCCAGTTAGAAATAGTACAAGGTCGAGCGAAAACGAACGAACAAAGTTGCCGGTGATCTGCAGTAAGGTCAACAGCGGGGGCCGGGGTATCGGAGCTTAGACTTTTCACACAAAAGCTTTGGATTTCTTTATGAACAAGTATAACTATCGGCATATATTAAACGGTCAATCAAACGATTCACACTCATTTCAAATTCTACTTTTCACCATGTACAATCGCGCTAATTTTCACTTTCAATACCACGTTTTTACTCCACACGCACAGCTGATGAATAAAAGTGAGCAATTACTCAATTTGGTCACTCAAAAATGGCAGCCCTGCAATATATCGCATGCCATATCGATAGCAATGCGATTTACAATAAATTTAGTTGCGCGCTCAAATTATGCTTCCTCATTGTTAGCTATTATGAGTATAATGGCCAGCTCATGAATGTGATATATTGCTAAAACTGTTCAAGTACAAAAATTAAACAGCGCTAACTGCGTTTCTCTTCATGTCATACTTAATAAAACGGCCAACTATCGTGCCAATGCGATTAATCAATAATCAATGTTGAAAAGGCCGCCATTAGTGTTGTACATCGTAGTTCAGACGTTCTATTTTGAACAAACGTTCACTTCGCTCAAATAACAAATTTAGCATAAGTTATTTATCAATTAAAGGCGTAATAAGCATTGTCGTTCTTTGTTCATAAAATGTTTTCTTTGTGTTATTTAAACATAATATATAGAAGCACAATCCAACGAGCAAAACAAATAACCTAGAACATAATTCGTTCAATTGAACTAATTCGAAACCATGCGATGCAACTCTAGCCGCCATGAACGCGGCTTGTAAGAGGACCGGAATAAAAAGTTTACAATTAAAATTGCTTAACCAGTTGTAACGCCGATACGAGCATTGCTATGTCGGAGCTGGAGCAGAGCAGCTCGCTGCTCAATCAGAATGTTAGTTTCAGCAGCAGCAGCGTGGACGCGTCGCTGGCCAAAAGTTTGCCGGCCGGCAGAGACAGCGACGCCAGCCTGCGCAATCTGAGCTTCAGCCTGAGCGAGAAGGAGCGCCAGCAGCTGAAGCAGCGCACAGCACTCAAGGATCTATCGAGTGACCAGAACTGCAGCGTGGACATGGAGGAGAGCAGCATGCTGGAGGAGAGCGTCGTCAACGTGGACGACACGCTGGAGGAGCAGTCGACGCAGGTGGAGGAGAGAGAGCAGGAGGAGCGGCAGCAGCAGGAAGAACTGGAGCTATCCTGCTTAACTGTGCCGCCCTTGGCATACTTCGAGAAGCAGCTGATTGAGCTGGGACGGCGCTGTTGGACATCTAATGCGCAGGCGCAGCACTACACGAAGGGCTGCTACTGGTCGCCGGACGGCACCTGTCTGCTGCTGCCCGTGCACCTGGATGGCATGCACGTGCTGGAGCTGCCGCTGGATCTGTACGATGCCAGCGACATCAGCATGGATCGTGGTCTTTCTCCGCTGCAGTCGGCGGTGCACGTGCCCGAGGGCGGCACCGTTTACGACTGCGTCTGGTATCCGCTGATGAGCAGCCAGCAGCCGGACTCGTGCTTGTAAGTCGTTGCTGCACTGCATCATCTGTTGTTTTACGACCATTCCCAATCTGCAGCTGGCTGGCGACGCGCCAACACGAACCCATCCACATGTGGGACGCGTTCGATGGACGCCTGCGCTGCAGCTACAGCGGCTACGACGAGGTGGACGAGGTGGTGGCCGCCATCTCGCTGGCCTTCGCACCGGACGGCCAGAAGATCTACGCGGGCTACAAGCGCTGCCTCAAAATCTTCGACACAAGTCGTCCCGGTCGCAGCTACGACGAGTACGCCGTCAAGTTTGCCATCTCCTGCATCGCCCAGACGTCGGAGCATCCGCACACGCTGACCTGCGGCAACTGGCGCGGCTACATCCAGCACTACGATCTGCGCTGCTCGCCCAAACAGGGTCCGCTCTTCACGCTCGGCGGCCATGCCGGCGGCATCACCCAGCTGCGCTATGCCCCGGCTGGCGCTGGTCAGTGGCAGCTGTTCAGCGGCGCCCGCAAGTGCCCCAAGCTGCTGCAGTGGGACATGCGCAACTACAGGCAGCCGCTGCACGAGTTCCGGCGCCGCGTGGACACCAACCAGCGCATCCAGTTCGACCTGAGTCCCCAGCAGTCCTGGCTGGCCAGCGGCGACACCGAAGGCACCTTGAATCTGTGGCGTTTGGAGGGCTCGCAAGTGGCGCAGCTGCCGCTGCACGGCGACTGCTGCAACGGCATCGGCTTCCATCCCACGCTGCCCATACTGGCGAGCAGCTCCGGACAGTATCATTTCTTAGCCGGCGACGAGCACTCGGATGCGAACAATACGACGCTGCTGGACGCCACGGCCAAGCAGCCGGCACAAAAGTCCATAGTTGACTACGAGAATGCGGTCCTGTTGCTTTGGTGTGGCAACAGCCCTAATACTATTTAAATGTTATAGCTTATTAAGATAAAGACCTATTTAACCAGTGTACACGTTGTTCGTTATTTTTGCCAGCACTGTTGCTTCTGTTAGGCCGCAGACGCACTGTTAGCGCATACACTGTTAAATTGACCACGGCCCAATTTAGCTCCTAGTTTCTGCCTGCACCCGTATTACCAGCTACCAGCAAAAATGCGAAAAGGATAAACAAAATTTTAACAAATTAGAGAAAACGACATTTCTATTTTATAATCATAGTTATAAATCAACAGCATACAATTGGTAGATAAAATTGCATTTAACTACTGAATGCAATTTCGGACAGCAAAGATGGCAAATTTTGCGAGTTTCAAAAATTATTTGTTACCTGCTTCTTAGGCCACAACTGAGTAGTATTACAAGAAAACTAAAAAAGGATAGATTAATATTTCCGGCTAAGTCAGTTATAAAAACAACACATCTGTCAGAGAAAAGCTAAATTGACAGCACTGTTCTGCACGTGCCAGCTGTAATGTTAAATACCACATTCCGTTAAGTCAGCATGCACGCTGTTAATAACATCTGGTGCCACATTTCAACTCAAATCAAACTGTTTACCAATTATAAATATTTCATTTATTTTAATTACGCATTTTTAATATACATTCATCATTAGAATTCACTTATCGTCATTTATTTATGTCAACTTAGTTTTAAAGTAATGCGTGAACCTAAAAAAATCGTATTTTTCTTAATTTTTGCATAGGCTGCTTTAAAGAGAGAACATTTATTTTGAAAAAACGCAAACGTTTTCGCACTTTTCTCATACAAAAAGTTGTTTTTTTTCGTTGGTTATTGGTGTTGATTATACATTTATATATAGTATATATATATCATAAATTGAGTACATATCGAAGCGTTTTTATCAATTGTATTGACTTTTGCATTTAGTTTGAATAGGTTTTAAGTTTGCACGTGTCGGGGTATTTTGTTGGGACTGTGCGTGTTGTTCTTGCTGTATATGTATGCGTATATATATATATATTTATATAATTATATACTTGTTGATTCATAGTAGCCATAGTTAAGTTATAGAAACACACATTTATAACGGTATGTGAATTTAAATTTAAGCTAATTTATTTTGCGTATCTTTGCAAATTATTGTGAAAACGAGTTCGCAGCTGATGCAAAAATTTGCCTAAAATAATTCAAATACTTTTAAATTTCCCGCCCCCGTAAATTTTATTTAAACCATTTTCTTTTTTTGCGGCCAAAAATCTGCGCACATCTTCAGCATCAACTTCTTCTAAATATAACTTGACGTTAGACAAAATATGCATTTGTTTTTTTTTAATTTCTATAATATATTTATATATATATATATATATTTATTTATTATATATATATTATGTTTATTAATGCCTAAAGTGTTATATTGTTTATGTTGTGTAAATGAAACGAAAAAGTTTGTGTTTTGTTTTACTTTGTATGGATTTTTTATTGAGTTTGTTTTTTTATAAGCATTTCTTATGTATTTTTTTCTGTTTGACATTTATTATATAGATAGAAAATGCGAACTTATATCAAAAAAATGTTTTCAATATTAGGAAGTGCTCCATTCGCCACTTCGCAATAATGTTAATAAATAAAAAAGTAATATTAAATTATACAGTTAGTTTATATTTAAATAATAATTTGATATCATATATTTTTATGCATTTTTTTTGTGTTTTTTTCAAGCAAAGCATACGAAAACGACAGGCAAATACAATTGTAAAACATTTCTTATGGCATTTCTATTGTTTTTTCATTTATTTTTTTTGTTTTGTATTTTTTGAAAATGCGCTGCAAATTAGTAGAAAATACATTTGGAATTATTTATTAGTTACAAGCTGGGCAAAAAATTAAAAGACTCACATAAACAATTTAAAACAAAAAATTAAAAACAATTTAACAAATTTCAATTATGGGGAGTATTACAATAATTTAAGTATATGATTTGTTGGATCTTATTGTAATTGGTTTTTATGTTTTTTTTTTTTGTTAGTTGTAAATTTGCTTTACTAAATGTATTTCGTATTAATTTGCAGTATGCATTTGCTTTTTTTTTGTTTTGTAGTGTAGTGTAGTTTTGAGTTTTAAATGTTTTTGCTTTGCGCTATAGTTTTTGTTGTTGTTGCTGTGGTTCTTGTTCTTCCTCTTGTTGGTTGCCTGCGCTGCTTTTGCTCAGCAAAAATGTTTTTTCATTACTTTTTTTGTTTTGTTTAATACTTGAAATTTTCGAAGCAAATCTTTTGTTGTTGCTGAAAGGTTTCTTGCTTAAATATGTGTTGCAGTTGTTCATGTTTCATGTTGTTGTTGTTGCTGTCCTCCACTTGCACTACCGCCTAACCCGACGAGGCAATGGGACTCTGCTGTCCATCCATATCCTGGGTCTGGGCCTTGTTCTGACGCACAACCTCAGCGCGACGTTCCTGCAACGGAAAAATCAAACAATTAATTGGAAAATTGCATGTTCGTATGGGCAACGGCTACAAATGAACGGCAGGCAACTGATACAAACAAAAGAAGCGTATATATATATATCATTTGTTTCATTTTTGTATGTGGGCTGGACCTACAAGTTTTTGAACTTTCTCAATTTTCTTGAGCAACTCCTTTTCGCGATTCTGCTCGGCGGTGTACAATTTGTTTTCAATAATGCGCGCTTTCTCCTCGAGCTTTTGATTTTCCAATTGATTGTTCTGCGTTTTGATTTCAGCAATTTTGATTGTGTTCTAAATGAGATTAAATAAATGAAAAGAAACGAACAAATTATATCGATGGATGAAACCCAAAATTGTTGTCTAGTTTAGTACACATACAGACAGATATAGAATCAAGGAGCGTAAAGATTTACGAAAAATCCA
Source organism: Drosophila robusta (assembly GCA_035043565.1). NCBI lineage: Eukaryota > Metazoa > Arthropoda > Insecta > Diptera > Drosophilidae > Drosophila > Drosophila robusta. The sequence continues at coordinate 577,597 of JAWNMW010000378.1, forward strand.
CATTGAGCATTTATGTATTAAGTTTTTTAATGACAATAAAAAATATTGATATTTATTTAAATCTTTTTGAATATGCTGAATTGCATTTTATTACTTCAAAGATTTTGACGTAATTGATTTTAGTTGTTTATTTAATGGCCTTTTATCAAGCATATTATTGACAACAACATTATTTTAAACTAAGTATCTACTTAAAATTTTTGAAAACTATTTTGAGAACTACAAAAAGGCAAATATTTTGAAGTAATGAAAATATTAAAAAACTTAAGTATCGATTTTTCAATGAATTTTGTTAGTTTCATTTATAAAATCAAGCATTATTTTTTGATTAAATTGAAAATGAAATAAAATGCTGTTTATTAATACCATAATTTAATAAAATTAGGTATTTTAAGAATTAAATGAATTTAATTACATCATATAAAAGAAGGAATAAAAGGTGCATAAGAATTATTTTAAAATATTTTTAGTACATATTTTTTAAATAATTGCTATATACGTTAATAGATACTGAACAATTAAATACTAGAATATGCCCTACGTGCATTTGAAAGTAACATAAATACAACACAAGCTAAGCTACATTAAGAACAACAAATTACAAAAAAATGAAGTAAATTTAAAAAACTTGGTTAAAAACTCACATGCTCCTTGAGGCGATCCAACATTTTTTTAATGTTCTCATCGCGCAAGGCCTGAGCGGTCTTCAACTTCTCATCAATGGCCTTTTGCTCATTGGCCTTTTGCTGCTCCAAAGTCTCGCGCGTTTTCTCAATCTCCTGGGCATGAATCTGAGCACAAAACAAAGAAGTACAAATAATTTACCAGCTCTTTATTTATCTCTGAAAATCTGACTCCCACCTTTAGCTTTTCCTTCATGTCGCTGATAATGGCCTCGCGCTTCTCCACATGATGCTCCATTTTGGTCTCTAGCTGCTCCTTGGTCTGAGTGATGAACTCGTTGGTGATCTCATCCTTTTTGCGTGTTGCCTCCTCAACCTTGGCCAGTTTAATGGAGATCTCGGCCATCTTGCGAGCCTCCAAAGACTGCGCAATTAAATATGCGATGTTATCGATATAACTTAATTGGTTTTGTTTCAACTTTCACTTACAATGCGACGCTCCTCGGCGGCTTTAAGCTTCTGCTCAATCTCCTCGACGCTGACATTTTTGCCAGGGGTCACGGGTCGCTTGGGCACGGCCACGTTGGGTGCCGGCTCGGCCAAGATGACCTCATAGCTGAGGCCGCCGCGCGACTTCTCCTGGCAACGTATCTCAGTGGCTGCAGGGCGAAAAGAAAGTGAGACCCCGTTAGTAACTCAATATTTGTGCATTTCGCAACAAGGGGAGACGCTGCCATTATAACGTATACTATATATAGTGTGGGCTAATTCGGTTGGACACGAGTCACCCCTAAGCTGCACACTCAGCATGACGTCATTGTGGCAAAAGAAGCCGCCACGCAACGCACTTTAAGCAAGAACAAGGCTGACGAAGATTGAATACCAGTTAAATATATTTATTTTAACTTGTGGGTAATACATATTAAATAAAAGATTCTCATTCAAATAAGAGGTTAATCGAAATTATTCAATTTATTTATATATTTAACTTAATTTTCGGTCCATTGTTACTATTAGCATGTATTCCAAGTAAAAAAAATATAATATGCTGGATGGGCAGTATCTCAAAATGGATACTTTAATGCAGGATACAAAAGCACATGTATATACTATTGTTAAGGTATACCAGATAAGGAAACACCCAAAAAAAAGTGCACTATTATAGTAACCAGCAGCGGAAGAAGCCTAAGTTGATCCACCCTTGCAAAAATCCCTCAAAATAATGCCAGACTGTGCGCATATTTGCAATACATTAACTTTTGCCGCCATCTTTGGCCTCGGTTGTTGCGGCTTTTTGTTGCACGTTTTTATTTTTGAAGCGCAACTTTGATTAATGTGCAACACGATCCGCGGTTGCATTCGCCAAAGCGTTTTCACACTTTTCATACGGCCATTTATCATATGCACGTATATATATGTATATATAAAGTTTATGGGAAGTACGAAAGCCGTGTGCCACAACAGAAGCAAAAACAGAAGCAAAAACAGAAACGGCAACAGCAACAAACAGGGTAAAAAACATTCCTCTGTACAATTATGATATTAAATGCAGCGGAAAATGCATTTCACAGCTGTGCATTAAATGGAAATACCACTGAAATAATATAAATACTTCAGTTACAAACATGATTATGGAAATACCAGTGTAGAAATTTTTTTTATTCAAAAGATGTTTTAGGAATATAGAAATGAGAGCCAAAGTATGTCTGGAATTCCCTTGGGTACAATTTACAGCAATAGTTCGATTTACAGATTAGTCAAATTTGGGCCTACTCTTATGAAAACATGAGCTTAAAAGGGAGTTTAAGAAGGCTCTATACCTTAGATATTCCAGTTTCAGCAGATACGATGTTGACAGCAGATTTGACCAATAGCCAGTTTAACAACAGCCTCAAAAAGTCGATGGCCAGAAAATATGCCATTTAATGAATCCATGTATAAAAAATGAAAATTCACTTAATATTTAAATGCAATAAAATATTTATCATAATCCTAAAGATCATAAAATAAATGCCGAGAAAATTGTTCTCCATATTGGGACAGTATCTTTAGTGAAAGGAACAAAAGGCAACAGAACACCATTTTATCATGTTTCCTATAGATAGGATGTGCGCCATATTTTTTTATATTTTTGTTTACCTACTGGGTATTGGCAATTTTTTTTTAAATTTAAAAATTTAAAAATTGGCAATTTTTTAACAAATTCTAAATCCTATGAACTATTTAAATACTTAATATTCTTACATTTCTGTATTGTGTATTTCTCACAGAATCTTCAATCTCAGCTTTCCCCCACAAAACAATCCCATTATTTACTCTCAAACATTTGCACATATCTGAGATAAAAGGCAGGCTCGGTTATTTCTGGACAGTACAACGGAAAAGCAATCCCGAGCACAAAGAAATTGCAAATCGAAGCATTGTGGAAACTACAATATGTGAAAGCAAACAAAAATCAACCCCAAAGCGAAACAAGAGGCCGCAGAGAAGCAAAAAATGAAAGAAAAACAAGCCAAGTTGAAGGCGATCAAATGAAGTGGAAAATTTGTTGTCAAAACAGAGAGGGCGGGCTAGCTGAAAAGGGGGAGCAAGGGAGGGGGAAGGGGGACGATATTGTGTAGGTGTTAAGCGAATTGTCTCGTCTGTCTGGCCGTCCAATTGGCGGTCGGCTAATGCTGGTCGACACATCATTTGCCGTTATTAGAGAGTGTCAATCACAACAGGTTTGGGGTTTCAGTTTCAGTTTCAAATTCGATTTCCCGTTCACATTCAACTTTGAGTAATGATGTACCAAAGAGAGCTTGAAGTGGGGGAGGAGAAGGTCGATTTGGGCTGCAAGCTCAGGCTGCTCGACCCATTTGCATTTGACTTGCAAATGTGCGAAACCCTTTTTGCATACCCTGTAAACTAGTCAAAATGGATAGAAAAGGGTATAACGAAGTGAAAGATCATAAATTATACATGTGCAGAAGATAGATATAGATATATATTCAAGCTCAGTTGGTTTATTCTGTCTGCATTAACAGCCAGATTAAGATTAAAGCTCCATCGACTGCATAAATATATTTAATATAATGGATAAAGAAATAAACCATTATTAAATTATTCTATGAGCATTTTTAACCTATTTCGAAATTGAGAAAGAATTTTTCTTTTTTAGACAATTATCCCGATTCGGGCTTAAAATTTCAAGATTTTTTTCTGTTCACAATTTTCATTTGCAATATTATGCACACATTTAAATAAAATTCTGAAGCCCCGACTGAATTCAAATAAATCGAAAAAAGAGAAAAATATGTAATGTATGTAACTTGTATATCTACAAGTTAATACGCTTGGCCACTGGTTACAGGATATCTCGCAAGTCGACCACTTTTTGTGGCCTGCCTGTGTCCGTGCAATTTGCTAAAGTGGCCTTTTTGCGGCTGGGCCCATTAGGCCCAACCAGCTGCAATCTGGCCGAGAGCGCAGAGCCGTGTCGTACTCACATTTCCGCTGCTCGTTCATTTGGTCCAATATGGCCAGGAGGTCGGGCGCATCCAGGTGGCCGCTGTGCTTCTCGAGCACGTGCAGCTGCAGCTCCTCGGCGGTGAAGCCCAGCTCGTCGCAGAAGGCGCACTTGTAGCTCTGCGGCGCCTCCCCGTTGACCAGCTCCTCGCCGAGGAAGTACAGCTCGAAGAAGCCGCGATTGTAGATGGCCTTCATCGGATGATAGTACTTGTGCTTATCGTTGCCCACATTCTTGCCCCCGTCGTAGCAGTCGCCGCAATAGGTCACCGCCTCCCCGCACACAATGCACTCGTAGCGCCGGCCCATATCCCCGTGGGCCGCACAGCCCAGACATTTGCTGATCTGCGGCGCATCGGACTCGTTGGCAGACATTGCGCGACAATATATATATGATTTTTTTTCTTTTTGCTAAATAAATTTGCCTTTGGCTATTACAAATTTTTCAATTCCTTTTTTTACTATATATATAGATATATACTATTTTTTGTTATTTTATTAATTTTACGTTTACGCTCTCTAAGCTGGGCAAACAATATGAGCAATGAGAGTTCGAGCTGCCAAAAACGAAACGTTCGATTTGCTCAGCGCTGCCAACTTGATTCAAAATAAATACAATAGGCAACACTTGACCTGAGACACAAAATGGCGACAAGATCGTTGAAACAATGGGAAATTTGCAGTTTTTAAATGTAAGGCATAAGAAATTGGTTTTTAGCTATCTATTACGATCAATAGTCGACTAAAAATCGACATTCTTAAAAGAAAACTAAATAATTTAATATGTTGTTCAGTCAGAAAAATATGTTAAGGAAATATATAAGAAAACGGCAATAAATAATATATATTGGTAAATATATAATATATATTGGAACCAGTTTTCAAGAACTGAAGAGTGCTTGAACATAGTCTTAATAATTATTGGATTTTTAAAAGAATAAATGAAGCAGACACCCATAATAAAACGATTCCAAGCTGCTTTTGAATTAGTTCACATTTTTGAACCACTTTTAAACCAGTTCACACATCACACTTCACTTTTATGTTTAAAAGATCTGGTTCAGTGATATTAAACGAAAATCACGAGTTAAAATTCAAATTTTTTAAGCTTTATATAACTGTAAAATGAGAAGCTTTTGAGCTAGTTCTTAGATATGAATATCATCGTAAGCACTATTCAAATTTGTGAAAGTAGCTTTAAAATGATTCTCAATCACTTTTGAACGGGACTTCTTGAACTAGTTTTTATTAATTTTAGAATTTTATTTGAATTTATAACGATTATAATTATAATTATTTAAATATTTATATTTATAACGAATACTTTTAGTATGTAAAAAAGCCAAGCTGAATATTATTTTACATTTCCTAGACGTTTTAGAACCAGTTCAAACAAAATGCGAAAATGCACAAAACAACAAGTTTTAGTTGAATTTTCTACAATTAAATATGTATAAAATATTTAGCCAATAGCATTATTTAGCTTTTAGGCTGAAAAATAATTACGACAAACTTTTGAACCGGTTCGCCAGTATAAAGCATTATCTATTCAAATATTTTTCGGTTTTTCTAATAGAGTTTTATTATAAGTAATACAGTTGAGTTATATTGTATATAAACCAATGGTATTCCACTCTCCCCGTCTCTTTCCCTACAAGGACTCCTTAGTAGCCATAGACCTGATCGATTTCATTGACCAACATGGCGATGGTCGAGTCCGAAGTCTCCGAACCGGAATTGTCTTCATAATCGTCCTCATCCTCCTCCTCCGCATCAACGGCCTCGCCCTCGGCAACCTCCTCCTCCTCCTCCTCCTCGGGCTCCCCGCCGGCGACCGCAACCTGGTGTTCCTCATCGGCTTTGGGCAAGCCCTGCTCCACGCCCGCCGCCTCCTCATCCTCCTCGTCCCGTTCATCGCTGTCCGGATCGACATCCGATGATCTACAATCGCTGTCCGCCACGGGCTCGTGCGTCCCCTGCAATATCACGTCCGGCAGGGCGGCGATCTTTGCGTTCGCCTCCCGTTTCTTGGCCGTGAACTCGGCCAGCCATTTGTTGTACAGATCGAGATTCTTGTAGAAGCGAGTCATTATCCCGGCCGGGGGCGTGGCACTTGCGCCGGCCGCCTCCAGAGCTGGCGGCGGCAGCTGGGCCTCCACGCGCTGGGGCGGCATTAGCATCACGGCCGGCTGCAGGGTGACGGGAATGAGCTGCTCGTCGGCGAGCATGGAGCACAGTAGAGCCTCGATAAAGAGCACGCGCTGCGAGTCGACTGCTGGCTGCTGCTGCTGCTCCTGCTCCTGCTGCAGCTGCTGCTCCTTGCGCTGCGGCTCAAATTTGAGGCACAGAAACTTGTGCTTATCGCTGGCCTTGTCCTTGTTCCTCTCTCTGTGCTTCTCCCGGACGCGCTCCTTGTCGCGCGGCTCGGCGGGCACTTCGCGCAGGATGTCCGCATAGCTGCTCAGCAGCCGCTCGGCGCGATGCTGCTGCTGCTCCTGCTCGAGCAGATTGGCCGAGTGCGCCCAGTACGAGACCCAGTCGTCCTCCAGGGCGCGCCGCGGCACATGCGCCGTCGGCTTGGGAAACAGGCTGCCCAGCCGCATGGGCGGCGGCTGGCTGCGCATGCGGCTGACCTTGGGGCCGCGCACATCGTGACCCTGCGGCGGCGGCGGCGGCGGCGGCAGCTGCTGCAGCTGCAGCTGCTGTTGCACCTCCTGCTGCTGCGGCGACTGCTGCTGTTGCTGTTCGTGCTGCGGCTCCAGCATCAGGACACTCATGCCGTGGCTGGTGTAATAGCGAGCATTGCCCAGACGCAGCTCCTCCAGCACATTGAGCGCCTGCTGCTCGAGGAGCGCGGCGCGGCGGGCCTGCGTCATGCGCACCGCCTCCCGGAAGCTGAAGCCCGGATCGGCCAGGCGTGGCAGCTGGCGCGGCACGCTCGGTACACTGCGCAAAAATGTCGTTGCCGGTCCGGATGCGGATGCGGACGCCGAGGCCGAGGCCGCTGTCGATGGCCGTGAGTAGCCTTCGCTGATGGAGGCATCGGCCGCATAGCGGGTATAGAGTATGCTAAAGTACTCGTCGAAATCGCTGTGCTCGCGATGCGCGTCCGAGAGATGCGAGTAGAGCTGCATGCTGGTGAACCCGCACCGATCGCAGAGGGCGCACTTGTAGCTCTGCGGCACGCTGGCCTCCACGTAGCACTCGCCGCCAAAGTAGAGCTCGTATTCGGCGCGCGTGTAGTGCACCTCCATCGGATGGAAGTACTTGTGCTCCGGCGACTCGGGCAGCTGGCCCGAATCGTAGCAGCTGCCGCACAGCTGATACCCAATGCACAGCCAGCAGGCGTAGCGGCGGCCAACGAACGCGGCCACCTGGCACTTGCAGCAGATGTACCCGAAATGCCGTTCCGGCGGATGGACGGAGGATGACGACGGTGCCATGGCTAACAAAGAGAATGCTGGTATTGACTGCAACGCTCAACAACGGGCTAAAAGCTAGCAATTTAAATACATACATTTGTAGATCTTTTCTATTCATCTAATTCAAGCTTTAATTTTCTCTTTCTCTCATTTTGTGTGCCTCGCTTTTAGCCCACTGTGTAAATCATATTTTACTCACTTGCAGAAATTACGTCAAATTACTTCAAATTAGCGAAAGCGACCAAGTAAATACCCTCCTTTGTTTTCCCACTTGACGTTTCTGCTCTAACTTCACAGCAAACAACAAAAAAAGCGCTCGTTGCGTTCCACAATATCCACAAGCTCCACAAGCGCCTTTTTGGCCCGGCCAACTGCTTTCAAATTGCGTGGTCCACACTTCAAGCCCAAAGTCGCAAGTTTTTAGTAGTTTTTTATTTTTACTTTGCACAAAAAATATTTAATTTACGGTGAACTCGAGTCTATGAAAAATGCTAAACTAATGTTTTTCTTCCTTTCAATTCGATTTACATTAATTGCAATGCCTACTATAAGGAATTTTACAGAGCACAAATAAAACTACTCATACAAGTCTATAAACATATTTAATTATTTATAGTTTAAAGCTTATATTTTTCATATGTTAATATTAAATGTCTTGATCGGATTTTAGTAATAAATTAGAAAAAATATTTTTGATCAATAACGTTGCAAAAAAGGAGTAAAGTCAACATTTGTTTTCTTTTATCTCTGTATATTTTACTGAAAATCATTTTCAATTATTTTTGTCGTTTTAAATTATAATACATAATAGTTTTCACTAAGGAATTTTTCGATAACCCAATTTAAATTAGTCAAAATAAATATATTTCATATATTTATTAATATATATTTTATTATTCATATGTAAACATTAAATTTTATGTTTACTTTGGCCAATTAATTTTGTTTGTGCTCATTAATTTCAAGTTAAACGTTGAAGTATGTTAGCGCCCACTGTGCAAATGTTTATTCTTAAATTGTTTATGCATTTCCAGCCTTGTGTAAAAGAAACACAACCACTTTATAAATCGCCAGCAAACAGTGGAAAAGGGCAAACGATATGCTGATGGGAATATAATACAATATCCAAGTTATATTATGTTGTTTATAATAGACAACTTATAGGGCATGCACGATTTTTCGCACTTTCGTACAGAAATATCGATAACAATAAGTTATCGGCATGTTTGCATTTATTTCTGATACGCATTTACTCAAAAATCGTTAGCAAGTGTTTCAGGAACAAGTGAAAAGAATAAACGAACTTTAAATTAAGCTTTTAATATATTGTTGATAGTTAAAATAAATAAAATATACTGTCAATTATAATAACATTTTCAAAATTATAATTACATTTTTCATATTTATATCTTATTGTTTATTTTAAATAATATTTGCCATTGCTAAAAAAACTTATTTCATAATAATTATAGGTTTTAATTATGACAATAATATAAAAATATATTCTCGATTTAAACCAGTTTTCCAAAAGGAAATAAAGATGTGAATTTCAACTTCCATCATTCCGCATTGTGTCGCAAGTTTATTTGAATATGTGATAAAATAAACAAATAAAGAGCAACGTATAAAACTGTATATGATTATAATTTATAAGGTTAACACGGATAAATATAAATAAATAATAATTTAATGTGCTTACCTTTCGTAAATGTTGTTAATGCATCAAAATTTAAAAGGGATTTTTTTATTAACTTGCGGGCACTTTCACGTTAACTCTCGTAAAAAAGGTTCATAAATTCATGTTTATTTTTTTATGAATCATGGTGTTCTTCGAAGAGCCAAAGTTTGCCCCAGTAAAGTGTGCAGTATTTGTGGCCTTAGGGCTTGTTAACACTACGCCCCACGAAAGTGCAGATTTAGCTACCACGCCCACCGCCAACGCCTTACACACAGGTACATACGCACACACACGTGCAGGGGCAAAAGTCAAGCTAAAAACTCTCATTAACATAATAAGCATCATTATAGAAATTTAAAGCAGCGTAAAATGTAGCTACATTAAGCACACACACACATACACACACACACACACACACACATACACACACACACTGGCGCACACTTGCAGAAGGTTGACCTCAATTAAAATAATTTCGCCTTTTTTCGAGTGTTTTGCCAACTTGCATTTTATATATATTATAATATATATGAGTGCTGAAAAAGAGCCGTTGACATTTCACGCTTTTAATTAAAAATCCGGCCAAAAGAAGAGGAAGAAGAACAAACAACAAACACATTTTTGCTAAATGCGGCTTAGAAATTGTTGTTATAAATTTCAAAATGATTTTAATTGATATCATTTGACAAAGTGTTGATGGCATAATTTACATAAATTACAAACACGCACACACAGAGATATACACACCCACACACACACACACACACACAAAAGGGCCCTCAGATTTGGCCTCAAACGTTGACGCGGCTTCCCAAAAATCTGCTTATGACAGCTGAAGCGATTTGTCAGACTCCAAAAGGGGGTTAGTTCATAGGGGGTTTGTCTACACCACACAAATGGAAAGCTTGTCGTCTGCTGGCCCTGCATAAAAGCCAAAGGACCGAGACGAACACACAAATTAAGCCATGCTCAGAGATACTCAATTACATCCGTCTAAAATGAAAAAATAAAAATACCAAAAAACAAACCAAACTCTGAGCCAAAAAGGTTCAAATGGCTTTGTCGGGACGAAAGCTTCGTTGTACCCTGTACTCACCAAAATATGTAAAAACTGTATAAAGAGTTTCCATAAAGTGTTTATTCTGATATAAACAATTCTCAATAAATTGAGCTGGGTAAATCAAACCAAGTTAAATTCGGTGATTTAACCATTCAAGAATTTAACTAGGAAGCCAACTAAGAATCCATCTAAGAATCCAACTTGATATAATACTCCACTTTTTAAATTGATATAGTGAAAATCTTGCATAAGCAAGATTTCAAAAATAAAGGAAATAAGCTAACATACAAAAAAAAATTAAAATACTGTTAAATGATTTACCAAAAATTATTGAATATGAAATAAATAAATAAACCTTAATATATATCTTTCCCAGGAATATAAATTTTTAGCACCAAAGAAATGTATGTTGGATCTTAAACGTGGAATATAAAGAATTGGATATATATAATAATATAATAATATACTTTTCACGAATTATTTTTCAGATACCAGGAAAAAATATGATTTAGTTGTTTTTTTCTTTAATTAATGAAATAATGAAAATGTTTAAATTTATTAAATTGAGCAAAAAACATAAAGGGTAGCTTTGATCTAGTCGAAATGAGCCAAGGCCTTTGCGATTCAAATAACTTAACCATAAAACTAAATCCAAAAATATTTAAAATCACATTCAGGTTAGTTTAGTACAGGGTTCCAGAGCATCTACTCGTCCTATACACTTTTCATAGATCTAAGGCCAACTGTTTTACTCTAATGACATACTGATTACGCTAAGTTCAAGCAATTAGTAAAATAGTTTCACAAATTTCAATCGCAGCACTCGAAATAATTAAATAATTTAGAAAGTTAACCCCAAAGTAATTTTCTCGAATTTCAACGAACTCGAAATTCAACGCAATTATTTTCTTGGAAAATAAAATTCCATTTAAATATCATATAAACTATACAAATTTTAAAATGTAAGTACTTCCATTATTAGAACAAATATGTTTGCTTTACTTAAAGTGCTTTGTGTAATGAGTTTTTCGCCACTTTCCGAAAAAAGAGAATTACAAAAAAAAAATCCATTGTCAGCAAAAACTTTTGCATACAAGTGCAAAAGCATTTTGCAATAATTACTCCTTAGCAAGGATAAAGCAGCAGAAGAAGCAGAATTTAAGGTCTGGAAAGCATATACATACAGACATTTTGCAGAGCTTCTGACTATGGAAATATTCACAAGTGTCAGTTTAATATTCATAAAAGCATTTTAATTTGCATTTAATTAAATTATTTTGTGCCACTGTTGATGGTTTTTCGAGCAGGGGCGTGGCCATGAGGGGGGAGGGGGGGGGGTTAACACATGTAACTTACGACAACTGGCAAATGGGAGTGGGCGGGGCATTGGGCGTGTCGGCTTTCTGCCATGTGCATGTCAATTATCAAATAATTTGCGCGACTTTTTGCTGTCGCCAAATTAAATTAAAAACCATTTTCGGGCCAGAGTTGCCATCGACACCAACACACACACACATTCAAAATTGTATGCTATTAAAATTGCACAGCACGAAAAAAGGGTAAGGGCTAACTTTGAAGCCCAAGGGACTTATTAAAAGGGACAGAACCTTAAATATAAATATAGCTCTAAATTTGTCAAGAGTTCTACGGAATTTTACTTACAATTCGAATTGATGGCCACCATTTTGAGTAGAGCTAAGAAAATCAATGCAAATAACACAGAAAACTCGCGTTAAATTGTTTGAAAAAATTACAACTTGGTTGCGTTTTTATCGAGTTTTTTTATCGGTTTTTTAAACGGATTTTTAATTTTATTGTTTGCAATTCGCGACGCTGTTGACGCAGAGAAATTCGCTAACCAACTGAACTGAGTGAATGAGCAACTGGCTGGATGAGCAACTGATGTGGCCCAAAGCGAGCGACAGAAAGAAATGGCAAAAAAAAAAATAAAAAAAACGCAGCCAATGTTAGCCGGGACACAAACACAGTTATGGACTGGCCAGGCCAGGACTGCATGTAGTTTTAATTCGTGTCGTGTAGCATAGTTTTTGGCATGCGCCGGCAAAAGAGCTAACGACAGTTGCTCCTCTGGTTGTTGTTGTTGTTGTTAGAAAAACGTCGCCGGCGACGCTCGTCTGGCAGCCTAATTGCTTGGGCGGCGACAGACCAGCTGAGCCCACATCGAGCCAAACAGCTGATGAGTCAGCCGTCATTCGAGTGAAAACTGTAGCCTGCAGTTGTGTGAAATGAACAAGAGCTGCAGATAGAGCACTTTTGAAAACATATAGAAGCACCCAACTCACGAGTTATTCCTAGTTTTAAATATTTGTAGTTAGGAATAAATATATTTCAAGTAAGTATAGATTAAATCAATTTGCCACGCCCCCTGTAGAATTTTTGTGCAACCTTCAGAAGAGGTTATTAGTAATCTATGTGCAAAAATGTTATGTATCTAGCTTTAAAACTAAGCGAGATATATAGATTCAATCGAGCTGACAACAAGAAAAATGAACAGTATTTATTCTAAGTTTCAAGTCTTAAGTATAAAAACAAAATATTTCGTAAAAATTTCAACCTTTTAGAAGCGACAAATAAATTAACTGGGTGATTATTGAATTTGGTTTGACAAACATTTTTTTCAAATTAAAAAACTATATATCCTGGGAATGCTTTAATACTATAAAATACTTATAACTTATCTCGACATTCTAGTAATAATAATTAAATTAGACAGATCAAATCTGAATATTACTAATAATTTCCAAAGGATAATAAGGATAATACTAGTATGTGCCCACTACCACAATATATACTTTAGTTTCCCACATCAAAGTGACTGCCTTTTTGTACAGTGTACGCGGTGCCTGGTACCTCACGGATTTACACAAACGTAAGCCTCCAAAATTAAAAACAAACCTCAAAAAAAAAATAATCGGAAAACCGCATTTCATTTTCAAATGCCACGCCCCGACTCGTCGCCTTCGTCTAGGCAACCATTTTTTCTGCACTATGAAAACCCTTTCCAGCCACTTGGCATTGATTGGCCTCGGCGCAGCAACTACTAGATGGGGCGGCCAAAAAATACACATACGACACGTTAGCCGACGAGTGCGGCAGCGGAAAGAAGTTGGCCCAAAATGGCTGTAAACAACACTAAAAGCGGCAAAAGGAAAAAGGCAAAAAGCAAAAAAAAAAATGGGCATACGACAAGGCGACAAAACAGCAGCAGCTGCTGTCGCATTTGTTGTTGCAATTGCTGTTGTCGTTGTTGTTGTTGTTTTAATGGATTTGGTGCCGTTGAGCGGCTTTACTCGAGTCGCGACATCCATGATGATGATTCATTGAAAAGGCTTTCGGCTTTCGACTGCAGCCTTCTGAGTGTTTTTTCTTTCGCGTTTTGCAGACAAACTGCCAAACGAGTGGAAAACTTACCTGAAACGAGAGCAAAAACAATGAAAGACAATTAGTGAATAAATCGTGATAAAAATGCAAAATAAGTAAAAGGTAAAGAATTTTATAGTCTTATACAGATTTATATATTTTATATAAATAGCTTGCTGGTGCTTGTTTTTTGAACAGCGTAAGTTGACCATGGAGAACAAATGGGAGATTTATGAAAAAGAAATAATTCCAGAATATTAAAATAAACTGTAAAATTCGATTCAATTGCAATAAAATTCATTCACTCTACAGATAGTGTCATAAAAATAGAAAAATGTTAAAATTATCGTAGAATAAAAATTTACAAAAAATAAATATAATAAAATATTTAAAAAACGATAATAATTAAATTTTTTTATTATTATTAACCCACTTTACAGCAAGCTGGAATAAATAAATATGCATACTAATATAAATGAACACAGTTATAAAAACAATTACAACACAGAAATGCGATTTCTAAAAATCTTTTTATAGCTAAAAGTTTGCTAAAGAATTCACTATAAAGAAATACGACTGGTACCCCAACAATATGTATGCATATCTATATATACATATATAGTACATAACGGCACAGCTGTTGTGAAAACTCCTCTTTTCTTCTTTGCTTTCATTTTTTTCTGCACAGCATTTTGCATAAGTGAGTGCCGTTAGTTAGTGCCAGATAGTAAGGGAAAACTTTTGGCCAAAGTAACGTCTTGAAGAATGCAGCGTCTAAGATAAGAAAGCAGCCGCGACATTTTAAAAAAGTGGCCGAGGAGAAGTAGCAGAAAAATCAGCTAAAAATCTTGCACTTATTGTTGGGCAAACAAGTTGGTCCAAGATGTTGTAAAGGCAGCACAGACTGCGTAGTTAAAAAAGTTGATGGGTGGCAGCTCGCCGCGTGGAAACTAGGCGGGACTCCGCCTCAGGGCAACTCAGCGTGCACTTCTTTTAAAGCTGGAAAAACTTCAAGCTTCATTTGCTAAAGCTGCAAGCCGGAAAAACATCAAGGAAACTCAATATTTTAAGTAATACATTTACATTTTTATAACTTTGTTTCAAAGCCAAATGAAGATTTTTAAAGAACTATTTTTTAAGTTCCTGTCAAAACTCTTGTTAGTTAACTATCAATCAAATCAATTTTGAATTTTACCAAATAGAAAAGTTTAGCTAATGAATAATGAGTTGGCAGTGCTGTTTGCGAAATTTCAATATTTATTTTAATATGTGAGTTATTTTGGTGCTGCCATTTTGTAAGCTGGCAACACAACAAAACAAACTTAGCAAGTTGGCAGGGCTGCTCGACTGGATTTAAAATTGTTTTTATGTATATATTCACATCGGTTTTGTTTGATTTCGTTGGAGTGCTGCCATAATCCGCCAGGCGTGCTTTCTTATTGTCAAATACTTTGCAAGTTAGTTTTAATTTAACCTGGCAACCCAAAAACTATTCTAGCAAGTTGGCAGGACTGATCGTTTCAAATGTGTAATGTTAATTTTAACATTATTTTTGTTTCCGTGCTGCCTAATTTAAATTTGGCAGCACTTTCTCTTATCCTTTTCCAATTGCGTATATTAATGTTTTTAAGACAGTGGAATTGGAACGAAAAAAGAACGCTTGCCTTATGCTATTCTAATAAGCAATATTTTTTGATATATTTGGGTCCCCTAATAACAAAATGGATTTTTAAAAATTAAAAAAAAAATTGATTAGCGCCAATTAAGTTTTTTTACACATAAATAAAAAACTCAATAGTTTAGGAAATAGCTATCAATAACTGGCTGGTAACACGTTTTCCTTATTAAAACAGACACAACAGCAGATTCCTGCCAATGTATATTTTCCTGGGTAATTTTTCACTCTCTTCGTGTTCCCTAGTTTGTTGTGATGTCTGTTGCCTTGTCTCTGTTTCTAGTTTCTGGCCGATTACATAAGCAAATGCCGTCTGCACGTGCAGCTAATCGACGTGGCATCCAGCAGTGCGCGACAACGCCAAACGAAGCCTGGCGCCTTGGCCCAGACAGCAAACGAGACCCAGCCCCCTACATATTTAGGTATATATATATATGTATATATATATATTTGGTATATAGTAAAGTAAGTAGCCGGCCAGGTATCGCATTGCAAAAACTGCAAATGACGCAGTGACGTGACGTGTTTCGGTTTTTATAAGTTTTTTCCTTGCCTTTTTGCCATAGGGCGTAAAAGTCAGCCGACCAACTTGAAATGGCCTCAAGGGGGCGGACAGGGCGTTTCAAGTTTTGCTGCCGACTGCAGTTTATCACCTTGGGAATGCGGCTAACTGACGTTGCCGCCATTGGCTATATAGCCAGCTCTAAACATATATATATATATATATATATATTTATATATACACACATATATATTTTTAGCTTTTTCTATGCTGCAAAGGCTACTGCACTATTGATTTTTTTATTTTTCTTTTTTGCCAGGGTTGCTTTTGTAGGGTTTAATTTTTGTAGCGCTGGCCATTTGATATTAGCATAAGTCAATAAACTGTTGCAAAAATTACATTTAAAACATGTGCAACATACGGCAAAAGTGGTGGAAAACAATGGCGAAAATTGTTGCAAAGTTTGTAAATTTAATGATGATTGCGCAATAAAAGTCTTTAATGATTGTGCAATTATGGACATTAAATATGCCGAGTTGAATGTGAGTTTAGGTCAGGCGAGACAGCTCACCATCAGTTTCAGAATTAAAAAACTTTTAAGGCGTGTTAGAAACAGGATGTAATCCCTAAAAATTAATTTTAAAAAAATTTATCATATAGATAAAAACTTTGACAAATTGGAATCTTATCTAATCTGTCAGTTGATTGAATCGATTTCAGAAACATCAAGGCTTAGCGATATAAAAATACGAATTTTATACTAATATCAAGTAGAATAATAGTCAGAATTCAACATTATTTATTGTTTTAAAATAATATCTCATTATAATAATAATAATGCTGATCATACTTTAGACACCAGTCGAGTTATGGACAAATACGCTCTCTGAATTTTGACTTAAAATCATTTGGATTTAATTTAAAAGGAAATAATTTATGAACGCAATGTTTTATGTTCTTAATGTCAGCTAATATATGTTCTTATATATACGTTTTAAATTCCGCTCGTATTTTAACTAGAAAGACGTTTTGCGCTAAGTATGTATGTATGTAGATAAATGTATGTTTATTAGGTTTACTTTGTTTAGTAAAAGTTTCTTATGTAGTGTTATGGAGACGACGAATATTAATTATATTTTAATTATTACTAATTATAATGATTGTTTAATGTTAGTTACTAATAATGATGATTTTCATTCATTTCAGCTAATATAGCAGCTAAAGAATTGTTTCTTGATCATAAGTTTTAATAATTGTATTTTTTTCATTACAATGTTTGTTAAGTGCTCCCTTCTATAAACATAATTGTTTCCTTTTATCCTTTATTTAGCTCAATATAGGGATAGCTACTTTAACTAGCGTATTAATATATTTTATCAACAATAAGTTAATATTTGACCTGATATAGCGAGTTCAGATTCATATTAGCTGTAATTCAAGTCAATTCTCCAAACTGTCACAAGCTACCTTCAGTTGTTGTCATTTGGCCCTCCATTTAACTGTTTTATGTTTTCCCCACTTTTCCTAAACACAATTTACGCTAAATTAGCAACAGTTCTTCATTTCTCTCTTACTTTTGCATTTTTTTGTCTATCCTCAAACCGGCGTCGCATTCAACACAAAAATTACGTTTCTATTCTTAACGCGTCGCTCAAAAGTACCACCCCACCCCTCTCCGCCTCTCCGCCTCTCCTCCCGCCAGGAGAGTTGAGCACAGCCACTTTTTGTGCCGTTTCCTTCATTAAGCGCCAGTAAGTATGCTTTAGTTTTCCATCATCCTCGTCGCGTTGTTATTGTTTGCTTTGCTGCTCTGCTTTGCTTTGCTTTGCTTTGCTTGGGGTTTATTTCTTTGCACCATATGTGCGCAGTCAGCAGCTACTTTGAGGCCAGAATTGGCCTGCAGACAGGGCCTCATTTTGCGCATTGCATTTCAATTAAAGTTAAGTCAAATAAAAGTCACTTGGATGTGTTACACCGGCGTATACCCCGTACACAGCTACTAGATTCACAGAATACATCAATACATCAATTATTTAAATGATTGAAAACAGTAAATTTCACTTCGATATACCCTGTAACTGATTTAAAATTCATTAAATGAATTTCAAAAATTGTATTCTTATAAATATCCTTTCTCAAATGGATTAATTGAATTATAGAACTAAAATATACTCCGTAAACGGTTCTCTAATACTAAAAATAAATGAACAGACTTTAAATATAGCCTGTAAACAAGACCTATATTCCTTAAATAAAAGCTTCTGAATCTGGGGCTTGTGTCCCCACGATACGTTTCGAAACGACATGCCCTTTAAGCACTAGCACCTGCTGTAGGGTATTTTCAAGATGAAGCCGTCTTCAAAATTAAGATGCGAATCGCATGGACAACAAATACGGGCTTTGTTTGCTCAGGGTACAGGTTATCTTCCCGCCTTCCTTCTACACAACGCCGCCCCCCTCCTCCTCCTCCACCATCATTCAACACCCCTGTGTCAGCCCCTTTTCAGTGTTATTTCTGGCTGATTGCGGCCTTTTGTTAACTGTTGCAAATAATATACTTCCTTTCTGCACTTTAAGCAGTTTTATTCTTGTTTTCATTTTCGTGTGCGTTTGGGCCGTGTTTTCCTGTTTGTTTTTGTTGTTTGTTTGTCTTGTTGCTTTTGTTCTTGGGCATTGTTTTTCAACTTTTTGGCTGTTAGCTGCATAGCTAATTAGCTGCTCTTTACTTTTTCCTGCTCTTTTCTTTTGCTTTCCTACTGCAACATCGTCAATATTTAATGAAATGAAAATGAACAGTTTTTCTTCAGTTTTCATATACGACCTCTTCTGTTCATTTGAGCGTTGCGTGTGCGCTGGCTTGGAAAACTGCCTTTTCTCAGAACCCAATCCTGATTCCACTATTTGCCGAGTGTATTAAGTACAGCGTCAATCGCTGTCAATAGTTGAGCGCATTAAAATGGAAATTGCAGCAATAAAAGAAGCTTTCAGGTTGCCAAGGAAGTGGCTTAACTGCCAACATGTTTAAGACATGTTTAAAAGTTTTTTGCCGCAGAAAAACTTTTTCATTTTATTAACTCTAAATGTTAAAATAACATTTGCAATCAAATTTAGTATATAATTTTTTCCCGATCTTTAAACCAAAAAATGACTTTTATTCTCACGAAATTCACAAAGTGAAAAAAGGATAAACAAAGCTAGTATACATGTTATACATATATTACGAGGATTATGAAAAATTTTTACAAGTGTATTTTTGCCCCATTTTCTATAATTTATATTTATAATAACAAAGTGGTAAAAATTTTGTTAAATTTGGATTAAATCTATTTTTCTTTACTTTCAATATTTCTCCTACCAGTATATTAATAAATAATTCTATATAGGCAGAAAACCGGAAAAGTTATATTCATAAACAAAATATTATACATTTTTTTATTTGTAAGAAATATCTCATTTTTTAGCATAATAAAATATTTTTATACTTGTTCACAAAGTGAAAAGAGTATATTGGGTTTGAGCAATTTCCGTTATTGTACGCATTAATGTAATTCTATGCGCCGCTATTGAAGTTAGAGAATGGGAATATATTCTTGTGTATACCTGCGCCAGATTAAGTTTTGTTTTTTGTGCCACGCCCACTGGGAGGCTGGCAAATCGATAACATGACGATCGCAAATCGATAAAAGGTGAATAATTCCCACAAAATTTGGTAAGTAAATTACTAACGACTACTCTCAAAGATGGCGTCATTGAAATCTCGGCCACGTACATTCAGATTTGACAAAATATGACCGCTTTAAATATTGGATTTACGGAGCCGAGAGCTTTACATTGTAAAATTTTAGTACATTTTTGCATAATTTTTGACAAACAAATTAGACCCCCTCAGAATCGGTTTCAATGTTGTTTTTTATACTAATTGTGACAACCACAATCGATTAAAAATGTATAATTGGAACTAGAATTAGAACTTTTAAAGAAACAACATTTTTCAAAACTGAGTAACTACTGTGTACTGTGAACGAGAATTACGCAGTCGGCTACGCCCGACTGCAACGTTCTTACTTTTTTTATTTGTAGTTCAAATATTCCATAAGATTAATTGTAATAAATTATTTATAAATATTTTAACTATTTATTTATAGTATCTATAGTTTAAAAATAAAAAAGGAGTTTTTGGTTAATGACCGGTTTTATAATTTTTTCATTTGAGAACCAAAAAGCCCAGTTTCAATAGAAACAATGAAACTGGAACACAATTTATTCGCTTCACAATTGCGCATCGCTAAAAGCATTTATCGCACATCATATCGATGACAGCGGAACAGCTGCTGCTGCCCAAGGTTATTGTGACTGTGGTCCAAAAGAGAAAAGCTTCACGAAATGGCATTTGCTAAAGGTACGACAGTATTTTCGGAAGTTAACAATATGGCAGAGATGAGCACTTGGAGCTGCACATTGCCGAAATTCAATACGTTCACGCATATCTGGACGATCGAGAACTTTTATTTGGTCTATAATATGTGTGAGAAATTGGAATCGCCGACGTTCAGCAGTTGCGATCGCAAATGGAGGCTGTGCATCAATACCAAATACGAGGATGATTTGGTTATGTTCGTATTCACGAATCTACCAAATGCCAAAGCTGTCGTCACGTGCTCCATATTGGAGCGCGAGGATACAGCCGTGGCCATCTCATTAAAGACGGGCTGCGAACGGGCCTTCAAGTTTATCGAGTGCTGCGAACTATTCGATAAGTCCAAGGGTTATCTGCCCAACAATAAGCTGTCCATATGCTGTAAAATCATAATGCTCAAAGAGACAAACAGCACCTGCGGTCAAACGAACATCATCAAAGTGCCCGATTGCCAATTGACGGAGGATATGGGCAATCTGTTCGATAGCAAAAAGTTCAGCGATGTAACTATAGTCGCCAGCAACGGACGCGAGATACTTGCTCATAAGAATATACTTTCTGGTAGGACACAAATTAAAATTAACACTAGCTACTTTTTATTTGCACCTAATTCTCTTTTTATACAATAGATACATTTCCAAAAAATATGTGCGAAAATATATATTGAGTAAATGGAAAGAAAAAGAAAATTAAAATTACATTTAAAGAAGCTACTTGAAAGTACAATAAACAATATTAAAAAATTCTTATGAGACTTCACTTGCGAATTTGTTTTCCATGTTTACAAATTTTAATTCCCTAAAAATATACTAATTATTATACTAATACATACATAACAAAATTGTATTCATTGTCATTTTCTGAATATAATAAGTAATAATTTCTATATTATTTCCTATAACATTGTTGATAATTCACTAGTTTTATAATCAATTAACGAAAAAAATATAATGCGATGATGAAAATTGTGAAGAGTGAAAATAAAAGAAATTCATGGCACATAAATGCATAGAATATTTAAAATATGCGTGTTATTTTCAACCCGTGTAAAAAGAGAACAATTTTATCTTTTTAACGCGTTTTTTTTTAGAAATGCGTAAAAATAATTTCTAAAAAGAGAAAAAATGTTAACATTTTATTTTATTTTTTTAAAACTGCGTAAAAAGAGAATTGGGTGAACTGTAAAAAGATACTTATAACTACATTCTATATGTATATTCTATATTTCCCCACAGCTCGGAGCGATGTCTTCTCGGCCATGTTCAAGCACAACACACTGGAGAATGAAGAGAATCGTGTCGTTATAGGCGATTTAGCCCATGATGTTATCAAAGAAATGGTCAAATACATGTACACAGGCAAATCAAGCCGTTTGGATGCCTTGGCCAAGGATCTTCTGATCGCCGCCGATAAATACGCTCTCGAGAATCTGAAAGCGATGTGCGAGAGTTCGCTATACAGCAAACTGTGCGTGGATAATGCTGCACAGACTCTGGTTCTGGCCGATATGCATAGCGCTGATCAACTTAAGAGCTATACAATCGAATTTATTAAGGCTCAGGCCACTCATGTTAAAGCTTCTCCGGGCTGGAAGAGAATCGTGCACACCCATCCAAATCTAATTGCTGAGAATTTTCCCTAAACTGAAGCAAAGAGATTGCCAAAGAACACACAAAATGCAATTTTTTTTAAACAATTTCTTTAACTTTTGTTAAAACAAAACTATGCAAAAGTCACATCTAGTCTGCGTTGGGTTTTAAAATTGCAAAACCATTAATAAAGCCGTTTTGTTTTCAACCACGAAAGTTTCTGTTTTAAATAAAGTATGTATTATTCTTTTCCAACAATTGCCAACAATTTATGTATATATTCTTTAAATCAGAACGATAAGCTGAGTTGATATAAATTTTGAAACTGTTTCATTTTATCTTAAATTTATTATATATATTATAATATTTCATGGCATTATAATTTGTTCGACAAATTTGTAATGCATAGAAGGAGCTCTGATTCCCTTTGGATATATGTTTCACTCTATAAATTTATAATTACTTTTGCATATGGTTAAATAGCGCTTACAGAATATGGAATAACATTTTATTTTATGTAAAATTGATTTGATTTACGGGCGATGACTGCACCATTTATGTATGTCTATAATTATGCAAATTTGCATAGTTTACTGTAAAATATGATATAAGGCAGCTTTCAAAGATAGAATGTATATATAACTAAATAATTCTAGAAATAATAAATATTTAAGAATTGTACAAACTTTTCGTGCAACTCTCGCTTTATTGCCCACGCGCAGCAAAACATGTGGCAAGTAATTGCAGCTGAGAAGACAGCTATGAAATGCTCATTGCGCTTGCCACTCATTGTGGCAACAATTGCATTTTATTTCGGAGATAAAAGTATACACAAAATACGGATATACATAAAGTTATATATATATATATATATATATTCAAATATCTAGCTAGAAGACAACAGCAGCCGCAGCTAAGGACATGTTGTCATAATAATGCCACACAAATGGCAACTTGCAACAAAATTTCATTGTTCAGCAGAAGCATTTGGGATGACGTCGTTGTAGAGCGGATGCGAATACGAATGCGGATGCGGATGCATTAATGCCAGCCAGCGAGGGGAGAGTCAGCATGAACATTTCTGTGCTGCATGTTTATCGCAGCGGCAGCAACGAGAGCAACAAATTTTAATGTTGCAACTTGCAGCTTGCAACGACGTCGACGTCGACGTCGTCGTTGCCATAACAAAACGCTAAAAGTGTCAGTGACATTTCAACAGCATTTCACCAACGCCATGTTGGCCCTGTTGGCCATGTTGGCCATGTTGGCCATGTGCTCGTCCTGCAACGCACTCAGCCGCAGCCTTATCGACCACCTGCCCCTTCCTCGCCCGGTTGCCTTGCCAACAACAACGTTGCAAGATTATTTTAAACTAGCAAACGAGAATATGTTGACTGGGTGCGCGTGGGTATGTGTGCGTTTGTGTGTGTGTGTGTGTGGGGAGGAGAATCCGTTAGTGTCTCTGACAGTTGCCAGTCTGATTAACTATCCAAGCGGCTTAGCATTGTTCAGCAAATTATGTGTGACCAGGCACGCAAAAGCAAAGAGAAAAACTTGACAACAACAACAACAAAAAAAAGAAGGTTGCAAACTAGTTTAATTTAGAACTGGCAACTTGCCGGTGACAAGGATTAAATATCCTTACCGGCATTTTAATTAAGTTTAACCCATGGCTGATGTTGGTTAAAGGCAACTGATCTAAGATTAAATCGAGTAAAGTAAACAGCAACAGTAAGCGTAACAAATTTGCTGCAGCTCACACTATAATTAATTGTTGTTCAACATTAAATCTCTTGATTTGCACAATGATTATAATTTTAAGGGATTTAATTGTTGTCATATCTATTGGATTGCCTGTTTTATGAAATCGGTTGAGTTTTACGACAGTTATGGCGAATATATATATTTATGGCGTATTACCCAGCTCCTAAAATGGAAATGTTAAAAATTTTAAAATATAAATGCCTACAAAAAATTAAAAAAAAACCAGTTCGTTGTTAGGGGCCCTAAATGTATAAGAAAATATCGGTTTAATCAATCGCGGCAATATGCTGTTGTCATCTGCCGCTAATATAGAGTGCGGAATATACGGAAATAAACTAATGAATATATATAAAATATTACGAATATTTTAACAGTATTTAAAAAAACCACAAATTTAAATTTGATTCTTTCTGTAATAATCGATTTACTGTTATGTAATTACCATGTTTAAGTTAGAATGGATTTATTATAGCTAATTTATTCCTCTCTTTGTTATGCCTTAAGCCGAATCTGCTGTAGTTGCATTTGGATACTTTTAATAGCTTTGATAATGCTTAAGAAACAGACTGTCATTATCCGGCGTTGCCCGGCCAGGTCTATGTAACAATTCATCTATCCAGCATAGATATTTCCTAGACTCGAACCCGATCTCCTGGCTTAACAACTTTTCCACCATCTGTATCACTTTAATTTCATTTTTGGCAGGTAAGTAAAGACTTTCTTATTGCGTGAATATTATATTTTATTCTTCCCCATTCTATTATACTATTCTGTATTGTATTATATTATATTAAATTATATTATATAATATTCTACTCTGTTACCCAGCAATATCAAAAAGAACTTCCAATATAGTTTTCACTTTGTTTCCAATTAAAATGAAGCACAACACCCAATACAAAGTAAATATATTTACAGATATAAATAAATGTATATAAATGAAAGAATTAAACAAAATTAAAAAATATTGAGCATATACTTTTAAAGAATTTTCATTTTCTGCAATAGTTATTTAATACTCTCTATTTATTTGATAACATACACAGCATAGACTCCTTTATAGATTCAACAGGGTATGTAAATACCGTCAAATAGTATTCACAACACAATCTACAGCTAAAGTACCTTATTTTCTGTCCTTCTGTCCCTTCTGCAATTTACAGGGTATTTAGCTACAGTCGACAACTAATCACAGCCTTTTTGTCTTCTATTTCCTTATTAAATGCACATTTGCGAAAACTTCTTGGCAGGCGGCCACAAAGTTTTACCCATCTCATAAATATTTGCAACACAGCAAAAACACTTGGAAAGTCTCATAAAAATAGAAGCGTGACTTATAAATTACAAATGACTTTGTGGGCTAAACGTAATTACAATGAAATAAATACCCATCGATTTTCTGTTTTCGCAAGGGGCGAGGGGAGAGATATATATGCCATATACACATAAAACTCAGGCACAGGTCTGTACGTCTGTTTATAGCTATGTCTGTGGTACATAGGTTTGTGGTTTGTATTTGTTTTTGTTGCTTGCGTGCATTTCAGGCACAACTTTGGTTAGCTTCCCTTTGGCCAGTGCCACCCCCTTTGGTGCACTGCGAAAAAAACACTGAACTAAATCTAAATTCTTGAATATGCTTCAATTATGTGATAATTTTTTTAATTTTTATATTTGCATAAATAATAGCTAAACGCTTAAGTTAAGTGTGAAATACTTATTATATAAATCTATATATTTCTTCACAATTATTAAAAGAATTTTCGCACTTTAAAGAAGCGTAAAACTTTCTTAATTACTTCCATTGTACTTACAAAGCTCATTAGATTGTGTATTTGAGTCATATATTTATGAATATTGAAGCTTTTCGGAAAGTTAAGTTTTAATTCATTTAATATATTTTACTAAATAAATTATGATTTGAAAATAAGAAAATATTATCAGAAATTCATTTTCACTTTCTGATAATAAGACTGAAATATCACTGCTATCATTAGAATTAATTTACGTATCATTTTGGGAAATTATTTCTCTATTATTATCTCAATTTCTCTATTTGTTAATAATTCAGTAGTTTTTAGAGCCAAAAAGTTGTTAAAGATACGCACATAATCCACTGATGCAAAAATTATAATGCGAAGTTAAAATGTATATGTGAAGAGTGCGAAAAAACGAAATTCTTAGAATTAATAAAATTCGAAACGGTATAAAACGTAAATAAGGTGTACTTTTTTAAGTACAATATTGTACATTTAGTATTTTTGTTTCATTTTCATGTTGATATATATATTGTTTTTCTGAGTGTATTCATTTTGCGCGTCCAGTTTTATGAGCGTTCAAATTAGTGCGTTTCCATTGTCGTCGTTATGGTCAGCCACCCCCTCCATTGTGGTTAGTCGCCCCTCTTTACCCCCTCTCTGTACGATAACTGGATATGTCAGCTCTTCGTGCTTTGTGTCCACTTGCCGCAAAGATTGTTTTATGGCCAAAGGCTGTTTAGTTTATTAGCCGCCAACATGCAGGTACAGTTGTTAGCCTCCCCTGAGAGGGGCTGCCCCTCTCACGTGTATGTGTGTGTGTGTGTGGGCGTGTTGGATTATGTGTAATTAAAACTATGCCCCCCCCCCACCCCACCCACCCACGACCGCACACAGCACGTCAATGTGGCGCCTCATGTGGACATTTGCGGCAGTCTTTGAGCTAAGGTTAAGCTATGTGCGTTTAAAGGTGCATCCCTAACGAGCTGCTGACAAGAACTAATTAACTACAGAAACCTGATTGAACTCTGTCTCTGTTTATGGGGGTGTCTGCAATTTGGAGCACTTGATTAATTAGCTGCGACGTCTTTGATTTCAAAAAACACCCAAATCCTATAGTAGCTTTAATGTTAAATATGAAGGGTAGGATGTGACAGGCAGTTTTAATATCCCAATACGCAGCTAATGCATATAAATATAAATATTTACATAAATAAAATAGTAAATAAAAGTAAAACAACTAAAAACGTTGCAGTCGGGTGTAACCTGTCGGTTTCCCAACACTCAAACTGCCTCAAATTATTGTTATTTTGGAAAAATATAGATTTTTATTATTTATAGGGGCGAAAGTAACCTACACCGAATTTTTTGGATTGATTTTTTGAGGAGATCATCTCATCAGTACCCAAACAAATTTTCATCGGTCTTTAAAGAAGGTTATCAGAAAATCATAACACCTTTTCTGACGCAGTTACATATACATAAATATATCTTTAAAATCAAAGGTCTCTAGTTTCAATTGTTCATACGAACAAAAGGACATTCCACAAACCCAATATACTCTTTTCACTGCATGAACGTATATAAAAAGATAAAAGTGTTGCAAAACTATGAAAAGTTTTCTTTTAATCTGTTGCGCTGTATTAAATTAAATCGATAAAATCTGTTTTGCATCGCCATGGAGAGTATTATGAGTTCGGAAGAAATCCGTTATTTGTAAATATTTTTGCGCAAGTTTCTTGAGAAGTTTTGCATGTGGTCCAAAGCCTTAGAAAGTCAAAGCCTCTTAGTGTAGTCAAGAACACAAGTACTCAATATTATTGCAAACTGAAGCATAAATCTCTTTATAAAATCGCCTGCCAAGCACAGACCACAGAAATATGCACAAATATTTTATGCACTTTTATCAAAGTAATCCGAGACAAAAGCAAAGGCAGGTATAAATAAAAGAACCTGGCCTGAGCACAAGACGTGCACAAAACTAAAGGGACTCAGTGAGGGGAGGGGAGGGGAGGGGGCTTTAAAGTAGAGATAAAGACACACACACACACACACACACACACACACACACACACACACACACACACACACACACACACACACACACACACACACTTCACTTGACCAAATGTGCCAAGTGTGAAAATTATGCGTTCAATGAAAATATTTTGCTCAAGCACAGGCGCCACCACTGGGGCTTTGAAAAGAGGCGAAGCAAAAGGGGGCGTGGCAATGGGGGCGTCCTGTGCCAGCTGCTGCTGCTGCTGCTGCTGCTGACCGTAAGCCTTTTAAATCCTGGCCGTATGCAAAACATGCGCTTGCCGCTTGCCCAGGGCTTAGACTCGTGTTTAACCACAATGCAATTTTGTGGTTTACACAGATACAAAATCCTTTCCCTCGTTCGCTTCTCTCTTCGGTAAACCCTGCTTTGAACAGGGGCATTTTTGGAGCGCACTTGAATGCGCAATCAGCAGGACACCAGGATATGCTCTGCATATTATCCATGGTAATAATAAAATTGTCAGCTACGCTTCCTTTTGAACCCTCCCCGTAACCATAAATAACATTTTGCATACAAATGGGCGCAACGCCTTCACTAGAAGAAAATATCAAAAATTTTACACAAAAAGTTCAACTACAACATTATGAGGTGACATTCATTTGGTTGAAAATGTTAAAACGAATTTCTTTTAACTGGGAACGGATTTTTAAGAATTAAAATCCAATTTAAAAAAGTTCAATATTAGACCTAATTAGCTAATCTATCTAAGAAATTGTTTGCATAAACTAAACACATTTAAATAAATACTTTAAGTTTTAAATAAATATAAAAAAAAATACAATACATTTTAAAAAACAAATCTAGCTCATAATTTAATTGAATACATTTAAGGAAATTCTAAAAATTGTATTCCGCTCTCATTAAAATGTAGCACAGCGTTTTTCTCTCAGTGTTTTTGCAGGGACACCGCTGCACCAAGTGCAGATAACCAGTTGACCGCATTGCCCAACCGGATTCCCAACCATTTCAGCCACATCACATAATAATTTTATCTTTTTTTAGGTCAAACTCGATGCTGGAAAGTGAAAAACCAAATGCAACTGAACCCTATTTGGCGCTGCTGCTTTGTGCGTGTGCTTTGGTCTGGAGTTGGGTTTTTCGCCGCATATTTTATTATCAGTTCCAACAGTTTTCCTCCCCCTCAACACACACACACGCACAGCATGTATTCGCATCTGTTTAATGAACTTTGGTTTTTAGTTTGCCAAGCGCGTAATTTCATTTGATTATTGTAGCCGATTTTTGTGTCTGGTATTTAAATATAAATATATATATATATATACTATTATGTTTGTAGCTCTTGTTTATCGGACACACGCATCGCTGCACATTTTCCAGTCTGACTGAATAATTGACTCATATAACTTGATTTGCAATTCAAAAAAGTAGCAAAAACAAATCAGATATTGTAATTATTTAAATTGGTGTTTTAGTACCCTGTACGGCGATATCGGGTTTAATAAACTAGTAGTTTTTCTTTTCTGCAAAAATAACTATAAAATGTATCATCTCGGTTTATGAGCCAAGAGCTGTAAGTTAAAAGGTAGATTTACCATGGGCATTTAAACTAGCTCCCATATGCCCCACAAACTCTATATAATTTATATTTATTTATTCTGTTATTATTTAGAAAATTTAGAACAAATATTGTTTAAAAAAGATATGCAACAAAAATAAGAATAATGCAATTTATAATGGGTAAAAATTATACTCAGCTTTCTAGGTGAAAGATGTAAAAATCGTTTAAAAATAAATGCAAAACTTTAGAAAATGTTCAAAAATGTTTTTATTCTTATTATTAATGTATAAGTACCTTTTTATAAGGTTTATATTTTGTTGTCAATACAGAATATTTGTCAAGTCGAGTACTCGCATATCTATTGTCTTCAATTGTTTGTATTGTGGTAATTAATTAAGAACTTTATAGCCTTTTGATTTTAAAGAAAAGCTGGATATTCAGTTTAAAAATTAAATTCGAGGAATAGGAAGAGAGAAAATGAAAGAAAACATTGTAGAATAAGTAAGCATGTGTGCTTATGAACGTTACACGTGGCTGGCTTAAAATAATAAATAAGCATCAAAAGCCACATTATCCAGTTAAGTTCTCTAAGAGACTTAACCACTAAAGCTCAATAATGAAGAGCAGGGTTTGAATCTCTGTTAACGAAATGAATATTGGGATACCTAAGACGAAATATATATAGTTTAGGCTGCAAGCTGTATGTGTTCGTCAAAATCACACACATTTATTTTACTCAATGCACAACAATACACAATTAAATTAGCAAGAAATCAAGTTGCCTCAAGTAGAAATCAATGCGTTTCAGGACAATTTGCTGCCAGCGAAAATACACAATAGTATATAATACAACAAAATTATAGACGTCGTTCCCTGGGGCTGGCATTAGGCTGTTGTGCATCATCAGGAATCTGCTTTTGCCATTAGCATAAATAATACGCATTACTATTATTATTATTATTGTGTTTTGTGCTGCCAATGGAATTGAATATATATACGCAAATTTTCACATAATAAACGGAATACGAACACAATTGCCAAAAATATTTGTGTTCCGTTTGCCGAGCATTTAAAAACGTATTTGCTATGCAAATGATGACAGCCAAAAGCAGCTTGGGGTGGGGGTGGATAGCGGGTGGATTGGGGGCTGGATGGGCTGCAGCTATGCGGTCAAGCTGGCAAATAATGCATCACTTGCCTCGTTGGCTGGCGAAATGTGTAAACATGGCAAGCATTTTAGCCAAAAACTAGCCACAATTCTCGCTGTCTCACCGGCCTCTCCCTCGCTCCCTCCGCCCTCTCTCACACTCTGTCAGTTTCGCACTTAAATCCCGCAGGCCCTCACTTTACCCAGGCCTTCTAGCTCGTATGCATAATTGAAGTTCTGTGTTCTGGGCACAAAAGTTTGCCCTCAAGTAAAATGTTCAAAATCAAGCTTAAATTAAAGGCGGGCTATTTAATTGTTAAAACAGAAATGCCAGGAGTAAACATGACAAGAGAAATTATATGAAAGAACAAGGCAACTTAATTTTATTTTTTCATTTCAAAGCAAATTTAAAGTTAACACACATTTTAACACGGAATCAATTTTGGACATTGTGTTTATGCTTTTCATTGACTGTATTTAAATGAAGAATTTGCATTTTAAACATAAAAGTTGAAATTTTCTTCTTGTCAACTTATTGAAATCAAGTATGTTCACAAAATAAAACACACAAATTTTAATGTATATTAGATACATATTTAGTTAATCTTGTATTATACTTGTACACGAAGTGACCGTATGAACTCAATTTTTGTCGCCAATATTGATGATAGAAACTTCAAACTTGGAATATATATATGTATATCCTCGTCAGAGAAATTGTTAAGAATTTTTGGGAGCGAGGCAATTCGATTTAATCTATATATCTTCCTCTGTTTTAAAGCTAGACACATTACATTTTTAATACAGATTACTGATGATCGCTCTAAAGAATACGCCCATTCGGCGTGTGGCAATTTTATGCAAACTATAACATTATCCTTACATATTTTCAGACAGATTACTGATAATCTTCGCTAAAGATCATAAAAAAATGATTAGCCACAACCATTTGGGGGGCATAAAATCGACATTTTTCCAATTTAACAAGAATATTTCTGACCAATTGTTTTAAGCTGTTATTATACTGTTAACGAATATTATTGTTAGTCTTTTTTAAAACCCATGCACATGGTTGTTAACTGGGTTTATGTTGCCACCGATTGATTTTCACTTCATCATAAAATTGAATTTCTATACGCCAGTTATTCAACTGAGCAGAAGCTGCCCACAAGCTCAATTCCTCGGCTTCTTTATTGGCCATCAGTGGAATTTGTGGACCCTCATGAATAGTTCCTGGCAGTTTTTGCACATTACTCTTGGTATTACGACAGGCTGCACCGAAGATTAATGCCCTCGGCTAGCACAGGCACATAGCCAAACTATCTACTCACTTTCCACTTTCGCACTCTGAGTCACACTCTCTGGTGATTTGTCATCATAAACAATAATTCACAATATCCGCTTATTTCGCTGATGCCGTTTTTCTTGTGCTTTTTGCTTTTTGAATTGCACGCCATTTTGTGCAAAGCCGTGGAAAAACTTTTGATGGCGACAGTTTTTGAAGTGTCGGCCATTTTGTTTTATGTTTCATTTTTTTTTTGTTTGCTCAAACACTTTTGGATCGGGCCAACTTGGAACATTTAATTGACTTGCTTCCGTTTTTAATTGCATTTTTCCTCGTTTCGGTTGCCAGCTGATGGCAACAGCTCTTCAAAAACTGAACAAATAAGTGTAAACTTAACAGCTGCTCGACTAGGCACATACCCTATAAGTGCGTAAGTATAGTAAAATATGAAAAATTCAAAGACTAATATTGCACAAGGTGTTTCTGCGTGAAAAATAGTTAAGGCAACAACTTTTGTATTTAGTGAATTAACTGAATTTTAATTGAATTTCAGAAAATGTTTTAAACTCGCATTAATTCCATTAACATAAGAAAAAATATAATCCAAAAATCTCCCATATTTAAAATTAAATTTAATTCAATATCACTTGTTTTAAATAATTTTTGTGAAATTATCAGAATTTTTTATATTCCTAAGTATATTCACAAAATTCATTTTTTTTATTTTTATTTATTATCGCTGCGATAAAATTAAAATGATTATTACCAAAGATTTACAAAGAGACTATCTACAACTAAAATAAAGATAGAATTTACAGGGTAAAAAAATAAACGAAGTCATACAGCGACAAAGCGGTGGAATAAGAAAGAAAGAGAGCGCGCGTAAGTGAAAGAGAAAAGCTGCGAGGTAGCAAAAGGATTTTAATTAAAGCAAATAAACACTGTTAATTAAAAATGCGCATACGCATAATTGAATTGTGTGCGCCGAAGTACTTCATCCTGCGTGGAATCCTGCTATCGACACACATAACGTGAAAAATATATATTCACAAATATTTTGCGATTGGGTTGCCAGTCGTTATCAATTTTTAATTGCAATTTGAGTGTTGTTTATTGATGTGTTTGCCATTTTACACGTTTATTGCATTTTGCATAATGTTCTTCTCTGTTCGCTTTTCAATTCATTTGCTTGCTAATTTTTGGCCATAATTATTATGGCATTGCTAACTTAATTAACATTTAATTAGTTCGAATTTATGTAAATATTTGATGACAATTTCAACCCATAAACGTTTCCATATTCATTTAAATCTACTTAAATAATGGCAGCCATGGGGTGCGGGAGTTGCGGTGGGGTAGATTGTTTTGTCGTCGGGCTTAGCCACTCTGTTAATTAGCACTTGGCATTATTATTTAATATTTAATGCAATCATAATTTCCATTGAATTTACGACGAGTAATGAAAAGCTGTATGCGAAAATTGAAATTGGCTTTTCATGGCATATTTCAGAGCTTATGCCAAAATCAAGAGGCTTATGTTCTGATATTGCTTTTCTGACTTTATTTCGTAAATTACTTTTGTTTTCATTTTCCTCATAATAATTGAGTTGGATTAATTCGAAGTTGACCAATATGTTTACTTTATAGTAAATTTATAGAGCTTATGCGAAAACCATCCGGCTTAAATTCTGATATTGGCTTAATGGCGTTAATTACTTTTCTTTAATCATTTTTCTCGTAATAATTGAGCTGCATTAATTCGAACTTGTCCAATATATTAACTTTATAATGAATATATTTAAAGTTTATTTGTAATGCTCTCGCACAAGTACTCCATGGTCTCTAATTGATATATAAATAGCCATAACTTGCCTTTTCACAAGAAGAAGTTAGACATATTTCCTGTATAAATTCAAGTATTTAACATGTAATTTGCCTTCTAGACTGTCGGTTTTTCATGCTCCCATAAACACCCAACTTTTGATTAAATTTTTCAATTGCTTTTCCATTTCGTTTACAAAATTTACACCAAATGAATATTCAAGTGCAGTTTTACATAGTCCGAGAAGAAATTCTTGCAACTCTCGGCTTAATGCATTAAAGTGGACCAACAAAACTAGTTAAGATAAAACCGTTTTCCCTTTTTGCAAACCCTTGGCCAGAGTAAACCCCTCCCCCTCCCATCGCAAACTATGCTCAACTTTCTCAAAGCTTTTCGCACTTTAATGACTTTTGCGCGTTTGGGTTTTTCTCTTACTTGAGAGGGAAAACTGCTTGGCAAAGCAGAAATGCTATTAGCAGCTATTGGATGAGTTTAGGGTGGCAGGGACAAGCTGCATATAGAAAATTAATGAACTCAATGTGTCCAAAAAAGGAGACCAAAAAATGGAGAAAAGATAAATGAGGAAAAGCTGACACAAAGCGCGAAAATTGGCAGTTCGCCATAATGAAAATGAATGCGAAAATCTCTGGCTAAAACGAAATATAATTTAACTGCTTCTGCTGTTGGGCATTAGAATTGAAAAAGCGATGGAAATGCAACTTATGCCAAATAAAAAGTCGTTCTTTCAAATTAAATGAAAGATTAATTGAAAGTAAAAACTCAAAATCAATTAATTTAATATTGTATTGTTTTAATATAAGCTTTAAGCACATTTACAATATTTTATCTATATTCCATTAAATTGATCGTCTAGCCAGTTAATTTGATACTTATTCAACAACACTTTCGGACAGTCAACAAAAACCACATAAACACATACATTTCATCCACAGTCTTAATTACAGTTGACCGCAGGAGCAGGGACAAATAAATGCGAGTGCGATAGTTGCGTGTGCGCAACTATGGTATACCCTGTACGTGTGATTTGATTTGAAGTATGCATTTTTAAATACTGCTAGTAAGAGGGTTTATCAAATATTGTAAAATTGTCAATGGAATGATGAAAATTAATCTTAAGTTCCGATTTCCGTATTTACTCTTATTGCGAATATCTGTCGGTACATACAAATATTTATTACTGATGGAAAAATTTGTTTGATAGTTGAAAATTGTTGCAAAATTTGAGTTTATTTTTGTAATAGGGAAACTAATTTTATTGAAAGATTTCGTTTTAAATTACATTAAAAAAATATTTTTTAAGGGAGTTTTAAGATAATTCTTGTAATAGTAGAAATTCTTTTGAAATTTTTGTTGAAATTATTGGCAATATATATCTATTTATTTATTTTAAGTTTATGAATTCCCCGCCTAACCATTACTATCACCACAGGGTATATACGGACAAAAACAAAAAAACCTTGTCACCATGGTCCAACAATTAGCGGCGTCTACCGGCAGCTCCCAATCCCGCAGATATATCAACTTACCAACACGACCACGAAAATCTGCGCCAAGTATTTAAAGTTGTTGCAGTAGCAACAAACGCAAATAATATTAAAACGCAACCGTGTGCGGTGTGTACCAAATAATATGTATACGCCGCGTGCGTCGTTAAGGGCGCCTAGGGGCTAACTTGTCAGCTATTGCGGGGGGTGGTTGGGAGGGGAGGGGGGCTGTTGTACTGTGGTGCGGCTAAGTCTACTTCATTTAGCTTGGCGCCGGCCAGACGATTTTGACATTTTATTACCTTACAAAAGGCAACAAAGCACGGCAGCACGGCAAGGGTGTGCGGTGAGGGGGCGTGTGGTTTGGGCCATGACTCACTTGGCCAGCAGCGTCTACCTGACCGGCTTAGTAGCTGTTTGGAACAACTTTGGCAGCCGCAGGGGCATTTTGGCGACCGTGTTGCCGTGTTCTTTGGTTTCTCTTCTCTTTTTTGTCTGCTTGTCTGCTGTTTTTCGTTTCTTTCGGCTGCTTCGCCTGGATTGGGCCACGGCGAAATACCGTTAGTAGTTATTGTTAACAACATTAGACTACGTTTCTGCTACGTTTACAGCTGCCTATCAAAACACAATTTCACGTAGTGGCCATCAAGTGATTTCCAAGTCTCAATTTGATCTATTCAAGAACAAGTTGTCTCATTCTGCAATTAGGGGTTGAAATGTGCCGGCGAGGGGATGGAGCGGAAAATTGACGCACTTCATTTGAGGGGGTGGCAAAAATAGCAGTACCTACATTTAGGTGCCAGACTAAGGTAGCTTTAATTTAATTTGAAATCAAGTTCAAATTGAATATATACAGTGCACTTGAATATGGATTATCGCCCCCTTAGCATTCTCGGTTTATTTGGTTGATTTTAAATATTATTCAGACTATTTGAACTAGAGCTATAACATTTTTATCCATTACACTGTAATTAATTCCCTTTAAAATAATGGCTGGCGTTAAATTTGAGATATATTTTTAATAAATTTTAAACGAAAAATCTACAAAACTCCTTTTTGTGACAAATTAAAAAAACAAATAATTAAAGAAAATAATTATATATATATTTTCAATTTTTTGAATAAAATTTGTAGTACCAACATTTTTAATTTGTATTATGAGTATTTTTAATCAAAATGAATAATTGGTGGACCCGCCTCTGTTAACAATTTTATAATAAATTAAATTTGGAATTGAATCATAAAGATTTTCAATGTAATTTAATCAAATAGTAGACCAAACGTGTTTACCGTCGAACTCCGTTGTGTAATATTGTTTTATAGCCAGTAATGTAAATGTGAATTGTAAAAACATAAAAAAATTACAACGGTGCGTTAATTTGAACGTCATTTATTAATTCCCCATATACATACAATCATGCATATATTTTATTCCATTAATAATTCCCACATACTTACTTATAAATTTCACTTTCTTGTTGAGTCGCGGCTGCTTTGAGCGTATTTTGTTATTTTTCTTCATGGGCGCCGATCTTCTCGATACTACTTCAAGTTTAGTACCCAGTGTTGGTTAGCATTAGAAAATAGTAATGTTGTAAAAGAGAGATTGCAGCAAGTTAGGAAAATTTATTCATTAAGCTCTTAGACAAAGCCTCTGGTAACAATTCGTTTTGGCATTTCATTTATATTCGAAATTTTCCTTAAAATAATGAAAATTGCTTTTCATTATTATTTTAGTCCTTGAAGGCTACACAGAACAAACAAAGCGAACAATGGCGACTGCTGGCATAATAAATGTAAATTGCAATGAAATAATAAAAAAAATCAAGCATAAAAAAGTTGTGAGCAAATATTATGTTTTGGCCAAATGAAATAAAAACCTGTTGTTATACAAATTAAATTAGTTTATGTTATGCAATCAACAAACAAAACTTTAAAGCCACCAAATAAGTAGATATACTTTGGTAAACTAGAAGACACCCTGTACACTGATTAAATAAATACCTTGTCGGCATATACGTATACATATATATATATATATATATATATATATATATATATATATATATATAAGCATACAAATAAAAGCTATGCATTTCTTACTGCAGGCTAAAAGTATAATTTTCTTAATTTTTTACTTTTTAGTATATACCAATTACATCAAACACTACAATATTTTCTATTGAATTATTCTACTAAATATACCAATATTTTCTATATCAAAATTTGAGTCTCTGTATATTATACTTTATATATAGACTTAAAATATTGCATACACCCTAGTTATATACACGCTTTATTCAGTTAAACATATATCCCCTGCTTTTTAATGTTTATTCTGATGAGCTACTTATATATTTCTAAATTTTGTTAAGAATTTCAGCTCTATTTTCTCCCATAATCTGACAAGAGTTTAAAATTTTCAAAGCAAATCTTTCCACTTTAAATATGCCATGGCGAATTTTGGCCTAAATGATAAGTCAAACTATTAAAAAGTGCTTAACAAACCCAATTAGCATAAATTCTTAAAATGCTCCTAACAGTTTTAAGAACTAATAGACAGCAGCATTAATTAAGTTTCTTGTTTTTGGGCCAACATTTCATTAACTTGCTTCGCCCGCTTTGTGTACTTTTTGGCCCATTTTACAAGCCCTCTCCCTCACGCTCCCCCTTTTCTGGCCCAGCTGCGTACTAATTATAAAATTATGCTTAATCTAGCATAAAAAATAAGAGCAGACGCCCTCTTTTTGCTTTAAAGGTCGCAGGCAATATTTCATTCGGCCGCCTCGAAGTATGCTATAATCAACGTAATTTCGTTTATCAGACGATGTTCCTCCCCCTGCCCCACCCACCACCCACCACTCCACGCAGTTGCTAAACTTGGCATCTTAATGAGCGGCCAAGGCAACCGCATTCCCTGCTCCACCTCCCCTTTAAGTTGACACTTGCCAAAGTTGGGACAGCATTCGATGCCTCGCTGTGGTCAGCACAATTATTGGTTGGAAAAGTTTCGGCGACCCCGACCCCCCGCGCTGCCCTCCCCTGTACCCCATAAAAATGAATGTTAATTTCTAATTAACGTTTAAGTCCGCTGGCAGCCGTCTTAAATGCTTGCCAAAAGTTTGCACTTCAATATACAACTGTCATTAGATATCAAAATAATGACAGAATGCGCAGGAGGTAGGATTCGAAGACAGGAATTAGTCTAGAATAATCAATGTATGTGAAATACCCTGTACACATTGAAAATTAATTGAAGGTCCGTACATTATCTGTCTGTTAAACCTTATTTAAATTGGCGATTTTCTTATAATGTGAAGAGTATATTGGATTTGGAAATTTGTAATATATACTCGTGTATAATCGAATCGATTTTTGGCTATTTTTAGTAAAATCTATTCAGCTTGGTCCTTTTTAAAGAATTTCTCAAAATTTCTTGTTTCCCACCAGCACTTTTCTAAAATATTTAGAGATAAAGGAGCAAATTTGATTTTGAGCACAGATATTCAACATTTAAATTTTTTGATACCAAATTAATAATAACTTAAGAGCTATTTTCTTGATTTTAAGCCCTTAGACATTCATAACCATCGACCAATAAACAGAGAGTAGAAATTAAATTAAATTAGCAATTAAAGCCAGATGTTGACAAATCTTGTGCTTGAATTAGAACGTTCATAAAAAAGTGAATACAAAAGTATATAACGTCATTTCGTGGTAGATTACAGGGTATCGTGTCGTTGCGCATTGTTGACCGGAACACTTCGACTTGTTTGTGTATCGGTCTTCGTACTTATTGTACGCGTAATTACCACAAAATGACGCACAACTTTTGGCCATATGCCTCCCTTCCACCCCCCCCCCCTCCCCTTTCGGTTGGGGCACTGCATTGTCATAAAACTTTATGCCGTTGGCCAAATATTTGCATAAAACATTTCAGCCCCCGTCCCCCTCTCACAGCCATTTGTCGTTTATGCTTCAAACACTAAACGTGTTGTCGTAAAAATTCAATGTTATTGTCAGAAAACTTGGGCGTAGCTGACAGTCGATTGTTGTGCGTTGTTTCCGTTTGTCCGATGTTGTTGCTGTTCTTGTCCATTGTTGTTGTTGCTGTTGTCGCGGGGCAGCGACAAGTGTGACAAAAATAAACATGCACAAAAGGGGTTTTTTACAGGGGCGACGCGTTTCGCTTTGTTTGCTTGAGGTAAAAGGCTGCAACAAGAACAAGAACAACTAGAACAACGAAGACCAGAAAAGTGCCTGACTAGAAGATACCCTGTACCCTGAACAAACAGATAGCTAAACCAACTCAGCTCACCTGCGCTGATCAGGAATGTATACGTTTATGGTAAAAAAAACACTACCATGACATTATATTCAAATAATTTAAATGTTATTGAAATTAATCATATTATACTATTATAGTTTTTTGGTGGGTAAACTTATTTTTATTTTATCCAACTTAATATTTATTATTTTAAAAATTTCACTGCGTTAATATAAATATTATTTACTGAAAACATAAATAAATGCAAGTTATAGTATTATTTTGCCCATTAATGTACATCGCATAGGTACGCAGATGCCTACCTCTGCCCAACTGCTGCATACCCTAGCTAGCCATTTTCAACAGGGTGCACAGTATTACAGCAACAATGTCTGACGTTCTAGTCACAGCTGTTGACAGTCGCTGTTAAAGTAGCCTACTCAGCCCCACCCCTGCCCCACTCCTGTTTCTTTGTGCCGCCTGCTTTCTGCATAAATATGTAAATTTATTTCAAATCAGCTTTTTGGGCGCACTGCAAACACGTTTCATTTATGCCTGACTTGGAAGAAAACACTTTTTTCTTTAACACGAATTTCAAGTGTGTGGAAAACGTAATTTTTTAAATTTATAGCACTCGTAGTACCTAAACCCGATCCATTTCTCACAGTGGCTAGCTACCCTCCAGCCAGACACGACGCCGCGGTCCGTTTTGATAGATATGCAGGCCATATGCCAAAGTCAGCTCCTAGTCTTGGTCTTCCTCTTCCTCTTGCTGCTACTACAGCTCATCACAATTCTCCGCGCCTTTCAATCCCCGTACCATTTCAGCCGGTACGTGCTTCCATCTCGTTGTCTGGGGGCGCCTAATGCAATTTTCCTCAACTTCTGCTTTGACTCCTGCTCCAAAGTCGCAATTTTTCTATACGCTTTTCTCTCGTTCTCTAGACTAGTATTTCGAGCTTTTATTTGCATTTTTTTCTGTGTTCGCTGCTTTTATTATGCTTTGGCTTTTGTGTGCGCGAAAACTAAATTTGCCTTAGTTATACCCTGCAAATTTCAAAATAGCTATGTGGGTTTGTTATATGCCAAAGAGAAGCATTTCATAAGTATCCAATTTTGATTTAGCTAAGATTCAGTAACTGTTGTTTTTTTTTTACAAGGTATCTGCCAGGCTAGTATTCTATTGCCTTTAATTTTTTCTGGTTAATATACCAGGAATATTTACACCCTATATTTGCATTTTATATGCCCCGTATTTTATGCAAAATATAAATATGTATAAATAATAAGAAACGCTATTTATTTAGTTATTCCAAACATCCATTAAAAAAGAGTTTCAATAAAATTTTTGTGTTTTTACAGGGTATCTAGCAAATTGCCTTCGGATTTATTTAATTTATTAAAAAACTGGGAAATTTGGAGTTCCCGGTAAGCCAACCAAACTTCCTCTCGTGTCAGAGATCGACTCAACAAAGCAGAAACTATACTAACACAGTGTATACCCTGTAATATACACAAAACGAGTTCATTTAAGCTCTCAAATACAATTCAATAGCATTTAATTAATTTAAGATCTCTGCATTTTGAAACGAATGCTTCTATTTTACAGGGTATTCAAATTTTCTAGTCATCTTTGAGCTGCTACTGCTGCTGCTACTTGCTTATGCTGTTCATGTCAAACTCACGACTGACTTGTCGCTCACTCTATGAAGGGGACATTCACGCTGTTAAATAATTCATGCATTCATTTCCACTCGTGAATACTCCCTGCCCCACCTCCACCCCCACCGCCTTTTTTTATTTGTTCTTGCACTATGGATTTAAACATTTCGACAATGACACTGACATTTGTGCATATTGTGCTCGTGTTTGGGTCACTTTGGAGGGAAAGGGATGAAAAAGGGTTAAGGGTTAAGTTTGCATTTTTATTTTAAGGAAAGTGCACTAAGGAAACCAAAATCTTGAAGGAGTATTGAAAAATAGTTTAGAGCAAAGAGCTTCAAATGAAATGAAATGAAGTCAATTTTGGATGAAAAGGCAATTCTTTTAAATTATTAACATACCGTACATAAAATAAAATATAGTGGTAACGTATTATTAAATATACAATAAAGCTAGATAAAAACCTTTTCTGCACCCCAATTTTTTTAATGATTCTGGAATCTTATGAAATATTCTAAGTACAAATATAATACTAAAAATGAAATAATCATCTCAAAAAACTTGTTTTTGTATGCAAAAAATATCTTCAAAAATTAGTTTCTATTCGAAAATTAAATTTAACAAACATAATTAATTACATAAGATGCATACAAGAGTCGACATTATTAAAATCTGTAAAATAAATCTGTATCTGTAATCAAAATTTTAGTGAATAAGTAATTATCAAAAAAGAGTCACGTAAAAACTAACACGAAACCTGATTATTCCGAGTAAGAAAATACACATGCGAATATTCTTTAATATTTTATAACCATAATACATGATTAATGCTTCTTAGTGAAATAGAAACCGCCTGCTGTCCCTTTGAAAGGACACAGGGTATAAAGAAGCAACAACAAACATGCTTAACAACTGTTTTACGTTCAATTGCTGGTATTCATTAAGGTCAGAGAGAAGTCAAAAGGCGAAAGACTGTAGGGGATTACGCCTACAAAAAAAGCAGACGCGACAGCTGAAATGATGATGGGGCCGACAGCTTTTCACACACATTTACTCGTTATCTCAGCGCTGTCAGGCGAGAGACAGAGAAAGACAGAGGGCGAGAGGGGGACACGCATTGAGTGATGATGACATTTTGGCGGGACTCTGTCATCTGCCTATATAGGTGTATAATGTTATCAGAGGGCAACTGTGTACGCATTTAAATGTTAAAGACACATGCAGATGGCGACCTGTCAGCCAATTTGTTGCCTTTTTTTGCATCACTTTCACCCACACTCTCGCTTTGTTTGCCAAGAACTCGCCAAAATATGCAACTTCATTAATTTGTTGGCCTTTGGCCGACAAAAAAAAGAGCAAGAAAGAAAGATGAAAATGAAGTAATGTTATGTATGCGTCTGTTACGTGAGGGACATGCACAAAGCCCTGGCTGGAAACAATGCCAGCCTAGTGGATAATATGGAAAAATGTGCACGGTACGTGACAACATGGCCAAAATAGTTCTGACGCGTTTCTGACGTCCGTGGCATTCCTGGCAGCTGTGCCAGCCTTCTGCTTCGCTTAAGAACTTCAAAAAGTTTCAAGCAGAAAATGCGCAAATTTGATTAGCTTGCTCAGAGACTGAGCTATGTGAGATGATTCGCAGGCTGACTGAGTTCTTAAGAATATTTGGCGAAATTTATGTACAAATTCAAATTTAAGGTATTATCGGGCAGCTATATAGAAGTCAACAAAAATAGATGCATTAAATATAAAATAAATATATGGTTGCTAAATGAAATTGTGCAAATTATGGAAACTACTTTGCATGTTTAAGAACACTTTTTTGGCTATTTTCCTAATATAAATTCGTCAAATCAGAGCTTATTGTTAATTTAACATCAGTATTACACTAACTTTTTTCGCTAAAAGAGTTGATTTAATAATTTATTGATATTTCAAATAATTATTATATATTCATCAGGGTATATGTTTAAAAAAAAATAAAAATATTTACCAAAAATGTAGGTATATTTCTATTACATGTATTTTTATTTTCAGGGTTCTTTCTATATCTTTCTATTCTAGAGGTCATATAGTTCGCTGCTAACAAAAGCTAATTCTTACTTATCATTATTTTAAATTAGTACTATTATTATTTGACTTTCAGTACTTCCGTATTTCACGATTTCCGCTAAATTGGCCAATTCTAAACTATTCTGAAAATATATCTTTTAAAGTCTTTTAATATATTATATAGGTAAAGAATTGTAC
Organism: Drosophila robusta; assembly: GCA_035043565.1. NCBI lineage: Eukaryota > Metazoa > Arthropoda > Insecta > Diptera > Drosophilidae > Drosophila > Drosophila robusta. Next base: position 620,491 of record JAWNMW010000378.1, read on the forward strand.
GACTTTAAAAGTTATATTTTCAGAATAGTTTAGTTTAGTTTAGTTTAGCGGGATTCGTGAAATACGAAAGTACTGAAAGTAAAATAATAAGAGTACTATATATATATATATATATTACATCATACTTATTATAACATATATAAAATTATATTATATTATATATCTAAACTCTTCTAGTACTTTTATGTTTTACTTATATACATTTTTCCTCTTTTACGATTCCCTAGCTCCATTTACAGCGTTCTCAATTGCTTTCATGTTGTATTCTCATGTCTGACAAATGTTACTCTTTCCTTTTTCCTAATGATTTTACTTGTGCCTTTGTGTTGTGGTATTTCTAGTACTTCTTTCACGAAGCGACCATAAAAAGAGCCGAGGAAAACTCGCCTGTGCTGCTGAAGTTTTTGTATACACTTTTTTTGTGCACGGCTTTTTAAAACGGTTCATGTGTGAGCTTAAACGAGAAAATTACACACCAGGGACCCAAAATTCTCACCCTGCAGACATTATTTATGAGTTTCGACAGTTTGATGAAATACAAGAGTTGGAGCACAAAGGTGTTGCCTCTGGCGGCAAGTGAAAATACGAGAGTGTGTACAACAAAAAAAAAACAAAAAAGAACAAGACCACAGAGAGGACACAACATGCAGTTCATCTATAGGCAGGACTTTGTCAAATTTGACAGTGCGTCAAAAGCCAGGTTCAAAAAGCGGATAAGTTGGTTCAGAGGGAGAAATTGCGATAACGGTAGCAACAACTGACATTAATATTTATTGTGCAGCAGCCCCCGCACAAACAACGGCCCAACGTAGCATGAAAATCTGTATAAGCTCGCATTTTACAATCGCCTATCCTTAATATCCTGCTAGCAGCTTTTAAGCGCCTGACATTTCTAATTGAAATATATTTAATGCTCGAGGCTTAAAGTGCTATTAAATCTCTCGACGCAGTAAAAACAAATTGTCAAGCGAAAAGAAAACATCAGAAAGCAATTAGTTAACTTTTAAATATTTAAGTAAAACAAAACGAGAACGAATAATTATTATTTAAAATACCGATACAACCTACCCTATAAGCTACCCTAACTTTTTAGTCGTTTTTTTTTCAAAAATACCTAAATGATTTAGTTACTTGGAGGATCATAGTAGGATAGGATCTTTTGAAAACTCACTAGTTTTTATACTCGTTTCCGAATTGAAAAGAGAATATTAGTCCGTCCGTCTGTCCGTATAAACGCAATTTTATTCGCTGCTATTGAAGTTAGAGACTTGAAACTTGGAATATATACTAGTGTAAGTGTAAGTCCGTATCAGATAAAATGTTTAGATTTTTGGCTACGCTGCAATGATTTTACGTCTTTTTAGTAAGCCTTAATTGTTTTTACCCAATATAATATAAAATGGCCCACTGTATGTAGATTTTGAATTACTTTAAAAACTCACTGAAGTTCGTAATTACTCAAGATGCTTAGAAATATATATTAAAACAAAAAACTTAATTTTCAAACGAAGCTTTCAAGAGCAGCTTTATTATTATACATGAATAATATTGTGATTAAAATGTGCTTAATAATATATATATCAAAAATTATAAAATAATTCAAGTAAATATTTTATATCATTCAATATAATAATAAATAATAATAATAAGCGATCTCAAATGATAACAAATAGACAAAATTATAATGAAAAAGTACTACAAAAATGCCCTTGTATTAGAATTTAAGTGTATAACAAAGTATCAAGATTTCACTATAAAAAAACAACCAAATTGAAAGCTCGCTAACAAATTAATAATTCCTCCCTGCCCCCTCAATCAGCTCTTCAGTATTTCCTGCCGTCGATATGTTGAAGGATTTCCGCTTTACTTGGCCTGGAATTATGGCCCTAATGAGCCACCTCTGAGTACATTGGTATATACATATGCATACATATATCGGTGAGCCAACCATTATTTCTAACTTCTCCACTCCCTGCTTCAGTTTCTCGTTCAGCACATTTCAAGGACAACACGAGAATGTTAATGGCGGACAAATATTTTTTTACTTTTGCTTTTTGTTTTTCTTTTCTGCACGCCGTACTCGACGTTTGTATATGTTAAGTAAAAGTCACGCAAGATTGAAATCGTGTAATCGATATTTGGTTAAGCTGCTTATAAATGTAAATTACTCTTGTTTAAGTATGGGACAAAAAAATTGGAATGTGTTTTTAAAACTTGGAAACTGCTTGGCAACTGTTCTCTGTTCGTTTTTTAAAGGTTTCCCTATATGTTAGGAGTTGTCTGGACTTCAGCCAATAGTCGTAACTATTTAACAGTCGGTTAGGGTGTGCAGACTTCGATGGCGTGTCGAATGTTAGCTGGCGCCCAAAAGTCGGCAAAGGAAACAAGAAAACACGAAAAAAAATATCTACATGAAACTTGCTTTTATACGATTTATGGCTCATTCCAAGCTGTTTGTTTACGTTAACAAATAAAAGTTAATACAGGATATTCAAGAATTTTAAGAAACTGTTACCATTAAAATATTTAATGATATTTAATCAAAAAGTAATGCAAATGCAGAGTATTAAGAAATATATAAAATAATATTAAGTGAAAAATACTTCTGTGTTCCTAATCAGCAATTGAGTCGATAAAATTATGCATGGAAATCCATGCATGAATATTTCTAAGCTTAAGAACGAAACTCGAAAATCTTTTATAATGCCAAAAATATTAAAAAGAAGACCCAATTATAATGATCTATACAAGAAATCTTGTATATTTGTGTATGTATTTTTACCTAAGTCAAGTATATTGTTTATATAATATTTATACAATATTAAGGATCGATTCTGTAATCCAAATTTATTTATGCTGAATTTTAAAATATTCAATAAGTTTTTGAATTTTTTCTTTCCCTCTCGTATTTGCATTTAGTACAGCAAGTTTCTCTGAGTGTACCCGTTTATTTATGTATAAAATATAGCTTTGTTTGGCCCAAACATATGCAGCACAAAATTTGTTTTAGCCACAGCAGCTGCTCCAGAAACGATTTGGCAAATGAAACACATTCACATAGATGATTCAAGTTGAAATGTTTCCCTCTCTCTCTCTCTCTCTCTCTCTCTGTCCTCATCTGTATATAAGCCTCCCTTTCTCTTGCAGGCTGGCTAGCTGGCTGGGTGGCTGGGCTGGCCAAAGTAATTTGTGTACATTTACAACACATGTTCAGCTTAGTGGGCGGTCTAAGCTCAGCTAATCCATCATAACAAATGCCTGGCCCAGCCCCCACATATTTAGCCGCAAGCTGTCCAGCACATTTGCCGTATCACGCATCTAAGAGATGCATCAAATTAAATTCGCATTGACATCGACTCGAGTCGACTTCATTTGCCTGTCGTCATCTTAATTGATTTACGCACAAGGTACATTTTAGGCTAATATTATAAGGGAACATAGTTTCAACTTTCCTTTGTGTGTTTGCAATTAATTAATTAATTTTTGGATAAACAGGCATTGTGGCATGTAATTTCGATTATATGTAATTGAACAATTGAAAATATTTATCAAAGTTTGTGCAGAGAATGGTTATTAATAATATTAATAATAATATTTTAACAGTTGGGTCTTTTGAGGAAATAAATTAAAGACGAACGAGGTTGAAAATGTAACTATATAAAATAGTATCCCCTTTTGGATTCAAACCCCATACAATTATATGAATTTTGCAAATTCTAAGATCGTAGCATAAGTTATAGTACTGAAATTTAAATGGATTCGAGTTCAAATTCAAAGCCGTGAGCTATGTTATAGATTTATTAATAATTTTTGGGTTCCAACCTAACAATCAGGTTTTTGGGTTCTCGTATAATGAATTTTGCAATGGATTACATTTTGGTTATTGCATTTATTTTGAAGCCATAGTTTTGGTTCAATTTTCAGAATTTAACCATTATTTTATGGGTAAGTTTATGGTTATTGTTTTAACGGTAGGCTTTAGGTTTGAATTCCAGAATATGGATATATATATATACCAATATTAGTTATGGTTTAGAATTAAATTTAATTTTTTATAAAAGTAAATATTTTAATTGTTTATTTAAATTGTACCATCGTTTGAACGTTAATATTTTTCCAATTCAAGAATATGCTTTGACTTAGCTTCTTTTGCAATCTTCTCTTTCCCAACATTTTCAGCATCCCTTTCTAATTAGTCGTTTTTAAATATTCATTAGAATTTGGGTATTTATTTTCGTGTTTCCTTCTTCTGTAACTGCCAAGATTTAACTTTATGGCAAACCATCTGAATATTAAATTTTGTAAAATTCTGCATTTCTGGCATTCAATTCAATTCCTTACAAATTCCACATTTTAACACCAATTCAAACAATTTGCAGCCCTTCCGCTGCCTGCGCGCATTTTGTGCCCCCAACAACAGCAACAACAACTGCAACAGCAGCAGTCGAAAAAGCATTTTGAATTGCAATTTCGTAGCTAGGAAATCTAATTTGCCAAGCCAGAAAGCAAAGTAAACCCCACAGCGCAGCACAAACCAAACCGAGTCCAGCCCAGTCAGGCGAGGGCATCACAAAGAGCAGAGATACGGCAGACAGAGAGCTAGAGAGGGAGAGCGAGAGAGCGAGCGAGATTGCGGGAAGTGAGTGAGACGCGAAGAGACATATGTGGCCCCCCAGAGCACCGGCACTCACAATTAGAGGCGCCAAATTAAAAACCAGCATGTTTCAGCTCTAACCTTGGGCCAAAGGCAAACTGTGGGGCTGAGGTTGGCTTTGGGCCCAGGGTGTTGGGATTTCGGTCTACCTCAGGTCCCCAACCATCAGCGAAATTAAGATCTTTGCACATACACGACCAGTCGCTGTGTCTGTGCCATAAATTAGACATGTGTCAAATGATAATTGAGCTGTTTGCCTGTCATTTGATGTAATTGAAATTACACTAAGAGAAATAAATAAAATAAATGTGCCTATTATTTAGCACCTATTCCAAATTTATACAATCGCCGAAATTATTCCGAAAGGCTTTAGCAATTCAGAAGAATTTAAAAACTTTTTTACAGAGGGAATTGAAAGCAAAATAAATAATTAAAATATAAATGCTGAAAATGCTTTAAACTAATCTAATATTAATAAATTTCATAAATCAGTATCTCATTTTTTTCATAGGTATTGAAATAATAAAACAGTAATTGCTCTGAAAAGGTTTTAGACAGAAGTAATTAACAAAAATTTAAATATTAATTTTCCTATTTCTAAACATTTTTTTTAATTTACTACTATATATACTATATATATATATAGCTTTTTTTGTTATTTCAAGCTCTTTTCGTAAACGCTTTATTTTAGGTTCTTAAAATTAAGTGTTTAACAATCTTTATTTTGTTTATTATTTGTTTGTTTTGCTCTGAAGCCGTAGCGTTTAAACTTGCGAGCGCCCACTGTACCAGAAATCGTTGTATAGCTATCCAATTTCAAGAAGCCGCCCTCTCGCTAGGAATTTTGCTATTTATTCCAGCTCATTTACTTTTACTAGGAGTCTGCCTTTAAATGGGCATTATATCTTTTCACACGTGTCAAGCGCAAATTGAGCTGTTATTTTGTGCCCCGCCCCCACCCCAAGAGGCGTAATTAGGTACAGTTACGCTTCAAGATTTATAGTCTCAGGCTGCAAGTTTGCAAGGGGAATTGTGAAAAAAAATACCTTCGCCAATTGAAAAATTACCCACACGTGTTTAGCAATGAGGAGGGAATGGGAGGATGGGGGAGAAAAGCAGATAAATGTTTTCCTTTTGCAAAACGCATGTTAGCAATATTTTCTCGTGTTTGTCTCTTAATTTGTTTGTGCGCATTGAAAGAGTCGTTGGACTTTATAATGAATATATATTACAGATGCGAACAACGAGCTAACTTTATATTCATTAGTTTTTAACGAAGAGGGTTTGCGTATGAACATTTTTTTTGATGTTTTTATTTTCGTTTAATTAAGCGATATTTGATTTCAAGTTTTGGTTTCAACAGATTTGGCTATTTTAATTGCTATCTGCTCTCCAACTTTATCGGATTTGATTTCATTTTCAATGGAATTTTGCGCTTTCATTCATTTTAGTACGTTTTACAGAAATTGCTAGTTGAATTTGATATTGTTCTGTGCTGTTTTCATTTTAATTAAAATGTTTCCATTTTTCTCAGGCGTATTTATATATTTTTTTACATTCTTGTATCTCATTAATATTCCATCCGATTTTTCTTTTTTACTTTAATTTGAATTTTCAATTTAAAGTTTTTAATTTTTGTATTCGGTAAAGCAGGAATATATTGCAAGTGTAAAAAGCGCACAGCTTCCATAAAATGGGTTTCAGATAATGTCCATGAAGATAAACTACAGCTATGGAGGTGGATAGGTAGGGTATTTGAACGTCGTCAGCCTGCGCTTTATGCGCCTCCACCTTTGTTGTAGCACAAGGTGCCTCTGTCAATAAATCAATAAACGCCTTCCACTGTCATCGTCATTGTTTGTGTATGTGTTTCTGCTTGTGCTTGTGCTCGCTGGCCCGTGTGCATATTGCGCAATCATTGCGTAGTCGTATGTGCGATTGTTTGCGGCGATTATTGCATTTTAATGGCCCAATACAATATAAATAAAATCATCGCCGGGCCCAAAAGGGCATTGACGAATCCTAATGTAGACATTCATATGCAGCTCACAAGAAGGCAAATATGTTGGGGGCGCTTTAAGACCTGGCTAAAATTAAATTCCATGCCCGCTAGGCAACTGGCTAGAGGCGGCTATGCGGCATGCGGCATGCGGCCTGCGGCATGTGGCATGCGGCATGACTCATCGTTGCCGGCTGACTGGCGCCAGGCGATGTCAGGCGCGGGGCACCATAAAAAGGCAACAACTACAACTACTACAACAACAACAACAACAATGGCAACAAACAGTCATCCACTAAATTGTTATTGCCTACTTGGTGGCATTTAGTTTTGCCTTTCTCCTGCACTCTCCAGCAAAAATCAACGTCATATTGTTTGTCCTTTACGGTTTTTATAGTTACAGCTCTCTCTCTCTCCCTCACTCCCACTACTTGTCGCTCTTTCTTGCTAAAATTGATTTTCCCTACCATAGCAAAAACAAAGAAAATAAGTAGGAACACTGCCGTCGGGTGTAGCCGACTGCGCAATACTTGATTTCTTTAATTTGTGGGCCGGGAGGAAGTCATCAGATTCATCAGCTCTAAAATTCTTTCTCTTTCACGGTTTACCCGTCTCCAAGGTATATAGATTTTTATATAGTTGCCACGCCCCTAGTGGGCGTATTCAACAAATTTCTTAAAGGAGGTCATCAGTAATCTATCTGTCCAAGTTGAATATATCTAGCTTTCAAACTGAGGGAAATATATAGATTAAATCAATTTTCCACGCCCCCAGAGAACGTACGAAAAAAATTTTCTGCGACCTTTAGAGGAGGTCATTAGTTTTCTAGACTGCACAAATTTGATGTATCTAGCTTTGACGCTGATTAAATCAATTTGACGCTGCTATTCAGGAGTATATATTCCCAGTTTCAGATCTCTAGCCACCCAATATACCCTTTTCATGACGCCAACGAGTATAAAAACTTGTATTTTTCATCAGGCAGTGGGATACATGTGTGTGTTATTCTAATCCCGAGTCCTTCGCTGTTGTATTACATAATTGTCTTGGGCCTGTTGATGACTTAATAGGCCTCAAACTGCGGCCTTGACTGTTGCCAGACAGGCATTTGAGGTGCTGCCATTTTGATTGATGACTATTTGAGTTTTGATTTAGCTCCGACATTGTGATCTAACAGGCGACTATTCTTGGTGAAGTCATACGCTATATACTAGTAATATTTGCAGTTATGTAAATTATGTTTTGTCTATTTTTTTTTGTTTTGTTTAAAAATATTTGATTGAAGTGCAACTGCATTTGTTTCATTTAGGATTTGGGTTCTTGAAACTTCAGAACTTTTCGTTTTCAAATGTAGCTGAGAATTAGCATTATAATAATCATATTCATCATGAAGAAACTGCTGTTATAGTAAAGGACTTGCAGTGAAATGTGTTCATAGTGAAGGGTCTAACACACTTGAGAATATTTTTCAAGCATTTAGACGAAAACCACTCGAGAATTACTATCTAAAATTAGTTTGCCTGCTACTGAAAGGCTCTTAAGGCTGTCTTCCTCTCCCTCTCTCCCCTCTTTCTCTCTGCCATAAAGCTGCTGCGAAAACAATGCTCCACTTCTCGTCTATATTCAGCAAGAGTTTTGGCATGTTTCAGAGTTCAAATATTGTGCGAAAACAATCAAAAACTTGAGTGCAACAAATTGAACCTAATTCGAAGACTCCAACTAACAGCAACAAACAAAGTTAAGGACAGCTCTCAGAAGGGTCAAGGGCAGCGTACAACAATAACAAGCTGGGGGAAATAAGTTCTGGTCAGGAACAACTTTGGCATACGTAAGCAGTTTAAAGTGTGACCTTAATATTTTTATTTTTATTTTCTATTTTTTTAACAATGCAAACTAAAAGAAGAGACCGAAATTTCTATGACCTTGGTGGCACGCGTTGAATAAATAAAAACAAAAAAGTAGACAAAAAAGAAACAAAATTTGTGGCTTAAAAAAGAGGACACTTCAAATTAATTAAAATGCCTCAAGTTGAGTTGTTACCAGAGCTTGTTATTGCCAGTAGTTTAGGTAGCAGTTTTTGCTACTACTATTTCTACTACTATTTTGCGAATGTTGTGACTTACCCGCTGGCAAAATGCCCGGCGCACGGCAGGTGTGGCAGAAGCACTGCATCACCGAATCGCGTACTAATCCAATCAACATGTTGAGAGTAGTTTTATATATATATATATATGGAGTATATATATGTAGTATTTAACTATTAATTAAAGCCGTTGGCAATTAGCTGTTCGGATATGTGGAATATTTTTTGTTGCCTACTTTTGTGAGCGCAACGCACAATTATTAGATAATTTTTATTTTAATTGATTACAAATATTATTTAATTGTATTTATTTATTAGAATCGTTAAAATTATGCTCGCAATTCTTCAAATTAATCGCTTCGCAATGACGCGCCAAAAAAGTATGCTACGAATTTGGTTGTATTTGTTTACAAAACACGGCGGCGTCTTTTCCTTTCGTTTTTGTTGTGTTTTTTATATTTGCGTATTGGCTTTCACTGCGTTATTTGTGCGTCCTACTGTGGAATGCAAGAACGCCAAAGACATAGAGAGCAGCGACGCTAACGACGACAGCACGAATACGTGTAACGAGCGCAACGAACGACGAAGACAAACTAAATTATGTCGATGTTAATTTTTCAGCAGCAGGCGAACAACTGACAACGCAGCGGCTGCCGTTGACGCTAACGCTGACGCTGACGCTGACGTGGACGCCGGCAGCGCTGTCGCCTGCGTTGGCAAGGACAATGCATATAGCAAAAAGGACAAACCTCTTTGGGGCGCAACAGAGCTGGCGGCACAGCTCCCCCAAGACACAAGCCAACCAAAAATAGAAAGAGACAGAGAAAGAGAGACAGACAGAGAGAGAGCGTGAAATTGAGGGAGCGCAGCTGAGCTGAGAGCGAGCCGAGTTGGGGGTTGCTTGCAGTAGGGTTGAGCTTCGCTTTAAATAAACTTGCAAATATACATTTTTAAATATTTTTTAATAAATGTATTCCAAACTCGTTAAAAAAATTTTCTTTTGTTTATTACACATTTTCGCAGTTTAGACAATTTTTAAGTAATTTATTCTATTTCGACCTTGCTGCGTAACCTTAATTTGCGAAATTTCGAAAACTGATTTCGAAACATGCGCCGTGAGCAGCGCCGCAAACTTTGCCATTGTGGCTGCTTCGACCGCAGCGGCAGAGCCCAAGTTCAAGAGGGAGAGAGAGAGCGAGAGAGAGAAAAAGAGAGAGAGTGTGTGCGTAGAAGAGAGCGCCACCCACAGAGTTAGTTGTAAATGCAGTTGGGCGCAGATAAAGCCGGCTGATTTCGTAATACAAATTAAAAAAAATAATAAATCTTAAAAAAAAAAATTATATATTACTTTTTAAGATATTTCAAAATTAATTAACTATAGTATGAATATCATAAGTATTTTGAAAACACAAACAATATTAATAAGTAGAGTAAAATGTGTTTATTCTGAATACAATTACATATATAAATTTGCATTATAATTATAAAAACCACCCAGAAGTATGGCTTAATTCAGAATCCATACTGAAAACAAGGAATTCAATAAAAGGACCACTTCTGAAAATTACGTTGGCTTACTTTAGCCAAGAAAAATGAGTACTGAATTTAAATCGAACTCATTTCTGATTTCATGATTAATTTCGAAAAATGCCGGACATAATTCCTAGCAATTCATAGTTCAAAGTAATAAATTTCAATTTAATTAAAAGTTTTCTGTATTAATGCATTAAAAAGAAAATATGAATAAATATGAATATATAAAATAAGAATAATGAATAAAACATAAATAATGATAATAATAAATATAAAAATTATGTATACTTATTTTTTTTTAAACTCATTTTATATACGTTTTAATTTTGAAATACATAGTTCCAACGGATTCTTAATTAATTAAACCAATAATTACTAGAAAATGTATACTAAATTTATACTTACTACTTATACATTATAAGTAGGTTTAAGTATTTAAAATGCTATGGTAAAACATATGAAAATGAGCTTTAAAAAACCAAAAAATTACAAATACTTTTTCGAAGGCGCATTTTTCGAATTTACAATTTGTTTGTGCTGCCCAAAAATTGGCAGCTGGCAACGCGCTGGACTGCGAGAGCGAGAGAGAGAATGTTTTGGCCAGCATGACATGCCCACGCAGCGTATGCGTTCTTTGCTCTCGCGCTGCTCTCTCTCTCTCTTTCTCTCTCTTTCGGCTGCAGGTGGCTCGCTGAGTCGTAAAAGCGAGTTTTCGAATTTCGAAAATATATTAACTGCAATTAAGTTAGATGGCAAACAGAGCAAGCGACCGAGCGGCTAACGGCAACTAGCAAAGAACAATAAATAAAGCGGCGATGACTCAAAAAAAGCCGAAAACACGCAGCGAACGAGTGCGAGAGAGTGAGAAAGAGAGAGCTAAAATATCCTTGGCACAGTGGGTAGTGTGAAGCTGGCGACGCGTCGGGCCCCGTCGAAAGGCGGACAAGGATATAGAGCGGCAATTTAAATAGCAGAACGGCGCCAGTGTCGAAACCAGAGGGGGGCGCGGGGGGATCCAGGGCAGAGGCGCCGATGAATCACAATGGGACATAGGCCCAGAATTGGAGTCGAAGTCAGAGTTTGAGTCGTTGTCCAAATCGGAATCGGCATCGCCATCGGAATCGGAATCGAAAGCGGAGTCAGAGCCGGAGTCAGTAGCCTAGGTTGGCGACATTCTCGCCTACAAGTCCAGGTCGTTGTCTAGCGGGGCTTGAGGGGGCTGCAACATATGCAGCAGCGGAATAGCATGACAGCAGCTTGTCGAAGGCATCCGAGCACAATGCTTCAACAATATTAGTTGTTGATTGTGCGGAGGGGGGCGTGGGGGGCGTGGGGCGGGGGCTTACGGGTTGCGGCCCTCGTTTTGCATTTGAATTGCTTTGGAAATCATTTGCCGGCAAACACAACGTGGGCATTGATGTCTATGTGTCATGCCATAAATGGGCGCATGGGGGTGGGTTAACAATCGGTGTGAACGGGTTTAAATATAGATATATATATATATATGTTATATAGTGACAGCCAAGTGTGAACAATTGTGTGTGTTAAACGGCCAGCGGTTTAGCAGACAATTGTGTATTAAGTGGGCAGAAAGTATTTTAATGATGATGTCAGGCAGGTGTGAACATACCTTAAGCTTAGATTTGCATAATGGAGCAAACTCACATAGTGTGCGGTGCTTAAATTGTGGATATGTTTGCAAAGAGCTTACCTAAAAAGAAGAGAAAGAGAATTTAAGATAAATAATATTACTTTAATTTATTTTAATAATAATGCGAAATATGGTTGTTAATATTAACTTTATACACATAAACTCTTATCAGACTCTTGTCTTGGGAGAGCCATACATTGGGATAGGTTCATCTTATATTAAAAAGAACAAATATGGAGTCGGTGTTTTAATTTTAAAAACTTCACATATTTAAAAATACAAATTTTATTTAGTTAGAGATTTTATAATTTAAATTAAAGATTAAAGGTAAAAATCAACTGTGCAATACTCCTTTACAGTATAATTCTTATTAGTATTTTTGAAAAATATCGATTTTTGTAATTCTTGGGGGCGGGAATGGGTCTATCCGAAATTTGTTAACTCAATCTTCAATTTAGCTCTAAAATTGCAGGAGATACGGATTTTTGAGGTTAACCCGCCCCAAGACAATGATTTTATCAATTTGCTGCGATCCCAGTGGGCGTATCCAAAAAATATTTCTGTAATCTTTAGAGTAAGTCTTAAGTAATCTGTCTGTAAATATTTTTGCATCTAGCATTAAAAGTGGGGGAGATAAATAGATAAATGGATAAGCCAAAAAATCTTAACAACTTTATCTGAGGCGAGTAAAGAAAATATATATGAACGAGCATGGCGCAGTCGTTTACACCCGACTGAAAAGTTCTTGCTGGTTTACAAATTGGTTTCGATCCGGTTTCGGAATCGTGTTCCGATTTCAGCCAGTTTAACGTCCACTCCAGTCCAGTTATCTGTAATGCTCCATCATTCTCTGCTATTAACCGTTAGCTTTGGCAATTGGCAAACATTTGCGTCCAGGTTGCCACATTAGCCCGTGGGGACAAAGCAGAGGGGCGTGGGGGCAAAGGGGATGTGAATAGCTCACTTAATTACAGCTAAGCGCTAGTCGCTGCCACTTGCGAATTGCAGTCTCAGTGCTGTCTCGCTCTTTGCTTGCCCCTGGCTCCTGCTTTCTCTCGGTTGCCCTGTTTAATTGAAATGCATTTCTTTTGTATGCTTTATTGCTGTTCCTTCGTGTATTGCATTTAATTAAGCAGCTAAACATTTCTGCCACTCGACGTTGACGATGACTAAACGAGTCTTTCGAGTGCCGCCAGTTGCAGGGCCAGCAAAAGCCGCCAATCATGTGCAGCCCAGTATGCAACTGTGCAACCTCCCCCTTCCCCCTCCCCCTTCTCTAATCCACACACATAATTATGCAGCACTCGAGGCGAAATTAACTGCTTGGCTTAGTTATGGAAATCATAATATTTTCTTGTGGCACAACATGTCGTATGAGGCACGCAATGTTTGCCGCTGTTTGTTTGCACACTTTGGTCACACTACTCTGTTATTCTACTCTCTCCCACATACTCCTTATCTCTCCTCTCTCTTTCTCTCTTTCTCTCTGATTGGCACCACGTGCCGTCTGCTGTCCGCCAAGGCTTATCCATAAATATTCGCATGTTACCAAACCAAAAAAAATATATATATGTACATTGATCCTTATATATATACTATATAGCAGAGGGTTGCCTGATAAGTTTGCCAAAATGTAAGTAAGTTTTATACAATGTTCGCCGGATTATTATTATAAATTAAGCTTGTCCAGTAATTAAATTTATAAAGCTAAAATTTATTATTTAGGTCATTTCCTATTGTTTTAACTATTTCAGAAATTTTAAATATAGAGGTTTTAAAAAAATAAAAAATTAGTTCAGATAAATCATTAAATTTTTTCTTTTTCGGTTTTGCATGACATTCATATATTTTTATATTCTATACACAAATTTAAAATTTTTGTGTAATCTAATAGTTAAATTTTTATTTTATTTATTTATTATACTTTAACTATAGAATTTTAACTTGGAATTTAGGATTCTGAATAAATATGTCTCTTTTTTTTTGTGCAGCTTCATAAGTCCAAATTACAACTATAAATATATAATAATTAGATATTTATATTTATATTTAAATATTACACTCTTCTCAAAATTTCTTAAGAATCGGTTGATAAATATACAAAAGTTATGTAAAAAACTATATGTTTAATAGAGAGTAAAGCAAAGAGAGCGCTGCTTAAAGAAAGCAGCTTGCCTCAGATATTTTTTAATCTATTATATACATTATTTGTGAGCAATTTTTTTTTAAATTAAACCAAAAATTTCTATAAATTATAAAAGTTTCCATAAACCTAATTTTCCTAAAATCTCACAAAAGCTGCATATATGTACATGTGTTTCACATCTCTCGCAATAAATATATGCTTTAAAGTAATATACTAATTTACTAGACATAAACAATCTTTAGACAGAACACAAAACATCTCCCAGTGAAGCATACAAAAATCCCGCTCAGTAATTATTATGCGAATCTGTCGAGCGACCCTCGTTGTAGTTATTCATACGGGTGCACGAGTACTTTGTAGTTTCAGTGTCTGCCGCTGCTGTCGGCTGATTTCGTCATCACTTCAGGCATGAGTCACAAGCTCGGAGGGGTGCATTGGCAGCAGGGGCAGGGGAAGCGGCAAGGGGCAAGGGGGCTACACGCCACTAAAATGTTGGCAATAACAACTGACGCCGTCGTCGCTGCTTGTCTTTCTCTTTTTTCTTTTTTTTTTGTTTGTTTGTGCAAAAAAAAAATATCCAACCCCCAAACTGCATCCACCCAAAACTTGTTGGTTTTTCTTTTGCTTTAGCTTTGTGCTCTTTTTTTGCGGGTTGCCAGGCCATGCAAAATTAACAGCTCAGCTGAGTTGAAGTTAAAGTTGAAGGTTCGATTGCATGTTTAGGGCACATTTGAGAGGGACGGCAGCTACGCCGCGACCCTGTCCCGCTGCCTTTTTTTCCGCTACCTATTACCAATTTCTGTTTGTACTTTTATTTTTACCTTTTTTATTGAACTTCCAACTCTGGCTGTATTCTCACCTACTGCTTGAGCCACTTTTGTTTGTTTGCGCTGCGTGCCATTTTCCTTGGTCGGGAGTTCTGCATTTAATACTCTGTTTTTAAAGTTGGCCAGAAAGAGTTTATTGGCTTATCGTCCTTTTTGATTTCATTATTTTCTACTCGCGAATTTTTGAAAAAAACAAAAAACTTTTTAACCAAAATTTAAAGTTGAAGCAAGGTGTATTTAAGTTCAAAGGGTATAAGTTGCAAATCCTCAAAAATATTATTATTGATTTAGTTATTGCCACGCCCATTTGTAATAAATTAAGCACATTTTTAACACATTTTTCGTGCTTTTCTTACAAATTACAGAGAGTCTTGTAGTCGTGTACCATCGCCTGCAACGGTTTTCCTTGTTATTTGGCGCTGTCGTCGCCTTTTGTTTATTTCAAAATTGAATTTTTGCCATTTTATTTTGTGTTCGTTATGCGTTGCTCCATGCATGCTTTTGCCATTTCATTTCCCATCGATTTAAAGTTGTCAAGCTTTATATTATACTCTGCACTTTTTAGGGCGTATTAGGTGCGATAGCATGTTTGTAAAATGTTGATCGCTTGCTATTAGAACGTTTCGTCACCACAGGTAATTGTAATTTGCGAGTAAGTTACGATGAATATTAGAGATATTTACATTTTATAATTACTAAAAATTTGCACTTGGTGTGGAGCCCCCATTTTTCATTATACGATAAAGTAAATTTATTGATTTTAATAGATCAATTTAAAAAATGCTATCATAAAATTGTGTATATAAAGCATTTATAAAAAAAAATTAAAAATTATATAATATATAAAAATTACATTTTTCGCTAGAATATTTGAGTCATATACAATAAACTATTTATGAAAGCTATTATAGAGCTTCCAAATTCTTTGACCAACTACCATACTTCTTTATATATGTTTAGGACAATTATGTGAAATAAGAATTGAGTATTATTCAGTATAACAGTCTACCGGATTAAGATACGTTCAATATGGCACTGAAAAATTATATAATTTTATATATACAAATTTTTCATGATGAACGCTTAGAATTCCCAAATGGTTTAAGCCAAGACTTTCTGAATTGTCTCACATCTCATGGGGGCTCACTGGCAAATTATAAGCCAAGAATTTGTAGACTAAAATAGAACATTCCATAAATTTGGTAATTTCTTAACTTAAAAATACGCCTAAATCCAAACCGAAAAAATGTCATTCATAAACCCATTTAAGTCCGGCTAGGGCATTAAAGCGTAGCCATAACATTTTTTCACATTTTTCTGCTAGTTTTGCTTCGGTTTTCTTGTGGATTTTCCTTTCGGGGAGCCACTTAATGGATTTTTGCACCGGCGGCAAACAGCTTCGCCTGGGTCTAGAAACTTGAAATTTGAAGCTGTCGCGTTGAGGAAAATACTTTGTTTTTGTGGTAGGGGAATGTGGACTTGAAAAGTTTTTCAGCAGGAACTTTGCTGCTAATTTGTTAGCCAAGCAAAGTTGTTTGGCAGTAAAAGAGCTTAAGGAAACATGGATAGGGATGCTCGCTCTCTCTCCTTCTCCTTCACTCGCAAATATTTTCTAGCTATAATCAGTCCAATCAAGTGGCATATACCCCCAAGCCAAGTGTCCTTCAATACGGAGCGCACCTCAAATCGAATTTGCAGCCCAGACAAACTCTAGCACACACACACATCCTGTCAAAACATTGACAATGTCCTTCGTTCGCATTACGGGCACGTACCACTCACATACACACACACACACACACACACACACACATTACGACCTATGTATGTAGATTGTGATCGGCATTGTCTGACGCAGCTGCGACTGCAGCAAAAATACGCCTAGGCCATCGCCGACGTATTATCCTTCGGCTCGCTGCGAGGCGCCACAGTTTAATGAACCTTCTATACATACATATTATATATATTGCTATTTATAATTTAAGCAGCTGTTGCGAAACAAAAGCCCATAGTTAATGGGCTCTTCACAAAATTGCAATCACAAATAACTTAATCAAAGCTTAACTGATTTTCCAGCGCAAAGTGTTCTCTCTACATGCTATACGAATATATTGACTTGAAAGCTTCCGACGTTTTGACATTATGGAAATGGATTTTCTAGTTTCAATGTGTCTTATCTTAGGTACAGTATTAAATTGATTTTGAAGCTATGAAAAACGTTCTTAAAATATAAATTTGGTTTTCATGTTTAAAAATTTTAAACTTAGCCGTAATTTAACAAAGCTGGTATTTGTTTTTTTTTATTTGATCGAACAACGTTTAGAAAAAAATACATTTCAAAATGTCTGTATGAGAAGACAATGACGTGAATGCTATATAATTTAGATTTGGCTCGATTTAAGTACACTATTCTTTCGTATTATATTCGTATGAAATCTACAAATTTGTAAATTTTTAAAGAAATTTATTTACTTTTTTGTTTTCTTTGTTTATAACATACATAGTTGTTTTAAGAACTCAGCTAATTTTAATGATTTATAATGATTTACGTTATTTAGGTTTTTACGAAATCTATAAATTTTAAGTTAAAAAAATAATTTTTTTAGAAAAAATTTTTTTTTTGATATTTATCAGTTTTATTAAAAACTCAGCTAAATTTAAGTGTTTATAATGATTTTTCTTATGAAATCTAGAAACTGAAAGTTAAAAAAATAAATAAATAAATCTTTGTAATTTTTTAGAAATGTATTTTTTTTTTAATCTTTTTCTATTTTATATTCTATTTTCTAGATTTCTAGAGGTCAATAAATTTAAAGTTAAAGAATTTTTAGGAATTTATTTCTCACTTCCCCCACTTTCAAAATCGAAATCAAAAATGTTGACTTGTTTGGTTTGTGCTTCCTTCTGCCATATTAGTGGATTTATGTAATAGTCCTGGCTGTTGGCCTTAGCAACGCTCCAGTGAGCTGGCCAACTAGCCGCTGCCGTCGGAAACAGGCAACAGCTCCAACTAGGTAGACGAGTCAAGAGTCCATACAAGCAGCAGTTGCATGTTGTGCATGCGTACGGCGAAAGAGGGGGAGGGGCAGGGGCGGGGCATAGGGCGATAACACCCGCAGCCTGTAACTGAAAACCAATTGCCGGTTTTGGACTGCAGCCACGTCACGTTCGGTGGCGGGCAGGGCAAACAGGACGCCAGACACAAGGAGCTGAAGGAATATGGCGCTTGCGGTTTTTAGTGCAAGAAATCGAATGAGACGCGAAAAGGGACAGGCGGGACAACCCTATGGGGCAACCCTATGGGGCCTGTCGCGTGTAAGGCAACACCAGCTGCGGTGGCAACAATAAAAAGGATCAAAGGGATAAAATGTCTTGCGAACAGGCAGCTCGCAAAACTATGCAACGCAAGTTGCACAAGACATCGACTTGGCTCGAATATTTGTTGGCCCGCTCGCTGCAGCCATTGGTAATAGAGTAATTCAATATTGGGTGTGGCAGCAGCAACCGCCACACACACACACACACACAACACAACACACACACACGCACACACAGCCCATCGAGTTGCATTCGCTATTGATTTTTTTTCGCCGGGCGACTCCTCGGAAGCCACTTCATCAGGCATGAGAAGTACTTTAAGGCCCAACAATGGGCCACGTTTATTTCTGCTACTTCTTCTTCTCTTTTCGCACTTGAAAGACAGACGCTCCCACCCAACCCCTCGCATGTTATTAAACACGAAAAAAATTTGCAGACGGGTGTAACCGATTCCGCAATACAACAACAGCTTAAAAAAGTTGAAAGCGCTCTTAATTTTCTTATTGTGGGAGCGATAGTGGGCATGGCTGAAATTATTCTGCTCGACCGTGATAAGTCGTTAGAAAATTGCCTGCCAAATTCGGTTAGTCTAGCTCTAAAATATTGTAATTTCCAGTTTTACCCGCCCCAAGATAGATAGATTTTATCGAAGGTTTTTTCTATATTTAGAAAGTCTTCAGTAACATGTCTTAAAAAATGGTTTGCATCTGGCTTTATACCTGACGGAGATAAAACGATTAAATTGGTTTGCTACGCCCCCAATGGGCGTAGCCAAGAAATTTTAATATTTCACCTAACGCGTATATATTCCATATTTCATGTCTCTAGCTTTAATTGCGTCGAAAAAAATTCGTTCAGACGAACAGAACGTACAGGACTGAATATACCCTTTTTACTTGAATGCGCAGAGGAAGCAAAAATAATATCGTGTCGATATTCAACATCGCTGACAAACAAGCCTTTGCTTATGTGGGCATAGGCCCAAAAGTCAGAGGCCATGTCAAAAGAATGTCTGGCAGAGTGAACTACTTGAGAGACGACGACGACGACATTGTACAAAATTATGAACTTGGGGAAACGACATCAGAGGCAAGGACGAGAGGGAGAGTGGGGAGGATGTGTCCGGGGAAGTGCACGGAGCTAAAGAGGCTGTAGCATTGACAGACGAGGGCTGGACATATTATTGGCCCTAGGGTGAAACACACAGCAAACACGTCCAAAAATTATCTATATTAATTCGTGTCTGGAGATTGTTGAAACATATAGCATAAGAATTATTCCAGATCTGGATTTAACGTCGGAATATAAAAAAAACCTAATTAAAAAATCAATCACATAGCTGAGTTTTTTTCCCTATTTCAACCAAATAATATATATTATGTATATAAATATATATAAAATAAAAAAGTAAATCGTTTGTATACATTTTAAAATACCCTTCACAAAAAAGCTTAGAAAAAACAAGTTTGGTGTCCCTGATAGATCTGTTGATCGGATTTACAGCATAATAATAAAGTAAGGCTTAAACTATCAAAACAATTTTATAATACGTAATATAATATTCATAATACTAAAAGCATTTGAATGTATACTTTTTTCGAGAATAATAAAATATATACAAAAAAACAGATAGATATAATTTGAGTTGAATAGAATCTGTTAGTTTTACTAGAGAAGAGTAACAAATATTAAATATATATGTATTTGGTACCCCAACTCAATCGCACAATAATATTAATAATTATAACATTATTAATTTAATCATTTTAGATTTTTATAATTTTAATAATGCAAGTGGCTTATACTTTTAATTATAATTTTTAGTTTAATTTAGTTTCTTTTATAATTTCTTTTTTCATTCATTCGTTTTTGCTATTAAATTGCTTTGTGACATCACATTAATGGGAAACCAGCCCTGGATCGTTTCAACAGCTATCAGCGACAGGTTCAAATATTTTTATTGGTATTTTCTTGAAGTTTTTCATGTTGCTTTTGTTGTCGTTGTTGTCTTTTGTTTGCTGCCGCAGAAATTTGAAACGCTGCTTCATTTTTTTCCATTTAGACACGTTCCCAAGTAGTCGGAGCTTATGTTTGCTGGCCCCGCCCCTCCTTCCTGCCTTCTCTCCCCCAATATCTATCAATCGATATTGATGAGATAACTTCCTCTCACAGCGCCCAAGTGTTTGACTTTGTGGCTCAGTGCGCGTGAGATTATTAATATTATTTTGCCTGAAAAAGCAATTTCAGGGATTTAAAGAAGTTCGCCGCAGAACAAGATCAAAAAGTGACCAAATCTCTATTTTATGGCCCGCTTTTTAGGGTCAAGCACGATTACGACCAGCTCTCAATGTGGGTCAAATGTGGCTTCTTTTTAATTTATGCGCTTATTTGTCAAAACTCTTTTTGGCTGCTGGCCGTGTGCCAAAGTTCCAAGTGGAAAATAAGGCAAAATACGACTTCACTTCTTTGCCCCTTTATCAATATAGACAATGGGAATCTCGAATGCAGCCACGCCCCCTTCACAATTGAAGGGAGCGAACATCAAATTTCCAGCTGTGATTTTGCGATTTCTCTCGTCGTTTTTTTCGCTACATAACGTTGGAGCGCACAGCAGGATTTATTTGTGTAAAAAATATTTTCATGCTTAGCTTTTGCAAAAGGGCAAAAAATCTGGGTTGTTCTGAAAAACAATTACTCTTTAAATATGACGAATAAAGCGCGCTATACGGTTAGCAACTGCTGTGATATGTTCTTTAAATTTCTTCATACAAATTATTTTTTTATAGTATTGTAAAGTTCATATTTTGATTTAAGTAAGTTTGGGCGTAGTGTCTACTTCTGCTCATTTATTTGCTATTTTTATTTTTTTAATTGGGTATGGTCACTAAATATGGTGTATTATCAATAACTCTTCATTCTTTGGCTTATCAACTAACTTCAACGATTTCTTTTAATTATTCATATTAATGTCAAGTGCAGTGAAGCATAGTCTATCTTTATTTTATTTATTCGTTAATTAAGAAATTTGGGGAGATTGAAAATTGGCCAATAACCGCGGATATTTCCAACATCGAAGAATATCGAAGGTAAATTAAGACTCAATAAGTCTTAATGCTTGAAGATACAAATTAGTTTGAATTTATGTATATACATATGTATATACTTCCTATGTCTAATAATATATATAATATATAATATAATAATATATAATTTATTACATATAATTTACTGGAGAACAAAATACTAACAGCTTGATATCTGTCCAAAATTCTGAGAATAACTTTACTGGAACACGGAACGATTACAACGACTGACTTATTGTGGCTCAAATTGCGTCAATTCATCAAATTTTGCCCTTTTGGTCGATTGCGTTATGGGGGAGATTTCCACATGTTTCCATTTTTAATATCCTTAAAACGTTTTACGACTGGCAAAGACACGCAGCGCTTGAAATTCAAACGTTTCGTCGAAAATATCTTTCTTATAATGCGCATAAAGGGAACGCGACGCGCTGTCAAAAAGGGGTCAGAGGTCAGGTGAAAGCTGAACCCTTCGATTGCTTCTGCCTTCGCTTTAAGGGAATTTTGCACAACTTCTGATGTGGCTTTAAGCAAGAAAAAAACCTGATTCAATTTGCAGGCACTGCGTCAAGCATTTTTTATGCCATTTCGCGTTGCATTTTGTCGACGCCATATTCCTTAGATTTTTACTGCCTATTTCCCGCAGAGGCCGTAAAAACGTGCAGGTAAGAAAAACGAGGAATCCAACGCTCAAAATTGTTGTGGAAATTGTTTAAAGTCATTCGCATGTGTAAAAGGTGGCGTAGAAATATAAAAATAAAATGAAGAGAAAAAAATATTTTAACGCGCACAACACTTGGCAACGAGATATGTGTGTGTGTGCGTGTGTGTCTGATGCTGCTGCTGGGAAAATGTTCGTTTATGTCACTGGGGAAATTTACGTGCTACCCATCAACGTCAGCAGCCCGAAGCTGCACCATAGAGCACTCAAAGGGGGCGGGGCCAGGGGTATCGGGAGTTACGAGAACTTTGTGTGGTGGCATTTAGTTGGTTGCCAACAAAGTTTTATATTAAAAAGTAGTGCACACATCAATGTTTGAGATTTATAGCACACATACAAGTATGATATACAGTCTTAGACACGTCAATTAAATGAAAGGATTAAAGTTTTAAGAATTAAAATTAAGTGCACACTGGAAAAAAGAAATTGAGTGCGAAAGTGTTTCTCTTATTTATGGAATAATTTTTAAAAGTTATTAAAATAATAAAGGTTAAGTTTTGAAAATTGCAATATCATGCAAATTTGAAGTATATAAATCTATTTATTAATTGTAAATTTGATGCAGTTTAAACTATTAACTTCCCTTTTTCGTTTTAAATAATGCCTCTGCTAAGACAAAGGCTAAATGCATAAAATCAGATTCGAACCTAGACACGCTTGTTTTTCAATAAATTAAATAAAGAAGATGAACTTTTGATCTACAAGAAAAAGTTATTATAAGATTCCAAGTTTTTTAAAACAATGAAGTAAAACAAAAACTATTTCCATATACTTAATTTTAAAAATATGCACAGTAATACATTTTCCCATTTGTTCATTTGTTCTAATAAAATCGTAAAATAAACCAGTACGTATATATACAACTTATATAAACAAAATGCAAATGTTTTAGATGCATAAAATTAATATTATAAATATTTATAAAATTATAAAATTAATTTAGATTTGTAAATTTATAATTATAAAATTAAAATAGAAAAGACAAATGTTAATTAAATCGATTTAGTTTGGACGAGTTTTGAAATCTAAGTTGAAATTCAAAATCTAAGGAAGCCATTTAAAATTAATTTTTGAAACCTAAAAATAAAAATTTTACAAATAACGGTTTTTTTAATTTTTTTTTAAGAATTAAAAATTAAATGCTTTAAAAAACATTTACGGCAAGAATCGAAATCTTAATGTATGCATTACATCTAGCAGATCATGGGGATCCACAGAACATAGCATGTTATTAATAGAGCTTTTTTCTATTTTACAAAATATTCAGAATTTAAAAATCATCTAATATCATTTTTGCTTTATTTGAAACCCTTCGGGCTTGCCAATCAGGTAAACATTTTTAAGACTGACATCCTTAAGCTAAACATGAAGCTTCTTTCCACCCATCTTAAAAGTATACTTTAAATGCTATTTGTTGGTGCTTCTTATTGAATTACCTCGCTCGGCATCCTGAGCATAAAATGAAATTGTGCGCGTTGTAAAAATGAAATTGAGGAGTGGAAAGCCGCAAGCACCTAAGCTGCCATTTTCCACTACTTCCGCTCTGCGGCTCGACTATTGACTCTAACCGACTGACGCAAGAACTGCCCCCGGGGCGGCTTTTTTGTCCCTCAACCACCGGCGGCTACGTAACAAATTTGCTGAAATAAGAAGCTTTAGACAATTAATTGAATTTATTGCGTATTTGGTGCGTTTATGGACGTTGCGCTGGGGGAGATGGGGAGCCGACTGTGAAACAGCAATGGGAAGCCCCATAAGCAGCGACAGGTAAACAACAACAACCACAGGAAGGAGAGTAAACAGGGCAAAAGTGAAACTATGCGGTGGAAAACCAAGGCACACCTGTAAATAAAAGTGGTGAGTGTGCGAGCGAGTGTGTGTGTGAGTGTGTGTGTGTGTGACGTTAGACGCGTGTCTAGACACGAGAGAAAACACGCCTAAGAGAAAGCTGCAAATATTGCGCTGTGCTTAAAGTAAGACAATTTATGGCCATTCAAGTCTTTCGTTTTTAACTTCTTTGCGAGCTGTTTTCAAGCTGCTTTCAAGCTATTTTCGAGCTGCTTTCAACCACTTTGGTCAGCAAAAATCCGCCCCCGAAATGCGAAAATAATCATAATTTATTTATGAATGCAACTTTAACATTTCATGGGGCGGCTAGTCCACCTCCATCGCAGCCCCCACGTTACCCCTACTGCCAGAAACTCCCCCCTCCCCCCACCCCCTCCTCGTTACACGTGACGCATTACGTGCAATGCGTAGTGTAACGTGCGTTGTGCACACACATCATTATTAATGCATTTGCACACGTAACCCGGTGAGCAAACAGCTTGGGGAAGCTCCGTAAAGCTCCAAAAAACAAAAAAAAAAAAAAGTAAGAAAGTTGCAGCCGGATGTAACCGACTACTCAATACTCGTTCACAGTATAATAACAGTGTAAAACAGACGAAAAAGGTCTTAATTATTATTGTTATTTTGGAAGTAAATAGATTTTATCGAATTGTCACGTCCCCCGGACGGACATTGCACAAACCCAATATACTCTTTTCACCTCGTGAACGAGTGTAAAAAGAAAACGACAAAAATCAACCCTCCTGAGTGTTAGGCAGCTGACTTTGGCTATTCCCCAATGCCACTTGTAGCTGCGGCCCCTTTGAACTCTTGAACTTGAAGTGGGTGATTCGGCCCCAAAGAAATAGGAATGCTTATGATTAACTTGGACGTCTGGTAGATACCCTACAATCAAAAGTAAAGAACTTCCATGGTGCAGCTGGAAAGTGAATTAAAAAGAAAGAAAGAAGCGTTGATCTAGTAGATACCCTGTATACAGGCATACAATTACCTAATACGAGCAGAAATAACATAGGCAAGCTCTAATCAAGGGTGCCTGACAAGTAGATACCCTGTACTCAGGCTTCAAGTCTTCTAAGACTCATAAGAAACTAAGTTATACTGCAAGCAGCTTCCCTGCAACCATATTCAAGGTATAATAATGTTCACACGCGTCTATATTATATATATATATATATAGCTTTTTCAAATCTATTTATCATATTCATCAAGAATATTTTCCCTTTTACAGGGTATAAAACAAGAAGCTTTCTGCCAAATTTTGCTAGCCTTTTGGGACTGCTTACTATTACGTTCCTTTAATTTTATTTATTTGTTTTCTGGTTTTTTTTCTGCCAACTCCCTTGATGAAGTCAAAGTCCAGCTTAGCCGAAGCGAGCCCACATAATGCTCGGGATCAAGTTTTTTTGTTTCTCTTCCTCCTTTTATTATTATTTTTTTTATCTTGTAGTTTGCCCCATACAAATTGAATGCGCATTTTGTTTTAATTTACATAAAGGGTTTACGGAAACGCTCGTAAAATGACATTGGAGCAGCTCTCAAACATGCGCATGAGATTACAGCAAGTCACATTTCAGCTTCTTGACGAAAAAAAAAACAAAAAACTACAAGAAAAAACAAAAATTTGTCAAGTTTGGCCACACAGCAGCAGCAGCCCCGAAGCTGGACCAGCGCTCGTCTAGACGTCGTCTGACGTCCGGGTAATAAAAATTGTACATAAAGGTGTTTCGGGATAGGGGCGGAGGGAGGGGTTATCACGGAGAGACGATGCCATCGTTAGGCGACGCTGCCAGTTTGATTTTATACGCATTTTTATGGCTGCATTAAGCGCGGCCGACCCCGACGTGTCCTGTCAGAGGTCCTGCCTTGGATAGGGGACCTTTTGTTTCGACTCCGGCTGAAGGAATTTGAGGAACACAGCAAACAATTAGAAACTATACGAGAGGGGTTTGAAAGTAACCGTGCTTCGAATAAATAATTATTTAATTGCGATTCTATTTAAAGAATTGTTGAAAAAATAAACATGTGCTCAACATTTTTAAAATTTAAAGTACATAAAATTTACTAGAATTTTATTTTAAAAAACGTTTAATACGCTTATATTTTAATTATTTCTTTTCAATTGCTGCAATGTTAGGGCATTAGCTACTGCCAACTATTCGGCAACAAGTTGGCAGGCTTGTTTTGTAAAACTTAAATAATGAAATAATAAAAATCGAATTGTAATTTAAAAATTTGCGGTGCCTTTAATTTACATTTACATTTAATAAAACAATTATGAATTTAAAAAATATTGAAAAGTCATTACAAAGTATCTCGATTCGAAACAATTAAATTGGTTTTGAACCTTCATACGAAATTGTTACACAAAATTTGTTATCATCGAGTTAGGACGTTACAATATCAGTTATTTGTCATAAAATAAGCATATTTGTAAACCATATTTAGCAACTCTAGTTTTTTTTACACACCTCTCCATATATTACTTTAAAAATTTAATCTATGACTACAATATATTAAATGAGAGCTATATATTTTCTTTATTACTATCGCCCCATTAATCCTCATTACAGGCAAACTTGAAGATCTTGACAGCCGGCATACCAAATTTGATAACTTCAACTGCCATAATTCTTGAGTTGGACATTTTCCCAGAGAGTTATTTGCTTCTACATCAGAGAACACACAACTATGTGCGCTGGACAAGTTTAGAGCATGCAAATGCTTTAAAACTAATAGCCGAGACCAGAAACAAATGATACTTTTATGGCGCATAAAAATAGCCACAACAAATTATTTCCCATGAGGGTGGCGGCAATTTACATCTGTGTATACAAAAAACTGCAGTTTAAGTCTTGCACTTCGTTGGAAGTTGAACTTAAAAGCACACACACACACACAAACACACAATTGTTGTGCTTACATATGAATATGCGACACCCATAATTATCATGTGCATGCAATGGGTGCCCAGGGACTAGGGTAACTGACAAACGACCAACTCGACCATATGTTTTGGGGGAAAAAAGTACAAGAAAGAACAGTTAACTATGAACTGCAGAAGATTAAATACGCTTATAAACAGATGACAGATGTATGATATATTATTTATTTATATAGTTTTATTTTTTTATTTATATATTCGTTCTGTAAAATATATATATTTTTTTTAGAACTCAATTATCGACTGATTATTTGTATAGGTATTTTTAATTCTATACCAAAATATTAAATATATTTAATACATTATAAATATATGATTTTCATTTTAAAAACATACAATTTTTCTCTTTTAACAATAGTTGTTTTGTTTTAAATACTCTAAGAATCCTTTTACGAATTTCGATATATTAATTATAGTAAGAGTGATATTGCAGTCTTAAACACACGTATGCGTATTATTCTCAGAAAGTAACATTGAATAAAATTTTGTTTTGTCTATATTAAATAAACATTTTATTTTTTAAATGAATTATTCTTAAACAATTTTTTGGAACCTATCTATCGTAAAAACAAAGTTAGGAATATAGTCTTTATTTTTGGAACTGCGCTTTTTAAAGCGTTGCATATTTAATCCGATTATTTAAATAGCCCTCCTGTAATACTTTTCCTCGCAACTCCAATGTTGGGGTTGGCGAATTCGAGTTGGAGTTTCATAGAAACAGAGGCCCATTGGGGTGACAATTTAAAAGAATTGATTTTTATTACAGTGTACACGGCCACTAATGACGTTGTTGTTGCGGCTTTTCAAGTGTGTGTATCAGTGTGTGTGTGTAGGGAGCATGGTGCAATTTATCAATATATATATATATGTATATATATATACCATAGGGTACGCTCGCACATGCTGTTAAACAGATATGTGCATTATTGCATGTATTGAGGCAGACAAGGCACGCATATTTCATACACGACTGCCCCCCCCGAAACAACTTGACTCCCCCTTCCCCCTCCCACTTACCCAACCGACTCCCCCTTTTGCACTGACAACTGGGCTTGCGTGCAAACGACCCCGCTGGGCATGGAACTCTGCCGGCTCCAATGGACGCCAGCGACATCGACATATGTTTGCTGTCGCCAATGCAGCGTAAAATTTGCGCCTGCTTTTTTACCCCACTATCCCCCCACAGCCCACACGCCTCACACTGCTTTATTTGTTGTTGGGCCCTGGTTTTGTAGCTAGAACATGTGTTTTTGTCGTTTTTACCATCCCGGCGGCCCCTTCGTGCACTAAAAATTGCAGCTCCTGTTTGGGTTTTGGTTTTCAGTTTGCAGATTTCAGAAATTTTACCATTAAGCAACACTCAACACTGTCATGAATATGTGTTGCAAAATTACAAACAGATGTGAGTTCTAAGAGGCTGCCAATATATGTATGTGGTTGTGGGCAAAAGGAAGCGTTTTTTGTGGGAGAATATTCTGTAGCCAGAACTAAAGTGACCAAATAAATATTTCAGTTTATTGAATAATTTAATGAAATATCCAGTATTCCTTATTTCATACTGACAAAATGCCAGTAACTAATAAAAAACATACTTAGTCGAAATTTATGTTTAATATGTTAAATATTTATTTTGAAGCTGAACGCAAAATCGTGAAAATCGCATAGAAAGGCAATTGTATAGAATGAGAAGAGGTATCGGAAGTGTACGGTATAGAAGAGCAAGAAAAGGCAAAAAACTTAAGCGAGAAAAAACTGGGAGAAGTAGAGAAAAAGGTAAAAACAAGAGAGATGGGAAAAAAGGCTGCAAATAATTATTAACCATAATATCACTCGAATTTAATAACTTTAAAAAATTTGAATATGCTCTGAAATCTAAACCTGCATTATTATTGCCACTTTTTAATCTTAAAATTTTATTGATAACACAAATTGTTAGGTTTTTTTACTTTTAAACACTTTTGAATAAAGACATATTAAAAATGCTACAATATTGGCCTGATAAAACTAATAACTAAATAAATTGAATTCATTTAAAAATTCAAAAAGGTAAATTTTATTAAAATATAAATGTGCACCGGCTTGTCCAGACAAACCACGAGCTTTTTTCCATAATTTCTATAAGAAAATCAATTACATGTGTTTCCAATTATCAACAACCTTTCATCCACAACTCAATTATGTTGTGCAGTGCACAGCATGTCAACAAATGAAATGCATTAATAACTTTAGCTCGGCATGGAACGTGTCTTTTTGCTGTCCCAACGGACCAACAGTTTTTGCCAAACAATCGAATGCAATTTTCATTTTTGTATAAATAATACCAAGCTAAATTGCATTTGAGCGAAAGCTTTTAAATATTTAATACGCTAGACAGATGACAATCAATTTTAATAAACTTTTAACATTTAACATTGTTTAACAATTTTCAAGTGCAACTCGCATAAATCACCACAGCTATTGAAATTTTTGACCCCATTAACAGTGACAACACAGCGAAGGGTGCGCTCCCCAACACAACACAACAGCTCAGCCCCAACCCACCCCTTGTTCATTAAACTGACAGCAGCAGCCCAAACATTTTTCGAAAACACATTTTTACTCACTTCAAACGCGGAGTTTTCCCAGTTCTACGGAGCCTGCGGCACTTTATTTTTGCTGCTGTTTTCAATACCCTTTCGAGAGCAGCGAAATTGCTAACTTTGGCATTGGCTTTGTCACCCATCTAGTTATATATAAAATATAATATTAAACTAAAATTGTATTCAAATTGTATTTAACCTTTAGATTATATGTCTATTTATGGTAAAATATTCTTATAAATATTTTTTAAATATTTTATAATAAATTTATTATACATAATTTTAAGTATTTTTAAAATTCCAAATATATTAAATTTTAAAAAATTATGTCAAGAATATAATATCAATAATTAGTTGTTTATTTCAATTTGCCTTTCAACATTTAAGTTTTTTGTTGATATATTATAATTTGAGTTTAAATATTTTTAATAAATATTTAAAAGAACTGCTATTATTATAAAATACATATTCTATGTTTTACTTCTTCTTCAGTCTTGTTTGTCTTGAAAGTTATAAGCCATAATCGCTTAAAACATTTTAATGACCGATTTTGTGCCTTTTACTTTTTTTCAAATTCCAAAATAAGATGCTTTATTGCATAGAATATTACTTTCATTTATTTTTCTTGATATATTTTATAAGGATTAAAATTTTTGTTCGTGATGTCTTACATACATATAT
The DNA here is from genome assembly GCA_035043565.1 of Drosophila robusta. Lineage (NCBI taxonomy): Eukaryota > Metazoa > Arthropoda > Insecta > Diptera > Drosophilidae > Drosophila > Drosophila robusta. The sequence goes on from JAWNMW010000378.1 coordinate 650,555, forward strand.
TACTTGAGGTTTTATAAATATTTTTTGTAAATATATTTTGTAAATTCATATATAAATTTGTCTTGCTAACAGAAAGAGTATTAAGACGTTGTCAACATTAGCACACTTTTTCAAGCATCTCGTCTCTCTGGTTTCTGTTGTAGGAACGCTCATTTGCATCACTTAAACAACAATTACATGGCCTCGAGGGCCTGAGACGTGGGCAGACACTGGAACTCAGTGAAACAATAAACGGGGCAGATTAAAGAGACAGACGACTGAGCGCCGTAGAGTTATATCAAATCCAGACGCGCCCATATAAATAAATAATACAATTTGAGAGAAACAAAAAAAAACCCAATTGCATCAGCATCAGCAACGAGCAAAAATCAAAAATGCGACTCGAGGCAGTTTTTCTTTATAGGGATATAAAAAAAACTCCAACTACTTGGACTTTGCCGGCAAATATGATTGGTGGGGCCAGGAAAGTTAAAGCAGACTTGGAGCAGACGAATCCGACGGGCCCGGCGGCAGCAGGGCCATCATTTCGCGCATTGTTGCCACATTTCACAGTTGCGGCAGCAACTGCCGCTCAACTTCCGGTTCAATAAACTTTCGCAAAAATGTATTCTCGTACATAGTTTGCTGCCCCCCCCCCCCCCACACTCCTTTAGCCCCCTAGAGACAGGGGACTCTGCCCCTTTTCTATATACACATACAATAATGATAACGATTTTTCCTTCACTGCAGTCGCTTCATGCAGTTGTGTGTGTGCATGTGTGTGTGTGTAAAGTACAGTTGGCAACAACAACAACAGCAAATAATGTTTATTAACTGGTTTTTAGCTAGCGTCTGTGTGCGTTTTAGCCGACTTGTGTGGCTCGAAGAAGGAGAGGAATGCGGGGCATGTGCAACCGCGCACTTGCTGCGTATTTGTGTCGTGCGGCAACTGCAGCAATTGCTGCAACTTTATGTGGCACTCAAATGGATTTTCTAATCCCCAACGTTGCGTTGCCACAAACTGCGACAGCGTGCAAAATGCCTGTTGATTGCAACCACAAAGTGTGGCATGCCGCAAGGCGCAAGAAATTATGTCCAACAATAACTGAAGAGTTCAAATATAAAAAAAACTAGTTAGCTAATATCGATTATAAAGGGAATAAACTTCCTAGATACAAAATAATTTGGAAAAAAAAATTTACTAAGGTGTCCTTTTATTGAAGTGCGTCTTACTCTGTATTTATTATACACCATATTATTTTTTATAGGGTAGAAGTAGGAAAGACCCACACAGCTGAGAAATATTATTACTAAAACTCAAAACGTGCAAACTGTACCATGATTTTTAGTTAATATAATAAATAAATGAAATTTTCATTCAGCTCTAAAATATCGATAGATACCCTGTCACCGAATATAAAATATTCTTACATTAGTATTCATATTAAAAAGTAATAAAAATAATAACCATGTGCCTAACCAAAATTCAAAATTTCCTAATCACGCCTAAATAAAGATACAACATAGTAGCGCATTCTGATTTTGGAGCACTAAGATACTTTCAGCCTATTTATCTTAAAGTTCTTTTAGTTATATTATCTGCTCAGTTTCGCTTCTTTATTTCCTATTACCGATTCAAAAGTAAATCAATTGCAAAATTTATGCATATTCCCAGAGCTCTCTTCCTGTCTCTCTTAAGAACATAATCAAAATGCTAATAATTAAAAATTTCTTACTTAGCTTGGTTAAATAAATTGCAATTGTTGGCCAATTTGCAACGTAAACAACTGACCTTAAGAGCTCTACAATGGGCCAATTAGTCAAGGGGCTGGCCAAACTTTATGATCCACAAAATGAAGTGCACAGTTTGCACATTTTGGTAGCCACAAGACACTTCATTTATTAAATGATTTCAGTCATAAAAGCAATCCAGTTGGACCGAATACAATCAAGTGGGACGAGCGCACACACACACACACAGTATGAAGGGATAGAAGGATATCTCGTACGGTTCGGTCAGGCTGTCAAAAGGGATAAGCTGACAGCAAATGCAGCCATCAAGCGAATTAATCAAATTTTGTGCCAAAGCTGGAAGACTAAAAAGCATCCCCAGCCCCAGTTTGATTGTCAATTAAAAGCGTTCGGAATGCCAGAAGGCAGCTTCTGAGTGGGTCGATCTGTTGCTGCTTCAAGTGGCGGCAGGCAGCTGACAGATAGCGTTCTATATTGTATGCGGTGGGGCGGGGTGGGGTGGGGTGGGACAGGCCTTGGGTTGGGTCAACACACAAGGGCGCTTCGTTCTAGAAATTGATAGCGCGACCAGAGAGAACCAATTGTTGAATTCGCCCCTCGAAAGGGTTGAGTTGAATTGCTGGCAATTTGTTTCTTTCTTTTAGTCGTTAGAGATTTGAGTTTGGGTGATTTCCTTTTGTGTAAGATGATATTTTACTTAATGTCGACCATTCCTGTGCGGCGCCTAATTGCCGTTTAATTAAATAATTTGTTGCTTCCAAATAAAATTTATTCAAAACTGGCTAGTGTTTGAGCTCAACAAAGTAAAAAATTTAACATTTATTTATTTGGATTTTCCAGCTTTTCAACACTTATTCAAGCAGGTTTAGTTCATTAAAATCAATAAGTCAAATTTATACAAAAAAAAAACTCGCAATTCTAAATTTAGTTTTTTTTTTGACTATTTTCGAAAATAAGGAAAAAATATATATTTTTTCAATCAGAATTAGTAATAAAGCTATGGTGTTTAAAATGTGGGAGACATGTCAACATTTTTGTCAATTGGTCTTTAAAACTACGGGAGATATATATATTTATCGATTTACAACGCCCTCAGCCTCGTAGCCAACACATCTTAACACTTTATCTGACTCGTATAGATTCGTATATATTTAATATTTCAATTCTCTTGCTTCTATAGTGGCGAAAAAACTGCGTTCATACGGATATGTATTGTTAAAAATGTTATGTAATGTTAAAAAGTTATAAATAAAAGAGAGTGAAAATTGACAAAAGAAATCACTATATTTTACAGCTTTTCGTAGCGCCCCAATTTGCTGTTTTATGTTGCGTTATTACGTTTTGTTCAACAACTGTTAATAATGAGGCAGACGCATTTAAAACCGTTATTTTCACATTTAGTAAGGATACACTCAGAAAACTATAATAAAGTATAAAATGATTTAAACAATTTTGGGGTGAGCATATTTAAATGTTAACAAGTTACACTAAACAAAATAAGTGTTATTTAAAAAATTGGTTGAATTGTAATGGTGTTATTCATTCCATTTTATTCTATTTGGTTTAAACTGATAAATCATTTTTTTATGATCATGTTAAATAGCTATGTAGCCATTGACAGAAAAACATTAACAGAGACTTGCATAAATATATAACATACTAAATCTATTTACGTATACTTAATTTACTACCACAATTTTTTGGTCAGTGCATTTAATTTCCACGCGCCTCATTAGTCGCAGCTTTTCGGCCACAAAAGTCCGTATTGACCGGCACCTGGGTAATGTCAAGCGAATGTTGGACGTGATTGTCGAATACGGCCCACAAAACCAAACCGAAAACGGCAATAAAAAAATGTTCATGATAAAAAGCTCGAATAAAAGATGCCCTGCAACCAGGTCAAGATATCTTCACATTATTATTTTAATCTGCGAAATTTATAGATTTTCAGTAGAAACTAATGGGAGCAAACTGTTAATAAAACATGACCTATAAACGTACAGAAGAAACTGTAACTATAGGTAACAAATTTCCTAAAAACATAGTTATTAGCAGCCAAATATTTAATTTAGGAATTTAGTTTTTTACTACACTTACACTAGTTTTGTAAAAGTAATCAAGGCACAGGTTCTTAATTAATTTGTGTTAAATTTTAACACTTTTGTTACTTTTATATTTACCTAACAATATTTTTTATTTCATTCACAATTGAAAATATTGAATTATATAAATTCGTTTTTTAATCATTACCTCTCTTTGTTGAGTAGCCTACAGGGTATACTAAAGCGATTTACAAATTCGCACAATTCAACCTGACACGCACTGCGCCAAAAATTATGCAACACAAATACAACAAACGATTTGCTTTCAATGTACAACGCACCATTTGTCCCAGGAGAAGGATGATGATGATGATGATGATGACAATGATGATGATGATAATAACAATAATAATGATGATGATTGTGGAAGGTGAATGGTGGCCAGGTTGAAATATTCACCGCACATTCTGCGGTGACATTTGCGCGTTATGGTTTTGTAATTACCTGTAGCCTTACTTCTAGAGGGGGCTGTGCGAGCTGATGGAAGTTTGAACCCTGGACTTTACGACATTTGCGAACAATTTATGACCGTTTGATTGCTGTTGACCAAACGCGTTGGCGTCGTGTTTATGGTTGGGACATTTAAGTGTAATATTTTTTTACTCTCTTTTAAATGTCATTAATTGGCCATTAGGCAAAGGGGCGCACTTTAGAAGGGAGATAAACTGGGTCAAGGTTGTTTTATATAGCAAGAATTAAACTTACGAAGAAGACCAAAGGGAAATCAAGTAAATATGACAAGTTTTTTGTCAGGCTTAGCTGCTTAGCCATGGGACATTATAAATAGTCCCATATCCTTTAAGTATATTCAACTAATCTACTTGTCATTATCACATACACACACACACACACTCGTTTGGCAAGCCATAGCAATTTACACATTTGACCCAAATAGATTTGGGCCTGGTATTTTGGCTCACAAAGGAAAAAGTCACAAAGTGGGAAAATCGCATTTTGCTGAATCTCGACACGTAGCGTTTATCTTGTATTAATAATGAACATCATTATAATTTCGCACATAATGCCACAACATCCACAACAGCAACGTTTTCATTGGTTTGCTGAAGTTGAAATACCCTTGCTGTGAAGCTCTATTGGTACTATAGCATACAACGATCCGATATTGAAAAGAACTTGACGTAATAATAGTTGCATAATGAAAAGGAGCTTGTTCCAGATTTCTTGAAAAATACTTAATACTTAATACGAATACTTTCTATGATAGATATATATTATATATTTGCTCGCTATAAATAATTTTATATTTTATTTTATTATTAAATATTAATTAGTTTTTAAGTTTTTCATATAAGACCTAACATACGATATGATATGAGCAAATATATTATATAAAATATAAATATTTTGGACACAAAACATATTTTATAGAATATCTTAACTTTCGACTGATTGTGACTGATATGCGATATATGTTAACTATATGATAACGTATGGCTGCTCACGACATATATATACAGCAGAAAGGAAAAAAACAACTTTTTTTATTTTAACAGGTGATATTTTTTAAATTTAGTCATAAATAATTTTTTTAATTTTAATACGGTAATTGATCATTATCAATTCTTATTTATATATTTGTGGAGTTCGTTTTATATATTCATTGTATTTTTCTAGAAGACCTTTAAAATGTTACTTATTTTGTCACAAATACCCTCAACTTAGGGTAGCTACGGATGTTAGCTGCTTAGATATATAATAAGATACACGCATATAAATACGCATATACCTAAAGATATATGTGTGTATATACATGCATACAACAAGGCACATACATATAAAACACTTGGGAGTTTGGCTTTAATGGAACTTTTTACGCACACATATGCTGTGTGGGGGTGGCGTGGGGAAGAGAGGGCGCGGGAGAAACAGGCGCTTGTTCCTGTAGGCAGCGCATAATAAGCAAGAAATCTGTTGATTGTCTGCCTTGCCCGCCTCTTCCCGGGGACTGTAATCAAAGTTTCGCCCTGGCCCCGGCATCAAAGTGACAGGCAACAACCAGTTGCTGCTGCTGTTGCTGCCACATAGCAGTTGGGGCAACAAACTTTGAGCAAGTAAGCGCGCTTGAGTCGAGAGTGGCCCAGACCAGGAGATACCCTGTACATAAAAAAAGAGGTTTCTTTTATATGCAAATATACATGCACATTAAAGCACACTTTAGACAGCGGGCGTACTTTTTTGTACCTCGTAAACTATGGGAAATTGAAATTTGAATAACTGCTATGTGTATATTCTATTCGATTTGAAATACTTAGGGTTTAAAGAAGATATTAGATCCGAGTAAATACTACAAATGTTTTGATGTAACACAATGAAAGCAACAAAAAAAAAAAAGATAACTAATACTAAAGTAAAAGAATGCTCAAGTATGTAATATAAATTCAATATATTAAATACGAGATATTAAAAAAAGCTAATATCGATGTTTATCGAATTTGACGAAATGCCATGAGTTTAAAAAAAGATTAACCTATTCTGCATTTAAAATACAAACATGTTGCAGCTTAAAACTGTTTGAATGCACTTTTAAAATGAATAACAATACAAATATATAAACATTTTCAAGTCTCTCTAAAATTAATTTAGTTTTATGAATATGCTTGTTGCATATGATTATATATTTTTTATTATATTTTACATTGTATAAAATTAAATATATATATTCATTATAATTTCACAAAACAATTAAACCCATTTTTAATAAATTTTCAATGAGTACAGGGTTTAAAAATAAACCCCTCCCCACAATCCGTTGCCCGACTCGACACTAGAAAACAACAACAAATGAACACTTGTGTAGACATGTTGTAGTTGTTTTTACCGAGTTCAGACTCAGACCTAACCTCAAAAAGTCACTTGCTGCTGCGAAGACATAATTAGAAATTGCAAAACTACTGCCAAGACGAACTTCCTTTGCTCACCCAGTGCAATCCCCACTGTAGTTCCCTCCACACAGCCCCCGTCGTCCCCTGTTCCACTCGCCGAGATGCGTTAGGCATTGCAAATGAGTTCTTCGTGCATCCTTTGCAGCCATCTCTCTCTAACAGCATGCCATCTCACTTGGCTGCGACATGTTTGAGACGACACTGAGACGTTGACATTTTCTGCGTTGACTCTGCTTCTCTCCCTCTCTCGCACACGCTTTTCGCCCGCTCTCTCGCCTTCTTTCTATTTGGCCTGACATGACCGGAATAGATAATTATTTATACAACTACGGGTATATATGTTGGTGCACATACATATACTTTATATAAGTATGTACTCGCCTAGATCTTGTGCGTAGTTGTGCCATGCTCCTTGTTCCTTTTATACCCTGCAGCTGAGACCGGTAAAAGGGCATGCGAGACTACAAGGATTTCATTTTCAGGCTTTGATTTATGAAAAATAAAAAAATATATATCATTTACCTTTCAGAGGGCATTAAGTTTTTCAAAATGCGCATTTCACCCAATATAATACAATTATATATAAGTATAATATTATTATAGATATTAAGTCTAATATTTTATATTGATCATTTAAAGGTTTCTTCTTCCCCATTTTCCTTTCTAACCTACATTCATTTAAATTTAGCTAATACCAACTTTATTAAGAGTACTTAAATTAAATGTTACAGTTAAAAAGCAATCGCCAAAACTCTGGAAAATTATAGTATCATGACGATTAGCTTTAATAAAACACTGTACTTTAAAAGTGTAATAAAGCAATACGATAAAAAAATTTTAAATAGTTTTATCCTAAGTTTTTGTTCTCTTTTGAGAAAATATTGGAGTTTTAAATCATGTTAAGTTTTTCTTCGACTTCATAAAATATTTCATACTATAATAAACGAAAATATGTCTGTTGGTAATGTATTTTTTAAAGTATTTTTGAGTTGAGCAGTTAAACTAAAGTTATACCTATACAACTTGAATTATTATATACAACACATTAATTCAAAAAAGATAATTAAAGAGAATTATAAAGTAAATCAGTCAAAAAAAAAAATGTTTCGCTTTTCGTTACCCTCATATTCTAGTTATGAATTTTCCTATTGATGCTACAGAGTATACAGGCTGAAAAAATAACGTTTTTTTGTGTTTTCTATTTTACTCATATATTAATTTATCATACCTCTTTTTTTATTTTGTATAGGGTATCAATGTAGTCTAGCAACCACTTGTGCAACATTTCTACATATTTGTTACATTTGTTGGAGTTGTCGCCGCTGTGTTGTGCTTACAAGTGCAACCCCAAAAAGTAATTCAATTTATGTTTGTTCTTGTTGTCGTCGGTGTATACAATACGGTATACAAAATGTACAGCGAATAGTTGGCTACTCGAGAATAATAATGGGTACACCTCACTCTCTCAGCGCCCCCCCCCCCTCCACCCTATACTTCATTTACGTACACATAGATCCCCTAATGCGATTTGCATGCTTCACAGCTTTAAACTAGATTTTAATAGTTTGCGCCTTCTGCACTTCTTGCGTTCTTAAAAGTGGGCGGATCCAGGGTGGGAACGTGGGGGCTTACATATAAAACTCGTAGCATCCATTTTATGAACTGCGAAATTTCCTGATACCTATCGCTAGTTTGGCATGTTACCCATGGCCATGTCGTAAACAGCAGCGTTTTATGAGTTCGCGCGAACTGAAAGCACTTCATCCGAAGCGTAAAGAGAAAATGCGCTTATAATTCACAATTGGTTTAAGCGCTAGCACCGATTAAAGCTTAGCGTTTTTATAATTGTTCAGTTAAAACTGATGTATGAAATACGAGATGTGGACTAATGATGAAATTGCAATCAGGGTGGGTTAATAATTGTTAAGCTTAAAAGGATAATGAGAGATCCTTTAGAATATATATTCGTATCTACATATGTAAAGTATATAAAACTACTTTTTTCAATAAAGCAGTCTTTCAATCTAAGCAAGTAGAATAAAAATAAATAAAGCGTTACAGGCCAAGCAACAATCCAAAGAAAATTGTGTATTTGGCACTCTTCAAGACTCCTTTCCAAAACTTTAGTTGTAATTGGACGATTAAAAAGTATAAGAAGTTATTTACAAGTCACTAACTTCTACAATAAGCGACTAAACTCGATTTTAACTTAAATTTGGGTTAACTTTTTTTAATTAAATTTTTTTCGAAAAGTTAAATAAATTTAAAAAGAAATTTAAATATTCTAAACTAAAGCGTTTAAAACCAATCTATCGGAAAATCATTTCTAATTTTTTAAAAAACATTTTTACTCGAAATTTATGTATACTTATATGAAAATTGTATAATCACTAAACCTTCTATACTATTATATACCAATGAGCCCCGACTAATTAGATGACGTCTTAATCGTTAATCTGCAAAAATGGATCGGCAAAAAAAGCTTACAGTAATGTTTCAGTACTGAGTGTTAAATGTTTGAAATGCTCTCTATATTCTCGAGAGTAAGCCCGAACATGCCTTTTGCCATTAAACTTGAGTGTGACTGCAGTTCATAAATTTTTTATATTTAAACTCAAGTCTTTTTCTATGCTTTTTCACACAACCAATCCCAACCCCTTTCCACAGCAAAGCAGAAAATGTCATGCTGTGCTCAAAATTGGGCTCACAAGAAAACTGGCTCAAAAGTCTTCGCGACTGTTTGGCCTATTTGGCAGACTTCTTTATGAAGATAAAAATGTTGCGACAATTTGCGCGCTACGTCCAACTTTTTATCATGCATAACGAAACGACTTTTTAATCATTGCCCAATTTCAAAAACTCGCCAAATTGAAAAGTCAAATATTAAATACATAAATAGAAGCGAGCCAACATTTTGTAGGTGTTGCTGGCAAATCCTCATTTTGCCTTTATCCCTTCCCCCTCCGTTATCCGCTTACTCTCAAGGGTTTGTGTGCGTCCCAGAGTAATTTACACGTGATTATCGCGGGTTGTCCCAAAATGGGGCAACTTTGTCAACAGGATCCTTGAGCAGGCGTTTGGCATAGCGGCAATCATTATTCCGCCCAAATGTCGGGTCTGAAGCCTGTAGTCTGTTGTCTGTGTACGCATACAGATACAATATATTACCATATGGGTGGCAGACAATAATAAATTCAAGCGTTGTACGTGCGGCACGTAAAAAGCGTTGCCTACTTACGGGCGCCCATGCATATTTTAAAAAGGAGTCTGCTCCAGGAATCCGCTCTAGAGTGGAATTCACCAAAAACAAACTGTGACTTGTAAATAAAAAACTGTGACTAGAATGACTGGCAAGTACCTAGAAATTTATTTACCATGAATAGTTATTTCGAGTTCTTTATAACTATAATATTAACTAAATTATATTTTATATTTAATATATTTACATTTATATTTTATATTTGCCTGCGCTAAATGTATTAAATAATATAACATGTATTAAGTTTACATTAATTCCTCCGCATTGTGGTGGTAAGCAATTTTTTTACTAATACTTTTTTTGCCTGCGCAAAATTTGTTGTTGTACATTTTTACTATTTTGTTTATATTTCAATATGTTTACTTTAATTTTTCATTTAATTTTCACCTTTGTCTATTATTTAATTCAATCACGGCAAATTACTTCTTTTCCAAATATTCATTATTCATTTTTCACGTATATTCTACTTTTGTGGGTGAACAACTTGAATGCTGATTTCACAAAAAATAAACTTGCATTCAAATAGAATTATATTTTAATTTTTCACTTAGATGAGCGGATTTGCCCGGAATCGCTGTAAAGGGTGTTAGTGAATTTTTACAGAGATATACAAAAACTACTGTTGAAGCAAGTTTTTTTGGTCTTTGGTCTTTTTCAAAGCAAATGCATTTATATACAAAATAGTTTTAAAAATGTTGAGCACATGTACTCCACGCAGGCGGAAAATAAGTTGAAACAGAAAATTTAAAGTTAAAGAGAGGTAAGTTGACTAATACGAAGTAGTAGTATTAAAAAAAAATTATTTACACCTCAGCGAATATATACAGATATAGAATTATTTTTAACAGTGATTTGCTAAATGAAAACACATTTCCAAATCACCTCTAGATCCATTTTCCGTGCTTATAAATGTATTGCCACATCTCAATTTAGTCTTGCGCCGTCTCGTTCTCATTTTGACCTATTTCAGGTGAATGATTTAGCGCCGTCGTCGACGGTTGCCAAATCAATTCAAATCAAATTCAAGGAGAGTTCAAAAAGTTGCAATGCAATTGCTCAATGAATCTGAGAGAGTGCGTCTCTATATTTCTGTCTGGCCAAAATGAACTGCAACAACTTTCTACCCGATGAACACACACACACACACACAAACGACAATAAATTGCAAAACAAATTTATTTTGTTACACGCATTTGAAACTTGAACCTGGCAAAAGTTACTCCCAAAGCAATCAATTTTTACGGCAGTTTAGTTTCAGCCGAACTTGACAATCAATAGAAATAGTTTAATCAAGTGCGGTTGCTAGACGGTGGATGGATGGGTGGTTCAATAGCTGGGAGAATGGTTGGTTGGCTGTTAAGAGTATTTTGACCCGGTAGCGGAACTGTCGGCGAGATTTACATGCCATTATCAAAAAAAAAAAAACTGGCAGCTAACGAGCATGTTGAGTGCATTAACTGGGTGCAACAGCCGTCTGGCAACAGGCAACAATAAATGCCAAACAATTTGCCAAGTCAAGATTTGCAAAAGGCAGCGCATAGAAAAGCCGAGTGGCCAAAAGGGCTGTCTGATGTAGGAGGAGGGGGAAGACAGGCAGTGACGGCGACTGAAAGACTATATAATTTTTGTAGGCGGCTTTAAGAAAAACCTGTTGTATAAGGCACAATTTTGTGGATGCATAAGTAAAAGTATCTTAGTTGCAAGACTAAACTTTATGAATGTATGTAGCATTATGTATCGAATTTATGGGAAACAGAGATGGAAGTGGTTAAAGTATCTCTAGTCTACACATATACATCTAGGTATCTTATAGATACCCAGTTGCAATTTATAAATAAAAGGTCTTGAATTTATGCATTATATTACTACAAGTAATGGTTTCTCTTAGATGCAAATAAAGCAAGTGGCACAAATTTGTAATATATTCATAGCTTCTATTATGGTTATATGAATGATATAAAATCTAATAGCATAAAGAAAACTTTAAAGTAAGCTTAGGAAAATTTATGAAATATTATAGATACAAGTATATTTTATATAATACGTTTTAGTAAGCAAATGTTAATGGTAACTATCTTGTAGATACTCTGGCCACTTAGATATTCCATATGGGAATAAAAATACTGTCCAAAACAAAAGTATATTTAAATCTATATGAATATCACGCAACAATTATAAATTGTCAAATATCTCATATTATGGCTAGAAGTTCACGAATTCTCTCTAAATGTATCCTACAGATACGAATAAATACAATTGAAATAAGTTTAAAAATTTAAAAATTAATTTTTTATTTCCATAGATAAAACTGAGCTTAACATCTATTTTCACTATATATTTTAGAATCAAATTAAAGACAAGTGCAGACATATTTAACATTACTTAGATATATCTGGCTAACTAGTCGACAAGTATCTTATGGATACCAACACAGCTAAATGTTGCTAAGCTCGACAAAAACTATTTTTAGTCAATCTTCGCCGGTAACGACAACGCCACTGGCATCAAATTTGCCGCAAATCTGTGCACATAGTATTTTCATACAATATCTTAATGCAGGCTTTTGTGTGCGAGGAAGGAGCGCTGGGTGTAGAGTCGGCGGCAACAAAGATAATACTACGGGCACAGCCCAAGCGACAGGCAGCAGCAGCGTCCTAAACACTTTACGTCATTTCCAATAAAATTGTCACAACAACGCTGCCAAGAGGGAGGCAGGTAAAGAGGTATGAAGTGGGAGGGGCGGGGATGTTGCAACTTTATGCTTTCGAGTTGCAGTTTGTAGTCTAGTGTAGCTGCTGGATGCGCCATTCAACGTATTTAGGCTACAATAGCGCGTAATCTATGCCACTCGACTTGCAACAAGCGGCAGTGGCAGCAACGACTGCGGCGCCATCGTTTTGCTTAGCATTTTGCATTTTGCATCCAGCAGATACTTTTACCGGTCGCACAACAATGCCAGCTTAACGCCAAAAAGTGCACAGCGCATGAATTTCATTTTATTTGCCTTGCATTTTTATGATTGCTATGCAAATGCTGCACAGCCCTCGGCAAACTAAGGCAAGAGAGAGCAGTCGTAGCTATGGATAGACGAAGATTAAATACACTTGCAGACACATAAATATCTGCAGTGGCGAAGGCAGCACAGTTTTTGAAGGAGATGGTTTCAAAATAAATATATTTTTAATTTAAAGATATTGCCATATTGCTGATTTGTTTTTACAAACCTACAAATATATACATATATGGATAAAGGGAATGTTAACCCTCAAACCCCCCTGCATACGCCACTGCATATATGTGTCAAATATTTAGCAACTTCAGTTTTAGCAGCTTGCCGCCAAAGAAGACTATACAATAGTACAATGTTGAAAAATTGTTGCTAGTTTATTTTAGTGAAAATTACAATAAACAAAAAAGATTTTAATACAAATACTCTGCTATCGCTTTAAAGTTTCTATGGAAGTTTTATAACATACATACTCATTAGCCTGATTCTGGGTTGCGCTGATGTGAATAAAGTATAAAATTTCACGTAATTTCTTACTTTGGACAAGATATTGTGGAAAAATAATTAGTTTTTATACAAAAACGTAATTTTTGAGCAAAATTATAATTTAGAAAAATAAGCTTTTAGCAAAAACTTTGTTTGAACGCCAATATTGTCTAGGCTGTTAATTATTGATTAAAAAAACAATATTTATGGGGTCAAAATTTCAATGCGTTACGAACTTCACAACAAAAGCAAAATACCCTCAAGTCAGTAACACTAACTCCCATCTGTAACGCAACGAGGCGTGGCATCTTTTGTTGCGCCCGCACTATAAAAGAGCAGAGTAAAAAAGCCAAAAACAAATTCGAATTGCGAACTTGTTGGGCAGGGCGTGTTTAGCCATAGAAGACACAAACAATTGTTGTTCAGCTGGCAGTAAGAAACCAACAACGAAAACAAAACAAAACTAAGAATTTAACCTAAAAAGAAATCAAAAGAAAATGCATAGACACTCTCGGGAAGTGTGGGAAAATTTAAAAAACTTAAAACTTACCTTCGGCATCAACGGTAATGTTCACCATTTTTGTAGATTCGTTAGGGATTGGTAAAAAATTAAGATTAAAGTTGTTACTGAAAATAAGAATTGAAAACTAACAATAACATTTTAAGCCTATAAAATATAAAAGTATAAAGGCTAATATAAAAAATTTATAGGCGGCACAAACAAAAGAAAATATAGTTAATCTGTGTGCAAAAAATTTGTTGGCCCTAACTTTCGTAAAATCCACGACCTATTTTAAAAGAAAAACCCACATATAATCAAGTGTTTAAAATAAAAAATATATTTATTTAATTTTGAAAATAAATAAAAAGCTTCAAGAACTTTGAAGTTAGGCTAAGGGATAATAAAATGATTAGAGAAAAACTAACAGAAATATGTAGCCCGATATTTGACAAACAGCCCTCGTTAGTAAATATACACTCATTGTCAAAATAATATGTACATCACCATTAACTTGTTTTATATTTGTTTTAGAACCTTTATTATTGTTTTTCAACCATTTGTAAATTTACATCGAAAATTAATGTTTTATTTTTACTGCGATTTTTGTTATATGAACACAAAGAAAATGAAAAAGATTTTGCAATTATATTTGAAGTAAAATTAAAAATATTTAAAGAGGAAGAAAATTTCTAATGATGTGATGTATTTATTATTTTGACCATGAATGTACATATGCATATTACTTTTATCTCAACCTACAAAATCTTCAAATATCAAATATTGCTGCAAGTGAATCAACAAAAAGGCTTAACAGAAAGATAATTATTAAATAAACACCTGTCGTTAGATAGATCACGTTAGCTATCTGCTCTGTTGCCACAACAAATATACAACAAGAGATGTAGAATAAATATAAAAATTAAATATTGCCTTAAATAAATCTCCAAGTAACTGATTTGAAAGAATGAAACAAAAATCTTTATAAGAAAGTCAATAAACAGCCCTCTTTACCTAATATGCGTCATATGTCTGGTACAAAACTCATACATAACAAAAGAAATCTAAATTATATAATTATTAGGCAAACATTATATTAAATTTCAGATATTTATTGAACACCTCTCGTTTTGTTAGACAGTTTTATTGGCACGTTTGTAGTTCGCTGCTCCGTTACAAAGCTGCCCACAGCCGCAGGCGAAACGCATAAAACACTTGCGAAAGACGCCCTTGCAGAACGCAGGAACAGCAAACAAAGAGCAATGCCAATAAGCAGAATGACGGGCCGTAACAGCAGCAGAAGCAAGAACAGCAAAAACAACAGCTATAACAAGAAGTCGCTCATTACAGCAAAATAACAAGAACTGCAATGCTGGAATACTGGAAATTGGAAGCAACAAAGCGTGGGCAAAAGGAAAAGGAAAAGCAGCGCCTGATGTCAGGGCAACAACAACAGCAAAAGCAACAACAGCGAAATCAAAGAGCAGCAAAGTTATTGGCGTCGGCGTTTTGCAGCTGTTACTGTTACTGTTGTTGCCATTGCATTTGCGCAGTAGCATCAGCAGCAAAAGCAACGACAAAAAAAGGGACTGCAGTGAACCGGATAAAACTCTTTCCAGTTTCCAGCTGCGGCTCCTTGTGTACTTACCAGTTTTAAAAACACTTAATATCCACAAAGTATCCAACGTACGTTGATAAAAAACACACACAATTTTATTTATTAATAACTTTACACAAAAACTTTATTTCTTAGTTGTCTTCGAAGTTTATTTTCAAACGGCGCTCAGCGCATTGAAACGATCGTGTCTGCGTAAGTTTAATGACTGAGCGGCTGAGGCGCCGACCAGGCTGCTTTGTAGTCGATCGCAGGAGAGACGGCACAGTGGGCTATGCAGACAAAATATATGATTGAGTAGAATAATTCACTCAAATGCGCTGACGTTACAACGCAACTACTCAACAATAAAATCGACGTGCTTTCGATTTGTTAACCATTTAACAATTGGACATTAGAATATTTTAACCATTCAGTAAGCTGCGTGCACTGGCCCACTGTGCGCCATTGACAGCTGCGCTCTTTTGTTTGCCAAAGGGAAGCTGCTCCAGGCGCCTTTGCTTTGTGTGGCCACAAGCGCAAGTGAGATGACAATACTATTACAGTTGTGTTGTTCGGCGCAAACGGTTAAAAATTCAAAAGACAAATTCAAAATAAAACGGTTGTTAGGCAAACCGGTTGACGGTGCTTTGAGAGTGAAACGAATGCCAAGGGTAAAGAGAGTTGACGCGATGAGCATATATTTTTTTGGCAGGTCATACAAATATCCCATAGCTCAATTGGGGCATTTGTTTGCATTGTTCTTGTTGTTGTTATGAAATCATTCGCTGGGATTTATTACGAAATTGCGCGAAGAACACAAAAGGTATATGTTGTGTGTGTGTTTGTAGGCGTGAGTGGTGCTTGAGTCAGCAAAAGAAAGATTCTGTTGAGTGGCCGTTTTTGTTTTTTTCCTTTAGCTTATCTGCTGCAATGACAACCTAAAGGCTGTAAATCAAGAAATAGCAAAGTGCGTGCAGTTTACTAGAGATAGCGTTTACTTCTATGGGCGACAGCTGTAAACATATACATTATTAACAGTGCAAGTGCATTGAACTTTGACTTAATAAGCTGAGACCCACGCTGAAACAAAAAAATACAAATTAAACAAAGTGCCAGCGAAATTTTCCACCTACACGCTCAATTAGTTTACCTTTCTTCTCATTAGACCAAGAGGTGAATAGAGTTGAGATTTACCACACACACATCTACACATACATACATGTATGTATGTATGTATGACAAATCAAATTGAGATCACATAAAAGTGAAATTTGATCGAATTGCTGTAAAACTCGAAACTGCACACGCAGCACAGCAGCCAAGTGAGGGGGGGGGGGGGGGGGGTGTAAACACGTTTAGGTGCGTAGACAGATGTTATCTGTGGGGCGCCTAACAAATTGCGCGACAATTTTCATTTTCACTTGCCCGTCATAAAAAATATTAAAAAAAAACATGCGTTTAATTTGAATTTGCGTCGTTTTTTATACTCGCTCATGAAACGAAAGGAGTATATTAGGGTTGTACAAAGTTCGTCTTGCTATTGAAGCCAGAAACTTGGAGTAAATACTGGGGTTTGGGCTTGGAAATTCAATAAAATAAGTTAAATATGTGATATTTAAAGCTGGATACATCAATATTTCAGACAGATTACTGTTGACCTCCTCTAAAGATCGAACAATACATTTTTTGCATACACCCGCTGGAGGCGCGGCAAAGGAAACTGAGAAAATCCATATCTCCCAGTAGATTAAAAGGTAGACCCACCAATTTTTGCAGTTTTCTGATGACCTCCCCTAAATATCGAGCCGAAAAATATTGGCGTCTCCCGCTCACACGAATTACAAAACTCAATATTTTTCTTAAGATAGTAATAATACCACCGATTTCAGCTATTTTAAGCTGTTCTAATACGTGAACGAGTATTGCGCAGTCGACTACACCCGACTGCAACGTTCTTGCTTGTTTATTAACCACGTTGTCCGGTAGCGCCGCCAGAGCAATTGTGAGTGTGCGTCCTCTCTCTCCCTCACTGCGATATTTTGTTGCTTTACCTTTTGCGGCTGAACAAAAGCAACAAGCAAAGCGCCGCTTGAAACAAAGACGCTGCCAGCGGGTGAATCACAATGGAACAACAACAAGACGAAGAAGAATGAATGGGTGGCAATAAAAACCATAATTGACGTACAAAGTGCATTAAAAATTGGCACCACCCGAGAGCAACAACGGCTCCAACGCCGCCTTATTTGGCATTGGCTCAAGGCGATCCCCAAGCGACTCCATCCGGGTTTCTTAGCAGCAGCCCCGGTCATCTAACCAGGGGATCGGCGTCCTGTATTGAACTTTTATACGTAATTTATATAAATGTAATATTAATAATTCATTTAAAAAGGTTATCTATAATTATTGTTTTTGAATTTCTATTACAATATACATACAGTGATGGAAAAAATAATAGAAACGGCATGCATTTTTTCGGTTCAACCCATACCGTTTACTTTGTGAGCAACTTTTATACATGAAACTCACTGTACATTCTTAGTTGACAATGGTACTTTATTTTAGTTATTCCTTTGCGCACATATTTGCAGAAATATTAGTATATTAAATATATATATATATATATATATATATATATATATATATATATATATATATATATATATGTATATATATATATATATATATATATATATATATATATATATATGTACATCAGCTTATGCACTTACCAAATAACATATATAAATATAGAAATAATAATATAATAAAGTAATACTTTTATTTGTAGATGAGTAAAAATAATGGAAATAAAATTGATATCGCTTGAAACTAAAATTGTACAAAAGCGTGAGATGAAATGCTCTCTTATCAGCTCATAATGATAGCTATATCTTTTCAGGTCTTTGCCTGCGTAACCTTATCCCTTACCCTTATCTATTATAATACCTATTCAATTTGTCCGTGGAATTCCAGCTGTATGTCAGGTTCCATATCGTTAATCTTCGGTACTCCGAATCCAATTCATATTTTTGCACAATCCCACTCAAGTTCGCAATATTAACTGATTCAACAATATAGGGCTTTATTTCAATATGCATCAACAAGCTAATTTGTTAACTTAAAACAGAGCTTCTCTACAATGTCATTAAAGTCTGTAAATAGAAGACAATTAAAAAAAACAAGTACATATATATATATATATATATATACACATATAATATATAAAATATATATATGTATACACTCCGTTTCCTACCTATTTCTAAAACTGTATTTCAAAGCCCAGTCTTTGCTTCTAAGAAGGTGATAGTTATTTTCCAAAAAAAGATTCCTATAGTTATAGTATTAGTTACATGAGGAGTTGGGGATAATTAACACGAAGAAAAAACTCACGTTTTTTCAAATACATTAAATTAGGTTTGGGCCCTTTAATGATTAAAGTGGTGTGGCTTATTAATCGACTCCCGATTGGAAGTGCGGCCACCGATGACAAAGTCCAGCTGCTGAATCAAGGAGTCCCACCCGCGCCGGGACAAATGATTATGGATGGGCGCCAAGGGTTTATTGCGATACGCCGGAGCTGAAACGGGAGCTGCATTGTTGCCAAATCCGTTCAGATTGAGGCATATCTTGCCGAAGCAATAGCTGATTTCGCCGCCGCAGCCGATCAGCGTCCGCATGGAGACATCATCGATGGCCATCGCCAGGTGGAGCAGGGGTCCGCGCATGGTGCGGCGAAAGATGCGCCAGTGCCGGGTCTTCACCGGATTCTGGGCATTGATGAAGGCCAGCACCTTCTCGTCCGGCAGCTGCACACTGTTCGGAAAGTGGCCGTCGATCAGATGCCGCGGTATCTGATTCGCCTCCAGCAGCTCAATGTCTAGCCGGCACTTTAGCCGTATCTGCACGAAATGGGCGCGTATCCATTGGGCCGTCGTCCGATTGGCGCACACCAGCTCCAGCCACTGGCCGCGCGGCCAACAGCCCTTGAACTGGGGCATCACATTGGCCCTGGACTGGGTCACCGTCACCTCGAGTATCGCGTCCTGGAGCATCGTCATGTGCTCGGCGGAGAGCGGCGGCGACTTGTTTGTCGCTATGAAGCCCAGCTGAATTTCACATGCGGGCACGTGTTGAACCTGTGCCGGCTTCTTTTGCATCTTCGCCTTCACGCTCCCCTTGGCCGCCTGGAGCGCGTGCTCCGGATTTAGGCCCTGGGCAAGGGCCGCCCGATAACGTTTCCGGCCGCGTCGCGACATCTTGGCCATCTTGAGGCACTTTGACTTCGCGGCCTCCTTCTTGACATTATTCTTGTTCGATTGGTTCAACATCGCCGGATATTCTTGCAAGTTTACAAGTCGTATCTAATTAATTTACAACCTGCTACGAGAGAGTAAACACAAATACTACTGTGTGCCCGAAGCAGGCAGGCGAGAGGAAGACGCTTGGCCCTGATTGGCAAAGCCGAGAAGAAGAAGCATGGCACGGGAAATTTTATACCCTTATGATCAGTGGCGTAGGCAGGTTTTTTTTGGGGGAGTTTAAAAAAAATAAAATTGTTCGTAAGATTAGGATATTGCCAGATTAACAATCTATTACGATGGGAGGGGGCTTAAGCCCCCAATAAATACGAGGAGACTTAAAATTTAAAATATAACAAGTAACAACTCTGCAGTCGAGTGTAACCGACTGCGCAATACTCGTTCACAGCATTATAAAAGCTTAAAACTGTCAAAAATGGGTTTAATTACACGAGTTTAACTACAGCCAAATTGTTATTTACATATATATGTATGCGGCCCCATATATCGAAAATATACTATCAAAATTTTCCATTTCATTTTTTTTAATTTTTTAAAATCTGGTGTTTTTTGATGAACTTGTATTTGTGATCATTGCACGTGAATATCACTACCGATTTAAATCTTTACTCTTCGAAATATCGAAATAGATCGAAAATCCACTATCAAAATTATCCATTTCATTTTTGTTTTTAATTTTTTAAAATCTGGTGTTTTTTGGGAACTTGTATTTTTGATCATTGCACGTGAATATCACTACCGATTTAAATCTACTCTTCCTGGTATAATATATATATATATATATATATATTTTATATATATAATTTATATATATATATATATATATAATTTATCAGTCATGCACACTTTTAAATTTAAATCATTAATTTTACAATTACATAATTTTCAATTAATGAAATAATGATTTCTTGTGTGATACTTTTTAGGATTTTTTTACTTTAAAATTCGGTGAAAAATCGGAAAAAAATTTTGTTGCTTGAATGAATTAGGCGTCGTTTAATCTATTAGTCTTTAAAATCTATGGACACCGCAGAGATATTGCCATTTTAGCAAGCCTGTCCTATGTCTGCTCAGTTAGCTTTGCTAGCTCTAAAATTGTGGAAGATTTTACAAAAACACAGGATACACACAGGGTATCTCTATCTCTTCCACTACCGACTAAAGCTGTCTTACTGATTTTTGTAGGGCTTGCTTAAAGTCTAGAGTCAATTAATTTAGTTTCTAATAAGGCTTGTAAAAATAATTTAGCTTCCAATACATAGTGCTTGTTTCTTAATTTTTCCTAAAATTCTAATGTAAATTTTCATTCATTTCATTTTCATTACAATACTTTAAACTTGTGATTGCTATATATTTACTAAACGAAATGGCAAAACATCTATTGCACACATGTATAAACATAATATATATAAAAAGTAATTATACTTAACACCTTAATAGCTTTTAATTTCAAAAGTTACTTACTATTCAATAATTACTATTAGCCTTTAGTAGAATAAGTTTTTCTATTGAATAATCGGCGAGATCAGGTCTTCTTGAAAAGCTGATAATGTTTACAAGAGGTAAGACACGTTCAACCGGCGCGGAAGAAGTTAACGGCGTATTGTATTTAAGCGCCAAATCGTGCAGTAGGGGATACTTTTCCAGCACCTCAAAAGTTGTGCCCGCATCGCGCAAATAACTGTGAAACTGCGCCTCCACATCGTCCATGAGTTTCGTTGTAGGCGGCAAAGGCGACGGCTGCGACATATCCAAATCACTTGTCTCACAGGCCTCATCTGCGATTATCAATAAAATATCTTGATTAATATAAAGTTCAATCATAAAAAAACTATGACTAATTCTCTTTTTACACGATTTTGAAAAACCACTAGTTTTAAATTTAAAAAATATTTTCATTTTACAGGAATTGTATTGTTTTAACACGATTTTAAATATTCTATGAACTCTTTTTACGAATATTTTATTTTATTCTCACTTCTCACATATTATACATTTATATTTTTAGATTTTTTTAAATGACTGAATTATCAACAAAAAAGAAATAGAGATAAGAGCGAATAACTTTCTCCAAATGATGAACAAACTAATTCTAGTGATAGCAAAAATAAATATAAATTATATTAGTTTTAATTTCTGATTTCTTAGTTTTTTAGTCTTCTGATAATATTTTCCTTATCCAAATCTTAATTTTTATTTTATAATGTTATTATAATATAATCTAATGAAATGGGAAAATAAATTCTAAAGTGAATTCTAATTCTATTTTAATATTGTTATACTTTTAAGATCTGGAACCGATAATTTAAAAGAAATATATTTTATTCGAATTTTTTGGCAACGTATCGATTGAGTAAAAAGAGATTTAGGTTTATTTGTGCATTTACCAATTTCATCAAATTCGTAGAAGTCATCTTTCTCCTTGGGACAAGCGGCTTCCAGAGAACTCTGATAGGTATTCTCCGTGGCCTTGGCATGTCGCACAGCCTCAGCGATGATAACTTTGTGTATATCATCGGCACTGCGTCCATGCGGAGAGATCTTCGCTAGAGCATTGAACCAGCGCATTTTGACGCTAGGACATAGAACCGATGCAATAATTGCATTGTTGGCATCCTCGCCGAGTCGAAGATATTTCGCAAAACGTTCCTTCAGTTTTAGCTGCAACTCAAGCGCCACAATTTTCAAGTCGATTAGCTCCGAGGAATCGGAGACTCTTTTCAACTTAACACAAAGCGATGACAGGGCGGCAATTAGACAGCCATAAAACAAATTGCTTTCCATTTGTAAAAATTCAATTGTAGTTGCAATGGGCGTCATAAGGATACGATATTCTTCCAGATATTGTATATCACCGGCGGCGAAACAGGAATTGTGCAAGGACAATTTGCTGCAGAGCTCGGCCAGTTTTTCCTTGTGCAATAAAATGCAGCAGATGGCATCATATATGGAGTTCCAACGCGTGACAACCGGAATAACCAAAGCTTCGCCCAAAACTGTTGCTATAATCTCCGACGACTGTGAGCAATTGCATTTGCTCCATAACGAACTGCACTTGGCGAAAATCTAGAATGTATAACAGATTTAAGATATGTACTTTAATTGAATTAACCGACTGAACAATACCCGTTCACAGTGTAATAACAGTACACTTAAAAACGCAGAATCAAAACCAGGAAACCATGAAAAAATTCCATCAAACATGAAAATCGCTTCGGTTTTGACAAAGGTATGGGCGTTCGAAATATGGAATCTATGGATCCGGGATGTTCAAATTTTTATCAATTTTGGCATGATTTTTGACAAAAAATTTGATGTTTAATGTTGTTTTTTATACTAATTGTGACAACCAAAATTGATTAAAAATATAAATTTGCATTTCTAAATTTTGAAAAAAATTTTTTTTGGAAAATGAGTACGGGGGAGTACATATTTTATCAAAAAATCCAAAAAAAAAATTATTTTCAATAATGAATATATTTGATATGCAGAATCAATCTAGAGGACAAACCTTGAAAAAATGCCATCAGACATGAAAATCGGTTCAGGTTTGGGAAAGTAATGTGAGTTTGAAGTATGGAAGGTTTGAATACAAGAATACATGTCGAAATTTTTGTCAATTTTTTTCACGATTTTTTACCACCAATTTCAGATTCTGTTTGAATGTTGTTTTTTATACTAATTGTAACACCCACAATTGGACGGAAATTGCAGAAACCGAAAAGTCTTTTCACTTCGTTAACGAGTATAAAAATGGTTTTATTTGTACCTTTAAGTGTCGCTCCTTTAAGGCGTTGTCTTTGGAGAGGAGTTGCACAAAATCCGTTGATGCGAGAATGTTTAACGTGTGGCTTGCACATAGAATATGATTTGGTAGCACATTGCACGTTTGTTCCACAGACTCCGCATTAGCCTCACAGTCGTACTCAAACTCATGGGTAATTTCATTTCTTATGCATTTGTTATTAATGCCGAATTCTTGAAAAGTTCTTGAGAAATTGGTGTTATTGTGCGTGACGGTGGCCACAATTTTCAGATTATTCAGTTCGTATTCGGTGTTAATTCTACTTATGATATCCAATATCTGAGCGTATTCTCCCGAAAATCGCTTACAGGCTAATGCCACCGATTTCCTTTGATACTGCCGGTCCAGCCAATGGCAGGTATAGCCGAAATAGCTGCAATCTCTCCTCGTCCAGATATTCGCAGACGTGCAAACATATTTGTTTGCGGCAATCGCATTTTTAATGCACGCAAACATTTGCGAATAGCGCACATCCAGTCGCATCTCCAGTTTGGGCCGGCTGATGAGCCGCAAGTTGGTGCCCTTGAACAAATTACGAAAACTACTCGTTTCGACGGTTGATAAGGGCGCAGCCGTATCGATGATATAGCACATAACTCGGTGATCAAACGAATCGGAGTCTGACAGCTCGGCCGTTTCGATATTGCCCGTTTGTTTGGCCCCAATGAATGCCGCATGGATTTCCGAGTGCTTCAGGCGCAAATGCTTTATGAAATTCGAGGTGACCGTGACGAAACCTTTGATGCGACTGTGACAAGCGTTGCATGTGGCACTTACCGCGCCCGGCTTGGCACTGGCATCCTGGACCTAAAATATAAACATTTCTATATACACAGTTCGATTTAATGGTTTGCAACAAATTGCTTACTCTTTCGATATTGC
The DNA here is from genome assembly GCA_035043565.1 of Drosophila robusta. NCBI lineage: Eukaryota > Metazoa > Arthropoda > Insecta > Diptera > Drosophilidae > Drosophila > Drosophila robusta. The sequence goes on from JAWNMW010000378.1 coordinate 675,148, forward strand.
TAAAATATCGAAATATTCCCGGCAATTTCATTTGTTTTTTACGCTTCGCTGATAAATTCTCTGCAGTTCTTTTGCCAATACGCTGCATGGGCGCAAATCTGCGATTTCGCACATCTTCCAGGTCCATGTCATATTCGGTATACTGAAATATTGAACAATTTATTAATTTCTAGAAAAAAATAACCAACTTTTATTTGTTCATAGAGATGGTAATTGAATTTCTCTCAAACAGCAATTATTGTGTAGTGGTGGTAGTAACGTTAATTAATAGTAATTAAGCAATTAAGTGCCACAGTGGTGAAAAACAACTGTTATCTTAATGGAAAAATGTGAGACTTAGTGTTACTTTATACTTGAATGTTTGTATTAGTTTAAACATGATTAAATACATGTGTGAATGTGTATGTATGTAAATACGTAATTGTAATTGCCTGCAGAGTAAAAACATTGGCTTTGTTGACTTTTTGTTGTACAGTAATCTCTCGATAACTAGAACGCTTTTGGTTCCAAGAGTTTTCGGTGTACGAGTCGAATCAAACCTTCCTACGTCATTAAATTTTTTAAATGAAAAATGAAAATAAATTTATTATTTATAAAAATATATTTTATTTTCCACTTATTTTATTTTTTTAAATTAAGAGGTACAAAATCTAGTGGCCTCGGAGATCAATGAAATATAATTATTATTTATAAAAATACATTTTATTTTATACTTTTTCCTTTTTTAAATTAAAAGGCTGCACTCTGAGGTCAGGCAATATAAATGTTTGGTGTTACCAAATTACATTCTACTAAAATTAAGCTAGGAAAAATGGTTCGGTTCGGGGTTCGGTTCAACTACATTTGGCAAGTGGTTTTATTTATGATTTCAACAATATTGCAACTCCAGTTTCGAATCGGTTAAAAGCCGGTTTGCAGTCCTATTTATTTTATTTCTTAACTATTTTTTTAAGTTAATGATTTCTATGGACCAATTAAAATTTCGATTCTTATTTCGGGTAGTTATCATGAACGAGCGACCACTGTGCTTAAGTAATTAATTGCAGAGCAATTACTTTGGTTTGCTTCGCTTTGTTTTGTCATGGCCACAACTGGGCGCACTTTGGGCTGTGAATTTTTATTATTTTGCCACAAGGCAAATTCAAATTTCGACTTTTTGAGCAACTTTTCCGTATTGATTTCAGCTCAGTGACGATCTTTCGCGCTTACCTCTGTCTCCTCTGAGCCCGTATCCGGCTGTTCCCTTGGCGTTTGCCAATTGGCCATTGCCTCACTGCTTTGCCACACCACCTCCGGATCCCCATCCGGCTCCAGCTTAATACCTGACGCTTTGCTGCTCTGCGCTAGTGGCCAATTTAATTGGTCAGACGAAGAGTGCGCAGTTTTATTATAGTCCTCGGCTTCCGCCTTGATGCAGCTCACATCTATCACTTCGCCTATGTTGAACATTATTGTTGGCTAGTATTGTTGCTTTCAAATCTATTGTTAATATTGCCGCATTCGTATTTCTTCATTAATAAAAAATATAAACAAGCACTCTGCAAATAATTAATGTCTCCAAGTTGTGCGCGGAATGCCAACTCATTTAAAACTGTATATCGTTGTCAATTTATGTTAAACGCGGCGAATGGCAAAACAAATGTAAGAAGAAGCTGACGTGCACTTGCGCGCCAATCTGGTAATTTAAACTAATTGCTGACGCAAATCTAAACATATATACAAACAATTTATTTTATATAGCATGACTAACTTTTATTAAGCCCATACTTATTTCAGAGATCTCTCATTTTCTCTTATTTCTCGTTTGATTGCATACTTTAAGTATTTCGTTAAAAATCCTTTAACAAAATGCATACAATTATTTATAGATATATTGCATCACATATACAGTGCAAAATCCTCTTCACGAGCGAATTTGAAAAACATGTTATTATGAAATAAATATATTAAAGAACTGAGTTTAAAAACACCGTGCTGTCCACAGCTTTTGGTCCGATACAATTCCTTTTTCCAGTCACTATTAGGTTTCCGGCGAGATTACGTATATTTTGGGAAGCTGCAATGCTTGCAGGAATCGAGAGTATAAAATATGCATACTTTGACAAGTTGGGATAGTTCGTTTGATTTTGTTGCCACCACGTTATCACATCGAAGTAACGTTCATATTCCTCTTTATGCCTTGAGTACCGTTCTATTTCATCTCGAACTCTATCTTCGAGCGATAGTTTTGGTCTGTTGCATAAGTGAGAAAAGAAGAATTTGAAATCACTGTATTTTTCATCAGTATTGGAGGAATCTATTGATTGTGTTGATGAACTGGAATTGTCTTCGTTGGCATCATTTGATTTAAAATCTTTTGATTTAATCGATGTGTGCGAATTTCCTTTTCTACTATCAACCAAATTGGAATCTTGTGATTTGTTCTCCGCATAAGAGTTTTCTGTTTTGTAAACAATATTATCAGTATCGGAAATATCCGCCTGACCATTATTTAACTTTGGACAAATTCGCTTTAATATTTCATTTCTGCAAAATTCTTTTGTATCTTTGTGTTTGTCTTCCATATATTGTTTTGCGGGGGATATAAGAAAGTGGCTACCTGGTGATATATACTCAGGTTTGAAGTCCACATATTTAAGTTACTTAAGATATTATTTTTAAAATCAGCAACCATCGTAATATCATTCTGATCTGATGAACAAATCATTTTCAGCTTGTTTATCGATGGTATGACAAAGCATATTGAAGGATAACTGACATCCTGTAGTTTTTGCGATATTGTATCGAAATCTTGGTATAACTTTAGCAGCACCTGGATTTCATCGATATTTAAATCATTTACTAAACTTGAGTCAACAAGTACATTGTTTATCTTTGACCAATTCTCTGTTATAAATTTGAACATCACAAAATTTGAATTCCAACGCGCTGGGCAAGGACTTTTCAATATTGATGGTAAGTTATGATAGCGTGTTGTATTTTTAAAATATTTAACTAATGTTTTCGCGTTCTCAATTATCACTTTCAGTTCAGCTGTCGCATTTTCAGCAAGTTCCAAAACAATGGTGAGAAATTCGCTGGAGCAATTAATGCGTGTTAATTTACACAATGATTTTTGTTTCTGAATTGCCTTCTCAGTTACAAATATTAATTTCTGTAGATCGTTGAAACCGAATTCGGACAACATATTTTTTAATTTAATTAAAATAGTTTCATCATTTTCCTGACCCAAGTCTATGGATTTGATGCCAACAACAATATTTTGGAGTTTATTGTCTTTTTGGAAATGAAGGCTGGCACATATAAAATATCGCTTTACATACAGATCCGCCCACATATCCATTGTGACGGAGGCTTCACTATTGGCAATTATCTGCTCCATATAAGCTTGCATCTCTAACTTTTTCGTTTGCGCCGATTTATTGATTTGACGTGATATAGTTATTGTATCCGGCAGCAAATCATCAATTTTTATATTTTCCCCGTATTTCGCACCAATTTGTATAAAGAATTTGGTCATCTTTTGAAAGCCCGCACCTTCAATTACACTATATGGACGGCAATCACCGATTATCCACTGGGCGCAGGTCTCCAGCGCTGCTTTCTTATCTTCGCTCGATATTGGTTTACAGTCCTCCATAGCGGTGAAGTAACATCTGTGCCGATTCAAGTTGGATGTGCGTTTGCCATCGTATTTCAAGAGACGATTGCATTTACGGCAACATAGATAGCCATCTAAAATTGTGCCATCCGACTTGCGAACATCTGCAAAAAGATCCCAAATGGCGCTTCGGCCCATGCGCTTGGGCAAGAGTACGTATGTACCATTTCTCACTTTCTCAAAAATATCGTTTTGTGTCTCCAGTCTGCAAAAAACAAAGAATACATTATATACATAGTATAGTATATGTAGTATTACTATACTAAAGTTAAATATTCAGAAATATATATGTACTGTTTAATACAAATAAACACTAAGCACTTATAAATATAACTATGATTGCATGATTGAAAAATAAAATTTATTTAGTCTGAGCCTAGCCTAGAGCGATACATAAAATTAGGATTCTAATAACTATCATTGCACAATTGCAAAACTTATCTAGTCTGTCGCCTAGAGCGATTTATAAAATTGAATATAAAGTTTTGAAGAAGGACAAGCACAAAGGAAAGAATCTGTACATTAACATAGCAATAAAAACAATTTTAATCAATAATTTCATTAAAGTTAGTAGTCGGATAAAAAAATTGTATAGACGTGTACGTAAACGTACATTAATTTGGAAAGTTTATAATTTAAAAATACAATTGGTAAATATGTACACATTTATTTTAAAACTAATAAAAATGAACTAGATAAATACTATTTTTTCAAGGATTGCAACGCCTCCAGCTTTTTCAATTCAATTTCCTCCATTCGCTTGAAATGCTGTACTAATACATTCGTCTGCTCGGCCATGTTGGAGCGTATTGCGTCCAGGCTATCGGCGACACGCGTCATCAATGCATTTTGCGCGCCACACAGATCCTCCAAAGATTCCCCGTTGCGGCTGCGCTTACAACTCGGATCCGAGTTATCTTCTTCTAAATCTGCTGATTGCTCTAACTTTGCTTCGTCAGAGTTTTGTTTAGCTAATATTTTGGGCAGGTCAGTAGATTTCTTTTTGTGCTCAGCAATGTCAACAGTTTCATTGTTAACAAGCAAGCTGGATGCGCCGCTAAGTGAATTAGGGCGTTCGGGATTGACGTCGGGTGTGTCCTCCTGCTCATTGGGATAACCAAAGGATTTCCCGCATCTAACCACTTCAACCTTATCGAAGAAGCCGCACAATTGGGCTATTTTCTCCTCTGCCGGCGTCAGGACAACGTGCGGATTAGCGTTTCCAATGCCAGCTGCATCCTTCTTAATTTGCAATAGCTTCTTCTTAATGGATATCTTCCAGTCCGACCAGACCTGTATACAATTTCCCTATGTATTAATATGTGTTGTATATTTTGTTATGCTATATTTTATGAGACCTTTTTCCATGATGATACATTTTTAAAAGGTGGTCCTTGTACGTTTAATTCACCTGCCAAACGGCACCATTTGGCATCGACGACAAAGCGTTCGCCTTTGAAGAGTCCTTTCGCAATGTCCGGATGTTTTGTCATAAACTCAATCAGTATATTGCCCTGCTCTCGATTTTTGTGTGTGCGCCTGGAATAAAATAAAATGTTGTTAATAAATGAGACGTTTTTAATAGGATTTCACTTACATTTTGTATTTTTTAACAATTGTGCCGCTGGCTGCAGCAAAAACAAAAAACTGTTTATTTTCTTTTTAACAGGACATCATGTTTGTTTACACTGCCAGTTTTCTTTATATTATAAATATTTTCAATATTATCAGTATGGAATATAGTTATAAACTATAAATTTAATTATTTAATTAATTAATTAATTAAAGAGCACTGACCTCTAAGTAATACTCTTCATTTATTTGAATTTTTTAGGCTGCACATCGGTTTTGGATCGTTAACACGAACCGAACCATTGCCTATTTTTAAATAGTTTGGTTCACTTTAAGCGGAACTCTCAATGTACTTGAAAACATATTCGATAGATTATCTCTTAATTTAAAATATATATGTATATATATTTTTTTCTATAATTAACAAATATAATTTGTTCCTTCTTTAAATTTGAAATACCAGGTTTACGACCCGAACCTTAAGAAATTATGCCTTGATTCGCACCGTGAACCAAAACAACGATATCTTTAAATTTTATTTATTTTATATTAAATAATATTAGACATATCAATCCATCAACATCACTTTTTTAAATTGTAGAGAAATACTAGCTTAGGGATTCGAAGCAAAATCCTCGTTATTCAGTATGACCAAATGCCTGATCACGTAGACAACTCATCTGACGCGCTTTGTTTATGCACATTTAATAACACAAACCAAAAACAAACAGAATTGTGTAAAATAAACTGCTCAACTTTGTTGTTGCTCAATTTTGCATTGTGTTTTACAGCACTGGGCCCGCAAAACGAAATCTAATGTCACCCCCAAACATTTTTGGGACAAATTGAATTTACGCGAGCCGCAACTTTATTTTTTTATGTTTTTTAATATCTTGAGAGCATATACTCAAAATATTTATTTAATTTCCCTACAGCAGTTGGCTACATTTGATCAATTTTAATTTTTGCGGTTTGAACTCGCGGTGGGATTTAATTCGCTAAAAACTTACTGCATAATCAAAATATACATATAAATATGTAAATGCGTAATCCATAAAATACACATTAGAGTGCAACTGCTAAGAGAACGAACGGCAGCTAACTGTCACATAGACATACATATATTCAATATATACTTGGTTTCAAATCACTCACTTCTTTGGTAAATCCTGGCCCAGGCGAGGCTTCTTAGACGGCGTCTCCGTTTCCTCATTGCTCTCATAGTCTGTGCTTAAGTCCTGCTCAATTTTAATGGGTCCAATCTCGAGATGCGCTGTTCCCCCCAGTGGATCGTCGGTCTCCTCAAAGTCCGTGTGTGCTGTCGACTTGCGGCCTTTCTGTTTGTTGGCCATTTCTAATTTGGCACACCACAATTTGCCGAACTACGTTTTGTTTTTGTCAGCGAAATTCTCAAATGCAGTACTGCAATTTTCTTGTGGCTGTGTGCAGCTCGATAGCTCACGTGAATTATCGATAACAAACAGCTGTCGTAAGAAACTAAAACGAAAAGCTGTCAGTACATATTTCAAAATTTGTTTGCTTTTTTTCTAATTTTATTTCTACAAATTATTAAATGTAAAACTCGACTCTTGAAATTATTTGTCCAACACATACACGAATTTTAAAATTTGCAGTTACTTTATTTTTGTTTATTAAAAATACCATAAAAAATATACAAAATAGTTTTCTTTAAAATATCATATAATACTTGTTACTACAAAATTCGAATGTTAAAATTTTTAGCAGGCTGCTAACACTGTCTTTTACGTTTGGCTGCGAATGGCTAACAGCTGCCTGCCTGGCAAACTTGCAAGGCACTTTATAGAATGCTCCTTATAGTTGATTTTCTTCGAAATTCTAATTCTCTTTTTGCTCAGTCTTAATCCGGTCGAGCAGCAACTCTGTCACTGCCATCTCTGCATTTCGCGCTCCAGTTAATGATAATCTACCTAGCAAGCTGTCCCAGTACTGAAGAGCTGGTAGATTTTTTAAACTTAGCTGGGCAGAAGCTACCGGTGAAATTGTTTGTAGCTGCGACAGATCGTGTCTCTGCACAGATTCCTCAGTCATATGTGAATCTCTTGGGGCCATCTTTTCTGGTAGAGACTTAGCCTGATGTTAAATTTTTAAATATTTATAATACAAGTTTTTTTCATTGACTTACACTTGAGCTTACCGTGAAAGTGGAATTGCTGTCGTTTTCACAAGGAGCTGCGACCGAAAGTTTTTGGGTCACAAAGCTATCACGTTTTCGAATAGATTGCTTACCAGCCGGTTTACGTGAATTTCTCGGTCCTTTTGATTTGCGTTTTTTATCGAGCGTAGCTTTCGACTGTGTTAAAGAATGTTTATAATTTATATATATAATAGTAATTATAATCTTATCTTACGAATATTGCATTAGATTTAAATGTGGAACTGCTGTCGTCTTCATGTGTGCTCGTCGGAGACGCATTGTCGGACTCAAATGAAGAGTTGCCAATTATTCTAGAGCAAATAAGGTCAAAATATTTATATAAACAATTAATGAATATAACCTACCCTCTGTGCTTGGTAAATTTTGGTAAAAACCCCATATATGCACCAAACTCCCAGTCAGCTTCACATTTTGTATAGTATTTGAAGCTGGCGCGCAATGATGCCCAGCCGGATCTGCAGTCTTTCGCTAAAAGAAAATTGTATATATTATTATCAGTGATTCAACTTATTATAAACCCACATTACTCACTTTCTTTTTTTATCTCGTCAGTGACGCCCTGCCAAGCACACCTCACCGAATGTCCTTCGTAATGCTTTTTGTGGTTCATGTCCCAAATTACCGGTCTCTTCTCAATGGCTTTAATCAGCGCAATTGTTTCTTCCCTTTTGAAGTTCTTTAGCCGTACTCTGCGTTCGAGTGTTTTGCGGTGCCTTGCACAAAAGTAAATGTAAAAAAAGCAATTATTAATTAAAGCACAGGATTTAGTTAGAAACTATCAATCTAAATATTGTTTAATACACAATAGCTGTTTTGGCCCAATTAAAATCTTGCAATACAAGTTATTCCATGTTCATGATAAACTTACCACCCAGTTTACCATGCAGTGCTGTCACCTAGCAATACATCCGCCCCTGACAAACAAGTAAATTTTCTTTAAATTAAAAATACTTTTATATTCTTATATAAAATATAATATTCATATATTGTATTCATAATATTACTTATTGATAAATTAAAATTAAAGCCGTATGAAATTTAAATTTCAGTTTCCAGTAACCACACGTAAGTTCGTTTTCTGTAATACAGAATTAAATAAATAAATTTCTAGAAATTCTTTACGAACATTACTCTTACATTTTATATCTAGTCTGGCTTTCTTCTCTTTTATTTCAATCTCCAAGAGTTCGATGCGCAGTTTACGTTCCCGTGCCTCGTCATCCACTTTGCTCCTCTTCTCGAGCATATCCATATCGTGTTTTTCCTGGGCGCGCTCATTCTCGCACCTGCAGAAATTCTGCTCTAGCTGCAGCAGTTTCATTTGTTCGTCCTCCAACGTTCGCATTCGTTCAGGAACTTTCTCTGCCAATTTACTTTTAACTATTGGAATGCGCACGGTCCCCGTATTACATGTGCCCGCCCATTTGGAGCTCGTGCTTGTCAGATCATCTTCCGATACAGTTATATCGTTGGTCTATAAGTTGGAAAGTTGATTCGTTTGGGTAGAAAATATTTGCGTGACTTTATGTGCTTACATCGTGATCCCCAGTTACGATATCAAATATTTCCTCGTCGCCCTCAAAGCTGTGCTCATTTTCCAGAGTGCCTGTTAAATGAATTTTCAATTTGGTTTTCTTTTTTCACAAATAACTACTTACTTGCATCATTGTCCAATGCTGTTTTCAGACATAGTGCCGCATCTCCGATCATGGCGACAATCTTTTCCGAAACCGTCGATACTATGGGAGTTACGGGTTCACCACCGAGCCGTAAACTATGCGCCCTTTCCTTGGCGAGTTCCACTTTGGCTCTTCGTTTCATATGCAGATATTTATCGCGTAACTGTCGCCATTCGCGTAAAACTCCGGTTTTCGCCACAAAATTGTCCGTCAATTCGGCCCAGACCTCCTCCTTGTGCTTCCACGTAAACGCATCGGATTTCTTGTTGTTCAGCACATCGTTCCTCTCTTGCACAAGCTCCACGAGTGTCAGTTCCTCCTCCGCAGAGAAATTTTTACCACGTTTTTTCATTTTTTCACTGGACATTTGAATTATCAATTTAGATCACAGTTAAAACAATACAATTTTGTTTATTGTTATTTGTTTATTTACTAAGCCAGGCTGGTTGTTCAACCCGCTTTGGTTATTTATTGTGGTGCGCTACCACAATCGTACGCGATTTGTAAGTTTTATTTAAAAGAGGCATCTTAGTTTATCTAGCTGATAAAATCTGCCCTAAACTTTGCCAGGATCATAAGAAAATGGGACCCTTACAAGGCGGCAGTCAAGTTTATTTGAGCATCTGAGCAAGACTTAAATTAAATACAGTTCCCTGGAATAGTTCCCAGTTCCCAAATAAAATAACTGTTGCCTGGAACAGTCCAGATCCCTTTTTTTTTTAATTCCTGCAGATAAAGGTGTCGCGCAGAAATGAGAACTTGTTGAGTTTTTAATAATTTGCTGTTTTAAAATACTTTTCCATTGCTTATGTACATAAAAATAAAAATATAATGTTTAATATATATGTATAAATATATATGACATAAATGTATACAATCCAAGAGTTCTATTTTGCGGGCGATCACTTTATGTTATATATATACATATATATATATATTTATGCTTCACTCACTTCTTTGGCTCTTGTTGCTCTGTCCGCATTTTTTTAGCCGGCGTCTCCGATTCCTCATTGCTCTCATAATCTGTGCTGGTGTCCTGCTCAACTTTAATGGGTCCAATTTCAATATCATTTGCAATTAGCGCATTTTCTGTTTTCTCCGCGTTCATATGCGTAAGCTTCCGACGAGTTTTTGTTGACGCTTGACATTGCATTACAATAACGATTGCTTTTGTCGGTGGGATAAGAAAATGCGAACAAAAACAAACTCACAAATGCAATGCTGCAGTTTCACAGCAGCTGTTAGAATTCGATAAGTTATCGATAGAAAACAGCTGCAGTTGTAGGGGAAACTGAATATCAATTTCAAATATTTGTTAGAACATCGTTAAATATCTGTAAAGCAACAATTTTTTTTAAATAAAATGGTTAATTTAATTAATAAATTTAAAACTGTTCAATTATTGGGCAGAAAAACATCAATTATAAAAGTGTTAGTTTACAGCATGTGTCGCGCTACCAGCAGTTTAGCATACTGTTAACACTGTCACTTGACGTTTTCCTGTGACTGCCAAACAGCTGCGCTGCTCAGTGAATGTCTGAATCGGTTCAAGTGTACGTGGATTTTAGACTACTTTCACGACACAGGCACGACAGACAAATTAGAAAAATTATCAAATATAATTAGTGTAAATAGTAAACAATGCACAATAACAACTACGTTAAAATAGTAACAAGAAAATAGCAAAAGTGCGAGCGCTACAAAATTCATACAAAAATATTTGCCAGCATAGAAACGGTCAATCAACTAAATGCGCCTGACTCAGAGCTACTGATAAAAGACAAAAGAGACCAGGAAACAGCCACAACAAACGATAATTATTAATTATTGATAATGGCACCCACGCGCAGGCCCAGCGATGGCCTGCTGGCCCGCGTCAACTTCCCCTGTACGCGGTGGACATGCTCACCAGCCGCCACATTCTCGTTGCCGGCGGCGGCGGCTCCAGCAAAACAGGCGTTGCAAATGGCTTTGTAAGTGTGTCGAATACGAACTGGAACCGTAATTATAGTGTGCCGTGAAGACAGAAGGCCTTGGCGATTTATTTAACGTGGCAGGTGCCACATATGTGGCATATATGTGGAAAGTCTTGAGTGCGTGCTGGGATAGCAAGAAGAACCCAAATTTCAACTATAAAATTATTCATACATATGAGTTTTTCCTCATTAGCCAATGTAGCGCCCAAACCATAACAGGTAGTCTTAAGAGAGCACTAAAAAGGCATTTGGGAAAAGCCCGGGTAATGGGGATGTCAGCTTCAAACTAACTTTCAAAGATCTATTCAAATTCAACAATGATCGCATACCACTTTAATACCCTGCACCCATTGAAAATGGGTATAAGGGTTTTGTGCTAATGCAACAGGCAGAAAAAAGCATCTCTGACCTCATAAGGTTTATTCTTGATCAAGATCAACAACCGAGTGGATCTAGCCATGTCCGGCTGTCCGCCTTTATAACCGTGTCGATATCTGAAATTAAAAACCTACACTTTAATTTGAATAGGAATATGAATATGGACTCTTCCATGGCCGATCAAGCTTATTTCAAATGATCGATAGCCCACCGATTTCCTAAAATCGAAAAAAATAAATCTACAACTTTAACAATTTAAAAGCTTATTTCGTATGACAGCAGAAAAAAATAATTTGTCCCACATATACATACAATGGTATATACTATATAAAGTAAATAAATCTATTGCAAAAAGTTTTATCAAGAAGATTAAGAAACAAAGAAATTGTTAAAACAAAAAAACCGCAAAATTTCACAGACTTCATCGACATTATATTCGTTCACGAAGTAAAAAGAGTATATTGGGTCCGCCCTTTCGTATGAATGTAATTTTTCTCGCCGCTATTGAACATAGAAATTTGGAATATAGCTGCGTCAGATAGTGTTAAGGTTTTTTGCCTATACCTTTTTGGGGGCGTAACAAACCGATTTAATCTATATATCTCCATCAGTTTTAAAGCTAAATAAAGAGCGCACAAACATTATTATATACGCCCACTGGGGGAAAATAAATTCAATATATCTTGGTGTGTGTAAACAGCAGAAATCCACAATTTTAGAGCTAGAGTCCCCTCATATTACAAAAATCGGGTTTTTATCAACAATAACAATAACAATTAAGACCGTTTCGACTGTATTAAGCTGTTGTTATACTGAAGGGGTATTGCGTAGTCGGCTACACACGACTTGTTTTTGTATGTAACGAAGGGTACCTCATAGTCGACTCTCCTCCCGCAAACCAGCTACATTTAAATACCACAATTATAGCGCTTCTCTTTGTTCTAGGAAATCTACGAGCTCTACCACAACGGCAGCCACTTCTGCGCGGAGGAGGTGCTGCGCCACGAGACGGGCGCCAATGTGGTCATGAACTTCGCCGTGCGCAACAGCGGCCGCCGGGCGTATCTGTGCGCCGGCCAGGAGGCGCACTGTCAAATGTATTACGTTCAGCCGCGCATCGCGTCGGGCGAGGAGCACGACGCGGAGCGGGACAAAAAGCCGGCGCCCGTCGAGCGGCCGCACGAGAACGGGGTGCGGCAGCGGGGCGCCGCACATTCGGGCGTGGAGGCGCTGCCCAATGGGCACAACAACAGCAACAGCAGCGGCGGCAGCAGCAACAACAATCAGCACGCAAGTGCCGCGGACATACTGAAGCAGTTCCGGCGTCTGCATTTCGATATCCAGGCGGCGGATGTGGTGCAAACGGATTTCCTGGGCAGCGCGGAGCCGCTGCAGCGCGTGGTGCGCATCAGCGGCAATGGCCATTTGATGGCCACGGGCGGCACCGATGGCCATCTGCGCATCTGGAGCTTTCCGCAGATGAAGCTGAGCGCCCAGCTGGCGGCGCACACAAAGGAAATCGATGATTTGGACTTCAGTCCCGACTGCAAATATATTGTGAGCATTTCGAAGGATGCGCAGGGCATCGTCTGGGATCTCGGCGCGGCCCAGCTGCGCCACAAGCTGCAGTGGCAGACGCCCGAGGGTGCCAAATATCTGTTCAAGCGCTGTCGCTACGGCACCGTCGAGGCGCACAAGGACAACTACCGGCTATTCACCATCGCCAACCCCCTGGGCAAGGTGGGCAAGCAGCGCGGCTTCCTGCAGCAATGGGACTGCGCCAGCGGCCAGCTGCGCATCGCGGTGCCCATCGACGAGAGCCTCTCCTCGCTCGCCGTGCGCGACGACGGCCGATTCGTGGCCGTGGGCACCATGTTCTCGGGCAGCGTCTCCATGTACATAGCGTTCAGTCTGCAGGTGAGTGCCACAGTTAACAATGCACCTGGTTCTCTCTTTACACTGTGACGAAGTAACACGTGTTAAAAAGGTTTTACAATTCTTATCTTTTTACGCGAATTTGTACACTCGTTCACGAAGTGAAAAGAGCATATTGGGCTTATGCAATGTTCGTATGAACGCAATTTTAAACGCCGCCATTGACGCTAGAAATTCTAAATTTGGAGTATATATTCGTGTATACCCGCGTCAGATAAAGTGTTAAGATTTTTTGGCTACACGCTCCGCATGCGTGCAAATTCAATAAAATCTATTTATCTGCCTCAGTTTGATAGCTAGATACTTAAAGATTACTGATAACCTCCGCTTAAAATATACTTAACATTTTTTGGATAGGGGCATGGCAAATAAATCAGATCTATACACAGAGACGCACCGAAGTATTGGCACAGCATGCACTTCTGACTTTGCTGCTATATTGCGACACTATTATGTGTCGATATCCTTTTGGTTTTCCGCACGATTTGGACATTTTCACGGTCAGATAATATTGGCGACCGGCCTTTGCACTTTGAATTTTCAAAGTTAGGGCTCCTTCAATGCGATTTAAAATACTTCTAATAGTGAAATTCCCCTATCTCAGCATATGATTTGCCTTCATTGAGCAACTTCAATATTATTTTTCTCAAAATGACAGCTGAGCCGCACAAAACTCATTTCTTTGAATGAACGGTAAATCGTAACATATGTTCTCGCCCATAGCGTTATCAGATTTGCAAAAGCTGAACAATAAATTGATAAAGAAACTATGTGTGCCACATGTGTGAGGCCAAAAAGTGTCTTCGATAGTTGAAATTAAAAAAGTAACATAAAGTAATATGGATTCGATAGAAAATTAGTTGAGCATTTTTAAACAAATAATTTTCACAAATATATTCTGAAGTGAACTCTTACAAGTATTTAATATTGTTTAATCTACTAGTTTTATATTTAACCAATATCTTCTTTAACTTGATTGTTTGAAAACGTAAATATCGTGTAAAAAGAGAATTAGTTATAAATGATTTGTAAATATTTGATTTAAACTGTTTCTCCCTCCCCTCACTCCGTTAGCGCGTGCTGCACATTCCCCATGCACACTCCATGTTCGTGACCGGTCTGCAGTTTCTGCCCATTACCAACGAGGAGGGACCGCCCATCTCAAGCGACACGGAGGCAGCGGTGCTCTCCATATCCGTCGACAATAAAGTTTGCATACACAGCCTGCCGCAGCGACGTACGTAATCCATTCCTCCCAATCCCAGTGACAATTAAACGTTCTCTTTCTTTTTATTGCAGGCACGATTCCCGTCTGGCTTGCCATTGTCTTTTTAATTGTCATGATATTCGTGGTGTTTGTGTTCTGCTCGTATATTGGCATCTGAAGACTGTGGACCAGCTAAAGCAATTTGCATTATTAGTTCATAAACAATGTTTAGTTTTGTAATAGGGCCAACTCCCCTACCCCCAACCATGCTCCCACTAATTATTTTAAGTGTATAGTTGTTTTTGTGCCGGCTGCCTTATCTCTCGTACACTGTATTTTTCGTTATTGTATCATAATTTGCCATCTCAAATTTTCTCTTTCTGCTAGTTGTTATTTAACGGTAACTAGCTCGCAATCGAATTGATATTTAATTATATGAAGGAAAAATAAAATAAAACAGGTGAATGAACTGCAGTTATATAGCAATAAATGAAATATACTTAACGAAATAGCATAAGCATTTACTTACACTTGAATTCTTTCCTTTCAGCGTTAACATTAATGACTAAGCAAACTACAGTAAACCCTGTTTTTGTGCGATTGTTTTTATGCAGTATGTGGAAATTGTTGTTTTGTTTGTTTAAACGAATAGATAGAAGTTCACTTGAAGGGAGCAGAGTTGCTTCTTTTTATTATTCACTGATCTGCGCATATGAAAACGCCGCTAAATAAAGTGATTAATTAAAAATGAATATATCGTTTTTTTTATTTTTAAATCTAATATTAATTAACGTATTTCACCTATCCAGAGCACAGGTTTGCCTGTACAATTTAAGCACATATTTTGTTGTAGAATAAATTTCGCGCGCGCGCTTTTGTTAAACGTCCGTAAATTAACAGCATACAAAATCTCACTCGCTGTAAGTTCATCGTTTGCCATTTACGAAAAACGTTAACATGTGTTAGCTCCAATTGGCAGTATTTGTCTTTCGTCAGCATGTTCAATTGAAAAATAAGCATTTATTTACACTGTAATTTTGCAAGTTAACCTTTTAAATATATGCTTGCCACTTAAATTTATCACATATTTAATTAATAAAACTTAATTTGGAACAATTTTAACAGGCGCGCTCCACTGTTAAGCCGACAGCAAGTGAACAGCCGCTTAACATTACATTTCGCTGCACGTCGGTTGAAAACGTTCACATGTTAGCTCCAATTGGCAGCGCTCGATTTACAATTGCTGCCTGTTGTCTGATGCATTTAAATTTTTGTAACTTCGCATACTTTGAACCTAAATATTATTAAATGTGCATGAACGTTGATTGCTAAATAGATATTTAGAAACGTATAATTGGCACTTTAATTGATCACGTTTTTATATTTTAGACTCTTTTCGACAAATTTTCTCGGCGCGCGCGGCTTTTACTACTCTGCAAAATATCGCTGTAAATTGACTTTGCCGTTCACTGAAAACGCAGACAGCTTACTCGAATTGGCACTTTTGTACGCCATGCCTCACATTTCCCGCCTGTTGCTGCCTAAATTTGAAGTTTTTTTTTTATTTTTACGCATTTTGTTTTTATTTCGCTTGCGCTTGCTTGTAATATTTCATGCTACAATTTATAACTATATGTATATTACTTAGCGTTTACAAAAATTATTTATGGCGCACTCTGAATATGCGTTTTTACATAGGTTTTTTTTCGTTTTTTCTTTGTTTAGTTTTTAAATGTAAACTTAATTATGCTTGCTTGCTCTTTGCTTATCAGTTCATTATTCTCCGTATAGTAAAATAGTGTATTGAATTGTTGTGATTTACATTTCAAGTGAATTTAGTTGCATGATGTTTGTTTCTTTCGTTTCATGTCGCTTCAAATATTCTTTTACTTGTATAAAATATAAAATGCATATCAAATTGATTTTTTTGTTTGTTTTGATTACTTAATCATATAATGATTTTATGGGCGCGCATTAGTTACATAATTATTTAATTGCATTTATAAATATGTTTAGAATTATATGTATGTATATTAATTGTATTTATTTGCTGCTGCTGCTGCTGCTACATATTGCCAATATGGCCTTAATTAGCATAAATATTTAAATGTAGCTTATTATTGTTATGGGTTGTTTCTTCGTTTTTTTCTCATGGACTTTTATGGATTCTCTTCGTTTAAATGTGAAATACAATGCCAATAGTTGTAATGTGACTTAAAACATAAACAAATTTTCAAAAAAAGAAAACATTTAACAAAATCCACACAATAAACGTACATAAATGTATAAACGTAATAGGACATCATTTTTTTCCTTTTTAAACAAATTTCCTTTCTTTTTATAATACTTTTGGCATTTCTCGCTGCTAAAAAGAAAACATAAACACAAATACAAACATCATTTAAAGTAAAACTAATTTCAGTTAGAATTTGTTGAACAGTCTTTATGCTGATTGGTTGCCGCTCCCACTACGAGGCCTTGGCGAACTGGATGACGGAGCTCATGCGCACCACCTTGGCGCCGGCGCCGGCGCTGGCGGCATCTGCGCCGCTCGCCGACGCGCCCGCTGCCATCGTTGCAGCATCGCCGGCGCCGTGTGCTGCCCCAACGCCGCTGCCCCCATTGCTCGCCTCGCCCTCGTTCATGTAGTGCTTGCGCTTGCGCAGCGGCAGCGTCATCACGTTCCGGTCGGCCATCATCAGCGAGTCGCTCTCCGGCGACGAGCTGCGCTCCGGCGATTCCGTGCTGGAGCGCAGTCCAATGGCCGCCTCCACGCGACGCACAATGTCCGGATTGGGCAGGGCAGATCTGCAAGCAGCAAGGGAATTTGTTAATATCAGGATGTATAGGGTATTTTGGGTTTGGACAATGTCCGTCGGTTCGTATGAATGCAATTCTTTGCGCCGCTATTGAAGCTAGTGACTTGAATCTTGGAATATATAATCGTGGATAGCCGCGTCTCATATAGTTTTAAGATTTTTGGGCTAGCCCCAATAGGGGCGTGGCAAATCGAGTTAGTTTCTCACTTTTAAAACTAGATAGATCAAATTTTGTAGACAAATTACTCTCAAATCGTAAAACAAATTTTTTGCATACGCCCACTGTGGGCGTGGCAAATTGATTTAATCTGTTTATTTCTCTCAGTTTTAAAGCAAAATATATCAAAATTTACAGACAAGTTACTGATGACCTCCTATAACGATTGCAAAAATAATTAAATAAGATCAAACCTTTATATTTTGGGGGCTGGTAAGCCGCGAAAATTCATAATATATTTTAGAGCTAGAGTCAGCAAATTTGGCGGACAGATCCCCTCCAAATATCGAGCCTATCCCTGCAATATTTTTCCAAAATCAATTACAACTAAGACCCATTTCGACTGTTTTAAGCTATTATTGTACTGTGAATCAGTATGTCGCCGTCGGTTACACCCGATTTACTTGGTAGCTGCTACTTACTCGTACATGGGCACCGGCACGTAGCCGTTGTGGAGTCCATGGCGGGCCAGGTCGCCGCGCTTGAAGTGCTCGATGAGCACGTTCGCCTCGTGCGTGTCGTCGTAGTTGGCCGCCAGATCGCTGACCAGCAGCAGGGGCTGCTGTTGCTCCGGCTGTGGTTGGGGTTGTGGTTCGGGTTGGGGTTGGGGTTGCGGCGTGGCCGCATGACCCCGTCGCAGCTGCATCATTTGCCAGGCGGCGGCCTTGACGTCCTCGTCGTTGTCATTGTCGGCGTCGTTGTCACCGCTCGCAATTCTGGCGGCCTCGAGCAGCGCGGGATCGATGATCTGGCCGGCGGACGTGGCCGGCTCCACGGAACTGGGCTGATAGTAGACCAGCGCCGGCTGCGGCTGCGGCTGCTGATGCTGCTGCTGCATGCTCAGGTCCGTGGGCAGCTCCTCGTCCGCATAGCTGGGCGCCAGCTGGGCGCTGGAGACGCCGCTATCCCGGCTCAGTGCGTCCGGCTCGTTCGGCGCCGCGGCGGTCACATATTGGGGCGAGGCCTGGCTGCTCGACGGCGAGTACACGGACGAAACGGAGCCGGGCGAGAGTGGCGAGGATGTGGCCACTGTCGCCGCCGATGCCGCCGCCGTCGCTTTGGCGCCGCGTGGCTGACGTGGCTTCTTCACCGCCGGCGGCGAGCTGGGCGGCGAATTGTTGCTGCTCTCCGAATTGCTCGCTATGGAAGAAGAGGAAACTCCGGTGGCTGTCGCTGCTCCGGCTCCGGCTCCGGCTCCGACAGCGGCGGCGACAGCAGCCTCCGCCTCGTCCTCGGGCAGCTCGTTGGCATGGCCCTTGATGTGCGCCTCCATCTCCTTCTTGTTCTTGAAGGTCTCGTCGCAGATGGTGCACTTGTAGCACTTGGCGCCGTAATGCTGGACACGATGCAGCTTGAGCACGTGGTTGTAGCCAAAGTCACGGAAGCAGATGTCGCAATGGTACGGTTTCTCGCCGGTGTGCGTGCGGGAGTGCACCTTGAGCTGTTTGGAGCAGGTGAAGCCCTTGCCGCAGCCGGGCTCCGGGCATTTGTAGGGCTTCTCGCCGGTGTGGGTGCGCATGTGGATGACCAGCTGGCCGGACTGTATGAACGTCTTGGCGCAGACGGAGCACTTGTGCGGCCGTTCGCCCGTATGGATGCGCATGTGGCGATGCAGCTTGCCGGAATGCTCGAACGCCCGGCCGCACACGTCGCACTTGTACGGCCGCTCCTTGGTGTGGATGCGCCGGTGCACCTGCAGATTCTCCTTAACGCTGAACAGCTTGTGGCAGAACTCGCACTCGAACGGACGCTCGCCCGTGTGCGTCCTGTAGTGCCGGATCTGGAAGAGTTCAAGATGGATTCAGGTTGAGTTTACCGCTGGATTTCCATTTGATTCCTCATAATATTTTTTAGATTTAATTTAAATTTGAATATTTTAATTTACACCCTTTTTTCACTTTGATCTTCGAATTTCCCCTACTTCATTTAGGAATTTAATTTTATTAAATAAGATTAATTTCACCAATTTGACATTTCCAATTTTAATTTAAATCAATTGAATTAAAAAATTTCATATATATAAAAAAACTTTTTAAAGTTGTATTTCTCTATTTCTATATTTTGTATATATATTTTTCCTATATCATTTTTTTAATAATTTCACGCAATTTTCATTTTAAAAATTGTATTCTTAAAAAAGTTGAATTTTTCCAATTTTTATTAGACTCCTTTTAATAAAACAATTTAATATAAAAATTTTGAGAGCAAATTCAAGTCCCAAAATTTCATATATCAAATTTTGTAACGAATTTAAAATATGAAAAATACCAAATATTAAAAATAGTTATTATTATAAAGTGCAAAGAAGTTGTAGCTTTTTGCGTAAAGTTTAAATTTTGGGACTAGAATATGCTTTTGCCACTAGATTGTTACCTCAAGTAGACATCTCTATACGAGGTAATAATCTAGTGTCAAATGCATATTCAAGCTCCAAAATTTCTGAAAACAAATTTGGTGACGAAGGATATTCAATATATGAAATGATTTTTATTACTGGCTTTCGCCACTAGCTTGTTTTATTTTTTTATGGACCAAGTTTATACACTTACCAAACGCGCGGGCACCGCGAACGTCTTCTGGCAGACGTTGCACTGATAGGGATCGGCGCCGGCGGCGACGTTGGCCAGCGGCTTGATGGTCGGACTTTTGGGTATGCCGCCGAGCGGGAGGCCCGCCTCGTTCAGTTCGATGGGGGGCGTGTTGGAGGTGGTGCTGCTGGCGCTGCTGGAGCTGCTGGCGCCGGCGTTGGCGTTGGCCAATGTGACGCCCTTGAGGCCCAGCAAGAGATCCGCGTTCTTGGCGTGCGATTTGGTGTGCGAGGTGTGCGCCGATTTGCTGCCAAAGGTCATGCCGCACTGCTCGCACTTGAACTGCGGCTTGCTGCGGGGCGTGGCAGCCGGCTTCGATGTGCCCGCCGCGCCGTAGGCCAAAGGCAGCTCTGTTTTAATGCGTTGCTGTGTTGTTGTTGCTGCCGCAACTGCTGCTGTTGTTGTTGTTGTTGTTGTTGTAATACTTTCATGTTGCTGTTGTTGTTGTTGCAGGTTCAATTGATAGTTGGCAAGTTGTTGTTGCTGCTGCTGCTGCATTTGCAGCTGGCGCTGCTGTGGCGTCTGCAACAGCTCGTACTGCTCATGCTGGCCGCTAGGTGGCGCTGCCCCAATCGCCCCACCGCTCGTTGCGGTTAGCGGCGCCTGCAGGCAGAACTGCGTCTGGCTGGGTTGCTCCGTCTTTATGAGCAGCTGGTTGGCGGTATAGTAGACCATGTTGGTTGTGGATGAATCTGAATCAAGAAAGATAAGATAAGATGGAGAAGATAAGTAAAAAATTTAAAATATAATATAAAACAAATAAATATGGAGTTTCTAATTAAAACCTTAAAACATATTTTAAAACAATAAAGTTATTAAAATATCATACAATAAAAAAATTTAATAATTCTAAATAAATTTTAAAACTTACAAACTATAAAATCTTTGGAACATTTCAAATATTGTTTTAGAAATTTATAAAATTTAATTTCATTTAAAACATAAAATTATTGAATTATCATAATATAACAAACTAATACAAATTTAAAATATTTTTAAAAAATTGATTAAAAAAATTAATTCAATTTATTTTATAATATATTTTATTTATATTTTTATATTTTTGTATTTATTTATTTATATTAATATTAAATCTTTAAAAAAATTTTTATATAAAAAAGAAACAAAATAATGATTATTCTTTCAATAAACTTAAAAGAAAACTTAATGCGTTAAACTGTTCATTGAACTCTCAATGGTCAATTCAAGGAATATGACGAGGGGTTTAGCACTATTGAGAGAACTAGTCTTTTGTAGATGTTTGCAACCCCAAGTCTAAGCCCCGAACAATCAAGACAACCTGCATTACGCACTTTCCTGGGAAGAAGCAGGCGATGAGTAACAACGCAAAAGCCCAAAAGGTAGCCGCGCATTATTTTTTCGGGTGGTTGGGAAAACCCAAACCCAATGAAGGGTGCGGGGGGACCCCCGAACAACAACAACAACAACAAATAACCACCCCGCACGCGCCCGAACTACGCAATTTTCTGTTATTGCCGGGCCAAGTTTTTCACGAAATGTAAGAAAAAGTGCCACAAGGAGCGTCATTAGAGAGTAAGGGAAAAAGCAAGAGTATTTGGCAGAATGGGGAGTTTTTCTTGTTTTTTTTTTTGTTTTGTCGCAACTACGCAATAGAACGTTGAACGGTAAGTTCCTGGGGTGTTATGAAAAATTTCCCCCGATTTGGGAAATTTTTGCATCTTGTAAGCTCTGAAACCGGCATTCGCCGCGGCTCTCTCTCTCTCTCTCTCTCTCTCCTGTTCTCTCGCCCTCTCTTTTTGGTTGTTTGTTATTTTAATTGACTCCCCCGTAAACCCCACCAGCCTGAAAAAACGGCGTATACCAAAACAAAATGGCGTACGCATTCGTTTGGTGTGGGGTTTATAGCAAAGTTTTTCCGGCTATTTATTTCTAGTACCTTTTCCGTTCGTTTTCTTTGGCGCTGGCTTAGCTTTGTTCTTGGTTATATCCACTAGTTCCGTGCCGGATTTGTTTAACGCATCTTTAATCCAATTTTGCTTGGATGTCCAAGTCTTCTTCTCATTGGCTCGCTCAGTCATTGTGAAGTGTAAAAATTTCCCAATTGGAGTAGTGTACAAAATTTTGATTTTCGATTGACAATTCCTTTTCTTTTCTGTTTTTTGCAGTCTAGTTCTTTCGCTTTTTTGCGGATCCTAAGTTTATAAGCAATCCATTGCAAGTCTTGGGTTTTATTTTAATGCTCTTTGTTTTTATATTAGAGATCTTTTGCTTAGTTCGTAAAATGTTTAATTTAATTTGTTTTTATTTTGCTTGAGGTAGTTAAAAAAATTGTAGTCGAAAATTCAGACTTATTTTTTGTACTGTTTGCTTTTTATGTAAATCAGTCCTGAGTTTATATATATAGCAGCAGTCTTAAGTTCTAGGCATAATTATTTATATTTTTTTTTACAACATAATATTTTAATTCACTTATTTTGTGTATTGTGTTTTTTTTGTTATATTTAAATAAGAATTTTCATTTTACGCGTAATTATTTTCTTAATGACATTCTTTTTGATACTTTTGATAATTTTCTTTAGGTCTTTGGACTGTTGCACTGTCGGCGGTTGATAATGCTGATAGTTTTGGACCTGATACTGATGATGATGACGATGGCTATGATGATGATGTGGAATCAAATGGCTGCCTTGACCCGAGCCCTTATTCATGCGCATTTTTCTAAATGATCTTAAGACATCGTTCATTGGGAAATCGGTCATTTTAGAGCTCTAAACGCAAACAGACGGGAATAAGCACAGGCACTCACACACACACACTCACTCACACACGCTATACGCTCACACACACAGAAACTGGAGGCGAGTGCAGAGTTCACATTGCCGCACGCGAAGCTCTACGTTTGATGGTGCACCGGAGACTGGTGGGTGAGTTGCCGAAAATAATGCCGAGAACCCAAAACCCATACCAGACCAAAACCAACCACCACCGGGCCCATTGATCTGGTGATGCGAAGAAAAGAATTTCCCAAGTGCGCGACGCGCATTCAATTGGAAAAGCGGGCACAGCGTGTTTTTTTTTTGTACGCTCCCCGATTTGTGGGCTATTTTATTTGAGTGGTTTCTAGCCAGTGGGAAATTATTTGAGTAGTTGAAAAGTATTTTGGAAAGGAACATATGAGAATGGGTTCCTGAGTGGGAAATTATTCGAGTTGTTTTCTATTTGAGGGAATATTTTTGAGTATTTTCTAGTTTGAGCAGATTTTTGAAGGGAACATATGAAAATGGGGTTTTTGAGTAAAAAATTATTAGACTAGTTTTCAATTTGAGCAGTAAAGTATATTTTTTGAGTATTTGCTAATTTGAGCAGATGTTTGTAGGGTATCTTGAGAGGGAAATTATTTGAGTAGCTTTCAACTTGAGCAGTAAAGTATTTTTTTATTGATGCATTTTTTAAGCAGATTTTGAATTTGAATTTACTTAAGTAGTTTCTAATGTGCGCAAATAAGTAGACAAATATCAAGTATTTTTGTTGAGTAATTTCTTTTAGCAGTTTTATAAATTTAAACAAGAAATTTCAACGTCGAAACACAAATGCTTTTTTTTTGAGTATTTTCTAATTTGAGGACCATTTGAGACTGGGTACATTGAATTGAAAATCATATTAAAGCACTTTTTATGACTCATGCAAGAAAACCAGAAAAATAAATCAAAAATCTTATCAAATTGATAAAGAAGAACATCAAGGGCGTGCCAAAATACATATTTTTCAACAGCGTCATGCTGAATTTAATACATTAATCTACATAATACACCCACAATTATATAATACCCACACATATACTACATGATTTAGGGCTGCCAGGAATAGTATATATCAGGCGTGCCATAACGGTTAAAGTGTCTTTAAATACTATGTAAATTGCAAATATGTTTGCTAATCAGACGATTAGATTAGATAAGGGTCTGGACGGGCCTAACGCAATAGGTTTGACATAGTGTGGAGCGATTAGAAATGATAGAAGGCACGTTATGAAATACGCTTCAGATTGATATGTCAATCGTTCAATAAAAAAAAACGTATAAATAACTAAGTGATAATAAACAGAATCTAAAGATTCTAATAACATTTTAATAGAAAGATTATGAATAAAAAATATTTAAAATATGTAAAATTAGCTATATTATTAATTAAAATAATAATAAAAATAATTACAAATACTAATCCAAATAATAATCAAAGTAAAAATGAAGAATACAAATAAATGTATTAAAATAATAAATATTATAATAAAATATTTAAAATCATATTCATAATAATATAAAAACACTATCAGCTTAACCAGATAATTTCTCTCTTATATAAAATCGTTATCTCAAAGATTTTCAAAATTAGACCACAAGAAATTCTTATAGAAAAACTCAATGCTTATTCTTCTTCTCACACATAAGTTTCCATTTAGCTCAGTTCTCACAGATCTTTAGTTTTATTATCGTTTCCACCTTCGACAACTCAAAATATGAAAAGCATTAAAAGCATGAAAAAATCCAATGGTAAAAATACAATTTTTTTTCTGTAGCACGCAAGTTCAAAAAACTTTTTCAAGTTTTTTGTTGTTGTTTACAATACCCAGGTGTGCGATTGTGTGTGTGTTGTGCGTGTGTGTGTTTGTTGGACTGCGCCTCACACAATTCGTTAAACTGGCGCAAAAGTTCATTAACATTCGACACAAAAACTATTTTCGTGTGTCTGTTGAAACGAAATGAAAGACATATAAATATGTATGTATGTGTGTGTGAGTGTGTGTGTGTAGTGTATGATCTTTTTCTTTCTCTCCCTTTCTCGCTCCCTCTCTTGCTCTATCTCATAGTGCGCTTTGAAGGTAAACCCAAAAGAAACACACCAAAGAGATTTTTTTTCGTTTTTATCTATTTATGAGGTTAAAAGCACGACGGTCAATGATCGTTGAGATCTACTTCCCCCATCTTTTGGCCCCTGTTCTGCCACTCTCATATAGAGCTGGGAAATGCTCGTATGTTTCGTTTGAAATCGAGCTGTTTACCGTTATTTTGTTGGGATAGCTCAGAAATAGAGCGCAACGCGCTTGAAACTGGTCTTGAACAGAATAAAAAAAACATGAAGCGGGTTCGTTGTTTGTTGGATAGATCAGTAAAGCGTCTAATACGGTGATAAGAGCGAGAAAAAATAGATAGGGATAGACATCAAATGAGAGACACAGACAGAGGAAGAGGGAGGCGGCGTAGATAAATCTTAGAAATGAATTGTTAAACATGAGAGCCGCGAACTTTTTAGATTTATGTTATACTCAAAATTGTATTCTGTTAGCAAATGGAGTTAGGAAATAATTAATATGGAATTTTAGAATCAGTTTGATATCTGTATATATAATGGGCCAAACACAATGTTATTGCTTTAAAGATATCACATTTCACAATGAAAAGAAGGCAAGAATAAACTATTCGGTTAAAATATATTATGCTTTTATTAGTGTGTTTTTTTAATATAGGACTTGCATACAAAATTATTTTTATTAAAATTGAACATATAGAATTTAAAATCAAATTTAATTTCAACAAAAATTAATTTTACCGAAAAAAGATCACGCCATCGCTATATAGTAGAATAGTTTTCAAGGAATATGTAATAGCGGCGTTCAGTTTATTATTTTTCTGGTTGAAAAAATTGTTTATAAGACTTAATCGGAAATACAAAATATAAGCAAATGAATTGTACTCAAAAATATTCATTGAATAACTTTTTTTAAAGGATTCCTATAATTTTTAAGTGTACTATAGAATTATGAAATTGAAAATGGAATTTCTAAAGTTATAGAAAGAGATTTAGCATGAATTGTATTAAAGTTTTAGGCTAAGAAATACTTCTTTTCTAATATATTTATGTGTTTACTCTACTAAATTAAAGCTTAAGGCAATTTAATTAATTTTTTATATAAATATTTTTATTTATTTATTTACATAAAATTCACTTAAAATATGCAATAACTCTTTTTAGACAACGACACATAAATCACACAATCAAGCAATTAGTGAGTGCTCCGCCAAATAGACCAGAAACCAGACCCTCAGTCCAAACACCTCTATAAATACAAACAAACACATTTACATACGTATCTATATACATGACACCATATATCTCCATAGTATATTGTATGTATATACCTCTATCTACTTGATGTTGTTTCTGTGTTTGTTTTTTTGGGAGGTCAATGAACATTTAAATAGAAGTAAAATGTAAGCTTTTCTGTCTCCCTTTCTCTCTCCCTCTCTGTCGCTGCGATTTGTTTACGTATTTTCTGGCTTTTGTCTGGCGTATCCATTACAAGCTGTTTTTGTTGTTGCTGCTATTTCATCTACGTATTTGTTGCTTTCATTTTAAAAGCGTTCACGATAAGATAGAGTTCACTGTATTCATTAAGTTTTTTGTTTAGTCTAGTTAAAAGAAATTTCAATGTGGGAAAACTACTGAATGAAATATTGTTACGGAAGCTTTTCAGGGACGCACTAAAAAATCAAAAAAAAAGGAAAGACCAAGAAAAAAAGTCTCATGACCGATAAGATATTGATAAGCGCAACGCGTGACACTTCACTAAAAAAATACGTGTGACGGAAACTTAGCTCTTAATGATTACTGGAAATACCCAGACAAATGTTGTTGTTGTTGTTGGAATATTCCAGAAATTAGAAACGCAACTTTTTAATTGAATTGCAAATGAAAACATTTCTTATTTTCTTGTTTAGACATCTGTTTTACACGCGTTTGTATATAGTATTATTCTATTTCAGTCTACGAAATTTGTTTAAGAACATTAAAATATTTAAAATAGATTTAGTAAATGTACTTTTATTATATTAAATAAAAGTGAATACTAATCTGCTTGAGAAACATTTAAAATACATATATATACAAATTGATGTTAAATAAGATCTTTTTGTAATATAAAAGTATCATTTTGCCCACTGTTTGAAACAGCTTTTAATTAAAAGCTTAAAGCTTTTAATAATTAATCAGTTAAATGTCCTATTCATTAACATTCGAACTGTTCAATCAAATATTTCACACTGTTCGGCCCAGCCTCCGTCAGAAGGATATGCCCTTCTAATGTCCACAAATAAAAATTGCGAAGGTCTAGACGAAGAGATTAACAGAAGCGTCAGCAGAGGACACACACACACACACAGGCACACGTGCACATTTGTATGTATGTATGTATGTATGTACGCGTATACGAACGCGCGAGCGAGTGAAGGTAAAGGAGAGAGGGTAAAAAACGAACAAATTATATATCTGTATATAGTCAAGCGGTTGGCCTAGGTCAAAACGACGGCGTCGCGCCGGCAGCGAAGACAAGACGCGACGTGTTGAGAGCTGAGCGTGGCTGATATTCTAATGGGCAAAGGAGAGGGTGGGCGAGTGTCAGCTATTTAGCGGCGCGTGTGCAAATTAAAATAATAAGTTTAATATTAGATTTTCATAACAGGCGGGGCATGACTTGACAGTTTTGCGGTAAGTATAGTTGACAGATAATCAAATGTGACGCAATTTGTCATTGTAATAACGAATTTCAGTTTGCGTTAGTTTGTGAAATTAACTATTTTCATGTCAAGGTAGTTGGGCGAAAAGGAAACCAAGGCTGCATCAAAAATCAACCCTTTCAAGGAGAGATTCACTTTCGCACATGCAAGCGCTTCCCTTTCATTTAACACTCTCCCTCCCTCTCTCTCTCTTCACAGTAACCTTCCAAGCCAGCTACAGACCAGCCTGCAATCAGCAGCAACAATAACAACATCAACATCAAGATATAGCGTTGCTTACTCACTGCACATAAGCACGCACACAGCTGCAAGCAATGACAGCCACAGCGACAGTTGCGCATTGCCTGTTCTTGTTGAAAACTCATGCACAACCTCCTTATGGCTGCCAATGTAAAATGAAACCAGGCAGGCAATGTGCTGTCGAAAATACTTGCACGGCCTCCACGTGTAGTTCAAGTTCATGACAAAACGACGAGCAAAGCACACCGAGCGATATGCAACCGAGAGAGTATGAGAGAACTTTGTGCTGAGTGTGTGTGTGAGGAGTGTGAGATTGCGTTGCTGCCGCTGCCGCTGCCACTGCCGTTGTTCGTTGTTTGCAGCTGACGCTAGCGTCGCTGCGAACGCAGGCAGCGCAGTGCAGTTTTCTGCTAGGGGATTTTAATTTGCATGTGCGCATGTGTGAGTGCGTGAACATTGCAAAATTTGCATTGCATACTTTTTTAAAGCGCTCGTTGAATAATCTAGAATATTGCATATGCTGGGCATTTTCGTTGGTGTACCGTTAACGAAATTACAAAATTTCGTTTACACTTTGATAGCACGAAAAGACGCTGTGCTAAGCGCAAGTCCAAGCGGCGACAAAGCAACCTCATTCCGCGCGGTCGCCACACAAAAGGGTCAACAACCTACGAAAGCTCATGACGACGATAATACAACAATTTTGTTGTTTTTTTTTGTATGTATATTTTCGAAAAATGTAAAGAAAAGAAATCCGAAAACAAAGTGAACATGTAGCATACACATGTGTCTCTGTGTGTTTGTGTGTGTGTGTGTGTGTGTGTGTAAAAAGAAATGTGAAGCTTCCAGCCAGAGTCGAAATTTCAGCTGCTGCCGGGCTGGGGGATCGTGTTGTCTCGTCTGGATCGACAACAGCAACAACAACCACAGTCAATATATAAAAATTTGTGGAAACCTCAAAATAAATATGTACATGCACACACACACAAAATAAATAATTCGAAACCAAAAAAAGAGGCGGCAGCATGCACAAGTGTTATTTTTTTATTCTCCATTTTTTCATACGTGTTGAATTTAATTTCTTCTTTGTTCGCTGCAGCGGCGAGAAAAGGAGCAACAGAGATGGAGCGAGAGACAGTGGAGCAGACATATTGGTTTTGCATTTGGTGTCATTATCGTTGTTAAATAATTAAATTAAATTTAATGTATATTTATGACATGAGATTTCGAAATTATCAAGCGAGGAGTGTTTCAACAATTTGCAATGTACTTAAGGGGAATAAAAACAAAGAAACAAGTTTTCAAGTGTAAATAAGCATGACATATAAGAAAATTTACATATGTGCACAAGTGTGTATATGTATTTATATATAAATATATAATGGTGTGTGTGTGTGTGTGTGTGGTGTCAAGAGGCTTGAGCTTCCGGTAATGAAAATAACATTATGATTTAATTTTTTTGGGGGCGTTGTAGCTGGGTGTGTAAGGAAGAAGAAGAATAACCACTCGAGGGGATTGCCAATAACTTAAGATAAGTTGCAGGGAAGTTGAATATGATAAAGTATCTAAAATGTCTTTAAATTTACAGCAGTCAGGGCAGTTGTAAGTACAGTGGTCGCTCGCAAAATAAAACTTTTAGAAATTAAAATGGTAGTTACTTAATGCAATACAGATTTTAAAAGTTTAAGTTCTTAATGTATCTTATTGCTTGCTATGGCAAAACAGTTTTAGGTAGACAATTTATAAATAAAAATGTAAAAAAAATTAAAATAAATATATAAAACCTCACAAAATTGGATTTCTGCATAATATACAAGATAATTTTATTTTATTTTGGTTCTAATATGTACTCTATGAAAGGGTTAGAGTAGCTATTAGAACTTTATATAAATATGTATTTAATAGCTAGCGATCACTGTTCTGAAGTATTAAATGTTATATGTGCATAAATATGTATGTATGAAGAAGAACACAACCTGTTATCAAACGCTTTTACGTCAATGCAATATCCTGTAGATACATTTTCAATTTATATATGTACATGTATGTACATAAGGGGAATACCAGTTTGCTTGCTGTATATACAAGTTTATATAGACACATACAGACGTTTTTTTTTTGGCAAAACTCGTTTAGCAGGTTGTTTGACAACTAACCCTCGCAAGAAAGCTTGAAAACATTTTTTCGTTAGAATCTTGCTTGTTACTGGGCAATGGGCAAAGGGCAAAAGCTTTAGAACTCGAATTTGAAAATACTGACCAAACCTAAGGCGTAACTCATTATATACATTTGTATGCATTATCTAGCTAATCAGACCCAAAGAATCAACAAAAAATAAAAAAAAGCAAACAGCTTTTATATAGTGCGCAAATGTTAATTGCATTAGAAGTAGGGAGAGAGAGAGAGAGACTGCATAAAGCAGCTACAGCTGCGCCTTGAACTTGAATTTGCGCAAGCAGAAGCAGCGACGGCGACCGTGACTGCGACTGCGATGTGGCCTTCAAATGAAGTTCGGTACAGTGAACAAATTGAAAATTAAATGCGCATAACAAACGCAAGCATGCAAAAAGCTGCCACAGCAGCAGCAGCAGAGAGAGAGAGCGCGTTAGTGTGTGCGAGAGGGTGGCAAGAGTGTGAGAGTTAGTCGGAGAGCTTATGTGCAATGCAGGCGCGTACAGCCAACAGCTGCGTCAAAAGCGACGACGCCGCCGTTGCAACTGTCCTTGAACTTGGTAAACATTTTTGTTGCTGTTGCTGCTGCTCTTGTTGTTGTTTTTCCAAACGAAGGACAGCAGCACTTGAACACATATACACACACACACACGCACAAACACACAGAAAGCAATCGAATGCAAAAGCTACGTCCACCATTTGTTTTATTAATGTGCAGCGTCGTCGACGTTAGCAGCGATGCCAAGCAGAGCGCAAGCAGCAATGCGTTCTTCATATATGGCTTCAAAATGCTCTGCCTATAGACCCTTAGTGTGTGAATATCGATGAATTCTGTAATATACATACGTAAGTATGTGTATCTAAGTAAAGTAAAATGGCGGCCTTACATTGTACAAATAGTTTTACAACCGATTTTGAAATCAAGGTAAATGATTGATAATTTAAAAGCACAAAAAGGACACGCAATTTAAATTTAAAGAACACCCACAATATTTTGATTTTTTTTGCTTACTAATAATAATTAATTTTTTTCTGAAATAAAATGTATACATTTTAATATTAGTAGTGCTATAATCCAGAAAACAAAACCGAAAATATTGCGATAATAGCTTTCAAATTCCAAAAAAAATCATTTCATCAAAATTTCCTGGAATATTTTTTAGTTTCAAAACAAAATTTCCAAAATTCTTATCGCACGCGAAGACCCTGTTGACATCTTACATTTATTTATGGTTTTTTTTAAAGGGGAACTTTAGTTTAAGATTTCCGCGAAAGTACGAACACATAAACTTTATGCGCCGTTACTAAGCGCCAAAAAAAAAAAACAAATCAGCGATTTCACAATTCTCCAAGTATATTAAATAAATAAATAAAACCTGACCACAGAGCACAAAAAAAAAGAACGCTATGAATCAAACAGAAAACCAATAGAACACGGGACAGCTCACATCATTTATTCAGAATTGGCAATTAGAACAAAGAAATACACATACAAACAGGCATACATACGTGTGTATCTGCACATAAGCAGCCCATATATAGTTGAAACCGATATATAAGCAATACATGCGCAAATTGTTAACCAAGGTCAACATTTTTTATATGTACGTATATACTATATATAGAAAATTATTTCACCAAAATAAATAACTTTGCCCTGCCTAGAAGTAAATATGTATTTATGTAGCATATATCGTGATAAGCACAAATACAAGCAAAGAACCTTCAAGAATGCTAACAGTAACAACAACAAATAATCTAATGAGCATGTTAGGAAAAAAGAATGATCGTCTAGTTGATATCCTGCAACAAACTTTGAATTTCCATTACATATACATAATATATACACATTAAATGCAAAATTAAATTATAAAAAAGGTAGTACATTGAATGCATAATTTTACAAATGCCTGTAATATGCCTTTATGCTAAAAGTTAACACCATCATGTCACCATCACAAGTAAATAGCAAAGTATTTTTTCAAATTTGTTATTTTAGTGATGAAATTATTTTAACATAACATTCTTATTATCAATCTCTACAGGGTATTAAAAATATGGCGGATCGCGACGGCAGTTGTTGAGGAAATGCGGCGGCTATCGAGGGCTTCTACATAAATATATATGTACATGTGTTTGTATATAACATAAAATTTCGGCAACACATAGATACACACACACACACGCACACGCGTACAACAGCAAACGCAGCTTTACGCATGTCTGCGAACCGGCTTTTGCGTTAGAATCCATCTTTAGGCTGTGTGTATCCGAAAGATACTCAACTGATTTTGTTCGTGTGTTGGTGTTGTGTGTGTGTTGCAATACAAAATTTAATGGGGTAGGCAAAGGGTCGGCAGACATAACAAAACGTATTTTGCAAATTTTTTTACGAATTCCCCCCACTTTTAAAACATACTTATATGTATATCTCTTGTTTCCATCTTTTCAGGTACAAAATATACAATACATGTTTTGGGCTACATTTTTTGAAAGACCAAAAACATACGTGTTTTTGAAACATAATTCAATAAACATTAAATAAAAATTATAAATAATTATTAAATATAATAAATAATTCAAAAGGAAAAATCTTAACTTTTCGTAAAGAAGCCGTTTATATTAAAAGGAAAAAGTTTTTCACGAATTCGGCATGTGACCGTCTCATATTATCGATAAGCGCAAGTTTATGAATTAACTGTAAGCTCTAAAAATAAAATATATTTAAAAAAAAAAACAATTTTGGGGAAAAGAAAAAATTCTTGTTGCGCTGACTGATAAGCAACAAATGGAATTTCAAAGCTATTTGTTATATTTTGCTATTCTTTTATGATTTCTTGTTTCTGAACGGTTTGCGGAAAGTTTACGTTTTTATTTTTTTGTGTTTTATGGTGGCACTTGAGATTTTTTGATAAATGGGAGTCAATGGGGTTTTATGGTAGGTCAAAGGTTACCAGAATTTCGAGATTTTATTTCAAAATGTTATCGATGTCCTTTTAAGTAAAGATTACATTTTTTATGATTTTGTCTGGGGAAGCTTATTAATGATGGTTGACATTGTGACATAATATGATAAAGATAATATTTTAGACTTTTAAAATATATTTTACTATACTATAAAATATCCTTAGAATACATGATAAGCAAATTTATAATATCAAGTTCTCTTTTCAAAAATGTAATTTTGTGTATGTAATAATATATAATTATATTATATAATATATTTAAGCAATATTATCGCATAAAAAATGGTTTAGTATATATATTATGCCTCGGCAGATCGGAAGTTAAAAAGATCTCAGATATACAAAAATTCCTACACCAAAACGAACTCAAGATTAATTAAAAAAAAATCAAAGCACTCATATATGTGTGTATTTATGGCAATCAAACAAGGAAATAAATGCAATAAATCTGAAGATAAAAATAAGATAATTCTTTTTAAAGCCGTCATCACTCGAATGCGTTTATCACACATCATCATTCGATAATCGATTGTAATCAAAAAGGCAAATTGAAATAAATGTAAAACTTAAAAAATGAAACTTTTAGCACGGCCCCATTCATTCATAAAAAGCAGCTAAGCAGATAAAGATACATTCAAATGCCGCATCGATAAGCAAAACTGATAACAACAGGTGGGAACGTGAATGAACGCAGCAAGCACAGCGAACGCGGCGCAAAGAAAACGAAAAGCCGCAACACACCTACGTAAATCAACTGGCGAACGGACTCCGATAGCGGCGATAACAGCATTCGATTCTAGTTTTATTTTCGCACTGTGTACTCTGAAATGCTTTTGCTTTTATAACTTTCAGTTAGACAATTTCCTGTGTTCACCATACAAAATACCCCAATATCAATTTCCAAGATTATTTTGGCATTTCATGTTGCTATTGTTATTGTTATTATTGTTTTTGTGTTGTTTGTTGTGCCTCGTTGACGCTGGTACTGACCTTCAGGCACAAAATTAGCAAATAGATAAAATACAAAAATACTTTAACAAAAAAGAGGAATTTTTTTGGCACGGGACTTTTTATCGCAATAGAAATTGCACAAGTCAACAGTTAGATCAATAAATGTTATATAGTACATAACAGTTCAGATAGCTTGCACAGATTGATGGTAGATATATACATTGATATGTATAACATTATTTATTTTATTATTAACCATTTTGTTTTTATTATTATTATGAAAATATTGTTTTCTTATTACATTACATATCGGTCGAAACAGGCACCCCCATATTTTTATAATCATAAACCGAATCTTGAACCGACCTTTTTAAAGATTCAGACAAACCCAAAACAAACCATTATCTCTTTTATATTGGTTTGGTTTAATTTAAGAAAAAGAATGGAAAATTCTAAATTTAAAACATTAATTCGTTAGTAGATATTCTACCTCTCAATTAAAAAAAAAATAACGTAAAAAAAGAAAACAAAATATTTTCCACTAATTATACTTTGTTCGATTTTATTTTTTTAAAAAATAGTTTTTATATAATTTCTTTTTTATATAATTGGATTTTCTCTTCCCATTTTTATTTAGTTTATTTATTTTGTATTATTTATTTTTATTTATCATTTATATATTATCTATTTATAGAAAAGTGATAATGATAGATTACTCCAGGAATATTTATTGTTAATGCTCAACAACTTTCAGTAATATATAATATAATGCCTGCTTAAGACCTGACCACTCATAAATTGATAATACATTTTTGGGTGCTACCAAACTAATCAGTAAAAAACAAGCGCTAATTAGTTAGCATAAAGAATCGTGCGATCCTTTTCCACTTCAATTCAGTGACTCACTCGATAACTGCAAATGAGTCACCTACTTAGGAAACCCCTTGATATTATACAGCGCCCAATTGATCATTATCAAAACATTAAAAAATATACAGCTAGACCCAAATCACATTTTGTAAGCTCCATTGGACTTGTATGGTGTTGATGAGTCAAGTGGGCGCTTACTATGACCCAGAGTTGAGTCATCAGGAGTCTAGTTGAGATAGGCTGTTTTGATGGGTGCTGCTAGGTGGTGGGTGGTGGGTGGGTGGTGAGTGATTCTTTTGGTTGATTGGTGCCAAGTGCCATTGCATTGTGATAATCATTAAAATAGAGAAATTCATCATCATCGTAGCGAAACAGATTTTTATTTATTTTTTGCGAGTCATGGGGCGTATGCGTGATTTTAGCCTGAAGCAATATTTAGGTGTGTTGTGTGAACTATGTACCATAATTATTGTATTTACTTATATTTCTAAACGTCATTCCATGATTCGTCATCTAAGATATGTAATATTGCGAAATATAAGGTAATTGTACAAGTTCTACATTAAGTATACGCAAATCTGATGAAAAAAAGTTGCAAAAATTAAGTTTTTAAATAATACAAATATTTGGACCCATTAATTTGATTGATAATGTACAAATAATTTTAAACGATAAATAAATAAAAATATATATTTTTTTAATTTAATAAATTTAAGCAAGTATTTTAAGTATTTATAAATTTATAAATAAACATTTTAGTTTTTATATAACAATTTTTATTTAATCATTTAAATGTATTAAATTTAGCCATAAAAACATTTTAAAATATATTAAAATTGCAAATGTACAGTATATAAGAAAACTTATAGACTTACCATAAAATGATAAACAAAATCCACAGTTATTAATTATATTAAATATTCCTTGTGGCGGCTTCGTAATAATAATTCCAAAATGCAAATCCAAGTTTTTTGCGTCAAGTTTTGTTTTGGTTTTTTATTTTATTGATTATTTCCAAATATTGCAAAATGATATTTGCAAGTATATTGTACCGTTATTATTTAGTATGAAAACACTTGTTGTCGCGCGAATCGACGAGCGGCAAGTGTTTTGTTTGTAGAACTTTTTCACTGTTGCGCACTCGAGTCGGAGGCATAAAAAAGACTCGCCGCAAATCGTTAATCGAAAATGTCGCCTCACGCTATCGCTATCTCTCTCTCTCTCCCCGAGTTTGCACTTGTCGTTCGGGCAAATTACCAAATGCGTTTTGAGCGTGTGTCCGTTAGAATCAGAACTAAGTTACGCGAGGCAGCAGCGTCGACTGAGCCAATGCAGCGATCGCGACGTTCTAAAATGGAAATTGTATAAGAATTGTGCGCGGCGCAGTTGACGACGTCGCGACGCAGCCAAAAAGTTGACTGTTCTGTTAAGCTTTGTGTGTGTGTGCGGGAGCGGGCGTGAGAGAGCGAGTTTTTTATATTTGCGTGCTGTATTTTCGTAGTATATTCATATGCATTTGTATGCGTGCGTGTGGGTGTGCGACGCTGCCGTAAGCTTTGGCGTTCGTTCTGCTGCTAACGTCTAATGCCAGCGCTTTTATACAATATTTATTGATGTATATATTTTCAAGTTTAATTTGAGCTCGTCGTTGTTGTTTTTGCTGTTGCGGCGAATTTCCGTATCAGATGTGTGAGTGTGTGTGTTATTTATTATCTTTGCCGCTTTTGATTATTTGCGTGTGTGTGTGAGTAGCTCCGCAGCACTAAGATTGCTGTTGTTGCTGTTGCTTCTATTAGCGCTTTGTTGTTGCGCACATTCACACGCCACTATAAACAATATTGACCTAGGTTATATACTATATGCATACATACATACATACGCACACGTACACATATACTTTAGTATTTCTAATTTTTTACATTTGTATTTTTTAATGCTTTGCTTATTTGTTTTTAACTTCATAGATTTATTTCTAGGTTATATATGTATTTTTTAGCGATATTCTTGCTTTTAATAATTTGTTTTAAATATTATAAGATATATACATATATTCGTTATCAGTCTTTTGTTAAACAAACAGTTTACCGTTCATAAAAAAAACCCAAATTGATTTAAGAATTGCACTTTGTTTTTTTTCGTTTTGAAGAAAAATTAAGAACTGTTTTTAGCGTTGATTTCTATTTTTATTGAGTTTTTTTACACTAAACAATAAGGCAAAGGAGATCCTATATAATGTTCATGTTACGCTTTTTGTTTAATAATTTTTAACAACAGCTTTTGCTTAGTTTTGCACAGTTAAAAGCTTTCTAATACTATGGAGAGTTCTTTTTGAAGAACTGAGAAACGCTGCCGTGTGACGTGTTGACGCGTCGCCAGCTCGCTGAGAAATACGAAATGGCGGCCAGCGTTCGAAAATTTGCCGAGAACAACACGCTGGCTGCGCAGCGAGCAGCGAGCAGCGACGGCGGCGTAACCGTAACTGCGCAGCTGGCGTCGGTTTTGAATAGCAGCAGCAGCAGCGGCAGCGACAACTGAAGAATGAAAGCGCTGCGTGTGCAAGTATGAGTAAAAGTGTGTGTGTGCGTGAGCCGGCATTTGAGCCAGCAGCTGCTGCCCCCACCCCCTTAAGGCATACATACAAAACCTGAGGCAGTTTTTTTTTTTTGGGTTTTTGCGGCCGCAATGAATTCGTCGTTGCTGCTGTTTTTTGTTGTTGTTATTGCTATGTTATTTTCGGCAATTGCCATTGTTGCGTTGGCGTTAGCGTCGACAGCGGCAGCGACAGCAGCAGCAGCAACGACAAAACGCGCTCAACTTACTCAATAAAATTTTTATTATGATATCTACGCACACGAATATAATTCGTCGGCCGTTCAATTTGCATTGTTGTTGTTGGTTTTGGCGTTGCTTTGGTTCTTATCACATTTGTTGTTGTCGTTGCTCTTTCTTGTATTTGGCCAGTTGTTTCTGCCGCATTTGTTTTTCGCAGCTTTTTGGTGACGTATGCAAGCGTGTATATGTGTATGTGTGTGTGTGTCGGGGGACATGCTCAATTTGTGATTTGTTAGCATGATTCGGAACATTTACGATGCTTTAGCCAGATAACTAAAGATTAAAGATCACATGATACAAAGTGCAAGGCGCAATAAATTGGCGTAGGGCAAATGGAATTGAACTTTGTTGCGGCACAAAAAGCTTTAGTAATAAAATGAAGAAAGCTGGCCATAAATATATCAATAAACGATTCAACTGATTTTTTCATAGTATTAAAGTGTATCCTTTAATAATACAAAATGTATAATAAAAATAAGTTATTGAATATTTTTACATAAAAATTGATACATTAAATTAAGCACAATCCCTAGCATAGTATAACGGTGCTAATTCATATTTACAATAATTTTTCCATCTAAAAAAATAATAATAAAATTGTTCAACAACTCGCTCGACAATATCTCCAATAATTTTTACACCAAAGAATAATAATAAAATTTTTCAACAATTCGCTCGACAATATCTTCAAGAAGTCAACGCCCTGAACTTTATAGCCCAAAATGTCTGCTGTTACAACCCTCCCCCTGCGCCAGCATCATCCACCGCGTCTTTTACCTCAACGTGGTATCTTTCGCTCTGTCTGCGAGCCCCTTCCCCGTAAACTGCAGTCAATTGTGGGTTGTTATTATTATAAAAAAAGAAGAGTATTGACCCGAGATCTCTTTTGTCGGACATATTTATAGTCAGCAGCAACAGCGAAAAAAGGAATTAAATTATTGTGCATAAATAAAAAGTTCTTTCAAAAATTCGGCGAAATTTATTTTTTTAAAGAAATTTCAATAAATGCAGCAGAAGAAAACAGCAGCAGCGGCTGCAGCAGCAGCAGTAGCAGCAGCAGCAGCGCGCAGCCTGCGTCAAGCATTTCCGCTGCCCGCGTTGCAGTCGGCGCAGCTGCTGCTGCGGGGGGCGTTCGTTTTTGAACGGTGCAATAAATTCAAGCTTCATCCCTTTTTGGCAACGACCAACACCAACAGAAACAGCAGCGAGCCAAAAAACGAAAAACGAAAGAAAAAAAAACAAAAAACCCAAACCCAAAATGTCTGCAGCGTTGTCGCTGGCAAAGGGCAACAACAGCAGACGCCGCAGCCGCAGCAGCAGCCGTCGCGGTCGCAGCAGCCGTCAGAGCAGCTCGTGTGGCGGTCGTGCAATTGTTTTCAACAGCTTCGGAGGTCGTGCCACAGTTTTCGACACGTGCTGCACATGCAGAGGACGCAGGCAGCGCGGACACTTCAAAGTTTGTTGCATGTCTGCTTTTCGTTCGCCTTCCTTCGACCACCCTCCCCCGTCTCCCTCACTCGCGTTCGCTTGACAGCAATTGTGCATGTGTTGGTTGTTGCTGGGCTGCATGTGTCCGTTCCGCTGTGTTCCGTTCCGTTCCATTCCGTTGGGTTGTGTTGTGTTTTATTCGGCTGTGTATGACGGCGTCTGGGCGCTTGCCAGCGCTTTAAATCATTTGACACAAGATGGGCGGGCGGCCAAACGAAATTTGAACAGCTTAATGGGTGTTCCAATAAATTTTCAAATTGATTTTTAAAGATTTTTGTTAAGCCTGGTCCGTCAGTCTTCGTCGCAACGACGACAGCATTCTTGTTTTCAATCGTTTGTAGGTTTTGTGATCTCAAATTAAGTTAAAGGAATAATACAATAATATGTGTTTCTTTTAATTTACATTAATATTTAGGATGTCTTTGGTGTTCAAAAATAAAGGATAACGGTCCAATTTGGTAAATTTGGTATAACATCAATATATTTTATATGCTCAACAAATTATTTATACTTTTAAAATATGATAAATTATCAGCTAATTTTTCAAATTGGATAAATCATTTAGTTATTTTGTACACTCAGATAATAATTTATATTTTTAAAACCGTTTTTTTAAAGATTTTTCTAAAATATGATGAATTATAAATTTTTTTTGAATACTCTAAAATTATTCATATTTTTTTTTACATGATTAACGTTTCTTAGATTGAGTACTGTACTTGACTCTCATATATACATTCAGGAAAACATTTTTTTGACATTATAAAAAACGTTCTTGAATTCTACCTACAATTTAAAAAGTTTTTATATTGGCAACAATTCATGATATTTTCGCTAAGTTTATAAGAAGTTTACGTGATCTTACATTCTATTATATAAGTATTTTTTTAACTTAAATATTTTTTAATTCATATTAATTGGTTTTATTCCATTCTAAAATAGTTTT
Organism: Drosophila robusta; assembly: GCA_035043565.1. Lineage (NCBI taxonomy): Eukaryota > Metazoa > Arthropoda > Insecta > Diptera > Drosophilidae > Drosophila > Drosophila robusta. The sequence continues at coordinate 715,395 of JAWNMW010000378.1, forward strand.
CTATTATGTTTGTTTTCTTATATTTTGTATGAATTTCTAAAATTATTCACAAAAATAACAACAAACCAGTTTAAAACAGTCTAAAATATATGTTACACTTTTCAATTATAACTTATAATGGTTGAAAAGCTTTATTTATTTTTCAGAATTTACTCTAAACTTTAAAAAAATCCCTATTTATTGATATACTATATTGATATACTATAATTAGCTATAAATGCGAAATCCCCAACTTAACAGCCCCTATATATCATATCTATAAACAAAAACAAATGTAGGCCCGTTTCTTTTTATGAGTTTTTGGCGCATTTCCGGGCTGCATACCAAGGCCTTGACACTTCGGGACATCACCTAAACGTTAGGCACTCTCTAATATTGCTATGTTTCCCAGAATTGGGGTAGATACAGCAAAAACAGTTGGTTATAATGTCCTATCGTAGTTATTGCACCACTCAGCATGAATCATAATGCACTGGCGTCATTTGGGCCCACACGCCTTGCTTTATTGTCTTTGATAATGGGTCCAATGGCCACGTGTGTTGACCATTGCGATAACAATAAATAAGTACTGTAGTCGGGTGTAGCCGACTGCACAATACTCGTTCAAGGTGTAGTAACACTTTGAAACAGACTAAATCCGTCTTAACTATTATTATTATTTACAAAATATCATCAGGAAACTGTCTGTCAAATTTGGTTACTCTAGCTCTAAAATTTTAGAATATATAAAAATTTGATCGATTTGCCACGTCCCCAGTGGGTGTATCTACATTACTTGCGATCTTTAGTGAAGGTCATTAGTAATTTTTGTGGAAAATTTGGATATATCTAGCTTTAAAACTGAGGGAGATATATAGAGTAAATCGATTAGCCACGCCCCAATTCTTACCACTTTATCTGACCCGAGTAAATACTAGTTTATATTCCACATTTCAATTCTCTAGCTGCAAATACGGTAAAAAAAAATTGCATTCATATGGACGGACATTGCAGAAACCTAATATGCTCTTTTCAATTTGCTCACAACAATTGTAAACAAATAAAAATGTAATATAATTTGCACTTTTGGCAAACTTGAAAAGCTTGAAATAAATTATTGACAGTTCGCACTTTGATTTTCCATTTGGATTAATAACGTTAAGCTATTTTGGGCAAAACATTTCTTATCTTATCTGGCCGACTGTTGGCCGTATTATGTCACTGCATAAAGGTATAATGCGCTAATAATGCCCACGTGCAACTTTGTTAACCTTGTGGCATTGCACAACATTTATTGCGTTCTCTGAGAGCAGCGCGGAAAACAGGGTATCGCAGGTTTGTTATGCGCATTTAATAGAGCAAAATGTCCTCCTTTTTTAATTTGTATTTCATTTAGCAAGATGTACATTAAATGTTAAGTTCAAATTTTTTATATTTAATGTCATTTACTTATAAAAAGTTATTTTTATTAGAACTGAATATAGCTCTGACCAAATGTACAAATTATAAAAAAAGAAACAGTAACGAAAAAAAACCTACCCAATGACATAATTTACAGGGTAACTGTATGACACATCATGAAATCACATCCTAAACATATATTAGAGGATATCTAATCTAATATCTTAACGCTATCATTTACAGGGTATCTTACCTAAACAAAAGATATAATTTACAAGGCGTCTAAGTAACCTAACTTATACACGGTATCTAATGCACCATCATTTTCAGGGTATCTAACAGATTAGTTAGTTCAGGGTATCTAACTAACTAACTCGCTAACCAAAAGTCATCACTTACAGGGTAGCTAAGTAAAGTTAAGGTAGGTTACGTTAGACAACCTAAAAACAACAAATTTCTACAAGCAACTCAATCGAGTGTCAATAAAATACAGGGTATTTCACTAACCTAAGCCAAAGATATTATATCCAGCGTATCTGAGCTACTAAGGGAAACCGTATCATTTATAGAGTATCTAACTATTACCATATTTGTTTATTACCATATTTATTTACCTTATTTAACTTAGATAAGAAAATTTAAACTAATAAAACTACGTCGCATCGTTGTCACAGATAATAATTACCCAAGTTCTTGAAATAGACGCGCCCATTACGTATACGCATCGTGCAACGTTCTAGTTGTAGTCACGGTTGTTGTTGGGGAGGGCTTGCATAATTTAATTTACGGCTACAATTCCTGCAAAAACAGATCTCGAATAGTCGTAATACAGCTATTATTATAATTTATTTGTTTACCTAAACGTGTGCCTGACCTTAGGGACGTAAGAGAGAGGAAGAGAGAGAGCCAGAGAGAAGAGAGAAAGAGAGGCAGAGAGACAGGAAGGGAGAGATCTACAAATACGAAAGCAAACAAATTGTAAAAAGCCGAATGAAACAATTGAAAACGTTGCAGTCGGGTGTAACCGATTACTCAATACTCTTTCACAGTGTAATAAGAGCTTAAAACAGTCGAAAACTGTGTGGCCGAATTTTTTATAAATATTTTATGGATTTGCCACGCTCCAGTGGGCGTAACCAAAAAATATTTGCGCAATCCTTAAAATTGAGAGCGATATATAGATTTTATCGATTATCCACGCCCCCACTGGCCGTAGTAAAAAAATCTTAAGGCTTTATCTGGCGCGGGCTTACACAAGTATATATTCCAAATTACAAGTCTCCAGCATAAATAGCGGCGAATAAAATAGAGTTCATACGGACAATCGGACGGACAGCAAAACGAACATTGCAGAAACCCAATATACTATTTTCACTTCGTGAACGAGTATAATAAAAACATTTGCTTAGCGCACATATCCATATGTACACTTAGAGAAAATCATAAGATTGTTGGTACCAAAGAGGAAATTTGGTAATCCTAAAACTAAGTTCTTGTTGTAAGAACGTAGTTTGAAAATTCCTAAATATAAGATTTAAAATACTTAACAATTTTAGAAATGTACTTCAATAAAAATCTTTTAGGCGCATTTTAAGTACGAACATTTTTGAAGTGTGTTCTTTGCACTTTAGTCAAGTAGTATATTTTTAATTATCCAACATTAAAAATCGAGAATGATTCATACTTAATTTTAGAATATACGACTGCAAAATATTTTACAATTTTCGTAGGAAAAAGAAGTGAGCTTTTCTCCCAGTGTATATATCTACGCAATTACTTTAGTCGTTTTCAATGTCAGTGCCAGTCATAGACTCTTGTTATGGTCGTTACAGGTCTCACACGCTGGCGTTATAATCGCCAAGTAAACAAATATCTATTTATTTATGTATAAAGCCATATCTAACAACAAACTGCGTTTACTAATTATCAAGTAGGGGGACGTCAATTGTAATGGTTCCAGTGTGATCACAAAGGGTTATCTCTCAGGACAAAGTTGTTTATTACTAAAATTCGTTAAGTGGTAACTAAATAAAAAGAAAATACTGTATTTTAATAATTTTTACAGTACTTTTTTTATAAGTTGTCGACGAAGTGAAAATTACGAATATCGATATATCTACAGGTTTTTTTTAACAATCTAGGCTTTTATTCAATACGTTGAACATATTGGCTTATTGTTACTATTATAGCAACTTTTTCCGTATTTGAAACTCAAATAACTTCAAAACTGAACTGATTTGAAAATTTGTTGGCATTTTGTTTATGGTTTGTTCTCTCGATTGAATCTGCTTTTAAAATATACATATGCATTATGGAAAATAAATTTATAAATTGTTTGGTAAAAAATATCCTGTACACCATCCAGATTTATTTTCTAAAAATTTTTTCCAAATTTTACATTTGCAAATTTTTGTTGCATTATTTTTGACAACAAATTTGACCCCCTCAGAAAAAATAGAAATTCCGGAAATTTTGAAAAAGAATTTTTTTCTAAAATGAGTAATGGGGATACAGCTTTTTTCTCCAAAAAATAAAAAAAATATTTTTTTAATAATGCATATATTTTAAATGCAGAATCAATCTATAAGATAAATGAGCAAAATGACATCAGACGTAAAAATCGGCTCAGTTTTGACAAAGTTATGGCCGGTTGAAATATGGGAACAATAAATCCGAGAGGTTTACATGTCAAAAGTTTTGTCAATTTTTTCATGATTTTTGACAAAAAGTTTGCCCCCTCAGAATCGGTTTTAATGTTGTTTTTTATAAGAAATAAGAAATAAATAAAATAAATCCGTATTCTGAATTTTGAAAAAAAAATTTTTCCAAAATGAGTACTGTCAACGAGTCTTACGCAGGCGGCTACGTCCGACTGCAAGGTTTTTTTTTTAATTTTATTTTATTTATTTTAATTATTTAATTTTACTAATTTACTAATTTTCTGCATTGGTTTAAGTTTTGTGTAATGTTGCTGTAGCTGGGGCAGCTTTAATTGTGCTTGTTATTTGAAAATATAGTAATTAATATTTTTAAAAGCTTTTAATTGAAAATATAATAATCGAATTGGTTGGGTAATTTAATTTAATTTAATTTAATTTTCAATGAATGGAATGAATGCAGCAAAGCGAAAGGTAGAATAACTAAGCGGATCTCAGAGTTTTGTTCCATTCCAAATGGTTCCCCTCGGGCTGCTCATTTTGACGCATATTTAACCAAAAGCAAATAAATTATTAGCACATATCTGATGTACAATTTACACAAGTATATTTATGTATATGTGCATTTGTATATGTTTTTTAGTTAATAACCATGCGAATATCGCATGATTATAAAACAGCTTTGCATTTTAGTTTATAGTTATTGTAGTTACAGCAGCTGTTTTTTTTTCATCTTTTTCTTTTGTACTTTATTATGCCCTCTTCTTCTTCGTGACAAGCGCGCGGTTGTGACTGTTGCACAATAACAGTTTAAATTGAAAAATCGTTGGACTAATGTCTCCAGCTGTTAAATAAATTTACATACGTTTGCGATATTTATGCATATTGTACACAAATACACGAGCCGCATTCTGTATTGAGCAGCGCTGTAAATTAGCGACATATCTATTGGGCAGTAACAACAACAACAGGCAGCAGAGGAAGTGTCGACGTTCAGACTGCGTCAATAATAACTGCATTACACGCGGCAACGACAAAAAAAATATAGAAAGGAAAGCAGAAAAAAAACTCACACACACTCGCATTCAAAGAGGGAGAGAACGACAGACCTTGCACTTCATTTGCTCTCGTACGCTTTCGTCGCTGCATTTGCCGTTGCCCTCCCTCGACGTTTCGTTTTACTCTTTGCTTTGCTCGTCTTTTTTCTGGTGCGGTTCATTGACCGTCGGCACGTGCGTTGTAAACCATTGCACATCCTCTCTTCCATTTGTCGGTAGGTGGTGTTGAAAACACAGGCACTGCCTCAAAAGCGAAAATAACACGTTGCATTTTATCGCATGCACATGTCGATAGTTCCCTCTCGTTCGCACGCTCTAGCACTATGACAACTATTATGCACGGTATATACAAAAAGATCTCTGTGTGCATGTGTGTGTGTGAGGGAAACGGGTTTTTATAGCTCCTGCTTGTAGTTGTTGATGTTGTTTTTATTTTGTTGTTTGCTTTACAGTTGCGCGTGGCCTGCGCTAGTGTGTGTGTGTGTGATATTCTCAAGTAACTTGCATTAGTTTTCAGTTTTATTTTCGGCTACTTGTTTACAGTTATTTTTAATTATATCGACGCGCCCACATTGCGGGCCTCTTAAGTCATCGCACAATATTTCGATTCAATTGCAGTTTGCAAGAGATAAACATACATGTATGTATATAGTATATGTATACAAGTATATTTATGTATATAGCCTTGTCTAAGTATTTAAATTCGTCCAATAAACATAGTAATTTATCACATAAGTACATACCTAATTTACTGTTACTAAATACTGATAAGAGTCGTGCCCAGCATTCTTTTGGCCACGAAATATTGACCATAAATTTGCGTTTCCGGTGTGGCGGCCCATTCAAATAAAAATTCTGTAAGCTTTTAGGTGCTAACATACCAAGCACACAAGTATCCCTAACATAAAAATACAGTAGTTGCTTGATAATGAGAACTCAACTGATAAATAGAACAAAAATAAATTATTTCAATTATTTTTCAAATGAATTCAATTTATTTCTAATTCTAATTAATTTCTATAGGGAAACTTCTGAACTTATTCTAAATACAAAAAAATGTCCTAAAAAGTATTTTTAGTATATACACTCTATATATACTTTAAATATTTATATATATTTATTATTTTTATGTTTTTAATATTTATATAATAAAAGTATTTATATATTTTTAATACTTATATATTTTAAATAAAATGTCGATTCTAATTTTCATATAATTCTTGAAGCTCTGACAGTTTCAATTTCCGACCGACCACTGTACTGATGTATATGTACTTAAGTACAAGCAATATATATTTACATATGGATGTTTATTTATATACATACATATATACATAGCTAAAAATATTGGCCTACACTTTTGGTATTTAATCTAAAGTGGTATGAGCTGTGGGATAGGGCATATTTATGTATGCACATAAGTACACTCCGAGACATGAGCATAGATCTCTATCCACTTAAATTGTTGTCACACTAGTTTCTTGTTTCTCGTATATATTTGTTTATATTAAGATATTTAAGATATGCGTACAATATTTGAATATTTTGTTGACACGAGAATAAAAAATGATACCGAATTAAAAAGTTTTGCCAACATGTTAAAATTTATTTATTGAATCAAAGGCCCAATAAGCCTCAGAATCAGAATAAGTATGGTCCGGGAACATTGGGTTTTTTAAAAATATAAATTATTAAATTATAAGGCCCATTCTCACTTAATTATATTTCTTATTTGTTAACCTATCTAAGTGACTTGCAGTATAAATAGTTAAATAGTATACTCGTATTTTTTGAAAATTATTGCGCTGTCGTTGGGCCTGAAGTGCCAATTTCCGGTTCTGTTAAAGCCAAATGTTATTAAACAAGTGACAAAGCAATTATGATAGACAAAATACTATTAAATTGAGAAAATATTAAAGAATTTTTGAATTGAATTGATAAATAAGATAAATATAAAAGATATGGGATGCTTAAAATGGCAAATTAAAATTGAACTAAATATATGTTGTTTGTTCTTTTCTGATATCTAGAATGTTATAAATGTAAAATATATAATTGTATATATATTTAATATATTCATATAGACATATGTATTAAATATGGGTAAAATTTTATTTAAATTTAAATTATAAATACCTATACATACTTATGTACATATACATATATAACTGGAAGATTATGAATTAATTTTTCTTTAATGGGATCAATTAAAGCTATCTTTATGATAAGCACAAAATTGACCGAAAATCATTTTTTGGCCAAATATAAACATTTGTAAAAAGAGCCCAAACATCATGAATAACATAAACTAACCTAAGTTAACAAGAACTTTACCAGGCACATAAAAAAACAACCACATGGCATAAGTACAATTTAAAACTGTGCATTCTTAAAATTGAACTCAAATGTACTCTAATTTGCATCTATGTATATTTTGTATGAATATCGAAATGAAATTTAAGGAAATAAATTAATTTAGTGTATTGAATTATTTTTTTGCCAAATTGAATGTCCAGAACCCGAGAGTCAAAAAAGGAATGAAAGAAGCCCAATCATGGTAAGTAACCCAAACTAACCTAAGTTAACACGAACTTTACCAGGCCCACAAAAATTAGGAATAAAGTTTTTGTTGATAGTTTAAAAGGTGAGGTTGTGAAATTCACATAGGATAGAATAACACTTGGACGGAAAAAGAATTTCAAAATATATGAGCAAAATTGCAGCCAGCTGAAAGATCTATATTAACTGGCTGCTAATTAAATCTCTAGACAAGAAAATAAATCAAAATCGAAAACAAGTTTTAATTTACAGACACTTCAAAAAAAAAGAATAAAAAAACAACAGCTAAATAAATAAAAAAATAAAAATTGTGGGTTGAAATTGTGCAATAGAATTAGACGACACTTTATTGTTATCAGCTGGTGTAAGCTCGGCACTTACGTAAATCGTGCCATCCGGAGTGGCTATATACAGCTTGTAATTGTTTCTGACAGACAATGTGGTCAAAATGTAATGCCCCTGGCAACTAAGTGGGCACTACGAGAATATAGTATATATAGAGCTAAAGTATAGGTTATTTCGATTTGGCACAACCTTTAGAAATGGCAAGGCCAATCTGTCGTTCATTGACTCAGGAAATTGTCTAGCTAGGTCTATCTATCTCTCTCTGGCCACACTCTCGCCATCTCTGTCGCTCACTCGGCTCGATCGTTGATCGTTTTTACACGTGCCGTCGTTAACGTACGTCAAACTTAGGATGTAAAAATGCAATTTTATAAATTATTTTCCTTTCGATATATGAGCGCTGCAGTTGTACTATATACTATATAGGCAAATATTGGTATATATTGGTATAGAGCGTATGTGCATATCATATTTTGCTCGATTTTATTGGCACTCCGTGCGGTTCCGGTGGCATTGCACGCTTTATGTTAATTGCCGGAACGTGTCGTCGTTCAAAATGCTAAACAAATTTCCATTGGAAAATTATTAGTTAGCCCCGCGAAGTTTTCGGTACGGAGAGGCAGATGTATATTTTGATTTATGCCTGGGTCGGTCCTACACAAACAACTTTGCAAAAATCCCCCTACATTTAAAAAAAAGAAATGAACACATTACCTAGGATAGGAAGAATTTATCTAAGTTGACAAACTGATGTCATTCTACAACGACAAAGATAGTGCTTAGCTCATTTTTACACTCGTTCACGAAGTGCACAGTGTATATTGGGACTGCGCCATGATCTGGAGCTGCAAAACATCGATAGTAAAATCGATATTATCGATGGTTATGCATTTGTGCGATAGATTGGGATGGTACTTTAAATACATTTGCATATGAATTTTTAATTTATTATTCTATATAAAGCATTGAAGATCTTTCATTTTATATCACTTTTTACGTTTTTCGATTTATTGCGTAAATTTCTGATATATCGATAGTTGAAACTATCGTTGTTGAAAATATTTCTTGAAATTTCGATTATGTACGCTGTATACCTTCGTCAGATAGAGTAATAAGATTTGGGGACGTGGCAATTCGATTTAATCTATACATCTTCCTCAGTTTTAAGGCTATATACAATAAATTTTGCAGTCGAATACTAATGCCATCCTCTATTTTTTATTTATATTTTTTTGATCAAAAATACTATCTTCTTCATCCGCCAAAAATTCTTGTCCGCTACAATTTAGAACTAGAGTCACAAAATTTGGCAGGCAGTTTCCCGATGATCTCTGAAGATCGAAAATTTTCACCCACGTGCACTTCCGACTCCACAAACAAAAATCAATTTTTTTCCAAAATAACAATAATGTCATTTTCCACTGTTTCAAACTGTTATTGTACTGTTCGGGAGTATTACGCAGTCTGTTACACCCAACTGCAACGTTTATACTTATTTTTAGCTGATTATATACCCACATATATATAATATGGGTTCGAACTGCTGCTAGTAAATTAAAAGTGTGCTGAAGTACTAATAATACTAATAAGTTTTGGGCACCTGCCGATCTATTGCACTCTACATTGTTGCAGCAACTGCGTAAAATGAAAAGTTAAACTCAACTGTTAATTAGCGGGGGAGTTTTTGCATTTTTTTTGTCAAAGTTACAAATAGATAACTTGGGAGCAGCCGATCTGTAGGCAAGCAATAAAAAATCTTAGTTTCCCGTTAATCTCAATATGCATGTACATATTTCATATTAGCTTTCCTTTGATCAGTAATCATCGAATTGAACGTATGACTTAATAATGTTATATTTGCAAGCAGATCATTCTCGTTGATTATCTCTTCACCGATTTTTAAGTGTTAAATAATCAGTAACGGAATTATGAAATGCAATTACATTATAAATTATATAGTTTTCAGAGTCATTAAACGATCATACCTTAAATGATCATTAATTAGTAAATGAGCTGTGATTGCTTCTATCGGATTTACGAAGAGTAATAGTCAGGTAAAATTTATAGTGTCATTATAGAATGTTCGATCTGTGATCATCAATTTAAAAATGATCGTGCATGATCGGATTCGAAACTAAATATATATAATTTTTACTGTAAATGAACGATGATTGATCAGTGATCAGTGATCATTTACTTTTTTATCATACAAGATAAAAAAGTATAAAATGTAAAGATTTATAAAAAATAGTTATTTTTCTAACAAGACAATATTTGATCGATGATCACTAAAATAATAACGATCGTAATAGTTAGAGTACATATATTTAAAAGATATTGACCTATGAAAAGTAAAGTTTTTACTGTAAACACACGATGTTCGACCGGTGATCATTCAGTTGAAATAGTCTGTGATCAGTTGTTGTAACAATAAACAGAAAAATGTACACGGTTTGAAAAATAATTTGATTGAATTAGTTAAGGCGAAATTCCCGTAAGGTAGGTCTGATCATTCGTGTTGTATATATTTTATTTTCATCAAACGATAATTGATCAGTGTTGATTGACCAGTGATTATCGTTAACCTGTTTAGCTAAATAATTAACCACAGTGGACAAAGGTGGTTGGTCAATATATTATCAATAAATTATAATTCAATTGAGCGTTTATTGATCACTGATCATGAAAAATAGTGTTTACTTAGCTATACTTAGCTAAGGTGGTGGTTAGCTTAGTTCACATCGATCACTGATCCTCGATCGGTGATCATCGATCAAAACTCCCCAAGTGTTTTACCTGGTACACTCTAAGCTACGTACATTTTCGATAATACCTCGGGTTAGGTGCATTTCTCAATCCAAAACAGGATGTGCGAGCCAAGCGACCAAACGACCTATAGACCATAGATAAAGTACAGGCGGACCTTTTAGATAGACAAGTCTTACTGTCTATCCACATAACCAGTAAAACGTTGAGGCCATTCGCTCAAAGACTATATCGATAAGAATTGTTGCTTGACTTCAGCAGAGATTAGAGATTGTAAATGATTTCGAATGATACTCATAAAACTGAACGATTGGCTTTTCCCTAAACAACAAAAAGTACTTTGAACCATGACTGGTAACAAACAACAACAAAATAAAACCAGTGACGACTGGTTCGGTTTACGGTTTAAACCAATGCATCGATTTTAGGTTGGGTTCTCACGTATTTCTTATATTCGAAATATTCTTTTATATTTATATATTTATTTTATATAATATAATTAGTTTATATTTAAATATTTTAGTTTATTAAAATGATAAAACTATCAGCGCAATATCAGAATACAATTTTTAAACATTTTATATTTGTTTTAAATCTCTTATCAAAGATCTGTTCCTAAGAGCATCATGCAAGTATTAAATATTTTTTAAAATATTTAAAATCATTATTTAATTTTTAAATATTTTATAATAAATCTTTTTTATCCATATCTTTAATCTATAATCTGTTTCTAAAAGCATTAGGTAAATGTCAAATGTTTCTTTTATCAGAAATTTAAAAATATAGCAATATTATTTTCAAATATTTTATAATATTTACAGTTTAATTTTTATTCTGCAAACTGTTCCTAAGAGCATTAGGAAAATGTCATTTTTTATAAATCAGGCTTGGTTAAAACAGGCTTGGTTAAAACAGGCTAATAAATAACCGTCAACAATTTCACTCTTTCTAAATATTTTCTAATTTTGCATCTGCGTAAATATTTCTGAAAAGCTCCGTCAAGCAAAGTAACTGGAATTTATTTGCTCGCCGCAAATAAAAATCAAGAAAAATTACTTAAAGGCATTTAAATGCACACAAATATATGCCTTTATACAGATAGATATATAGGCAAGTCGTGGTATATATACATACGTTTAAATTGCGTAGCCAATAAATAAACCCCAAAAGGCAATTCCGTGGCATACTTTATGGCTGGTGACACTTGGGTCCGTTGTGCCCCGAAGCCCCAATACAATTTTTTTTGCGTGTTCCCCCCAAAAGCTGTCATTTTCCTGTATTTTCTTTTCTCTTTTCCTCTTTTTCGTTCAGCTTAAATTGAGAAATAAGAAGCAGAAATTGTAGGAAGCACATGGAGCGCATTTAATCGATTTCCATGTGATAATACGACGTAATTGCACAATCTATAAATAAAATCTGAATTATTAGCTTATTAAGCACAAATGTGTAATATTACAGTTTAATATGTAATATCACTTATCGCCTGTTATTTGCCTAGAGTGCTTAATAGTTTTATTATTGTACGGTTCACATCCCAATGAATATTGATTCTCAGCTCAGAACTTTCAAGGGTATTTATAGGTAATAGTTCTAATAGCTTGTTAAAAGTTAACTTGAGGTTAAACAAAAATTTCATTAAAATAAAAAGAATAAAGTCACGACTTGTAGAGGTGTTTTTGAATATAGAAAACTTTAGATAAGTTTTATATGACCACAAAAAAGGAAATAGTAGTTTCTTTATTCTAAACTGTATTTGAACTCTTGACAGAATGCTTTACACAACCTTATAAGCCCAGCTTTGTCTAGAGTAATTAGACAATTCTGCTAGACGTTTAAATTCCCATCCCTTATCTTACAGTCTAAAGGCGCTGACCTTTAGTTCCAGTTTTTGACGTAGCTTAACTGAAAAGCACTTAGTCAGGAATAAGATTAAAAATGATTTAAATCATGTTTGAATATAAAAGTCGGCTACCCCAATATTTTCTTTAAGTTCAGATAGCTACCCCAATATAAGGCATAATGCATAATACCTTCAAATATGATAAATGAAATTGAAGACAATATTTTCAAAATGTCTAAGTTTAATCTGCCTAATCATTAATGTAATGTTTGCACTTTATAAAATATTGAAAATACAAGCTCTTGTCAATTCGATTAATATATATAATTTAGGATCTAGTTGTCAAATCTATAAATATTTAAAAAACAGTGCAATGCAAACTGTTCGCATAGACTAACGAATAAACTAGCTCATTATAGTTAATAACATGTATGGAATTGAATATGTATGAATCGGGTAACAATTTGTATATTTAGGAATATTTAAACATTTTCGAACATAAGCACAAACTGGGCACCCTTTATAAAGCAGTGTGAGCTCAGCAGGATATTCAACGAAATGAAACTATGATAAATATATAATTTAAGAGTTCTGTGGGGGCAAACTTTAAAAGGCAATACGTGCTTAACTATATGAAAATATAATAAATATATAATTTGGAAATTGAGATACAAAATCGAAATACTTAAGATGCCTTAACCCTTAACATTTTCAACTTAACCTCAATATGGGCAAACCTTAAAAGGAATACTAGTTTTACAGGGTATTAAATTATATTAAACTGTGTTAAGTATATAATTTGGTAGTTAGTTGCAAAATCATTACGTCTAAGATGTCTCACTTGCTAACTATTAACAACTTAACCTCAAATTGGGTAACCTTTACAAAGCAACACGAGCTTTACAGGGTACTAAATTATATTAAATTATGATACAAATATCATTTCTGAGATCTTTGTACTTAAGATGCTTCAAATCCTAACTATTCTCTACTTAAGTTCAATTTGGGCCAACTTTAACACGCAATACGAATTTTTCAGGTTATTAAGCTATACGAAAATGCTGATAGTTTAGCTCCTTCCAAGTTTATTTATATAATTTTGAAGTCAGCTAAATCATCTGTATACAGTCAGCTAAATCATCTATACCCAACAGCCCTAACCCTTAACCAATTTCGCGACTTTAACGTCTAGTTAGCCGATTCGCAATTAAAGCCACATTAACTTGATTACAAATGGCTCGGCGTTTGAAAAGTTTCCGCACATAACCGCCAACTGTTAGTGGCATAAATTACAAATTTTACGATTTAGATAGACCGGGTCGTAAGATAGGAATAGGAAGAGGATAGGCCGAAACACAACCAAGTCAGAAAGTTCCCCTCGGGGATAACCGACTGCACAATACTCGTTCACAGTAAAATATCAGCTTAAAAAAACTTAATTATTATTGTATTGGAATGTTACTGTTATAGAAAAATATATATTTTTTTTTAATTTTTGGGGGCGAAAGTGAGTTGATGACTAGCTATCTAAATTGTGGGCGATCTGAATTTTCACGGTTTAGTTGTCCCCGAGATAAATAGATTTTAGCAATTTTCCACGCCCCCAGTGAGCGTATCCAAAAAGAATTGTCCTATCATAAGAGTAGGTTTTATTTATGCAACTAGCTTTAAAACTGAGGAAGATATATCAAATAAATTAAATTGGCACTCCCCAGTGGGCGTACCTAAAAATCTGAACAATTTATCTGACAATTTATCTGCAATTGCTACCGAAAAACTTTGCGTACATATGGAAATTCAGACGGACGGACATCGCACGAACCCAATATGCTCTTTTCACCCCGTCCGAGTGTAAAAACTTGTGCACCGTTCGGTTTTGCGTTTAATGCTCTCATTTCCGGCGTTTTATCCTGTTTTTATGTTCAGATGTGTGTCAAATTGCCACCCACTCGAACGGGCCCACTTTTCTGCCTCCCTCCCTCCCTCGCTCTCCCTCTCACTCTCTGTCTTTTGAGGTGTTCCAGCCACCCCTAGGTTGCAATATACATATGGTTTTTCCTTTGACGCTGCCTGAGAAATTTCCTGCGGGGTTGCTTTCTGTGGACTGTGGGTTTTGGCTTGTTGCCTTGGCCTGAGTTTTCCGGCTTAGCTTTTACTTGTGGCTCAAGTTCAATGACCTTGCAATTTTCTTTTCACTTTCTTGACACAAAAATTTCCTTAGCCCTCTTTCTGAGGGTGGGTGGACTTGTGGCAAGGGTGGTTTCCCTGCCTCTTGCGGCTCGTGACATGCGCATCATTTGTTTTCATGTATCGAAAGGGGAGTGGGGGTGAGGGGCAAGTTCTTCCCTATTTGTGCGTAGCCGCCCTTTTTCGCTTTTGCGGGTGGGGAGCACATTTTATTGTCTTACTGGCAAATATTTTGGTTTGTTTGCTTTTAATTTGGGGGCCTAAACCGGCCGGCTTCGTTTCTTGAGGGCAAAAAATTAATGGGTTTACGACAGCTGAGCCCATAACTGAGAGGAGTTGAGATTGTGAAAGGGTAACAAATTATTTAACTTCCTGTTTAATCTTAGCTTTCGTTTTATCTTATTTGATTAGTTAATAAATGCTAGACTGTAATCTTAACTTAACCTTAGCTTCTTGCCTAATCTTATACATTTTAATTTTAATATGTATATAATATAAGAATATTCGATTGTTTTTAATATAAAGAAAATATTGTAGCAATACAAACTGGGTGGTAAATTTGTCACGAACATGGAAAAACATATGTACATATATTACAAGTTTTCAATTGGGCTAAGGCGTTACCTATAATTTTCTGTCTTCTTTGCTGCTAATTATGATCTTCTTGTTAAAGCTTTTGCACTTTTTCAACCAGCTGGTTAGATAATTTTTCAATATCATCCTTGTCGCATATTATTATCTAACTAAAGCTAAATTCTATGGTTAGATAATAATTTAACAATTTTAAGTATTTTCTTTTAGATTTTTTTAGGCTAATATTTTTCTTAGCTCATAAAATAATTTGCAAATTTAACAATTTAGATTTAGTCCAATATATTATGAAACCAAAGCTCAATTTATGTTACATTAATTTCTAAACATTATTTTGTTGTTTTTTTTAAATTAAAATCTCAACTTTCTCTTAATTATATCCTCTGTCTAACTGAAGCTCACGTTTATTTAAATATGTACCTCTAAAATTGGAGGCTGTAAACAAAATAAATTAAATTAACCGTTGGGTTTTTTCGTCTGAAGAAAAGCATTTTCTTATTTTGGTTTTTGTTTAACTAGAAGTTAACTCTATTGTTAGTTTACCCAACAAACGCCAGTCCATAAATTACCAGGCATTTCCTCTAGCTACTCCAAACAATTTCGATTGCCCTAAACTCTGGTGAGTACTTAAGATGATTTGCCATAAATTACCATTTCTAGAATGATATCTATCTGAATACTTCTCCCAATTACAACAACACTCAAGTGCAGCCTCCCTTCCCAAAGCACAAAGAATAAAAGAAAAGATTCCCAATAACAACACGCAAACGAAAGCTTCCAACAGATCAACGCAGCGCCCACTACAACAAAATGTTGTCTAGCTCCCCTCCTTCCCTCCCTCCATAAACCAAATATATGCAGCTTGGTTTCAAAAATGAATAAAAGCAGCGCTGCGGGTAGAATTCGAATTAGAAATGAAAAATACAAAGAGCATAAACATAAAAAGAGAGCAAAGAGCAGCAATGAAAAATGCCCCGCACATGTCCACAAACTTATCTAATACTATGGATACCGTTACTTGAGGTCACTGGCCCACACACTGCACTTGTATTTAACAAACAGACGATGACAAGAGGCACACGCACTCACACACACTCACACACTCTCACACACACACTCTCTCGTGCTCACGCATAAGCACACAATTTCCAGCCGGCAGTTATGTCATGCACATCAAATCCAATTGGTGGGAAATTTACGCTTGAGCGTTTTATCACATTTGAGTGCGAGTCATTTGAGTGCAAGTCATGCTGGGCAATTTTGTGGGCATTTGTTTTTATTGTCGTTTCGTGTGCTGTGGGGAAATTTGAAACGCTTCGAGCGCGTGGCTTTTATGCGTGAGTTTCTTTTATGGGTAATTTTTTGTCGTTGAGTTCCATTTATTTTTTTTTTGCTCAAGAGCTTGTGTATTGAGTAATATTACGATTTTTGTTATTTTGTGAACAATTTTGCTGTGGTAAAATATTTTATTTTAGAGGGAATTAAAAATGGGTGAAGGAAAAATTATACAAAATAATAGTAAAATTTAGCCTAATTTAACATTGATTTCTATATACCATTGAAAAAACCCACAAACAAATTGAATTCTATTATTTCTATTTATCTATTTATTTTTACAGATTTTTCATAGCATAATAGCATTAGCAACGCTTGATAACGAGTTGTCCAAAAATTGTTATAGTAAATGATTCGCATGTCTCTAATACTTACTATTATAATTGTAATAATTAAAAATTGGTTATTTATAAATTCTAATTCATTTTACTCTAATCTTATTTAATTTAAATTTAGGCCTATATTACTTTCTATTACTCTTATTACAATTTTAAATTTGCTATCTATTCTATTTTATTCTATACTATTCTTATTTAATTTATATTTCTATTATTATGTCCATTATTAATTTTAACAAATTTACCAGGTTTATCATATGTATCATATTAGCTTATCCTAGTTAATTCTCTGAATTTATAGTTGTTTTCTTTAAACTTTTCTAACCTCTTTCAAAATGTCTTAGTTTCATTTCCCTTGAACTTGCAAAAATGTCCCTATCCAGTGCTAATCCAAACTTGCGCAGAAAACACACTCAAACTGCGACTTTTATGAAAATTTCCCACTCTCTCATCTGGTAAAAACAGCTGTTCGAAATGCGCAAACTCCAAGCGACTACGCAATGCAATTGAAATTGATTTTGACTTACGGCGGGGCGACGTGCACGCACGGAACACCCACCACCAAAAATAACGGACGGCAGGGAAATTTGGAAAAACACAAAAACGTTTCGTGTATGACCCATTTTCAGTACGAAGAGTTCAAAGACCTTTCTGGGCGCTGCGAGCTTCCAGACCAGACCAGACGAGTGTTGAGTCGAGCGGACAACCCCAAAAGCATGGGGCTTATGCTTTTACTTTCTGTATCTAATTTAATTTTTTATACTCTATCACGAAGTGAAAAGGGTATATTGGGTTTTGTGCAATGGCCGTCCGTTTGAATGCATTGTTTTTCGCCGCTATTAAAGCAAGAGACTTTAAATTTGAGAATGAAAGCCTCCGCTAAAGTTTTTATGATTTTTACTACGCCTACTGGGAGCGTGGTACTTCGATAAAATCGTTATATCTCCCTCAGTTTTAATGTTAGATAAATAAAATATTTGCATTGTCTACAGATCGTTTGCAACATTTTCTGGGATACGCCCTCTGGGGGCGTGGAAAATCGATCAAATCTATATCTTGGGTGCGGTTAAGCCGTGAAAATTCATATTTCCCACAATTTTCGAGCTAAAGTTACCAAATTTGACAGACATTATCTAATATAACAATAATAATTATTATCTGAATTATAATTAAGACCACTTTCGACTGCTGTAAGCAGTGAATGGGTATCGCGCAGTCGGTTACACCCAACTGCAACGTTCTTCTCTATGTATTTTACACACAACAAATGCAACTGTTTTCTAGTTGTGTGGCGTGTTTGTTGGGGGAGTTGGGGGGTGTCATGATGTCACTTATAGGCTTGTTTGCCTGTGGAGCCCCGAGGGTGGAAATGCATAATCAGCTCTCTGGCACTTTGCCTAAATTTGATGCGTGTCCCAAGCTGTGGATTGGTAAGCCATCATATCATGGTGGTTGCTAGATAGCATACACCTACCACACTCCCCCAACCCCACCCCTTTCCAATTACCCCCTGACAAAAACAAAGTACACGTCCAATTTGATTTTTGTTGCATGGCTTAGCTTGACCCACATTTAAAAGACTATATGAGTTTTATTATCTATTAATTTTTGTTTTTGTAACTTTTTAGAGCCTAATTCGATTTTGAAAAAGTTTTTCTTCAACATACCTATAGAACAGTTTTTACTGGTATAAAGTCTAGTTATATTGTTCGTTTTGCATTCATTTATTAAGTATATAATTAAAATAAGTATTTATAAAGCTCTGAAATGCTTTTGGTCTGGTTATACTATAATTCTATTGGAATCTAAACTCAGCGAAATAATCACGAATTTTCTTTTTCACTTCATGTGGAAATTCCTTAAATTGCAAAATTCTTATTTAAAGAATCCCAAAATTCGTGAATTTAACAGTTATATAAATTATATAATAAATTATAATATTATATAGTATATAATAGTAAAATAATAATTTGATATTTATTATTTTTTGGATATTTATATTTATTTTATATTTTAATTTTATAATTCCTGTATATCAAATTAATGGTACTTTTAAAAACTTCATTTAATTATTTAAAAACTGAAAACAATAAAATACAATTTTCTTTTATTTATAAAAAAATTAGCATTCAAGACATCTTACAAAAAAATAAAACTATTTCTTAATTGTGGATAATATAAGATATTAAATTTCCAGCGACTACGATCGATAAAAATTGATCAAGTTTTCTGATAAGTTTTTGCTTACAAAAATCATATACGATATATCAAGTTTTAGAGTTATATAAATTTGTGATAGCTAAACTGATTTAATACCTTATACCTTATAAATATGGTTATTTTTATCATTTGAAGGTTATACAAATGCAAAAAAATTGAACATTGGTTCGACACATTTAAAATTTAAAAGAAAATTAATATTTATAAAATATTTAATTTATATCCTTTAATATTATGAAATGAAAATTTAATGAAAACCTTACAAATATGCAAGATTTTTCTCAAATAAAAAAATCCAAAATTTTCTTAAGCCCATAACTTACAAAATTCTCAACAATCTAGAGGATCAGCAACGGAAACAACAAATCAAGCTGATCGAAAAAGAAAAACAAGACCATCAAAAAATCCATTTCCCCAAAGAGACGTCAAACTTGAGTGCAACACGAAAAGCGATCAAAAAATTAACGTAATATAAGCTTCAACCGAAAATTCTTGGATGTCAATATATGTATATATACATATATGCTGCTCTCAAAAGCCAAAAGAAAACAAACGCCGCAAATCTGGCCAAAGGGAAAGTTCAAGAACCCCATGAAACAACAACTCGTGGAGATACATCGACACCAGCCAAATGGGATGGCGGAGAGTGGAGGAATGGAGGGAAGGGGGAGGCATTGCCTGTCTCACTGTTGAATGGCCTGGACCGCCCCCCTTTGGTGCTCAATACCACAAGGGCCAAAAATTGCCCCGCGCCGTCGCACACTCACCAAAAATGAAAGTGAGTCTTGTGCCACAGCTGCCACAACCCCGCCTCCCTTTGCACCAACCCCCTCAGCGCACAATCGAAGAAAAGTTCTGGTTGTTTTCCTCTTTTTTGTTTTTGGCGCAGCACAAGAAAAGCACCGAGTTCATTGAACTTGGAAAATGGGAAGCAAAATTCATTCGTTGAAGTTGAAGCAAGTGGAGCCCATGTCTACCCCACTTTATAGATATGTCGCTGGCTGCTTGGTGGTTGAAATGTATCTAACAAACAAACACACACGCTCACACACACACACACACACATTTTGTTAAATTGGTTAATTTACTTATAAGCCTCGGACACGATTTCTACGCCTACAAACTTGCATTGAGTTTTCTGGTTTTTCAGTGCGCAGCAGCTGAAAGGAAAAGCTGCTTGGATACCATGCATATTAATTTAATAAAAGGTTTAATTTTCACTATCCGTAAAAAACAGTAAACCTGTACCTTTGGAAAATGTACAAAAATTAATACATTTTTTAAATACATTTTTTATGTGGTTACTTATAGGGTATCTTCAAGCCGGAAAACTTCGAGCAAAAATACTCATACGCTTCGATTTCACTTCAGAATTTTTTTCGTCTTTTAAAGTTAGAATTTATCAAAATCGCCAACATATATTTTAAAATGTTCATTTTGTAGACTTTTAAAAATTTAAAATAAACCTTTGCCCGTACAAATATAATTTTTTAAAAGTGCTGAATTGTTTTTTAAATGAACTACTATTACACTAAATAATAAAATAAATAATTCGGTGTTAGGATTCAAACCCGAAACTTCATATTAGGTTGACTAAAAGATTATCATTTATCCATCGAGAACTAAATTTCATAAATGAGTTTTTACATAGATCTTTGATAATGATCATGAAGTTGATCGAATGACGAGCAAAGGCAGTTTCGTGAAATAGTTTTCGCCAACTTTTCCCAATAATCTGAGAAACCTCTAACAGGCTGGTCACGAAATGTTGAATATTTTTGATAACAATAATATAAAAAATAAAAATTATATAAAATCAAATTTGTTTAGGTACTCACATTTTCTTTTTATACTTCAAATTTTAACATCGCTGGTCTTCGAAAAACCAAAACAATGCTTATGATTGATTAAATGGGTTGCAAAATATGATAATTGTTTCGTTTTGTTATGGACGGAAAATTGTTGCATACTTTGCGGCACACTTTTAAGGCCTTAACAGTCAATTTCGAAATGAAAATTTGGTCATGCTTTGTCATCTACATTGACTCGGCATCTAAAAAATAATTTAGGAATTATAATATATATTTTTTGGAAAGTTTCAACCAAATTTTATAAACTTACTCGTTTTAAGTTGCAAAAATGTTGATATTTTAAATCTTAAGATTTATTTTTTAATCCATTTCATTACCGAACACGAGTTCTCAATTTACATCCATTGCGTGAGTCAAAATAGGCATACTTCAAAAATTCAAAGATTAATTTTGCTGTACAATTCCAGGTAATTATAAGTCTATTTTAAAAATACCCGGCCTAGACTTATGAAACTGCCCACACACACACAGTCCACAAAGAGCATACATTTTATAATACAAGTATATTAATTTAATGAAATACAATACAAATCAAGACATATAATTTATATAAATTTTAAATAAGAACACAATTGCAACCAAATATTTTACATCCCATCTTGTGAACAGTTTTTTTTTTATTAAATTTCAGCATGCTTGTTGCTT
Organism: Drosophila robusta; assembly: GCA_035043565.1. Taxonomy (NCBI): domain Eukaryota; kingdom Metazoa; phylum Arthropoda; class Insecta; order Diptera; family Drosophilidae; genus Drosophila; species Drosophila robusta. The sequence goes on from JAWNMW010000378.1 coordinate 737,187, forward strand.
TGTTTGTATCTTACGCATTAATAAAAATATATATGTATATATATATATATCTATTTAGATGTTATTTATAAATATTTGTAGTCAATGAATTTGTAATCCTCTCTCATTAACTACTACGCTTACAAGGTTTGTTCAATTTCCGATTGACACAAGCAACAAAATGATTACTTCAAATAATAAACTAATATTCTGCACTAACCTTAATAATACGAGCGTAAAAATTTATAGTGTTTTTTGTTTTTAAGGGAATATTTTGAAAAAAAAACAAATAATTGAAATAATGCTCAACAAAAGAGCAGACATTTTTTTTTAAACAAAGCTATTGATAAAACAATAAATTTTACAATTTTGGTAATCAAAAATGGATGAACCCTAAACTCTGATATTATATTGAGTGTGTGTGTGTTTAAAAGACCTTTTAGCTTATGTTAGCTGTTTGCTTGTCACTTTAATGTTGCTGTTGTTTTCATTGTTGTCCTTGTTTACTGCGCCGGCGCCGGTTGCGGCTGCGGTGCCAAACGATTCACAAATCCAATGCCACCGCGGATGATCTTGCCAACGGCGGGCGGGGAGCGAGCGGCCAGCGCCTCAAACGTAATGCGCAGCTCGGCAAACGCGGTGCGTGGATACGGATTACGACGCGAGCTATAACGCATGACCAGGTAGTGATAGTAGATGATGGGCGTCATCAGACCAGCATGGGACCTGTACCAAGCAAAAGAAAATGAAAAGCTCAACTTTAGATATAGTTATTATGTATTAAAGTAGGCATATATTGTATAGTAACAAGGTTTAGAAGTTTAAGCCCATATTTCTGTTAACATTTTTATTCGAAATTAATTTGTTATTCTATAATCCTTTTTCATGAATTTTACGTTATACTAAATTATCTACAATGGAAAATGGAGATAATAACAGCCAAAATGATGAACAAAATAACAAAATAATAGTGATAGCAGTGACATTGTAGTCTTATGCAAACATGTCCGTTTATTATCAGAAAGTGACAATGAATAAAATGTTATTTTTATCTGAGTTGCACCTATTATATATTAATGAATTTCTGATATTTTCTTTTTGTCAAATTAATAAAAAATATACAAATTATCTAAATTCTCAAGTGAACTCTAACAAGAATTTAATAATGTTTATAGCATTTTTAAGTTGGTCTAGAACCATTTCTTTTTTCCTAATTTGAATTTATTTAACTCTTGCAGAGTTCTGTCTTTTCATGGCAAGCAGTACTTATCTATAAAGTAACATATAGATAATATATATATATATATATATATATATACATATATATATTCAAACTGAGACTTTTTATATGCCTATCATATGCGCAAAATTATACCAACATCAGACTATTACATTATTTAATTATAGGAACAAGTCCAATAATTGTGTAAGTATATCATATCTGTTTTATTTGCCTCAATGTATTAAAATCTAAGACCCCGAAGATAATAAATGTTTCTATCTATTGATAATACTTACATAAAGGTCAGCACAATGGCGTAGGGCATAATGAATATCTCGCAAAATGCGGTGGCTTTCAGTATATTGGCCGCCTGGAACTCCACAATTGAGATGATAAAGCGAGCACCCCACCAAGAGTTTTGACCAATCAACTAAGAGAAAACATAATAGATTAATATTAATTTCAACAATAATAATGGAAGGTTTCTATACGAACATCCAACAATTTGAGCGAATAGCTGGACGCATGCAGCACCGAGTAGAGTACAACGGGGATGAGCACCAGCAGCGTGGGACGAATGCTGAAGAAGATCAGCGAGTACATCATATAATGACAGGAGTCTTCGGCAAACAGGCGCGCCAGAAACTCGCGACTGAACGAGAAGGTCGGCAAGCGCTGATGCAAACGCAGCGCCGAAATGGCTGCATTGGCCAGCAGGACCTTGTTGAACGCGCTCTGCTGTGAGCTGGAATGGAAAAGAAGTTGGTAAATAACATGTAATATAATAAATTCAAGATGTAGACCTAGTTCAATATATAGGTATAATATTATGTCCGTCTATCTGTTGCTCAAAGGCTTCAAGAACTTTACAAACTGTAATTTGTGACACCCACTGAGGGTGTATCAAATCAATTTATTTTATATATCTTCCTCAGTTCTAAATTTAGATACGGGAAATTTTTCAGATAGATTCCTGGAGATCTCTAAAAATCGAACAAAAATTTTTTGGATATGCTTTCTGGGGGTGAGGCATATTAGTAAAATCTATATCTCCCACAGTTTTTGAGCTAGAGTCACGAAATTCGGCAGACAGTTTTTTGAAGACTTCCTCAAAAGATGGAATTTCGTTCACGTCCACTTTCACCCCCACAAATTACAAAAAAAATTGATATTTTTCGAAAATAACAATCATCATTAAGACCGTTTTCGACTTTTTTAAGCTGTGAACAACTGCAGCCGACTGCAACGCTTGCATCTTCCGCAATTTACCGCCCATCTATACACTTTATTATATATTATATACTCACGTGAATACGGGCAAAACATAGCTGATGGTAAAGTAGATGACAAGTAAACGTAACGCCCACAACGCCGAATCGATGAGATTTGTTTGGAAATGCTGCAGCAATTTCGCTGCTGCACCTTGTGTTGTCTGCTGTTGTTGTTGTCCCTGTCCCTGTTGCTGCTGTCCTTGTTGCTGTTGTTGTTGCTGTTGTGATGTGGTAGATGAACTCGGCTGTGCATCGCCCTGGGCGTTGTCAGCGCTCGCCGGTTGCTGCTCAGTTGTCGCACTCATGTTTGTTGTATTCCTCTAGGCTGGTCTCGGTCTGCAAGTGAATTATCAAAAGCAGAATGAAATACCATAAGATACGTTATCTCACTGGGCGGGTCTTATCAACGAGTCGCTAATCGTTGGCCTGATAAACAGTTAACGTTTGGCCACGACGACGTCTGTGTATTTGTTGAGGCAATATAAAACACTTGGTAATTTGAAAACGAGTAAATTGCAAATATAACATTATATATATGAAAATGTAGATTTGAAGTACTTTGCCTGGTTGTAGAATTGAGTTTACGAATATTTCGCTGCCAGCTCTATTATATTTAATTATTTTGTTCATTATTTTGTCTACAGATGAGCGTGCATTATCATAATAAATTGTAAATATTAAGTTGCTAGCCCAAAAAATACGAGGATGGTTTAATAACTAAATACAAATTATGTACAAATTTGAAAATTTTTTAGAATTTGTTTTGCGCATTTTTCAAATATCGAATTAAATATACATTTATGCTATCTGAATTTTACGTTCTAAAATGATATAAAAATCAATTAATAATAACCGAATTTTTTTTTAATTTTACAAATTTATTTCAAATCAAATATATATTTTGCGTAATATATATTGGAGATGTTTACAATGTATATCCTTTTATAGTTTTAAGTGAACTTACGAACGAAAATAAATATATACTGACTACAGCCAGTTTATTTTTATTTGCAATTTAGAATCTAATATTACATCATAATGGAAGTTAAAAAATAAAATTCATTAATGCTTCTCTTTTTCGAACTAATTGCTCTTAAATAATTTGTTTTCAAAATTGTGTTTTTTAATTAAAAGCTTATTATTTTAATTTTGTAAGAAAATAGGTAGGTCAACGAAGTGGATATTAAAGAGACCATAAATATACATTACTTTTGAGTAATATGGGGTCGATATTAATCTATATATTCGATGCGTATATATATATATAAATATATTGTAAACACTGAAAAGCGTGATTAATTTATAAAATTATTTTTTAAATTTCATGATATAATATAAATGTTATTGACACTTAGGATCAGAAACAGGGTTTACTGTACGAAAACTTTACTTTTCAAGCTATTTAACACAATTACAGCATTTACAAGCTTAACTATTATTTAAAAAATAAGATAATATAAGAACAGTTGACTTTTTGTGTGACAACCTTGGTGCAGGAGTTATTAAAGAAATATAGCTCAAATCTGCGTTGCAGGCGGAAGAGTATTTCAGGGTCGGCAGTGTTATTTCTTGCTAGAGTAATGCTTTAACTATTGGGTTTTTAAATGGCACGCGCTTTTAATTGTAATTTACATAGACATAGACTTTATAGTGTCGTAAAAACAAAAGAAAAAAACCAGTTGAATGGAAAGTTGCACACACACACACTCACACACAGTGTTGAAGGCGTGTACAGCGTTGCCAAAGAGGCGTTAATGTTCAGGTCTTGGAAGTAAGTAAGTAGTATGAAGTAGAGGCAGATAACTTGGCTGCAATTATGGCCAAGTTTTACACAAGCCAAAAACAAACCACGAACTGTCAATTGAAAAAGCAAATGAAACTTGACTGGTTACAGATGCATATATCTCTATATACAAACGATCTTATGCACAACTTTAAAGCTTTGCAACTTACTGACGAAACCGTTTAAGAGTTTTATGGCTTTTATTACAATTTATGAAAGCCACGTAGGAATGTTAGAAAGAAAATTAACGAGGCACAGCAATTAAATGAGTTTTTCACGAAATTCTAAAAACCTTTAAACACAAATAAAGATTAGTTTAATTGTGACGCCGTAAACTACGCGATTCCAGCTAAACTTCAGCGGCCAACAAAACGAACTGAGCAGTAACCACAATGTGCATGTCGTTACGACATAGCCGTCAAAATAACAACAAACACTCGCACGCACACACCCAAAGCTATTAGCCAAACAGGTGGCAGACACACAACTCGCAGAGAGTGGAGAGAGTAAAGAAAAGTGCGACGGCGTAACGTGAGCAAACTAGCCTGAAAACTAGCGGAAATATGTTGAAATGATAAGCAGAGCTGAAAATTTAGCTTTTTTAACCGTAAAAAATATGACTATTTTAAAATTGTGATTGCGTTAAAACTTTATGAAAATATGGGGTTTTTTTAAACATTTATTTGTTTATTCAGCAATTAGGCTGCAGAGTATCCTTTTATCTGACTATGCTATATATAATTGGCACCATTAATACACGTAGGTATTAATTTAACATTTTATTTTTTTTTACCTCTTTTTGTGAATATTTTATTTTCAAGTGGAATTTAAACCAACGAATTGTCGCTGGTTCGGTTAACGGTTCGAACTTATGGCTCATCTTTAGGTTCGGTTTGTGAAACTGTTGTTGCTTCGAACAAATGCAGTTTTTGATTGGAATCTATATTCAATTCTAAAATAATATAAATTAATTTTTTTTTTAATTTGGAGGGATAATCTGCTTTAGCAAATTCTCATTTTGTAACCTCTGATGGGTTAGGCAATATACATTATTGGGTTACAAATTTTCATTCTGAATACTGAATTTCGGCAATTGGTTAAATTCATGATTCATGATTTAGGTTTGAAAAATATTCAAAAATACATTAACGTGAACTTGTATACGCATTTTTATTTATTGCGAAAAAAGCTGTTTAAGCCCAAATTCACGCTGTTCGTAGAATCTCCGAGTTTCCGACATTTTTTTTATGTAAGTTTCTCTTTATTTCTTTCACAACAAAATGTTTGCTAAAGATGTCAGCATACCGACAGACAGAGTAGTCAGTGATTATATCGTAAGCTTTCTTTCCCAACTTTTTTCCCCTGAATCACTAGCCGTTTTTTTCTTCCTGTTAATAACTTGGCAGCACTATTGATAATGCACCGGTGATGTGAATCGTTATTGACAGCACTTGGCCATTAGGGACACTCATTCTGTATGCATATTGGTGGGCCGAGAACAAATATTGATTTTGGGGTAAATGATGTCCTTTTTGATAAAAACTGGGTCAAGTTGTGCGCGTAAAATAATTGTTCATTTGATATGCGCATTTTAGAATGATTGAAATTGAATAACTAAAGTATTATTTCTGATATTTTGGGGGTTAAATCGAGCTGAACATGATGAAATCGATGTAAATATGATCAAAAAAATGACGTCACGTAGTGGGCCACGAGGAACACGTCAGTGGCAGACAACGCACAAAATTGGAGAACAAGGTACGCGCTATTATTATGTGTGTATGTGTGACATTTGATTGCGCTGATTGCCATTGTGAACTTTTTAGACCCTGTGAAATGTACATTGAATGACACAGCAGAAAACATAATGCAGACTCTGTTCCAAAGTGCACTTGTTACATTTATTGCCTGTGCAGGGCGCTGAGAAAACCCACAAAACGAAGGCTCGAATTAGTTATTTCCGTTTCTTTTTTTGCTTCTTTTTTTTTGGGCAACACGTAGCAACAGCCGGCAAAGCAAATTTGAAGCAACACTGGCCACAGCGACCTGCATATTTTGCTGCTGGCTGCACATAAATGAATGCGAGCACATATCGGTTAAATTAGGTTATTAACCAGACAGACGCACTTTTTTGGATTTGTAGCCCGTATCTCCCCCTCTCCTTAACAAACTACGCGACTGAAGTTAGCCGCGAACACTGCAGCTGCACTTTTTAAACGGCTTGCAAAAGTTGGAAAAACTAATATGTTTGTGTTGTGTGCAACAGTTGTTTCAAAAAATGCAAACTTACCCCGCAGATAAGTATCGAACGCGCAACGTTGATTTACTGTACGAAATTAAGTTAAATAAAATAAATCTGTCGACATGGACTTGTGATTAAATGCCTATCGATAAATTCTTCATGCTGTACTGGGCACACGTATCGATAAATGGACAGTGTACCCACAGTTTGGACATGTCTGGCAGCTTGAGACCAGAGTGTGCACACACCTTACTTTTATTTACAACCGCGTTGTCTTTATTATTATTATTTTTGTATATTAATGGCACCAGCCATGGACAACGATGACATAACATTACCTGCCGATACATTAGCGATACTTAATGAATTCCTTGCGGAACGCTCACAGCGCGAGCAGGACGAAGAGCAGCGCATGATCAATAAAACCGGCAAAGATGCACAATTCGAGGAGGATTGGGTAAGGTATCCAATTTGAAAGTTGCTTATTATAATTCTAATGGCTTACTTCTCAGCAACTCAGCCAATTTTGGTACAGTGAGCAAACGAAACGTGCAATTGGCGACGCTGTGGCCAAACTTATCAAGGAACAAAGCCGCTCGGATTATTGCATTGCTTTGTTATCCTGTCCCTCGCTGTATGCCACAATCAAGGACGTGCATGAACATGGTATGTGGAAGCCTGAGTGTGGGTTAACAGTTTGACTTCATAATAATTTTACTCTCAGTTAAAATCTTTGAGTACGATCAGAGATTTGCCGCCTACGGCTCGGATTTTGTGCATTATGATTTCAATGCAGCAGACAGCAGTAAGGATTATCTACTGGAACATCACAAATGCTACGATTTAATAATTGCCGATCCGCCATTCCTCTCCGAAGAGTGCATGACCAAGATGTCCAAGATAATACTAAACTTACAGCGCAACGCCAGCGAGTCCAAGCTGGTATTCTGTTCCGGTGAAGTGGTCGAACCTTGGCTGGTCGCCTGTTTACCGTTGCACAAGTGCAACTTTCGGCCGGAGCATGAACGGAATTTGGGCAACGAGTTTGTTAGTTATGCAAACTTTAATTTTGACCATTATATTGAGAATAAATAACACATGCTTGTTAAGTGTTAATTGCATTGAATGAAGTGTACGTGTATGAGTGGATGTGTGTTTGGTGTTCATTTCGTTGTTGCATCCGCATCCTTGCGCTGTTGCACCAGTTCACGCAGACCATCCTCTTGATCCTTTAGCGATTTTTGTAGAAATTCCTTCTTCTTTTCAAGCAGATCAATTGCCTTATCACATTTATCCTGTTTGTTCTTCAGCTCATCGCGCATATTCTGAACATCAGTCAACAGAAACATGCGTCCAACCGACAGATAAACCCTGGAATATGCATTTTTCTTAAGTTTTTATTAACAGTTCTCTCTCTCTCATCCTCACCTTGTGTCATCAGTTAAATTGCTAGTACCCTTCTCGGTAAGTGTATATTTCTGTTTACCCTTCTTGACCATGTCGCATTTCATGTCGATCATGTTGATCTTTTTCGTGGTATCCAATGTGTTTACATGCAAATCATTGAAGGCCTGGTTCGGGGTTGGGTTAGGAACAGATGAGTGTGTTCTTTTTTCTTGGAAGTACCACGCGCTGTCAACCGGCAGTTGTCTGGTTGTGTTAGGCCACTTACCTTCTTCAATTCCATATCCATTAGTGCCATTTTGAATTAGGGCTTTAAGTTGTTGTGTAATTAATATGTTTATCTATTTGTTTTATACACTAATTCTACGAAACTTGAAACACCTGCGTATATCTTCAGGTTTTTGTAGATAAATAAGTAGATTGTGGTGGTCGACCGATAGACAGTTGTATTTAGACGATATTTTTTCGTTGCAAGACTGAATTTTACATATACATATATATAAAATGTTACAATTATTTTATTTTACTTTTCTTTGTTTTATGCTTCTCAGTCCTAATATCATTCAATATGTTGAAATTACAGATTTTAATTCTATATATTATTTTATTTACAAGTAAATAAATTTATATTTATCATATCAAATTTTGTTCGCTCAGTAAAGTTAGTAGTTCAACCGAACTTGTTCGATTGAATGATTCGATACAACTCTAACAGAAAGAGGCTTGTGTATTTATTTGATTTAAAAATTGAAAGTTATGGCATTGGTGTCTTTATTAACTTTACATATGTATAATACTTGGCAAGAAGGATCACAGAAGGATTGCGCTCCTTGAAATATAATAAAACTCGGACAAACGATAACTTGTGGATGAATTAAAGACTGCGATGGAGCACAACACTTCATGCATGTATAAACAACCCCTGGTTAGCGATATTGATCTTGGAGTTGTCAAGGTAGAGCCGGATGTGACCGCAGAGTTTGATTTAATTGAGAAGATGGAAATGCGCTGGGAGCAGACACATCAAAAGGAGCAGCAACATCCAAAACCGTGAGCAGCCTCAGCTTAATTTGTTTATCAAAGCTTAATGATTATCGCATATTTTACAGATTCTCTAGAGGTAAGACCCTTAAATCGATGAAAAAATCCTAATCAGAGAAAAGTGTAATAATTTTACAAGTTTTGGAAGACGTTTCCTAATTTTTGGTTATTTGGTATTTTTTTAATTTTACATTTTTTAGTGTCTTTTTCCCCCAATTAATTTGCCTTAATTTTCATATTGCAGGGCAAAGAATGGTCAATTGGCGGGAAGCTGAAGTCAATTATCTGATTGATTTGGTCAAGAGCAATGCCTATGTTTGGAATAGTTCAGTGCCAGACTTTAAGAAGAAACACAAGAAAGCACAGTTTTGGGAGCTTGCTGCCGACAAAATTAATGCCATGTTACATCCACGGACGCCATTTACGCGAAGTAAGTTTAATTTTTGAAAATAAAGTACGTTATTTATTATCTTCCAATTCAAATTAGGAGATTGTTTCAAGAAATGGAACAATTTACGCACGTATTTCCAAGCGGACATGAAGGCCGTTAAGGTAAAGAATGGTGGTGGCATTTCGGATGCTGAGGACAATGTGGGCGTAGGAGGAGGCTGGAAATATAGTTCGAAAATGAGCTTTTAATTGGTTCCCGTTTGCCGGCGGTATCCGTAAACACATTCAACAATAGCGATCATTCTGTAAATATAAATAATAGTTCGCCTTTGAAATGCACTGCAATAACTTGAGTTCTTTTCAGGTTTTTGATACGACCACCAGCTTGTCAGACTCAAATGGAGAATCCGAAATGGAATTGTGCGAATCAAGCGTATTGCTTGAAGTTCCAATTCAAGAACCTCAAGATAACGATTGCAATCAATCGAATGCCAATTTAGATGATTTGCATCAATCCTTGCCCGATTCGCCGCCAGCTAAACGTAAAAAAGACGCTGCAGAATCGACGGAAAGCAACTTGCTTTACACCATGGTAGACAATGTGAATAGACTGTCCGGCGCAATGACAAATCAAATGTATAAGGGAGAGACATCGCCGTCTTATTACTACAGCAAATATGTGGGTCAATGCTTGGATAAGCTCGACCCGGATCTCAACTTGGATGCAAGAGAAAAGATAAGCGAAATTTTATTCAAATACGAAAGAGCACAATTGAAGCGACAATAGACTGAAATTAATATTTAATTATGTGACGAATTCATTTAAATGTTATACAAGTTAATTATATGCATGTAGAAATTTAACGTAAAGTTAGCTAAGATCAAATATGTTAATTTTGCCAAAAATTATAGGTTTTCCTCTGTTTATGTGCTGAATGCGCTCTATAGTTAAGCACAAAGTTCGTAACTAGAACATAATTATTTAAGGGTAATGTTTCTGTAGTCCACAAATATAAAGTAGAAAAGGAATTTAATTTTTTGCAAGAGGAACTACATTTTTTGTAAATAATTAATTTAAGAAAATAATATGTATGTAGTCATTAAATATAAAGTTAGCTAAGAACCAATATGTTTATATGGCATTATATTAAGTTTTGTGCGTGTGTGCTCGCGACTTTTAAAGAGATTAGCCTTCATTCGAGTAGAAAATGTCGGCTTATGAAGCCGGCCAACTGTAAGATGGTCTACTCAGTGTGCTGACATCAGCCCGTGTTGTTCAGTTGCTTTGAAACATGGAACGTTGGCACAACAAGCTCGCCGTTGTTACGGGCGCCAGTGGTGGAATTGGAGCGGCCTGTGCCCGTGCCATGATTGGCGCTGGCTTGCGTGTCGTGGGCCTGGCACGGCGTGAGGCCAAGCTCAAGGAGCTACGTGAGAGTCTGCCCAGTGAATTGCAGAAAAACTTTATACCAAGGCGCTGTGATGTCTCCAAGGAGGAGCAGGTGCAGAACGCATTTGATTGGATCGAACGTGAGCTGGAGGGCGCGGATGTGCTACTAAACAATGCGGGCATTACCCGTGAAACGGAACTGGTGACGCCGGGGAATACGCAAAAGCTGCGCGAGGTGATTGACACCAACATCATGGGCGTCATTTGGTGCACGCGGGCCGCATTTAACAATATGGTTAAACGCGATGTCGAGGGTCATGTGCTAATCATTAACAGCATTGCGGGCCAGCAGGTGTTGAACTTTATCGATGTGCTGCCTTCGTTCAACATATATCCGGCCACGAAGTTTGCTATTACGGCTATCACGGAAACATACCGTCAGGAGTTTCAGCTGCACAAGAGCAAGGTGCGCGTTACGGGCATTTGCCCGGGCGCCGTCAATACGAACATATTCCCGGAGGAAATACATTTCTATGTGAAGGATATGGTCCGGCTGGAGCCATCCAACATAGCCGATGCGGTGCTTTATGCATTACGCACGCCGCCACATGTACAGGTAAAGTGTTCAACTAATGTTCTTTGGTGTATAATCTAATTCTCCGCTTTGCAGATACACGAGATGACCATTAAGCCGATGGGCGAGCTTTTTTGAGCTGAAACTTGAAATTTGATTTATAAAATTATATATACGGTATCTACAACATGTAATCAACTGTGTGTTGGCTAAGTTTTCTTGTCTACTGCACCGGTGGCTGTGGCCTTTAGGGCGTCCAGTCGCTGGCGTAGCACCTGCTCATCCAGATTGTGCATGCAGAGGAACTGGTCGTTCAGGAACAGTACGGGTATATCGTAGCGAAATAGACGTAGATAGCGCACATTCTCTTTGCGATCGATGAACACCTTCTTCAATTGAAATTCGCCCGCAAAGTTCGCATCCAGTTTGGCCACCAGCTCGTCACACAGCGGGCAGGGCTCCTTCGTGTATAGCGTCAACTGTGGCAAGCTCTCGGGTAGATTGGACGCGGGTATGCTGTGGGCACAAAATCATATTAAATTTCCAGTTTTGGGGGGCACTGGACTCACATTTTCTCCAGCACCAGCAGCACACAGCGTCCATCGCCCGTTTCCATGATCACACAGCCCAAGCTGCCTGCGGGCAGGGCATGGACGGTGTGCGTCAACAAATGACTGGCGGTCATTTGTTTAACATCATGGGTGCGCACCCTGTTCATATTGAGGTCGGATAGCAGGTGTAGCTGTTCCTTTAGATGCTCGTTTATGACCAGCTGCCAGCTGTGCACGTCGTGCAGCTGAGTTGGGTGACTCCCATTCAGACGATAAATTGGCTGCTTGTTGTCTTCTTCGATGAAGAATTCACGCACCACCGCCAGCGGCTGCAATTGCAGACGCTCGGCCGTCTGGGCTGTGGTCAGTGCCAGTGCTGCGGCACTGGGACACTCCAATGCGGTCGTCTCCTGCTGGACATCCTTCAAAGCTTTCGCGTTTTTTAGTTGCATTTCGGTGTACTCGGTTATCAGCTCGTCGGGCAGTATATCCTGCTCCTGTTGTTGGATGTTCGATCGTGTATCGCCCAATATGATCCAGCCTTCGGTGTCCTGCTGCAGGCTTTCCAGCGACATCTGCAGGCCGCTCACAGAACACGCTTCGTTCTGGATGGCATGCGTTTGGCAGCTCTTCAGGCCCAGGTTTTTGGCCACGCTGCTGAGCGCGTCCGTGTTCACAACATTGCTGGAGGTGCAGACAATTAGCTTCTTGAATTCATCCCGCGGCACTGAGGTGCGCTTAACCAGCTCATCTATGACCATGCCGGCCAATTGGCCCTCCTCTCTGGCATACACTTTGGAGTTTGGCGTACGCACCGCTGCTGCAATAACTACCGCATTCTGATTCGATCTGACGCTGTAGTTGCGCACCAGCTGCCATATGCTGTAATTATAGGATTCATTGCATAATTGCAAATGCATTGTATTTGATTAAGAACGTACCTATTTAGGCATTGCAAGCGGGATATTGCTGGCATATTTTGGCACACAGTTGATATTGATGTTATTGTTGTGATTGCCGTTGTTGTTAATTTGAAATTTCGATTTCGATAACACAAACACCCAAACAGCTGTCAAAGCTAGAGTTGAGCGCACGATTCAGAAAGACACAGGTGTGCATAGAATTCTGCGCTCGCCGCATTGTGAAGTCACAATATCGGTATCACGATAATTTCGCGTGTTAAAGTTATCTTATTTAAACTTGGCATAGATCCGTATTACTAGTGCACACAGCGCATATATCAAAATTTATCTAATCGGACCACTATACCATATAGCTCACATTGGGTGATCGAATAAAAACTAAACTATTTTGGTTTTTAATAATGTTTTGATCTAATTAAAAATTCCCGCCTTTATGGGCGCCCAGAGTTGTCCAAAAACTTGAAAGCATCGAACTATAGCTTTTTATAGATACCATACAAGCTAAAAATATAATCTTAAATCGCGTTCTTTTCTTGTCACGCCTTTTAACGGAACTGTGCTAAAAATAACTCGGCCCAGTGATTTTCGCACATCGTGAATTTGCGTGACCAATATGAATTATCGAACTATACCATATTAGAGTTGACGGCTTTTTTCCCCCGCTCAATATGACTGAAAGATCATTCGAATAAACTGTAAATAAATTCCATTGCGTAAAACTTTAACCGGTTCACTGCTAACCGGTTAACCGTTTAACGGTGAACACTAAAAAAAGCATGGAAAGAACAATAAATTTGAATAGCATTTATTTTTTAATTTTTAAAGTATTTGTTACATAACTAATTAGTTTTGTTAAATATGTATTTGATTTTAGTTTAATTTCTTTTATGCTCGTTCACCAAGTTATGTGTCCGTCCTTCTGTTATTGAATCTAGAGACTGTAAACTTGGAATATATACTTGTCGTTAGAGCTTTTTCGACTTTTTTAAGCTGTTATTGTACTGTGAACGAATATTGCGCAGCGTGTACGCCCGATTGCAACGTTCTTATTTGTTTCAGATCATGTGTAGTTTGATTTGTTTGTTAAATTTGAAATAAATATTTTCCTACGATATGCCGGACAAAGTTCTTCGCACATTTTCGTATCTGCTCAACATAAATTTTTACTGTACCCAACCAATCGAACTCCGAAATCCGTGAGATGTTGAAAGCACAATAAAAAATTCAAATTTCAATTTCGATAACACGAACAGCTGTCGCTAGAGATGCAACGGAGAGGCAAACGAAACGGGGAAAGTTATTTTCAATTTATAACGTTAGGTTAGGCAACAACAGCAATACGTGAACACAAAGGCAGAAACAAAAATAAACCAGTTATTACCACACAAGCGCCTAAAAAATTGAGCATTAACCAGCCAGCAGTTGAGGTTGCGAGAAACTAGGCTACTGCGGTTAAACATTTACAAAGCCCAAATGGAATTGACCTTCAAAAAGGCACGATTGGTGACTTGTGCAAAGACAGCTGCCGCTGGTGATGCTGGCCAAGATTGCAGCAATGATGGGGAGAGCTTTGTGTCTGCCAGTGGCTATGGCTGGTCTGCACTGCCCGAGCCAGCACTTTTACGGATCTTTGGCCATTTGTGTGTGACTGATCTGCTCCAGGCGGGCCTAACCTGCCGGCGCTGGAACTGCATATCCAAAGATAATTTGCTGTGGCGACACAAATTTCGGCAACATTTTCGCGCATCGCCCAGCATACCGCTCAAGCCCGGCGCCAGCAGCTGGAGTGCCGAATATCAGCGCCTCAGCACGCAAATACCCTTTGTGCAGGCCCAGCGCCTGGAGCCGAGCACCGAGCACAATCATGGACACACACATCAGGTGCTGCACGTGAGCTTTGCCCACAACGGCGAAATGTTTGCCACCTGCTCCAAGGATGGCTATGTGATCATCTGGAACGCACAACATCCATGCACAGGTGAGCAGCTGGAGCAGCTATGAATCCCAACTAATAGATACTCTTTTTGCAGAAAAGTATGCGCACAATATGAAGCAGTTTAGCTGGAAATATACGCAGTACTCACAGTTCAATCAGAGCGATACGCTGCTCCTGGTCTCTGGCGTACATTTCGGTACGCCGCAGAGTACGTCCGGTGAAATAGCAGTCTTTTATTTGGACGCCCAGGAATCGTATTTGCGCTGCCGGGTCGTCAATCGGCCGTACGATATCTTTGGCACCTGGTTCAGCGATCAGTATCTGCTATCCGGCGATCTGCATTGGCTGGCGCATTTGGTCAGCACCTCGGTGCTGTGGCTGAACAAGGCGAATCAGGAGATCGCCTCGGAGCATGTGCCGGTCATGAGTCAGCTGTACAAGTTCTACAATCGCAACGCGAGCTCGGTGCGCGCAATCATGGTGGCCCGTTGCCCCTGGCTGGACGAGACGAATGATCCGCTGGCGCAGGTGACGCAACGAAGTGAACCACTCAGTGAGGAGCAGCAGCAGCTGCTGCAGCAGCAACCCTCCACATCCACCTCGCTGCCCAGCGGCAATCCGCTGTCGCATGCGGCCAGCTTGCGGAGGACGCGCAGCGCCACGCCCGAGGATAATTATTTGCCGGACATCAGCGAGCACAGTCAGCTGCGCAGATCGCGCGCCCGGCCCGGCCACACATCCGATGCGACCATACACTATCTGGAGGAGTACAGACGGGCGGCGGCTGAGGCCAGCGAGGATGGTCCCGAGGAGCTGGACACTGAGGAGGAGGAATGTGAATCGTGCATGGATGTGAACGATGAATGCGACGAAATGGAGAGCAGCGTGCCCAAGTATCTGATCTTCTCAACGGGCTCGAAGACCTTTACGCCACATCAGATTGGCATCAAGCGCGTACGCGACGCCTACTTTCCGAAGAAATTGGAGCCGGGTCCGACGCTCAAGGAGCGCATCGCCGCCAAGCGAGCCGCCGAACAGCAGCAACAACAGCAGCCGCGCAACGATCCCGACTGGTGGAACTATGAATCCGTCAAAGATCGTTTCGATCAGGTGGACAAGGTGATCGATCTCCATGGCCATATCATTGGCATGGCACTTAGTCCCGACCATCGCTATTTGTATGTTAATACGAGGCCGTGGCCCAAGAACTATAATATAACCAATCCGTTGGAGCCGCCGCCCATAGCCCAGGAGATCGATATACATGTCATCGATCTGATGACGCTGCGCCGTGTGGGCAATATGCTGCGCGCCCACAAAGCCTATACGCCCAGCACCGAATGTTTCTTCATATTCCTCGATGTGTGCGAGGAGTATGTGGCCAGCGGTGCCGAGGATCAGCATGCGTATCTCTGGGATCGCTATTACGGCATTAGCCTGGCCAAGTTCAAGCACACGGATGTGGTCAATAGCGTCGCATTTAACCCGAAAGACTCACAGATGCTGGTTACCACTAGCGATGATTACACCATCAAGGTGAGGTACACAAAGCCCTTATCTAATCTGTTATCTGAAACATCTTGTGTTATCTTTTGCAGGTTTGGCGCTCCCGTGCCCGGGCAAAGGCATACAATATTCCTATCAATGTCAGCGAGTCGTTTGAACTTAAGCCCAAAAACTGAGACACATCCTGCCTGTACAACACCTGTACCTGTTGTCACATTTTAGTTGTCCACATACATCTACCTTTATCTACTAAACTGCCCGTTTTGGTGTTAGCTTTTGAATACGAAAGATTGCAAATTGTTTTGTGTTTGTTAAAATGTTACGTCTTAATCGAATTTATTTTTTGGATGCTTTGTTGATGGGATTAATTCGCTAGAGCGATGGTTTCACTGTCATCTCGTAATCTGGCCGCGGAGCAGAGATATCCTCGGCGCTTGCGTTGGCCGAATCCGATGTGGCTAGATCTGGTTCAGATTGCGCCTCAGCGGATGTGGAGGGCTGATCCGAGGAGGAGTCACCGCTGGGCGGCTTCCTGTTCTTCTTGCGCTTCTCGGGATGGCCAAAACAATGCTCGCACTCGTCATCATCTTCCGAGGAACTTTCGCCAAAGGCCAATGGTTTCCGATAGATGCAACAGCCTAAGGACAGCAAACCGAAGCTGTTAAATAATCAGACAATTATATTCATGACTCACATTTGGATTTCATGCGATTCATGTGCTCATTGTCAATGACACCGTCGTGGAAGATGACCCGGCGTTCGTCTCGCGGCTGCTCCAGGCGCAGTATCAGTGTGGGTGCACTTTGGGCGGCCTCCGCTTGTTGGCCGCTGTCCGTTTCATCTTGAATTTCGGTTCTGGTAGTATCACCATTGTTGCTTCTTGGCAATTGAGCCATTTTCAAACGTATAAACAAAGCAACGCAAAGGATCAGCTGCTACTGTTCTTAGCTTTTAAGTTGCGATGGGGGGCTATCGATAACACAACTTGCTCCTATTGCGCACTTGACGCACAAATGCCCACACGCAATTGTCGCAGCGGTGTGGCAACGCTGCGCGCAAACGTCAGGTCGCAGCTGTCAGTCGTGTCGTACCGAAAATGGCTGCAATTGTGCGATATAATTTGTTAACAAAACCGCAATTTGGTAAGTAAGCACAAATGTTTTCGTTTGTAAACTTTGTTGTATATGTTTAACAATATTATTGGTTAGCCGGTGACGTTGGCAGGTATGCCATATAAAGCGCAGCTAGCTTGCAAAGCATGAATTTTCACTTGCAAACAAATTATGTAATTTTTGCGCATATCAAAACAAAAGCTGGCGCACTGCGCATTCAATATCGATTCACATCCAAATTGCATTATTTGCAGCTGCGTCGCTGCAGCTGCGGCTACAGAGCACCCAGGCGCCGCCACCGGGCACACCGCCGCCACAGACGAAAACTAAATTCGGCCCCTTGGCCGACGAGGATCGCATCTTCACCAATCTATATGGACGTCACGATTGGCGTTTGAAGGGTGCCCAGAGACGTGGCGATTGGTACAAGACGAAGGAGATTGTGCTCAAGGGCCCAGACTGGATTATCAACGAGATCAAGACCTCGGGACTGCGTGGACGCGGTGGTGCTGGTTTTCCCAGCGGCATGAAATGGTCCTTCATGAATAAACCGGGTGATGGTCGTCCCAAGTATCTGGTGGTCAATGCCGACGAGGGTAAGCATTTCAGCATTCCTAAATATCTAGCATTCGCTTAGACTTTTATTGATATGGAACCAGTCTAATCTTTTCCTGCTTTCACAGGCGAACCAGGTACTTGCAAGGATCGCGAAATCATGCGCCACGATCCACACAAGCTGGTGGAGGGTTGTCTAATTGCTGGCCGTGCCATGGGCGCCCAGGCCGCGTACATCTACATACGCGGCGAGTTTTACAACGAGGCTTCCAACATGCAGCTGGCCATTGCCGAGGCCTATCAGGCGGGCCTCATTGGCAAGGACGCCTGCGGCAGCGGCTATAATTTTGACGTGTTTATGCATCGTGGCGCTGGCGCCTATATTTGCGGCGAGGAGACCGCCCTGATTGAGTCGCTGGAGGGCAAGCAGGGCAAGCCGCGCTTGAAGCCCCCATTCCCCGCCGATGTGGGTCTTTTTGGCTGCCCCACCACAGTGACGAATGTGGAGACGGTTGCGGTGGCGCCCACCATTTGCCGACGCGGTGGCAACTGGTTTGCCAGCTTTGGACGTACTCGTAATTCTGGCACGAAGCTCTTCAACATCTCGGGGCATGTGAACACGCCCTGCACGGTCGAGGAGGAGATGTCCATACCGCTGAAGGAGCTCATTGAGCGGCACTGTGGCGGCGTCGTTGGCGGCTGGGATAACCTATTGGGCGTCATACCCGGTGGCTCGTCCACACCCATCATACCTAAAAAAGTGTGCGATGATGTGATCATGGATTTCGATGGCTTGATTGCGGCTCAAACGTCGCTGGGCACAGCGGCGATTATTGTGATGGACAAGTCGACGGATGTGATCAAGGCCATTGCGCGCCTGATCTCGTTCTACAAGCACGAGAGCTGCGGCCAGTGCACGCCCTGTCGCGAGGGAATTGGCTGGATGAACAAGATTATGACACGGTGAGTTATTTATTGAAAACTTACTCCGTTTTTGTAAAATCGATAAATATTGACACGGTTAAAGCATGTCGGTTTTTGGTCCTATATTTTTAAGCATAATCCCCGTCTCTGTTTTATTTAAATTTGTCGAAAACTTACCCTGTATTCCAAAAACCGTTTTTATGTTGTAGCATATCTCAAAGATTAAGAACTTGAGACTTTGCTTCTTAAGTTCATGAGTGCCATACGCTGATCAAGTATTTTTCAATTTGCTTATAGCCCAGCCGATTTTAATAAATTCGGTAAATACCTGATTATAGGCGCGGTTTTTAGAGCATATCTAGAGACACTACGCCCCGTTTCCCTTAAAATTAAGTAAAAATAGGTTTTACATACATTTGGATGATATATTCAAACTCCAAAACCGAACTTATGCGGGTCAGGGCTGGCTACAGGGTATCTTCTAGTCGTGCACTTCCGACGACAGCACTCATACTAATATTTTTTAAATGCAACAATTATAAATACTTTCTGAGCTCATTATGTGTATTGTATTTTTGGTAGCTTCGTCAAGGGCGATGCCCAACCCGCTGAGATTGATATGCTGTGGGAGATATCGAAACAGATCGAGGGACACACGATTTGCGCCTTGGGCGACGGAGCTGCCTGGCCGGTGCAGGGACTCATACGTCACTTCAGGCCCGAGATCGAGAAGCGGATGCAGCAGCATGCGCAGCAGACAAAGCGCGCGAGCAATTAATTAATAACGTTAGCTAATTATATTTGATTTGATTTAACCGCGCATCGTTTATGCAAATAAAGTGTAAAGTTCTCCAAGTAACATGTAAAATTGATTGTCATTTAATTTAAATGTAAGCCTTGTATATGCTTAATGACAGCTTCTATGTCCTCGTTATCTGGCGTCGCATACTTGGGCGGAAAGCTGCAGAGACTGAGAGGACCGCCAATTTGGGCCTCCACACCCGGATAGTCCTCACAGCGTGCCGGAACAAATTGATACCTGTATAGGAATATATATATATGTTGCTATATAGTGAATTTACTGTTATTTGCAATAAGCACTTACTGCCTGGCTGAAATGCACTGTAATAGCAGCGCCAGACAGAGTATCAAATAATTGATAAACATTTTTAATTGCAATGTTTTTCAGCTTGCTTTCGTTTTCGCGTTTGATCATCGACTGTTTTTATCTGCTGTAAGTTGCCGGCTTAGAACACATCAAAGCCCATGTTGTTTATGCAAATATTATGCAACATTAGGAATTTTTGCACATATAATTAACTAACTATTTAATAGCCGTATGAATTATTAATGCAATGAAATTCCATTGTCATCCCGTTGAAATGTAGAGGTTACTTTCAGCGGAGTTCCGTATTTCGGCCCGATTCAAGCGAGTGTGACGTCACGATATCGGTTTGTGCTTTGTTTACATTGCTTTGCTATATATCGCTATATATATAGATGCAAGTTTTTGGACAACACAGCTTACACGGCTAAATAAAGCAGGAAATTGGTAATCAGATCAAAATATCTTGAATATATCATTAGAGATCTGATCGGGCCAATTTGCTGAGTATGCTGTGTGCGCTTATAATACAGATATATTCCAAGTTTCATGATAGCTGGCATATTTTGGTCGTTAGAGCGAAATTGTTATTTTCATACAAGCGAACACAAATTTTCGTAATCGTGACGTCACAATCCTAATAGCGCAGAGTTCTATGTATCACCTATGGCATTCTCAATCGTGGCCTTGCAGCAGCCGCAACAACAGCAAATAGTCACACGATAACTTAATTACTCAATAATGATTAATCGTTGATCGATTAATGCAGTGTTGTAAATAGAAACAAACGTTAAATAGTAGCATATTTATAGCATTTATAGATTCTCATTTGATTTTTTTTCGTGAAATTTAAGTTGAGTACAAAATTATAATGCTAAAAGTAGTCAAACAGAATTTAAATTAAGCTATAAACGAACACATTTGTCTATTGATGACCTATGTCAAGGAGTTTTTGTTTGTTTTTTTTTAATTTGACAATGTAATGTAATGTTAACGCAACTAACATCGGTAATTTAACAGCTGTTAAATGCTGCTTTGACAAAAGTCTTGACAGTTATTCAGTTAATTAGTTTAATAAGTGCGCTGTTCGTTTATTGTTAGTTGCTTCCGCTATACATTTTTGTTCTTTCGCTTCATTTTTTTGTTCGGTTTGCATTACATAAATTGTATATTATTAAATTAATCTACACGAAATAGAACATTTACTATAATTATGTTTAATTTGTGAAAAGTTACATTAAAGACAGACACAAAATATGGAAACCAAGTAAGAAGTGAAATTAAAGAAATTCGTCTACATGAGATACACATAAGTACATATAAGTATATAACACTTATTGGGTTGGCGAAACCGAAATCCATTTTTTTTCACCTTTTCAGCGCCGAATAACGGAACTTTTTTCTCAAGCATTTTTCGGCCATCATGAATTAGTGTGACCAATAAGAGTTACGAACTGAAATATACTAAAGTTGACCAACGAAAAAATAATGGATTTCTTTTTCTCCGGCCCAATATACATGTGTAGTTATTCGAATAAAATACGAATAACTTTATTGCGTAAGAATTGAACTGAACGCAGGTGTGTTCAAGTTCAATTTACAGGTCGTTTGGGGACTTCAATTTTAACGAGCGTTAAAAAGTGTTAGAAAAAGTGTAGAAAGAATGCTTTTCGACACATTTATATACAAATTTTTTTTTTACATTTTTTCAGCTTTTTTTATTTTTACTTAAATATGTAGTTTTGTTAAATATGTATTTGATTTTACTTTAATTGTTTTTTGGTATCAGTTTTAGTTTTAAGTTTTAGATCATGTTTAGTTTGATTTGTTTGTTAAACTTGGCTTAAAGCGTTTGTTATTGCTTATCTATGAGAAGGAACATAGTACAATATTATTATGTATTCATGTAATTTCTTTTTAGTTTCAGCTTAAAGACTAAACAACATTTCAAACAAGTCACTATATGAGTTCTTTTTTTTTAATTTTTTCTTTTTGTTTCCTTTTGAATTTCATGCAAGATGTTAAATTAAATTGCAATACGTTTGGAGGCCTAACAATGTGTTGTAAATAAGCTTTAACAACAATGTATTTATGTAGCAGCTATGTAAACTATATGTATATGTATATATAGGATATACAAAGACAATATAAACGTTAAGATGAGAAAAGCCACTAAAAGGGTGGCTCAGCGATTTAACTCGCTCACACGATTCATCCTAAGGTATTTTTTCTTAAATAAAAAAATATTGCATTAAGGAAACAAAAACCAGTGCTCGTGTCAGCAGCAGAAGCAAGCCATGATTCCGGCGCACGTTCGTGTGGGCTTCGGATAGCGAATGGCATTTAAAGATCGCCATTGAGGAATAAGAAAAATCGCTCAAAAGCCTTCAGTGGAAGGAATGGCCACCTGTAAAAAGCCCATTAGAAATTTTGTTTTGTCGCATCTTAATGCTTACATTGTCTTTGGTATCTATGTGTATATATATATGAATAATTGTATATTGTAATTCTTTTTGCCAACTAATTGCGTAGAGCTATGGAAAAAAACATCAAGAGAGTTTCATAGAACAGGAATAGTTTTTGGGGGTTCCAGTTTTGTAAGTAAAAAATATGTTATATGTATGTATATACATACATATATATATATATACATATATATGTATACATATATATATATATATATATATATATAAGTTTTAGTTTAGTATCACACTAGTAGAGATAATGCGAAGAAGCCTGAGCTCTATACTGCTTCGGTGTTAGCTTTATCAATTTGGGATTGAAAGCCCCCAATGCCGCTTCATTTGTTGATGAGGCGGCCGGCGGGACGGTGTGCGAGCGAAAGCGCGAACGCAGGAAATTTTGCATGGAGCGCAGGCGAATTATGGGCGCACAGGGCGATTGTCGTAGCGTATTATGATTGAGCGCCCAATAGATGACCGGACTGATAGCCGAATAAAAGTAGCCTGTTCAAAAATACATAGAAAAGACATAGTAATTAAGTATAATTAATAAAAAAGTATGGAAATTAATTTAGATTGAGAAACAAGTGTAAAAGTTTTTAGAAAGTCTTTTGTTTTTCGTTCTTTGAATTGTTAGAATTCCCCACAACTTTAAACAATTGACACAAGCTCTAGCGCACCCAGATTCGATTCGATTCGTCTGATTGTTGCAATTTTTTAGATAATACCGGGTGTTAATAAAGCCGGCACTTTGTAATTATATCAAAACATCATAAAAATCCATAAATCCTTAAGAGAGCTTATATTGATATATTGATACGTGTGTGTACTATGTACTCATACAAATCTATGACGTTTCATTAAGATAGCTAGCCTACTTTAGTCGTTATACTGTTTATAAAGCGATATTGTGACGTCACAATGCTTAGAGCTCAGAACCCTTTCTATAAGCTGTAGCTCTCTCAAACGGTAGTTTCTTGAAATAGTTAGGTAGACAATCTGGTTTGGATCTTCTAGTTTGTTGTTGGCTCGATAAAAACGTATATTTAACACTAAAAATATTGCTTAAACCACCTGCATGCATGGAAAATCGTTATATAATACTTTTTTTTCCAGATCAACATTTCTGCCCACTTTTGATCCCATATTTAATTAGAGTTCAACGAATGGAATATGTATTTGTATTTTTGAGTAAGTATGTATGTATGTGAAAAACTAACCGACCAACCAAAAATTTTTAAAGTCATGTTTTAATGGCTTTCGTAGGCATCGGCGAAATTGATGTCCGTATCGAATTGGTGGATTATTCCATTCTTGATAAGAAGGGCATATAAAATGTACAGAACGTAGATACCCATGGAGAAAATGCCCACCGAGCGGCGTGCTCTAAAATTGAACACCGATGTCCACAGCAGCGTTGACAGCAGTCCCAGCATCAGCATAATAAACGCATTTTCGCCATAAAGCCCATTCAAAGTAGTGAGTGAAGTTTTATGGCCACCTGAAATCTTGGCGATAAACACTATGCCGGTGCTCAGGAGAATTGTAAAGAATGGACCACCAATGGCTGCTGCATATGCCATCTTTTCGTAACCCTGTAAAGCCATAGATGTATTATTTACCAGATCGCCCAATGAGGTGGCGACGGCAAGTACTGTTGCACCCATGAAATCCATTGGAATCTCCAATATATGGCCAATTACATTTATGACCAACGATATTTCCGAAGCACACTGGAAGCTCAGGAACATGGATCCAGTCAGGTTCATTATCGTGTAGATCCAGTGATATGGCGGCGGTGCATTCGTATTCGAGTTAAAGAAGACAAATATGGCCAGGGGAACAGTCACCACCAAGGAGTATAGGCCGTACTTGACGTCTGTAGCTATATTATAGTACCAAAGTTGGGATTTATCTCTGAACATCAAGGACTTGCCCAAGATGATTGTGACAGCTGGATTGAGAAAGATTTGTATGCAGTTGAGCAGCTTGCTCCAACCGTTTTTATCCAGCTCGTAATCCACCAAGGGTATGTAGAGGGCAGCGATCATTACAACTGGCGCCCGGGCAATATAGAAGGCGCGAATGAATACGCTGGCCTCGCGCCAATCCTCTAGAACAATGGGCCTAATTGTATAAAAGAATTGCCTAAAGAGGTGGTGATTCTTTTTATGCAACCTATGATTGATACCACGATGGGTGTTTATGTTAACGGCCAAGTGATCGCTGGACTGTGGAGTCATATAGGTGAAAACACTGTCTTTATCGACATTGGACGATTTGCGCTGCAGTATGGTTACGTGATTGTTCGCCCGGAGGTTACTGTATTTCCTTTCCAGGGTTGTGCGTTTGACCAGGCTGTCTGATGTGCGATCTCTACCCAATTCATCAAGTTCGCGCCTCAACGCTGAAAAGCATGACAAATATATAAGCCGAGTACAGTGTGAACTGTACTACAGGTGCTACTCACATTCTACGGCCAGGTTCATAAGATACAAGTCGACCACATTGACGATTAAATATATCAAATATATGATCATTAAGAAGATGGCCTCAATGATCGACACGCTTCCCCCACTGACAATGCAATACTCGAGCACCATTACGCCAAATATGAAGAAAAGCAGATTGAGCACGGTCGCATATCCGTTCATCTTGAACGGACTGATGTAACAGACCAGGCCCCCCACGAACATGGTAACAAACAAGGCCACAGACATGCTATTCGCAAATATGGGCACATCCTCGTCAATACCCGATAGTTCGGCAAACAGATCCGGCAATGTGTTCCCAATGGCCATTATCGACACCCCGGCCAAATGCTCGTTCATGTGCAGCATCCGGGTGACGACCTTCAGCGCGGGACTGTAGTAGTATTTCGCCACATAGCCCAGGCAGAGCAGCAACTCGAGGCACAAAATCAAGTAGCAGCTGACAAAGACGAGCTCCTCGAACTGATTTCTGCACTTCAATTCGCAAGCCAATAAGTGCATATAGGGCACGAAGTTCGTACCGTACATGCAGGCATTAGCTTTTTTCACAAATTCGCATCTCTCATCGTACGGAAAACCCACCACAGCAAAACAATTGACTTGGCTCCAAAAATCAATAAATTCCTGGTCCAAAGCGTTTAATTTCAACTTTTCCGCCATGATCTTAAATAAATGGTATGTATTATTCACTCGAACTATATTTGTTTTCAGTTTGTATGTGTTTGTTCTGAACGTATGTGTTTCAAAATGAACTTTCAAACGATTGTACCTGACTTGAAAAGCACTCTCAGAAGGCTAGAGAAAAAGCACCTCTGTGTTCTTAAAAGTTCATTTTTAAGCTTTTATATTTGTCGACGATATTTTGGAGGGTATTATTTTAAATATTAAAATATGTCTATTATAATAATAATAAATAAGAGTTCTCTAGTCGCGAGTGCCCGACTGGACGATATCCTGAATCCAACTTCAGCTACGGCAGTAAATGCATACCCGTGAGAGTTAATTGATTTGCACAATGCTCCTTTGTCCGTATGAACGCAATTTCTTTTCTCTCTATTAAAGCTAGAAACTTGAAACTGGCAATATATTCTCGTGCATATCTATGTCAAATAAAGTGTAAAGATTTTTTGGATGAAGGCTCTAAGATGCTTTCCATAAGGTATTCAAGCAACGAAATTTTAATTGAAGCAATCCACGCTTATGCTTAACAGCAAATTCAGATTCATTTCATGCGGCATGCCATAATTTAGCATTTGGTAAATATGGATCCTGAATAAATCATCACTGTTCCTGTTTTCTTTTTGGCCATTTGCTCATTAGAATTAGATTGTTTATTGACTAAATTCCTCCAACTGAGCGCTTATTTTATTTAAAACACATTATTTATTCACCTTTTTTACGGACAAATTCTAATCTTCGTAATGTGCATCGCGAAGATATCAGTCCACACTCATTGGATGGATAATGCCCTTCTTAATAAGTATAGCAATCATAAGGAACAGACCATATATGGACATGGAGAAAATTCCCACCGAGCGTCGAGTATTAAAATTCAACACTGATGTCCATAGCAGCGTTGTAAGCAGTCCCAAGATCAGCAAGATGTATGCATTTCTGCTATAGTTGCCAACAAAAACTTCGTTTCTCATATTAGAGGCAATTATATTCTTGGCAACAAACGTCGAAGCGGTGCCCAGGATAACCGTGAGGAAGGAGCTGCCAATGACCGATGCATACGCCATCTTCCTGTATCTCCGCAAGGCGAGAGAAACGGCAGTCAGGAGTTTACAATATCCCTGAATATGAAGGACTTGCCCATAATGATTGTGACAGCGGGACTGGTTGATTGGTGGCTCTAGCTCTTATAGTCAAGAGAATATACTAAAATCTAGTATTACAATCGATTTTTATCGATATTTATGAAACAGTGCAAAATATCGACAAAAAACAAGACTCGTATTGCGTATTGAATTGCAGAATCTATAGTCGTTTAGTTTGTCTCTAGCTTTTGTAGTTGCCGTGAACGCTGCGTTCATACAGACGGACAGACGGACAGAGCTAAATCGACTCAGCTCGTCGTCCTGATGAATATATGTACTTTATGGGGTCTGAGATGCTTCCTACTCCCTCTAACATACATTTGCACAGAACCATTTATACCCTGAACCCATTGAAAATCGGTTCAGGATACCCCTTTACCCATTTTCAATGGGTTCAGGGTATAAATATTGCTTAAACCACTTGCATGCTTGGAAAATCGTTATATAATACTTTTTTTTCAGTTTAACATTTCTGCCCACTTTTGATCCCATATTTAATTAGAACTCAACGATTGGAATATGTATTTGTATTTTTGAGTAAGTATGTATGTATGTGAAAAACTAACCGACCAACTAAAAATTTTTAAAGTCCTGTTTTAATGGTTTTCGTAGGCATCGGTGAAATATGTGTCCGTATCGAATTGGTGGATTATTCCATTCTTGATAAGAAGGGCATATAAAATGTACAGAACGTAGATACCCATGGAGAAAATGCCCACCGAGCGGCGTGCTCTAAAATTTAATACTGATGTCCACAGCAGCGTTGACAGCAGTCCCAGCATCAGCATAATAAACGCATTTTCGCCATATTGCCCATTCACAGTTGTGAGTGAAGTTTTATGGCCACCTGAAATCTTGGCGATCAACACTATGCCGGTGCTCAGGAGAATTGTAAAGAATGGACCACCAATGGCTGCTGCATATGCCATCTTTTCGTAACCCTGTAAAGCCATAGATGTATTATTTACCAGATCGCCCAATGAGGTGGCGACGGCAAGTACTGTTGCACCCATGAAATCCATTGGAATCTCCAATATATGGCCAATTACATTTATGACCAACGATATTTCCGAAGCACACTGGAAGCTCAGGAACATGGATCCAGTCAGGTTCATTATCGTGTAGATCCAGTGATATGGCGGCGGTGCATTCGTATTCGAGTTAAAGAAGACAAATATGGCCAGGGGAACAGTCACCACCAAGGAGTATAGGCCGTACTTGGCGTCTGTAGGTATATTATAGTACCAAAGTTGGGATTTATCGCTGAGTATCAGAGACTTGGCCATGATGATTGTGACAGCTGGATTGAGAAAGATTTGTATGCAGTTGAGCAGCTTGCTCCAACCGTTTTTATCCAGCTCGTAATCCACCAAGGGTATGTAGAGGGCAGCGATCATTACAACTGGCGCCCGGGCAATATAGAAGGCGCGAATGAATACGCTGGCCTCGCGCCAATCCTCTAGAACAATGGGCCTAATTGTATAAAAGAATTGCCTAAAGAGGTGGTGATTCTTTTTATGTAACCTCTGATTGATACCACGATGGGTGTTTATGTCAACGGCCAAGTGATCGTTGGACTGTGGAGTCATATAGGTGAAAACATCGTCTTTCTCGACATAGGACGATTTGCGCTGCAGTATGGTTACGTGATTGTCCGTCCGGAGGTTACTGTATTTCCTTTCCAGGGTTGTGCGTTTGACCAGGCTTTCTGATGAGCGATCTCTATCCAATTCATCAAGTTCGCGCCTCAACGCTGAAAAGTATGACAAATATATAAGCCGAGTACAGTGTTAACTGTACTACAGGTGCTACTCACATTTTACGGCCAGGTTCATAAGATACAAGTCGACCACATTGACGATTAAATATATCAAATATATCATCACTAACAAGATGGCCTCAATGATCGACACGCTTCCCCCACTGACAATACAATACTCGAGCACCATTACGCCAAATATGAAGAAAAGCAGATTGAGCACGGTCGCATATCCGTTCATCTTGAACGGACTGATGTAACAGACCAGGCCCCCCACGAACATGGTAACAAACAAGGCCACAGACATGCTATTCGCAAATATGGGCGCATCCTCGTCAATAACCGATAGTTCGGCAAACAGATCCGGCAATGTGTTCCCAATGGCCATTATCGTCACCCCGGCCAAATGCTCGTTCATGTGCAGCATCCGGGTGACGACCTTCAGCGCGGGACTGTAGTAGTATTTCGCCACATAGCCCAGGCAGAGCAGCAACTCGAGGCACAAAATCAAGTAGCAGCTGACAAAGACGAGCTCCTCGAACTGATTTCTGCACTTCAATTCGCAAGCCAATAAGTGCATATAGGGCACGAAGTTCGTACCGTACATGCAGGCATTAGCTTTTTTCACAAATTCGCATCTCTCATCGTACGGAAAACCCACCACAGCAAAACAATTGACTTGGCTCCAAAAATCAATAAATTCCTGGTCCAAAGCGTTTAATTTCAACTTTTCCGCCATGATCTTAAATAAATGGTATGTATTATTCACTTGAACTGTATTTGTTTTCAGGTTGTGTTTGTTCTGAACGTGTGTGTTTCAAAATGAACTTTCAAACGATTGTACCTGACCTAAAAAGCACTCCTAGAAGGCTAGAGAAAAAGCACCTGTGTTCTGAAAAGTTCATTTTTAAGTTTTTATATTTGTCGACGATATTTTGGAGCGCATTATTCTAAATATTCTAAATATATCTATTATAATAATAATATAATAGTGCTCTACTCTACAGTGCCAAAATGGAAGATACCCTTAATCCAGCTCCGAGCTGCCGTAAATGCATACCCATATAGCTTCGGTACTTATTATAATGATGAGAGTTTATTGATTTGTACAATGCTCGTCTGTCCGTATAAACGCAATTTCTATTCCCTCTATTAAAGCTAGAAACTTGAATGTGGTAATATATACTCGCGTATATCTGCATCAGATAAAGTGTAAAGATTTTTTGGATGTGCCCAATGGGAGCGTGTCACTTCGATTTAATATATATATATTTCTCTAAGTTGTAAAGCTAGACAGACCAAATGTTGTAGAAACATTATCAATGGCTTCCTCTACCATATTGCACATAAACTGTTTGGATAAAATTTTTGGATAAAAAAAAATACATCCACTGTAGACTTCTCAAATTATAGTAACTTCTTACATTATTTTGGTAGTGTAAAATTTAAGAAGTTGATAGTTTTTTGATACTGACGCAACGGCAGTAGGGGAAACGAAATTTTATATGAAGCAATTCACGCTTATGCTTAACAGCAAATTTAGATTCATTTCATGCGGCATGCCATAATTTAGCATTTGGGAAATATGGATCCCGAATAAACCAAAAACGATCTTGTTTTTTTTTTGGCTTTTTTCTCATTAGAATAAGATTTGTTTATTAACCAAATTCCTTCAACTGAGCACTTATCTTATTTAAATAACATTATTTATTCAGCACCTTTTTTTAGGACAAATTCTAATCTTCGAAATGTGCATCGCGAATATATCCGTCCATACTCATTGGATGGATAATGCCCTTCTTAATAAGTATAGCAAATATAAGGAACAGACCATATACGGACATGGAGAAAATTCCCACCGAGCGTCGAGTATTAAAATTTAACACTGATGTCCATAGCAGCGTTGTAAGCAGTCCCAAGATCAGCAAGATGAATGCATTTCTGCCATAGTTGCCAATAATAATTTCATTTCTCACATTAGCGCCAATGATATTCTTGGCAACAAACGTTGAAGCGGTGCCCAGGATAACCGTGAGGAAGGAGCTGCCAATGACCGATGCGTACGCCATCTTCTCGTATCCCTGCAAGGCGAGAGAAACGGCAGTTAGGAGCTTACCTATGCAGGTGGTCACAACGAGGATAGTGACATTCATGAAATCGATTGGTATCTCCAACATGTGCCCAATCACCTCCATTAACAGAAATATTTCTGAGGCACACTGAAATTGCAGAAACATGGAACCAGTCAGATTCATTATCGTGTACATCCAGTGATATGGCGGCGGTGCATTCGTTGTCGAGGTAAAGAAGACAAATATGGCCAGGGGAACAGTCACCACCAAGGAGTATAGGCCGTACATGCTGGCTTCGGGTATATTATAGTACCAGAGTTTGGATCTATCTCTGAATACCAAGGCCTTGCCCAGGATGATTGTGACAGCTGGATTGAGAAAGATTTGTATGCAGTTGAGCAGCTTGCTCCAGCCATTCTTATCCAGCTCGTAATCCAGCAGGGGTATATATATCGCACATATAATAACAACTGGTGCCCGGGCAATATAAAATGCGCGATAGAATACGTTCGCCGTGCGCCAATCCTCGAGGACAAAGGGACTGAGTGCAAAAAAGAATTCCCTAAAGAGATGGCGATTCTTTCGTTGACGTCTAGCACCGCCTGTCGGATAAGTGGTCATGCGAATTGTTGCATGTCGTTCCGCGCGCTTGGTCATATAGGTGAAAGTTTGTTTCGAGCCCCGGCGAACGTAGGACGATCGACGGCTCCGTATATCCACGCGATCCTGCTCGGCGAGCGAGTCGTATTGACTCTGGAGTTTCTTGCGCCTGATTACAACCGGATGGTCGTCGTCTACTAAATACTCCTCTTCAAACTCCTCCAGTGCTTCGATTTCACGCTTCCATGCTGCGATGTAGAATATGAAGATTAAGCAATCACCGCGACTCTCCACAAGCGGTACTCACTTCTTATCGTCACTTGTGTGAGATACGCGTCGATCACGTTGACGACCAAATAGCTTATATAGACTGTGGTTAACACCACGCACTCTATTGTCCTGGCCGATCCGTCATTAGCCAATATAAATTCCAGCAGCATCACGCCAAAGATGAAGAAAAGCAGATCTCGGACGGTTTCATACGCGCTCAACTTGAATGGAGTGATATAGCAGACCAGTCCCCCAATGAACATGACTACAAACAGAGCCGCGCTCATGGTATTGGCGAACACGGCTACATCATCATTAATCGACGACAGATTCCCAAACATTTCTGGTGTTGTATTACCAAAGGCCATTATCGTGACCCCGGCCAGATGCTCGTTCATGTGCAGCATCCGGGATACGACCTTCAGCGCTGGACTGTAATAGTGGTGCACCACATAGGCTAGGCAGAGCAGCAACTCGAAGCACACCAGCGAAAGGATGGTCACAAGGACAAGCTCCTCGAACTGATTCCGGCACTTGAAATTACAGGCCGCCAAATGCAAATAGGGTACGAAGTTCATACCGTATATACAATCGTTGGCTCTTTTCACAAATTCACATCTCTCGTTGTAGGGGAAGCCCAAAACAGCAAAACAATTAACTTTTGGCCAAAACTCTGCGAACTCTTCGTCCATGAGATTTGGTTTGACCATGATAGTAAATTTTGTGAATTCTTTTATGTTTGCTCTGTAAATGTTTCTTTCGAAATGAGTTCTCAACTGGTTTCACATGACTTCAAAGGCATTTCAAAACAAAATTCCGGTATTGCTCAACACACAGTAAAACTTGTCACAAAATATATATATTTAGATTTATATGCGAAGAGAACTTGAATTTCAATATCATCTATTTAATATTATTATATTTCCTCACTTGAATAAGTCATAGAACGTTTAGAACGTTTTCTTAGAACCTATAAATAACTCCTGCAGTTCTGTATATCAGCAAACAGGATTGGGACCAAATGCTGACACTTGAGATCACTGTGTAAAGGAATCATGTACCGGCCGACCGGCAGGGAAAATATAGGGTTAATTATAGGCAGACACGTAACGATGTATATTATAGTATGTAAAGGTCACTTCTGTTTCACAGTGAGCTAATATTGTAAACATCCTTAGTACATTAGTAAAATAACCCCAGTTCGCACGCCAGATAAGAATGTCTATATTATAATTGTATACCTATCCTTATTTAAAGTATCCAAAATGTACAGAGGCTAGGGTATACAAACCCCAGCATTTCTAAATGATAACTCAATCTGAGCCCCATACGTGGTAGCACAATTAGAACTTTATCCGTAGTCTAACAGGTTGAAGTTCTAGTTACGACGATCAAACCTGAATTCAGTTTATCTTCTTAGATTCATTGATTTTAAAAAACGTATCCTTATGGGATATACAACTGTTTTAACATGTTATTGTACTATATCCTGAACCCATTGAAAATGGGTAAATCAGTGTATTATGGTATGTTGCAGGTAGAAGAAGGCATCCCCGACCTCATAAAATATAAATATTCTTTATCACGATGAACAGTCGATTTAGCCATGTCCGGCTGTCTGTCTCAGAGACTGTCAGAGCTAGAGACATCAACTTTTCGAATATATATTCGTCAGTGTGACATGCAGATAAAGTTTTTTTTTTCAAATGATCGATAACCCACACCGTTTTTCTAATATCGATACAAATCTACACAACACTTTAATTTTTTATTACTTATTTCGTATATTATGAGAGCAAGAGACACGAAATTTGGTTAAATGAATATTTTCGTATACTAAAGCACTTAAACAAGTAAGGGGCTCTAGTCGGGAGCGCTCGACTAGGAGATACAATGACCCTGTCTTCATATACATACATTTCAACCCCCTTGCATTCATAGACACATACACAAAATCACACACGCACAGACATATTCACGCCGCAAACTGTGCGTTTTTCTCACGAAGAAAACTAAATGCGTCAATAACTTTTAAACTAAGAGCATGATCATAATGAAACTTTTACTACGTAATAAGAGCATTCAAATCTATGTTCAAATCAACGCCCAAGTTTGTAGTGTTTGAATTGCGTTTTTTGTTCATATATGGGGCGAGTGGAAGGAGGAATCAAAAAATCAATTACGTATTGTATGCAGAACCTATAGTCATTTAGTTTAAGCCTCTAGCTATTGTAGTTTCCGAGAACACTGCGTTCATACAGACGGACAGACGGACATGGCTAGACTAGCTGACTAGACTGGCTAGATCGTCCTGATCAAGAATATATGTACTTTATGAGGTCTGAGATGCTTCCTTCTGCCTATTACATACATTTCCTCAAAACCATTATACCCTTTCTTACCATTTTTAATGGGTTCAGGGAATAAAAATCAATTGCAATTTTATCAGTTGATAGAAGCAGATGTTATTAAAGAAAAAGTGTGGTAAAATGTCAATCCAATTGGCAGCAGACGATGCAATAAGAGCTAGAGGGTTGAAGTTTGGTTTTTTAACTTTGTGTATACCATACGCAGATCGAGTTTATTTCCGATTGTCGAAACCCTTCACCGTTTTCGTATTATCGATAATTATCGTTTCTTTGACCCGGTTTTTTTATCTCAGAAACTATAAAAGGTAGAGCTACCAAATTAATATGTTCACGTAGAGCATACACACATCATAAATATATCGAGTTTTTGAAAATTCTCATTAGGATTATCAACTGATCGCTCATTTAAAAATTATTTTTGTAACACCTTTTCTTTTGGATAAGCTCTAATCTTGGATATATGCATCGCGAAGATATCCCTCCACTCATTTGATGGATAATGAGAATAAGTAGTGCAAACACAAGGAACAGAACGCAGATGGACATGGAGGAATCTCCCACCGAGCGTCAAGTATTAAAATTCAACAATGATGTTCATTGCAGTGTTTTATGCAGTCCCAGGATTAATAAGATGTATGCATTTCTGCTATAGCTGCCATAGCATATGCCATCTTCTCGTATCCCTGCAAGGTGAGGGGAAAGGAAACGGATGGGAGCTTACCTAGGATTCTTACCTTAGTTTGTATGTATTTGTTCTGAAGGTATGTCTTTTAAAATGAATGATTTCAAACGATTGTATTTGGCTCCTAGAAAGCTAAAGAAAAAGCACCTTTGTGTTCTTCAAAGATCATTTTTAATTATAGAATCGATCTGAAAGATTTCGGCCAATCCCACTAGCATCCCCACTAAAAAAAAATCAAAAAACAAGTTTGGAATTTAAATTTTAAATGAAGCAATCCAATAACAGAAAATTTAGTTAAATTAATTTCATGCGGTATGCCATAATTTAGCATTTGGAAAATATGGATCGTTACTAAATCATCAACGTTCTTGATTTTTTTTGCCCATTTTCTTATTAGAATTATTTGTTTATTGATCCACTTCCTCCAACCGATCCCTTATTTTATTTAAACATTATTAATTGAACACCTTTTTTTAGAACAAGTTCTAATCTGCGCTATGTGCATCGCGAAGATATCCGTCCACACTCATCGGATGGATAATGCCCTTCTCAATAAGTATAGCAAACATAAGGAACAGACCATATATGGACATGGAGAAAATTCCCACCGAGCGTCGAGTATTAAAATTCAACACTGATGTCCATAGCAGCGTTGTAAGCAGTCCCAAGATCAGCAAGATGTATGCATTTCTGCCATAGTTGCCAACAATAATTTCATTTTTCATACTAGCGCCAATTATATTCTTGGCAACAAACGTCGAAGCGGTGCCCAGGATAACCGTGAGGAAGGAGCTGCCAATGACCGATGCGTACGCCATCTTCTCGTATCCCTGCAAGGCAAGCGAAACGGCAGCCAGGAGTTTACCTATGCAGGTGCTCACACTAAGGACAGTGACATTCATGAAATCGATTGGTATCTCCAACATGTGCCCCATCACCTCCATTAACAGAAATATTTCTGAGGCACACTGAAATTGCAGAAACATGGAACCAGTCAGATTCATTATCGTGTACACCCAGTGATATGGCGGCGGTGCATTCGTTGTCGAGGTAAAGAAGACAAATATGGCCAGGGGAACAGTCACCACCAAGGAGTATAGGCCGTACATGCTGGCTTCGGGTATATTATAGTACCAGAGTTTGGATCTATCTCTGAATACCAAGGCCTTGCCCAGGATGATTGTGACAGCTGGATTGAGAAAGATTTGTATGCAGTTGAGCAGCTTGCTCCAGCCATTCTTATCCAGCTCGTAATCTACCAGGGGTATATATATCGCACATATAATAACAACTGGTGCCCGGGCAATATAAAATGCGCGATTGAATACGTTCGCCCTGCGCCAATCCTCGAGGACAAAGGGCCTGAGTGCATAAAAGAATTCCCTAAAGAGATGGCGATTCTTTCGTTGACGTCTAGCACCGCCTGTCGGATAAGTGGTCATGCGAACTGTTGCATGTCGCTCCGCGCGCTTGGTCATATAGGTGAAAGTTTGTTTTGAGCCCCGGCGAACGTAGGTCGATCGACGGCTCAGTATATCCACGCGAGTATCCTCGGCGAGTGAGTCGTATCGTTTTTGGAGTTTCTTGCGCCTGATTACAATCGGATGGTCGTCGTCTACTAAATACTCCTCTTCAAACTCCTCCAGTGCTTCGATTTCACGCTTCCATGCTGCGATGTAGAATATAAAGATTAAGCAATCACCGCGACTCTCCACAAGCGGTACTCACTTCTTATCGTCACTTCTGTGAGATACGCGTCGATCACGTTGACGACCAAATAGCTTATATAGACTGTGGTTAACACCACGCACTCTATTGTCCTGGCTGTTCCGTCAGTAGCTAATATAAATTCCAGCAGCATCACGCCAAGGATGAAGAAAAGCAGATCTCGGACGGTATCATACGCGCTCAACTTGAATGGAGTGATATAGCAGACCAGTCCCCCAATGAACATGACTACAAACAGAGCCGCGCTCATGATATTGGCGAACACAGCTACATCTTCATTAATCGACGACAGATTCCCAAACATTTCTGGTGTTGTATTACCAAAAGCCATTATCGTCACCCCGGCCAGATGCTCGTTCATGTGCAGCATCCGGGATACGACCTTCAGCGCTGGACTGTAATAGTAGTGCACCACATAGGCCAGGCAGATCAGCAACTCGAAGCACACCAGCGAAAGGATGGTCACAAAGATGAGCTCCTGAAACTGATTTCGGCACTTCAACTCGCAGGCCGCCAAATGCATATAGGGTACGAAGTTCATACCGTATATACAATCGTTAGCTCTTTTCACAAATTCACATCTCTCATCGTAAGGGAAGTCCAACACAGCAAAACAATTAACTTTTGGCCAAAACTCTGCGAACTCTTTGTCCATAATATTTGGTTTGGCCATAATAGTAAATTTTGTGAATCCGTTTACTTTTCGTCTGTAAATGTTTGTTTCGAATTGAGTTCTCAACTGGTTTCACATGAAAAGCATTTCAAAACAAAATTCCTGTATTACGCAACACACAGTAAAACTTGTCACGAAATATATACACATGTACATACAACTTGTCACGAAATATATGCATACGTATATATTTAGATTTATATCCGAAGAGAAGTGCTGCTAATTTGAATATCATTTATTTAATATTATTATATTTCGTCACTTGAATAAGTCATAGAACGTTTATACCTTATAACTCATAAATAACCCCTGCAGTCCAGTATAGTACCAAGCAGAATTGGGACCAAATGCTAACACTTGAGATGTCTCTTGGAAGGATCACTGCGTAAAGGTATCATTCCCAGAAAACTAAACAAAATAACCATACCCGTCCTATATCCCAAACCCAATATGGACGAAATACTTAGCAAATTAGGGAGATGTCAATATTTTACATCAATTGACCTGGCAACAGGTTTTCATCAGATAAAAATGGATCCAGAATCTATACCCAAAGCTGCATTTTCTACGAAGATTGGTCATTATGAATGTGCTCGTATGCCGTTCTTTCTAAAAACGCACCCGCTACATTTCAAAGATGCATGATGCTTAAGAAACATTCGCTAGTTTACTTAGAAATTGTAATTATTTTTTCTACATCTCTCGATGAGCATTTAAACTCACTACAATTAGTTTTCGATAAACCGTCCGAAGCATATTTAAAATTGCAATTAAATAATTGCGAGTTTTTGAAAAAAGAAGCAAACTTTCTTGGTCATGTTGTAACTCCCGATGGAATTAAACCAAATCCTCTTAAAGTCAAAGCCATAGTTTCATACCCAATTCCAACAAAAACAAAAGAAATCAAAGTATTCCTTGGATTAACCGGTTATTATCGGAAATTTATCTATGATATAGCCAAGT
The DNA here is from genome assembly GCA_035043565.1 of Drosophila robusta. Taxonomy (NCBI): domain Eukaryota; kingdom Metazoa; phylum Arthropoda; class Insecta; order Diptera; family Drosophilidae; genus Drosophila; species Drosophila robusta. Next base: position 774,985 of record JAWNMW010000378.1, read on the forward strand.
GACCACGATTATGTAGAGGCATTTCAGAAACTTAAAGCATTAACAACAAGGAATTCAATTCTAAAACTCCCTGACTTTAAAAAAAATGTTGCGCTACCACAGATGCTAGTTATTTGGCCCTTCAGGCCGTTCTTTCTCAAGATGGTCACCCCATATCTTTCATTAGTAGAACGCTAAAATATCAGGAAATAAATTACAGTGCTATTGAAAAGGAGTTACTCGCCATAGTTTGGACTACTAAAATATTTCGTCATTACTTACTGGGCAGACATTTCCAGACTGCTAGTGACCATCAACCCCTCAGGTGGTTGCACACATTGAAAGAACCAAATGTTAAACTATAAAGGTGGAGAATTAGATTGGCCGAATTTGATTTCGAAATTGAATATATTAAAGGCAAACAAAACTCAATTGCTAATGCCTTGTCCAGAACAACCCAACATAGTGCAGATGAAGACAGCAGTCACTTTATACAATTAACAGACAAACAAATAAATGTATTCAACTTTTCCGGTAATTCAATAATCATTATAATAACATTACCAATGAAAAGACGAAGCAGTTTATGCTTGATCATTTCATTCATAGAAAAATCACCATATATCATCGTGAGTGATGCAGATTTTGTAGTCATTTTAAAAGCTTATAAAGAAATTATTAATACCTCCCAAACTAAGGTGACTCATAGGCTTATCTTACTAATAAATGTAAGTTCTTATGCCAAATTCAAAGAAATTATACTCCAATCTCAACTCCTACACCCTGGCACTCCAAAAATTACCAAATTATTTAATGAAAATCATTATTTTCGAAATAGCCAACTGTTAATTCAAAATATAATAAATGAATGCACTGTGTGCAATTTAGCCAATATAGAACACAGAGATACAAAATGTCTTTTAAAATCACACCCAAACCTGAACATTGTCGCGATAAATTCATGGTAGACATTTACTCATCTGAGGTTAAACACTACGTCAGTTGTATAGACATTTAATCAAAATTTGCCACCCTGGAACAAAAGCAAATATTTAATCAGTTAGGCAATCCCTTACTGTTAAAGACAGACAGAGATGGCGCATTCTCCAGTTTAGTTCTAAAACATTAGCTTGGAACTGAGGGAATTGAGTTACAACTCAATATTGCAAAAAGGGCAGAAAGATTACATAAAACTATAAATGAGAATATCCACATAATGAAATCATCCGACGCTGGTGAAATCAAATTATGTAAAATAGAATCAATACTTTACATATACAACCATAAAACCATGACCGGCAAGAATACGACATTGACACCAAATATAGAAAAGGTCCCCTTCAGAAAGGAAAATTGAAAAAGCCTTTTAAAACAAACAGAAATGTAGAACAAATAGATTCTGATCATTTTAAAATTACTAACTGGAATAGAGTCACCAATTATTACAAAATAGTTTAAGAAACGAAAGAAATTTAATCAGATCCCTGACGTACAGTGATAATGCTGATTCTATTAACCACCACAGGTCATGCCCAACAAATCCAAGTTCTGATTCCATCAGCATTCAAACACCATTGCCGAAGAATAAATTTATCAAAAATTGACACAATAACCAGCTTTTTTGGCAACAAAATAGCCAACAGCGTAGATTCACCCCGAACCAAATATTTGTATAATAAATTGCTTAAGGAATTAAATGCATTAACATCACATAACGAAAAAGGCAGAAACGAGGACTATTTAATATAATAGGATCCGCATATAAGTATCTTTTTGGCACTCTCGATGAATATGTTCGAGTACAAATTGAGCAAAATTTAGAGACATTTGCGTAAAATTCGATTAAAATACATGAGTTAAATAACGTAATAAATTTGGTGAATGATGGAATGCAGAAAGTTAAAAATTATGAAAGCAATCGTAATAGCATATACTCTCACATATGAACCCTTGTTCATTGAATATGTAGAAGATTTAGAAAAGGGAATGCAGCTTTCGCGAATTGGGCTATTTAATCCCAACCTTTTAAATTACGATAAGTTAAAAAATGTTAACCAAAATATACTATTAATTAAAACATCCACTTGGACTAATCACACAAATAATGAACTACTAATTATATCGCACATACATACCAACAATAAACTAACACAATTAAAATAGTCCCCTACCCTGATAATAACGGTTATCAACTAGATCACACAGATGCACAGTCTTACTTAAAAAATTACAATAAAATCTATAATAGAGTGACACAGTGCAAACTTCAAATTACAAACATTATATTGAGCGAAAATTCCTTAAAATCAGAAATAGACCTGAAACCACTATGTCCACTACTGGAGATAACTATGTTAAGATTGTAAAACACAACGACATTGTTAAACTAATATCACAAAGTAATTCCACACTGTACACAATTATAGGAATTATATTTTTTGCACTTGTTATATTTGTATTATACTTGTATTCAAAATATGAAACCGAAAATTCACTTACGATTTTATACTTAAAAATGAAGAAGAAAACAGCAGAAAACCAGAATACATCACAACAAATAGAAATAGAACCAAATCCATTGGCCATATTGTACACAACAGTCCTAGCCTAAGCATAGGCTTACTTTTAAGGGAAGGGAAGTGACGTATTTACGTCCACACTACGCATTTAAGCATAAAGGCAACCGCGATCCAACGAATTAAAGTAAACCACACAAACAAAAGTGCGACGCTTAGAACCCGTATTTGAAGGGAGTGACCACTCATCTCCAAGACGATCTGGACTCTATGCAGCTTTGGTGTTCGGACAACCAGTTGCACCTTTATTGTTCAAAGTTTATGTCTTTTACTCGTTCTAAGCCACATTTGGTTAATTATACAATTGATAATTTTCAATTGAAACGTATACTAACAGTAAAACATCTTGGTGTTCTCTTTTATTCAAAGCTGAGCTTCAACATTCACATACATACTATTGTAAACGAGGCTAAGGGTGTACTTGGCTTTATTAAACGTTGGTCGAAGGAGTTCAATTAGCTCTTCACTACGAAACTTCTTTATATATCGCTTGTACGCCCAATCCTGGAATACTGCTCATGTATCTGGTGTCCGCAGTACAAAATCCACAAGGATCGAATTGAGTCCATCCAGAGCCAATTTCTGCTCTTTGCCTTGTGGCTTAAACTGGAATCCCAACCTTCGTATACTTACTCCAGCAGGCTTTTACTTCTTAATCTCCCGTCACTAACGAACCGTAGGACAATATTTGGTGTAGTCTTCCTACACAAGCTGAATAATGGCGACATTGATTCTGCCTTTCTTTTTGGTCGCCTCAATTTCTCGGTTCCGTTTAGACCTACTAGAAACTTTTACCCCTTATTCCATCCTACATGCACGACAGACTACGCTTTGCATAATTCTTTTCATGTCTTATGACTACGCTATAATAGCCTTTACCACGTTTTCTCCTCTGAGCTCTCTCTTCCCCCAATAAAGTCTTTGCTTTCAGGATATCTTCGGCAAATCATTAACCACCCGCAGCTGTGTGCAGGGCCACAGTTTGCCGGACGGGCTAAATCTCTCCCCCATCGGATCAATGATTTCCGTCTCTGTCTCTTTCCTCTTATCTATCCATCTAATTCTAACAACTCTTACTCTTACTCTCTTACTACTAACGACCTTCTCTTCAGCAGTAGAGTCTCTTAACGTCACTGACAACAATTAGCTATGATTAGGGGCATAGCTAAGTGGACTGGCAAATAAAAAACTCCCATCGTGTCGGTGATGTTATGAGTATTGTTTCTAATTCTCTTAGGCTTTTAGCTTTTAATATTTTATATTTATTTTCATTGCATTTTTGTTTTTATACGTTTTACTTAGGTTGTCGATCTGTCAACCTATTAAATAAATATATATATCGAAATGAATTCCCTTATAATTTCGGTATTTGTGGTCTAAAATCTAAAATTTGGTGACTAGCTCAAACTGTGGGAGATATAGCCATTTAAGGCGGGGTGGCTGGGAGCGTTCTAGTGGGCGTGGCCGGGATATCGAAGTCGCAATCTTTTGGTGAGAAATTATTGTGGGAAATATTGAGCTCTTATCGAGTTGCAATTTTTTTATTATCGATTTGCTAGCCTCCCAGTGGGCGTCGCACACTGTCTGAAGCAGATAACTACAAGTATATATCTAAAATTACAAGCCTCTATCTTCAGTAGCGCCGAAAAATATTGCGTTCATCCGGACAGCATGACGGACATTACACAAAACCAATATACCTGTTTCACTTCGTAACACTTCTGTTTGACAGTGACCTAATATTGTAATCATCCTTAGAACATAATTAAAATAACCCCAGTGCGCACGCCAGATAAGAATGTCTATATTATAATTGTATACCTATCCTTATTTAAACTATCCAAAATATACAGAGGCTAGGGTATACAAGCCCCAGCATTTATAAATGATGACTCAATCTGAACCCCATACGTGGTAGCACGATTAGCACTAACTTTCTCCACAGGCTAACTGGCTCAAGTTCTAGTTACGACGAGCAAACCCGAATCCAGTTTATGTGCCATTTTAAAAAACTTGTCTTTGTTCTACATAGAACTGCTTTAAGCTGTGATCGAGTATTGCGTTGTTAGTTAATTTATTCGTGTTTAAAATTGTGTGTACGAGGTTTACTCGGCTTCACAAACCCTTTCACGTGTCCTGATGACCAAAAGAATCGTACATAAAATCGTCCATGTCGAATGAGTGGATAATTCCCTCCTTAATAAGTATAGCAAATATAAGGAACAGACCATATATGGACATGGAGAAAATTCCCACCGAGCGTCGAGTATTAAAATTCAACACTGATGCCCATAGCAGCGTCGTAAGCAGTCCCAAGATCAGCAAGATGTATGCATTTCTGCCATAGTTGCTAACAATAACTTCATCTTCTATATTAGCGCCAATTATATTCTTGGCAACAAACGTCGAAGTGGTGCCCAGGATAACAGTGAGGAAGGAGCTGCCAATGGCCGATGCATACGCCATCTTCTCGTATCCCTGCAAGGCAAGCGAAACGGCAGCCAGAAGCTCACCTATGCAGGTGCTCACACTAAGGACAGTGACATTCATGAAATCAACTGGAATCTCCATCATGTACCCAATCAACTCCATTAACAGACATATTTCCGAGGCACACTGAAATTGCAGAAACATGGAACCAGTCAGATTCATTATCGTGTACATCCAGTGATATGGCGGCGGAGCATGCGTTGTCGTGGTAAAAAAGACAAATATGGCCAGGGGAACAGTCACCACCAAGGAGTATAGGCCGTACATGCTGGCTTCGGGTATATTATAGTACCAGAGTTTGGATCTATCTCTGAATATCAAGGCCTTGCCCAGGATGATTGTGACAGCTGGATTGAGAAAGATTTGTATGCAGTTGAGCAGCTTGCTCCAGCCATTCTTATCCAGCTCGTAATCTACCAGGGGTATATATATCGCACATATAATAACAATTGGCGTCCGGGCAATATAAAATGCGCGATAGAATACGTTCGCGCTGCGCCAATCCTCTAGGAAAAAGGGCCTGAGTGCTAAAAAGAAATCCCTGAAGAGATGGCGATTCTTAAGTCGACGTCTAGAAGCGCCTAACGGAAAATTGCTCGTCAAGCGAACTGTTGCATGACGGTCCGCGCGCTTGGTCATATAGGTGAAAGTTTGTTTTGAGCCCTGGCGAACGTAGATGGATCGACGGCTCCGTATATCCACGCGGTCATTCTCGGCAAGTGAGTCGTATTGTCTTTGGAGTTTCCTACGCTTGATTACAACTGGATGGTCGGCGTCCATTGGATGCTCCCCTTCAAACTCCTCCAGTGCATCTATTTCACGCTTCCATGCTGCGATTTAGAATATAAAGATTAAGCAATCACCGCAACTCTCCACAAGCGGAACTCACTTTTCATCGTCATTTGAGTGAGGTACACGTCGATCAGATTGACTGCCAAATAGCTGATATAGACCGTGGTTAACAGCACGCACTCTATTGTCACGGCCTTTCCGTCATTAGCCAATATAAACTCCAGCAGCATCACGCCAAGGATGAAGAAAAGCAGATCTCGGACGGTTTCATACGCGCTCAACTTAAATGGAGAGATATAGCAGACCAGTCCCCCAATGAACATGACTACAAACAGAGCCGCGCTCATGGTATTGGCGAACACGGATACATCATCATTAATCGACGACAGATTTGCAAACATTTCTGGTGTTGTATTACCAAAGGCCATTATCGTCACCCCGGCCAGATGCTCGTTCATGTGCAGCATCCGGGATACGACCTTCAGCGCTGGACTGTAAAAGTGGTGCACCACATAGGCTAGGCAGAGCAGCAACTCGAAGCACACCAGCGAAAGGATGGTCACAAAGATGAGCTCGTGAAACTGATTCCGGCACTTCAACTCGCAGGCCGCCAAATGCATATAGGGTACGAAGTTCATACCGTATATACAATCGTTGGCTCTTTTCACAAATTCACATCTCTCATCGTAAGGGAAGCCCAACACAGCAAAACAATTAACTTTTGGCCAAAACTCTGCGAACTCTTTGTCCATGAGATTTGGTTTGGCCATGATAGTAAATTTTGTGAATCCGTTTACTTTTCGTCTGTAAATGTTTCTTTTGAAATGTGTTGTCAACTGGTTTCACATGACTTCAAAGGCATTTCAAAACAAAATTCCGGTATTGCTCAACACACAGTAAAACTTGTCAGAAAATATATATATTTAGATTTATATCCGAAGAGAAGTGCTGCTAATTTGAATAGCTTTTATTTAATATTATTATATTTCCTCACTTGAAGATATAAGTTTAGACCTTATAATTCATAATTAACCCCTGCAGTTCTGTATAGCACCAAACAGAATTGGCACCAAGTGCTGACACTTAAGATGTCTCTTAAAAGGATGATTGTGTAAAGGAATCATGTACCGGCCGACCGGCAGGGAAAATATAGGGTTAATAATAGGCAGTCACGCAAGGATGTATATTATAGTATGTAAAAGTCACTTCTGTTTCACAGTGAGCTAATATTGTCAACATCCTTAGTACATTAGTAAAATAACCCCAGTGCGCACGCCAGATAAGAATGTCTATATTATAATTGTATACCTATCCTTATTTAAACTATCCAAAATATACAGAGGCTAGGGTATACAAGCCCCAGCATTTATAAATGATGACTCAATCTGAACCCCATACGTGGTAGCACGATTAGCACTAACTTTCTCCACTGGTTAACTGGCTCAAGTTCTAGTTACGACGAGCAAACCCGAATCCAGTTTATGTGCTTTGATACAGTGATTTTAAAAAACTTGTCTTTGTTCTACAAATAACTGCTTTAAGCTGTGATCGAGTATAACATTGTTATTTAGTTTATTCGTGTTTAAAATTGTATGTACGAGGTTTACTCGGTTTCACAACCCCTTTTTACATGTCCTGATGACCAAAAGTATCATACATAAAATCGTCTATGTCGAATGAGTGGATAATTCCTCCTTAATAAGTATAGAGAATATGAGGAAGAGACCATATATGGCCATGGAGAAAATTCCCACCGAGCGTCGAGCATTAAAATTGAAAACCGATGTCCACAGCAGCGTTGCAAACAGCCCCAGGAGCAGCAAGAAGTAGGCATTTCTACCATACTCGCCAAACATTTCGTCAGTGGGCGTGATGCCATTAGAAATCTTCATTATAATGACAGAGCTACTGGCCAAGACAATATTGAGGAATGAGCCCCCGATAACCGCAGCATATGCCATCTTCTCGTAGCCCAGCAGGGCCATCGAAGTTTCCGTGACCAGGTCAGGCAACGCGGTGGCAATGGCATTGATAGTGGCACCCATGAAGTCGCCCGGAACATCGAATAGGTAGCCAATCACCTCTAGAATTAAGGATACCTCGTAGGCACACTGGAAGCCTAGGAAAACAGAACCGGTCAGGTTCATAACCATGAACATCCAATGATAAGACGGCGGGGCAGTCGTATTCGAGTTACAGAAGACATATATGGTCACGGGAATAGTCAGCACCAGGGAGTAAATGCCGTACATGGTGGCTTGGGGTATATTATAGTACCAAAGTCGCGATTTGTCTTTTATTAGCAAGGCCACGCCCAGGATGATGGTGACAGCTGGATTCAGAAAAATTTGGATGCAGTTCAGCAGCTTATTCCAGCCATTGTTCTCCAACTCATAATCCACTAGGGGTATATAGAGGGCAACGATCACTACAATTGGCGCTCGGGCAATGTAGAAAGTGCGTATGAATACGTTGGCTTTACGCCAATCCTCTAGAACAATAGGCCTGAGTGCAGATAAGAAGTCTTTTAAGATATTGTGATTCTGGCTCAGGCCCAAGACAAAGTGACTGCGTATGGGTTGCAAGTTGATTTCCGAACGATCGTTGGTGCGCGTGGTCATAAAGGTGAAAACTCGTTCCTGGACGACGGATTGACGCTGCAGAATATGCACACGCTCGTCCTTGGCAAGAGAGTTGTATTTCTTCTGAAGTGCCTCAATCTTTTCCTGAATCTCTTCAGTCCGCCCTTCCATCTCAAGGATGTATATTTCATTTCTCAACGCTGCGATGTAGTCAGAGGAGGAGCAAATTAACCGAGTGCGGCGAGAACGCTTCGCTCTCTACTCACAGTTTAGGGTGATGTGCACCAGATACACGTCAAGCACATTGACGGCCAAATAGAGGAAGTAAACTATCATCAGCCACGCGCACTCCCAGGTCGTCACCTTGCCGTCATTGCCAAATATGTACTCCAGCACCATCAGCCCTAAGATGAAAAAGAGCAGATCGCGGACGGCCGTATAGCCGTTCATTTTGAACGGACTTATGTAACATATCAGGCCCCCAACGAACATGGTGACAAACAGGGCCACAGAGATGCTGTTAGCCATCACGGGCAATTCATCGTTGATCGTTTTCATATGGCCAAACAGATCCGGCACCGTGTTACCACAGGCCATTATCGTCACCCCGGCCAAATGTTCGTTCATGTGCAGCATTCGGGAGGCGACCTTCAGCGCCGGACTGTAATAATAGTGCACCACGTAGCCCAGGCAAATCAGCAGCTCGAAGCACAGCACCAGGAACAAGGTCACATAGATGAGCTCCTCGAACTGATTCTGGCAATTGAATCGGCACGCCAAAAGGCGCATATACGGCAGGAAGTTCGTGGCGGCTACGCAATGATTGGCTTTGATCACAAAATCGCATCGCTCGCTGTAGGGCAGGCCCAGCACTACAAAGCAGCTGACACTGCTCCAAAACTGATCGAACTCCTTGTCCAAGCTGTTTGGTATATAATCCACCATGATCTCAATTTTGCTTATACATATATACGCACATATGTATATGTGGTATATATATTGTTGTTGAAACGTGTTTTGTGTTCTTTGTAAATGTGTTTGAAACAAAATTAAATTTCAACTGGCTGCAGCTGATTTAGTTAAAAGGACAACAAAATACGAGGGGGTGACTATGTTTTCAATACCTTGTAATTTCATAAAGAGCGGAGAAAAATGATTTAATAAGCCCAAATTATTTTGATCTATAATATATCCTTAATTTTTAAACCTAGATATACCAAATTTTTGCAGACAAATTTGTAATGAACTCGAAAGATCAAGAAAAAATGTATAAGGGCAAAAATCAATTTCGGTTCACTAATAATTAAGACACTTTTAAACTGTTTTCAGCAGTTATTACACTATGAACATATGTGTTGTGCAGTCGGTTATACCCGACTGTCACGTTCTCACTTTCTTTTATGTCTCCATAATTTCCTAATATAGATATTAATGATTTTTTTCTTAGCATATCCCCACGTCTATAAAAGTTAGAGCCATCCATATAGAACATATTTTACTTTTTGTAAACCATCCCCACTTGTCCCAAAGAGAAACAGCCTTGCACTTTGTTTGAAGTGAAGTATGTAACAGGGTACCTCCAATTCGGGCACTCTTTCTCAAATTGACGCAGAATTTTATCCGAATTCGACAACGAAGTAGACATTACTGTTAATGTATGGGGCTTCTACGGGCACTTCACGATTAACTTTATTCTTCCTCTTTTCTGCCTATATTGAATCGGTTTGTCATCGATATCGGTGTTACACAACGTAATCTTACAATACTTTAATCTAATTTAAACAGACTATCGTATGTTAAGTATTATTTATGTAATTTTAGTTATATGTACATGTTAATTCCATTACTCATATTGGACCTGGTTTGTACTACAACCACATATATTACTACAATATTATAAATAATTTATAAATATACATTTTAATGCATAAATAAATAAGGCAGAATTATTCGAGAATTTTAATCACATTTTTAAATCACAGATTATACACTCATGGTTAAAACCATAAGTACACATTTAAAACTTCCACTTTCTCTGTAAAAAAGGCTTATATTTGTTTAAGAATATTTTTTAATTAAATTTAAGATATTTGAAAGGAGAAAAGGAAAGTCATAGAAGGGTACTCACTATTTAGACCATATTTTAAATACTTAGTTATTTTGATATTGATCTTAACTTACCCAATAAAAGACTGAAATAGACCGACGTTTTGCTGCAGTATTGCTTATAACCGAAATTCTTGTAGAAAATGCAGAAGACGTGCGGTGCCCAGCAGACGATGAAGATTACGGCGGAGGCAATTAGCATATTGGCCAAATGGCGACGCGATCGCAGCGTTGAGGTCTGCGGCAGCGGTATGCCGGGCGTGGCCGGACCACGCCCCAGACGATGAATACGCTGCCGCTGCGAGTGGGCGCGTATCTCCCTCATAGCTCTAAAACCGGGGGAGGATGTAATTATGGAGATTTATTATTATTCTCCTTCACGAAGTGAAAAGAGTATATTGTCAATTGAAGCTAGAGACTTCAAACTTGGAACTTATATACCTGCGACAGATAAAGTCTTAAGATTTTTTGGATACACCCATATATCTCTCTCACTTTAAAAGCTAATACACAAATTGTTTTTAGACAGATTATTTTAAAGATCATTTGGACAAACCCACTGCGGGCGTGGCAAATCGTTTTAAACTATATATCTAGGGGCGGCTAAGCCGCATAATTCCATATCTCCCAGAAAGCTATTCACTATTCACTTCTTAAAATCGAACAGGATAAATTCGGCTACGTCCACATTCGCCTCCACAAAATTCTCAGTTTTTCAAAACAATAAATAAAACCATTTTCGACAGTTTTAAGTCGGTTACACCCGACTGCAACATGTTAATGACATTCGATTAGCTTACCTGGGCGAAATTGGATTGCTGGAGCGATAGGAGCCCGGCTCCAGGGCCGCACTGGAGCCCGGCAGGCCTGGCTGCAGATTGTGCAATTGAATGTCCCCCGGGCTGATGGCAATTTGGCCATCACCAGCTCCGCCGCCATTGCCATTAGATGTGTCATCGGCCGTGGTCGCACCGCCGCAGGCCGCCTGCTGGGCATTCGCACAGCCCGTCACGATGACCATGTGCGTCTGGCGGCGCAGAATCGGCATCGGCAGCGGAAGTTCGCCGTGTGCCGCGCGTGCGGTCAGCGACAGGGCGCACAGCTTGCGACGAACGCCATAGTGATTGAGTAGCACACCCAGGCCGGGCAGCACAAACACCGCAATCGTGTGGAAGATGATGAACGACATGAACATGGCATTGGCACCCAGCTCCGAGGTGCAGCTAATGCTAACCGGATTCGGTGTGGTGCCCGTGCCAGCGCCCTTAATAATCACCGACTTGGCTATTATCTTATACGTGAACAGAAAGGGCGTGCTAATGGCGGCCGAGGCGAGCCAGGAGAGCACGGCCAGCGAGACGTGGAGATAGCGACGCTGGCGCAACTGCGCCAGACGCGGATGTTTTACGGTCGCATATCGATCCAACGAGAGCATAAAGAAGGAAATTGTGCTGGCTGCCACTGGCATGACCTGTGTGTGCAATAATCATAAAATGGAAAATAAAGATTTTTATTATTTACGAGCTGCGTGCTTTAAACGAGTATTTTACTTCAAGGCACTTTAAATAAATAATTTTCGCGCCAAATCAGTTTTTGTCCTGCACACTTAACATATGCTGTTAAGCTCGATTGGTGCTTTTAATGAATGAGGCTTTCGATATCGATTTATTTAAAGCGAGTCCAAACAGAAAACGCGCGAGTGTTTAATTTTTTCTTAACAGTGAATTTTTAATAATTAAACCCATTCTTACCTGAACATAGTGTATTAGCTTGCATAGTAGAATGGGTAAAGATCTTGTGCCGCGATTCATGGCCAGATTGAGGAGTGTAACTGGCGCCGATATCCCCGTCACCAGAAGATCGGCAATGCAAACGGCCAGCAGCAGCGGATTGCGCAAACGCACCGACGAAGCCGAGCATAGGGTGAGTACCAACGTTGAGTTGCCCACAACGCCGCCAAATACCACCAGGCCGTAGCTGATGGCCAGCATTAGAATTGTAAACGATGGGATCGCGTGCTCAGTGTCCGCACCAGCCTCAATATCATACGGATTGGTAATCGTAAAGTTGCCATAGTTATCGTAGTCAAAGTCATGTGAGGCGGCCCCGGCCAATTGACCACCAGAGCTGCCAATGCCGCCAATGCCGGCGCCGCCGCCACCAAAATAGTTCTGCTCGAGCAGCGCATAGTGCAGCTCAGTGGCATCGCTATCGTTATCGATATTGCTATCGAGCGTGGGCTGCTGCTGCTGTTGTTGTCTCTGTCTTCGGTATGTGTTTTCCCACCATTGCTGCAGGTTATTGCTATTCATCCTTTATTCACACTCGTGTATTGCTAATACTTGTCGCTGGCGATCGTTTGTCGATGCGGTTGTCTGGCTGCCTCATTGCATACTAAAGGTGCTGGGTGCTGGTGCTGCATAGAGGCAAATGAGAAAAAAGAAAAGGTAGGAAGTAACAAAATGCCATCATCATCAGTCTTTCACACCCTGTGCTTATTGCACAGTTAGAGTAGTTGCATTCATTCCCAAACAGAAAAGGGGCAATTATTTAAGACCCATTTTTGTGTTGCATCATTTATTTATAATTATATTATATTATATTAATTATTTATTTATAATAATATATAATTATTTCAATTTAAGAGACAATTTTAATGAAATCAAGACTACATGTCCTTGAAAATATAAATTCAATCAAGGGAAGAAAATATTCAAATTTAATAGCCCAAATAAATATGCTACATTTTTTTATATAAATATTAAATTCGAAACGAACAATAAAAGTATATAAAATATTTATACTTTTTTCAAAATAAAAATAGTTTTTCGTTTAGTAAGCTTTAAATATATATTTTTTCACCACTATCAATTACGAGGTACAACATAGTCGAGCTCCTAATATTGCATTCCTGCTTGTTTTGTTTCAACAAGGACACACAAAGTGACAGCTACATGCACCCCATGCACATACGCGCACACCCACACAAACAGCCACCCACACACACACACATACAGAAGAGCCTCTGCCTGACACTGACACTTATGCAATGCGAACAGGGCGCACTCAGAGATTAGTGCTGTGCTTCCTTCCGCCGTGCCCCATTTTTGCCCGGCCAAATGAATGGCAACCTTGCACTTTGCGACCACCCTCCTCCCCTTGACAAACACAACCGCAAAGCTGTGCATCAAGAAATCAGTGGGCGAACTAGAGGCTTAATTGTGCGTTAAAGCCGGGCGCAAATTTAAATGATGCTGCGGCATGTGCAGGAGCAATAAATGCAGGCGCGCAGTGCTATTAAAAAACTTTAATTAAAATTGTTATCAAAAAAGGCGGGCGAACGGTCAGCGCAGCTCATTAAACGCTGTGTGAAAACAACTTTCGCTAGGGTGACTCACGATTTGATCGCAATTCGCAATACGTGTAATAAACTAAAATGCTTGTCCAACAGCATGAGGCACCCTAATGTGCTGTTCTAGCAATGATTAAAAGGCAAACGTGTGAGTGTGTGTGTGTGTGTGTATGTAAACAAAAGCTCTGGCAGACAGCGCGCTTAGTTGTGTGTGTGATTTTGCTTGCGTCAATTGTGTGTGTGTGTGTGTGTGAGTGTGCTTGTATCAATTTTGTTGGTGGTGGCATTTTTAGCCGCCGCCATTGTTTAGCACAATTTGTTCATGTGTGTGCGTGTGTGTGTGTGCTGTTCTCAGCGTCAACGCTTTCGCTTTTTGCTGTCGCCCGCTTTTGTTCGTCCCATTGTGCGGCGGATGATGTGAGTGACGTTTGCTTAATCTGCTTAATTTGCGTTAATTTAATCGTGGCCTGCGCTCACATGTTGTCGGCATCCTTTCACCAAAAGTCATGCGTAAAGGCATGCGTGTGTGTGTGTTTGTGTGTGTATTTTTAACTCAACACCCTAATGAAAAGTAACCTGTTGGCTTAGCGGCTGTCACTTCTTTTTTAAATGTATATTTATAAATATTTATTATATTTAAATTTTATATTGAAAACATTTGTTAATTTTATTTATATACAAAAAGAAATTATTTATATAGTCTCTACAGTTGCTCGCAAATTTCAATTTCTTTGGCCCTCACATGCCAAATTTTATTTATATGTGGAGGACCTCACATATTAAAATTGACAAACATTTTAGCAAGTAAAGCTTTTGAGATCCATGGCTCCCATATTTCAATATACGCATAAATATGTCCAAACTGAACCGATTTTCATGATGGAGCGCATTTTGGCCCTGATTTGTTGTCTAGATTGATTCTAAATTTAAAAAATGTATAAGCATTATTGAAAGCGCTATAAATTTGTTTTTTTTGGTAAAACATTTTGTCCATGATTTGTCCTCTAGATTGATTCTACATTTAAAATATATGCATTATTGAAAGAAATACAAATTTTTATTTTTTGGTAAAACTTCTCGGATCCATAGTTCTCATACTTTCATTCTGGTCATAATTCTCATTTTGGTCATAATTTATCATCTAGATTGATTATGCATTATTTATTAAAAACCTTTTTTTAATTTAAAAGAAGAATTGCATTTGACTAAATTTAAAAATAATTAAAAAGAAATAAAATTAAATCCGTTAAAAAGCTTCAAGTTCAAATCAAAATGCCAACTGCAAATTATATACAATTTTGGGGACCATCACAGACCGCAAACGAAACTCCCCCGTAAATGAGAGTGGTAACTCTGTAACGTAGGCGTTTGATTTGCTTATTGAGGATAAATTTGAAATCTATATTAATTTACGTCACTCAAACTCAAACGTTGTCGCCAGGCACACAAAAGGTGACAAAAAGCGAAGGCAGCGCAAATCCGCTGCCCGCAACGGACAAAATGTGAAGCCAATGAGATACAAAAAAAGGAGAGGAAGGGCAGGGCAAGGGGGCGTATACGCAATATGAGGGTTGGCAAGAGATTCGATTGTTGTCATTGCCCCCTAATATGAAAACTGTCAGCCACAGGTGATTTAATAACAAGGCGCATACGCATACACACACAAAAAAGCCGCCAGGATACACACGCACAAGATACACACAACACTAACACACACACACACACACACACACAAACAAAGAAGCAACTTGATGGCGTTTGCTCACCCGCTGCTTTTGTCTGTTCTTATTGATTTGACAGCTTACCATTTGCGTATGTGTGTGTGTGTGTGTGTGTATGGTGTCCAAGCGTCTTTTTAGCTTCTTCGTGCCTGCCACAATACAGTGGCAAACAAATACAACTAACCATATAGCTGTTGTCTTTGCCACTCTGCACTTGAAAGCCAAAAAAAATCTTTTTCGGAAAAGGCAAAGTTTTGCCAAGAACAATGAAAAGTGCGTGGGCTGGGCAAAAGCAAAGACAGCAGCCACACACACACACACATATATATATATATATATAAAGAGGGAGAGCAGGCTAGAAAGAGACAGAAACTCATATTGGCCATGTAAAAAACGACGCCATAATTGCTGGCTATAAAAAATGCGTGACAAAAGCAAAAGAAGCTGAATAACAATTAGTGTTGTATCAGAAGGCGGCAACGCCAACGCACACACACACACACACACACATACACATACTAAATCAGCACACGCACACCTACACAACACACATACACACACATAAGTATACGTAATAACTTACAATTTTGTTGTTGCGCGCTTCATGTGAAATTAACAAAAAAAGCTAACGATTTTTTATTGCTGTTTTTGTGTTGCGACTGTTTGTTTTTGTTTAGTTGTTTACTTTATCGAAGGCACTGTAATTTACAGTTAGTACTATTTTGCGTTTTTTTGTTGTTTTAAATACATTATTGCAGCGGGCGCGTCTTAGTCGTTGTTATTATTTATTTTTTATTTATATATCAAATACACTTTTAGCAAATATTTTTTACATTCGTATTTTTTTTTGGTTTTTTATGTAGATTACGTTTATAAAATTGTTTTAAAAAATTGTTTTTTTTGTCGCTTGTTAAAACAGTTTTTGTGTGTGTGTGCGTGTAGGTGTTCGTGTGTGTGTGTGTTTGTGTGTATGTACGTGTGTGTTAGTGTAGTGTGCGTGTGTGTGTGTGTTGGGAAAAACTAAAAGAAAACTCAATGTGCGGTGTGCAAAAACTGTTCCTCAATGGCGCACATTACACGAAAGGACTACGGCGGAAGACTGTCCCGTGCGACAGTGAAAATTGTGCTGAGGCAACCAGCCAGCCAGGCAGCCAGCCAGAGAGCAGAGTTCGGAGTTAAAAGTCGTGAGAGACGCCGACGGCCCCCGAAATATTGGGAGCTTTTCTGAGTGAGGGCAATGGGCGAAAGCTTTCTGCGGCTCAAGTGCTTGACTTTCGCTTTCATTCACCAGCCGGGAAGCCCGCCGTGAAATAAGGACTATTACGGAGTCTAGATAGCAAATGTTTGTGGGGTAAACTTTAGTTATGTATGTCTAAAAATAACCTATGCAGAAATCTATCCCATTCAAATTAAATATAATGGACGTTTGGGAATTAACTAAACAGTGAACGCTTCGACACGCTACCTCTCAATTAAAAATAAACGAAAGTAAAAGACGACTTTTGTATTATCTTTCCAAAAAATGTTCTTTAATTTGAATAAGAATGTGATGAACAAGGAACCAGACCACAAACCTAACTTAAAGGCATTAGATTAAGAAATTTGTTTTGGTTTTGCAGACTGTCTTCGTATTTGACTTCTAAATATTTTATTAAACAATTTATTGAATCTAACATTTTTGTTTTTGAGAAAACACTTTTATTATTTTTAAATTTAAACACTTTACTTTTAAAAAAAAGTAAAAGCCTCTTTTTAAATAAGCTCCGAAAAATTATTAATGTAAAGCACAATTTATTAAATAAAAACAGATTGATGTTTGTAGGTGGAATGTAATGGAAATGTGAATCACCTTTGGAACCGAAGGGCGTCTGCTGTATATAAAATAATTGTTTTCATATACATATTAAACAGAGTATCCACTTAAGGCATTAAAATTTATAAACATCTACTATAGACAATTTGGCTAAAAAGACAAATAGACGTTATGTAAAGAAAACTACTTTGAGATTAAATGCTAACATGTTTTTCTCTTTATTTAAATATTTTTGTATATGATTAAAATGCATGATGTACTTTTATAGTTGCAACTTGTATTGGATTTTCTTCCGTTGTATACTTTGATTTTTCTTTTTGTATATATATTTGTATATGTAACTTATGTGCTTAATTATACATTGTAGTTGTTATCTGTTTTTTTGTTCATGATGCTGTCGTCGTTGGACAATGCAATACTGTAAATCAATGGGTCTTAAATAACTAAGCAGCATTTTATCAAAAAAATTATAAATATATATTAAAATGTATGTTTTTTTATTGGAATAGAGGTTTCTGGACAAATTTTAAGCCTAACTGTGGGCGGCAATAAATAAAAAACGACAGCGAATTTTACAAAAAATACATCATAAATAGAAAATAAATTATGAAAACTAATTACCAAAAATATATTGTATCATAATCATAATCGCTGATAAATACACAAACGATATTTGAGATATAAGTGGGGGTGGTGCTGATGTTCGTAAGTTTGGAAGTAAAATACTTTAAACTTATAGCATAAAATGTTGATGAATGAACTGGTTTTGTTTTTTTGTTTTTTGTTTTTGTTTTTCAGTAAGTAGCAGCAGAGTTTCGTTGATCAGTTCAAGTTTTTTGTAGTACCTATGTATATAGAGCAGTATTATTGTTGGCAGCGGTATACTTAATGTTTTCTTTTGTTTTTCATTTATATCTTTTGTTGTTGCTTATTGGGAAAAACAATCCCGGATCATTTCTAATCTTCGATAGTGTATTCGGGCATCTTTTCATATTTCTGC
Source organism: Drosophila robusta (assembly GCA_035043565.1). NCBI lineage: Eukaryota > Metazoa > Arthropoda > Insecta > Diptera > Drosophilidae > Drosophila > Drosophila robusta. The sequence goes on from JAWNMW010000378.1 coordinate 793,396, forward strand.
TTGGTGGCCTCGTGGGTGGTGTCCACCAGCAATGCTGTATGGGAGTAACCCATGGTAACCTGAGGTATTTTAATGCTGTCCATTTTGGGCACCTCTTTGGGTACCGTCGATGACTTCTGAAACTCGCCAATGCCCAGCTCGCCAAAGGTTGGCGATGCGCCCCAGGCAATTAGCGTATCATCCGCCGATATCATAATTGAGGTATTGGCACAGCCAATTGACGTTATATTCCAGCCTGCAAACAAAACAATTCAGTGGGGATTATCGATGAGTCTTGGCAAATGGTAAATACCAACTAACCTGCCAAATCTTGCACTGGCTTGGGATACATGTTGGCCTCGCCCGTCTTCTTGTTCTGCCCAAAGAGATAGAGCAAGCCCAGTTCGTTGATAATCAAGCTGAACGTTGAGCCACAGTAGACACTGCGTCCGCCACGTCCCTGGGCATCAAAGAACTTCATAAGACGCGGCACCATCTCATCCTTGGGCTCGGCATGGCCCAGACGCCCAAAGCCGCCAAAGCCCCAGCTGTAGACACGCTTCTTGGAGTCAATGGCCACCTGTTTTCATACAAATAGAAACTTGTAATGTGCCGAGATTTTAGATAAATCCTTTCGCTTACCGTGTGATTATTGCCACAGGCAAAGTCCACAATCTGTACACCGTCGACGGGTGTCACATGTCCCTCCTTGCTCTTCTCGATGTACAGTACAACTCTCTTCGGCGATGTCTCGAAATGGAATGACAGCTTATTGGCGTTCACAAAGTACTTGGCATCCGTATTGTGGCCCAATTGCCCGTACTCCGGCAAACCAAATGTATGCAAATTGCCCTTGATATCGAGTATAACGGAGAATTCGGCGCCGCAACCAATGCGAATTATGGGCGGACCACGATAGTTAATCGGAGTGGGCGTAAAGATATTCGGATGTGCATTACCCACACCGCACTGACCGGACTTGTTCTCGCCGCAGGCGTAAACGGTGCCCGTGTCGGTGAGGAACAGCGTGTGATGGCGTCCAGCGGCCGCTTGGACAATGTTCAGCTGCTCCAAGGCGGGTATAAGAGTGGGCTTCTCCACCAGCTTGATATCCTGACTCAGGCCCAGCTGGCCGCTGGGATTGCGGCCAAACCCAAGCGCCTTGCGTTCCATATTGATGAGTATTGTGTGCGCCGCAGTGGGACCACTGGCTACATAACGGTACTGCAAGAGATGAATACAGTTGCCAATCGAGTTCAAATCTGAGTCCCCAGACGGCACTTACCTTCTCATCCGTAAAGCGATGAAAGCTATACAGATTGGGTCGCACTTTTGTGACATTTTTGCGATCCCGCTTGCCGGTCAGATCCCAGGTGACCATGCCGGCGAGCAGCAGCTGGCCCGGTGTCTTTTCCAGCGTCGCTAGCAAATCCTCGGGCAGTTTGCTGGGCGGATCGAGGCTGTCATGTGGTATGAGCACCTCCGTTTGGCCAGCCGCCTGGTGTTGCTGTTGAGCGACATCGTCGTCGGACTCATCGCTAAATTCATCTTCGTAGTCCGATTCCTTTTTCTTGGGACGACGCTTGTTGGCCCCGTTACCACCTGCCTTGCGCTTAGCCGACATCTTTCAATTAGCAGCAGTGCGTCTCTATCTCTCTCGCTCTCTCTATCTTTGTCGCTCTGCAGCTGTAAAGAGACCAGCAAACAAGCGTTGAGAACCCAGAACCAGAATTTGTACGCAGCAGAGCGTAGCGGTCACCGTTAGTGCTGCGTGCGTGCCACGACGCTCACGTACGCATTATGCATATACGATCATAAAAAACCAATTGGTGTTTATTTTGTTGAGGCAGTGAGGCGGTTTACATTTAGTGCAAATATAAAAATATTTATATATATATAGAAAAATTATATTTTTCTTTACTAAACCAAATAATTGTAAAGCTTGCAGAATTGTTTGCCGGGCGGCGTGTTGCGAAAATCGAAAAGCGCACATCTCTAATCGCACTTCTCATACGCTGTATGTTCTATGTGTGCGTGTGTTTGTAAATGTGTGTGGTGGTTTTGCAAGCATGGAAAAACAAAATGAACGCCAACAAAGTAAGCCAGCCCGCTGCGCTGCTAACGCCGACTGCAGCGCTTTTTGCTTTCAGTGAAAAACCGCAGAAAATCTCATTATATCAAAATAATTGTTATTTCAACTGACAGTTAATTAGATGGCGCTTTATATTGGCTAACTAAAGCAAATGCTTTAATTGAACAGCAGCTCAAAATCAAATTTGAAATGTTGGCGTCACTTTTTCAAAACACACAGCGAACAAAGGCAGCGCCACAAATAGTCTCTTAATTTGTGAAATAAATAGTAACGCTTTGCTAAATTAGCATTTAATTTATCAATGACTATTTGGCGAATAGTTGGCGCTAATAACTTACATTTCTGGCAGTATAATTTATCACTTTTCCTGGTATTACCGTTCCTGTTCCCGTACGCAGCAAAAACAACAAATCGCAAACCAGCCACAGGAAGAAGTGTGTACACAGTTCGCAAGAGAAAATAATCTTTAAAAAAATACCAATGTCGATAGTTAAATGGAAATTTTTAATCGAGCACTATCGATAGCTTGTTGTAGCCCTGGCATTCTATATGTTCAATTTGACAAAATAGTTGGCGGAGGATTTTGTCAGGATCGGACAAAATGGACGACGAGACTGAAACCACACATTATTACTTGGAATGCGAGGGCGGCTCCGAGGAATGGCATTGGACAGCCAGGAGCACAAAGCTGCTCGTTGAGCTCTATTCGGAGCGTCGGCACAGATTTCGTGATCCAAAAACCCGCAAACGTGCGCTCTGGACAGAAATTGTAGAAGACATGGAGCGTGCCGGCTTCAAGGGCATCGATGAGGATATTTGCGATCGCAAATGGCGGAACATGAAAAAAACATATCGAACGTGCCGTGAGACGCTGCGAAAAACGGGACGCAAACGCGTTGCTTGGGAATATTACGACACATTTGATGAGATGTTCCAAAACGAAAATGCGCCCGCTGTCGGCAAGCCAGAAACTGATGCATTGCCGCCGGAACAGCAGCCGCAGCAGCACATTGCACTGGCGGACATGTGCACCACAGCGGAAACCCAAGGCCTGGCCACAGATACCAACGAAGGGTCTGTGAGCCAGGAGCAGCAGCGCCAGCTGCTAGTCCTCGAGCGCAATCGCATCGCGGCCATTCGCGAGCTCAGCAAACGCATCGAAGAGTCCAATGTTATACAGCGGGAACGCAACGATCTACTGCGCGAATATCTCGCGCAGTTATAGCACTAGGAATTTAATTTATATATAAATGATAAATTCCGTAATATGAGGTATAACCGCCATGTTTTCGAAGAAGACTCCAATGTTAAATGGGGGGAATATCTCACACAAAGTGCTAACAATTTAATTTATATATGTAAAAGATACCCTGTAATGCGGCTGTAACAGCAAGTACGTTTTCACTGAAGAGTCCAATGTTAAATGGCGGGAATATCTCGCACAATTATAGTTCTAAAAATTTAATTTATATATATAAAAAATTTAATTATACATATATACTCTGTAATGCGACTGCAAAGCAATATTTTCTCGGAGAGTCCAATGTTATACAGAGGGAATTCTCAGTCAACGCTAGAAATTTAATTTATATATAAATGATATACTTTGTAATGCGACTGCAACAGCAATATTTTCACGGAGAGTCCGATGTTATATAGAGGGAATTCTCAGTCAACACTAGAAATTTAATTTATATATAAATGATATACTTTGTAATGCGACTGCAACAGCAATATTTTCACGGAGAGTCCGATGTTATATAGCGGGAATTATCTCCGCACATTATCATAACACTAGAAATTTAATTTATATGTTAATGATATACTCTGTAATGCGACTGCAACAGCCGTAATGTTTTCATTTCTTTATTTATTTAGATGATAGGTCTTTTGTGAACATACATATATTTTTGTAAACAATATGCATAGCGCAAACATAAATATATAATTTAAAGGATAGATTTTCATTTAGCACAGAATTGAATGTTAATTTATTTAAACACAAATTATGCGTATATTAGGCAGCAATTTAGAATTGTATAAGTGGCTGTTTGCGCTCGCGATACGCTATAATGTCGGGCATGACGATTGCCCGAAAGCGTTCGTGATGGCGCCTGAACTTCTCCGCGGCTTTGGCCTGACGACGCTGCGCCTCCAAGCGATCAATGTGGCCATTGTTGTTGCTGTTTGCTAATACTGTGGCCCGGGTGGCCGCTACAGGTAGATCGTTGTAGAAGATGCTGGGCGATGCACCCGTCGCTTGGCGCCTCAGCGCCCTGGGCGTTGTCTGTGAGCTATTGTTGTTGTTGTGGTTGTTGTTGCTGCTGTTGCCATTCTCTGAAACACGCAAAAGTTTATAACCCTGCTTTGGAAAAATGCAGCAGATTTTTGTAAATAGCTCGCAAAAAGGCATTTCGAACGAAACAAGAAAAGCAACTGTGATTAGCTCTCGTACTCTCAGTAACTGTGAGTGTGTGTGTATAATGAGTGTGTGTGTGGCGGGAGCGTGAGTATTTTAAGTAGAATTCTTGCTGCCTGCAACGGTAAAAGTGATTGCTTATCTGCGTCGCCTTTTTAAAACCCTCTACCCATTGAAAATGCCTTAAAAAGGGGTATAACGGTTTTGTGCCCATGAATGTAACAGGCAAAGTGGGGCATCTCCGACCCTATAAAGTATATTTAGCCGAGTCCATTTAGCCGTGTCCATCCGTCCGTCTGTCTATATAAACACGTCGAACTCCGAGACTAGAAGAGCTAGGCAATTTAAATTTAATATGCATATTAGTATATATACCAAGCGCATATGGCAGAGACTATAAGACTAAGACTATAGATAGAGACACCTAATTTCGTATGTAACGTTTTACAGAATATTTTACTTTATGGATACGACCCCCGTTTCGTTGGAAACCATATTCAATTTCTGAAAATTTTATAAAGATCGGACAATAAGCACCCAAGTTATCTAGGTTTGCAAAAGATTATTCGGCCAAGTACAGGATATCTGCAAACTCAAACACTCTCACTTGTTAAATCTGATACAGGGTATCGCCTAATCGGTCAACTAGAGCACTCTTTTCACTTTCGTTTGCGCTTTGTTGCGGTAAACCGAGTGCAATTCAAAGAAAACCAAAAACAAACAAAAAACAGCTGCTGCGTGACGTCATGCGCTTGGCTCACCTAGATAAAGCAGCTCCTGTTGCGTTTTCGCATTGCTCGAACCGAAGTAGCCGGTTATGAAGGGCATTGGCGAGACGACCACGCCGCCGCTCAGGCCCGCAGCAACAGCCGCTGCGTCTGGGGGCGGGGGCGGTGGCGCCGGCCGCGATGGCGGCGGTGCTCGACGATCGAAGGGATTATGGCGTCTGGGTGGCGGCTCGGGTTTGCCCAAAGCATTCCCAACGGCTTGCGGCTCAATGCGCATTTCTACAGCGAAAAGTGAATATATAACAGCAAATGGTTAATGAGAGCAAGACATGGTAGTAGACATAGAGGAAATAATAAGTACACGTAATTTCCACTCTTCAAATATCTTAAAATTAGCTAAAAGCAAATTCAAAATTAGAAATAATAACATTAGCTCATGGTCATTATAATAAGTTCACATCTATAACTTTGCTTCAAATGCTTTCAAATATATTATTTTTAACAAAAAATATTTTTTTCCTTGTGCTGATATTAAGCAGGCTTAAAAGTAGTATTCTTAATATAGTTTAAATTTGCAGGGAATTTCTTTTCTTAGGTACAGATGTGTACTTATTATTTTGCCCAAGATTGTTTACAACTAATACAAAATCATATGAAATACAAGGCAACAGTACCCGTTTAAATAATAGTCATAGCTTACTGTTCCTGGACTCCTCGATCTCCTGGAGCTGTCGCTGCAGCTCAGCGACAATAATGCGCTTATACTCGTAGCCGGCGCATGTTAACGCCTTCATCCAGGCCTCCATGCTCTCCTGTGTGTCGGCGGCCAGCACGTACGTGCGGGTGCCATTAAATGCGATCTCAAAGCAATAATTATCAACATCCGATTCCGAGGAGAGCTCTATGGTGCAGCCCTCGACAATGATGAGGCCCTGCGGCTCCTTTTCCAGGCGCGTCTCGAAATAAAATAGTAAATTGCCTTTAAGCACAAAATAGCGTTTTTGAAATGCCCGTGTGTTTTCGCCCCGTTTGTTGAGAAAACCTGTGTGGGTGATTAATAATGCTACAAAAATTTGAACTCGTATTTTTTCTTACCTTCCATGTCAAACGGTGGCGTTTTGGCAAAAACACAAAGATTCTTTTCGTTGATTTTCATCTTATTGCAAACAGCTCATTAACCGGATATGTTTGTACGGTAAAAACATTTAAAATGAGCTATTATTTGTTTTAATATGTTAATATGCATACAAATTATTTACATAGAGTGCGTGTACATCAATACATAAGCGCTAGCAAAACAGCTGTTTTTGACATTGACCAATGTTGCCATGCCCGAATTTAAAAAAATAAACAAATATTGCTAAAGTCTAGGGATGGGCGATTTTGAGTGTAAAAATATTGCAACTGCCAAAGAATTTACTTGAAATAATCATAAATTTTGTGCTTATAGCTCAAAAAAAGCATTTTTAGGCAAAAGTGAAATATATAAATGTGTCATATACCTAAACAGTTACTGACTGCAGAATTAAATACTCACGTTACTGGTTCACTGTGAATGTGCACAGGTTTGCTCGCGAGTCGCGAATTGTCCATCTCTAATAGAGGAGTTTGCTCAAATAAAGAATTCTAAACAAATTGTTTCGCTAAAAATGTCGTATCTACTCACGGAAATAGCCCTCGAAATGCTGGGCTACAAGTTTTACGATACGAACGGCACTTTTCACTTGATCAACTTCCAGCAATCTATGACAACCGAACAGTCGGAATCGCAGGCGCACCCCCACGAGCCCTGTCTGATGGAATTCATTGATCAGCCATCGGACACAGAGCCGGACAAGAACGGACATGACCCGCTGCCGGCACAGCAGGCGTCATCGACGGCTCGCTCCAGCATCAAGCTGCGCGGTACACCGGTGCGCGCCTTGGCCAAGATGATGGAATACGAAAGCGACAAAATGCACAATGGAAGTGAGCAGCAGAAGTCGCAGCAGCCGCCGAAGCAGCACCTGCCGCAGCAGCAGTTACAGCAGCCGCCGCAGCAACAATTGCAGCAGCAGCAGCAGCCCAAGCTAAAGCGTTCAGCAATTTCCGCTGAACTGCCAACGAAGACGTCGGGTAGTTCGCGACGTACGCCCGCCAAAGCACTGGCCAAAATCATGGACTATGAGAATTTTAATATATGCAGTCAAGTGACAAAGAGCTTGGGAAAAACGATCAAGAACGCAGCGAACACGCCAAATTTAGAGGCGGTGGGCGTTTGCCTTAATGTGGAGATGAAGAAAATGGCGAAGGATGCCACCGAAATGCGAGAGTTTCGACAATTTCTGGAGGAGCGCCTCAAACGCATCGATCCGCGTCCATTTGAAACTTATTTACGAACTTTTGGGAGCGAATAGTCATAGTTAATAGTCGATATACGTTTATTAGTTAGCCATAAAATAAATATATTAAAGATAGAAGGAAGTGTTGCTTTGTGAATGAGAGGTTATGCACACCGCTGTTCCGTTATTCGGCGCTAATGCCGAAGACTGCCATTTAAGAGAGTGTATGTCACAATTTCAGTTCGGGACGTAATTGGTTCGTTCAATTAAATTACTGATCTTTTTGAACTGAACTACGATGTTGAACTCTATTCGCTATTGATTAATACAGTCAAATGGTTTATTTATCTCTGCTTATATGAAATTATTGTATCAATGCAGTGCTTGATATGTCCATTGTATTTTATAGGAAATTTTCGCTGTTGCATATAAACGGTATGTACTGTACTTTCAAAGTACAAGGGGCGCGGTCAATATTGCTCCACTTGGGTGGAGCAGCTAATATTTCTTCTGATATATCACGTGAGGTTAGGATATGCGTCAAGTTAGCATCCGGTCACTTAGTGTCGATTTCATCCGTTACCGATTACAATTTTGTTTTGCTCTTATTTATGTTTTTCAGCACTAAATTAAATAAACTTAATTCTTAATAATTGAATTCTCTATTATATAAAAGCATTTATTTGTATATTAAGCAATTCAGTTTTTACTATTCTTTCTAAATGCCGATTTTTTCAAGAATAGTAAAAACTGAATTGTTTAAGCTCATATTTTACCCATATAAAAAGCTTTAATATACAAATAAATGATTTTATATAATAGAGAATTCAATTCTTAACAAAGTTGCATTTAAGTTTATTTAATCTAGTGCTGAAAAACATAAATAAGAGCAAAACAAAAATTGTAATCGGTACCGGAAAAAAGCGACGCTAGTGACCGATGCTAACTTGACACACATCTTGACGCACATCATTTTAGCTGTTTCGATAATTAATAATCGATATTTCGTTTGTTTGTTTCTCTTTTGGCGCTGCCAGACTGTTGGCTGTTTGCGTTGCCAACTAAGTCAAGCACGCCGTTAACTGCATACCGCCTGTTAGCAGCAATCAATTCTTTATTTACATCCATATATTCAAATTAAAAAATTGTTGTTTTTTTGTTTATTGGGCGTTCTTTTTGGGCTGCTTGTTTATGTGTAATTATTAGATGCGGGCGCATGGAAAATGCAGGTGTTTTAACCCAGGTTAACCCTGAACTTTGCATGCAGTTAGCAACAATTATGCTACCTGTGGCTGTTGTTGTTGTTGCCCACAGCTGCTGCACATTGATTAGATCGTCTGCTAATTATATGAAAAATACCATCTACAGTATTCGCTCGATAATAAAAAGATAAAAGCTGAGTTAAAATTCAAAATAGAATATAAATATTAAAAAGTTGAAACTATTGAACATGTTATGTATTTTACTATTTTTATTTTTATTTTTAATAATAAATTTAAAATGTGCACAAAATAATATAATAATAATATTAATTTAAATATATTTTTATGTACTAAGCAGTTGGAATGCAATTTGTTTTTATTTTTTAAATATATAGTTATTTTTAAGAAAATTTACAAATAAATAATATTTTTGAATAACAAAACTTAAATATTTTTATGCAATGTAAGTTTTTTATAGTGCGCTAGCTTTAATTTGGTAACTTGTTATATTAAATTTGAATAGACAAGGAATGGTAAATTTATGTATGTTAATTTTTTAAGTTAATAATTATTTTCAATCTAAAAAAACTATTTCTTGTTATACAACACAAAAATCTTTTTGGTCTCAATTTCAGAGTCTTTATAGCTTCATTATTTAGAGACAGTTCTAATATCGAGCGTTCACTGTACAAACATTTCTAGATAACTAATTAAATATTGTACATAACAGCTGGAAGTGACCTCAGGCGGGCCACAAAGTTTAAGTTTAAAGCTATTTTTATTGTCCGAACGCGCTTCAATGATGTTCCAATTAAATTGCTCTTTTTATAATCGGGTATGCCCGGCCCCGTTGGCCTTCGGTGCGGACTGCACGCTCGAATGGCCAATGCCGCCCTCAGCAGGCGCACTCTTGGCCACATTCGCTAATTGGTAAGTAGAGTTTAATGCCTGGTTCTGCATGCAAAGAACATTCATAACCATATTTATGGTAATCCATTATGATATGCCCACCTCCTCTAATAATACAACGTATTGTTGTGCATGTAAATTAATTTGCTTTGCCATTTCGGGCTTTGGGCTTGCGTTTTAGCCATTGGATATTCAGCTGGGTTTCGCCGTGCGCTCGACCTTACCAATTATTCATTTGACCAAATGGCCATTTGACCATTTGAACTTTTGGTCAATTTATTTACAAATAAAAAAAAGAAAAAGAAAAAAATGAGAAGCAATTACCAACTGAAATTGAAACCAAATCTTGGCGATCTTTGTTGAAAAGCCGCCAGTTGAAGGCTTTGCGGCTTGCGCCTTTTGCCTAAGGTCAATAAACTTCAACTTGAAAATCTGCCAAAGGTTAGAAGCTGCTCGTGTTCAGCTTTTAATTGAAAGCCAACTGCAAGCGAGCAAACAAACAAACAAATGAATAGATGATCAAACAAACAAACAAGTGATTCCAAGTTGTTTGCCACTTGAAAGCGTGTGTGAGTTCTTCTTCTTCTTCATTTTAAATTTAAGATGATCTGTTAAGCATTGCATTCTTTATGTTTTAGATGAAGGGTCTTTGGAAGAACTTTTAGTTGAATATTATTAAATGTTTTTTTTCATTTATAAAATTAATAGATAACTTTAGTTATTAAGTATATCATTTAATTTATTGATTTTTGAGGGCGTTATAGGGCGGTTATACTGTAACCGCTCAAAAATAGGTTATTATTTATATATAGATTATTGAACTGTGTGGGAAACACACGCGAAGAAAAATGAAAACGACAAAAAAGAAATATAACGGGATCTGTGATATAATATAGAGAGAAATACAAATAGAGAAAAGATGTATAGAAATTGAAATTTGAAAAAAGGTTGTGAGAGTGAAAGATAGAGAGAGAGAGAGAGAGCGAGAGAGAGAGAGAGAGAGAGAGAGAGAGAGAGAAAGAGAGAGAGAGAGAGAAAGAGAGTGAGAGAAAGAGGTAAATAAGAGAGAAAAAGACAGATTTCTTTAGAAGTTTTTGAGAAAATATTTATACATAGTTAAACATTTAAAAAAAAAGATGCAAAGATTTAAAATATTTCAAAAGAGAGTAAAAATGAGCAGATAAATACAAAAAAAAATAGATATGTTCCTAAATAGTACACCGCGATTTACAAAAAGAATAAGAAACTTCATATTCTAAACACAATTTTTTGGATACATTAACAAGTAAAATTTTTATGAAAAACGATCAAAAAAGAATAAAAAAATATTCAAATATTTTGGCAATGAGAAAGAAATAGCGGTCTCGAAAAAGTTAGTATATTAAATATTAATCAACGCACAAATAGTTATATATTTCCGTACTTAAAATTTTATTAAGCGCTTTTTGAGGCATATTCTGGCGCATTTACAGCTGCTGTAAGAAAAACAAAAAAAAAAATAAATAAAAATAAAAGACACTTGTTAGCTGCCACAAGGTGACCTTGACCATGCTGTAGCAAGCATTGCCAAGCGCTGCCAATCTCCCTGGTGGCATCTATGTAAATATTTACAGAGCTACCTCAGCGATGGCCTTGCTGATAGTTGTTGTTGTTGTTGTTGTAGTTGCTGTTGATGCTGCTATCCATATTATTAAATGCCCAAAAAGCTAATCAAGATTTAAATACACGCAACTGCACATCCGCCTGGGCAGAGGCAGACATCATCCAATTCTTCCAATCTCACGATCTATTTGCCATTAAAGTTGATTTTTGTTATTATTATTATTATTGTTGTTTTTGTTATTTCTGTTGCCGTTGTTGTTGCTGTAGCGAACGTGTGCACAGCTTCGGTTTGTTTATTGTTATTGTTTTAGTTGTTGATTTTGAGCGTTTTAATCGTTTTTCAAGTTGCTGCGAAGCGAAAACTAAAGTGCGCCCAGGGGCAACAAAAAATATGAAAAAAATACATAAATAAGCGCATAATTAATAAAGACAGCAAATAAAACAATGCCTTATAGTTACAGTGAAAGCTCTCTTCAGCGAACATCCATGCTAGCTTAAATCAACAAATATTATATTATATTATATTTAAAAAATTTAATTTCATATTATATCCATATGTTTAAAGTTTTTAAAAGTTTTACAAATTTCTGATAAATATATAATTCACAAACCGTCCGTTTGTACGACTTTCACTGTATGTCTATATATTACGACTTCACTATCTGCCTCGTTAAGAACAATGAAAACGTTTTTGAAAACAAATAGAATTTACTCGTAATTGCAATTAAAAAATTAAGAAAATTGTTTCATTGAATTTTATTGCGCACAAGGTGAGGTGAGGTGCGGTGCGGTAAGTCGAGGCAGACAACAATTGCATATTTTCTCCTTTTTGCATGTAACAACAACAATTCAAAAATAACAAGTTTTTTGCTTAATTCTTTTGTTTTAATGCAGCAACGAAAATCAATAAATCGTCGCTGTAATTGACAGTAGCTAAATGCAAGTTATTATGGGTACCTCGAGTATTGGATTGGTTTAAAAAAAAACGAGCACAGCTATCGGTAGGTTTTTAGTAAACCTTGGGGTTTGTTTCGTGAGGTTAACATATAATATAGAGTAAGAATTGTTTGTTGATCCAATTTTTATTTGTTTTTTGCTGAAGATTATTTTCAAAAAAAATTATATAATATAAAGCAAATGGAATGCAGTTTAAAATTAAAATACTGTGATAAAACCGTAAAAGACTTAAAGTTATATTTTACGTTTGAATTATAACTACAAAAATAATAAAATTCTATATAGATTAAATGACTAGGCTAAGTATTTGTAGGATTTGCTATAGAATTATTATTAAATTTTGGATTTTGGATATATTATAAAAAATCTAATATTTAATAATTTGGGGCATAATATTTTTATTATATTATTCAGAATTGAAATTCGAAATTTGTACATTGATATAGAATCATATAAAAAATTATTTAAAAAATATATAAAGAATTTAAATGATAAAAATTAATAAATAAAACACTTAACAATGAAAATTTTTAATTTCACGGAGTGAAGTAAAAAAATATATAAAAAATATGTCATGATATATGAATAAATATATATTTAGGATAGTCTAAGCAGACCAAGGTAAACTGTATTAAAGTTGAGAAGCTAATATAATAATAGGCTTTTTTTTCAAATTTTGGTACCTCAAATTAATTTAATATTTAATATTTGTGACAAATACCAACGAGAAACTGATCTTTAATTATACGATTTTCCTCCACACACGAAACAAAGCACGTGACCAGAAATTGTCTTACATCAAGTGTATTCCGCTCACTTTTTCTCAAAAAAAGCAAAAAATAAAAAATTGTTCAAACTATGCGTCAGTCGGGGCCGCCAAATAAGGAAGTAATCAGTGCGAATGTCAATTACACGCAACGTGGCAAACGTCATAAATAAATAAGAGATTGCGTATACGCCATGTAAGCTCGCCTTGGGATTTTTAAGCTCGTAATAAAAAAAATTGTCGACTGCTACGCACAAATTAAATTCATGAAGTTCAAACAGCGACACAGTAAATGAAACTCAAAATCGAAATCAAAATCCAAATTGAAATCTAAATCAAAATCAACTGTTGCCAGCGAATTACGCGGCATGCATGCGACGAGGACAAGCCCCCTCCACCAACTGAACGCCCCTAGCAGCATGTTGTTCATGCTATAAAATACACTACTAGATCGTTTAATAACAATGTTGTTAGACATAACATTTCATTAAATATAGAGCAAAGAGTTTTCAAAATTTTAAGAATAAAATCTCTAGATGTTGCTTTTAATTTAGTGTTCATTAAATTGTGTCTTTAAAAATTTAACTAAATAACATACAATTTTATTTTTTGTGTAAAAATTCGTAAACGGAAATAGAAACTATAATTAAAGGAGTACATTTTTTAAATTATTAAATTTTAGTATTTTTAGGTTTGTTTTATATATATTTATACTTGTTTAGGGTAAAGAAAAATGTGTTCATTAGAAATAAATATTTATTTTTATTTAAAATGTTATATGGTTACAATAAAATTTAATATAAAAATTTTTAATACCCAATTTAACTTAACTCAACATACATTGTATAAAAAATCACAGAAATATATATAAAATATGTAAAATTAATATATGATATATTTTAAGTGACATATGATAATTTATGCTTTATAATTATTCTGTAAATATTCTTTTATGCGGTTTCAAATTTATAAATTATTTACCAAACGCATAAGTGTATGCGTAATTCGTTGTGGCCACCCTTGACTTTCCCTTTGTGTTTTGATTTTCGCTTGTTTTGGCTTTGGCCGCTCAACGCGCCCGTCGCACCTCGCCACCCCGCCCCGCCCCGCGCTGCGCTGCGCCGCTCCGCCCGACCAAGGTCAAGTGCACGCTAAATGTGTTTTATATTGTTTCTTACATTAGTAGCGACTTTTTGTTTAATTAATTTTTAATATTTTCGCCGTGCAAGTCACTCGCATTGCTTTGCCATTTGCTTTTGAGTTTGTTGCTGTTGTTGTTGTTGTTGTTGCTGCTGTTGATGTTGTTGTTTCTGTTGTTGATGTGACAAGCGGCACGCAACTTGGGCGGTTCTCGGCTAATTGCCCCGCCTGAGCTTTGCCTCAGGTGGCCACTTGTGAGGTGTCCGAAATGTGGCCATGATGTAAAGTTATGGGTCTACAAGTGTGCTATCCAAATTATTAGGGGGGATTTCATAACACATAACCTCAAAGTTGTGTGGCTTCATAGGGCCTATTTAATCCATGCATTTAAAAACTAACTTGTTACTGCGCTCGTTTACATAATTCTTTAAATATTAAAATATTGAACAAGTTTTCTTAGGCTTATAAATAGTTCCATAATTATTCAATTTCTTTTTCAGACTATTACCCAGAAATAGAAATAAATATTTCTTAAATATTCAACAATTTCATTACGAACATTAAACATTTTTAGACTTTTCATAAAACATTCTTAAATGTGCAAGCCTTGCAGGTATATTAAGAGTAAAAGTTTCGTAGTATTCAGGCATAATTATTATTATCGTGTTTTCAACATAAGTATATATTAATTCTTCCTCTTCAAGAATCTTATTTAACTGCAAAAACATAAATTTAATTTATTTAATAATTTCCCCAGCAATTAAAGCTAGTTTTCTAGACAAACTGACCTTCCATGGATGATTTGATGCCCTTGCCTGTGAATAAAGAAAATCCCATGAATTCAAAATTTTGAATTTGAATGATCGCGTGGTGCTGCTCGTCTTATCCGAATATCAAAACACGCGTCGTATTGCAAAAAATTAAAAAAAATTGTTTTCCAATTAAGCACCCACAATGGGTAACTAACAACTTCCTAGCCAAATGCGGCGCACACTTTTGGGCCAACCTTCGGGCCAGTTGGCCATAATAAGCCGGGCCAATGCTCCACATAAATGGTAGCTATTTTATGAGCTTACCAACTGACTGTGTGTGCGTGTGTGTGTGTGTGTGTGTATTATAAGACCTACCACATTCGAAACTTAATTGTCAATCATTGTCAATCAGACATTGGGCCACCCAGGCAACCAGACATCATTTTGACAATGACACTGAGAGCGATAAAGAAACCTTTAAAGTTCACTCAACTTCATAGCTCAAGAGATTTAATTGGTACCAAAGAGACTAATATAATAATATAGCATTTATAAAGAAACTAAGAATGATTACAGGGTATAAGAATTATTATTAAGATGGGGCAAAACAAATTGAATTTCTAAGAGATATATCCCTAGAGCTATAGCCTTGATTTTTGGTGCACACCATATATAAATTTATTAATTTATTCATCTTCTAATTTATATATATTCACAATTTGTATATGATCAATAATTAAATCCAAAATGTATCTTATTAATGTAGATTATCTATATCGTTGCCCTAGAATTGTTTGCAGGGTAACTGCTAATCGATCACTTTCGACTCGCTAATTCTTATTTGTTAATTAACGCTTATCAAAGTCGTTGAAATGGTCAAGGCAAGGAAGTCAAAACTTTACCCTATTTAATCTCATAATTTGCAAAAGCTCTAATTGACGGCCTGCCAAAACACGAGACCCTGCCCAAAAAATATCGCCTTCCTCAACTTCTCGTCTCGATCTCCTTCTCCGTCGCGAGACTTCGTTCAGCCTTGCCCCTGGCATACAAAAAAATAAAAAGCAAAAAATAAAAAAACAAAACAAAAAAACGTAAAAAACAAAAAT
Source organism: Drosophila robusta (assembly GCA_035043565.1). Taxonomy (NCBI): domain Eukaryota; kingdom Metazoa; phylum Arthropoda; class Insecta; order Diptera; family Drosophilidae; genus Drosophila; species Drosophila robusta. Next base: position 809,369 of record JAWNMW010000378.1, read on the forward strand.
AGTTTCAGGTTCAAAACTATTAGCGCCCGCATGCAAAGGCGATAAACCGATCAAAATTGGAACAATCCGCCTGCATGTTAAACAAATCAAATAATCAATAAACAATTGACTGCCTTGTTGTTGTAGTTGTTGTCGTGCGTCGCCAGGTTATTTCTTCTTCTTTTGCTGATTATACTCTTGCGGTGGGGTATTCTAATTATATCAGTTAATATGGAGTGAAGAAGCCAACCATAATTCTGAATTCTGAATTCCTATTCATTAGGAAATTAAAAAATTTTAAATAACATGATCAGGTTATTATATCATAAAATTGCCTTCGGAAAAGTCGGTAAAAATGAAGCTTTCATTTGAAAAACAATTTAATACAATTATTTAAATTAAAGAGCTTATTTAAAAATTAATAATATTTAACATTTTTGTTTTAAAAACATTTTTATTGCAATAAATTAAATAATCTAACGAAATTTTTGATGTTTAACATCGTTTCTTTATCATACATAAATTCATATTATATTAATAAGTTTTATTATTTGTATAATATTATATTATATCTTATGATTTAAAATGTAAGAGAACATAAATTCATTTTCTGTTAATACATTTTATTATTTGTATAATATCTAATAATTATAATAAGTCAATTTATCTGCATTATTGGATAATATAAATGATGAATATTTTATCTATATTTTATATTTTATATTTTATATAGATATTTTAATAAATGCTGTTATTACCTTAAAGAAAGTGTATTGAAGCTTCGTAAATTTGTGGCTTTCAATTATTACTCAGTTTGTTGTTTTTGCTTTTGTTATTTTTGGTGTTTTTTTTTATGACAGCTGACAACTGTTGCCTACCGTTTTATATAGTAGCTTTTGGGGCCACTTGTCTGTCGATTTTTTGGCTTCTATCGATCGATTCGCATTGGCCGCATGCAAAATCAGCCTCGGGCCATGGTTAGTGGCAATAATGTTTTAATTAGCAGTGCGAAACACCGAATGGAGCTGAGGTCGACACCGAGTCGGTTCTAGTCTATGGCGGCCACGCCCCGACGAGCAGCATGCTGCAAGTACACATTGTGCTATGATTATGATTATTATTATGATTATAATTATAATCGGGCAGTTGAGGGCGCATTCATTATGCAGGCTTCACACAATAACTTTGCGCATTTATTATTAGTTTTAATTTGTAGTTGTGCGACGCTAAGCGCACACATTAACAATAAGACAAACGAAAGGAAAATCTTAACCCGTAGTTACCGCGAGGCAGCCTAATGAACGCCTCAGTGAACAGCCCCGCCCCCTCGACACTGCACACAAAAAACTGGTGATGAGCGCGTGACTTAAATTTTAGAAATTGATGATTAAATAACTCACAATTTTTTATGTTATCAGTGCGCCAATGTATATATAGAAACCATATTTGCTTGTGTTACGCTATCAATTCAACAATACTGTATATATATATTGTTATCTCAACTAAGCCTATATTTTTTTGTGGCATATATGTTTTCAATCAATTAATCTTATATACGCTTATACATATTTTAATGTACTGAATAATAATACTAACTAAAATAAGGGTGATATATAAATATTGCAAATTTAGGTATTTGTGTACGCCAATTTTAAGGTTGTTTCTGTGTCTTTTATCTTGATTATATTATTATACTGATATAATTATTATATTCATTTATGTTTAATAGTATTTTATTTGGCTTAATTTGTGGCTTTATTCTATTGTTAAGTAATAACAACACATTTGCCCATATGTAAATATTTAAGAAATTTCTCAATCACGCATTCATCGCTAATCTGAACCGCAGAACTCTCGTAACTATTGTCATTGTCTGGCGTTGTATGTGAAGCTATCCAGTTTATAATGTTTTAATACAATCGTTAGTTAGTTCTTGAACCCGGAGGGGGAGGGGCGCTTAGAGCGCTGCGCACAGCCATAACCATAACTAATCTGTGCTACGCGATTCGTGTTGCATAGAATCTTGACATGAGGAAGCCATTTGGGTCGCTTTTGTGTAATAGCTGTAATTAGTGGCCATATTAAATGCCATTAGTGTGAGTGAGATGGCATTTGTGATCATTAAGTGTACAAATTTGAAGAAGAAGAAAATAAAAACATCGATTGTTAGCAGGTTGTTGGGAATGCAGCTGCTGTGCATTGCGCGTTGAGAAAACTATAATTAATTTTACCACAATTAACCTTGAACTTGGCTTAAATGTTTTCTATTTCTTTGACTTTTTTATTGTTTGTTAGTTGTAAAAGAAATATGTAAAATAAAAAATAAATAATGCAGTTTGAATTTTAAAATATTTCAGTTTATAAATATTTTCTCCCTGCGTTTCTCTAAAGCTATGAAAACTCAAAAATTTTTAAAAGAATTTATTTATTTTATATTTAATTGCCATTTTTGAGCCTCATAAAAAAACAAAAATATATAGATCGAAATACAAAGACAGAGGTTAATTAAAAATTGAATTTTTTATATTCTTTTGTAATTCCCAACTTGTTAACGCTCAAATATCGAAGTCACTCAAGATGCCAGCTAAACGCATGTTTAAAATTCCCACATATTTAACATTTAATAAATACGAATAAAAACCAGTTAACATTACTTTTAAACTATTTCACAATTACAATCAACTTTCGACATAAAACTCACTCCGATTATTATCATAATTACATGTTGCCCTTCCCCAATGCCCCACTGACCGGTGCGTTACGTTCGACTCTCACCTTGAACTTGAGCAAAGTGCATTCGTCACTTTAATTATAAACACAAGTCCCTCAATTCCCTTTCGCTTTTATTATACATATTTTTTTCTTAAACTTTTTTTTTATTTCGATTGCTCTGTTTCTTTGATACGCAGGCAAGTTGAGTTGAGTTGTGAATCACATTGAGTTCAGCTTCTGGACTTAAGTAATCTGAGTCAGTTCGGAGCAGTTGGCGCGTGTGATGAATTCTGAAATAAAACACGTATCTTGATAAGTGTACACTGTACATTTGTATATACTATATTGTATATTGTTATTATATTTTTTATTTTTTTGGCTATTAGCTTTGGGGTCTGGGCGGACCAACGACCGTCCTCGGCATGTTTTGTGCACATTCCAAGTCTCAAAACACTGGCGACACATCCGTATGGCATTTGTTTTTTTCTTCTCTCTTTTATTGAGTTTCGTATGTTTTTTTTTTGGACTTATCATAAACTCCGGTAGCCGCTTTTGCGTAGCTCAGAAGTTTATATTTTTATGTTTAGATATTTAATTTAATTTAATTGTTGCACAAATCAACAGTTATTATTATTTTTTAACAAATTTTCAGAAAAGGGCATTTTGCATACAAGTTGTTTGTAAGTCTGGCAACTGGTTCAGACCCATCCAGTTCGTCCAGTCTCATCTGCCTGGGCTCAGTCACTGACCGTCACGGCCTTGTGGGCCAATTTAGTTAAATTATTTTGTGGTAGCAGCAGTTTTATTTTTTTTATATTCTTGGACCTGGGCTGCTGACGTCTTTTATTATTGATTATTGAAGTTCAATAAGTTTTATGCTGGTCTCAAGGTGATAATTTAACATGAAAATGGTGATAGAACAAAAGACTTAGGCAACGAACTTGACGCAATACAATCGATAATTTTATGATGGGCACTGCTTTTGTTCTTCTTGATCAATTTTTTTCGGTTAAGAATATAAATTTTAAGTTTTAAATATCAAATTGTTCAGTAAGTAACCATAAATTTAGTCAGCGGGCGTTAGTATATCATGAATATTGATCTGTAAATCTTATGATGAGTGCTAAACCAGTTTTATTTTTAAGAAAACAATCTATATAAGATTATCAGCTGACACAATTTATTTATTTGAATGTGTTTAAAAAGACTTTTAGGGAGATTAAAGATATGAAATAATAATAAGATTATAAGATTATAAGACTTTATTCAATGTAATTTTTGTTAAGAAAATTTTGAAAATGTAGGACTTATTAATATCATTAATTATTAATAGGTACTATTATATAAAAAAATTTTTAAAGCTAATAAGAAAAATATGCTCAACTTTTATGTAATTAATTTATATTAATTTTTCTTCTTTCTGATCATTTATTTCTTTAAAAATTGCTGTAGTATTTATTTTCTTTCTTTAACATAGAATGTTTTTTAATATATATAAATATATGCAATAGAAAAATTACATAATTCATTATATATATATACTGACATCATAAAGTAACCTTAAAATAATATTATTCCAAAACTATTTTATGTTCTTATTAGCAACTAATGCCTATGTACCTGACTTGTTAAGCAAACTATTTTTTCGTTGCCAATCTTAAATTTGCGGGTTCACAAACAACAACTAATCGAGTTAAACGACTAACGTATTTGATGTACTTATTTATACCATAGTATTTTCGTGCAGTATGTGTTTTTATGGCTAATTTGGCACGTCATAAAAGTTGCATCATTTGCTCCTCGTCTTTGGCTACGGCCACCTCATGTGAGTGGTTCTGCCTGGTTTCGTGTTTGCCTGCCAAATTTGCGACTGTCAAGATCTTTAATGACATAGTACATATATAGCGTGCGTATGTCCGAGCTGAGATCAAAGAGGCTAACACTCTGATTGCTGCACGGTAGTCGGCACTAAAAATTCAATTAGTAAATTAAATATTAATTATATGCAATGCACAAGCGGCGGTCATTTCGATGCTAATTCAATTAGCAGACGCTGCGAACATGTCAGCGATTATCATCGTTACGGTTTTTTGTGGCATTTATTTTTCATCACATGTGACAGCAGCTGGGGTTTTTGGTTTTTATTTATTACTATTTGTATTTCATTAATGGCAAATTCTTGACTTGCTTATTAATTTTGAATTGTGTGTGAGGTCGCCTCAAAGTGAGCGAGTTTTTCTAGCTCAAATAGGCTGGCAAGGTCCCAGCAGCAGCAGCAGCAGCAGCAGGAGTAGCCCTCGTGTCTGTCCAGTTTTATTAGTGCATAAGGCTATGCCATAAATTCACACTCACTTTGGCGGCGGTGCTAAAAAGCTTTCATGTGCCAAAGCTTTTGGCGCTCATAACGACGTGTTGTGGATCTCTCGCGCGCTCTCTGTGCGTGTTTTGTCTGGCGCTCAACACTCAACGACGCTCAGTTTGCCAACGACTGGCGTTTAATGCGGACGCGACGGCGCAAGGTAAAAAGCAACGCGAAGCGAACGTTGCGCGCAGGCGCAGCCCAACAATCACGTACAACTAGCAAAGTGTGCTTTTTGGTTCGTTTGCTTTTGTGTTTTGTGTTATGCGCCGGGCGCTAAGTTAAATTTAAAACAGCAACACACAAAAAACTCAATACTAGACGCAAAAGTTTGCAAAAAGAAAAAAAAATCAACACACAAGATTCGGTAAACAAAACCCGCAAAGCGGTTGCTAAAATTGTTATAATTTGACAAAAAAATAAATACGTTAATATAACGGGCCAATTTGAGGCTCCTCTTTCTAGTTGGTTGTCTCTCTGCCTTGTCATCGTCTTTCGCTCTCTGTGTGGTTTACATAAATACTTCAAACTAAATTAAATAAATGTGCGTGAAAAAATGAGCACAAAAATATATGTGCAAAGGCAATTAACGGCAATAAAATAAAATACGTTTAATTTGAGCTAATAAAAAATTGTGCAAATTTTTTGTATAATAATATAAAAAAAAAACAACAAAATGCTTTGAAGCGTACTTTGTTGTTGTTACTGTGTTGTAATTTTTATTTGCACAATTTGCGTAAAAAAACTTATAAAAAATGGAGAAAAAATGTGTAAAAAACTAAAAATTTTCCCATTGAAATCATCTAACTCATAATTTATTTATTTATGCTTAAACAAAATTTGTGGAGACTGCGCAAAGCAACAATACAAATTTTGGAAATTAAAAAATTAAAAACTTCAAGACAAAACGACTAAAGCATCAGCAAAAAAAAAACGGCATCGCGAGAACTTCAAAGCTTCTGGTCTGTTCATATGCGTGTAGCTGGCTCACTCTTGGGATCTCGCTGTCTCGCTCTACATGCACTGTATTTCTTATGCACGTTTTCCCTTTGCCTTTGTGCTGCTTATTCAACGCGCGCTCATTTTTTTTATTTTGTGAGAAGGTGGAGGGGCGTCTGTCTTGTGTACTTTACCGTTTTAACGCTCTCTGTGTGCAGAAGTTTAAGTATATATTTTAGTGTGTGTGTGCGTATGCATTAAATGACGACAGACGCCCATTTGTGCCGAGTTGTATTTGCTTTTTTTGACGTTTTCTTCAGGTGTCTTGTAATTTTCCTTTTTCTGTCGATTACTTCATCTGCTGTTTATTTCCTATGTGCTGTGCTGCACATGTAACTGACCCACGCCAAAACTGACCAGCGCAAAAAAAGCGCAGCCAAAAACTAACCGCACAAACAACCACAACAACAACAACAACAAAATCATAAAAAAATCGCACAAAAAGCCGGTTGAAGGCGACTCTTACATATTTACACGCACCAGCGCTCATTGAACACACACAGCAACAACAACAAGTAGCACCAGCAGCAAACAGAAAGCAAAAGCAGCACGACACGAAAACCTGTAACGCAGGCAGCAACGTCGCGACAGAGAGCTTTTAAAACATTTGCAGTCCGCGCCGCGTCTTGATTATGTCAATTTCATGTTTACTTCATTTCCTCAACCAACAAAAAAAATTAAAAATACTCAAAGCAGCAGCCAGAAGGGGAGCGCAATAGCAAATTTCACTTTCGTTGGACTTGAAAAGCTGCAGCGTGCTGCGAGAGTGAGAGTCAGAAAGTGAGAGAGAGCACGCAAGCTACCAGCTGCATTGGATGCTGCTGCCGCTGTTGTCGGTGGTTCACTGGGGCGTTGCTGCTGCTGCTGCTGTTTCGTTGTTTTGTTTTTGCCTTGCTCTGGCAGCGCATAGTTTCGGTTTCATTTTGTAACTGTAATGCCTGTGCCATTGTTGTTGTTGTTGTTGTTTGCTGCTAGACATACACACGCAAAGCTTTTTTGTGTTTTTTTTTCCGTTGAGTTGCTGTGTAGTAAGTAACGTAATAACGTAATGCGCTTTATGATTTCCACATGCATTGCGGCGTTGCGACGTGTTACGTTTTGGTGCCAAGTCCAGCGTCGACGCCAGCAGAGGCAGCGCCAGCAGTTGCATTGTTTTTGTTGTTGTTAGGTAATCGAGCTAATAATGCGCTCAATGCGTCGACTGCGACGGTGACTGCAACAGCGACAGCTCCTGTAGCAACTATGCGAAGGTCAGCAGCAATAAAAACAACAACAACTACAACAAAAACAGCTACAAATGAGATTTTTGATTTTACGTGTTTACACATTTTTTCCATCTAACCACCAAAATTTGCGTGCTTTTCGTGCTGTCAGTTTGTGGAAAATTCTAATTATAAATGAAACAATTTATTACCGGGTTTTAAAAATAAAATGCAATTTATGTACAAAGTCAGGCGGCGTTGACTACTTCAAGCCAAAAACCGGTTGACGGCAGCACCAAAATCAGCAGCAAAAAAAAAAAAAAATACAACAACAACAACAATAGCCAAGTCGGTGGGTGCAACAAAAAAAAAAACAAAAAAATGGAAAAAAAAAATATATATATATAAAAAATATAAATAAAAAGTGAACAATTCAAATTTTTAACAATAATATACAAATAAAGTAACAAAAATTCGCTTTCGCAAACACATGTAAAAACCTGTGAAAACAATGAATTAAAATATATTAAATATACAAAACAACAACATAATAATTTTGTATTGATCATTTTGCAATTTGTGTTGCTCTCCCCCTTAAGTGTGTGTGTGTGTGTATGTCAAGCTTCATTAATCAAAATCAAACAATTAATCAATTGATAATAACAAATGCTAATTTTATTGCTTAGATATTATTTAGCAGCTGTATTAAAAATTGGACGACATTGTGAATTGGATTTACGAGACGATTATCAAATATATCAAAAGCAAAAATTAAAAAAAAAACCGCAACAACGTAAAAAAATTTTTTATATGCCGGTTTTTTATTGACAAGTTTAGTAAGTGAACTTTGCAAACGAATTCATATATTTAAAAAGAGTATTTTTCAACATTGAAAGAAATTTGCTTTCTGTTTACAAAATATTATCGATTTTACACCAAGCCATTAAACCAAGCCACAGTCAAAATAAGGTTCATTCATTTATTTTGCCAAAAATGGGTTATCCAGTAAAAATATTGATTTAAATTTAATTATATTTCACAATTTCACTTAATATTTTAAGATTCTTGGGATAAAGTTTAAATACGCATTTAACTAAAATAGTCGCTGGATCAGTTCACGGCAGAAGAAGACAAACTTAAAACCAAAATTGGACTCGCTTATTTAATTGCTTACTTAAAATTAAAAGTTAGGATATGCTTTCCGGGCATATACCTATTTAGCTTTATAAAATAGAGTGTACAAATTCTAGGTGACCTCACACAGAGCACAAGAAGTTAAGCTGTAATTTTTTCTGGCTTCGCCAAATCTCTCTCTTTCTCAGAGTGTCGGCCCCTCAGGGCTCGTCAACTTTCACAAAGTCAGAACTTGTATTCGCCGCTGGGGAAAAACCCCGTTGCGCAGATACTTAAATACTTAAATACTTCAATGCTTCATTAATACCCAAACAGCTCACTTACATCCGCGTGCCAGCGCACGTAACACATTGCGTATGCGCAATTCTCTTTTTAAGAGTACCCTGTGTCGATTTAAATTGATAAAAATGGGTATATTTTATAATTTGTCTAGTGTAAGATGCATTCTTTATTTTAATTATACTAATAAACTAAACTAGTGGAATACGCTCTAGAAAAATAAACTAGACAAATTAAGACACGCCTTTCTATGCAGTTTTCAGCAATTTGAATAAAATATTATGTGGATTTCTTAAATTTTTTTCTTTATCTAATAAAATGATTTAAGTTTATTTTATTGAGAAATATTATTTCTTTTTAGATTTGTAAAGCTTGCTTTGTGAAATCCCCCTTTTCTTTTTCTGATATGCATAATGCCTTTCTATGGGATCGATTCATGGGATCGAAGAAATTGAGAAAGACTGTAAGGTTTTTGTCAGTTTTTCTCATTTTTTTACTCTCCCTATCTCTCATTTTTTAACTTTTCTGACTATCTTTCGCACTGTTCCTAATTTTTCAATTATTTATAAAGATACATGATTTTTCCTTATTTTTTGCGTATTAATATTTATAATAGTCAAATTTCTGATTTGGTTTAAATAAATTCCAAGCAGTAAATTTAAGCAACAAAAGCTTATTTAAACTTTAAACTATATACTATAAGCTATAGTATCGTTTTCTTAATATCTGGTTTGTTGAATTTAACGAAACAACGCCTTGGCGTAAATTATTTTTATGGTTTTTGTTATGAAACGATTTAAAACCGGAATTTTAAAAAACACGAACCTTTTCAAGTTCCAGTGTGTCAGCTGGGGCACATTATATATATAGTTTGCGCATACATTTAGTGGTGGACCGTATTTTTGCTTAGGGTATTCAAATATTCGTCACGCTTAGAATATTATTAATTCTCACTTATTCAATTTGATCGGCACTTAATTATAACTATTGACTACGTCATTCTAACAGCAGCTGATGATGATTGTTGCCGTTGCTATTTCTATGGCTGCTGTTGCTTTTGTTGTTGTTCTTGTTGTTGTTGTTGGCAGCCACCCCGAGGCCTGCCCCGACGAATTTTGTTTGGCTTGAATCCGGTTCTGAACCTTAAGTATTTCTGGTTTCATTTTCCTACTTCGAATCTTTCATTTTTAACAAGTTTTGTCGAGTGCTGAAATTTCAATTCCTTTGTTCAAATTCGTTTGGCTTGGTTACTCAATTTATTTGTATTTATATTTGATTTCCGGTTGGTGGGAGCGCGGGGTTGTCTTACAATTAAAATCCCAACTAAGCCTTAGATTTGGATTGCCCTGCGTGTTTATCCAACTAATTTAGCGCTCGGATTGGTTGCATTGAGAATAGAGCTGCCTGCTGCCTGTCACTTGTCCATAACTCAGCTTCAGTCGCAATCTTCATCTAAGTTTCGTCTTTTTTTTGGGTTTATCTGCAACCTAAACGCTTAGTCACGAACCGAACCGAACCGCAACCGAGGCGCAAAAGTGCAAATCCATCTGCCACTTGGCAGCTGGCAACTGGCAGCAGATGGAATCTGTGTGTATATTTTTTGTATACCCTAGCAATGGGCATTTTAATTGTGTCACGATGTGTGCTACGCATTGAAAACCCATAGTGCACTCAAATTGGCAAAAGATTTCAAAATTCTATGTAATAGTACAGCCACAATAAAATAAAGAAATAATATTATTATTATTAAAGTATAGGATATAGCTAACCTTCGGCCTTTGGCTAAGGCAAACACTACATCTATTCACTAGCCTGGGAATCAAACCCGGATCCTCGTTGTTCAGTAAAGGTAAGAGGTAAGAGTGGAGGTGTTTCCCTGAGTTTAATTTTATTACATTTTCGGGACTTCAGAATACCATCTAAATGTGTGTACAATCCAAAGCGCGGGGCTATTTTATTTAAAATGCGGCAGATAATATAAAACAAAAAATAATTGATCTGCGTATGCTTTACGACAACATACCAAACCAAATTTGGTGGTTCTAGCTCTTATAGTTTCTCAGATATGCTAAGCCGTATTTTCAAATCGATATTTATCAATATTATCGAAATGGAGCTATCGTGTAACAATTACAAACTCTTTCTGCGTATGGTATAGTCGAAAAGTTTAGGTCTCTAGTTTTTGTAGTTTTCGATATCGTTTATACAGACGGACATGTCTTTATCAACTCAGCTCGACGTTCTGATCAAGAATACATATACATTATGAGTTCGGAGGTGCTTCCTTCTGCCAGTTATATCGATTTGGACATTATCATTAAACCATTTTTTAATTAATTAATTTTCGATAAGTTCGGCGTATAAAATACAAATAAACAACAAGACAGAACAGCAAAACTTTTATATTTATATATAATATACTACTTATGAATATTTTATTATGTTATACAAATTCTATACGAAATATACATTCATATATAGGTTTTATTTTAAATATTCTGCAAGGGTATTTAATTTTCAGCACTGCAAAGTTAATTGTTCTGTCTTGTGGGTTTATTTGTATAGTAGTATTTGTGTGTAGTTCGTCGCAGCTACCCACGATGAGATCGGGTGCGGCTTTAGTATTTCGGCTTTAGTGTATATTTTATTTAATTAAGCTTCGCTTTTTCCAAGCACGCAAATCCGTTTTTTAATTGAGTCTTGAGCTCGCATCCACAAGATATTGCGAAATCTTTTAGCAGACATTTCAATTAATGTGGTTTTTTTCTCTTCTGATCTTTCTTTTGCAGACACCGCCAGCATATAGCATATATATACATATCTAGCATGAAGGGCTGGTTCGACGCATTTCGAGACGATGGCGGTCCAACGCTTTATTCATTCTCAAATCGGACACCCGTCACGGGCGATGTGTCCATTGTGGCCGTATCTGTGCTATTTGCCACATTCTACGTGGCATTTCTTGTCATATTTCCGGGAGTTCGTAAACAGGTAAGTTCGGCTGGCTTTCAATGCTTGAATTTACCGAGAAACCTCAAAAATTAATAAAACCAAATAGAAAACGTTGTTTTCCTCATATTGACATAATTTATTCAAAGGAGATTTTGAGAGAATATTTTAGGATATAATTTTTATTCATATTTTTATTATAATTTATATTCAATAACCAATTACAATTTTATCTTATCGCAGACTTTTTAATATTTTATTGAGGCAGATAATCTTAAAATTTATATCACGTCTGGTCTCATTTTCACACAAAACAATTTCAAATAAAGTCCCTTTAATGAAATTACAAAATGTTTATAATATATAATCATTTATAATATACATGTATAATAAAGGAATAAATTCAAATGAACCTAATTGCCATTTTAATCACTTTGGAATGTTGCTTAAGTTTGGATTTATTAAACCTGTCGTACAGGAAATTATTTTATTATTATTTTCTAGAGTGCTTTAAATCTTAAAAAGACTATTATTTTTGTATTTTTTTATTCTAGTTCCTCGAACTAGTTTATGTTCATGTCAAGGATTTGCAGTATTGTTTAACTTTAGCATTTACAATGCCAAAGAACCTGTTCTACACTATATAAATATATATATCGGTCATATGTGCACGCTTAATGTTTATATTTCACTTAACTTATTACGTTTTTAATTAACTTAATGATATCTGAGGCGGGTCTGGCCATGTCTGGTGTGCTACGTGGTTCTCACGCTGCTGCCGTCTTGTCTACGTCTCGTAATTAAACTGACGGCTGTAATCATAATCGTCGGCACGTTTTCAATAGATGTCAGATTTAAATCTATATAACCTGTTTAACGTGGCGCGCCCTTTGCATCTCTCTCTCTCCCTCTCTCTCTCTCTGTCTCAATTGCTTAGTTAGCCAGTTTGGCCAATTGAGTGTCTTATTCAATTAGCCAGGCAATTGGCCAAGTCGTTGGCCATAACTGGCTTTAAAACGCTTACGTCTTATATAATTGCAATTATGCGTTGATTTACAACACACACACGCACACGCACACCCAGTGCCAAGGCAATCGAATAGCTTTGGCATCTCATTTTAATCCGCCCATCTCGATTTCAAATTCACAGAAGTTCACAACATTCTCGACGGTCACGCTGAGCCTCTTTGTGGGTCTAGTCATACTGAGTGAGTACCCGCCGGCCTTAGCTTCGTTTATTTCCATATTACCTCTGTTTATTCTTCTTCTTCTTGCTCTCTTTCTCTCTCTCTTTTTTCTTGCAGTCACCCGCCTGGGCTCGGCGTGGCATGTGGCACATGCAACCATCATTGCACCATACAAAGCCTTCTCACGCGAGAAGCTGCCCGCCCGTATCGGCACCCACATTGGCCTCATGCACGTCAATGTGACACTGACGGGTGAGTTGTTGGCACAATATATATATACTATATATGTACATATATACATTTATTTTTATAAATTAAAAATATATATATCTATAAGTGAAGGGTTTATTTTTTAATTCACATCTAGCAAAAAGTTAATTGCGAAAGAAAAATATATAGCAAATTATTTTAACAGTTTTTGTTAAATATTGTATTTTTAAAAAGCAACGATTTATGATTTATGTCTAAAACAATTACAAAATTAAAAAGGCAGAATTTATCGAGGAATATTATGACAGCCAATATTGAATTTATAAATATTCATAATTTGAAAAAAATATTTTAAGAGATCAGACATAACAACATAAATGACAATTTAATGTTAGCGTACTTTTGCAGGTATGTGTTAATGCATAAATTAATACTGTGTTCACATGCAATATAAAAATTAATAACGATGTCCAATTAAGGATGTAAATTAAAACGGTGTAAAATGTCTTGTCCTTATTATATAGATAAAATGTCATTTAAAAATGTCTGTTTTCCTATTTTAAAATATTAACAGAAAGCTTCAGAAAATTTCTTAACTTTTAAAAATACAAAATATTTATGTGCATGTTTATTTAAAAATTTTTCGTGACAACAGTCACACAGTGAATATTGAATATTAAATATTATTAACACAATGGCTGCTTATGGCTTATTAAGTTAAAAAAAAAATAAAAAACAATGAGATAATTTATTAATTAAATCAACACTATTGCAGATTAAATTTTGAATATTTAGACTATTTATTGCGTTATACTTTATTATATTTGTTTTTGTATCAAATTGTGTTGTGTATCAAATTGTTCCCTAAGACAACTTTACTCCGGATGGCTACTCAAAATAAGCCTGATCAAGTGTACAGATTTAACTAAATTTACCTAAATCTATATCTCAGATCTACAGATCTACTGGATTAATCTACCAACCAATTTTGAAAAGAAAGAAACATATAAACGCCTACATGCGTCCTCTTAAAAACGAAAACTTAATTTACTATTACAAGTAAATGACTTTACTTTATTTACTTTAATTAAAAAGGTTCCCTACCATCTGTTAAACTGTTGTTTCAGTATATATATTCATATATACAACAAACTTTTGAAAGAGCCCTCGTCAACAGGTTTGTTGATTGACTGGCGTTAAAAGTTTTATAAAAATTGTTTGTTGTTCGTTGCTGAATCTGATGCGTTAATATCAGCAGCAAATACAACAACATCAACAACAAGCAGCAGCAGCAGCAGCAGCAACAGCAGCAGCAGCTCAGCTTTGATGCGTCCCGCCCCCTTTTCGTGCTGTTGATTGAATAGCTTTTGTTGCCGACTGGCTTATGATTATGAATGTATTACCAAAAAGAGTTTTTTTAATTCATTAGCGGAGATACCTATATATGCCCAGCTAGGCTGTTGTTGTGTGTCGTCGTGCCCCTTTGCCAACTGATGCCAAGCGGAAGATAAACGACTCTGAGGCAGCAGCAGCAGCAGCAGCAGCAACTGCTTGAAAATGTCGCAAGCCGCAACAATTGAGCAATTTTCGTTCAAGATTTTAATCGGCACTCAAAAAAGGTTTTAATTAAATTTTTGGTTGGCAAGGGTATAAAGTAACGGTTGCAGTTGCAATTTGGCCTTTTGACTATTTTGGCTAATTGATTTGCCGCCGTGGAAGTCGTCAACGCAAACTTGGAATATATTTAGCCCAGTGACGTCAGCGGCGCGGCTTTTGGATTTGTGTGCTCTATGGCCAAGTGCCAAGTCAAGCTGCATGTCACGATTCCCGCATAGACAACAACAGCAATAACAGCAACAACAACGAGCAACCAACAACAATCGCACAAAATGCCACTCAACACCTGCGGAAATATTCGCACAAGTGACTGCTGACGCGCTGCCTCTAAACTGTGTGTGTGTGTATGAGTGTGCGTGTGTGTGTGCGAGTGTGTGTGTGTGTGTCTATGTGTATTTTCTACTCACATATTATACTCATGCATACTCGTATTTGTTTGTTTGCTTCTCTCACTCACTCAATCGCACATTTGTTCATTCATTGATTCATGCACTCGACAAAACAAAACCAACAACAACAGCAACAAATGGGAGAAACAAAACTAGCAATAGAAAAAGGTGAAATGGTTGCTTGGAGCTGCCGCAGTAAATCAATTGAAATGCCAAGCCGGTCGAAGTAATCCCAGGCAAATGTTATGCCAAACAGCCAGCCAAGAGCTGCAACGACAAGCTATAAGTAACATATAACAATAAACTTACAGCCATAATGTGTACAATGGGCAATAGTTTAGCTAACCGAAGCTGGAATGCTCTTTTTGATAGAGATGTTAGTAATACCATAGGCAGGCATAGATATAGAAATTGATATAAATAATGTACTTTTTTTCTTAAACAGATATGGAGGTATAAATTTATTTAAATATAGATTGAAATTCGGACATAGTATAAATAATAATAATAATACCCCATATACAAGAGTTTAGCTAACCGAACCTTAAGTTTTTTATAGTTATTGAAGTTTGTATAAATATAGAAATATAATATACAAGTTGTTTATATATACAGATACAAATATATAAATGTAGATAAGTAGCTAGGTAGATATATACCTGAATATACATAGATGTAAACATATATTTCTTTAATGGTTTTTTAGGCAATAAATAAGTTGTATAGCTGTACCAGATAATACCAGATAATATATCAGTTGAATGTAGATATTATTATTTTAATATTATTATTTACATCTTTGTGTTAAAAATTATTTAAATACATATTTTATATAAACATGGCCCGGCTTTTCCGAGACAAATGTTTTCATTGTTCTAATATTTTTTAAAGTTAGTTTAGATTTAAATTTTTCTACCTGATGATAGCATTTTATTATGCAGTACCTTAAAAATTATTATATAGCTGATAGGGAGAAAATGAAAGTTTGACCAATACAATGGATGCTACTTCTAGATATTGAAAATTTTCATATATTATATATTTATTATATTATAAATATTTTCAAAGTTCACTACAGCCTAAAATGATTTCATTGGGGTGATGTGCATTGATGTGCATACCAAATTGCAGCTGATTCTTCAGACTTTCGCTGTAATTACCTACTCTATAAGAATTCCGTTAGACTCTCCACGATTTGCCCTGTGCTGTCTGTCTCTGGTTTTTCTTTCGCCGCTGATGACGGCAAACGAAAAGCTCTTTGGCTCTCATAACTGCAAGCAATCTGCCTGGCCAACGATTATGTCGGTTACCATATTGGTTTTTGGCTATAACAGATTTTTACCCCTTGCTAACTTCTCTTGCCCCTCTCCCCTCCCGCCCTCCCAGCCAACTTTCTGAATGTTTCGGTAGCAGTGTACAAAACTGACACTGCCAAAAGTACTTCATGTTCAATTCGAAGCGCTTCGAGTTTCCATTGTTTGTTGTTGTTGTGTGTATGTGTGTGCGTGTGTGTATTTGTGGGCGTGTGTCAGCTTGTGGGCGTTACTTGCCAAAAGGGCAAACGTAGTTGCTCAAATTGACTGACAAAAGGCAAAACTTTTGAAGTATTTTATGTAGTTGGCTTTTTTGTACCCTGTACTTATTAAAAAATGTGTAGAAAATGCAAAAAGCAATTATATTTCTTGACCTTTTTTCCAAAATAAAAAACATTTTTTAAATTATTGTTCCTTTTTTTAATAGATTAGAATACATTTCAGCCCAAAATTATAGTACTACAACATTTTTTGAATTTAATCTTTATTTAGAAATATGAACAGACAAATGCAAGGAAAAGAATTCGCCTTAGTTAGAACTTAAAAAAGAAGAAGAGTCACAGTTTTATAAGCGTTTTTTACATTCTTGTATTTAAATATATAAAGAAGGTATTACGTGACAGTGTACTGGGTATCTCCAATTCGCGTAATCTCGGCCAACACACACACTACCTTTTTTGGTATATATTTAAATATGATAATTGCGTGTGTCAATCCGTGGCAGGATGATTATATTGAGTAGTTCAGCATAGTCCAATGCTGACAACTTAATTGTTGCCCCTCGAATTCAATTCAAATTCAAATACAAATTGAAATTGAAGCGCTTCGAAGCAATGTCAAATCACCAAAAAAAATATATATATTTATGTATTAAATGTCTAGGTGTAATAATTGGGACTGCGGCTTAGGCATTGTTATTGCCATTATAATAATCACCATAATAATAATAATGATGATAATGATGATGATGATGATGTAGTTGGTATTTATAATGATTGTGCGGCCAATTTGTTTGGCACTTGGCCTAAAGTTTTTACTGGTTTTCAAGTTTTTTTTTCAAACTGCACTTTATGATATATGTTTATGATATTGCAGCTATATGGTTTATATAGCTTTGCATTGCATATCGTGCCGCAATGTTGTGGGTGTGTGTCACGGTCCATAAGCTGCCACATTTAGTGGCATTTGTTGCCGTTTGGGAAGTCTTGGAAGTTGAATTATTTTTGTGTGTTTTTATAGCGCACCTGGCTTTGACTCTGTTGCAGTGGCTCCAATCAGACGGCTGCGAATTGTTCTGGCCTTATATAGCCAGCTCGATATTGATTGCGCCGTGTGATGCCAAGCGACAGTCAAATGACGTAGCAAACAAGTTTTTTATATATTGTTTTGTGACTTTAACATAATAATACATTAAATGGACAATGGAGTTTGCCTGATGTTAAGGAAACTTTATAGCTTGAATTGAAATTAATTTTACAATACAATTTATAATTTGTTAAAGTTTATATTGACTTATGTTTTAAACTACTTCTAAAATGCAGTTTTATTCAAATGTATTTAATTTTTTAAGTAATATAAAAAGTAAAATTACTTTCAAATATGCAAATATATTTGATTTTTGAAGTAGTATACAAAGTAAATAATTATCAATACGTAAATTGCATTCCATAAATAAAATAAAAGTGTGAAAGTAATTTGAAATCTGTTTCTTTTTATATATTATTTATAGAATGTTCGTAAACTTCATCTGGAAAAAATTTTATCAAAGAAATATATTTCGTATTATAAGATTATATTGTATTTTTTAAATACATGCATTACTTATTAAAGTAATTAAATTTAAAATTATTGTATGCATATAACGAATTATAATAAAAGATAAATAATTTTTTACTCATATAATGTTTTAAAAAATTCGGTAATACTGATTATATAAAAACCAAGTTTAAGGAGCAACCCCTTAAATATAATCGCTATGTCAGAGACTAAACAATATTATTCAATAACATTTTTAAATATTAGAACATTTCTTAAGGTTAAGAATTTTTGTATTCAAGTAGACTCGGATGTTTTCTATCTAACTTATTATTCTTAAGATTTTTTTCAAAGCATATGAAATACTGGAATAGTTTGTTGACAAATGAAGAATATATGTACTATATGTATAAATATACATTGTATAGTTGAAAGTTATAATTAGTTAGTTAAATAAAAAATAAAAAAGCTGATGCAACACAGTTTCCATCAATTCATGGCTCCTAACTCAGCCTGACAGCGCTCACTTGACCAACGCCCAGCTAAAACTAATTTTAAATACTCTATTAAAATTTTATATTTTGAAATTTATTTTTCCTGTTAAGTGTTCATTTTGTTTTTTATACTTTTTGCTAAAGTTATTTTTAAAATGCGTCAAGTTCTAGCTGCGAGCTTTTATTATAAATTTGGACATGCGACACTCGAGAGTTGTCAAAATGATGACAGATGCGGAACATTCATTTATTTTTACACATAAATTGTTTGACAAGGAGGTGGGTGGGCAGGGGGTCCGGTAAACAGTTTGTAGTGTTTTCATTGTTCTTGTTGTTGTTTTGTCGTGTGCCTTTGGTCCATTGTCATAAATGATTATTAATTCATTTTTGCTGCCGCTGCTGCCAAATTATGTGAGCTGTGTGTGAGAGTCAGCGTACGCCCGTCTCTCCCTCCCTCTCTCCTCTCCCGACCCCTATGTATGCCCCTCTTTAGCCATTTGCTTGCCACTTTGCGGGGAGGTAAAGTCAACATGCTGAAATCAGCATAATCATCACTTCAAATTATGAAAAGTCATAACAAAAAAACAAAAAAAACCAACAATTTTTTTTGCTTATTTACTAAAATTTTTTGTTGCTATGTGTATGTTTATTGCTGTTTTTGTTGTTGGTTGTACTTAAGCGCGAGCTGCCTCGTTGCCTGTGCCCCAAGCATCAAGTAGGAAAACATCAATTTTATTGCCGCAGATATGGTAATTTTTTTATTTTTTATTCTACTTTATGTTGCCTTTGGTGTTGTTTCTGTTATTGTCGCTATTCTCTTGCCTTTAATTATATTTTTGGTGTTTATTTTTTTTGGCTTTATCTGCTTATTTTCTGGTACGTACAAGTTTCAGGAAGTATTTGGACACGCTTAGTAATTAATGAGAGCGTCTAATGAATGAGATCTTGATTTTTAGTTTTTTTTGTATTTATACAAACACTATCGCATTTTTTTGATAAGTGTGGACTAAGGAGTTAAATTCCAGTTTTTTAACAGGCAAAAATGTTTTGGGAGACCAAATAGAAATATTTTAATTATCTTTTAACTTTATAGGTGGCTTATTTAATCGGTTTGCAAGGACACATTGAGTTATATAATGATTCTCATGGCTCCATTTTGTTCAAAACTCACAGTAGTTGAAAATGTAGTTAGATTTTTAAAAATATATAAAATGATAAGAAATATCCGCTTATATTTTAGACATTGGCTAAACTGCACTGCTAAATATTTAACAGGGTATTGACTTTATTTTGAGTCACTTTGTGCTAAATATCTTGTATATTTCTTTCGATGAATTTCAACAATTTACAGAAATTCCCACGCTTATAATAAACGCTCACTGGTGTATAATTTCATACATGACTCATACGCCACGTAAGCTGCTTATGAGGCGTCTCAAATATATGCCCAAATTCAAACGCACACGCAAATGTGCCCACAAATTAGCCGAGTGACAAACAACTGGAAAACATCAACCAAACAATTTTGAATTGGTTTTATTTGACAGCATATGCTTATATATCTGTTTATATTGACAATTACACAAATTGTCAAATCGGCAGCTGTAAAATGTTGTTGGCGACAACAATTCACAATCGGCCTTAAACTCGACACAAGGTTGTATCTATTTAGCTTTTGGCTGAACACGAAAAATGCGCCCAAAAAGGAAAACCCAAAAACAAATTGAAAAAAAATGTAAGCGAATTATGCGTTAAATGTCTACGCAGCGTCTGCGATCGATCATAAAAAGTCATTAAACTGCCGAATCGATATGATTTCCCAGTTGGTGTCTGATTGAAAATCAACACGTTTTTTTGGGCTTGACTTTTTTTGCTCCGTTTTCAATTTTTTGTTGTTGTTGCTTTTTAAACCGGTTCAATTTGTTGAACTATTTGGAATGCTAATTGTTGACTGGGGGATTAAACCTATTATTATGCAGATATTCATCGCATGTGAAGGGCAAGCGAATGATATAGCGAATGTGAAAGGTATTATATAGAAAAGAGATCAGTTTGAGAAAAAGAGATTTTACTTTTATGTCCACGAAGTAACGATTGTTCAAGTCAAGTTAGTTCCTCAGGGTAAGACTCTGTAAACAGTTCAAATACATGAGTGGTGGATTTTTTGTTATAACGACATATTTATAAATAATAATTTTACCTCGCTTTATTTTTAAATTTTTTGTTTTAATTACAATAGTTTAAATGGCTTGTTTTATTTAAGAATCTTCTAAAAATTGTTGAAACCTAAGCGATTTTCATATATTAGAGTTTATTCTAAGAGCTTATTCTACTTTTCTTTATATATTTATTTTATTAAAAAAAGAAAATTATTAATATTTTTTCGGAAAAATAATCGTTGGTTTAAGAGTTATTTTTAGCAAAACTTACAATGTGAAATTTTTGTTTGTCTATTGCTGTAACAAAATAATGCAAACCATAATTTTATTATTAGTTTTATTGTTATTATTTTATTTTATTATTATTTTATTTTTAGTGTTATTTTTACACGATTTTTTCGAATCAAATATTTCAAAAAATTAACATTATTATCAAAAATTTAGTATTTTTGTTTTTAAGTATTTCTTTTCATTGCTTTTCATATATTTAATTTATCAACGTCAGTCCTGAATTGCTTCCCTTTTATTTTCGCTGAGTGTTCCATTTACATAAATCATTTGTGCAACACATAATGAGACACAATATAACGGCTGCCAGCACTTGACAGCCACTTGACAAACACCCAATTCAACGGTTCATTTGACAAGCACATTTCAAGTAGTAGCCTGGCCGCAGCGCCAGGCAACTACTTAACAACAATAACACCAACAAAAGCAGCAACGGCAGCAACTTTGCAACTGCAACACCTTCGGCAACAACAATTTTGCAACCTTCGCAGTTATGAAAAGCAATTGAAAAATCACTTCCTGTCGCAGCCGGAAATTGCTGCAGCTGCAACGCGTCAAGAGTGACGGCCACGCGGCGTATGCGTAACGTGTGTGCAACGCAATGCAACGCACACCTCGTTGCGTCCCGCTTGCCTGCAGCCCACACGTTGCTGCACGCTGTTCGCACTTGCAATTCATTGTCAATGGCTCGGCGCTGGCGCGAGCTAACCTTACATAACTGCAGCAACAGCAACAACAGCAGCAACTATTGCTGCTAAGCACTAGCCAACTCGAGTCGCTCCAAAGTGCAACAACAGCAGCAACAACATCGCATAATCAATTGAAGTCGCTGCACAACGACAACAACAACGCCAACAACAACTGTTTGCATATTTTGTTAACATTCGTCAACATTTTCCGGTTTGCAAAAGCGCACGCGCTTTCGGCCCGCTTCCAATTTTGTATGTGTGCGAGGGTCATTTCAAAAGTTCTCTTAGATAAACTAATGGTATTATTTTTAGACTAAAAATGATTAAGCAAGCAAAAAAAAATACTGCAATGAAAGAGATTACTTTGAGACGTTAGTGTCCGACTAACAAATATCCTGTAGTTATAAATTTATTTAATTTTTTGTTTTTTATTTAGAAATCAGGGTGCAAAGTACCCTTTATATCTGACCGTATATAGATTTGGTACCATTTAACGTTATAAATTTATAATTAAAATATTTATATTTAATTAATTTAAATTTAATTACATTTGTATTTATTTATTTATTTATATAATTAATGTTGCCGAAATGAAAATATCCTTAGACTTTCCTACTTAGCCGCCCAATTTTCTAGCATATGAAATATTTGAAAATTTACAAATTTAAAAATATAAATAACTACAAAAACAGGAATAGACTCTCGCTATCTAATGAACATCTGATTATATGTAATAACAGTACACAAACTAAACCAACTAATCGTTTTATCCCTTTATTTACTTTTATTTTTAATTTTTATACCATATTTATATTCGCATGCTTTTCTCAACTAGACTCTGTTGTAATAGTTTATTGATATATGTGAATACAAGTTTATATCTCGATCGTTGTAGACCCGGTGTTCATTCGATGGCAACTAACTCCAGTTTTGCATATCGATTGTATCGATTAAAAGAGTTGCCACATAGTGAGCTGTGCAGTGTGTTGCCATATGCATCTCCAATACTTCCCCTCAAATGGCACCATACTAATTTATCTGCTGGATGCCCAATGTTGCTATACAGGAGTCATGCTTTACTGCTCCTAAGCCTTTGGTTAGTACATCTGCAGGCATCTCGGTTGTTGGCATGTAGTTAATGCAGACATCACCTTTCTCCACAAGCTCTCTTATAAAATGGTGACGGATGTCGACGTGTTTTGTGCGCTTGTGAAATATTGGATTTCTTGTAAGCTGGCTGGCTCCCTGATTGTCATTGAAGATTATTGTAGTACGTAGCTGGCCCATGATTTCACGTAGAAAACTTCTCAGGTGAACAGCTTCTTTTGAAGACTCGGAGATCGCCATATACTCCGCTTCTGTGGTGGATAACGCAACGGTCTGTTGCTTTCGGCACTCCCAGGATATAGCAGCGTTTGCCAACTTAAATGCGAAACCTGTAAAAGATCTTCGATCATCAGTATTAGCGGCCCAGTCAGCATCGGCATAGCCGACTAGATCTTTGCCACTTCTTTGATATACCAAGCCATACTTTTGAGTACCCTTTAAGTATCGTAGTACTCGTTTAGCTGCAATCCAGTGTTGTTTGCCATAGTTTGTGTTGTATTGACTAAGTACACTTACAGCATGTGCTATGTCGGGACGCGTTGAAACTGCTAACCACATCAGAGCGCCAACCAAACTTTGATACGGAATTTTAGAGACTTCTTCTTTTTCAACTTCAGATTTGGGACACATGTTGACTGATAGTTTCTCGCTTGTGGCAATAGGCGTGCTTGCTGGCTTGCAATTCTCCATGTTGAACCGTTTCAGAATGTCCCCAATGTACTTTGGCTGGCTCATTTCAAATGCGTTTTTCTCCTTGTGTTGCCGAAATTCGATTCCCAGACAGTACGACAATTTTCCTAAATCTTTCATTTCAAAATTGCTCATCAGCACAGATTTAAGGTCTTTTAGCATTTGGATATCGTTAGTTGCAACAATCAAATCATCTACATACAGTGACACAATGATAATATTGCTTCCTTTTCTTTTCAAATAGACGCATGGATCAGCACAAAGAGGTTTCAGATCCATTTCCTTTAGCTTGTTGTCTAGTTTCTTGTACCACTGACGCCCACTCTGCTTTAATCCGTATAAAGCCTTTCTTAATTTGCAAACTTTTCCTTGGCCGTACATTTGCTTTTCTTTGCCTGTCAATATCTCGTTGAATTCTGGAGGAACGCTAATGTATATGTCTTCATCAATATCTCCATTTAAATACGCGCTGTTAAAATCGAACTGATATACGTCCAAACCAAATTCGACAGCAATTGCAATTAGGGCTCGTATCGATCCGATTCGAGCCACCGGAGAGAACGTTTCATTGTAGTCAATTCCCTCGCGTTGTGTGAATCCTTTTGCCACGAGTCGTGCCTTGTGGCAATCCACTTCTCCGCCTTGTTTATACTTGGTCCGCAGAACCCATTTGGTCTCAATTACCTTTTGCTTCTCCTGGCGCGTTACTACTTCCCAGGTATTATTCTTTTGCAATGCTTTGTACTCATTTAACATTGCCCTTTTCCATTCGGTAGCATTCGGACCCTTCAGCGCCATAGTTGCAGTAATATCGTTGGTACTGTTAATTAGTGATGCGGCCTCATAAAATTCATCTTCAGTTTCAGGATCGGTCTCCGGACTGTGTGCTTCGGCTTGTGCTGGAAATACTTGGTTGTACATTAATTTCGGTCGACCAGGTTTACCTGTTTTCAACTTTCGAGGTCTTCCCGGGCCACGCCTTATGGGAACTTGCTCGCTGGCTTCCTCTTCGGTTGAATCCTCGTGATCTTCTTCTTGGTCCATGGTCGTGTACTCTGCATCGATGACTTCTTGTATTTCAGCAAACTCTTCAAATCTGCACTCCTTTCCAAATAGATTGGTGAAGACAACGTCGCGGCTTTTAATTACGGTTCGGGCATCAGGATCATATAGTCTATATGCTTTGGCGTCATTGCAGTATCCTATAAATATGCATCGTCTTGATTTTGGGGTGAACTTACTCTTTGGGCGTTTTTCGAGCGAATACACAATTTGCCCGAATGTACGCAAGTGCTTGACAATTGGAACGCGTCTGTTCCATAACATAAATGGTGTTTCGCCACACAGGCTTCTAGATGGACATCTGTTACGTATATAGTTTGCCGTGTTTACTGCTTCAGCCCAATAGCTCGGCGGTAATCCTGCTTGAATCATCAAACAGCGTGCCATTTCCACAAGAGTTCGGTTTTTGCGCTCTGCAGTTCCGTTTTGCTGTGGAGTGTATTCTACCGAATATTCGTGTTTGATTCCAGCTGTCACCAGATAACTTTTGAACTTGTTGTTCGTATATTCGGTGCCATTGTCTGATCGGAGTGTCTTTAGTTTTTGCCCAGTCTTGCGCTCAACGTAGTTCTTAAACTCTACGAACTTCTGAAAGACTTCAGATTTGCTTTTTATAGTGTAAAGCTCACACCATTTCGTATGGTCATCTATGAAGGTCAAAAAGTACCGGCTGCCTCCATGACTGGCTATGCGCATTGGGCCACAGACATCGCTGTGCACAAGCTCCAGTGTTTCTTTTGACTTCTGACTGCATATGGGGAAAGGCTTTTGAGAATGCTTCCCCTTGATGCATACTTCGCAGATTGGTAGATTTTCCTTAATGGAAACTGTGCCTACTCCTTGGATTCTACCCTTTTGTATGACTTCTTTCAAATCCTTTTCATTTAGATGCCCTAAACGTTCATGCCATTCCTTAATGCTATTTTGCTTGCTAGCAATTATCTGACTGCATTCGCCTATTTCTTCTACATAATACAAGTCTTGCTTGCGACGAGCAGTGAAAACTGTCTTTCCGTTTGATTCCCTTATGATTTCAGCACCACTTCTTTTAAACAATATGTTGAAACCATGGTCACATATCTTTGAAACTGACAATAAGTTTTCTCTCAAATCTGGTACGTACAATGTGTTTGTTAGATTAACTGAATACTCCTTTCTTGGTTTAAATGGCACTAAGCCATGCCCGTTTATTTCAGTAGACGCATTGTTTGCTAACTTCAGCTCTGGACACTTTGCTGCAATCAGCTGGTCAAACCTCCCTTTCTGTGAGCACATGTGAGATGTCGCACCAGAGTCTAGACACCATCCTTTGAAGGTGTTGCAAGTAGAGTTCGCTATTTCTGCGTACATGCTTTCGTTTGACTTATTAATTTCCCTATTTCCATTTTGGTTCTTTGATCTACATTCTGCTGCTTTGTGTCCTAATTTTCCACAATTGTAACACTTGTACTTTATTTTCTTATGCCATTCTTTTGGCATATTACTTTTACCCTTCTTGTGTACCAGCAATGCACCAGGCAACGATTTATCTATATTTCTATTTCGTGCCTCATATTCGTTAAGTAACTTTATTTTAAGTTCTTCCGGGGAAATCAAATTATTCTGAGTTTCAATTGCGATTCTGAATTGCTCATATTCTTCTGGAATGCTATACAGCAGCAATATCGCCAACAAATCGTTAATATTCACTAGTTCTACCTCGTTTATTTTGTCCACTAAGTCAAAAAAAGTATCAACGTGGTTTCTCATGTCGCCCCCGTGATCCATTTTTAGTAGAATTAACGACTTTAATAGTGTTGCTTTACGAGCTGTACCCGTGGACTGATAAATGCTATGCAATTTCGTCCACACTTCGTTTGAGGTTACACAATTTTTAATTTGCTTTAACTCCGATGTTGACATTGCCAAAATTAAGTCTGATTTTGCCTTCGCGTCTTCATCGTCCCACTGTGCAGCATTTTGTTCTGTCTTTACGTAATTTCCGTTTACGTATTTCCACGAACCAGATTTTATTAACAATGCTTGCATATGTATTTTCCATGTGTCAAAATTGTCTTTGCCCAAAGGCTCCACACGTATGCTTGTAACACTCATTTTTATTTCATGTATGTATGTATGTATACCGAATTTCACAACCTTTTTATTTTGGAAACTGTCAAAAATTTGCGCACTTTTTGCTACACAAGCAACGAGACTAACGAAGCTACACAAGCAACGAGAGCTGCAATACACACACAACGATCACGACTGTTTCAATGGCGCCACACAGGCGGCCACAATCTTGCTTTTCGAATTTTTCTGCACGCACTTTTGCTGTGCGTTTCGTAGAATATATTTCTTCACACTAAAACTTCTTTTGTTTCACACTCAATGTCTTTTTTGCACTTTCTTAAATCACTTGCGCAGTGGAAGCGTGCTGGGCCCATAACCTGTTGTAATAGTTTATTGATATATGTGAATACAAGTTTATATCTCGATCGTTGTAGACCCGGTGTTCATTCGATGGCAACTAACTCCAGTTTTGCATATCGATTGTATCGATTAAAAGAGTTGCCACATAGTGAGCTGTGCAGTGTGTTGCCATATGCATCTCCAATAGACTCCTATTAAATTTGCATAATTTATGGACATTAATTTATTTTATTTATTTTGTGTGCCTCTCAAGCGACCAAACAGCTTGATCAAATAGATTCCGCATCTTTCAGAAACGCGTGCACTCTTCACTTATTGAAAATATGTTTACATCAGCTTTTCTGTGCTTGTATATGTGCATACTTATATAAATCGTGTTTAACTGTTTAGTGCGTCATTAGCTGACTAATCGGCTAATGCGAAGATCACAAGAAATTTGTAAATTTCGATCTGCCGCCCCACGAAGAAACTTAATTTAAACTTTGATAGGCGGCCTTTTAAAATTTAAAAAACCTTTATAGGTTTTTTTATCATCAACCCACGCGCTATATAATCAGCCGATTTTTGCTTTTAATTCTAAAAGCATTTTTGTTTAGGCAACCCATTAATCTTCTTCTTTTTGTTTCGTTTCGTGTTTGGCGTAACTTTTTAACAGTTAAAAGCGGTCTTCATCATCGAAAGCTCAAAACTCAAATGATATATGATTATTGTTGTTGTCGTTGTTGTTGTTTGTTGTTTGCTGTGGAGGCGCGCACGTTGCCAATGTGTCTGGCACCGAGTGACAAAATATGCAAAAGAAAAAAAATAAATAAAAAAAGAAAAACAAAGAATGAGCCAAGAAAAAACCAGGCAAATCAAAACATATGTTGAGAGACGATCTCTTTTGGCGGCGGCATTTTAAAGTAAAAGGCATAGAGTTCTATTTTTTTATTCGAAAGTCAACAAGAAAACGTAAGCAACATAAATAATGCAAATAATTATAAAAGACAAAGAAACTGAAAAGATGACTCAATATAGTTCTGAGCCAGCTTATAGTTAAATTAAGGTTTTACTCATAAAGAAAAATAAATAGACTGAAGACCAAATACTTAATTCAAATGTAATAATTTAAACATATTTATTGACTTGAAAATACCCTAAAACCGGAACAAAAGATTCATAAAGTTTAGCAATAACTCAACAATTTACATAAAGTTATGGAAAATTAAAAAAACCCCCAAAATTTCATCTTTTATTCATAACATATTTATTTTTATTAAAATATTTATGTTAAGCTGTAAGATAGCTTTATGATATGCTAAGTAACTGTTTAAAAGTAAACACACTACTATTATATTATTCTATATTGTTAACATATTTTGTAGTTTACCTTCAGCTAACTACATTTATTAAAGAATATTTCTTAATGCTCTTGCATAATACTGACCAAATATATATACATATATATTAAATATTTTCTGTGACAAAATAAAAATAATAGTTGTAGAATATTTTCCCTTTAAAAGTAACTTAACAGCGAACTTTTATCGTATGCTAGTCAATTAGTTTGAGATCAGCTTAACAGTGCAATTTTAACTAGAGGTCTGAAGTATTGTATCTTTAACATAGTGGTCAGATACCTAAACATAAGTTACCAAACTAGTTATTATAATAATTTTTTGAGCTCCTAGTGCTTAATATATATGGAAATATCTGATAGAAATTTTTGTCAGCTAACTAACTAACTGTTATGGACGCTTAGTTAATTCTTTTGGTCGTAGTTTAACAGTGAAATGTTGTATTTAATTTATTGTTAGAATTAGATATATAATAACAATAACAATTTAAGTTGACAGACAACTAATTAACATTATTTTTCTTTTTACTCTCACTGATCTGTAAGATAAAAGGTTGACAGTGTTCTATTTATAGGTCGTGTTAATATATCTTTGACATGTTATTCTCTGTCTCTCTCTCTCTCTCTCTCTCTCTCTCTCTCTGTTAATACTTACTTATTGGCACTGTTTTATTTCTGGATACATACAAAATTAAAATTCCTTACAACTCTTATTAATATAAAATAATATTTTTTCAACACAAACGTCGATTAATTTTATCCCCTTTCTCACTTTCTCTTTTCTCTCTCCCTCGCCCCTGCAGCCATTCCGATTGGCAACTGGACACCGCCGGACATTGACTACAACGAACGCTTCACTTGGGAGGGCGCCAACGACATGAGCGCCAATTATCGCCTGGCCCTGCAGCGGGGCCTCCCCTTTCCCATTCTGACCGTGGCCGAGTACTTCAGCCTGGGCCGCGAGGGCTTCTCGTGGGGCGGCCAATATCGCGCCGCCGGCTACTTTGCCAGCATCATGCTGTGGGCCTCGCTGGCCTCGTGGCTCCTAATGAACCTGCTGCTGCTGGCGGTGCCGCGCTACGGCGCCTACCTCAAGGCCCTGACTGGGGCGCTGCTCGTCTGCACCGCCGTGGGCTACCACTGCCTGCTGCCGCAGCGGCCGCTCTGCATCTTCCTCGAGGGCGGTCGCCTCGAGTTCCACTTTGGCTGGTGCTACTGGTTGGTGCTGGTTGCGGGTGAGTTTCCATTTAAAAAAAATGAAAGAAAAATTTTCGGTTATTCGGTTCACGGTTCGAACGAATGCCTCGCCTTAAGCTTCGCCTGGTCAATGCCTCGTCTGATGTTCCACTCCTTGGTTTGTCACATTATTTAAGATTTTTTTTTTTAATTTATTATTATTTATTATGTATAGGAAAATATTAGATTTTTTTTATATCAAGCGAAAGGAGTATATTGGGTTTGTACAATGTCCGTCCGTCCGTATGAACGTTATTTTCTTCGCAGCCATTGAAGTTGGAGATTTGAAACTTGGAATATATACTAATGATAACGTGCATCAAATAAAGTGCTAAAATTTTTCTTGTCGGTTTACAAATAACAAAAATGTTAATATGTAAAGTTCTCGGGTTCATAGCCTCCATTTTTCAAAATCCCATAAATTTGTCTAAGCTGAAGCGATTTTCATATTTGATGGTCATAATTTGCCGTCTAGATTGTTTTTGGCATTTAAAATAAATGCAATATACAAAAATATTATGTTTTTAAATTTTTTGTACAAAATTTGCAATTGTAAATGTGCAAAGAGTTGCAAATTGATGTATATTTTAAATAGATTGTTGTTACCACAATTAGTATGAAAAACAACTTTAAAAAATATTCTAAGGATGTCAAATTTGTTGTCCAAAATTATGCCAAAATTTACAAAAATGTTGATATGTAAACTGCTCGGACTTCCATATTTAAACTTCCATAAAAGTCATGGTGATGGTTTGATGGCATTTTGGATATAGTTTGATTCTAAATTTTTTATGAGTACAAATAATGCTGTACATGTTTTGGTGGCTCTTACACTGTGAATGTTCGTATTTGTTTATTTTTAGGATGTAGAAAACCCCTCAAATAATTCACAAATATAATTTTTGCGGCCAACATTTTCTGTTCTCTTAAAAATAAATGAAACCATTTTCACAGAAAAATCGGTGTTACTTAATGGACAATTGCTTCGGTCTATAATTTGAAAAATAAAAGAGTGCTGGGCTTAAACTGGTTTGGTTCAAAACTATCTTGAATTAATTAAATTATTATTGATTTAACTGAATTAATTAAATTAAATATGCACATTTATTGATTTACTTTCTTTTCGCAGGCATTCTCTGCTTTATTGCCGGCGTGCTGATCTCCATTATAGACCTGGTGTGGCCGCACACCTTCTCCACGGTGCTGGAGGTCTACTATGGCACGCCGTACGATCGCCACGTGATCCTGGAGGAGTCGAGCGATGTGCGTTATCGCAAGCCGCGCAACAGTCGCGGCCTCGAGGATCCGCCCGGCTTGGGCTCTCGGATTCTGCGGCGCCTCAGCTCGAAGGCGCGCGACATGCAGCACGCGACGGCGCCGCGGCGCGGCAGTCCCGCCGGCGTCTCCAGCAGCGGCGTCGAGAACAAAGCCTTCCAGGGCGACGCGCCCAAGAGTCCGTGGCGCCATCCGTTCCGACGCGCCCAACAGCTGCCGGCGCACAGTGCGCACAGCTCGCACGCGCCGCACTCGCATCAGCATTCGCACCAGCATTCGCATCAGCATCCGCATCAGCCAGCCCATCAGCATCACCATCAGCAGCAGCTGCAGTTCGTCGGCGGCGGCCCCGTCGCCTCACATCCCATGCACCACATGCAGCGCACCCTCTCCCAGGACTCCGGCTCCAGCATTGCCTCCGCGGCGGTGCAAATATCGCCGCTGCACAAACACGCGCTGGCGCGAATGTTGCCGTGAGTACACCATAATAGCATCTCTATATACAGTGAAGGCCAAAATAGTAGAAACGGTTGCTTTTTATACCCTGAATCCATTGGAAATGGTGGGTTTTATGTACGTAACTGGCAGAGGGGGCATCTCCGACCCCATTGGCCAGCATCACTAGGCGAGTCGATTTAGTCCTGTCCGTCTATATAAACGCATCGATCTCAGGAACTATAAAAGCGAGAGACTTTTTTGGTTTTTAAGTGCGTGTTTACCATACACAGATCAAGTCTATTTATTTTATCAAATTGCCGATAACTTAGCTCGTTTTCTTAAAATTGATAAATCACTTTTTTATTACCCGTTTTTTTCGATGTCTTACCTCATTTCATTAACATCGGTAAAAATCGATTTACTACTTGATTTTGATTTGAGCATATCTCAGTGACTATAAGAGCTTAAACCAACAAATTTCGTTTAAAATGTTCTCATAATGCATACACAGATCAAGTCTATTTAACTTTATACCACCCCTCGTTTTCCGTAAGTCTTTATTTATCAAATTTATTTAGAAAATTTTTAATATTTTATTATATCATTTGAGCTTAGTATTTAGCTTTTTTTTAAATTCAACTTTCACTCTGTGAAATTAATTTTGTTTCATATGGTCATCAACAAAATCCATTTAATTTTTTGTGTGCAAGCCGAAAAACAGAACAAAATTTTAAAGCGCAGTTTTTTTCTTTGACGTATTGAAATTGAAAGTTAATAACATAGTTAAAACTATAAAAACTAAAAAATTGCTTGCCGTTTCCATAATATTTTCCATCACTGTATATACATATATCTATATAAAATCCCAAACCCAAATCTTCTCTATATTTGCTCAGTAATCCGCCCGTGGAGCGTATACGCGACATGGATCACTGGTAAAGTCCAGAATCCGGCCAACTTTAGAGCCTTAACGCAGGGCAACGAATTCTTGACAATTCAGCAAAATCTTGACAAACAAAACAACCATAAACAAAAAAAAAAAACGCTACAAAACAATTTGTGATAATTTCCTTAATTTAAAAACAAAGCAAAGAAAACATAACGAAACAAGAACATAAGAAAATTAAAAACTAATTGACAAGATCGCATAATTTACCTGACGTACTTATACAAATTTGCTAAATTTAATTCACTTAATTTTAATTAAATTATTTTACATATTTAAGCTAAAACGAAAATTGTTATTTGTAAAAACCTATCGATACAAATGTGTTTGATTCGTGATGTTCCATTGTGATAAGATAATATATTAAATCTGCCACACGACGGACACGAAATGCTTTGCATTTTAGCTATAAATTTAAAACAATA
This sequence comes from Drosophila robusta, assembly GCA_035043565.1. Classification (NCBI taxonomy): domain Eukaryota; kingdom Metazoa; phylum Arthropoda; class Insecta; order Diptera; family Drosophilidae; genus Drosophila; species Drosophila robusta. The sequence goes on from JAWNMW010000378.1 coordinate 842,010, forward strand.
TGATTCAATTCGATTAAATGCGTATCAATTAAAATTATGCCTTAAATGAATTCCATGCCAGTGAATGTAACGCTAAGCTCAACGAACTATTTTAAAACTATGCTGCGTGTAAACTAAGTTTTGTAAGTTGTGACGATAATTTAAATTTACCTACATTTTAAATACATAAATATAGCAACAAATGCAACAACCTAAAATCGAGTCGTCTTTCTTTCCTCACTCGATAAAGCTTTAAATTTCTTCTGTGGCGATATTTACTGTGAAGATATATAACATATATGAAGTAAATTTTAACCTAACAGCAAATTTTTGTTTTTCCCATCCCGTTCCCATTTTCAAAAACAATATTAAGTATCCCGAATTGATTTATTAAATCACTTTAGGTGTTAAAATTGGATCAAACAATTTCTTAGTTGGTTTTGTGATGAAAATATGGAATGAGCATCGAACTTTTACATCCTATAAAAAAATCGCCTTGGACTAAATCGATTCACAAGTGAGTACATATAAATATTATTTAATAAATTAATAATTAATAAAATGAAAGTAATAGAAAACTTTTCTGGGCCTATAAAGTCAATAAGGACTTCTTATTTTAAATGTAGCTCCTCATATAGCACTCAGATCTAGTACAGACCAGGTTTTCTTTAGTATATCTAGGAAATTATTTGAGGCATTAAATTTGTTAAGTATTTTCTCTAATAAGGAATATTCCAATTTTTAAATGTTTCTCTAGAAAAAAACAAATGTTTAACATTATTTAAACACATTTCTATGCTATATTTGAGTCCAGAAAATGTTTACTAAAATCGGAAATGCATTTTCCATTGTGCCTAAAGAATGTATGTGTATCTAAGAAGAAAAACGAATGCATCGGTAGTTCACAGGAACAGGGTATCTCCTAGTCGGGGACAGTTTAAGCATTATTGTTTTAAAATGCAATTGTGTGAATAAACACCATTGGGAATTGAAAATATTTTAAATTCTTCTTCATATACATGTTGTCTAATGATTAGCCAAATTGCTTTTAAAAATACATGTTGAAATCAATATAAATAAAAGAAAAATAATAATAAAAGATTAAAAGGACAGTATTGGGCAGTCGAGGCATTCCGAATATTTCCACTTGTTTTTAGTTTTATCATATGCGCTTTATAGACTTTCTTAACAGAGATTACATTTGATCGATGCACTGATCGATGGCGGGCAAAAAGTTGTTGAAGCTGTCCTCCACCTCGTGGGTGGCATCGAGGAAGCAGCTCTCGGTATCTTCCGGCAGCTTGGCGATCAGCTTCAATGTGGTGTTGATCTTGCGGGTCAGCTTCATGACGGCCAAGAAGAGTTCGCCGCTGCACTTGACCGACGTCATCTTGCCGTCCTCCTCGTCGGCGCAAATTGTGCTGTGCAGATGGATGATGTCGTTGCATATGGAAATAATGCTTTGGCACGACTTGACAATTTTGGCCACATCCTTGGGCACGGCCGTGCCGCAGGCATCAATGTCATCTACATATTTGGTGGCCGCTATCAACACCGCAATGACCTCTTTAATGGTGCAATTAACACCACGCACCGTGGACAGAGCTTTCTTGAAAAACTGCTCCGTGCTCGAGATGACTCCAAATCTTTCAATTTCCTCAAAGGCAGGCGAATTGTCAGCACTGGCCTACAAATTAGAAAAGTTACAAATTTAAATAATTTGTATACAAAATTTAATTAATAAATTTAATAATTTTTACAAACATCTGGAATCAGCAGACAGCTGCCCGAGACGAGCACCAACAGGTAAAGAGTCAGAGTTTTCATTTTGAGTTTTGCACTTTGAATGTCGCTTTGGCAACGCTCGATTTCCGCTTTTAAAGCGCTCGCTTATCGCCGCAATTGTCTATCAGTCAAGTGGCCTCATTGTTCACACTGATTATCTATTATATATATATATATTTGTTTAATTAATACTTAACGTGATATGAATTACTTCTTAGATTAGATGCCAAAAATAATTGGGGAATTTTAAAAGTACCACCTGCGATAGATAAAGTGCCCAAATGGCCGATTGCAAGCTAGTTACTTAAATATAATATTGGTCAATATGAAATTAATTGACGCTGGCTAAATTTTATAGTTGTGATACACACTTAAAAAAAGAAAAGATCAAAATTGATTTGTCTGCACTATTAGGAATGTAAATATGCTTTATTTAAAGTAGAAAAATGGTAGTAATATTTTTTAAAATAGATCTCAATATATATATACATAAATATATATACATTTTTAATTAAGACAAAATATTCTGTATATTATATATAACTTCAAGAATACGGCAGAAGTGCTTCTTACAATTCGATTACAATCATTAGTTTCATGAAAATAATATAGAGATTTGTCCCCCTCAGAATCGGTTTAGATGTTGTTTTTATGCTAATTGTGACAACCACAATTAATTCAAATTTAAAATTTGCATTTCTAAATGTATAATTATATCTAAATTTTAAAAATGAGTAACGGGGAGTACATGATATTCTATCAAAAAATCCAACAAATTTTAAATTCAAAAATGAATATTTTTTGAAATGCATGACAAAGTCATGGGCGTTTGAAATATGGGAGCTATGAATCCGAGAGCTTTACATGTCAACATTTTTGTCAATTTTTGCATGATTTTTGACAAAAAAATTGACCCCCTCAGAATCGGTTTAAATGTTGTTTTTCATATATAAATTTTCACTTATAAATTAAAAAAAAAAATGTCCGAAAATGAATAAGGGGGGAGTACATGATTTTTTCAAAAAAAAAAAAAAATTAAAAAAATTTTATTTTCAATATTGATTATATTTCAAATGCAGAATCAATCTATAGGACAAACCATGAAAAAATGCCATCAAACATGAAAATCGGATCAGTTTTGACAAAGTTATGGGCGTTTGAAATATTGGAGCTATGGATCCCAGAGCTTTACATGCCAAAATTGTTGTTCACTTTAAATTGTCTGCGAAACTTGCGTCTATCTAGCTTTTAAACTAGGGGAAATATATAGATTCTCGCATATTGTGTTCAAAATGTGGTAAGACTTCTAATTTAGAAATTAAGGCCATTTTAAAATTAAAATTTGTTTTTTTTTGTTCATTTTGAATTTTAGTCTAAATGGGGATTACAATAAAATTCTATCTATTCTATCTAATTTAATAAGCTTTATTTTTATTAGATTAAGTTAAGCTCTGTTGTACCAGGAGGTCAGCGCAGTTCTTTGATAATGCGAATGCAGCGAAAGCTTTTAAAGTTTCAAGTGCAAGCTTTTGCCTATGACTAATAAAAAGCTTTGCTCTCGAAGATTTCGTTATATTTCGCCTTTGAATATTTAAATACGTGAATATAAATCAATTATGTGCAAGCGTGTGCAAATAAATAAAAGCAAATAAAATGTACTTCATATGCACAACTGTAAATAGACAGTTATATTGCCAGACACACACACGCACACACACACACACACACACACACACACACACAGACAGTCGTGTCGTTATCGCACGCTTTTTGGTTTAGTTCCAGAAATCAAGATTTATGACATTTTTATTACAAAAACGGGCGTCGTTTGTTGTGTGGGCGACTGTAAAAATAATACACAGGACACAGTGCACAGTGGGGCAGGGGCAGACTTTGAGGGACGGGCTGGTTGCTGATGTTAAAAATATGCAGCCAGGCGCATCCAGGGCCTTATTTGGAGAAAAGTCGGGGCCTTGGCTCCGGCTTCTGATGCCGCCGCATGCAACGGAAGGCGCATAATTCACAAAACAGCAGGCCAGGCCAGCAGAGGACAAAGGGGGAGGTGAAAGGGGGGGGGGCTGCGCCTCACTTATTGTTGTTGGCAGCTAGCATTTGGCAAATGCAATGCCAGAATCTGTGTGTGCTCAGGACCTTTGGACGCGTTTTTGACTCTCCATTTTAATATAAACAAATTGCGGCGCCTCTTATTTATGATATTTTTTTGTTTGCTGCTTGTGCTTCTTCTTCTTCATCTTCATGTTGTGGGCCTCTCCTGTTTGATGTTGTTGTTGTTGTTGTTGTTGCAGCAACTGCTGCACTTTTTGGCCTGCTCTGTTTGGTTTTGCTGCTCCAATAAATCTGCTAAAAATATGTTCAACATTTTTTTACATTGTTATTGAAGAACTAGTAACCGTAATTTTTTTACTTAACATTTTTTAAGAATATCCATCTGCGAGCTTAAGGCCCTCAGCTCTTAAGTTTTAGCTTGTAAAAAGCTGTATATAAACAATATATAAATTAATTTGTTGTCAGTTTTTTCCAACAATTGCATTTTAAATCATTCAGGCATTTAAAACGTTTTTTACCATTTAAATTGCACGTGCAGAAAAGAAATAATAATTTTGCATTGATAAAAATTAATGAATTGAAAACAAAATTTGTATTCATAAGCAAAAGATTCCAATATGGAACTTAAATTAAAAGATAATATTTTCATTTCGAACACTACTTTTAAAAACTTTGTTGCAAACTTTGTTTTTATTTAGGCAATATTAGCACGCGATTATAACTACTTCCTATATATTAAATCATAATAATAATAATTATAATAATTCAGAATATCCTAAATTTAAATATTCGTTAATTTTAGAAAAGAAGGAAAATAAAAGTTTCTTCTCTTTGTTTTGATAATTATAACCTTAATTATGTCTATTCGGAAAAAACGTTATATAACATTAAAAGTAATTAAAATAATAATTACTTTCGATGCCTGTAAGAGTAGTCAATAATATTAAAATTTGTCAAAGTATATGAAAACACAAGTAAGACTCTCGGGAGTGCATGACTAGGAGATACTCTGTACCCAGCTGCGCCTGCTGTCCTTGCATACCACATTCTAAAATTATATTGCCCTCTGCAAGGGTATAAAAAACGTTTGCGACTTTTTTTGACTGTTTGTGGGCAGCTCTTTAAATTGCATTAGCATTAACAGAATGCAGCAATTTGCATCGATCACGGGGCCAACAATATGTCCAAAAGTGAAACAGAACGAGGGAAAAAAATACAAATATATATATCTAGATATAGTAAATATAAAAAACAGGAGATAAATAGAATAAAAAGGCGAGTGGCATGAGAAATAAGATAAATTCCAATGGCAGCTGCGCTAACGAGCGTCTCAGGCTAAAAGGTGCTGGATGCCCAAGGGGGGAGGGGGGGCAGGGGGGTTACGGGATCGAGAGGACAATTTTCAGCTGTGTTGTCAAGCGTCGAGCGAACAGTGCTGAGTAATGCGGTGGGTGGCTTGAGACAGTGCCTGCGAAAAGTTGACGGCACTTTTGGCTTTTCGCTTAATACAAATGAAAATGGATGAGCTACTAAATGTTGTCAATGTTGCTGCTGTTGCTGTTGTTGCACTCTGGCATCGACTGCATCAAACGAAATGCGAATGTTGCAAACAAGCTAAGAACAACTGGTAACAACCCCTTCCCACCCCCTTCCCCCTCCCCTCTCAACAATTTGTTGGCTGTACATTTTGTGTTGCATTGCTGCACACTTGTCTGTGCCTGCCCTTTGGCTTTGCCTGAAACGCCCCCTCCCCTCCCCCGCCCAGCCCCTCCACTCGGAGTGCATGTGTTTGTCTTTGTTTTTATGTCATTTATTTATTTAAGTCAATTTCGTTGAGTGTGTTTGAGCATTTTGTTGCAATTCGTTTTTTGGGTTTTGCTACCGCTTTCTTTTGAATACCCTGTAATTGGCAGTGTGCGCGAATGGCATTGCCTAACTTTTAACTGTGCAAATATTTTGCATTTGTTTTACTTATTTCTTTATTTATTTATTTAAATCCAGTAATTTTTATGTCCCCATAGTCATTCTTAGAAATTAGTTTCCTTTACAGACCTTTGTTTAAATGTTTTTTTTATCTTTTCCTTCTATGATTTTTTGTTTTCTACTAAAACTACTTTGAAATTTTCATTAAATATTTTAATATTTTTTTGAATTTTTAATTTAATGTTATTTACCTTCAAAACTGACAAAAACTTTGACATTTTTATTTAATTTTTTTCCATGTTAATAATAGTTATTAATAATAAATATATTTAAGTCAGTCAGTCTTTTTTTATTTGATTAATTTGATTTATTTAATTATTAAAAAATAAAACAATTTTTTTTCATTCCGTTGAATATATTAATATTGTTTAGACTCAAATTAATTAATAAAATAATTGACTGCAAATCAATTTTGATTATGATTAGGGCACATTTATTTTCAATTAGTTTAAAAAACTATTTAATATAAGTTGCACTTCTGCTAAATACAGGGTATTTGGCAGTCGCGCACTCGCAGAAACAATGTAAGTAGTTAGTTTTTTGTGCCATTTTTTAGCTACTTCAGTGAGAAGCTTGATGACAATTTTTACTTTGAGTGATTGCAGCGCATCGAGAGGGGGAGAGGGGAGATAGGTGAGGGAGTGGGAGTGAGTGAGAGGGACTGTGGTGTAATTTCTCCAAGGCAATAAACAACCGTACTTGATAGACATACACATGAAAGCGTGTTAGTTGAGGCAGTGTATGTGTGTGCAGTGTTGAGAAACATTCAAGTTAATTGGCTAACATTTGAATGCATTGATTTCGAGTGTAGGAAAGGGGAGGGGACTGTTTACATTGGAAGTGCATTCCAGAAAGTGAACGCGAGCAATTTCCAATGAAATTTGAATGCCATTTAATGAAAATGTTGTGTTTAAAATGAAGACAATTATGCTTATGTCTGTCTCTGATTTATTATTTTTTTAATTTATTTTATTTAATTTATTAAAACACTAGAGCTTAAACATTTCAACGGCTGAACTTAACATGAGTCGTTAAAATAGCTTTAGCACGGACAACAACCATTTAGGCCTATTTCGGTGGCGCTCTTATACAGCGTAACTTACTCCTCTTACACATAGAGGGCGCTGTGTGCGCTTTGAATGCGACTGAGTGTGTGAGAGCGTAATTTGAAAAACTCAAAATTAATCTGTGTGAAGCGCAACAAGCATATGTCAAGTAACAGACCTTGTGAAAAGCTAAAATAAAGCGATCCACGCACAAATTAGAAAAAGATAGTAAAATAAACAAATGTATGTAGCTGTGAATGTATACATGTGTGTATTTATGCTGCTGACTTCCCAGCTTTTATCTTTCAATTACCTTATTTGCAATGCGTCCTTAAGTATGGGAGATAAAGTATAAAACAATAATAAAAGCATGAAGCGAAAATTTAACTTTTTATTCTCATTACCATTACCATTACAATTGTTTAACATACTTAGTTTGAAGTTGAAGTAGTATATTAATTAATGCAATAAAAACTATATATGCTCTTATTATTATCATTTTTTTTTAATATCAAAATTGGGATTTATAAATGGAAATTAGGCACACGTTGAAAATGCCTCTGAAACCAAAGAGTTCTAATTTTGTAATTGCTGCTCTCTCAAGTTTTGTCTCCCTTTTCTCTTTTTTTCTTGTTTTGTACAGCCTCGTCTAGTTTTAACCTTGTAAAAAAATATGTATATATATATATAATATGTATGTCCATATGTAATATGTAAATTTTCTAAGGTGTTTAATAAATTATTATTATTGAACAAATAGTTAATTATTAATTCAAAAAATTATTTCATCTGTCTGATCGCGCCGTATTGCTGTTATTTTGTGTTCGCAGCTCAGAGCCACTGTTAACAGAGCTTTCTCTGACTGTGCGTTTACCTTGCCTTGCTCAGTTGTTCTCTCGCTCTCGCAACAGTTGCACTCGTATTCAGCAGTGCAAATTGTTCGCCTGTGCACGACGTGCCGATTTGTTGTGCTCGCTGCCGCTTCGTGCGCTGTCGTCCTCTCGCGCTGTCGTTTTGTTCGCCTTCGTGTGCTTCGTTTTCCTTTTTTTTCCCTGACGACGCTTAACGAAGCGGCTGTTGTGCGTTGTAGTTTTAGTTGAAGCTCAGCCGTCGGAGTGTCTTGAACGTGTGCAAAAATGCTGACGCTTGTCGCGCGCCTTCATCGCGTTCACTCGTTAACGGTAAACTCGGCAAAAACGACGCTAAACGCAGCGTAAATCGACAGTTACAGTTACAGATTCACAAACGTGTTAAAACTGAATGAGGGAGACAAAAGCAATTGTTAAGCGACGATTAACGCAGTGTAAATGAAAGTTACTGTAAAAATTCAACTCGAAGAAGTAGACAAAAGCAGCGTAAATTATAGTTACAGTTAGAATTTGGCAAAGCGAATGAAAACAAAAACAAAACGCAAATTATGCGCCGTCTAGTTCAAACCCAAAAACCGTAAATGTGTCGTTTTTGTGAATTATGTAAAATCTGTTTACAGTTACAGTAAAGTCAAGAATTGCTTCCGCTTTTTTGCCTACAGTTAACGTGTGTGTGTGTGTGTTTCGTGTAGTCCCGGTTTACCTCGTTGGTCACGTGGCCAAAAGTTTTGGGCCATGTTTTGTGAACGCCCAAACCAGTGTTGCCATTGTGCGTGACACAGTTCAGCAACAATAACAACAGCAACAAGGGACAAACAACAATTTAAGGATTATCACTTTGCAAGGCCAAAATCTCAATTTGGTGGCCAGGTGAGTTTTAGCTTTTTTGTTCTTTTCTTCTCTAGTTTCCAGTTGAGCCCAACAGCTGCTTTAAAGCGTCTGCTAAATCGCACATTTTGCGGTACTTTAAGCTCTCTTGTCTCAGCTTTTCACTTTCGCAGTGACCATCTCTCGCCATCTCCCAAGTGCCGCCTCCTCGCGCTCTTCGTGTCGATTGCCGTAACTTAAAATGCGCCAACTGACTGCCAAAAAGTTGGCGAAACTTTTGCTCAAAGTTTATTTACTTGTTTTATTATATTTTTTTCTTTATATTTTTCTTACGTATATTTTGCTTTACATTGTCTAGCAAGAGGAAGTGTATTCATAGCCCTTTAGCTAGGCTAGCTGTTGGGGTTAGTACAAAAAGCTATGTTTATTCATATAAACAGATGCATAAGTATGCACATATATTTAATTATAAAGAGGGTGGCGTCGATCACCGCGCTAGCAGAAAGAGAGCGAACACGGACGTCACTGGTGTGTGCGCGTGTGGGAGAATATTTGCTAACATGTACAAATTTCAGAGAGCGTAAGCACGAGCCATGTTGATCGTCTGAGCGGGAGAAGCGATTTGGAATTATGTTATGCATCGGGCTGAGAGCGCCCAGTGCAAGAAGTGCTGTGATTGGTGCAGCAAGATTAGTGCAAATGTCGGCTTAGCATAGGCGCGACTTTAAAGGAAGGTTCAGTCTGGCCGCGTCTGTCCTGTTGATCGGTTGTGTTCTGCTTGTTTGTGCGTGAAAGTGATTAGTCCGTGTTTATTGCTTGCAGTTATCAGAATGTCATCTGTGCTGTGACCTTGCAGGTATGTTTGTTTATTTTAATAAATGGGCTTACTGTCTGTCTGCATTTATATGCTTACATATGCATATACATATAATTATAATAATGATAATAATAGTTATAATAAATATAAGAATTTATTTTAATAAATTGTAACGAAATGATCAAGGATACAAATTTAGTTGTTGCAATAATAATTAATTTCCTTAACTTCTTAATAATAACAAAGTAAATTTGCTTTTAAAATATTTTATAAAGTGTTCCAAGAAATGATTTATAAAATTAAAAGCTTTCTTTTAAAAGACAGTTGCAAACTAAATATTCAAGCCTGTTCTGTGTTGCTGGACAATGAGGACACATTTTGTTGTCAACTGCTGGCAAAACACTCTGAAGGGTGCTCTCGACTCTTGAGGAGCTTGTTTGTTAGCATTTTGTTGTAGCTTTTCATTAGGCACGCAAAGGCAGCTACTATTTTCTTTTTGGCTGCCGTTTGCAGTTGGGCAGCGCTTGCTGAAGCTAAAGTTAATGTAAATAAATTAGTTAAATAAATAAAAGGCAAACAGACAATTGAAATATTCAAATGAGGCTGGCAAAAAAGCAGTTTCCGACTTACGCAAATGTCCGGCCAACCCAATTGGCCAAAGCACGCACGAGCAGGCGAAAAAGTGTGGGGCATACAGTGATACAGTTACAAAATTCGTATGCTGCATTTTTGATAAGCTGATTGTGTCGCCCAAATGGAAATTTTGACAATTTCCTCAAACATACACACATATACGAATTAAGCCTTAATGTCCCTGGGGAGCTGCGAAGGTGCGGATAAGGGTTGCGGGGAGGACGGCTGTATGCGTGATGTGTGCCAAACAATTGTTGAAATTTATAGCGAAAAGCCAATTACGTCTGGCAGCTGATACAACAGACAGTTGAACGGGGGATGAGAGGTGAGTTTAAATGTCTAACCCACAAAAGGGCTGACTGCGGATGCCTAGTTGCCATATAAACATATATACACAGTTAAAAATCTTGGCTCGATTTAATTTCTTGTGGCATAATTTCGCAGACTCAAATTAAGATTTTGTATATTAAAATTCACAAGAAATTGTTTAGATTGACAGACTGGAATTGATGTGAAACTTGAAAATAAATTATAAAAAGAATATTTAAAATAGGTTTAGTAAATTTCATATCAAAGTTTTAATACTTTTTGGATTAAAAAATAAGCATAAAAATGGCTTGAACAGATTTCACTTACACTTTTCATTGATTTTATTTATTATTTTATTTATTTTATTAAAACAAAATGGAAAACCACTTTTACACATTTTAATTAATTACAAATTTTGGGTAATATCACAAATAGTTTTGATTTAACTACAATTTTAATTTCGCAATAAATTGAATACCAACTTCGGTGTTAAAGACTCAATTTTTCAGTCACAGCATTGAATTCGAATTTTCGTTAATAATGAATTCCTGTTTGCATTCATGAATTCATGTATGAACATCAAAAGAATTTTAAGCTGAAACTATTTTTTTTCTGTGTACAATTGTACACATACATATGTATACTATATATACACATATAAAACATATATATATGTATATATATATATATATATATATATATATATATATATATATATATATATATATATATATATGGTTTATCTGGCTTATCAAAGTGCTGAGCAAACCGAAAACCCAATTTGCGTGCGCATTGTGTACTTCAAAAGGGCATTAAGCAAAACGCATAAACAAAAGTTGCGTATACGCAGCGTTAACCGTTGACGGGTTAATGTGATTTTAATGTACTTTTTAGACACCCCCTTTTCCCTGAGCATGTGTATGTGTGTGTGTGGACTAGGGCTATAAGGGGTGACAAAGCTGACAAAGTTTGAGCCACATACATTAATTTTTCACCCATTTTATTTCGTTTTCTTTTTATTTAATTTTCCCTTTTTATAACCTTTGCCAACTGTTAATAAATATTTGTGTCAAACAGTTTCAGCGGCTGTTGTTATATGTTTGTTGTCGCAAAATGAATAAAATTCTGCAGTAGTTTTGTTTTTGGACTGTTACCAAAAGCGTAATCTTTATTTATATAGTTAATATAGTTTTTTTTAATATGAAAACACATTCATGAATTTTATGAACTGTTGCTGTACAGTGGTTGCCCGGAAATAGGAGTTTTCCTGGAAATCGAATCGTCTTTCAATTGTGATTATTTATCTAATGGTAAAAATTGGGTTTTTATTTTAATTTTATAATTTTTTGAAGCTTATTTTTTAATGCTGAAATATGATCCTAAGAACAGAAGCGTTATAGTTCTCTAATTTTCAATTTATTAAAAATTATTATTTTCTTGGGCATACAAACAGTTTTGAAATTAAATGATACATCTCAATAATTTTGTTTAAGCGGTTTTACTTACCTTATTTAATTTTTGCTCTACGTTTTTTATTTAAAAAGTTCTACAGGAATTATTTGAGGTTATCGAGCGATTTATGGTTTATTATTATTATTATTAAACAAAATCAATTATTTACGTATACGTTAGATTGATATTCTTATAAAAGGAACTTAACTATGTCTATGTATAACTTTGTACTTTTATTTCATTAGTGATTTTCTTTTATGTTTTATACATTTTTTTGAGATCTTTAAGGTAGATCATAAAATGTATACTTAATTTACAAAATCTTTCTGAAAAAGTTTCACATTAAAATTTTGTGAGGAAATAAAAGAGAAAAGCAATTTTTGAAACGTTCGAAAATCATAAATACTTTTATATTTGCTTAATATGAAATGAAAAGATTAAATTTGTATTTACCTGGCTCCAGCAAGAACAACAAAAAAGCAAATAAACTGACAGCAAATATAATCAAAATGATCTCCGCTTGACAGAACAAAGCCAAACATAAAGATGTGGATGATAAGGGGGTGGGGGTAGGGAGGGGTGAGGCGACAGTATTTCTTTTTAGTATTTTATTTGGTTTTGAGCCTTGCGTGCTGTGTGGTTGCCACAACAATGGTGGAAAAATGCGCCACGCTTTGAAATCAATCTTCCTAATGACAGACAACAACAATAACCGAGGGGGCGGGGGGGGGGTGGTTGGGGGGTTGATGGGGTCGTGGGGTAACCTGTAGACACGTGCGCTTGCGTTTTACGCTCAAGTATCTGGCACTTGTAACGGTAATCGATCTGAACAACAGCAGCAACACCCACAACAACGGCGGTTAGCATGAGTTGGCGAAAATTCGGCAAACAAAAAAAGAAAATAAAATGCGAAAAACAAATGAAAGCAACAATCCGTCAGGGCGCATAAAACTTGAGCCCCTCTTTCGGAGAATGTGTTCAGGGAAAATAAAACAGAAAACGGTTGCCTTCAGTTGCAATTGTGATGATTTCAAGTGTTTTCCCCTTTCTGTAAGTGTGTGTGCGTGTGTGTGGGCATTCTAAAACATGTAAACCTTATCACAGATATATAATTTAATGTTGCTTTATTTTTTAAGGATAACACAAATTTAAGGCTTTTCAATGGAAACAAAGAAAAGCATTTATACATTAATGTGATAATAATAATATGTTGATATTTGAGATATTCCAGGGGCATGCATTATTAATAAAAAAATTGAAAATTACTTTAAATTTAAAAATTTTATTTCATTTGATTTTTGTATAAAGCGCCGTATTTTTAATTATTATTATATATTTGGCGATACAAAAACAAAAAACCGCTGTCTTTTAGTATTTAATATTTGAAAAACGTGTTATATTATGTTCTATAAAATAATCATAACTTTTTATATTTTCACCTTAAAATACAACCGACATTGTTTTAAATAAAGCCTAATCAAACCCAATTTAAAAGAAAATCAAAATCATATTTGATTTGACTCAAAGAAATACAATACTTAATTAAGACATGCTTTACCTGAATTTATGGTTTCCAAAAATATAGATAGCATATTGTATATTCATTTGCAATCAATATTTAAATTAAAATCTCCAGCTTTAGTTTTTAAATTCCCGAATTGCTTTTCAAAAGGAAAACTCGTAAAATTGTTGGCAGTAAAAATGCGCTAGGTGAAATATTGTTCGCTAATTTTGTTATTCTTCATGTTTACGCGCCAAAAAAGTATGCAACAGAAATCAAAGCAGCCAAAGGAAACAATCCGCTGAAAGCCTTGAGTAACAAATACGCCAAATTAAACAGATGCCACACACAAAGTAAGGGCAGATATACCTGTAACCGCCCATATCTCCATCCCCGTCTAGATTTAATGCGAAGTTGGCCAACTTCGTTGAGTTGTGCGTCTGTCTGTTTCAATAAACTTATGCAAATATTCAATTTGAAGAATTCCTTTTTTCCTTTTTTTGACAAATGATAAGGCCAAACAAAAGGCAGCCAGGCAAACAAACTTTTCACACCCAGCCCGGATGAAGAAGAAGACGCAACAGAAGCAGGCGAAAAAGGGATGTGCCGCATTTGCTTATCAAAATTAAAATGAAACCACAAAAAAAGAGAGAAATAATTGACGTGAGCTGAGGGGGAGAAGTCATAAAGGCGGAAATGCAGAGGTCTAAAAGTTTTCAGCAGGTTTCCATCATGCAGCACAAAACACACACATACATAAAGAGATATTTATGTGTATTCGTGTATATGCCAAAGGACTCGCTGCTTCTTTAAAAAGGAACCCATCGCTGTGCACAAAGTAAATTTCAATTTAACCTTCATCGAGCAAAACTCATTTATATTTATAAATGCGCCGACAACGCAGCGGCGAAAACACAGGAAACGAATATAAATAAATGCCAAACTGAAGAAAACGAAACATCCAAAGTAGCAGAGACAGAGCGACAGAGGGACAGAAGGAGAGAGAAAGGCCAAAAGAAAATACAGGCACAATAAATAAACTGCGTGTGTCTGCTGCCATAATAAAAATACACAAGAAATAAAATAAAAAATACAAATGCAGCAAACCAACACAAGCAGACACGAGCAAGGCGCAGGGGCGCGACCGAGACAGGACGCAATAATAAAAATACATAAGCAGGCGCCAAAACGAGCGACAGGCCAAAAGGATAAAAATCCATCAAACTTGCAGATAAGCCAAAATACGAGATGAGTTCCGAACAGTAGTCAGCCACAAAAGCAGTCCCCTGCCCGATCCACCTGAAAAGACGGCGACTACGTCTACCCGGCAGCAGTTCCAGTTAAGCAAACTTACCTCATAAAAAGGCGCAAATAAGTATATTCGCAACGCCAATCCCTCGCCTAGCCGAAAATAATGTTTCATTACGTTAATACAACAGGGCGCTCATCATTGAAAATGTACTAAATGCCAAAAGGGAAAAGCCCCAATGTATCACATAACGAAACAGACACAAAATAAAACAGTAAATGGGAGAATATAGTGTTATTAAAATAACGCCCAACTGAAGAGTGTAATAAATGGCCAAAGCTGCAGGAAAGAAAAAAGGGTGTTGTTTTAAGATTTGATTGTAAATCTAGCCTTCATTTAGAATTTGGTACAATTCGCGAAAATTCTAATGTTATTTTTGTAAGCGGAAATAAGCGTCTGAAAAAAGATAGAATATTCAGTTTGTATGATTTTTCATTAGCAAGAAAATCAGCTGTTATTACATAACTCGAAACACCTATTAGATTAGACGTCTAAAAAACGGTATAAATTTGTATATAAATAATAATTTGGTTACACCTTTTTAACGTATTCCCTGCGGCTCCGCATAACAGAAAGTACAGGACTTGATTTATAAGTAATTAACATTTAAGAAAATTAACTCTTTTAATATATCTCTTCTCAAAGGGCTCCGCATATAGCAATTAAAACTGTTTGTAGCACTCAAAAGAACGTTTGCCATAAAAACATTTAAATTATATATTTATTTCTATCCAACTAAGCGTAAGAAAATAATGCTAGAAACTATAAAATAAAAAAAATAAAAAATTGTGGAGCGAATTATAAAATCTGACAGATAGACAAAATAGCACATTATTACATTTTTAGAGTAGATATGATTATTATTTTCTTATTCGTATAATCTCTTTGAAACATGCTTCACGTTGTTCCGAATAAATAAATTATTTTTTGACGTAATTTCCATGTGCTGACATAGAAAATTATGAAATACAAAACTGTCTTAGCAGTTCTTATATATTATATTTGTATTATCTTATATATTTTAATAGTATGATTTCAATGTTGAGCTTCGTTGATTATTGATATAGTTGATATTAACATAAAATATTTGATAGTAATCACAATAAAATGCTTGAGAAGAGCTTTTATGTGAGCTTAACTTGATGAATAATTGTCGTAAATATTTAAGCGTGCTGAACTCGGATAGCTCACATATGTCCTGTCGGGATAAATACAGTATATTTATATAAATACATCTTTCTTTTTTTTGCTGTCACTTCTTAAGTTTATGCGAAATTTCGTGGCAATATTAAAAACGATTTTATTTCATTTGGCGAGGACCGCAAGTGCAGCAAACGCACAATGACAATATGTGAGGCCAATAAATAAGCGACTGCTCATCCGCGCTCCCCCAATCATATGTGTGATGAGGGGGCCAGAGGAAGAGGGGGGGGAGGAGCTGCATATAAAAAGTCGCTCGGCCATAAGTCAAACAACGAATCGGAGCACGAGTCCAGATTCCGCAGTCGACACAACGTTCGAATGGAACGATAAATCTCATCGACACTAAAAATCAGATATATATGCGTTATAAGTCCAGACACCAGTGAGAGAGAGGGGCGAGGAGGGAGATGGGTGTGGGTAATACCATTTATATGTCGCCATTAATGTCGTGTTATGAAAGTAATTTTCTTAAATTCGCATATTAAACGTTTTGGACATTAATAATGGAGCACAAAACGTTGGTGGAGCGGGGACACAATAATAAAAGCAGCAAAGCGAAAGGAGATGGCAAGGAGGCATAGGTAGCAGCAAAAGCGAGAGAGAGAGGGAGAGAGACAGAGATGGAGAGGAGGAGAAGCGAAAATAACAAACATGAAAATGCTGTGCATGTTCCAAATGATCGCTTCAATAACCACAAAAACCATAAGAAACAGCGCTGGCAGCGAGTGAATGAAGTGAATGAATAAATGAATAACGCTCCGAATGAAGCTGCCCAACTGCATGGATATGGCATGATGGAATACAGCCAACACACACACACACACATACACTAACACACAGACACAGAAATGTGCCTTGGCACATGATAAAAATTTATTTAGAGCAAATAGAAAAGAACGAGACTAGCGGGAATAATAAACTACAACGTGGAGATACAGATACAGCTGAAACTTTAGCTGAGTTCAGCTTTGGATGGGCAGCAGGAAATGCCGAGGCAGCTATTGACGGGTCCATTGTCTAGAGTGGTTAGACAAACACACACACACATATGGACACTCAAGCAAGTATGTGCATGCCGTATGAGTGCATGTCAGTAGCAATTGCTAGACGAGCGTCCTTTTTTGGAGCTGCTTTCTGACTGGGGGCCGCTGCCTTCGTGCAATAAAATGTGTCCATCAAATGTTGCTCATTCTCATTTTGTCTTATTCCTTTTGACCCGAAAGCATAGAGTAAAACAGTGAAATAGCATTTGTTGCCTAAGCTTTGAATAATGTATTCGATAGATTTTTAAATATATATATACTTTATATACTCTATAATATTTTAAAGTTTAGATACACAATATTATACAAAAGGTGAAAGGAAAAAGGACGAAGAATTTTATTTTATAAATTTATATTTTTGAAAGTATTACAATTATTTTCTTTTGTTTTAACTTACGGAATTCTTTAAAGAAAGCCATGCGTTTGTCTTTAGAAATTATAATTATAATAAAAAACTATAATAATTATAATAAAATATATATAATTATAATAAAATAAACTATAATAAAAAACAAGAATAATTTCTGAATTCAAAAATATCAGATATCTAAATATATAAATATTTTTTTATTCCTTAATTTATCTTAAATCTTGAAATTTTTGTTAAAGTTTCGATTTTATTCATATCTTGTATTTTATTTTACTTACTATATATTCTCGATATATATTTTTTTCGATTTCCCTAACTTTTTTGGGAAGAGCATGCGTAATTCGTCTATAGCTATGGCTGCATTATTGTTTTGCATTGCTTTGGTCGTGCTCGTCTTTCCTGTTGCTGTTTGAATGTTTGTCTATCGGTCGCTGGGTCGGTTGGTCGTCCGACCGACCGCCCGCCCCTCGACCGGCCGACGTTTCCGTTTCCGGCGCCTGTACGCCATGTTGATTTTGCCAGGCTCTTTATTGTTGTTGTTGTATTTGTTTTGTGCTGTGTGTGTGTGTGGGGGTGTTTGTTCTCTGGGTTAATGTGCGCACTCGACTGTGCGCAAATTGCTCAAGTGTAGTTGAAGCTGTCCATTCAGTTTTTTATCCCTGTTCTCGTATTGTGCGATATTTAAAAAGAAGAAAAACCTAAACAAATTTCTCATACTTAATTGCCGTCGGCCCATTAGTTTTATCATCATCAACGGCAACATTATTATCAACATCAACATCAACATCATCTTCATCATCATCATCATTATTATTATCATCTGGGGCATTATTATTTCTCTCACATTGGCACCTTCCCATTGTTCGCATTTTGCCTTCGCTTATCTGTCGGCCATTTGGTCGCTTATTGCAATGTCTTACATTCTTATCATTATTAACGCCTCCTCTCATACCCATTCCCATTTCCATTCTTGTTCCCGCATCTCATTCGCCATATACCAAACCCAGCACCGACCCCAAACCCAGCCCACGTGCTATTCTATTCCAGTGACGACACTCGGCGGGCACGTTGACAAAATGACAATAGAAACAGAAGTGGCGACAGCAACAACAACAACAAAATATAAACTAACAGTCACGACAGTATTGCAAATTCTAGATACTCTCTTTACTCTAAAAATTTCACGAGCTTTCGAAAAATGTATTGATATTGAAAAAAAAATTTCTGAAATTATGCAGATATTTTTGGCAATTATTTTTATTATTTCTAACTGTTTACATATCACTATTTTAATTTTATTTAGGGATATCCAACAAAAAAATGTCTAAGAAATTAAATATTCTGCATTTTTTTAAATTAATTTTATTTATCTCAGTTTCAAATCATTTTATTTTTAATGTGCTTCATCCAAATTATAAATTAAACATGTTTTATGACATGAAAATGTAATAATCTATATATATGCATTTTTAAATACACATAAGATATAAGCCAATACTGCAAATATTATTTCTATATATCAGGTAAAATATATATAAATTAAGAAAATAGGTTGCTACATTTTTCATTGAAGAACTATACAAATATTTAAAAATATTATTTTCATATAAACGTTGTTTTCGAAGTAACGTTTTAATAGATGTTTTCATCTGATATACTCCTTTAACTGCATCTGAATATTCCGCAAAATTCATAATACCCCAAGTTGTTAGAGAATTGCAAAAAAGGTCAGGTAAAACTTAAAAATTGCCCAGGTTGCGTTTCTATTGATTTGCCGGCGACTTTTCTTATTTCCTCCTCGACCCCCCCACCCGCAACATCCATTCACAATTTTATATCATTGCCTAGACAGCGAACCCTTTGGCCCTACGGCGCATTTTGGTATCTGTTGCAACCCTCTCTTGGCATCAGCCTTTGTGTCTATTTATTAGCGCTACCTTTCTCTTGTCAGCATTTCTTTTACCTTTTTTTTGTCAGCTTCGTTTTGTATTTGCAAATCATCATTATTATTTGCATCTGAGAATTTTTATAGATTTTTTTAGCTCGAAAAAGATATATGTGTGGCTTTTGCCTTTTTTTTCACTTTTCGTTTTTTCTCTTTCTTCATTTTTTTGTCGTGTGTCAAATTTTTGTACCTTAATTTTTATGTTAGTTATATTCATTCTTGCTTTTTTTTATTTATATTCTTTTTTTCTGGCACGCAGCATCCCCTTTGAATTTTCTTTTGCTCACGGCAACATTTTTATCGAACGCTCACAATCTACGGTTAGCGGGGGAGCTGTGTGGGGCTGAGAGGGAGTTAAGGGACTTGTCGGAAATTGTAAATTTTTGTTTGTTGCTGCTCGGTGGCTTTATCTGCGCAGCTACTTGGGAATGGTAACGTGAATGCGAAAGCAACTGCGAACGGTATTGGATGCTATACAAAGAGCCTCTGCAGCAGCAGCTGCTGCCGAGTTTTGAGTTACAATGCGAATACCCAAACCAGACTCGTGTGAAATTATCATTCGTGTTTATTGTGTTGTGCTGGTTATGGAAACCAAGAAAGAAATTCGCAATGCGCACATCGTTCAAAAGCAAGCGGGGAATACTGTTTGAAACTTGTATTCAACAAATTTCTATAGGGTTCTCTGGAATTGTAGAGCTTTTTGCTTAGCTTGAAAAAAGTGTGTAAAAATACCTGATGTTTACGTCGAAAAAGATATAAATAAATTTATTAACTGCTTTTGCCGTATCGATATGGGTAGCCTTTTATTGTTGCTCATAATTAAATTGATTGTATTTGATAATTTAAAGAATTTAAGATGTTTCTAACTTCATCTTATTCGTTTACAGAATCTATGCTATGAAACAATTCTTTGGAAATATTTTTATTTCCTATTTAGATTTTCCTTGGCTACTTGGCTACGATTCCCAGCTGGGACACATGGAGTTTTATTAAATAAGAAATTATTTATATGACCCTTAAGAAATAAGCGTTTGACATATATATACATAAATATTTTACACAACTTGAGAACTTGTTGGCCTTTAGGAATTGGAATGTAAAAACATTCTCAACAAGTTGACAAGCTGAACAGTTGCTTAAAAATTCTTTAGCCCAATGTGGCTTGGCTATAAGTCCCCCTGGGAATGGGCACAACTGGGTGTGTGTGGGTGTTTGTGGGTGTGTGTGCGAGTGTGCGTATCTACGCCTTACAACTCGATAATTGCGGCTTCAATTTGACTTTAACGAAAACTTTCACAACTTTTTAACTAGCTGCCCCCTGCCTAGGAACATCCCAGCCCCCTCTTAAAAAAAAAAACTTTTCAACGTAGTGAACTAAAAGCATTTTTTTTTCGTTCTTTCTCTGATTCTCTTTTAGCTGCTGCCGGCGCGGCGCCATCGAAATGTGCTTCCACTAGGCAGAAGCTGTAGCTGCAGCAGGTGGAGCAGAGCAACAAAGAGTGAGGGCGAGAAAGAGCCAGGGAGAGTAGTGAAGCATAAACTGGCAACCAGACGGGCCAAAACTGCAGCTGCGACTGGCGAAATCTGCAAACCAAATCCAACTTAAGTCACATCAAATTAAAATCAACAAGCGGCGCACAGAAAAAAAAGAAGAAGCAGAAGTAAGCCAACTGCAGCTTTTGGCCAATAGAACTTACAAAAAAAAACCAAAAAAAATTGAAAAAATAGTAAAAAGGCAGCGCATGAAAATGAAGTGCAATAAAAGTCAAATGGCCACGTTAACAACGTGGAAAATTTTTATGGCTCTGCTGGCTGTGGCGCTCGTAATGCCGGTCACATTAGCGCACCAGCACTCCTCCGGAGGAGTCGGAGGCGGCGGAGCCACTGGACACGGCAATGCCATGGGCATGGGCATGGGCATGGGCATGGGAATGGGCATGGGCGGAGCCGGCAAAGATGCACATGGTAAGTTTGCTTTGCCTTATTTCTCATTTGTTGTTATTTTAGTTTTTCTGATTATTTTAAATGGGCGACCAGCGTGCGGCACGCCGGACTCTGAGTGCCGCCCGAGTGCGCCGTCAATAAATAAATTTAAATATTTAACTAACTCCGTATCCAGAGTTTTGCCAAAAACTTCAACACCTCGTTGCCAACGCTTGGAAATGGGGCAAGTGGCAATAGGCAAGCTGCAACTTGCAAGTGGTGCACGTGGTTGGTGCTCTGTGCCTTGCCACGGCACGTGTCCGGGCATTTATGATTTTATTTCGCTTTGTTTCCAGAGCGCCGGCTGCACTTTGCTTCAACTCAATTTCAGCACACCCCTCGCCTCTCAGCGGAGCGATAAAATACTCCACTCGCTCGTCTAAACTCTCCATTAGCACACAACAAACGCTTATGGAATTTTTAAAAAGCTGACAAGGCCAGAACAAAGAATTCATGGGTTTTCATACCATGTAAATTACATTTACAGGGCAAGAAAATAATGCTCTTCAGCTCTAACTATTTTTAGGCAATATTAGTTACGTTTGTTATTCGGTAACTCTCGGCAAACTGGCGATTTTTTAATATATATAACTAAGTACATCTAAAAACTTTAATTTTAACATACTTGTACTGTGGACATTTTTACTGTTATATTTCTAAAAGTCCAATTTCTTCTGGGATTTGTCTAAATTTATAAAAATTTCTCTGAGTTAAATAAGTATTCCAATATCATACAATTGTTAGGAGGTTTTAAAGTAGAATATAAGTATATTAATATAAAGATTAAATGAAGCAAATTTATAAATTTGTTGAAATTTCAAATCAGTTGTTATATCATTTTCCATCGGATATTTTTTCTTGAATTTTTCAAAATTCATCAGCTAATTATTTTTACATTTACCTTCTCGACTGTTCGTTTTTCTAGTTATATTATTGGCCATTGATCTCACTGAAATAACGCTCATCAAATTTATATCTCTGCTATAAATACAGCTTAGTTTATGGGACTCATTGTCTTTTAGTATTTTCCTAGAATTATTTTGACCCAACTCCATTAAGTAAAAGTAAAGCACACCATCAAGATGTCAACGTAATCGCAATAAAAGTAAAATTTACCATTTGCTTGTTGCTTGTCGGCCCCCGCTCGACTCTCCCCTCCGCCCCTTTCAACCCGTTACATGTTGTACGTATTGTATAATAATAACATAAAATAATTTATGGCACATGAAAGTCACAAAAATGCGAGGCAAGCTTTTGCCACTTCCCACCCTCTTCCTCCCTCACACTCCATTTTTTTAGTTGGCAGCTCGTTTCGGGCAGCTCTTTAGAATTTTGTGACACATACATATATTTATATATATATACCTCTATGTACAATAAGTCGCAATTTCTATGCCTGGCATCGTGTGGAAACACAGCAATAAAAAATGCAACAGAAATATTGGCTGCACTCGACTGCGGAATACTCTGTTTATAGCAAAGCTGACGCCGAGCTTTTTTGACCAAACTTTTAATTGTGTTCTAAAACTTCGAAACTGCCGAAACTGAAGTCGAATTTTAGTATTTGAAGCATTTATCCTAATATTAAGCTAAACCGAACCATTTTCTCTTTAAGGAAATTACAAATTTGTAATGCCTTAGCTTAGAGGCTGCATTATTAAATATATAAGAGAAGATATTCCTTTATAATAAAAAAACAAAAAGGCCATGTTTTCTCATAATTAATAAATATAATATTTTCCGTTGGTTAGCTTAGCTTTTCCAACTGTATGTTTTACAGTTATAAAAAAATATATACATTATATATTATAGTTATAAAAAATAATTAATATTTTTCCTTTAAAATTTAAAATTCATTTGACGAATCAAAGTCCAGGTTCACGAACCGAAACGCTTTGGTTCGAACCGTAAATCGAACCAATGACAAATTATATGGACTTGCCGCTAATTTTTATAGCGTAACATCAGTTATAAAATTATGGAAAAGACTTCTGACTTATGAATTTGTGACTCTTAAGCAGCTATCCCCATTGAAACTATAACTTAAAGATCTTGGGTTTTTAAATGACAATTAATATTTTCTTCTAACGGCGTGATTTCAAAGTCGTTATTCCCTTTAAAATACAGAGTATATAATGACGGCGAAAAACTTTCATTTTGTACGGATTTTGGGCAACAAGCTGCGCTTTTCTAACGGCTGCAGCGATGCGTCCTTTGTAATGCGAGCTGTGCTGCGTTCGCATCCTTGTCGCCTTGTCGCGTTGTCGCGTTGGTCGCCTTGGCTTCAAGGCGTTTTCGCATTTTTGAGTCTTTTGTTTTAAAGCTTTCGCTTTGAATCCTTTTGAATTTGCGGCACGCGCTGCATTTGATGTTGGCGAAATTTGCCGCTCGACGCGAAATTCACAAAATTCGGCGCTCTCGCACACACAAAGACGCACAAATGCAGCGGGGGGCGACGGGGGCGGGGGCGGGGGCGGGGGCGGGGGCGGGTTACGGCGCTGCAGACAAAAAAGACCTGCCGGCAATGTCCTTTGTGCCCGGGCACGTAAATTGTGCAGATAAGCGGCGTAATTTGCTTTTTGTCTCGACACGCCAGCTCGCTTTACCCATAATAACTAAAAATTATCCAGCTGCAGGGTATGCCCGACTGCATTATTGCACTGTAAGTAATAAATTCAAATTATTTTTAGCTCGGATCGCTTCTTTGAACTATGTCACGCAAAGGACACAATTTAAATATATAGGATGGTTTCTCTTGCGGTATGCTTAGCTTGGATATACTTCCTTAAATTAAATTGAGAAAATTGTCCATGCTGTTTTTTATGTTTTTGTTTACTCTATCAATGCTAAACCATGAGATATATCCTAATTAAAAATGTTGCTTTTAGTTTTCACACAATCATCCTTTTGAAATGCCTTAAAGTTACTTCTCTAAAGATTTGTGTTTGGAACGCGGACAGGCTGGTTCTCCAATCCTTGGAGCTTGCCGCGTATATCAGTTGATCTTTCCTTCGCTTTCCCGGCTACTCAATTTAGGCTGCTCACCACCTTAACGACATCAGTTGCGGTGGCACTGCGATTATCGTCAAATCGTCCATTGTCCACTTCCCCCTCACCTTTGAGAGGTTGGATTCTTGCCAGGTTGTTGGCATTAATATCAATTCCCCGTTCGGCGATTTTGTCGCCTGAATAGTGATCTATCTGAATCAGAGCTGACACGGATCCTCAAAGACTGAGGTCCACGTTTTATCTGCGCAGGCGATTGGAATGCGCAACACCGTTCCTGGGGCAGCGCCAGATCCTGTGGCAGGGGAAGAACTCTAAATCGCATCATAAAACGCTCCAACTGGAACATCTGTGCCATTCGCTCCCGTACATATTATCCGTACGACCAGGTGGCCTAATGTGCTGGATTTTACGGTATTCGGTGCGATCCCCTCTACTTCCTTAGGTATTGAGAGCATGCTAGATTTTAGTTCCGATCATATCCCATTAGTACTCACCCTTGAATAAGGTGCTCTATTTAGAAGTGGTCGAAAGCCTCTCCTGCCGAATGGCTTAAAGATCTGCTGCTTTCAGTTTAAGCTCATCTCTTTGAACAGCCCATTAAATTAGTCAATGGATATTGATGTGGCTACTGAGTCTCTGGCATGTAGGATTTCCGAAACTGCGTCTTTCGCTTCTACCCAGGATTCCTTTCACCAGTCCCCTATCAACGCCCTGATGTTGCCACTCTCGGATGAACTCGCCTCACTGTTGAGAGAGAAGTTTGAGATCTGGCAATCCGCGTGACAATATCGCCTGGAGACGCGCCGCTGCCTCGCTCCGACGTGCATTTGCGGACACTCACACAAACCACCTGAACGACGTCCTTCAACGAACTGACCCCAACAAGCCGTTAGGCTACAACCTGTGGCAGTTCACTCGCCGCATCAAAGGACTACCGGCAGTCTCTGATGCCATTCATGACGCTAATGGCTGGAGTCGCTCCGACGAGGAAAAGGCTTATATTTTTGCCAACGACCTGGGAAGCAGATTCAAGCCTTTTAATCTTGCCAGTGAGCAAGATGTGGATGCTGTCCTTAGCGACCCTGACCCCGTATTGAACCCTGACGACCTCCCGGAACCCTAAAGGAACTTTCTACAGAGATTCACAAGCTCAAACCAAAGAAAGCCCCGGGAATTCATAAATATATATGTCATTTCCCTAGTGTATGGAAAAAGGCAGTCATGATACTCCAGCCGGCTAAAACAGCCAACCGCCCGGACTCTTACCGGCCAATCAGCCTGCTACCAACGTTTGCAAAAATCCTCGAACGGCTCATTCTGAAAAGAACAAGAATCTACCTGGGGGACAATGGTACGATCCCAGACTTTCGATTTGGCTTCCGCCCGCAACGCGGAACGCCGGAACAACTCATACGAGTAGTAAATTTCATCCTGAACTCGTTTGATAGAAAACAATATTACGGCGCCATGCCTTCCTCCAATTCGCCCAACGCCTGTCTTGCTACATATGCTGACGACACAAATGACAAATGACAAATGACAAATTGACACACCATTCAAACTCTCTGGCGAAAACACAAGCACAAGATTCCAGGTTTCAAGGCCCAGACTACGGCATAACGCGATATAAGTGCAATAACTTCCACGTCATTGATTTCAGACCTAGGTTTTATAGTTTACCTATTAAACGTTTCTTTTTCAACTAGAAAAATAGAAAAGATTGATGACTACAACTACACCTTGAATTGTAGATATTCATTATTAAACACTAGATTATATGGCAAAGGCGATCAAATATGTTTAATGCTAAGGAATTGTTACAGCTTCGACAACAAATTTGTAACGCTATTAAATTCCAACTCATACCCCAAAGTGTCTTTAATATCTTGCAGATGTTTTCCGGCTCAGCTGTTGTCGTTTTAAAATAGCCAAAGACCAAAAAGGGAAAACCTTCAACCGCACACTGTCTTTCTCTATCTCTTTCACACTCTTGTGTCCTGTGTACATTTCGTAGCTTCAATCTTAATTAATTAAAGCCGCAGGTGGGCAACATAAAACACCTGCCAACCGCTTGTCAATTCATCTCAGCGGTAATTAAAAATTCAATGGAAACTCGTCACCAGTCCTGACGTCAACTTATTTTATTAGCCATTCCGACGGGCATTGTTTTGGCCAGAGATTTACCCAAAGATTTATAGTTTCAACCCGTCAGCTGTCAAAGCAAAGCAGGCATAGAGAAATAAATTCCTACAGCGTAAAAAATGTCAAACGTATTTAAAAGTTTCGCGTACGAAGTTAATTTTTTCCTTGCAGGGGATATTATAAGTTTCAAGTGTAATAAAGTGTGAACTTTTATAGATCTGTTTTTTTTTTGCTTCAGACCACAACGTCATATAGCTGCCTTAGGAAGCATCAATAAATAATTGAATTTATGTGGAAAAATGCCTTGATGGAAATAAACAAAAAAACCCTCCAGAGGCGTGGTCAGGATTTTTTGTTGGAGGGAGGGGCTTTTAAAATCTATATATGTCCATATATACTTTTTAAAATGAGGATATTAAAAGATTGCTACTTTGTTTTCACAAACTTCCAATTTAAATGATAGGGGTCTTACCCTCTAACCCCCATCCCCGCCTACGCCACTGTATAATATCAAACGTATACATCCTTTCCTACTCCGTAGACACTTGTCTCTTCATATGTTTTTATTTGCAGATCTCAAATGCAATTAGCTAGCGCCCAAAAAAGTTGTTGCTGTTTGTTTAGTATGTCCCCAAAATCCACTCACGATGCGGGCTAGCACAAGGATTAAGCTCCCGCAGGAATGTACCTGTACAAACTTAACACTGGCTAACCAACCAAAAAAAAAGGCAAACAGAGCGCAAATAACAAACACGCTCATTTTTGATGACAGTTTTATTTATTTTGTGTTTTTTCTGTTGTTTTAATACCCTGTAAACATTGAAAGTGTTTGCAAAAGGGTATACAAACGTTGTGTAAAATAATTTAATCGTATACAAAATGTTTTGCAATTAGTTAATTGGT
Organism: Drosophila robusta; assembly: GCA_035043565.1. Taxonomy (NCBI): domain Eukaryota; kingdom Metazoa; phylum Arthropoda; class Insecta; order Diptera; family Drosophilidae; genus Drosophila; species Drosophila robusta. The sequence goes on from JAWNMW010000378.1 coordinate 869,186, forward strand.
GTCATTCCAATTATTGACATGAAATCAGATAAATAAATCTTGAAAATATATAATTTTTGCACGGGAAAAATCGGATAATACCCAGCATGCCATATACAATTTTTTATACAGATACAGAAAATTTTAAGCAGATTTTTAAATTGATTTTTACTGCTACTTTTTCGTAAAGGTTCGATAGTGGCAGCAAGCCTGTCACTGCTCCAATTACAGGATATTACCTAGTCTAGCATTATTACACGTTTTTTGGGGTTTATTTTTTTTGGTAGTATTTTTTCCGTTTGCCACAAAGTTTGTGCGGGTAACTGCGGTGACATCTCCCGGAGGCGCCAGCCAACTGCTGCACTCAACATGTTGACAAGTTTTTCGGCTTGTGCGGACAAACTTACCAAATGGCCAAACTGTCAGTTGGCCACTCACTCAGTCTTGCCGTCAGTCAGGCAGTCAGTTAGTCACTCGACTCGACTGTTTACAGTTGCACGTTGCATACTTTTAGGCGCCTGCTTAGCTGCAATGCATTACGGCGCTCGCTGCACGCGCGCTCTCTCTCTCTCTCCCGCTCTCGCTCTCTCGTTACTATAACTTGTGCTCGTTTTCTCGCTGCGAGATTTATTACGGCGTGGCTGTTGTTGTTGTGGACTTCGTGTGATAAAATGCTTGACACTTTTCTAAACGGCCAAAGTTTTTTGGCCGGCAAGAGATTGTCGTTTGCCGGCGCCACTCCCTTCGACCCTTACTCTGCAGCTACTTTTTAATGCGTTATAATGCTTGTCTCTCGCTGCCGCCTCCTCTCGTCAGGCTCGCCCCCTAGGCAGCCCTCTCTGCGTGTTCTGTCTTTGCAGTTTGTTGACATTGTCTGGCTTACGGAGCGCATAAAGTGGAAATGATTTACGCAGTTGCCCGCTTGCATGCAGTGTGTGTGTGTGGGTGTGTGTGTGTTTGGCCCAAAGTGCCTGGCATAATAAATAGCCCAGCTTTTGGCCTGGCACTTTTGTCAAATAGCTCGCAACGCACCAAAAACATGTGCAAAGTGTTTTGGCTAAAAGTTACCTGAGAGAGCTGATGCTGCTGCAGAGCTTAAGGCCAACGGGGAGTTTAGCCCAACGTCACCACCCCCCCACTTGCGCTCAATTCCCAGTCAGGTAACTGCCTCAACCAGTTGGCCAACAACTTTTCAATCAACTTGCCTTTTGCTGCTGTTTGGCGGCGCTTTGGAGCTCTCGAGTTTGTCAGCTGAAACAATTTGCCTCGGACGTTTAGAAAGCAATTTTTATACACACAATCTGGGCACAAGAAGTGGACGCAAAATATTGGCCATCAACTGCCTTAAGAGACGCTATTTAATAAATTTTATACAGCCTCGCTCCTGATTGTCGTACGTTTTCAACATGGATAAAAATATAGAAAAATGCAAGCTATTTTTCCTTGCTTTACACATTTTATAAGAAATATTTAATGCCGTTCAGTAAACGTCTAATATGGATATGAATATCCTCCAGAGCTGTTGCTCCATTGAACTTAAATCAAACTCAAATTGATTGAAAAAGTGTAACAGAAGTTAAAACAAGTTTATCAGAAATTCGTTGTTTTAAGTGTTTGTATTTATAAAATGTTTGCAAGAGCTGTTCTAGTGTGGGTGCGTTATCTATTTTCAGCCTTTTAAGAATAGAGTTTAATTATAATTTCACTAATAATTATCCTGGGCTAAGTTAACATCAGATTAATTTCGATAATGCATCGACTTGTTTACTGATTATTACTTCTTACCAATAGTGGTAAGCCCTTGGCCTTTCTTTCACGAAGAAGTCAAGTCGCAGTTGCGTAGAAACCACATATTATTGGCGTATTTATAGGCAGCGGCAATTTGAAAATAGGCCACGCCCCTTCGAACTGTTTGTTTAGCCCATCATTTTGTTGTGGCTGTTGTGCACTTTTAGCCATTGCCTTAGCCCAAATAAAAGCGTAATAACAATTGGGTAACAGGAAATGTTGCGGGTCAGACGGTCAACCCTTTTGTTGATTATTCGTGCTCTGTTTTATTTGTTGCTTGTTGTTTTTTTTTTTTAATTAATATTTATGGCTGGCAGCACTAACAAATGGCTGCAGGAATGGGTATCATATGAATTTAAGCAGCGAGTCAATGGACTTGGCAGCGGGCAACAGTTCGAGGACCGGCTGTGTGTGTCCCGGTTCCCGTGTCGTGCGGGCGAGTGATTATGTAATAATTAACTGTACATTAACTATTTGTAACCATGAAATTCCACACACAAAAACCAGCTCACGCGGTCAACAGCAAGCCAAAAGAAATGGGGGAAAAAAAACTATAACAAAACAGAGAAAAAACATATAATAAAATATTTGTGTTTAGTTTCTGACACGATAGCTGAAAAGCAAACAAAGATTTTGTTTATTATTAGAAAAACGAGGCAAAAGTACACTTACAAATTTGTTTTATTTGATAATAAAATTAAATCATATAATCTTGAATTCAAAATAAATGTGATTAAGCTTGTTTCATATATAATCGTTGGATTTATAAAAACATTGATATCAAGAAATTAAGTTTCTAATCATGACAAGTAGAGTTTACAAAATAAAAAAAAATTATCTAAACATTTCTTGCTTATTTCCCAGACAGAATATTTGAAATTAGAATTATGAAAAGTGGAGCTCAAAAAATTATGAACTTGATAAGTAATTTACTTTATTAATTTTTAGATCTTTGGCTATCGCTTAAAAAAATATTTTTTGAGAGTATTTACACAAAAACTTAACTTAATGAAACGCATTTAAATAAAATTTTTTTAATTAAAAAATTAATAAAGTAGCACAGGTCAAAACAAAAGATTTATTACCTTTTTGATTATATATTTCTGCAGCATCGACTGTTTTTTAATATTTAGCTGATTACGAGAAGTTACCTAATTTATACGAATTTTTAAGCAAACCCCAACACAAAGTTAATTTAGCCTGTTGAAAGTGAATTTTATTGCGTCTAAGCAAAAATTTATGTTTAATTTTTAGCGTAATTTTTACGTAAAATTTAACACCCAGCTAAAAAACGAAAACAATCCACTGCGTACATTGCGTATACGTAATGGCCATTGGAATGTTCCTGGGCGGGCGCCCGTTATGTGTGTAAGTGTGTATGTGCTTGTGTTTGTATGCGTAGCAACTATAACAATAAATCTTATTTATGTGTTTTTGTGCGATTTTTATGAGTTGATATTTGATACGAGGATATGTATATATATATATATATATTAATATATATATATATATTTTTTTTTCTGCGGGGGTTGCCAAATAGTTTAAATAAATGGGCGGTCGAAAAAATGAAAATAATGCTATAAAATTCAAATCCAAGCGGAAGCGGAAATGGCAAATGCGCTGGTCACGCTTCACACCACATAGGCGCCGAGAAAGAGAGAGAGAGTGAGAGCTTTCTAATCTAATTTAAGCTCCCATTAGTGTTTAACACTCGGCCAGGCCCACAATTTTGGGCGCCCAACTCCTCAACAACTTCATCAATCAAAGGCTGCGCAACGCAGTTTGCATGCGTCGGGGCAGCTGCCCAAATGAGGAGAGGGCGGGGGCAGAGGGGTCGGGTATGGGATGGTATGGTATATGTGCGTGCCATCAAAACGCGTTTCGTTGCGCAATTTAAGTTGAGAACTTGTACAGAACACGCGCCGCCTAAACGAAGCAAGCGCCCAAAAAGTAGGCTACGAACTTCCCGGGGCATATCCATTTGTGGCATGTATTGGACGTGGCCGAACATGCCTCGTCTTCTGGCCGGTTTCGTTATTTAATGAGCGATGTACCAGATCTATCATTGTTTCGCTAGATATATAGAGACTGCTTTGCTGGTAAAGTTAATAACATGCAATTTAACATGAAGATTAAATCCGGTTTGTTAGTTGATCAATCATAAACTTAGTTTTTCGTTAATTTGTTGAGGCAGGAAAAACTACATAAATTGAGTAGAATTTGAAAATTAAAAGTAAAAGCTGAAACAAGAATGCAAATTGGAAAAAATTAAACATAGAGCTGCGAAACTTGATACGAAATACCAGTGTACTAGTAAGCATTAATAAAATAAATGTATTTTATTGGTTAATTAAAGCAATTACTATTAAATTGATTATCTTAATAATCTGATAAATTAAATCAGGCCAAAAAAAAAGAAAAACAATTTCACTTTGTTTGATTAACTTTAATTGCGAAACACAAGTGCATTACAATGTGAAGCGTCGAGAAGAGCTTGAAAGCGTTATCTATTGTTTAAACAAGAGACAGGGGGAGGGGGAGGGTATCTGTCAGTTGTGGCACTTTTATCGATTGCCTGCGAATCGCATTTCATGTTTACAAACATTTTCAGCCTTTACCGTTAGCTGATGCCATAGGACACGGCCAAGTTTTGAGGGGAGCAGGTGGTGCCAGGTGTGTGGGGTGGGAGGTCGCTCGATTTCTTATTGTAATACTTTGGAGTAATTGATTTTTAAACTTGACACCTTGCGCTAAGCGGCTTAGTGATGGAAACGCGCGACCCTCGAGACCTGCCCCCATTGTTGGAATTGACGCTTTTGTATTTTAGCTGAAGCACGCCGCGCCCCAATGCGCAGACCGGGCTTTGTGTGCGCGCCTCGTCTTGTTTTATTTGTTGTTCTTGTTCTTTTCTTTTCTTTACTTTTCGTTTTTTTTTCTTTTGCGACAAACAATACAAAGGACCAGCACCAGAATTTGTAGTTGCAGTAACGTGATAGGGCTCATTAGTGGATTTAAGGGTGTGAGGAGGCGAGGCGAGGTGATTTGTATTTTTATTTGAAGAATTTTGTTTGGGGCTTTATGCGTATTTGATTACACAAGAGCTTTATGCAGCTGAACTAAAATCCACGGGCAATTTAAATGGGCATTTTTCGCCGGGCTGCAATTAGATTTAAGTGCGTTGTTCAACACTGGCACTGGGCGCTGGCTGCTGGCAAATATGAAAAGCAAAATGTTTTTAATTTATTGCGACACTAATATACATTAATGTCTTTGGCCAACTTCAAAGACGTCGCCGCTGCGGCCAGGTCAAAGCGGGCCCGAACCGACTGAGACCCCAGAGTCGGCCAGACAATTAAAAGTCCATGGCCCAGAGAAATGTTAATGACATTTCGCACCAGGCTCCGGCGATGGCCACCAACCACTTTGGACAACTCCAAAAGGAGCCGGCAGAAAGCTGAGTAACTGCTGCTAACTGTGACTACTTGAGGATAGAGTGTTAGCTGGATAGGGTGTAGGGGGAGGGGGAAAGCGAAAGTCGCGGCAGTCTGCACAAATTTGAAACTACCGTAATTTGCATATTTTAAGTTGACTTTTATTGCATTAAAAATGGCAGTGGCTTTGCCATTTTGGCCGCAGCTGTAAAACGGCCATAACCTACCCCTAAACGCCCTCCGCCTCCCTTTAAAAAAGGCTAAGGCGTTGCCAAATGCGCTCACTTCACTCAAGCACTGTGGTTAGCAAATCGGAAAAAGTCTGAACAAGCAAAGGTTTATATATTTTATAGAAAAATTATAAATTTTTAGGAAAATATATGACTAACTTGCCGTTGGCAGGCAATTAGACTAAAGAATTAAATATACACAACATTGCCATCTATATATTTAGTTTTTAAACTGAATTATAAAATAACTGACTGAACTAAAAATTTAACTGAGCCGTAACTAAGTAAATCGGATTACATTAAAAAAATTGTGTATTTTTAAAAAGATTGTTTCTGTTCCTCTAAACAATTTTTTCATTAAAAGAAAAGAAAAATCGTACAAAACTCAAAAGAAACGTATATTTTAAATTTTATTTCACTTCATTATATAAAAATAATATTTAAATTAAAACATTTTAAGATATGGGGCTTTTACTTAACCGAATTAAAATTTTATGCTCACTATTTAAGTACTCGTAAATAAATTGAAATTAATTAAGGCACGTTTTACAATTTAAATTTATATCGATTTTGCACCACTGTGCGATAGTTTTGGGACAGCAACTGCTGTCGTCTGGTGGCTGTTTGCTTTTGCCGCATGTAAAACTAGTGGAAGACAGATTACAAAAATACAATTAAAATGTTTTAGTGAAAATTAACTGCAGTTTAAATAAAATGCAACGTTTGGCCGGAAAAGTGTAGCGTAGCAAAGCAGAAAGCCCAAAGTGTCCCCATGCTAAATAATTCCTGTCTGTCTCTCTTTCCTCCGTTCGGCGTCCACGCAAGCACTTGTTTTCCTTAGTTGGTTTTAGTGGTTAAGGGTTTAACGTTAAGTATACGCACGGTGTGCGCAGTCAAGTTTGAGGCGGGAACGAAATGCAGCCGAAGCTGTTTGCTTAAGGTGTGGCTTGATGTGGATTTTGCAATTTGTTAGACTTCTGCTTGGTGGCTCTTCTTCTCTGCGCTGCTTGGACGCTGCCGCCAACATCATCATCATCATCATCATCGTCGTCGTCATCATCGTTGTTATTAACAGCAGCTGCTTGTCTACTTTGTGGCTGCCTGCGTTGTTGTTCTTTGCGGCTGGCCTAGAAACTTAATTGAAAAAGAAACACACACATACTTACTCACTGGTGTCTGCTTGAAAAAAGGTTTAATTTAAATAAACTACAAGCACCAGCAGACTGTATTATCCCAGCTAAATGGGTTCGCTTCAAGCAGTTTGGGCCCGGTTCAGGTGCTGCCATTTGCTGCGGCTTAGACGTTTTAGATCTTTTAGTGTATTTTACCTTGGTCATTTGCAGCTACCTCCTACCCCCCACCCCTGCCTGTGTCTTGTGTCGACTCATGCCGCCTTAAGGGTCTTCTGCTCGAGCGAAGCGAACAGCTCAGTGTACAATCGAACGTCTGTCTTGTAGCTGACAAGGCATTGAGTTGAGATAGAGATTAGATATATATGGTTAAGCGTAAGGCATCAGCAATAGTTAGTGTATACTGAAATGGTTTAAAATAAAAAAATATATATATTAGGTACAAATAAATAAATAAAGAATATATATAATATATAAAAACATATACCCTTTTCCGAACAGAGAGCAATTCGAAGAATCTTTTCCTTCTTTTCGGTTAGCTCTCAGCTAAAAATGTATTTTGTTTTTATTCTTAGAAATAACCTATAAAATTAATTTCTATGTTCAATTTATCATTTATTGTGAATTGTAAGGAAGGCTTTTCATAAGCTTATCTGCATTTTAAATTAACTTCTGATTAACTTTGCTTTTGGGTGGAAAAAATGGTAGTTGTTGAGATATATATACATAAATCCAAAGATATTTTCACTCTCGCACAATTGCGCAGGGGTCACTTGATAAAGCTAAATTCTTTGATCTATTACGGCAACTGCCCACACACACACACACACACACATATACTTACACACCCACATTAAATTATACAAGTGCCAATGCCCTTGGCTGCCCAATTGGGCATGTTCACTATAAATAGCCCATAACCATGGTGGCCCCTACAAAAACGGTTGCCTACTTTTCAGGGCAGTCGTTAAAAAAAGCGACTGATGAAACTTTAAACCCAAAGGCGAAGGCAAACGCCAACATTAAGTTTATATAAATTTTTAATAAAGTTTGAAGCTAGAAACTGTTATTTTTAGACAGACGTCGACAAGGACGAAAAAGGGAAGGGGACCGTGACGCAGCAGCAGGAGCCGCAGATAAAATATGACATTTATAGGGCCCGAGTACGTAAAAGTTGAACGCACCCGTTGAGAAGCAGCCACAGGAGCAGCCGCAGCACTTTGAATTTTATGTGGCATATATAAGGACTACGTCAGGATGGCAACTTACAAGGGCGGCGAAGCCTTGTGTTAAGTGTAACCCCAGCTCAGCGGGTGCAAACGCAACTGGCGGCGATTTTGATTGCGGTTGCTATTGAGAGGTGGGTGGCGGTTGGGGCCAGGGGGCACATTAAATTGGCAGCTGGTGTCTGCTTAAGTTATGAGCTGCGTTTAATGCAAGTTTCTTGCACTTTGGATTTTTGGAAGTACGTAAAATAATATCAAAACATGATAAATTGTACGCAGTTCTACAAAATGTTGTTGAAATATTTATCACTGATTTCGTAGCTTAGTTTTAATTAGGACTGTTAATAGATTGAATTTATAAATTGTACTTCAATAATTATTTATAGAAAAATTTTAATTTTTACAGGTATTAGTCATTAAATTTTGTTTAAAAGCTTTGCAATTACTCTTTTTTTTACATTTTTTAAAACACTTGAGTAAGAAATTTCATAATATCTTTTAAAATATAAAAAAGGACCTATATACAAAATTTTAGCAGCAAAGTACACATATGCTATAAGATATAACTTGATTAATGAACAGGAAATGCATATATATTCTTAAACTATTTCCTCAGTAGCTATTCTCTTCCTTTCTCTTTTTGCATTATTGTATGTAAATTTATAATTCAACAATATCTACATAAAATCCGAGTATTTGCCAGCCAATCCCAACTGTCGACTTTCAACTAGAAGCTAAAGCGGAAAATAAATATAAATGACAAAAATGATGTCAAAACTATGGCCGTAATCTAACCAAAATACCAAGCTATGATAAGTTTCGGCAACCTGCATCGGGGACACACATATATCCACTAAATGTATCTTTACACGAATCGTAGGCTAAGCATACACCAGGTTTTATTAAATTTTTGCCGCCTTGCTGCCATAAAGCACTTGGCAAATGTAAATTACACATGAGCAAACAGCACAAAAGCTGGAATAATATTTGAAGCAAGCACACACACACAAACACGCGCACACACACACACACACAAGCAGACAGAGGACATTTATGGCAACACCTTCTAATCAAGCAAAGAGCTTAAAATAAAGTAAAGCAAAGAATGAAATAAAAGATATTATGAAATTTCAAACACACCCTACACAAGGCGCACACAAAGCCTCCGCACGTGTTGGTGTGTGAGTGTGTGTGGTTGTGAACACACTCACACATGTTAACTAGTCACCTAGACAAGGAAGACATTCGCCCTGTTTTTTTCTTTTTTTGTTTTTTGTTTTTTGTTTTGTGGATGGGGTTACAGAAGAAAAAAAAAATTACACACATAACTGTCAAGCAGGCTGGAGGTTGTCTAACAGCCCCTGCCAAGCCATCCACCCCCACATCTTACCCCACCCCAGTTTTGTGCGTGTTTGTTAATGAAATGTTTGCCTTTCGCATTTAGTTACGCTACGTTAGACACTTTTGCTTATTAGTGTAAAGCGCAGCTTAAACGTTGAAAGCAGCCAAGAGCGACAGAGAGAGATAGAGAGAGAGAGAGGCATAGAGACAGGCACACAGGCAGTCAAAGAGAAAGAGAGGGAGACGGGCAGCAGCGTAGACAAGGCAAGGACAGCTAGAACGCCAAAAGACAGCGGCAACAACAATGTCCTTGTCTTATTATTAGAAGACAAGCCAAAGAATTGTCTCCTAGCAGCCAAGCACCCAAACACCCACCTTATTCCAGCAGTCAAGGTTCAAGGTTACAAACGTGGTTGCCTTCAATTTTTGTTGGATTTGAGTTGAGACGCCTGCAGCATATTCATATGGAGTCTATCCCTCTGTGCCATGCTCTCACTCCCGCTCTCCTCTCGCTCGTTCAGCTGGCAAGTTTTTCGGGCAATTAAAAAATTAAATTGTGCATATGTCACGTAGGAATTGGGTATCCTTTTAGACGGGCTAAATGGCGCCAGCACGACTTCTTGCCTTTTTAAGTTTAATTGGATTTTGAGCGCTGCGAGGCAAGGCGAGCCTTAGCAACAATAATGTTTAATTGAGCACACACACAGACACACACACATACTTAATAGTAGAAAATGTAACACAAGTTAGGCAGACTTTCATATACCCAATTTAAATGTTGCCTACATATATTTAATCCGACTTTTAGACTTTAATAAAGAAGAGAGTTTTAAGCTTTTAAAATAAATCGCATGTGAAATTAGTTTCCTTGCCTAACTCAACGCAAGAGAGAAAGTGTATTTTCTTATTACGAATTTTATAATAACTTTTAACGCTAAGGGGAAAGTCTGTATATTAGGGGCTTTACTGGTCCGTTTGATTTCTTTTCGCTTAGCGTCCAAATTTCTGCACACTTAATAAGTCTAAGTTTTTCCAAAATATTCCAATATCACAAATGTCTTTATATTTTAAAAATTAATAAATTATTCAAATGTATATGTATGTATGTATGTATGTATGTATGTTCATTTTAAATTTGAATTTTTGTGTAATTTAATTTTATCATAAAAATTCTAAAAACCCAAAATCAATAAAAATATTTTCAGAAAGAAAATTGTTTATTAAATTAAGTAAATTGCCTTTGGTGAAATATATGTAGACTGCGCATTTGCTTAAGTTTTTTCTTCTCCATTCAACTCAAATTGAAATTACTTTTCTTATGTAAGCTGATAACGAAAACTCGCAACTTTTCTCACCTCTAACCCCAACTTGGGCACAATTCCCGCAACTGTTGTGAAAATGTATCTTAATATTTTCTCTTGTTTCCAATATTTGATATACTTTGGGGCACTTTTCTTATTCGGCTATGATATTTGATATGCCCAAAGTGGCAAATGGCAAATTCCCAAAATTGTTGTTGGGCCCCGCACGATTGCGCCGCACTATAAAAACATTTCAGTCTGCCAGGAAAATGCCACAAAAGTGTTTGCATAGCGTCAAAGTAAAATATTTTATCGACACGCACATTCAGACACAATTTTCACCCCCACGCCCGCCTTTCCTCGCACCTTTGGCCTTGTCTCGACTCGATTCGCATGTTAACAACAAGCAGTTGGAACAAGAAAATACAATATATATTTATATGTATGTGTGTGTATATTGTATGGCAGACTGTATATGTATATTGTGTTTTATCTTTAGACTTAACCTTTGTGCGATAAAAGCTTTTAATATGCAAATGACTAAATGAGCGGCCCAGTCGAGCTGTTTAAGGACCTCCAACTCCACCTCCTTCCACCCCGCGTTCTCTCTCTCTCTCGAGGTTTGGTTTTGGTATGCGAAATGTGCCTCGGTCAATTGGTACATTTGCACATTTCATTAACGCGGCCAGTTGAACATGACCCCCGCCGTCCCCCTCCCCCTCCTGTTCCCCTCTCCAGCCATCTCCACTACTCCGTTGTTCTCACTCCATTCTACTCTTAACTAGCTGACGCAGCGGGAAAGGTCCTTGCTTTGATGTTGTTGCTTTTTAGCAATGGGCTATATGGAAATGCCTTATGTGTGTGTGTGTAGCGTGTGTGTGTAGCGTGCGTAGGTGTGTATGTGTGGCTTGGCGCTTGCTTCCACACTTCAACACAGTTATTCATGCACATTTGCATATCATTATGTGTATTTGGGCCAAGCTAAAGGCAACAGCAGCAGCTCCAGTTCCAGACTAACACGCCCACACGCCCAACTCATAGTTTTCTCTCGCTCTCGCTCTCGCGCCCTTTCACTCACTCACTCATAATAACGCCTAGATTTAAGATTATGAGCTGGCTGAGTTTTGTGGCTCGCCGCTGAAACATGTTTGGTATGACAGTTAGTAAATCTGTGCCGGCCAAGTTAACAGTCACATGGCGCACAGGTGTTGGGTTATTAACTTGGAATTCCAGCAGGTAGTTCGAGCCAGTTGACTTAAGGTCACCCAAACACCAACTGGCCACAGTTTGAGATTAGCTTATGATAAAAAATTGCACATTAAATTTACAATTTTTAGCAGCTGTTCTGTATACAAATGTTTACTTTTTACTTTAAACAACTTCTAGCAAGAAATGTTAAATAATAATACATTACATCTGAAATTTTCTACGCCATATTATTTAAAATGGAGTTTGCTTTCAATGGTTGCTTAGGAATCAGAAAATATTTGCTTAATTTTTGCACCTCTGTTATTTGGCACTAAATTATTATTTTTAAAGAAATTTTAAAACAAAAAAATAACTTTCGAAATAAAATGATATACAATTTAAATTTTGATAAATATAAAGCTATTATATTAGTTATTTATATATAATTGGATTTATTTAAATAAAAAATACTTAAAAGCTATGAAAATTATTATTATATTTAAATAAAAACACCATAAAATTAGTAATAATAAATTTTGATATTTTACATTCAAAGTCCTATTTATATTAATGGTTATTAGTATTCCAAATAAACGTTTTACCCTTCTAAATTTTTTTAAGACGTTATGATATTTGGCCCTTATTTAGCCATATTTATTTTTCTTGAAAAAATGATTTTGTTAATGTGGAAAAGCCTTGATTAGGTTAATAATTGTATACTTTTGTCCTAAAATTTTATGAATATATTTTTTCCCCCTTTTGAAACTTAAGGAAAAGTTAAAGTACTTAAAAATTAAATAGTATTAAGCATTTTGTAGTATTAAAGTTTGCGGCTGGCATACTAATATGAGCGCGTTGCCATTTCATTGGTGATGTGCCACATTTGCCACAATTGTTGTCAGCTGAAGCTATTTCAATGCCACACACACACGCACACCACACACATGCACAGAATTTATACGGCTGAGCCGACTTAAAAGGCCGCAACAATCGGTGGCAGCTGCTGCCAGTCGAGGATGCTTAGCTCAGCACAACATAGGGAATTGCTGTTGCCCACGCATATATAGGCGCGCACATATATATATGTATATATATATATATATATAGCTATATATACGCATAAAGTTCAATAGGCTGCCCTTGCCCCTCTTCAGCGCTCATCTGTTGGCAGCTGTGAGCGTTGATATGATGAGCGATTTTAACACTTGTGCGATGACATTTTTAAAGCAAAATATTGCAATATTCAACCTACTTTTATGCGGCCAACAACAACAACCATCAATGTGTAGTTATGACATTTGCCCGCTGCGGCTTATGGCAGCTTGGTGGCAACAGCAAACGAAATGGGACAGCATGTGGACGTGTGGGAAGGAGAGGAAGTGAGTTGGGTTAAAGCCAAGTCATTTTTTACGGCAGCTGTGGCATACACTTTTCAAAATTATGCTTCGCTGGAATCAAAATGTGACACTCAAGCAAGAAATACAATTTTTCCACTGTGATAGCTGCAAAAGCTAGTGACAAAATTTGTCGCTAGCTAAAATAAGATTTTACTCGGGGTCATTTTTAAACTTTAAATATAAATGTGCTACTATTAAATAGATAAAAAATAAATGTAGCTATAAATATATTGTGTTAAATAATTTTTAAATTTATCAATGCATATGCTCAAGATTTTAAACCATATATAGGTTTTCAATTATCCAATAGTGTTCTAGCCTACACGTTTGTTTTGCTGTAACGCTCAGATAGGGTATTTCAAATAGTAATCAAATATAAATGCTTCTATTTCATTGTTATGTGTTGACGTTGTTGTGTTTATTGTTGCTGTTGTTGTTATTGTTGTTGCTGCCTCGCGCTGAGCCAAAAGCCACATAACCAACTGGCAGTGACATTTGACAGGCACACATAACACACACACAAACACGCACACATGTGTGTCTGCCTTGTGTACACTCACTCACATAAGTATACATACATTGATAAGAGCGTGTTTACATTTACACTGGGGAACCACCGAAAACGAGGCATACCAAATGTTATTTATATATAAAAAAAAGGAAGAAAAAAAGGAAGAGATAACAAGTTATATTATTTTGCTGTTGTTGTTGTTGTAATTTTTGTTTTTGTTTTTTCCTGGTTTTGTTGTCTGTCCTTGGGGACTCTTGCGTTTGGCTTGTTGAAATTTCATGCGCGCTGATTTGCAGCGCGTTGAAACGGACGGCAATGGAACGCACGGCGCGTGCAGAGCGGGGCGTATGCTTCATATTTACCGCGCCTCGCACACAATCATTTTTAATTTATTTGCAAGCCCTACAACTGGGCACGGAATCCTTTTAAAATCTGCCACGCACAACAAACGAAATGTAATTTAAATTTAATTAGCTTCGCGCGAAGCGAACTGCAAAGAACTGGGCAAAAGAAAAAAAGTAGGAGGGTATGAGAGATAGTTGCCAGTGCAATAATTCTTGAAAAAAAAAAAATCAAGCCAAGCCGCAGCGTCGACTTATTCTGCAGCAGCACAAGAAATAATTACAATACTTTATATTTATCAGAGCGTTGTGCGTAAAGCTTCATTTATGCCCAGAGGAGAGACTGGCTGAGATGGCCGACAACAATGATATATATATATAGTATATATATTTGTATATGTATATCTGTCTCGTTCTGATGGCGCTGTGCTCTTTTGTAGTGTAATTGGATCAGCATTAGCTGAGCTGGCGCAGGCAGCTTCCTCACTCGGCACATGAAAAAGCAGGAAATGATATAGTCAAGAGGTCACAACACTAATACGACTACCAACTAGCAGGCTTAGTGCAACACACACACACTCACAGGCTGAGCAAGACAAAGAGAGACAGACAGAGAGAGGGAATGAGAGAGAGAGAGAGAAAGAGACATTTGGTGTGAGCGAGATGCACAGATATATAGTCCATAAAGAGGCATACACATGAGACAGTGGCTAACGAGGTCAATTGTAAGTTATTTCCTGCACAACAACGAGTAGCAGAAAAAGGAGCAACCAACAACAACAACAACAACAACAACAACAAACGCAACATCAGAAAAAAGAAACACGAGTATATAGAAATTTGTGAAGCCAACCAGGAAATAGCCAGCATGAATATCATTAATGGCCAAAGAGCGTTAAAGGTTGTTTTGCCAGGAAGCTGACCAAGAAAGTAAATGCATGTAGCTCAGTGTTGTATAGTATACAAAGTAGCCAGCTTAGCCAAAGTGCTTCACAACTCAACGTTATGACAACAATAAAAGGATGGGAATGGCGTTTAAGATGGGCATTTAAAAAAGAAATATATATACATAAATATATTTATATTTATGTTACTCGAAAAAAATTGTTTTTCATAGTTAAAAGTTTTGTTTGTAAACAATATTTAGAATAAACTGTATTATTGCTATTACAAGTAAGAACGTTGCAGTCGGGTGTAACCGGGAGCGTACTACTCGTTCACTGTTTATTAACAACCAAATGTGTACATATATTATTTGTACATTTAAAAAATAGTAATTACCTACTTTTAAAAATAGCTTGCTAAAAGTTATCAAAATTTGACATGTTAAGATTCTCAAATCCCTACTGGATGCACTTTGCAGACTTCACAGTCTTAATAAATCCCTTAAGACCAAACCAATTGTATGCGGGAAAACTATTTGGACGCTGATTTAATCTTTTCTTTTGTGAATATTTGTAATGTTTAAAAACTTTAGTAATATTTTTAATCGTGTTCGGACTACAGAAAATGTGTTAATACATTTTTGAATCGACTATTGAGTCAAATTTGATGTCTGTAATAAAATAAAACAACTTCTAAAGCTGCACTTCCTTCCTGGCACAAATTTTAGCATATCTTCCACATTGATTCGTTATTAATTTAAATGAATTGTGATTCATTTACCGTATAATATGTGTTGGCGCCATGGTATGTCATTAAGAGACAAGCTGCCTTATGGCAAAAATTTGCAAATCACAAATATGATATTCATGCAACACAATTTAATTTATGCACAATATTTTTCAACTTTTGCATGTCTAACGAGACTTCATTTAAAATACCATCAACAGAAATGCATTTTAAATTTTAGCACGAGGATGTGCAATAAAAAGAGAGAGAGAGGGAGAGAGAGAATAGTTGAAAAGTGAAATTGTGTCACCTAATTTTACAACAGCTCTCAGCCACGCATCATCGCACACACACACAGACATAAACAATTACGCATACGACAGGTATGCCAGCGAGCTGTTGGTAGATATAGAAAAATGTGCGCTAAGCACCCAGTACAACAATAGGAACAACAACAACAACAACGCATGACAACTGAATTGCAACTTTTATGAATTTCGTTTCATTTTTTTTTTTTTTGCTTTTAGTTCGCACCTAAAGCGAATTTTTAGTCTCTCTTTTCTTCAACATTCCCCTCGCCCCTTTGCTTTGCACAGTTTCCGTTTTGTGTGCAGACAGCGAGACAATTGTATGCATATTTCATAATTCATAAGTTTTTGGGATCAAAAAATATGAATATTCAGCAAATGACAGTGCACAAAAGAACGAATGAATGCATGAATGAGAGCGAAGGAGAGAGAGAGAGAGAGAGAGAGATAGAATAAAATGTAGGCGAAATCGTAACTTGTTGCCTTCTCCACCCCCCAGACATAGTTCGCTGGTGTGTGAATTTACAGGCTGTCAGCTTTAATATCACCCAATTTTCACAGCTTTCTTTCTCTTTTCCTCGCTGTTTTATGCGGCACAAATCCTCACACGTGCGGCTTTGAAAAAAAGAAAAGAAAAGACAATAACTTGTCCTTTATTTCATGTTATTTGATTTGATTCTTTAAAGTTTCGATTGCATATATTTGGGTCAATGTATGTGGCTGTTTCATTGTGTTCAGTTTGTTTCCAGCCACCATTGCCCCTGTTTTATTATTGTTCGCTTCTTATGCCTCTTTGTCTCCTGACGACATACAAACGACAGGCAACAATGCAGAGACAAAAGCACAACACGGATCCGCACTGGAGACCTGAAGGACATACGTGTTCTGTATGATTCAATAGTGTAGCTTACACACACACACACACACACACACACACACACACACACACACACAGAGACACAGCCACACAAAATACCCAAAAACTTTTATTTTATGCAAAATAGTTATGTGTTTTTTGATGCTCTATCTACAATGTACACATTTGCTGTTGTTGTAGTTGCACGTTTTCCACTTTTTTGTTTTTGGGTTTTTTTTTTTTTGAATGTTTGGCTCGTATTGATTTTTGCATTTTTAGGTCGCACCAAAGTTGCGGGTGTTTTGGGCGGAGAGGAGGCTGTGAGGTAGCTAGGAATTGGTAGAGCTTACAACACACTTACACACACCTACACACACTTAATAAAGCCGTTTTGCGGCCAGATTTATGGTCGTGGCTTTAACACGCTGCACTTTAAAGGTAATGCAATTTGCTCTTGAGTTTTGGTGCTTGGCCAATCAAAGTCGGTCAAATAAATTTTACTAGCTTAAAGCTTGATAAAGATATGTCTGAAAAGGTTCGACTTACAGATTTCCTGAATTGGCGATGAAATTGGGAAAAAGCTAAAATAGGTGTGGATAAAATTATTTTTACAAAATGTATTTTCAAAATAATATATAATAATAAAAAACATGAAACATGAAACACAAATGATAAAAAACAATATTTAATATTATAAATTTTTTGATAAGTTTTTATTCGACAAGTTTATATTAATTTTTTTTCAATTCGAAAATTCTATTCCTTCATTCCACTCATTCCAGCTGCTACACAATTGTAAAACTAGTAAACACTTTTTCTAGATTTAATAACAGCCTTGGGTAAACAATATTTGATTTGCCAACATTTAGAATGCTCACAGGACACATAAATTTATTGTTCACCCGCCAGCTCACACATACAGGCATACATGTGAATATATATATATATCCCTTGGGATTTTTATTTTGCGGTGGAAAAGAGGCTGCTGCCAGCTTATTATGCCGTCATTTAAAACAAATTCACTATTCGCAGCGCATTTTGTACGTAACATGGTCAACACCTCTGAACTTTCTGACTGTTTTGCATAAAATTGAAGCAGCAGCAGCAGCAACAACAAGAGCAACTTTTATATAGCCTTGCCTCGAAAAGTTCAGTGGGTCAGTTCAGGGGTTGCTGGCAGTGGGTTCAGCTCTGCACAGATTTCGCATTTTTGTTACTTTATTATAAAACTGGGCTTATTTGTCTGTTAGCTGCCTCGTTTGCTCGGCCTTCTTCTGGCAGTGGTACTACAACAACTACTGTCCTTTCATTCCTTCCATCCTTTCGGTTGCCTTTGCTGCTGCATTTTAACCTCATTGTATGTAAGCTAAGCTCAAGTTTATCCCCTGCTTTGTCAGTTTCTTGTTTTCTGCTTATTGATTGTTATCTCATCTCTTGGCTCTCGGCTCTCTAGGTCCTGCTTGTCCTGGCAGGCACAAATAAAAATCATTGTTGAGCTCTTTGACTTTTGGCTTCTGCTAGTTGTTGATGCCCTGTAGCGATGCACATGCAAATTGGGTTTGCATTTTCATATCAAGAGTTGGGCTTTATATTAGATATGATAACAATTTAGGGTTTTTAATGTTATATAAAAAGTTTTAAATTCTGTATCAAAGTTGAGTCTACTTCTTAAATAAATAATCTTTTATTTTTGTTCCTCATATCTTTATTTTTTATCAATTCTCAATCTATTTGAAAATGTTAGTATATAAATAATATAAATATATGTATTTAAAAAATATATATTTGTAAACGAAATGAATCTTTTCATAGATGACATTAATTTAAAAACTTAAGGCTAAATTGGGTTATTATTATTATAATTTTATTGAGCCTAAGAGTACCATATTTGAAGGAGATTCCGTAGTCGTTCTGTGTTCTTTATTGCAATTTATTCTTAAAACCATTCAGTAGCCATCAGGATTCGCATTTGACCCCGTCGCATGACGTTTATCCATTTCTGTTCTACTCTCTCTCTCTCTCTCCTCCCTCTCTCTGAGAATTTAAACGAATTTGATTATTCTTGTGGGCATTATGTGATTCGGAAACGTTTTAACCAGCAACATTTTTGCATCAATTGTTTTCTAGCAGTTGTAGTCGTTGTTTGTGTTTTTTCTTCATATTTTCATATTTTGTACTGTCTTTTTTTGTGGTTGAATTTCTGCCTGTTGCTACATCAAATTTGATTTTAATTCAGTTTTTGTGTTTTAATATTTCAAACAAATTTCATTTCGGTGGCATTTGAACTATTGAAATTTGCAATTTCCCAGCCAATTGTTTGACCTTGTTTTTGCCAAATTGAAATGTGATCAAATTTAAAATGCAATACAATAAACATTAACTTGTTATGAATTTTCAATGTTCTCTTTGCGGTCTGGCCGCAAATTCAATTCTCCACATAGTAGTAATAGAAGAAGCTAAAGAGAGTGGCAGAGATATTAAAATTTTTGTGTTTCGATTCTGCTGTTCAATTTTGTAAAACAAAATTTCTTTGAATCAATATATTTTTTCTAACTTTTGCTTTTGTGTATCCTGATGGATTCCGTCAACTACAACTATAAGTATTCTAATTGGAACTTGAGGGTTTCCAAAACTTGCAAAGCAAAGGCCATTAATGTCCTGATTTTTGTCTTTTACATAGAAGTTACAAAAATGTATAACGAGACGTTTGAACTCATTTATTATCATTATAAGCTGCAAAGTATGCAATGATATTTTAATTATGTGTGTTATTAATTATCATGCTTTTAAGTCTGCAATGGTAATTTGATTTAAAACTTTTAAAAGTAGGCAACAGGTGATATTTTTAAAGCACATTTATATAGCTCAGGAATACAAAAATAAGGCATTCAAGATTTTGCATTATTTTATTGTACTTTTTATTTAATAGATTTTATAAAAAGTAATTTAAAATTAAGAAAAGTTCATTGGCATTGATCGTTAAACATTACTTGAACACTATTTAAAAAATAACAACAATTTGGTGGTTAATTGTTGCACGAAATTCAGCAAAGATAACGCACAAATATTTGTGAACCACAGTGCAGTCATGCTGAGGCTGGGGCTTTGTGTGGGTTAATTGCAGGAACTGTAAATGACTGCGAAAACCACAACACACACAAACACACACGCACATACAATATGTGATCATTTCTGGCATTTGCCTTATTGTGGCTTGTACTTCACCGAATCTCTCCCTCTCTATCCCTCACTCCATGCGCTTCATATACTGTTCAGTGAATTTTTAATGCCACCGCAAAAGCGGCTCAAAAAGTCAAACACACGATGCTGACTCATTCAGTTGAGCACAAAAAAAAGAGAAGATGAAAAATTCGATGAGCAAATGCATAAGGCGAAGGTTAAGTGCGCTCACTTGTAATATGTACTTATATATTTGATTTTGTAAATATTATATGTGTGTACTCAAATATGCATACATATTTATATATTTGCTTATAAACATTTTTAATGCAAAACAAAATTCTTGATTAGCCCCAACACTCAATGTCAGTCACGAACACTGTGCTCAATAGTTCTCTATGAAAATACAAATTGATTGAGGAAAACTTGTAGCATGTGATGGAGTAAAAATTAATCAATTAAATTTTAATATTTGTCGATAACGTCGATGAAATTACTAAATGCCTCTTCAAGGCTTATAAGACCCGCAAAGGCCAGATTGTTGAAAGCTGTAATCAGTTCATTTTCGCTTTGTTGCGCCTCTTCGCTGAGCTCACGTATCTTGGGGTTTGTCGTATACACGAATAACTGTATTTTTCTAGTTATCATGTTATAGCTGCTTTCGAATAATTCATCAACAGTATCGTTTGTATACAGTCTCATACGAGCCTTTACAGCATTTGAATCCAACCTGCCTGTATCCAGAATTCTTGAAAAAATTCTGTGAAAATCATCCAGATCAGATTCGGTCACATCGAGCGTCTGAAGTTTTGATTCCAACCGTTGTTTAAAGATCTCCAATTTTTGTATTACCACCCGATCCGCAACACGAGCATTCACAATAGCTTCACTCAACGTTACCAATTGCTTGAGTAAGTCCTGCTGGATGACAATCATCGTATGCGCGGCAGCCTGCTTAATTTCAGCTATAAGTATACGATCCTTAGTAGCCAATGCATTAACAAGGCTCTAAAGAAATAAAAGTAAATAAAAATGAGTTTTTTTTTATAGAAATAATATGGTATATAAGTATACCAAAGCAGCCAAAATAGTCACAGAGAGGAGCCCGAAGCGCATTTTTGTAGTGTTTCAAATAAACTAACGAATATAAAATATTGTTTGTCATTTATAAATGATTGCAATTGACCTTATCAGCATTTGTGCATTAAAATAAAGATGCATTCTATATACATGCGCATTTATTGCCGATTATCAGTTGTAGTTTATATACATGTATACCCAGTAAATAAAAGTATTGAAAGTGTAAACTCGAAAAATATACATTTCTTGGCAATTTTTTTTGATTATAGTCGTAAACAGTATATCATGATCGAAGAAGATCAAAATACGTAATTACAGGGTATCATTCAGTTGGCACTTTATTCTTTTTGTAACTGAAGCAGCAAAATATTTAGAAATGCGATTTGTACGTACAAACATATTTTTAATGGGCAATTCCAATGTGATATTTTTAGAGGGTTTTTGAGCATTTGAAGCTTAAAAAATTTTTAGAATTACAAAAATCTTGATAAGCTATTTTAATTGGAATAAAATTAGTTAGGTAGATGAACTAAAGTTTCAAAGCAGTTTGCTTTGCAGTGTAGTATTTAATTGTGTTTAATTTGCATATTTCCCTTTTATACAACACTGGTTTCTTTATTTCATGATTAATCTCTTGCTTAAGCGTGAATTTTCAGCTACAGTCGTTGGAAAAGTTGCCCAAATGACTTGAATCTTCTGTTTTTTTGGTACTTTTTGGTATTCTTTGACATTATCCATTAAAAGCCGCACAGTTCTTACACACATACACACACTCACCACACACACACACATAGTTCAGAATGATTTCAATGTATATTTAATGAGTGTATAAGGCAGCGTTTCCCAGTGGTCTTCATAAATATTTTCACCACTAATGAGCCCGACGATTAATCGCAAAGTGTCACACACACAGAGTAAAAGAGAAGGAGCGTGTGAGCGAGGAAGACAAAAAAAGGAGAGTGAGTAAAGAACTCTTTCATGTAGGCGCCTGGTGACATGTTATTGTCAACGAAATATTTTTACATGAAATAAACGAACTCCATATGGGAGCACACACACACACACACATTGAAAGAGAAGGGGAGACGGGGGAGGGGGATAGGTGGAGGCGTGGCACTGGCTTGCGTCATGGTAAATTGTATGTGTATGCTAATTGGAGGGCACAAGACGCTCCAGCAATTACACAAACACAACAAACACCACAACAGCAACAGCAGCGGCCATACTTAAATATCAATTAAAATGCTCCAATGGATATATGTGCTCCATGTGAAGTACAGTGAAAACTCGTAAGTGCGCTGCATGTAAAAATGTGGAAAATGCATTTAGAAATAAAAATAAAAGTTGTTAGTGCTGTAAAGTTGGCGCAAAACTATTGTCGCAGCAGCACAAATTCCATTAAAGTTTTGCATTTCAAATTGCATCAACAATGGGCATGGCTTAGAGAGGAGGCGGGAGGAGGGTTGACGTACTCACGCTTGAGAATTCTAAGCGATAACAGAGTGCACTAAATGTGAATTGAAAGAGCTGTGTGTGTGTGTGTGTGAGACAGAGAAAGAAAAGTGCGTGACACAGATGAACTGAGGGTGTGTGTGTGGTCTAGCGTATTGAGGCTAGCTTAACCCCAGAACGTAGCAACTAACCAAGCTTTCACTTCTTTTATGATAATATATGTTCTCCTAACCAAAAGTGTTGTATACTAATTTATATATATTCATGACACCACCAAAAAAGGTGGTGCTCTTGAATTCAGTTCCCAAAGTGAAAGTTGTTTTCATTGGCAAACTTAAAAGCAGTTTGTTGTTTTTATTTAAATTATATATATATAATAATTAAAATAATTTGCGATCGGTAGATTATGATCTTCTACGTCGTACGGTCTTTTTATGAGAATTTTTGCTTATTGCTTTTTATACTCATTATAATATATGTGAATAGCAAAAGCAGTAATAAATTTAGGTATTGATTTTTTGTAATATTTTAAAATATTTTTAAAATGTATATAATTTAATTTTCTCTAAATTTAAATATAAGCAATAGGGTAGGATGATCTAAAGAATCAGTTTTAAATATTATTTCGATACATCTCTATATTAACCCTTCGGTTCTATTTCTATTTTATGTTTTAGATATACTATATATCGTACAAATTTATATTTTGCAATTTATACATATTTCTATTATCTATTATCTGAAGTTTTATAATATTTATCAATTTTTTTCTTCAATATTAATATACAAATTTATATTTTTTAATTTCTAAAATTCATATTTACATTTATAAATTGTGCCGCAAACATCGCCTCCCAAACTTTGCACGTTTCCCACAGATACACCCAGAATTTTACGCACTTTAACAATTATAGGGTTAATTCATGCGAAAATGTTATGCAGCAAGCACATCCTGAGTTGCCTGGCTTTATGTGCGTTGTGGGTTCTTTTTTGGCAGCAAACGGAGAATCAAGTCGAAACCAAAGCCAAACCCAAACCCAAACCCAAAGCCAGAGCAAGGGAGACGAGGCAACCAGGGCTCAGAATGGTTGGGGTTGGCATGGAGCCAATCAAGGCATTCAAAGAGAGCATATTTAAATAGCTTTTAGCATGCACGAGCTGTCGAGCAGTCGAGCTGTGGAGTTGTGGAGCTGCTGTAGTTAAGTGAAGGCCAACCAAAGGCGACACAAAAATGCAACCAAAACGAGAATCCAACTCAGGTTCCTGCTAACATTTTTCAAAGCGTCTGGGTAAGGACGTGGGGGCAGGGGCAGGGAGTCAGGGAGTCAGGTTGCAAGCAGCTTAAAGTCGTTTAGTAATGCAGTCAACGTGATGCATCTTTGCCTTTGATGCATTGGCATTTTTCAGTCAGCCCAGGAGACAGACAGACAGAGAGAGTGAGAGAGAGAGAGAGAGATGGAGAGCGATGGGGTAGGGGCAGACAAAAATCCCTCTGACAGAGACAGCAAGAAGCCCCAAAATGGCCCGCTCATCACCTGGCGAAAAGACAAGCAAAGTTGAATTTAACAGCAAAGTTCATTTCTGAGTTGGGCATTACGAACACTCAAACGCTGTTGGCTAATGAGCTTTCATCGATGTTTAGTGCCATTTCATGATTTCTAATTTCTGTCAATTTACGACAACACAAAGCTTGTTTAAAGGCAAGACTCAGAGCTTAAATCTGCCGAATATAGTAGAAATATTTGAACAGCAGGCTTTTGTGACAAGTTGGCAGGGCTGCGTATGGAAGTCAGCAATTCCAAACGTGGTCAAGTTGACAGCCCCAATGACAAATACATGCGGTAGTTAAATTATAATCAAAACAAGTTGGCAGTACTGCGTGTGCTGCGAAATAAATATATGTTGACAGGCACAGTGCTATTAACAAGTTGATCGATGATCACATAAGTACAAATTATTATACAACTATATATATATAGCTATATATATTATATAATGAGCTGGTGAAAAGAGCTGCGAATAGCTGAAACCGACAAATAAATAAAAAACAGGTTGGCAAGTCTGACAACAACAGCCTTGCAAACCAGTTGGCAATCCTGCGTCTCGAATTTAAATGAAAATGTGCCTAAAAATGCGGTAAAAGCATAGAAAATAGCATTTGAAAATATAATAGAGGTAATATTTAGTAAGTTGGCAGCACTTGAGCAAGTAAGAGGCAGAGGCAGCGTTAAGGCAAACGACAGGAAATGAAGATTTTATTGAGTGCGTTTAACTAGTTAATGGGAAAAACGTCTTCAACACCCGAAGCGTATGAAGTTAGAGTTAGGCTAGGATTAGTTGGGGCTACAAGCCGTCAAAGAAACGATCGAGCATCGTGTCATTGACCCGGCCAAAGCTCCAGCGCTGTCGCACATTATTCTCTTCGCAAATATTGGTGCAGACCTTGGCCACACCATTCTCGACAAATGCCTCCATGCACCGCTTGCCGCGCAGGCCGTGCACGAGCCAGGAGCGTTGGCGATCATAGTACCAGAATTGATTGCCGCCCTGATGGTGGCAGTCCCACATCCAGACGGTGGCATTCGCATGCGCGTCCTGCACGTCCAGGCAGGCGTCTTCCAGGCGTCGCAGCTCGCGATGCGAGTTCAGCGCCCAGTGCTGATTGTCCTGCGGAAAGCTGCGATTGCTGGCGCACGAAAACATGCCCACCGCATGATTGGCGCCCACATTCATCGCGTCCAGGCAGTAGTCGGTAAACGCCAGACTCTGTATGGCGCCCGACGCGTAGGCGGGCGGCTCGACCGGCGGAAACTTGATCAGGAAATCGGGCGCCACCTCCTTCATATACCAGTCAAAGGACTTGCACTGCAAGCGCTCCCGCACCGCGCGCTGGCGCGTCAGGTCGCCCGCGTCGAGGTTCTCGTAGGTCGCCGGATCTCGCCTGTACACATGCTCCTTGTACTCGTCCATCCAGACCTCGGCGACGCGCTTGTGATTCTGGAAATCGAAGTTGATTAGCGTCGTGTTTGATTACGGCTTTGCTTCCCCCTTTTTTTTTTACCCTGGCCACAAAGTTGTAGGTGCGCGGATTGGGTCGCGGGTCCATGGGGCCGCGGAAAATGTGCGCGACACGCGAACAGGGCACATCCAGGAGCATGCCGCCGCACATCCAGATCTTGAAGCTCAGCTCGTACTGCTCGCCACCCCAAATGTCCAGCTCGTCATCGTAGCCGCCCAGATCCCAGAAGAATTTCGTGCCAATGGCAAACAGGCCGCCCATCATCACCGGATTGCGATACGGCTGAGATTTATCCCGGCTATCCTCGGGCAGCACTGGCAGCTGTTTGTAGAAGAAGCGCCAATCGAAACCGCCGCGGGTGCCCTCCTGATAGCCACCGTTGTACGCGAAATTGTTGTGATCAATAATGTCCACAATGGGGCACGTCGATATCTTTTCGTTGATGACAATGGGCTCTAAAAGTGGCGGCAGCTGCAATTCGAAGTAACATTAGATATTAAGCCGGATAACTGCCTAAAATAACAAAAACTATGCCTTTCTATATAGAAAGGAATCTCTGTGTAAGGGAAATATTGAAGAGTCTCATTTTAAGTGCGACTCAGTATTGAGCTTCAAGTTTTAAGGCGCTTTTCAAGTTTTTTCTCGAAGCTTGATGAAAGTGTTCTTTAGCTGATTTTAGCATTTTATGAATTTTAAAGCTTTCGCCAATTTGAGTTGTCAGTTCAGTTGTACAAAATTTTGACTAAAAGCTTTGATGTGCTTTTTCTATCGCTTGCTGCGAAGACATAAATTGAACAAAAGCTCATTTTAAAGCTTCAATGTGCTTTTAAGCTCCTTAACACTTATAAAAGCTCTCTCAAAAGCACTTGAATTGCTTCTTCCGATAACACTTGAATCTAGCTTTCCTTCGCTTGATCGACTGGACTTACCCAATTGTAGTTGACCTCAATGTGCGAGTCAAAGAAGACCATAACCTCACCGATGGCCACCCTGGCGCCGGACAGACGTGCACCGATCAGGCCACGTCGCTCCGGATTGTGCACCACGTCAACTAAGTCCGGCCAGTGTTGGGCGACATACTCGTCCAGCTGCTCCTTGAGCGTCTCCCATTCGCTGCCATCGTCGACGAGCACAATTTGCTTGAGCAGCTCCGGCGGAGTGCGATTGATGATGCTGTAAACGGTGCGCAGCAGCGTCTGGAAGTGTTCGTTGTAGAAGATGATGACGACGCTCACATCGGGCAGCTTGGCCAGGTATTTGCGTGTCTTGCATCTGCCGGGGAGTAGCGTAAATGGAAAGAAAACAAGTTATAACGTTGCAGTCGGGTGTAACCGACAGCGCAATACTCGTTCACAATGTGCACGATTTGTTGTGTAACCTGAAGAGGAGATTGTCAGTAAACTGTCTGTTAAAATTGGAAGTATCTAGGTTTATTATTCAGCGAGATATATAGATTAGGTACCCTTTGATATGCCCCCAGTAATCTCTTTGCAAATGTATGTACGAATCTAGCTTTAGAACTGAGCGAGATATATAAATTGAATCGATTTGCCACGCCCTCAGTGGGCGTAGCCAAAAAGATCAACACCTTAGCTGACGCAGGGATACAAGAGGATACAAGAGGACGAACGGGCGGACATTGCACAAACCCAATATGCTCTGTTGCACTTCGTGAACGAGTATAAGAACATTAACTGCGGCTGTTGCTGCCACTGCCACGCCCACTTACTCCTCGCGCCTCACATCTGGCACCGAGCGATTCACAGAGATGCGGTCGGAAATGAAGCCATTGAATCCATTTCGGCGATACTCGCGCTGTTCCAGCTCCTTCTCAGCGGGATCGTCGATCTGGACGGGCAGTCCGTGCTCGCCGAAACCGGAGCGCAGCTTGTCCGCCGCCATCGCCTCGTAGTCGTGCCAATCCCTGCGCTCACCATCCGGCGTGGGCAGCGAAAACGCTGGCACCACCACGGCCGGCTCTGGCTCCTTTTTCTCCTCCGGCGATGCTTCGCGAGCGTGAAATGCATTACGATCCTGAAAGGGCGGGCGGGCCGGACGACGCGTTGGCGGCACATTGGCCGCACGGAACTCCGGCGTAATGGGATCTCCGTTCATGTCCAGGTGACTTTCGTCCGGCTCCGTCGCCGACTGGGCCTGGTTCAGGCGCTTCTCCACGATCAACGTGGTCACCAGCGAGATGAACGCAACGATCAGAATTAGAAAGATGAATTTGCGCAACAGGCGCTTCACATAGCGCTTCTTCATGGCCATCGCGGCGAGCAGCACGTTTCGTGGCTGAGAGTCTTTGCTCCGGACTGAATTGATGCCCGGGCGGCCAACACGTTTAGGCGGCTGCAATGCGTGGCATGGATGTCCATTAATCTAATTGCCGTCTTTTTTGCTTTCAGTTGCGCGATAACGTTGCTGGTAACTTAATTTCGCTTATTGCGAACATCATTCTCCAATATCAATCAGAGCTAGCTATCAGTTCTCGCCGCCGACTGTTCTCAAATTCCAACTCACCTGCCTCCCGTTGAAAGTGGCCGCTTTCATGCTTGCGCCATCTGGCGTCACAAATTCGAAGTTTTAATCGCGTTTCAAAGGGCTGATAATGCGTTCGTTCCAAGTAAATACACTGTGAACAAATTTCGTTTCTAATTTTTCAATTATTTTCGTTTTTTTCTTATTATTTTAAATAATTATTTTGATTTTGATTTTAAACATTTATTATTGATTTTATCTTTCTCTTAGTATTTTCAACATTATTATTAGCTGCAAGTATTTATTTTTGTTCGATTTCTCGAGCTTTTAGCTCTGCGGAGCGCTCTTGTACCAAGTTTCATGGGTAATAATATTTTATTTTGGTCATTTCGTAGGCCCTATGCGATCTATGTTTATATATTATATATATATATATATATATATATATCGACCAGATGTTGCACACAGTTTAAACACACTTTTATTTTTTTAAATCGATGGCAGCTGTGTCTATAGCTCTGTACCAACAATTCTAAGCAAACAAACACACATCCACATATGCTGGGCTTTTAAGCGCATATTTATTGTATAACGCTGCGTATTCGCAATAAATTTTCACAAAATTTCGACGCATTGTGGCAATAAAATGACATTTTTTCATATTTACACATAAAGTCAATGCCAAAAACCTTGCCGTAAAGTACCAGTCAGGGATGGAGAGTTGGGGACTGGTTATGTTAGGGAGAGTATATTTTTTATGGCGTTTGCTTACATCTGATGTGAAATATTTTCAGCGCAGACATTTTTATTTGTACGCGAAAATATATATATTTATATGGGCATACGTATTTGTGCAAAACGGTGTGTATCTATACTCCTCGTACGAAAGCTGATGCGCGATAACGCAACAACAAAGCAAAATGTATTGCCAAAGAATCCGAAAATCAAATACCCTTGCCAGGCATTTAAATATACTATATAGTATCTAAGTTAGCAGTAAATATAAAATATTTTCGTATTTTTAAATGTGAGGAAAAGGTTTACTTTTTTTGTTTAATTAATAAACACTTTCTTTACTTTCCATAATAGCTTTATATATAAGATAAGTAACCCAAGTAGGCATACAAATTCGTGCCAAAATTGAAATAGCCTATGAAAGAGTACAGAAAACAAGAACAATAACTGTGTCAGTTTGCCGCATTTGACAGCTGTTGGTTGGGTTTCAGTCGGGCTTCTGCTTTTGGCCGGTTCAACTGCCAAATTGTTGTCGCGGCTAAAAACGCAGCCAGCCATAAAAAGCAAATATTGCAATTTTTATAAAAATCCATATATATGAAGTTTATATGGAAAACCATGCTTAGATATAGAACAAATAGATTTATTACGATGTTTACTTACTTTAAACGAACTATGAACACAAAAATATGAAGGGAAAGTGAATTTCAGTGGAAGCTTTCAAAATAGCTTTATATGAACAATAATTAAAATAAATAATAATTAATTCAGTTAGACAAAAAGAAGCAAGCAAATAATGTAAATAAATACGGGCTGAAACCGCAAACAGCGTTATTAGTGTGACCAGCTGTTATACAGTGGTAGCTAATACTGATTCATATTTGCGAAAAATTCTTAAAACTAAATATGCAATTAAAATATACTTTTTTAATTTAATTATTTTTTTGTATTTTTGCAAATGCAATAATGAAAAATGTTATAAAGTAGGAAATAGTTTTAAAAACATACTGAAAAAGTTAATATTATTTTTGGGCAATCCTTTTTCCAATAAGTTGTATGTAACGAGCGACTACTGTATATTTATATATAAAAAGTAAATGCACAAAGGTACATTTATCGAATTTGTGCTATTTTCAGCCGATGTATTTTATCTACATTGTCTTTTCTTATCAACAATATCTGTTGACCTTGTTTCGTGTTCGGTTTTTATCTTTTGTTATCTCCACTTTGATTGCTTCTGATTTGTGCGTTAAGAGATAAAAATTTGTAAATAGATAGATTATGCAAGAAATTTTAAATTTAGCGGTTAAAAGTGTTGTAAAAAATAAAAAAATTATAAAACATATTGTTTCATCAAAATATGCGACAGTTGTCTGAAAAATTAATTTATTTTTTCACTCTTTGTTTTTTCTAAGCCACCAAAAATACAAGAAGTGCATAATTTTACAAATTATATGCACATAATACACCAAATAATACTGTTGTAAAAGTTTTATGTAATTTACATATTTGTGATTTTAAAAGTTTTGTTTGGACAAAATTAAATATGTTGGGAGCTTAGTAAATCGTTTGGAAAAACGCACATTTTGATTATGCTTAGCTTTTGGACTTGTTTGTTTGCAAATGGGGCTTAAATGTTTCGCTATGCTGGCCGTTGTCCATATCAAAGGGATTGGGTGGGCAGCGGGGTGGGCGTGGCTTAAAAAACATTTCGCAGGCATTTGCACATGCATAATAAATAAATAAAGCAGGCTCTAAGCGGCCGCCGCATAAAAATTTACGCGTTTGTAATTACGTAGAAATTAAGCCGGCATCAACATTTAATTGCCAAAAGCCCCACAGCTGGCCGCGGTCGTGTTTTGGGTGCAAACTGCTCTACTATATAGATATGTGTATGTGTGTGTATATATATATATACGCATGCTGAAAAAGGAACGAACATTTAATTAACAAATTTTACGCATTTATTTTCTATTTTCATGTGCTCCGCCGGCGATGCTGACCAACCAAAAAATAACCGTGACAACATAATTTGCTTCACCTCCCAAATGGCGGCGACTTTGTACGGCCAACACAACCAACAACAACAACAACTTATGTCAAACCACATCCGCAAACCACAATCGGCACAGTGAAAACGAAGGACATTGATGCCGTAGAGGGTAAATCAGTGTCGCTGCCCTGCCCCATCGCCGAGCCCCTGCATGATGTTTATATGGTCTTATGGTTTCGTGATAATGCGGGCATACCTCTATATAGGTGGGTACTATCCGCCTCTCTCTTTCGCTTTATCTGTGTGGGAGTGCGTGCGTGGGCGCTGCCGCGTTCCGCTCATTGTCTGCCTGTATATGTGTGTGTGTGTGTGTATATGTTTATAAGCATTTAATTAAATGCAAACGAGCCTCGAGAGCAGCTGCCTTTTAAATCGTATGGCCCAGCGTCGCACATAAGTATGCTACAGTATTATGTTGGCATACCCTCTATGTTCAAGCAAATGGGTGTATTAGTGGCATATGCATAATGTATCAAATAACACTGATAACACTGATAACAAATAACACTGAAATCGTATCAGATTTGCATGCTTAGCTGACACAATGCCAAATTAAACTGATATACTAAATTAAAATTCAGCTTTAAAAGATTAAATATAAAATATAAGTAGTAAAAAAATGTAAATATTTAAAATCTTTGTTTTTAAAAGCTGGAATTTGAACTTCTTCGTCTTCGGTTTAGGAGAATTTGTATTAGTAGTGCTCACAAAATATAAATAAAAAATAAAAAATAAAACAAGAGAAAAAAACCATTTTATAGAATTAATAACTCCTGAGTTTAAACAATTATAATTATAAGACGTCGTAAGCAACTAGTTTTACAAAATATATATAATTAACATAACACAATAAAAGAAAAGTACAAATATGTTACATAAAATTATATTTCTTGTATAGTTTGATAGAGTATCCTCCAGTCGACTACATGTTTTTTGCAGTAATTAAACTTGAGCTGTTTATTTTTTGCACCTGCCTGGCAGCTTATAAGTGGCCTTTGGTCTGGATATGTGATTTAACATTTGTGTGTGTTCTTGTCACAGGCGCACAGCAAATTAAGTTAATTATGTTTACCTAATTTACTAATTAACCTCAGACATAAAGCCACAAGAATTATGTGGATAAATGATGTTGAATTTCTTTTATACGGATTTGGGCATTAAGTTGCTGCTAAGCTTCCGGTCAAATTGTTGTTGTTGCCTGCCCAATGGCAATCGGGCAGGTCATAAACAATTCCATGCAAAGTGACTGCAAAGTGCAGTGGGACGAGACACCCTCTTCTGGCCACAGTCTCGACCCTAGGGACACCTCGGATAGGCAGCAGCAGCTTCTACTAATTGCATTCACGACATTTTAACGCCACGTTGCGCCTTTTGGTTGTCAAATGCAATTTTTAAATGCAATTTGTGGCACTCAGAAGACTACATGAAGTTTTTACTTGGCCATGCACAGTGGTACAAGCAATAGAAATATTTGTGTAAATTATGATACGGTTAAAAACAGTTAAATTATTTTTAAGCATTTATAATAAATATATTAAATCTAAGTCTAAGAGTTAAATATGTACACACATCTCTTATAATAATAACCCATAATTGGTTTAGGCCCAATATTAATATATTTAATACTCATTCAGCATATTACTTTTTAAACTTTCGACAGAAATCTTATCAACTTTACTTAGCTATATTTGTTATAGGTATACTTCTCCCACAGTGCTGGCTTAATTTGTTCTCCTTGCGCCTTTTGGCCATTTTTATTGCACTCAATTTGGCCTGGGTCTACGTAGCATATTATTTGGCCGTAAACATTTGCAGCATAGGCTCCAAACAGCAGTTATTAAGCTCAACCGTTAGCCCCACCCCCAACGCCTTCTAGAACGCCACCCGGAAATTTCACTTTCTCTAGCCACAGGCTCTGCAGCCAAGTGCAACCGTTTTTTTGTTTTCTTTTTTATTATAATTTTAGTTTTTTAGCTTTTAATTAAAATGGTAGTGAGCGAAAAAAAGAACCTAAAAGAAAACGCAACAAAATTGGGTTAAAGTTTCCCTCGCTCGCGCTGTGTCTTTCTCTCGCTCATTCTTTCTCGCTCTCCCTCTCTTTCCCTCTCTTTGCGTTGTTTGGCACGCAGCAATTAAGTTGTTGCATTTTGCGACGTCTACGTCGACGCTGGCGTCGCGTTGGTTGCCCGCATAAATTATTGCGTGTTGCATACAAAAGGGCGCTTAACGCGCCACTTGCCGCAGCGACTCTCGAAAAGTGGCTGCTACAATAACAACAACAACAACAACAGCGGCGACAGCAGCAGCGGCAACAACAATTGCATTGGCCCCCCGACCCTTGACTCTGCCATCAGAACCCAATGTCGAAGCGGGCTTTGCTCTAGAAATCTGTTAACAATAGTTGTCATAAATTTAGAAACAATCAATGAGCTCTGATGGGATTAAAATGCAACTGGGTAGTCTATTTTAAGATTTTGAGTATTATTATTGAGTATAAATTAATAGAACAATAGAATAGTATTATGTATATGCATTAAGAATTAGAGGAAAGCAAAAGGAAATATAATTTGATGGCATACGTTCTTTAAGATATGAAGCTAAGAAGAAAGAAAAGAATAGAGGAGTTGCAAAAAACATTTTTATTTTATTTAATGCACTTTTTTTACACTCACATAGTTATAGATAATAGAAAATAGCTGCTGTACCTGGTTATAAGTAGAAAGATATGAATTAATTCTTGTTAATACAAAGCCTATCAGCAAACAGTTCTACAATATATTCAAAAAGGAATTCCACCAACGACCTGATATTATTATATGTATTAAAAATATATGTAATTTACTGTTTGTCAATATTTCTGAGTAACGAGGTTGGTTTAAACAGTTTTTATGTAATTTTCTTTAGAAACATTAGTTTTAGAATATTAACGACTTAAAACAGTTCAATAGATAATGATAATTTCGAGCCAGCTGTACTTAAGGCAAGTTTATAGCCATTTTAATGCTGCTTCACCGCATCATGGCAAACTGCAGAACTCAGCATTTAGCCGGGTCCTAAGTATTATGGCCTCCTGTGTGTGCTGCTGATGCTGCTGTTAGGTAAAACTTGGCGCATTAAATGCAGCGCCAACAAAAACTGCACAAGAAAATGAAGTAGAAGAAGAGCAAGAAAATTGAAAAAATGTTTATCTGCGGGCCCATAAATTTAATTTTGGCAGCGCAAACCTCTGGACGCCCCTTCTAATGAGCAGGCCAAAATAAATGAGGCTAATTTTCGCGCGCGTAATTTTCAACAGAGAAAAATAAAACAATAAAAATAAAACCCGAACTGGAGCCCGAGCCCGAGCCCGAGCTAAATTATATGGCCTATGGATTGCATTAGTTTTTCCCCGGTTTTGCGTGTGGATAGTTTGCTGGGAATTTAAGAATTTATATCAAGTTAATTTAATTTGGGCCCCAATAAAATATTTATGTGCCAGCATAATAATAATAACTCTCTTTCTCTCTCCCGTTTTTCTCTTCTTTTTTTGCAGTTTCGATGTGCGCGATAATATGGCCATTGAGCAGCCCCGACATTGGTCAGCTCCGGAGGTTTTTGGCTCACGTGCCAAATTCCATTTTGACTCGCAGCCAGCAACCTTGGAAATTAAGGTAAGATCCCAAATGGTGGCCCAAAAGTCCGCAGCGGTCCGCTTATTTATTCGTGTGTGGAAACACAGCCGCGACTTTAAACAAATCTTTAAATATTTTACAAAATTCGAGTGAGCCTGGAAAAAATTTTAAATTGAGGAAAACAGAGCAAAAACTCGACCAATTGACACTTGCATATTTTGCGGCATTCTTTTTGGCTATTTACAGAGCTTTCCACTTGCTAGAAACTAAAAACGTACATTTTAAAATATAAATAAATGAATTTAAATGAAAACAAGAAAGTGAAAAAATTAAACATTCAATCGAGTTTTGCGCGTTGATCAGAAATAATTGAGAAAATATGCAAAAACAAAGTGGACAGAATGCTAGACTAGAATACACCCTGTAAAGTTGGAATAAAGCTGGAATATCTTGGCACTCGATAGCAATGAGTATGCGTAGTAGCCAAATGTAGCTGAGACCAAAATTCGCTTGCTTTTCCGTTTAAGTGGTCGAATGATGCTAATGAAAACATGGAAGTATGCATTTTATTTTAATTATATATTTTTTTGTGCATGAACTAAATGCCTTCGTATCATAAAATATTTTAATATGCTGACAAAAACTTTACAGGGTATATTAAAAATATTTTATTTTTAGATGGAAATATTTTTCAGTTTATAATGATTACTATATATAAAAGAGAAGATGAATCGAAGAATAGTAATACTATAAAATGAATTTATTGGGTTAATTGCAAACCAAATTTCATGTCTCTAGTTTTTACTGGTTTGAGGATAAATACAGATTCATGTATCTTTAAGAATCATAAATGCATATTGCTGCCCCTTAAATATGTTGCTACAACTTTTTTACACCCTTTCTTAAGCACAATTTAGAAAGTAATTCGATTAGATTAAATACGATAAATCCAAGCAATATATATAATAGGGTATTATATAGCAAAGGTTAATTTAAAATTTATTTGATAGCATTTATTTCAAATAAAATAATATTTTGCCAAATTTAGCTTAAATTTTCCTAAAAGTGTTGCCCAAGCATTTGCAAGTGCTTTCAATTTGCAGAAATTGGCAAATGGCAAATGGCAATTGGAATTGCGAATGCGTGCTAAAAATTAAGCTAGCGCGAATAACAGTAAACGGATGTACCGAACATGTGGCAAAGAGTGAAAAAGGGGCAAGCAAAAAAAAAAGGAATACAGGAAAGGAAGCAAACAAAAAAATAAAATGGCGAACTGAATGCTAAATAACGGTAGAAAGCTGCGACTGCGAATGCGGCTGAGGCAATGCGAAAACAAATTTAGATATCAAAAGTTGTTAAATTGCCTCGCGCACGCGAAATGTTTATTAATGTCTTGCATGTTTACAGATAACTTGATTTACCGTTATTGTCATGCAATGCACACATAGACACTCAAACACACACACTTACCCACACCCACACCACGCCAGCTACTTGAACTAACGCCTCGGCATGTCTTAACGCCACAAACAGTTGACTTTTAAAGGCCAACTCGACTGCGGGTTCCTGAGTCTAGAAAGCCATGGACAAATTCTAGTCTTAGACAGCCTTGGTGGGGGGGCTGGGTTGTCTGCACGTTAACAAGCTGCATGTGCACACACACACACCCACACACACACGAACACTCGCACTCACATTTGGTAATGAATGTGAAATGCACACGAAGAGCCAGCTCGTAATTCCACCTCCTCTTCTGTTCTCCAATAAATTTGCCACTCGCGGTTGCATCAACTTCATAATGCGAGCGAGGGACAAATGTAGCAAAAATATATATGACTCGAATAGTCCCGTGAATTATGTGCGACAAATGGTTTGGTTCAGGGCGAGGAGTTGACTTTATAAATTAATTTTAAGTGTCCTTCAATTGCCTGGAAATTAACCTGACGCCAGGCCGACTACAAATTACCTGCAAGCTGTTAGAGCAAAGTCCGACAGTCAACTCAAGCTAAAGGGACTTATGAATATTTATATGATTGTTGAAAATACTATATCCAAAATGCAGAATATATATATTTTAAGTTGGGCATATTTTTTATTCTTTTTAATTTGTTTTTAACAACATATTTAAACAGCTATAAAATTGTCTCGAAGTCAATTAATACCATTAAATCAAAATTGTTTAGCTGCGCTTTACTGAATGATAAAGTTTAATAGCATAGGGTAGAGCAAAAATAAAGAAAAACCTTAAAAATGTTTAGCTGTTAACCTAAAATATGCTTGGAATTAAACTAGGATGTTTATTAAGTTTTTCATTTTTTTTTATAAAAAATCATTTAAAAATTCATAAAAACTTCACATGTAAAGCTCTCGGATCCTTAGCACACATATTTCAAACGCCCATATCGCCCGATTTTCATGTTTGATGGCATTTTGTTCATGTTTTGTGCTCTAGATTAATTCTGCATTCAAATGTATTCATTATTGAAAATACAATTTTTTTGATTTTTTCATAAAATATCATGTACTCTCCCCTTACTTATTTTCGAATCATGGTTCAAGGGCCTCTATTATGTACATGGCATGGCCGGGAAATTTTTTTTGTGATCTTTGGAGGAGCTTTCCAGTAGTACATATTCCAAATGGGGCCTTTATCTAAAAACTGTGGGAGATATAACCATTTCCGTGGATATCAAGGTCTCTATCTTTGAGGGAGGTCACCGGCAAACTACATTGTACCAAATTAGCCGAGTTTAGGTTTAATGGGGGAAATATTTACCTTTATCACGAGGATATATTCTAAGTTTCAAGTCTCTAGCTTTAATGACGGCGAAAAAAATTGCGTTCAGACGGACGGACAGCAAGGCGGACATTGCACAAACCCAATATGCTCTTTTCACATTGTGAACGAGTATAATTAAACAAAATCTAACAAGCGACATTTGAAACGCTTATAATATTCAGAAGACGATTATAATATTCCAAAAAGCTTGAATATGTTCATGGAACTAGTTTATTGATCTAAAACACTTGAAATTTAGTTTTGCAAGAAATTGGAAAATGCAGCAAACCAGCTGAAATAGCTTGAATTAGATCACGGACGTGTTTCAATAACAGCCAGCTGATAGGGGTTTAATATGAGTATATAAAATAGCCAATACTGAATATATATATTTAGCAGAACTCCAGGCAAAAGGAGAGCTGGTTCACACAGCTACTTGACACATTGACAAAGGATATATAAATTGCAGTACCAGAACTCAGCGCAGGCAAGTCGACTGAGCTGAGTGAAGTATCCAGTTATTAAGTAGCCGTTGGGTCAACCACACCGAACTGAATTGAAGTGAGCTGTGCGGCAGCTACAACACCTTGGACGCATAATTGCCTGGCTAACGGTTCGATATATATCTCAAGTGCAGCACGACTTGGCCACAGCACGGACCACAGAGCTGTGCGACCTAAGTGACATGCAATAATTGAAAATTACATGACCAGAAACAAAACCAACAGTTATGTGGGTGTGTGTCTGTGTGCGGCTTGAGTGTGTGTCTGCTTGAGTGTGTATGCTAATCATCTGTTTCCTTTCACACACACACACACACACGCAGACATTATAATATAACGTATGATATTTTGCAGGATATCAAACGTCATGATCAAGGCATTTACCGTTGTCGTGTGGATTTTCGCACAGCTCAAACGCAAAGCTTCCGTTTCAATTTGTCCGTAATAAGTGAGTATCTAAACTGCTGACTGATACACACACACACACACACACTCACACACCTATCTATCAATTGTTTTTCTGTTTTTTTAGTACTTCCGGAGCAGCCCATCATCCTGGACCGTTGGGGTCGTCAACTCAATGGCACACAATTGGGTCCCAAGCAGGAGGGCGACGATATTGTTATCACTTGTCGTGTGGTGGGCGGTAAGTAAAGCCCCAACTAGCTAGCTTAACCCGATTACCACAGGCCACGCCCACTTCTTCCTTTTTCATTTTTTTTTTTTTTGTTGCCACACACATGGCTATATCCGCTCGACCGGCTAGACAATTTCCTGTTAATTTCCTTAAAAGCTTTGGCCAAAAAAAAAATACAAAATACAGAGAGAGAAAAAAAATAAAGAAAAACCTCAAGCCGCACTTTGACCAAAAATGAAAATATCACAAAGTTTGCTTTGCTTTCGTTTTGTTTTTTTTCTTTCTCTGCCAAAACTTGACTTTTTAATTTGCGCCATTTTTAGCTCGCCTGTTCTCTGTACTCCCCATATATGCTGATGTATATATAACAATTGTTTTTCTTCGCTTTCGACTCATTTTCATAGGTCGGCCACAACCACAGGTCCGCTGGCTCGTGAATGGACTACTTGTCGACAATCAAAACGAGCACAATTCCGGCGATGTTATCGAGAATCGACTGTTGTGGCCATCGGTGCAGCGCAACGATTTGAATTCCGTATTCACATGTCAGGCATTGAATACGCAATTAGATAAGCCCAAGGAGAAGAGCTTTATACTCGATATGCACCGTAAGTGCCCAACCCAACCCAACCCAACCCAACTAGCCTAGCTAATAAATTTGTTCAAAAACTCTACACATGACCTGGAAAGAAAAAAAAGAAAAGAAAAACCCCGGAAAAACAAGCCTGTGGTTTAAGTTTAGTACTAGACCAGCTTTGTTCTGTCGCCAAGGTTAAATAATGTGTTTTGGGTGCGCTTAACCCTAGGCTAAGCCCACGGGCTTCTATGAGCACCATATTATGATCCAGTAGTAGTTTTCATTAAAGGCTTTTGAACATTGTGTTAAGTTCCATATTTTTATAAATATGATGCATAAAATAGTAAATGTTTTTGTTGTACCCGTAATTAACTAAAATTTTAACAATTCTCGCATTTAATTTACAGAATTTACACATTCACATTTAAACACTTAGAAGCTTAAATCTTTTTTAACTAAATTCAGGTGTAATGCGAAAAATATATTTTCTTTCAATAACAACATTCTTAAATATATATTTTTTTCTTCCTGTAATTAACTAATATTTTCGCAATTTATACATTCAATAAAGCAAAGAAAATATTTTCTTTTAATACCAAAATTCTTATATACCGGTAATTAATTAATATTTTAACAATTCTTGCCATTAATTTAATCAATTTACAAACTCAAGCAATTATAACATAAAATCTCAGCTAACTAAACACATGTTTAAGCAAAGAAAATATTTTCTTTCAATACCAAAATTCTTAAATATTGGGCAAACAACTCGCTTGTTGTGCAAGCATAAACAAATCGTATTCAATATTTTTGATGATTGTCGCGCAACATAAATAAACCCGACATTGTTGGGGTTAAATACCGCTTACACAGCTCGTCAAAGTAGCCGCTAAATAATTACATGTTTACAGAAATGAATGAATGACGGGGCGTTCCGCCTAACGTCAACCTCGCTCCGTTTCCACTGCACTCGAGGAGTTGCCGCGTCAAAACAACAACAACATCAGCAGCAACAACAACAACAACATTTGTTGCCCTTGTCATTGAGCGTCATTATAGTTGTTATGTGGGGGTCTTCGGAGTCATTTGTAGTCGGCACTTGAGCAGCGTCGAAATGGCCGTTAGTCGTTATCGTAATAGATACAAATTCTTTAAAAGCTTCAAATTTTAAAAAGCAGGCTTATTTTTGTTATTTTGCAAATAATTTATGCTTCGAAGTAAAATTTAGCATTTGGAAATAAATGAAAAATAATAATAAAATAGTATAAATATGCATAAAATATAAATAATTTGATTGTATTTATTATGCTATTTAAAAACTATAATTCACCAAAATAATTGAATACAATATTTTTATGTTTATACAAAAAGTGTTTCCAGGATATATTTCCCAACAAACTATTAAATTTATCAAAAGTTTTAAACAAAAAATAATGGGGCAAAAACTTGAAACTCTATAAAAAGAAAATATATTACGCAATAAATACTTGTATATTAAGAGTAGATAAATATAATATAATTTAATTAATATTGACTCAACTGAAAAGTAAATTGTAAATAAATACACCGCAGACATTTGAGACAAGTTTGCAACTGAAAAAGAAACTTTTTCATCGGGCAATTTATCAGAGTTATTCGATTTCTATTATTGAAATTGCAAATGATATTAACTTTTTGCTTCTTCCTTGCACAGTGAAACCATTAACGGTGAAAATTCTGGAGCCGCCCAGTTCTATGATTGCCGATCGACGCTATGAAGTTACGTGTGAATCATCGGGGTCGCGTCCGAATGCCATCATCACCTGGTACAAGGGAAAACGTCAATTGCGACGCACAAAGGTGAGTTGAAGTTGGTGGGTGGGAAGGTGGGGGGGGGGAGCAGGTGTAGCCCGCACATGACCGCAATTGACGTACCTCTGGCCAACACTTGCGGTATGGATTCTACGGACTAAGAGTGGTACAGGGTCTGCGGGAAGTGTTGACTGACTCACGTTCAGCTCGATAAGTTATTGTGTTTGCACAGTCAACCCCCCCCTCCCCCCACACACTCACTTATACACACACACACCACAGCTCGTAACTCTTCTACGGCGCGTAGGGCAAGGGGGCGGCTACACCCACTTGTTGTCCCTGGGCGTGGCTCACACTCGCCGCGCACTCCGCACTCACCGTTAGAATAAACACAGATAATGTGATATAAACTCCACAATACACAACGTACCCTAACCCCGCCCGCCCCGCCCCTCCACCCTTTTGGCTTTTTCGTTCTATTTGCTACGTTTTTCCTTTTGCTATTTTCATTTCTTGTTGTATTTTTTGTTTGTGTGCGCTGTTTTTTTGTTTCAACTTTGGACAAATTTATGGGAGTTTTAGCGCAATTTTGTTGCAATTCATTTTTGTGCCGCTCCAGCTGGAAAGCCCCCGGAACCCCAAACAGTTGTTGTTTATGTCCACGTCTGTCCGCCTTATATGCATACTCGCTTATGCATACCGCCGCTGATTGCTTTGCCGTTTGCAGCTACACTCCTTTAAAGACCGGAAATGTTTTTCAGTAGTTTTTCACGTGGCATAAAGTTGCCGTAATGCGGCAAACAGCCTGCCCCAGACCAGGCTAGCCAGACAGTCGAACAGTCGACGACAGACAGACAGACAGACAGACAGTCAGCCAGCGTACTGGCCTTTAGGCATGTTCTACATGCCTTTTGGTGCCTTAGTTTCCCCTCCAAATGTGCGGACATGTGGGCGGGCTGTCCGTGTGTGTGTGTGTGTGTGTGTGTAGTGCCAGACATGTGGATATTTCGAGCATAAACTAAGCTCTGGCAACTTCATATGGGGCACGACATTAGTCAACGTTTGGGGCCAACGACTCAACCGACAATCGAGTCGAGTTTTTCGTTACGAATTGCAGCTAATTAGGGTACTCATGACGTTGGCCCAAACATGTTATTTGCAATACTGGAAAATGTTGTTGGAAAACATTTAACCACTGGCTGGTAAATTAATTTACAAAACTGGGCTAAACAAGTTTTTAATTATAGAAGGCAAAAGGAAGGGACTAATAATAAAACTATTGGAATTTTTAATGATGCTATAATTGTAGCGTAGGCTCTAATAGTTATCAAGATATATATATATATATATTTATAGAAAGTCAGATTTCTTATCACCTGTTGACAAAACATGTTTTTTTTTCATTTCATTCAACTTCAACTTCATTCAAAGGAAACTCAATTAGATAATTTCTGGCCCATTAAGGATATTTCTCGGGAAAGAGATTAGTGACTATTCTTGGCAATCACTTAACAAATTAAATCAATAGAGATTTGAGATTATAATTTTTAAGACATGCCTTGGGCTGTCTCCTGGAATACATCTATTTCGCATTTTAACATTATATAATATTAATAATTTTAGTTAGCCCATATACCCCAACCTTTTTTAAATAAAATGAATAAGCCAATCTTTTTTTTAGTTTCAATAATAATGAATGG
This sequence comes from Drosophila robusta, assembly GCA_035043565.1. Classification (NCBI taxonomy): domain Eukaryota; kingdom Metazoa; phylum Arthropoda; class Insecta; order Diptera; family Drosophilidae; genus Drosophila; species Drosophila robusta. The sequence goes on from JAWNMW010000378.1 coordinate 911,422, forward strand.
CAATAAAAAATATAATATAACATTTTCAATTTGTTTTAACTTATAAATAAAAATAAAAAAAATGTATTTCTTAGGAAATAAGTGTGAGTGTTTATAAATCAATCATTGAGGATTACAAAAGCAAATCTATGGTCAGATAGAAATCAAAGCATATGCTTGTGCTAGATATCTAAGCTAAGTTCATTAATATTATCAAAGATTTCTTCCACTTTACATTTTTAGAGATTTATAGCTAAATTTGTGTTTTATTTTCGAACTCACCAATGAATCTCTATTGAAATTTCCATACCGTGCTATTCCATTTATTTAAATGCTTTTGTTTTTTGCTTTCCAATATTTATAGTTTTCATTTGTGTTTTCCCTTTGCGCTGACTGTGAAAATAATGTTTTTACTGTTCCAAAGCAGGTCGCTAACTGTCCGCCTTTTAACACCTTCGTTGCCACTTAAAAGGGAAACACTGACACCTAACACTTTGGGTGTGTGTGTGTGTGTGTGTGTGTGAGCATATCTCACGCCTTCGCAGCCGTTTAGCAAGTTTCGGTGTCTGGCCGCCAGGGGGCGCACACACAAACACACACACGGTTGAAAATAAACAGTTTTATGACCCGTTCAACTAACAGCAAAAATAACGACTACAACAGCACAACTAATTATGTGTTGTTGTTGCTGCTGCCGCTATAAAATTTATAATACCCACACAAGTCCCATAAAACCCAAAGTATGCAGCAATAAATTTTAAATTGCAAACATAAAATATTTCGACAAATTTGCAAAAAAACACACACACATACACACACAAAGAAAACAAAGAACGAAACGAAGAACTGCGCCTCAGGACATTTTTGGTGTATAGAGGGGATCTCTCTCTCTCTCTCTCCACTCCTTGGTGGGCCTGGGTCGAAACTTAATTAATGCAGAAACACATTTTCCAGGACGACATATCAAAGAACTCGACACGCTCGGAGCTGAGCTTTGTGCCCACCACAGACGACGATGGCAAATCGATAACTTGCCGTGCGGAAAATCCAAATGTGAACGGCCTCTATTTGGAGACCATGTGGAAATTGAATGTCGTTTGTAAGTATTACAAATTGTGTTTAAGTCTAAAATATATATGTATATATATTTGCACATACATATATGTATATGCTAAAAATAACAAAAAAATAAGCATTTGCCGACAGCTAGCAGAAAGGTAGACAGCCCAGCTAAATTTATTACGTCGGCGTTGTCGACGTCGTCGCCGCCGTTGAAAGCCTTTAAAATGCAAATAAATCAAAGACAAATGACAAATTGTGAATAATTTGCCATGGGCCAGAAGGCAGCTGCCGTGCCGCTAACCAAACCCCCTACCCTCTCTGCCCGCTCCCCAAGTTCACAGCCCTACCCAACCCCTATCACAGGCCGCCCGCGGGCAGCGGCTTCAGCGGCTCCAGCGCCCAAGTGAAATATGTGGGCTAACAAAATGTGGCAGGCGCTTAAATTAAATGAAGGACTTTTGTGTGCGTACCCCCAAACAACTCTCCCCCCTTGGTCCGAAAATACAATGTTTTTTGAATAACCAAACAACAGTGTCAAAGTAGCTCCTTTTGCAATATGTGGAACTGCTTTCTAGCTATAGTCGGATATTCTGAGTGGCCAACCCATGCAAATTTATAAATAGACATATTAAAAAATTCTTGAATATGTAAGCTTATATTAAAAAATATTTTATTGTATTTATGTCGAACCATAACCATTGAATGTCTTTATGCCTTTGGGTTCTGTAGTTCTTGCCTACCAGAAACTAAAGGCTGCAGACAGCATACTGGTTAAAGAGATATCAATGCCTTATTTGACCCTAATTTGCCTTTAGAAAATACTCTCTACTTTCAATTTTCTTTAAGCTGCATAAAAGACCAAAAGTAAAGACTGCGATTAGTTTCATAATAATCATAATAATCGGCATTCATAATCCCATCTACTATTCGAACCCAGCCAGTATCTGGTTGTTAATAAAATTAAAATCATTTCAGGGATATTGTTATGTAATATATAAGGTAACATATTCAGGTAGGGTTTTGCTAAAGCTAAGTTAATGCAACAAACTTATCAGAAAATGTATGCAAATATAAAGTAGACATTTTTTTAAAGATTAAATTATTTGTCAGCAAGCGCAGCTCTTGCGGAATGTCAAAAAACAAGCGACCAAATTGTCTAAACAACCAAATAATACCAATCTCGGCTATATGTAGTTCATGGTCAAACTCTGAATCATAGCTGAATCTATAAAAATCTCAAACAAAGAATTGCAAGCCAGCGAAACATTTTGACCAAATTGTACAGTCAATGGGTCAATAGCCGCAAAGTAAGTACTGCGGACATCGTAAAGTGCCAAAGTCACAGTTGAGTTTGCCGGCGAGCGACGTTACGTATACGTCGCGTTTACCGCTTCAAATGTATTTTATTATTTCGAATGTGTGTACGTTGTGCACACACACACACACACACACACACGCACACAAGAGTGTGCACATCGGCGGCACATCACGTAATGTTGTTTCTTTGCTTTTCACTTCCTCAAATATTAAATTTTTACTGCAATCTGCTGACGCCAAAAAACAAAAGAGAGCAGCAAATACACAGAAAAAAATGATGTTGCTGTTTAGGCTTTACGTTAAAAAAGGAAACAAAATAAGGTGTTATTATTATATTTTTTATGCGCCACACATACTTGTTGGCTTCATATTTTATATTTTAGAATATAATTTTTTATTTGTTTGTTTTTGTTTTGTTTGGTTTTGTCCCACCGTGCGCTGCATTGAAGCAAATAAACTTTATGATCGGCACGTACGGCAAAATATTCATATTAATACACAAGCACACACACACACACACACACTCCCACAATCACAAACCTTGGCATACACGTGTATGTGCAGCAGGAAAGCGCTTGACTTTAAGAAAAGTAAAAAACATATATCAAAATTATGCTTTTTAATTTGAGCATATGTAATACCCTACAGTCATTCAGGCCTAACCTTGAGGTGTCAGCCTTGCTGCAATATGTCTATAAAAAAGGCATATAAAGTGATTATGCATTTTTATAGACCCAGTTAACTCTTAATAAGACTGTAGCACAATTTATGTCTATCTTAAAAGTGAAAATGTACAGCGAATTTATGGGGATTTTTTCTGAGAAATTAAACTGAAGTTAACTCAGTGTTTTCCTAAAATAAATATTTAATCATACAAATTGAACAATTATATATACGCTCTTTAAGACAGTTAAATGTATATATTTATTTAAGGTAATATAATTTTCTTCAATTAATTGATAAGTTATATAAACTCTTACACAAAATGCAAAGTTAGTTAACGTTAAATGCATTTTTAAAGTATTTTCTAAATTTAAAAATTTGTATATCAAAAAGATTGGGAACTTCATATTTATATTCTAAAATTCTCTATATGTAGGAAAGGATAACCGCACCCGAACGTGTTTTTCCTTATTTTTTCTGATTGAACTTAAAATAAAACATGTTTAAAAAACTATTTAAAGGGTATCTAAATTCACATTGGCCAAAGAGGGCCTTTCTACAGATCAACGATTATTTCAAATTTCCTGTGTTCAGAAGCTTTTTTATAAATAGATCTCTAGAAACTGTCAAAAATTGTATATGCTGTGTATGTGTATTGTCTGTTAAGATTGATAAACTGATATTTTCAAATTTATATTTATTCTTTCATCTTAAAATACTTCTATCTTAAGTCTTTTATCCCTAGAAACTGTCTAAAATTTTATTTGCTTAATGTATTGTATTTTGTTGTACTTTAAATTGATTGCTTTGTATTAATATACATCTAACTGAAGCTTAAAAAATTATTTGATAAGTTGTTTTGCCTATTCAACTGCGTTATTACTAAGTATTTTTATTACTAAGAAGTTTCAAGCCTTTTATAAAGCGCACCTGGATGTCGCCTAGGGAAATCTCAATTATTTTTTCGCATTTTTAATTTGAACACACACTGGCAAATATGTTCCGCATCGTTGCGCATTTGTTGCTGCTGCTGTTCATGTTGTTGTTATTGTTGCTGTTGTTGTGTGTCGTGTCCTTGTTGTTGTTGTCCTTTCTATACGATATCTCTATTCAGCATCATGCTCGAGTTATTATGCCAACTTCGTTTTGGCTTTCTAGGCACGGCATTTGGCAAGGCCATTTGCCATACTTTATGCCAGAGGCGCGCCGTGCGGGGGCGCTACGGTTGCGAAGGGGTGGGCGTGGCGCAGCGCTGTTAGCTGCTGCATTCCGTACGTATAATTTTCTTGCTGTGTGCGAGCGCTGTGTGCGTCTGTGACACGCTCGTTTTAAAATTTATAATGTGGCCCCGGCAAACAAGGAAGCAGGACAACAAAACACAACAACAATAACAGAAACAACACCAGCAGCAGAACAACATGCAATGCAATCACAGACATAGAGATTCCCATGAGCGCACTACAGACACAACGTGAGCGTGAGTGTGTGTGTGCATGTCCTTTGGCCGTTGTTTATGGCTGGGTTACATTGGTGCTTGTGCTGTGTGCGTGCCTGGCATTTTGGAAAAGCGAAAGCATCGCGATATTTTTGCCCAATGCCGCAATTTGAGTTGATATTTTTAAAGTGGACGCACGCTAGAGCATAGCAATAGGGCTTACGCTCTCCGGATGATATATATGTGTGTATCTATGTGTAAGTGTGTGTGTGTGTGTGTGTAGGGTGTATGTATGTTTGGTTGCCAGCCCATCATCTGAGATTACTTTAATGCCTTAAATTAAAGCTATCCTGGGTCTAGGCCAATGTTTCGCGGCTTCACTGTTAACTTAATCCCATGGGACTATAATGAACCGATCTAACAATGCATTCTTAGCTGCAAAGAACTACCCCGTTTTGAAAAAATTTTTAGATATTTTTTGGACATGTTACAGTACACTGATATGTTAAGGTTTCATTGAATTTAAACTCAGCACACTAACATATTACATTTATATAAATATAACAGCTTAGATACAGGGAAATAGATATTCCAATGCAGATATAAAAACATAGACAGATGTCGCGGTATATGTTTATTCAACACATTAAACATTGATTAATATTAGGCTAAGTAAATAATATTAAGTATGATGAAGTTTCTTTTGACAATAACCAAATAGATTAATGCTTAAAAGTACATTGCAGGATTGGTTCAGTTCCAGTTAACTCAAACAATTTATTTTAGAGCTGCTTTGTAAAGCCGAATATTATTTTCCAAACTTAGTTGGGAGATATAACTAGAGAAAAAAGAGAAGAAGAAGCTTTTTGTGTACTTTAAAATAGAGCTCTTTGGAATATCACAAAAATAAAAGATTCAGTTGTTCAAAACGTTTTCAATAGTATTTTTACTCGAACGCAGAGAAAATGAGTTTTTTAAATAGATTTCAGACAACTTAAGTAATTCCTCAAATAAAAACGGAATGGAGAAAATTTGCAATAAAACTAATATTTATGTTTATTAGCTCAGCAGCTTTTGCGTTATTTTTTTAGACACAATAACTATAAAATATTTAAAGTCAACAGATTTAAAAAATAAATATTTCATTAATAGTATTTAATTAGTAGTATAAATAACTCTAAGCTGCAAACTATTAACGGCTAGATTTGGCTTGAAAATGCGGCAATTTGGCAATTTGTAACGCTGACTGTAAAATGGCTAAGTCGCGTCCCAGCAGTCGCGTATATATCAAGTGATATAATAAGCCAACTTTCATTGGCACACATAAATTACTGGGCAAGTGAAGGGTTCGAAAGGCCCAGCGTGTCCCTCGATCGATGGGCGCCCGCAGAACTTGGGCCGGCTTTTCCCTTTTTTTGTTGGCTGCTTTCAGCTGTTTGCCGTTTGGGGTAGCTAACGGTAAATGATAATCACAAAAATGGCCGGCAACATGTGTGCGGAAATACGGCGGCGCGACTTTTGGCGAAAGAGTTTTTTGGCTGCGGGGTCCTTTCGAGCACTTTTGCTGATTGGCGGGACGACTGCCGCCAACGAGCTTAAGGGGGGTAGTGTTGGTAAAGGGAAGGGGGGCAAAGTAAACTTTGCGAGGCCATTCTAAAGTGAGCAAACTTTTGGCCTCGCTCGTCGTCGTCGTCGTCGTCGTCGTCGTCGTCGTCGTCGCTGTTGTCGTCTAACTCTTGACTGGCGCCGTTTGGCTTTGGCCGCCAATAACTCAACAATATTAAGGTTGGCACGTGCACGTCCTTCCTTCAACGTTCTCTGGCCGCAGCCTTCGACGTCCTTTCGCTCGCTCTGTTTGTCGCAAACTTTGTGGCTCGTTAAGCAAATTCAAACGACTTAAGCGGCAACACATGTTCGCAAGCAGCCAGGCCAGGCCAGGCCCGGCCAGGCACAACCAGGCCAGGACCGACCCGGGCCGGCCCAAGTCAGCCGACTGCGATCCTTGTCCCCACAACAGCTCCCATTAGGATGTTGTACCCATAACTCTTTGTTGATGTTCCTGTCGTTGCAGCAAATCGCTCATATCTGCAAGCAATATTAAATCAAATAGATCACTCGACCTGTGCAGCAGCTGATGACCGCCAATGGGTTAGGCGGGCGGAACGGAGTTGGGGTAACTGAAATTAACCCAAGGAATACTGGAAACTCCTAACAAAGGCTGCAAACTATATTTAAAATTATAAGCAAAGTTTTGCCCAAAACAACTTCAGCCGAACCTAAATCCAAATCGGGATACTTTCTCTATTTTAAATATTATTATTATTTTAGTTAAGAAGCTCCACGAACTGTGCAAAAAATGACTAGCAATTATTTATATAGCGTTATATATCGATTTCGAAATTATGAAAATTTTAGGGCATTCGGACCATCGCAAAAATTTATTTTTAGGTAGAAAGATACTGGAGCTATTTCGGAATAGCCAACTGTTTTTATAATTTGGAAGTGTTCCAAATTTTATAAATTTTATATCCTTCGTCACAAAATTTGATATAAGAAATTCTGATGGTGAATATGTTTTCGCCACTAGATTGTTATCCCGTGTAGAGGCATTATCATATATCATTATTTATTAAAATATATGAATATAGTTATAAACTATCAATTTATATACTTTTTAATATCTATATATCTGGCTAAGATAAACACCCACACATTAGCCTGAGCTTTGAATCTGGATCCTCGAAGTTCAGTTATTGAATTCCTAAATTCTTAGATAACTGCCGAGGAGTGTTCTTTTTAAATATTTTAATTAATTTTCAGTAAAATTAATAACTTCAGAATCTATAATAATGTAAAAAAAAATAATGAAAAAAACGCAGAAAATAATGCTTTTTCTATATATAAGATTTGCCCAGTAAACTTGAAAATTGTGACAAACAAAAGTTGAGCTGAAGTTAAAAAAAAAACAAGCTTCACGAACCGAATCTAAAGGCGAAGCCTTGGTTCGAACCGCAAACCGAACCATTGAACATTTAATTATGGCTGGCAGCCTTGCTCTTGTCTGCTTTTAGTTGGTAGGGGAGTTTTCAGCTGAAGGAATTAAATTTCATTCATATTTTATATGCTTCTTTAACTTACAATAATTACCAATTGATCTATATTAATTAAATTAATTATTAAATTATCCGCCAATTATAGCTACTTCCTCACTAACTCATCTCTCTCTCTCTTTGTTCGTTTCCTTCACCAATCTTTGCAGATCCTCCGTTGGTAACGCTGCGTTTGGGCTCCACGCTAACACCGGATGATATCAAGGAAGGCGACGATGTTTACTTCGAGTGTCACGTACAATCGAATCCTCAATGGCGGAAACTGTTGTGGTTACATAATGTAGGTCGCGTCAAGTCAGCTGGAAGTGAGGTTCCCGCTGCTCCCGCTCCCCACAAACTAAGCCCCAAAACCCCAAAGCCAAAAACCTCCAACAACAATGGCATCCACAAAGGGCAGCAGGAACTCTGCTCCAGGTCCTCCCCGACCCAGATCCTGTGCCTGACTCTGTCCCGGCTGTCTGCTTGGTTGGCTTCCATTCATTTCTGTTTAAGTGTCAATAACATTGGCAAGTTGCGTACAGCAGCCGCTGCTTTTGCTGCTGCTGCTGCTGCTTTTGCTGCTGCTGCTGCTTTTGCTTTTGCTGCTGCTGCTGCTTTGGGATGCATTGCGCTGCATTTGCTCATTTCAATTCATTTCACACCAAGACTGGCGGTCAGAAAGGTGCGCAGTGGGAGGTGAGGGGCGCAACTCAACCAAGTACGCAATGTGCCGTTTCGGGCAAAATAGTTTTGGGATTTGCGGCATTGATTTTAGCAACGCTCTGGCTGTCGCTCACTTGCAGTCGCCGCCCAATCCCTCCCCTGCCCGCCCCTCAATCAATCAGCAAAGAGCAACCGTCTGACGTCAGCCAAAGTCGGCGGGTCCCAGAATAGCATCCCATATCGCTGCTGTTTGCTTGCTTGTCGATGGGCTTTGAGTGGGTTTAACAGTCACTCGATTGTTTCACGCATTTTGATAAATTGAAATTGCTACCGTGTCGGGCCGCAAAATGTGGCAAGGTGTTTCTGGAAATTCAAATGATATGCAGATTTGCTTGTACTATTTATAGCATTTCTAATAATATATATTCATTTGCAAATGCTTAGAGGCTGTTCTTAAAACAAGCAAAACAGAAGTGCAGTGAAAGTGATTTCAGACATTATATATATATAATTATAATTATTTAAAATATAGCTTATGCAGATTTCTTTGCACTATTTGTAATATTTCATATTATATATATTCTTTTGAATATGTTTAGAGGTTGTTCTTAAAAGAAGCGAAACCGAGTAGAAAGTACAGTAAAAGCAAGCATATTACAACTTTTAGTAATTGGAATTTACCAGCAATTAAAATGTGTTTTTTAAATTTTTAGAATATATATATTAGTATATTTTTTAAGTATAGGATGTATAAATAATTTGCAGATTTTCTAATGCTATTTGCAGTATTTCAAATTCATTTAAGAATTGTAAAGATTTAAATCTGTTTAATTTTCTAAATTTTAAGAATTATTATTTAAAGTAAATAGTATATAGCTGTCAACTTTTAACAAAACTTTTTTAAATAGCACTGAGAACATATTATTTTTAAGATTTTTCCAGTTTTTTAACACTTTCGTTACAAGAGTCTGTGAATCATATTCTGTTCTAATATTTATTTGCTTAGTTTAAAAAATAGAAGCTGTTTATTTTATTTTTTTTGTAATAAAAACAATTTTAAAGGATTTCGTATTTTGGAATAGGTCAAAGTTCTGATAGGATTAGGACAGAAATAGAAGAAGAATTTCTGCAGCGGCAAATTCTTCTAAAAGTAAATTCAGAAACTCTTGACTGAAATGTTAGTTTCCATAATAAAACATAAATTTTTGCTTCTAAGGAGACTTACGCTGTAAGGAAAGGCTAAAGAAGATTCGAAACCGAAATTCAAACAAAGGAATTAACATTAATTAAAAGCGTAAAGCAAACCACAAAAAAGTTTTTATGGGTTGACTATAAACAGCAAGCAGGCCCCTTCCCTATATCCCTTCCCAATTTCCCATCTCCATTTCCCTTCCCCATTTCCCATTCCATACGATAATAACTTTGGTTTTCTGAAACTTTACATATATTCCTACTTTATACGTTTCTCATGGTCGCACTTTATCGCTCGGCACTTTGCAGGGCATTCACTTGGAGCACAATACCTCGGCGCGGGTTATACGCTCCAATCAGAGTCTGGTGCTGCAGAAGATAACGAAACACTATGCGGGAAATTATGCGTGCAGCGCCATCAACGACGAAGGCGAAACAGTCAGCAATCAGCTGCCGCTACGGGTGAAATGTGAGTATACAAAAACCGGGCCGGGCCGGGCCGGTCCGGGCCTGGCCAGGGGGTGTACAAACTCGATGCACATGTCGAGCGGCTCGCTGTGTACTCTATGTAATCCCGTGTTGTCCTGGTGCCCAGTTTGGTTTTGTCTGCATCAGTTGGCATTACGAGTAATGCGGCCGGCACTTTGTTTGAATGCGTCATCTATCTGGCTGTCTAGCCCCTTTTCCGTCCCAGCATGTTTTCTTATCATAAAGTCAGACAGCGACGTTGTCGTTGTCAAGCTGCAGCTCTTGCCCCCTTGTCCGCCTTGCCCCTTGCCCCTTGCCTCATTTGATGTATTGCAATTTTCTTTCATTTTTTTTTCTTTTTTCGCTTGGCTGTTTTCATTTTACAACTCGAGCTCTTGAGCTCAGCTCGAGTTGAGTCGTCGCGATGTGGCGCAGTTGCAAGTCAAGGCTGTGAAAATATTTTTCATTCCACTTTTTGCATAAATACAACATTTTGCCAGCAGTAGCCCTGGCCCCCACAACTCCCCCTTATCCATTTCGCCTTATCTGGCAAATCCAGTCGCTTTTCATATGCTTGCCACATGCGTTGCGTCATATTTCATTGCTGCTGCCGCTGCAGTTGCAGCTGCTGCGGAATTATGCTTCAATTTAACAGGCCGCGAAATGTTGCCAACTCTTTCGCTTATTCGCGTCTTCTTCTGGCACGGAAGGAGCCTCTGCCACGAGACAGCTGCGCTTTAATTCCAGCAATTTGACAAGCGCCTCCGTCTGCTCCGACTGCTGATCGTGCTCGTAATGAGCTTCGCAGCCGGATTTAGGGGTACTCTGTTGGCTCTGAGCTGTACACATGTTGCAACAACGTGCTACTCGCCCCGCCGCCGCTGCTCCCCCTGGCCCCACACTCTTGCCGCTAGACAGACGCATTGCTGCGGGCCATAAATTAAATGGCTCGGCGACGGCGCCGCTGCAGACGGCGGCTGCTGACATTTTGGTTTTTGTTAATGCGCTCAAGTGTTTTTTTCTTTTTTTATTTTTCTGTTTGAGCTGCTTTTTAAACAAGTGTTATGTGCTTATATTGTGGCAAACGCATTTCAGCTTAAATGTAATTATCTTGTTTGTTAAAATAGCATAGGATCTACTTTTTAGAGATACAAATATTTTTGTATTGAGATCTTTCTCTAAATATGTCAGGAGGAACGCTAGAATTCGGTTCTCAGATATGAGCTATTAATATTAAATTTAAATTTAATTATGATGCTTCATAAAATAACATAGGATCTACTTTTTAGAGATACAAATTTATTTTATGGATTGATATCTTTCTCTATAATATGTCAGGAGAAACGCTAGAATTCGATTCTCAGATATGAGCTTTTAAATTTAAATTTAATTATGATACTTGATAAAATAACATAAAATAACAAATTTCGATTCTCAGCATTTTAATTATTTATTTTTCTTACCAAAAATCAGGATATATCAGGCCATAAAGAGAGAGAAACATGGAATGAGATTGAGAGAACTTTTTGCGCAGAATCAGTTTTATGTGAATGTAATTTAAACTTAATTAATATGAGATGCTACAACTGTTTTATTTTTTATATAGAAAACGTTAGATTCCGTATATTTTATTGAAGATTCTTAAATTCTAGGCTCTGAAACAATTTTTTTAATTATATTTAAGCTAAAGCCCTTCACTTCACTCATTTCCGAGAAAAAGAATTACGACCACAATTAAAATTATTTAATGCAAACAATTTTATTTGCTATTTAATATAATAAATTAATATAATAAATTTAACGATTGCTGAAAACAAACAAATTTTGTTATAAATAATAGGTCTAAAGAGATAGAAGGAATTAAGGATCTCTAATTGCCACTAAATCTCGTATGTGGACTAAATTTCTTCAAAAGTTGCCCATACATGTAGTTAAAATGCCTACAATTTTTAAAGATTCTTACATATATATACAGACTCATTAAAAATTATAATTAGTTTATAGCATAAACGTCGTCAAGGGCTGCTTTGAGTGTAGAAAAATGTGAATAATGTTATAAATTCTATAAAAGACAAATATTGGTTTACCAGATGCCAAACCGGCTTTCCTTCTGGCTTATTTTCCGCTGTAACTAAGGAAACATGCAATTTTAAACAATCTGTCGAGTTTCGTTACCTTTTAATAATCTCATATTAAATAAAATTCTGTTAATAAGACCAACGGCGGGGCTCTCAATCTCATTCAAATGCGAACACGTAACCTTGCTACCAACTTTCTGTTTGATGTCATTGAACTTTTCTGTTTGTACGGCAGAAAGCAACAAGTGCTATTCAACTGCCTGTCTCAAGTGCTGTCTAATTAGCTGACGACTGATCAAACAGCCCTCGTGAACTCACAATTTGAACAGGCAACACCAACAACAGCAAAACCAACAAAAGGGGGGCTGTTTTTTGGCTAATTAATTACGCCCTTTTGTAAATTTTTAAGACAAACAATTCATCAAAAATTCAACTTGCCTGACTGCTAATGCGTTCGGTTGGTTTGGTTTGGTTTGGTTTGGTTTGGTTTCCTCGCCGTGGGCGAGGGCGAGGGCGAGGCGAGGCGGTTGTTGACGACAACGTAAAATTACGCATACGCCACGTGTGTGTCAGCTAATAATCCTTTAACATTTATGAACGCCTTATTTACCTGCGAGTACTAAATCATGTTGCCACATTAATTAATTTCAAGTAAACAAGGACGTTGCGTTGCCACTCGACGGCTTTCCGCTGCCATTGCTGCCATTGGCATTGCCAATGCCTTTGACACTGACTGACTGCCTTAGCCGTCCCCAGTCCTCGCCCCCGCCCACGCCCGCTTCCCCACCTCCCACCCACTTTTGCTGGCGCACCTACGTACCTAACAGATGAGTGGGCCGCCCCGCTGTCTAAATCACTTTTGTGCGTTTCCCCCGTTCGCAACGTCCCAGCAACTTACGACAGGCAAATGCGTTGCCTCATTTTTCAGTGCTTCCTTTATTTTCCCTTTTTGCACAACAGTTACGTTCATTTTTATGCCACCCCTGGGCTGGTTGCGGCGTAGATAGAAATATTTCAGGGCGTTATAGCATTTCTATATAGTTTATTGATTTAAGAGTTAAGGTATATGGTACATATTGTATTATAATTAAGTAATTTTTATAAGAGCTTGGTTTAGTAAATAATATAAATTTTAGTTTAATTAAAAGAAAAAATAATATAATTTAATTATGCATACTTTTTTTGTATATATTTAAGCTTTATGTAAAAAAGGGGCATTTTATAAAACAATTTTATTTAAGTAATTTTTTTTAGCTTCAAATCAATTTCTTTCAATCCTATTATTTGATTTAAGTTAAGGTATATAGTATATATAGTATTATAATTAAGTAATTTTTATAAGAGTTTGGTTTAGTAAATAATATAATTTTTAGTTTAATTAAAATAAAAAATAATATAATTTAATTATGCATACTTTTTTTATATATATTTAAGCTTAATGTAAAAAAGGGGCATTTTATAAAACAATTTTATTTAAGTAATTTTTTTAGCTTCAAATCCATTTTTCTTTCAATCCTATTATTTGATTTAAAAATTCGAAAAATAATAATTAATGTATTTTCTTTTTAATAATAAAAGTTTATAAATATAAACTATCATTAATTATATGGCTACATTTTAATTTCTTATTAATGAACTCTAAGGGGACTTATATTCCTCACTAATAAATTGTGTTTTTTTTATCTTTCTTCATGCTAGATACGCCTGTTTGCAAGCACACGGATCGCGTAATACTAATTGGTGCCTCCAAGGATGAGACGGTTGAGGTTGTGTGCGAGATTCAAGCGGATCCGCCGCCACGGTGAGTGTTAACACAAAACTCGGGAAAAGGATCGCCCCCCTGCACCTCCGCTTGACATGTGGAAATGCTTTCCTTTTGCTGTTCGCTTTCATTTTGTTTTTTTTTTTTGTGTGTAGGCAATTGCTTCCGGTTTCCTGTTGAATGGAAGTTTGCTAAATTGACAAATGACTGTAATTGTGTGTGTATGTGGGTGGGTGTGTGTGTGTGTGTGTGTGTGTGAAACGGAAAATGCTGTTTATATGTTAGGAAATGTGCGAAAATTTAACAATATTTTGATTTGGCCCGGCACTTCAAAGCGCCAACCTGGCCACGCCTTAAATTTAGGCACTTTAATTTATTTTAAATGTGCAGCTGCTGCTCTGATTAGGGGGGCGGCAGTTGTGATAGGGACGCCACCGTACACTGCCGGACTTTGTTAATTCACATTGCCACATTTGCCCCACTTTAATGTTTTTTAATGAGCCCGGCGTCTCCGTCCTCGCACCACCGCACTGCGGCCTGTCGAGCGACTTTTTGCCTGTCTCCGCATCTCCCGCAGTCTGTCTGTTCGTTACTACGGCTAACTTCTTCTCGTTGCGTCCGTCCAGCTGCCTTGTCTTGTATTTAATTTCAATTTTTCGTTTCGTCTCACTTTTTGTGTTATTTCTGTTAGTGCTGTTGTTGTTTTTGTTGTCTGTGGCTGCGTCTTGAGTTGACGCTTTATGCTAAAATAATTAATCATTAGCTGGCGCAAAATATGCGCGTCGTTGCCGCTGGCAGCGCAGCTGCCTCGTGTAATTGTTGTGGTGGCGACGGGGGACGCAGGCCGAGGAGCCTCGCTCAGCGTGAACATTAAAAAGCTGCTGCATACTTTCGGGCGGTTACGCGCTGCCGGCCAGGCCGAGAGGGGGCGGTTACAAGTTAATTTATCAGCATTTAACTGCTTGACAGCGATGCCAGTTCTTTTTTCTCCTACCTTTTTTTTTGTATTTTTCTTTAAATTAAAGTATCAAATTACGAAAAATGCAAATCATCTGTGAGTGTTAAAATTGCAGTGAAATTTCTTTAAAAAATATTTAAATGAAATAATCAAAATCATAAAAAGATACAAACTCATTTTTTAACGGATTGTTTCTATAGGAGGCTATCCTAAATAACATTTCGATATTAGTGATATTTTGGTCATGTGCTAGCCATATCACATTGCTGAGTTTGGGATGTCTTTATTTATTTATTGTCTATATTTATTTATTGGTAGTGTAAGTATTAAATATTTATATATTATTTAAAATTTTTCGTCGTGTTTCGCCTTGAACTTTCTGTCCGCCTAGTTACAAATTCTTTAACATAACGCACTTTTTAATGATACTCTTTGCTCAATTTAAAGCACTTCGTTTTTGACCGATCTCGCACGCATATATTGATTTGCTTCATTTATTAAATGCTTATTCTGTCACATACATTTTAATTTATTTTGCGTATACCTATTATTAATTTATGGGAGGCAGTGGGAAAAACGAAAGCGTCCAACCGAATATGCCAGAGATAATTAACCTTTTAAAGGCTTACCAAGCGCGAGGAGTCGACTCTTTAGCTTCGCCACTCGACTGTGTGACTGTCACAATTTGTGTGTGGGTGTGTGTTTGTTTGTTTGTGGGTGTGTTTAACCTTTAATATTTTAACGAGCTATTTTAAAAATGTAAAACTTTCCAAACATGTCTCACTTGCCGTCCCTGGTCCTGTCCCTTTCGCCTGGACTGATGTTTCTGCCTTCTGCACGCGCTTCCCACTGACAACGCAACTGTCAAAATGTCAACGCAACACAAACAACAACAACGACGATATCAAAAAAAAAACACAAATATAACAACAAACATGTGCAGAACATTTCGCTGGAAATTTAACAACTCGGGCGAAACTCTGGACGTGGGCAGCGAACGATTCAGCGTGAATGGAAGCCGCAGCATTTTAAAGTACACTCCGGTCACAGATCAGGTAAATACCTACACCGACCAATTAAGCGTCGCACACAGCAGACACCCTACGCACCATAGGTTTATATATACTTATATATTTACATATTGTATTTGTAACGTATTTCCAGGATTATGGCACACTGTCCTGCTGGGCTGCCAACGAGGTGGGCACACAGCAACACCCCTGCCTCTTTCAAGTCGTTCTAGCGGGTAAGCGCACACTAGTATTCACTGTAAATGTTGCCACGTTTATACGTAAGTTGCAGCGATAGCTCTAATTTTTTGTTTGACTTTCATTCTTTTATACAAATTAACACTAGCTCGCGTAAACTAAGAACTTGCTTTTTAAACTTATTTGAGATCTTTACGAAAACAACCACCATTTCTATTAGCACGAAAATTGAATCCTTTTATTTCCCAAAAAAGCAAAATTTATCCGATATATATGTTTTATGTCAACGAAAGCTTTGCTATTAAGGTTAATGAAGTGTTTAATTTTATATATGGTTGTTAAATATCTAATATCTGTTTTAAATATTTATACCAGTATCTAAAAATAGTGACAAAAAAAAACTAGTTTTCAAAAATATATTGAGCATATTTCCTCTTTTAAATGAATATAGCTTTTTTTGTAATCAAAGACCTTAAATTAGCATAAAAAGAAAGTTTCTTTAAGGTACATGCGAAAGTAAAATAGTTGCATAATAGTGTAATTTTTAATAGGATAATAAAAAGCAGGAAAAAAGAAACAGCGTATCACATATGAACATTTCTCTAACTTACTTTTTGTAAGCTGAAAATACTTTTCTACTTAACAGATTTTCTCAGTTACTTGAGTGAAATACAGAATTTTTTTCCTTTTATGTATCAGTCAGTTGTATAATTTTTGGTTCAGATACAATACTGTATGACTTTATGAATTATAAATGAACGTATAAACGTAGCAACTGTTTTCTGAGTATTTGCTCTTTGGCGTCAACAAGATAACACCACAGGCAAACACTGAGAGGCTTTTTCTGAGCCCGAAAAAATGGGACCCACTGTTTGTTCCCATTGTCAAAAAAAGAGGACAATTTTTCAAAACTGTCTTTTTTTCTCTTTCTCTCTTGTTAATTTCCTGCACGACCTGTAAACATTGGACAACATAAATCCGATGCCGAACCCGATGACCAACTGGTGGAACTCACACACACACATACGCACACACACACACACACACACACACACACACACAGCTCTGCCAAATGGCGTCAGCAATTGCAGCATCTTCAATCGAACGGAGCTCAGTGTTGACATACAATGCATACCCGGCTACGATGGCGGCCTGCCTCAAATATTTGTACTCGAAATGTTTTCAACACGCACCGGCCTTACCAGGTAAGCATATTAATCAGCCTCACGTATAGCCCGACAACTACACACACACACAAGCATTCAGCCCCCAGGCCTTCTTATAAGCGGATTACGTTTGCGAACTTGGCTTAGGCCCCAAAGGCTCAGGTTTTCAGCATATGTCAAATATAGCGCGAATATGCGATTAAATATTACCTCAGGTTAATCAAAGTGCCTCGCAAGTGGAAACTAATTTAATATATATATATATTTTATATAATATATATGTATATATTTATAAATATATATATATATCATTTTTCGATATTTTTTAGGAATTTCTTTTCAAATATCAGGCGACGAGAAATGTCAAAAAAAAAATAGGCCGGTAAACAACTTTCGACAAATTGAGCTTACTTTAAAAATTGCAGGTATTTCTGTACCTTACAGATACTTTTGTGTCTTAAAGATACTTTAGTAGTTCGTTCCATAGATTTTATTTATATATTTTATTTATTTTATTTTATATTTGTTTGACCATAATGACTTCACTGATGGATTTATCTCTCACAGCTATTTCTGTCCCCAACTCTATTCCAACGTATTCATATTTACACACACACATGCTCCAACACCCACACAAACACACACACACAGCATACGGCAAAAGACAGCCTCTATCTGGATGTGACAGCTTTCTTAAAGCGATACCAGCAGAATATTATTCAATATCAGTTTCAGTCCGGCAATTGTGTATTGAGAAGGATGGGCAAACTTGTCCGGCTGTGTATGTTTGTGTGAGTCAAGTATTTGGCATAAATGTGTGTGCACACACCTTGGGGGCGTGTAATTAGGCGTAAAAGAGGATGCTTCCGGCTAAGTTCCCCCACTTGCCATCCGCTTTAATAATGTTGCGAGCGCCAATCAACAATTTATATGCATGTCAAATGGGTGTTTAAAAAAAATGCGCATTTTATTACGGCCCCAAAACCCGAAATCGAATCGTATTCATATGCACACATTACATTATGCGGTAACCCTGTATAAATTTTCTCTCGGCTGCTGTGGAAGCGGCACAAGACAAAACAAAACCAGAAACATTTAATAAATATTGCTTATTAAAACAATGACAGAGGCTCAGACGAAGGCTCAGGGGGAAACTTGGTAGCAGCCCCAACAAAAAAAGCAAAAAATACAAAAAAAAAAAATACATATCAAAGGACCCTCATTCAAAAAAGATTGCGCCAAAACGCAACAAACGTCGTCATCAATGTAAAAATGTTTGTAAAAGCAAATGGCATATGGGGAATAAGAAAGAAGAGTTAGCTCCGGTGATGACGACGGCTTAATACCCTATAATATGGTAGAGATAAACTTTAGAGAAAATATATTAAGTTTAGAGAGAGTGAGAAACAGAAAAATATAGATAGTGAGAGCGATATATGTAGAGGAATTGATATATAGAGCAAGAGAGAGTGGAAATGAAAGTTAGAAAGAGAGAGCGAGAGTAATAATGGGTGCAAAGAGACGGGAGAGAGTGGGAGAGAGCGGAAGTAGTGAAAAATAAGCGAAAAAGAGAAAATAAGAATATGCATAAAGAAAAAGACAGAGAGGTTCCACCGTGATAGATAATGCAATAAAGTAAATGGAAATGAGAGAGAACACACGAGTGTGAGAGAGAGGAAGGAGTTAGGGGTTAGTGAGAGTGTTTTAAAGAAATAGAGACAGAGAAAGAAATAGGAAAGAAGAGACATTTTTAGGATGAAATTTAGCTTAAATGCAAAAAGAAGAATCATCGACAGTAGAGTTTCAAAGTTTTGCCAGCTATTATTTTTAATTCTATATAATTAATTCTATTTAATGTATTTAACTCTTCATTGAATAGATATTGAAATACGCGAATTTTACCAACTTTAAAACTCCATTAAATATAATATGCAAAACATTTTATAATAATAATAAATGCTTTTAATGGACCAATTTCAAAGGGTTTTCGAAAATTCTATAAATTCAATTTATATCCAGACATTCTAATTTCTAGCTGTTCTAATTTGAGAGTGTTCACATTACAGCTTCTGTGCAACTTGCTGATCAAATATTTACATGCTTTATGTTTACAGACCTCATCTCCGTTTTAGGTCGTTACAGATTGGCTCACAAAGTTCGAATACACACACAGCTAGAGCATCAGAAAGGATAGAAAAAAAAATTAAACGATGCAAAATGTATATAGACATTGAACCCTAATATTTCAGAGTTTGGCGAAGAACAGAAAGCGAACGAGACAGGAGACAAGTGAAAGCCGCAACAAGGCAAAAGGCATCAAATTTAAATTGAGGTCATGATTGGAGCAATGCTTGGGTTAGGTTTGGGCTACTGTTTTGGGGCTGGGACTGGGATTGGGGCTGGCTTCGTCCATAGTCAAAGTCCAAGGCCGAAATGTGAAAAAGCGTAAGCTGGCAAAAGGAAATATTTGCTGTTCGATGGGTTTTGTGCCAAGCTGACATTTGATTGCACATGATTAAAGGCTCAGAGCTGTTGATTTGCCATGCTGATTTAATAATACATAACAATAAAAATAATAATATCCGGCGGGGCTCGATTTCCTTTTAGATTCAATCTGAGCAATGCCGAGGAGGCGCTCTTCTCGATGGAGAACCTGGACACGCTCACCTCGATGATGATGCAGGAGAACAACTCGCTGAGGCTGCGCATTTATTCCTACAATCAAAAGGGGCGCAGTGCGGCATATCTGTTGCCCGATTTCATAATTGGCTCAACAGCTTACAAGACAGGTGAGTGGCACACACCATAACACAACAACAACGACAACACACACACACTTGGCTTTATGTGCTAGCCGGCTAGACTTGATTGATGGATGGGAATTGTGAGGCTGCTGCTGCTGCTTGCATTTGACACATGAAGCTGCCGCCTGAAGTTGGCTGCTTTTCAGTGATTTCATGTTTTAAGCCCAGGCCAGGGCTTCTTAGCCGGCTTGGCAGCCCGATCAGGGCAGTGTGTCTTCCACACATGGTGGCGACACTTGACAGGTACCAGAGTCATCTACAGTACTTACATAATCAACATGCCTGCCTCAAGGGCCGTCTTTTGATGGCTTAAAATATGTGTAAAATTACTTTTTGATGTACCAGCTGCACAGCAGTAGTAAATACAGCCAAGCACAGTGGTTCCATTGAGCGCAAAAACAATTGCGAAAATAAATTTCTTAATAAAATTTAAACACAATAACTAACTATATAGTTGTTGGTCGTATCATGATTTTTTAAATCAAAAAACAAAAGTAAGAAGTCCTTAAATTAATATAAAATCTTACAAAAATTGTCAGAAACATGCTATATAAGCTAAGCTTGTGGTTCTTGTGTTTTGAATTGTTCTGTTGAAATATCAGTTTTGTATTGTGTTCAAGCCAACAATTTCTTTTATGTGCCCTAAAACTAACCAGCTTTTCAATTAAATTTTTTGATAGACAAAAGAAGTATCAATTGTCTAATTTTTTCATTAAATAGTTTTTTTTAGTATTAAGTTTTTCTCTATATTTTCTTAAATTCTATTTGCATTATTTTTTAATAATTGAGTTTTTCCGTTATTTTTTACTGTTTGTTTAATTTGTAATAAAGAGCGTCCCACTGTGCATTTGCTTACGACATTTTGCTCATTTTTTTCTTGCAAACCCAACGCGCCTAAAAATAAAACAAACTGAATGGAAACGCCTACATGCGATGCGCCAACCCTGATAAATGTCTATCTATATGTGTATATCCATGGAATATTTGCGCTGGCAATCTATCTAAAACCGACGATGATTTATGACTGGCGATTGTCAACCTGTAATTACGACAATAACCGATGACAACCGATGATAACGATAACAGACGACGATGTGACGCTAACCCTGTCGCCGGTGATTGTTGGCAGCGTTCTGACCATCATAATCATTGGGGTGGCCATCGCGATTCGAATATTCGTGGTAACATTCGTGCACAATTTGCGACGCAATCGCCAGCATGGCAACAAGGCGACAGCCGCGGGCGTGGTCGTCCAGGCGGGCGATGTCTTCAAGGTGAGCACAACCAGCCCCTCCCTCCCTTCCGCCCACATCCCCCTTTGGATGAACAGACTCGCATGCAATTAATAACATTTGGCGACATTTTACAGAGCGGCAACCTGGAGAAACCGCGCTGGCAGCACACGGATATAAAAACGAAGTCATCGGAGGATTTGGTTGAAGACGAACGTGATCCGGATGTAATACCCTCACAATATGGTAAGCTCATAAACAGTTGCCTGCCGTTAACTTAATTTACACTTTGTTTTTTGGGTATGTCCACTTTTTCAAAGGGTTGCCATTTTAAACGCAATGAATTTGTTTTAAAGTGTGCAGCAGAGCTATTTAAAATGTATTTTAAATATATGAATTAAAAATTAAAATTAATATTTTTCATAGTTAAATATTGGTTTAAATATGCATTTTTGCTTATAACAATTTTATACTGAAGTAGACTAGACATATCCTATAATAATGTTTGTGCCCCAAAAAAGTTTATGGCAGCTGGAAATAATATTAAGCTATGAGGCGTCTAACTTATAAATAGTTTTGCTGATTATTCTATAAATTTATGGGAATACGTGAGAGATGCTAACAAATAATAGCACGAAAATTCCGAATTGTTTTTAATAATATATAATTATCTTATTTTCATATTTGAATCTTAAAATTCCCTTTTTGATAGGCTTTGATAGAATATGTGGATAATTATTGATTACGCTCGTAATTATTGTAAATTTAGATTAGCTTTGATAAAATATGTGGAAAGTTAGTCTCGTAATTATTGTACATACATTTTTAAATTTTAATATTTTTCCACTAGGTGTTAAGAGTTCTAATGAACTTAAGTGTATTTAGTCTTCGGTTTGGCATCAAGTGTTGAGTTTGTCAGGGTCAGGCTGGATTTATAGTGCGCCGACGTGCACTTTGATCATTAAACTTTAATCAAATTTTATGGTCACTTCTCTGACATTTACTTTCATGTGTCTCGCTATCGCTGCCTTGTGCTCTGCCTCGGTCACACGACGCGTAATCGTAATCAATCTCATCAACACGACAATACGACCGGCAATCGAAACACCCGCCAAACCAATCCGCATTGGATCGAACCAAACCCAACTAAACCAATCCAATCCAATCAACGGATGCAATTTTCTCTTAATCGTAAATATTTTTAACGATGGGGATACGCCAATCTAAAACGCAACCGCATCCTCGCATGGACCCGGAACACGGGGCTCGGACTCGGCCTCGGACTCGGACTCGGACACGGACACCAAACTCGAACTCGAACTCTCGACCAAACGTGGCACCATCATCAATAAATTTCAATCGCACAGTTGGCGGCAGCAGCGCCGGCAGCAGTGGCAGCAATGCCTCCAATGTGGGCAGCACCACGGCCGGCACGGCGACCGGCAGCAGCACATCGACAGCTGTCGCCGCAGCAGCGCCCCCAGCTGACCGCGATGCGCATCAGTTTGCTGCCGCATCAGCAGCAGCGGCAGCGCGCAGCAGCAACAGCAGCAACAACAACGCCGTCGACCGTTGGACTCGTTGGCAGCATTTCGAAATGGTCGCCCAATGGCAATGTAAGTAACCCAAAGCATTTAAATTACACATACGTATGAGCAATATTTGTATAAGCATTTCTTTTCGCTTCAATTTTAACCTGGTTTAATTACTGCAATTAGGCGCTGATTACATTAAAGTGTTCTATTTAAGGGGAATATATGGCTGCTGACCTGTTGAGCAATCTAGGGCATTTTAAAACATTTAACCATATTTATTTTAAATAGCTTTAAGCAAGCGTTTCATTTTTCAACATAAACTTTATATTTTGCAACATAAAATTACATTTTAATTTCGCTTTGATATATTTTTATTTATAGCGCATATTTTTGTGTCTGTGTCTTCTAATTCACAGTAAAATGGTTATTATTATTATTATTATCTATGTGGAATACACACTAAATAAATTCAGGCGACATAGTTTTTTTTTTAAATTTAAATATTGGCAATTATTTTATATTGCCTGATGTAATCATTAATTTGTAATTTTTTTTTTTTTGCCAGAAGTTACATTTTGCGCAAATTAAAATCAACTTTCGAATCAAAGCATTTTTTTGCGAGTAAGCACTGTGTTTACATTTGTATATGCAATGTAACTTAAAAAAAAAATAATGTGAAAATAATCAAAGTGCCGATGCTGTCACAAATTGCGGGCTATAATTAAAAAAGGCCAATCGAGCAGAACAGATAATGGTCGTACAGTGGAAAACATTTGCATTGCCTTTTGATTGGATGGTTGGCTTTTTTTCCACTTAGTCGCGGCAACGATTTCAAGGCTCGTGTCAGTTCTGGTTATTATTAGCCACGTTGTCAGTTTTTTGTTTTAGGCAGCCATCTTTTATCTTTCTGCTTTTCACACCAAAACCAATCCAATACTCAAATTGGCAAATTGCGAAACAAAAGTGTGGGCAACCACCACAACACGAGCTTCAAATTCCACTTCCAAACGCAAACCAAAAACCCCAAAAAAGAAATATATTCACATATATATATATAGCCAAGCCGCAAACTGCAGACCCCAAAGCATACCAAAGGGTGTTTATTAAAAAAAGCTTTTAAACTGTCAGAGCGCACGTCTTGTGTGCCGCGATTGCTCGCCCCGCTCAGGAGTTATAAATAAAAGCCATTGGCCAAATCTGGGGATAATGCGGCAAGTATTTTTGTATTGCAACCAGCTGGCAGCAAGCAGCCAGCGACAAGGTAATTGCAAGTTGCCTTCTTTTTTCTCCCCTTCGCAAACATAATACATCATGTCGAGCTACCCATAATCAATCAATATTTTCAGTATTTATATTGCTCAACATTCCTTGGCTGTCTTGGTTAACTAGCTGCGGGTTGGGGAAGGTTGAAAGCGGGAGGGGGAGCGAAATGGAGAGGGAGGGGGTTGGGTTGGTTGGTTTCGGATTCTGTGGCCGTAAATCAGTTCAATGTGATTGAATGTGCAACATGTGTGCGCTGTAAGTTTCACATTGAAAGCAACAAGAAAAACAAAACAATAGAATTTTCCGGAAAAACGTTCATATGCTAAATTGAGCATGGGTTTTTGAGATCGCTATAAAAGGAAATACGTATTCAAAAATGAAATAAATGAGAAATTGGAGAAGCTTTCAAGCTTTTGTAATATTGATTTTATTAAAATATTAGACAATTCGAAGTTTCCTTTTTAAAATCACATATCTCATGATTGCTAAATAAAAATAAAGGTTTCAATAAGCAAAAACTTTCAAAATGTAAAGAAAAGCTAAATAATTCACAATTAAAAAGTTGTCAAATTTGTATTAAATTTGGTGGCAAAATAAATTTAATTATATTTGGCTTTTTAGAAGGATATTTTAATAAACGTCCGATATTTTCTTAGACAGCATTTTATGATAAAACAAAACCAACCAAAAATATAGTTCAAACCTGAGCCTAACAGTTGGATATAATAACAGCGACCTCACGTTAAAATCTGCAATATTGCCGATAATATAATATAATATAATATATGCATGCATTGCTGAAGGAAACTCTGCAGCCAAAATATAATCCGCTTGCTAATGCTTTTATAGTATATTGCAGCAGGGAGCCTTTTCAGTTTATATCATATTTAAAAATTTATATTACGCCCATTAAACACTGGACCGCAAATCAAAGCTTTTGAAAATGGAAACAATTAAAACATTTATGCACAATTATAATTTTAATAAATGAATAATTTTGAACAAATGTTTGTACAATTCATAATTTCCATAGAATTTTCGATTTGAATTTTTTGCTTCGTTTTGTTTAAATTATAAATGGCAGATAGGCGCATTTGTGCGACCATTTCGCCCGAACATTTGTTTTCATTTCATTAAATTTGCAATTAGAGTTCATTTATGGATTTGGCGAACAGTCGAGATGCCCGGCATTAACATAAGCTGTTCCGAGTGCGATTAGAGCCCAGCTCGTGGCCATATGCCAGGGATAGACCATGGCTGACCAATTGACTGGTTGCGATCGATATATATCTCGTATATACTAAATATGCATATATATGCAGTACATAGATTTCACTAATCTGCCGAAAACTGACCACTGCCACGCCCAGAACACAAATCCCATTAAACAAAAAAAAAAGCACATGAAAAGAAGTTGAAGTGCAAAAAAAAAATGTATATGCTGCGGTTTTCGGCGTGGCAGAGATAAGCGCCAAACAGACAGAAGGCGGGGCGGATTTTCAGTGTGTTCAGTAAATGGGATTTGCTGCGCTGATTTCAATTACATTTAAATTACCATCGGGCAGCGAGAGAGATTGGTGCATGCAACGTGGCCGGTGCCGTCGCTGCTGGCCAATGTTGGGGCATAACTCAATTCGTTAATTAAATAATTTTAAATATTGCCAAACATAACACAAACAGGCGAATCGCCGCATCGCCGAAATCTGCTGCTCAGCGGCAACAACAGCAATTCGCAGCGCAATTCAGCAATTCGCAACAAGAGAGCGTTTTTCAATTAGAATTTCCATTTAAACTGGCAGAAAAAAAACATTTTTCAATAATCAACCGTTCGCTTTTTATGCGCTCACATTTTCCAGGCTATTCAGTAATGGCCACAAGCTTGAGCTCCATAAAATCTATTAAGTGATCAAATAATTTACATTTGAAGAACTATCAAACTTTTTTAATTTATATCAAAATCCTAGATTACACATTAAAAACAAATTTTGTTTATAAGATATTATTTGAAAAATAAGAACATCTAAGAAAATTATGTTGGAAATTAAAATAGCCATTTTTAATATATTTGCCTTGATTTTAAGATTATATATTATTTTATTGGTCAGTCTCTTTAAACAGTTTTTAAAACTCAATGAAATCTTAGGAAACAATAACAATTCGTACTGTTAGATTATATATTATTTTATTGGTCACTCTCTTTAAATAATTTTTAAAACTCAATGAAATCTTAGGAAACAATAAACATTAAAACAAAGTAAGCATACATTCAGTTTTTACATATTTTACGCAAATGAGAATAAATGACAATAAACTTTTTATTTTATTGTGTTAGATTTTGTTACTATTTTATTACTTTATATATGTTATTATTAGTTTAAATTTATTAAATAAATTATTATTTATTTTATATATGAATACGACTAAATATTGTGTACAAAAAGGATTTGAATTCAAAAATTATGAAACCATTTTGATTTTAATTGGGAGTGAACAGTGCAAAAAACCGATAAAAATACGAAGTGAGTTGTGTGTGTAAAAAATAAAAAATAATGTTTATAAAGTAAACACTCGATTGAGGGATAATATGTATACGATAATATATATTTTAACTAAAAATGTACAATTGAGTTTTCCCTCGACCTTAGTAAATTATTAGTCCTTTATTTTATTATGCATTGTATGATTTCCACAAATAAAATGTTCTTTATAGACACCTATTTAATTTTGTATTATTTAAGTTTTTACTGAATACGCTTTAGGGTATTTCAACTTCGTTAAAGTAGATAAAGTATAATTCGACCGGGTTGGATTGGTAAATTGCTAATTTCCGTTTCAGAAACTCGCTCAACAGCCAAATAATATTTTCGAAATTTCGCCGACTTTTGAGGGTGGCAAAGGGCGTAAGGGAGTAAGGGGGGGGGGGGGGGTTTACTTATTGCAACTGACACTCGAACAATTTGCAGGCGAGTGGATCTAATGCGTTTGGAACTTTTGCTGCGGCATCTGTTTGCAGGCACCGGCCATGACGACGACGACGACGCTGTCCGGCGATCCGGCGAATCCGCCGGTCACCTACAACCAGATCAATGCGCAGCGCGCCCAGCTGCTGGCCGCGGTGGCAGCGGCCGGCGGTGGCTGCAGCAGCACCGTCATCTCGCCGAGCAGCAGCATCATGGGCAGCCTGGGCGGCAGCGTCGGCGTCGGCGCCGGCAAGCCACTGACGCTGGGCATGGGCGGCACCATCATTGGCTCGCCCACGTCGCTGTCCTCGACGGCGACGCTGGCGGCGCACAGCAGCGGCGTCGGCACCCTGCCGCCCGGCCTGGGCAGCGGCGGTGGCTACATAATGAATGCCTATGCCAGCGGCAGGCTGCACCATGCGGCGGCCGGAGCAGGTGTTGGACACACGGCCACCTTGAATCGCCATCATCATCATCAGCAGCAGCAGCAGCAGCATCATCAGCATCAGCATCAGCACCATCATCATCAGCATCATCATCATCAGCCGGGCTCCGGCTCCAGCCTGCTGCTGGGCAGCGTGGGCAGCGTGATGGGCGTGGGCGTGACCTCGACGACAACCACCTCGTGCAACTCGTCCCAGGACTTGGACGACAATATCAACATAAATGCCATCAAGGATTGCCTCATGACGCAACGTGTGCCCGAGAGCTGCGTCTAAGTTGAAGTAAAGTCGAAACTTGGACCTACAACTAGCGCTAGTTTCCGTGAACTAGACCTACACCTAGACCTAGACCTAGTCAGCTAAACGTGTTATATGTCTGTAGTTGTATGTATATATAAACATATATATATTTACATATATATATATATATATATATGTGTATAGTTCTGTTCTCGTTAAGGTGCTGTGCATGGCTAAACTCGATTCTTTTTGACAACCTGCATATCTTCCACATACATAGATTTCAACGCATATCCATTGCAATATCAAGCGAGAAATAACAACACAGCGACCACATATCAGCTGAGAAATATCGCACAGATGTGAACAACACTCAACGATAAGTTATCGATAACATATACAATTAAAACTGAAAAACTGAAGGTGAGGAATACAAAAGATAACTCAGACTATGGATAAGTTATCGACAACCCTTAATAAACTGTAGAAACAACACAGCGCAATCGCATATCTTTAGAAAAAATATCATTAAAAGATGGCTAACGATAAATTATCGATCACTTTTAAAGGTCGCAGCAATGGTCATTCCCATATCATTTACTCAACTGTACTATCATTTTGGTAAGCTGTGTTTGCTTCACTCTACTCTGGAATTAAATCAAATATTACAATATTTCAATATTTTTCAAAATTCAAAGCAAAGTTAAGTCCTTTCAAATACAGAAACTTCTTGAAATTATCCTTTTAAGTGTAAGAAAACTACATGAAAATAATAAATAAACTTAAGGCAACTTCAAAAAGACTCTGAAACTAAGTAGCAAAATTTTATTTGTAGCAAAAATGTTCCCAAAACACAAAAAAAACCAAAAACCATAAATTACAAACATTAATAATTAGCAAAGATTAAAGATATATGTAAAGTAGAGTTGTAAATAATAAACATAACTTAACTTAACCTTTAGATATAATAAATGTATAAAGCAAACGTATTTCGTTTACGATTATCATTGTATATTTATGTATATTTATCGATATAGAAAAAAGCTAACTGCAAATGCAGTCAAATTTTGTGTGTGAGAGTACCCGTAATCGGAATCGGGAATGTCCTGCATAGTCAAAGTAAATATAGAAAAGATACATTTAATGCAAATTGTTAGAGCGCATTGCGTTTAAGCAGAATTTAATGACAGAGATTAGTTTAAAATGTGTTAGGCTATAAAGATCTATGCATAAATAATGATAAATCAATTAACTAAGTCATAGAAAGTGTGACGAAAAATAAGAATATTAAGAAAATGGCAAATAAAAAAATAAAATTATTAATTATAAAAAAATTTGGAAACCGTAAATTTCTTGGAAAATCAGTTGAAAAGCGCCGTTCAATCCCTAAATACGATGTAAGTATATATAACTGTACAAAATTGATAATATGCCTTACGATAGCTTACTGCGCTTAATTTTTTTATTGCTTTTTGTTTAAACCTATGTTAAGCCAAAACTCTTGACAAACAACTTCTTACTTTCCTATTCATTTATCACGTTCAAATATAATTTCGGGTGCCCCACTTTCAGCTGGACCAATTAAAACCGCTGCCCAAATACGAACCCAACTCTGGTGGTTCACACTGGCAACCACAGTTGGCCAACACCCACTTGATAAGCCGCAAAAGCTGTGGAAGTGGAACAAAAAAAAAAAAAGGAAAAAACAACGAACTACTTTAAATTTCATATGGCTTCGAGTCGGCTCATTAGCAAATCAAATTTATACAGGATACGAAAGATATTTCTGGCAACTCAGCAGCAATCAGGCTGACGCCCGACGAAACCACCGCACCACCCAACCGACCACCCAAACACCCATTGGTTGACCCCATGAAACTTTGGACTGAACCAGAATTGACAGGAAAAGTGAAACTTGCCTTTGATTTGTGGGCTGGCCATGCAAAAATGCCCCTGCAGACAAGTTTTGGGATTCATTTGGGTTGCGGATAATTGGAAACCGCGCTGACAGCTGCCCCAGTGAACCAAAAAACTGGACGCTCGAGTGTCCAATTTTTCTTGTGGATCACACGTATGGTGTGTGTTGGGGTATGGGCGGTAATTCTCAATCCCATGTCCACAAATCGACACCAAGGCACACACGTGGCGGAATCCAATCAATTTGTAATAAGGGACTCGTTCTGGCCCTATAATTATCCAGCCGCTTTAATTTGTTTGTCATATTCAATTCCCCGATAATTATAGAGTGGCAACCCTAATCGCAAGTTCGAAACGCTGCATAGAAATTATATTTCAAAATTATAATCGATCGACCATAATAATATATACTCCACACATTTTTCGTAACATTTTATATATATACTTTGGCAAAAGAATATGAAGATTTTTCGGTTTTATTTTTATATTTGTATAAGTTTTTAAACTATCTTTAAGATTTACTTGGGTTAAAAGAGTATTTCTATTTAAATATTATTTCTTATATTTCTTATTATTTTAAAAATTTTATTGTTTCTATTTCTGCTTTTATATTCCAGGTAAGATGAATACATTTTCCAGGTAAGTTGAATTTGACTTAAATTAATTCAATAGAAAGGCGTATTATGTAAGAGATCAGGACTTGACAGGCTAGGCTTTAAGCCGTTAAAAACATATATGTATGCATACATTTGGGAGTGACTGTGCATACCAGCCTTGCACGATACCCGTAAACAGACATCCCTAGACAATTACGATAACGAACAATGATAGTGAAAAGCGAGCTTGATCTATCGAATAACGACGCAGTTGAAGACGGCGAGTGGCAGGACGAGAACAGAAAATTCTACGACGCTAAATAATTTTGTTAAATCTTAACTAAATTAACGCATAATTACATTGAAACAAAAAAATCCCCTCATGCATATATCGCATTTGCACTTCAGTTTCGCTGAGAATTAAACTCGGCCTGCTTTAACATGCACCCGCTTGTGTGCCTATTAAGCTATCAAGCGAGCCTCTCACAGCTCTAGCGTACTCTATCTAGATGCATGTATCTATTACCCATCCAAACTGGCCCGGCACTTCAATTCACTTCCGTTACGATTTTGCCGACTTCCGTTTGCACATTTACGCCAGTTGGCATCGCGGGCGCCTAATAGAAAACTGTTCACACGTGCTGCAAATTACACAGTTTCAAATCCCAGCCCCGCCCCCCAACCCCCCCGCAACCCAACAACATTCACCCTAATGCACAGGCCAGACACAGCCAAGCAGCCAACTTGTTTCGCGTTTCCACAGACGCGGTCAATAAATGTAAATAAAATGAACGCGACCGCCTACCCAAAGGGCACGCCCCATTTGTTGGATGGTATCAGAGCTAAAAGTGGGCAGACAAAAAAAAAGTATTAAAAAAAGAGGCAACTTTCACAGCAATTGCATGGCGAATATTGTAACGAAATTATGCAGGTAATTTATATATTTGTTGTTGCTCTGTGCGGTTCACATTTGCCAATTCGATAGATTTCTATTTATTCTTTTTTTTCTTGTCCATTTATTGATTTTGCCCGTGTGAAAATTAAATTCCCATTTCGAACATAAAGTTTTGTTAGGCGCGATTAGACGCCGTCCACGTCCTCGTCCTCGGCCACGCCCCTAGCGCCCCCGCGTGGCGTCTGTCCCAAAATTGAATTGAAGCGCGTTGTGTAAATCAGCGGCTCAATAAAATCTAATAGTCCCGGGCAGATTGCGGCTCGGCACGCACCCAAAACCGAATGAGAGCCGGCAAGAAACGCGGCAACTTCGTGTACGAGCACATAAATTAACAGGCTGGTGACGAACATGGGGCGAAAACAAGGACGTGAACGTCCTTGACAGTGGCGAAATCTCATAAAAAACAACAGCCGCAGCCAGAGGACCCAAGAGATCTTTGATTAGCCGAAGTAGTCATGCTCTAGTTGAATCGAATCTGCTAAATTTGAAAAATTGGCTTAAACAAGTTTCTATTTCACAGATCCTCGAGGGTATGTTTATTTTCCTTGAGAGATCCAAGTAATATTTATCATAACTGCACAAAACATGAAACTAGATATTCAAATTACACATTAATTATTTTATTTCAATTTAATGTTTTGAGAACTATAGGCACTAATATAAATTAGGTAACAGTAAATTACAATAACAAATTGATAATAATACTAACAATAAAAAATAACATTATAATTTAATGATCTATCATTACGCCTTAGCGATATTTTTGTACCAACTTGACTTAACATTTACCAAAGTCTGACTTCAATTTCAGTTTTAAAATTTAAAATTCAAAATTCAAACAAAAAGAACTATAGGCACTACTATAAAGTAACAATAAATTAAAATAGTAAATTGATAATAATAGTGACAATAAAATACAATATTAGTTTAAATTATAATTTAATGTCCACTATTACGCCTTATATAATAAGCAAGGATCTTGACCTTAACAATGATCCTCTCTTAAAGTATGACTTACATTTCAGTTTTAAAATTCAAAATTCAAACAACAAACGTAGGTTCTTAAAGTCTAGCAGACTTTTGCGGTTTTACGCAGATTTTTTTGGTTAAGAAAGTACGCTTTTTCTTAAGTCCAATACTCTAAAATTATTTAATAGAATCGAATATATTTAGTTTATTTGGTGTGCATATATATGCAGATTATATGGGCAAAATATAAAGCTAACGATAAACATTTCTAACCATAGCAAATTTTTACGTTAAAATGATTCACACGCTCCAGTGACCAACACTTTAAAGCAGCGCTTAACAACACTTACACTAACCTACAAACCAATGCATTTAAGGATTAAGCTTTGGTCTAAGGCGCTGAAATACTAAAAACATTTCCACGTTGGGGTGAAGCAGCATAGAACCTAACAAACTGCTTAACTTGTGCATGTCAAACCTCATGTCAAATTTAAAAAGACCTTTTCCCGCCAGGGTAGAAACCAACAGAAGCCGTTTGGCAAATTAACTAATGACCCCATATTAGGTGCTAGACATCTTAGCGGACCCAAACGTTGGCGGGGTTTACTGCTATGAGTGGGTGGGGGAGGGGAGGGGGAGTGTTGTCGGAGACGGAAATGTAGCCGACGCGTTTGTTTAATTGTCGTGCGACCCGCTTTTCGCTCGTTTTAATGAGTCAATTTAAATTCCGATTTCGATTGTGGGACGCACAGCTCAGTTGGCAGTTCGCAGTTGGCAGTTGGCAGCTGCCCGACTGCGGCCAAATCGATGTTCATTACAGAAGGCGCTGCCACGCCCACCCGAAAAAACGAACGGGCTTTTTGTCGGTCGCATTGTCAACGCAATTAGCTGAAGTTTTAAAGTTAATATTGGTTTTCTGTATTAGGCATTCAAATGATTTGTAACACGTTCCAAAAAAGTCCCTTAAAATCGACCAAAGTTGCAAATTTAATGAGAATTTAAAATTTAAATCTATATATGTAAATAATGACGGTTTTTTTGTCATTTTATTTTATTTTTAATTAAAAACTGACCGCACTTTTTGTTAGCTAAATTAATGAACAAAACATTTGCCATTTAATGCCCTGTAAAAATGTGTAAATGGGGTGTTATAACTTTTAGGAAGTGTATGTAACGGTAAAAAAATGATTTTCATACGTTTTTATATAGCTGCCACAGCACCTTCAACAGCAAGATTTTGCCTTATTTAGGTTTTCCTTAAATCAAGCTCAAATTAATTAATTTATATCAAGGTCTAAAGTACTTTGCATAAAAATTAGTGAGCTAGTTACTTTTATAGTAGGCTTAAATTATATTTGGGATACATAAAATAATTTGTATTTTTAGATATTTTCTATATACAAAAAATGTTCTCGTTTTGTAGGGGGAAAAAATGCAAAAATAATATAATACCATTTTTTATAGTTAAACTATATTTTTAAATCGAAATAAGCTTAGAAGTGCAGATGCTCCATTGGCTCAAAAATGTTATTTTGAATTTATTTGTATATGACCCCTATTTGTGTTGAAGATTTAGTAAATGTCCATTTACAGGGTATTTCCATTTAGTTTGCACCTTTTCTTGTTTTTTATGCTTTATGGCAACTTTAATTAAAACATCAGCGTTTTATTATTTGATTTATTATAAGCATATGACGGCCAACAACAACAATAGCAACAACAACAACAGCAACAACAACAACTGGCAAACGCATGTGTAATTGCATATTTGAACTCAATTAACCGGCGACTTGACCGCACAAATTTGTCAGGGTTGCGAGCCGAAGGGGTTAGCAGAAAAAATAACAAAATGTCACAGCGGTAGCCAAGGGAGGAGGGAGGGGCGGTTTTGCTAGGGGGCGTCTGCCATAAATTTCTTCCTACGCACTCACTCAACTTGACCCCGAGCAGAGGAGAGGACGACAAGGATATTTTGTTGAGCGCAGCGCTGCATGAAATGAAATTTAGCGCAACGGCCTCTTTTCATACGCTTTTTTCTTTTATTTTTATTCTGGCCAAAACAATTTATGGCTAAGCGCGCATGTTGGCCTAAAAATTTATATATAAGGCTAGCATGCGTACGCATATATACATAACTACATATATATATATTTATGCATGTGTATATATGAAAAAAAAATCGTTGCATAGAAACACGTCAATAAATTACAGGCCCCAAGCCTTAGACGTAGCCAAGTTGAACTAATGGCAGCTCCTAAGCCCCCATCCCTCCATCCCACCCTCTTCCCCCTTTACCCACAGCAGGGGCAGCGCAGCAATAACGACACAACACATAAACAGTTGGCAGTCCGATTCTAAAATTCAAATGAAATTTGGATGCTCTAGAGTGGGCATAAAATGAGATGTAGCTTAAAGCATATTTTTAATAAAGTGCATACGAAAAAGTTTCGAGAAATATTTTAAATATTTAAGACAGGAGATCTCATTGCATTCTTTTTTTTGTATTTAATATAAATATTTTTATATTTAATATAAATACTGATTTTCTCCCATTTTGCCTTCGTTCTATGAATTTTCCAATTGGTGATATAATTCTTGAGTAGAGTACATCTATAGCTTTTAAAATAAGTTTTCAATTGTTGTCCATAAAACCTCAGATGCACATTTTCCTTTCAAGGCATTGAATTTGCCGAAAAAAATGAAACTCAAACTCAAACTATCAAAATAATTTTTACAGATGTTTTTGAGCGTCACGATAAATAAAATGATCCCAACTTGGATCTTAAGCCTATGGAAATACCTTAAAGATAGCAAGGGAAAAAGTTAGATCGACAGCCAGATAAAACTATATTTTTGCTCAGTCAGCCGTGTTTATCTAGAATACATATATCTAGCGAAGCCAACGATATCCCCTTCAATGTGTTACACATTTTGTGACAAATTAATAATACCCGCGGCTAGCGTATAAAAAATAAAAAGTAACAAGAAATATAAATTTAAATTCTGTGTCAACATGCACCAGGACATTGGCAGACATTCGGGAAGGGGGTGGAAGGGGGTGGGGCAGGGCAGGCGTGAGCAGGCTCAACAATTTATGCAAAAACGCGACAACAACAGCAACAAGAGCGGCAACAACAAGTCGTAAGTGTATGCGTGTGTGTTAATTAAAATGCCTTAATTAAAATAATTTGAAATGTTCGCAAGCGCGAATGGAAAACAAGAGACAGAAGGAATGAGTAATAGGGAGACAGAGAGAGAGAAAAAGAGAGGGGAAGAATCGCAAACTTTTTGCTCATTGACTGGCGCTCAGATTGACAAGCATGACAGAGGCAACTGGCACGCCCCCAAAGACCAATTTCGCACTCCTCCAACACCCAAACACACACACACACACACACACACTCACACACACTCACCGGGGGGCTGGGTGCCCCAAACGTATTAAAAACTTTACAATTTTGCAGTGTAGTCAAGTTTAATTTTTTGGTTGAGTTCATGCGAAAATTGCAAAAATCATATTCCAACTGTTTGGCAAGCCATCAAAGGTATGGACAGCAGCAGGGTGTCGGGGGTGGGGCGCAGTGGGCGGGGGCCATGGGGTGCTTCTAACGGTTTTAGACCGCAGCGCAACGCAAAACGAAATGACAGAAAACGAAACGTAAAATGAAAAACTGCAGTTGGTCAAAAGTGCCGGCACAAGGAGACAGCAGACGTTTAGAGGAAAGGTGAAAGGGGGAGGTGGGGAAGGGGGGGCGGTCGGGCAGTGCAACATGTGTGTCTGATCTGTGCCCCTGTGCCACCCCACTTATAGATTTATTTGCATAGCAAATTGAAAATGTTCTATAAACAGTGCTGACTGAAAGTCTTCAGACACAGCACGCAGTCAGCGATTGTTTGTTGCCCCCCGCCTAAGCAAGCCCCCGCCCCCGTTAACCCGTTAACAACCCCAAACCATTTGTACCCGCTTTTTTGCACTTAAGTACTCGCTCTCTCTCCCTGTTTTACACTCCTTTTTTTTCTTTCGGCGGTATCTGTTTCCTTTTAATGTCTTATCTACGTGGGTTGCCTTTTCAAATTAAGCAACAAATTTAACACAAAACACACGCGCAGTGCATAAAAACCGAGCAGAAGAAAAAAGCAAACAATACAAAATACTCTCAACTGTTGAAATCTACAGTGAAGTGCCCCGGCGACCCTGACAGAAACCCCAGCAGGGGTCATAATTATACACGGCCCATCGTGCTCTGCGCGGCACGCAGAACATTTTTTGTAATTATCTCTCTAAAACCAAAAAAAAAACATAAAACGAAAGGGGAAACACTTAAAAAAATATTTGAAATTATAGAGATTGTATAGGATAAAGAATGTTCGATAGGCGCAACTTGGATGCTCTATGAAAAAAACTAACTTAACAAATGCAAATCATTATGTTCCTTAAAGTTTAAAGAATTAAACATTAAATAATTTCTATGGTCTTTACACCTTTTATCAAATGGAATGGACTTGTTTAAAATGCCCAAAATTAAAAATTAGTGTTTGATATGTTGGAATATAATAATAAGGGCAGTCAATTCAGTAGAAATCGTATAAAATAATTTAATACATTAATTCGAAAACAAAGGAAAACATTTTGAATGAAATATTCATTAAAGTTTTTTTTAACAATTTATTAAAAAAATTTTAATTTTATCTGACTCTGATATACAAAAGTATTATAATAACATTCAGATTATACATATTTGATTATTACACCTTAAAAATACTATGACAATAATAAGATAGTAATAATATTTGAAGGCCCCGCATATAGAGACATATATGATATAATTCATATCTTAGATACTTAAATGCACTGTATTTTCCTAAGATTAATTATTATTGGATTATAGAGAAAAATAATCATATAATCATTATTCACAAATTTTTGCTGTCATAGGGTTTTTTTCTTAATTTTACAAAACATATATTTTTCTTATTCAACAACTTTTGCTCATATTGCACAACTTACACCACCTAGTGCACATGATCTTTGCAAAGAGTATCGAGAAACACTAACAGCAAGCAAATGAAGTAAGTGCAACGCACGTGTTGCAAAGGAGCCGGAAAGGGCTTCACAAATGTCTGCTTTGAATTCTCACCCCGTCCCTCACCGCATCTTGGCACACTGCGAATGTGTGTGTGTGTGTGTAATTAGCAGAAAAAGCCTTGCAAAGCATTTTTACCGTAATGTTTACTAGCTACTAATTTATTGGCTATAACTTGCCTATATATTCAAAGTACAGAAGGAAAATTAAGAAAGGATACCCAAATAATTTAATTCTAAAAATTACTTAGTGAAATTTTAAATAAATTTAAATGATGAATATATGCAGAAAATAAATCATGATTTAGCTGAAGAATTTGTTCTTACTATTATGAAATTTTATTATATTACTAATTTTATTTTATAAAAAACACAAAAATAATTCCCAGTATTAGTTCTTATAACGTAAATCGCAGAATGAAAACTTGTTCTAATTTTAATTAAAAAATGCCATCAACGTTTTTTCTTTTGTTTCAATTTGTATAAGAAAAAGCGAAAGAAAATATAGCAGTGTTTTAGCTGTTAAAATCCCTGGGTTAAAATCAACGTGGAGCATTTTCCGAGAACCAGAAAAGTTTTATGGTTAAAATTGAAGGAGCTTGGAGGAGTCGAGTACCTGTCACTTAACAAGTGAAATCAAGCATTTGACAAGTTGCTGCCTGCGATGGGTTGTTTGCGCAGGCGTGGGCGTGGCAGGGCGGAGGAAGGGGGGTGGGGGGCAGAGTTGATATAGGAGGGCGTATCTTGCAACATTGTCACTTTATGGGTCAACGGTTTTGGCTGCACTTATTGCTGTTATTGTTATGGTTAGTGTTGGCGCTGTTACGGGTTGAGCGAATGGCGATAATAAAGCAAACATATGACAGCAGTGGCGAAGTCGTTGCGCTTGCGAGCAACAGCAGCAGCAGCAACAACAACAACAGCAGGAAAACAAAAAAGTTTTTCCGCCTGCAGCCAAGGCAAGACGAGAAGGCAGCCAATAAAGTCAAGAACAAAGTCATGAAAAACGTTGCCAAAAATAAAGAGAGCGCCAGATACGAGAGCCAACGAGCCAGCTGTAAGTGAGTGTAGATATGTGCGTGTGTGTGTGTGTGTGTGGTGTGTGTTATTATTATTTTTACTGCAAGGCATTCGCATAAAGGACATAATCATATTTTTCATCAAAGTCAGCAGCAGCGATAAAAACTACAACAAAAGCGCACACCGAGCGCAATAATACAAGCCACTGTATTGGTGTGTGTGTGTGAGTGAGCGTGTGTGTGTGTGTGTGTGTGTGTGAGTTGTTGGCCATCTCTTTCTGTGATGCGCAGCGTATCTATTCTGCAGTTGCTGTCAACATTTTTCATATCATAAACACTTTTACTGTTGATATTACCAACAATAACTTTTACCCAACCACACACACACACACAGACACACACATGTAGCTGTGCTTGACACGCCTCCCTGTCGCGTTTGTTGTGGGCGTCGTCCGTTTTGGCTTTGACGCGCTTCACGTTTGCCCCACATTGCCAAAAGCCGGCCTTGGCACAAGACACGTTGCGTGCTGCTTCTGTGTGTGTGTGTGTGTGTGTGTGTGTGTGTGTGTGTGCTGCGTGTGTTAATGTGCTGCTATATCGATGCCTGTGCTTGGCTAGTGTGTGTTAATATGCGTGTTGTGTGTGTGTGCGTGTTTTGTGCAGCGCAAACTTTTCAAAATGAGTATGAAAAACTGTTAGCCTTGGGAGCTCGGAGAGAAACTAGCTGGCTGACCAACAAGTTGAGCCACATTTGACAACAGCTTTAAAAAGTACTTGTGGCTTATGGCCAATGGGTCACAAGCTTAATAAATCCGTTGAAAACTGGTAACTGTGTAATACAAGATTTTGTTTCCAAAGTGTTCAGCACACATTTCATTTAAACTTTAATATACTTGCTATAAAGGCAGTTCGCCTACCAATTGCTAAGGTTATTATGTTATAAATGCGATATAGAGCTTTAAGACAATAAGCTGCAATAAAGTATGTAAATATGTAAAAAAAAGAAGATATATACTTGCATAAACTAGGCACTCGATACATTTGCTGAAGTGCATTTATCGGTGCATACTTTTGGACGGACACGAAAAACCAGTTCGATTTGTCTAAATTTAAATTGGCTATACCTTGCTCATATGTAGTTGGATATTGGAGTTATATACCTCATTCGACTCGCATAAGTCCATTCAAAGTTTTTTAGTCTCAGAACAATCGCGTTTTTGTTTTGCCATTTTTTAAAATTCGTCAAATTTAAGAATTGCATTTTTGAATGTCAATCGATGGTTCCGAGTCCAAAAGAGTATATCTTTGCAAGATCTGGCAAGATTTACTCGAGAGAGATTTGCTTTAACAAACCTGGCTTACATATTTTAAAAAGCGTACTTTTGTTAACTGCAATTTGGCAGATTATACAGTTTAAGTTGACGCAGGTATTTTTAGCTTCCGACTATGTTTGTAATCATTTTAAAATGGCTTTATCTCGGTTATATGACGTCCGATATCGGAAAGATATACCTCTTTTTACTTGCAGCAGCCCAAAGACTCGAGTGTAATGCGAAAATTTTAATTTCAATACATTTGTGTTTTGTTTACGTGTTTCTGTTGTAATTTCGTTGGATTCTTGCCCGACCTTTTTTTCACCAATCTTTCGCTTACGTATTGAATTTTTTATATCTTTGTTATATTCGTTAACGATTTGTTTCATGCATAACTGAATGTTGTCCATGCTCCCTCTCTCTCCGTCTCTCTCGTCTTACCTTTTATAAACATCATTTTGAATAGCTAATCCTGTTTTCTGTTGCCTTTCTAAATGCCTAACTGACCAACACACTCTGATTGAAAGGGATTTTGGCAACAGCTTTATTTGAATTATCAAACACGATAACTGTATTATTATTTAAGAATTTGTATCTCCAAATCAAAAGTTTAAACTTTCGAAAATTGATTTTTTTTTGTCAAGAGCTTGCAATCAACTGTTGACAAGACCTTAAGCCTAAGACGCTTATAAAATGCAAGTAAATATTTATGTGTAAATAGCCAAAAAGCATTTGCATCGAAAGACAAAAGGCTAACGATTGAATTTCCATTCCCATTCCCATTTTCCGCTCCAGGATAAGGAACAATGTCTGGTTGACCACAGCAACTAATAGCCAAGCCGAAGCCCATCATAATATTCTGTCTTGGGAAGATCCCAACCGCAGGCTAGTCTAGGCCAGGCCAGAACGGGCGTTTGGTTCGCCTGGCAACAGGGTGTTTCGCCCGTTGCTGTGTAATGCCCACCCACACACACACACGCACACACGCACAACACTCACACACTTGCAATGCTCGCTCACATGTGATATTCCTATCTCTGGCTATTTTGGGCCATCCGTTCTTCTCCTCGGCTCTACGCCTTGGTTATCTTTACACAAAGATGACATTTGTGTTGAAACAGGCAAATTAGTATTTATTGCCTTTTGCTGCTGTTGCTGACATATTATTTTATTTGTTTAATTAATTTACAAAAAAACAGCAGCAAAAGGGACAAGACAAAATCATCAGCGACAACAACAACAACAACAAGAGCAACTATTTGCCCACTCCAGCTTCCTTTTATGTCATATGGCATATGGCAGTTGTAATAAATAAGAGTCTAGCAACAGATAACCAAAGACATTCCATATAGAGGAAGAGAGCCCCACCCCTTGAAGCTCCTTCGCAAACTCTGGGGCTCGTAAATTTTATGTGTAGTTTGGGTTGATTTAATGGCCATTCCCCTGCATCTCCGCTGGCCCTAACTGTCCACATAATTAAATCAACTAAATATTTAACGGCACATTTATTTGGCTCTCCTTCGTCCTGCGTCCTTGACCATTTTGCCTGGATTTTTATTACATTGCTGCGGCATTAAGTGGTCGAGAGTTCGAGTTCGAGTTTCATTCCATTCCATTCTTGGCCAGTGTCCAAGCCTCACCATAAATTAGCAATGGCTAAGCAAAATTGTATTAAGTAAATCATGTGGCAACGTCAAGAATGTCCACGCCCCTCCCGCCCCTCCCTTACACACCCAATTTTGGCCCATTTTTGCTCATTGTCCTGGCTCAAGTTATGGTATTTAATGCCCTTCGTTTGGCTTTTGCTCAATAATAATGAAGTGTTGATTTGACAAATGCTTTAAGATCCACAAATTTAGTGAGCTTCTGTTTTTGGCTATATATTCAATATTTACTGTGCGAAGTTCATTTAGACATCGATTTTGGAAATATGTGAGATATTAAATTCGATTAAGAATGCTTATTTATAGGTATATAAAGTTAAACCGACATCTTAAATATTGTGAAACGAATTCTCAATTTATTAAAATATTTCACAACAATAATGAAATGAAATGAACGTATAAAATTATATCGAATTATATAGATAAAGTCTAACCTAAGGTTTTATTTTTTGTATAATTATTATTTATTATCATTTCTTTTCAGTTGTTCCGGGTATGTTAATCAATTGAATATCTTATCTTTCGATAACCGAAGGGACTGCTTAATACACTTTTTACATTTTTTTGTTCTACATTGGCAACATTTGCTGTGCCCGAATTTCAATTGACTTTTTGTTCCCATTAATGCCAACAGACACAGACGTGGGCCAAAAGGGAGATATATACGTATACGAATAGAGATTGGATACCGGACTGGCGAATATT
Source organism: Drosophila robusta (assembly GCA_035043565.1). Classification (NCBI taxonomy): domain Eukaryota; kingdom Metazoa; phylum Arthropoda; class Insecta; order Diptera; family Drosophilidae; genus Drosophila; species Drosophila robusta. The sequence goes on from JAWNMW010000378.1 coordinate 953,159, forward strand.
TGCTGAAGGCCATTTGCTAGACACATTGTGTGGGAATTCTTGTTGGATTTATTTCACGGCACATTTAATTCGTGCACGCGCTTGACGGCACAGAGAGAATATCCTTGACGATGCGACTGACGGCTTTGAGGACAATTCGACGACAGTCGACAAATTTTTCAAGCAGCGACAGCAGATGGGTGGGGGGTGGGGGAGGGGGGTTGGGGGTGCTACAGAACTGTGTTGTAATTTGTTTAATTTTAAGTAGCTGTAGGAGCACTATTTGGCTTGTCCATGGGTTTTGTCAGCCGCCGGCAAATAGAAGCGCCGAGCGGGCCGCATTTAGCTATTCCCCCAGCTCACTTATCAACTGTCCAGAGAGTTGTTGTTGCCGTTGTTGTTTCTATTGTTGCTAGCAGGGGCCATAAAAATCAAAAGAGCATAAAAATACATTTGATAACACAGTGAGTTCTGTTTGTTGTTTGCCTTTGCCCGTTGCCCGTTGCCTTTGGCCCTTGGCGTATTTGCCTTAAGTGCTCATTTCAATGTCGCCAAGTGTCAGCCGCCAAGACGTGGGCCACAGCGGCCTAACGGTAGTCGCCATAGCCCAGGAAATTGGCAATGTCAAAGCCAAAAAAAAAAAGAAACAGAAAAAAAAAAACAGGAGGCGAACGAGCAACGGCTACGTCCAAAAGTGAATTAAAATAAATTTGCTAGCGGGGATTTGGGGATTTGTTGTGCTGCGCATTTTTAGTATGACACTAAGGACACCCTCGCCACGATTTTGACTTTGACACCCAGGGCTGGACAAATTCCCACTCAAGTGATTTACAATATGTAGTTGCTCGGATCGCCTGCGTATGGGAACTGCATCTAAAACACGTTTAAATTGTAGAGCCTTGGGGCTATATGTATATACCCTGTAAAGAGAGCTATATAATTAATCTTCATCTTTTATCACTCAATAGCTGCATAGGAGTATAACAATTAAGAGTGCTCTGAACGGGAGCAGACAGATGAACAAGACTCAGTTCGATGTTCTCATTCCCGAATTAATATATACCCATATCAAATATTAAATAACATTTAGAGTCTCTTCTGTATTTAACATATTTAATAAACAAAGAATATATAGTTATTCAAAAATTAGAGTCTTTCTCAGTAAATTCTGATTCTTTATATCAAACTTTCTTTTTTAATCAAATTTATTTTTAATTGAGGTTTAAGTGAGTTTTCTTATTGTAAATTCCATCTATATTTGTGCTTCAAAATTATTTGCAAATATTGAATACATTTTTAAATAGAAAAAAAATATTATAAAATACAAGCCTGTCTCTTTAACTCGGCTAACTTGATATTTTGAAGTTTACATATTTATATATAATATTATATTTTTATTTTTAAGTTTATTTAAAATGTAAGGAATATGTTTTAAGTTGAGGTCGAATTTGTGATGTCATCCATCGGATTCTTTTTTATTGCCCAACTTTGCAGCCCTGATTTTTGGAAAACACTTGCCTCTCCCCGTTGTTCTTTGAGAACGTATCCGTAATAATAATTTGCTGCATTTTGCAGGCAGTGGGCGCCAATGTTGTTGCCCCTGTGGCTATTTTTTCTGCCGAAGGGAGACAGCGAAAGAGAGAGAGAGAGAGAGAGAGAGAGAGAGAGAGAGAGAGGGAGAGGGAGAGGGCGCGAATAAGCCGCTGGCCTTGTTATCGGCTCTGGCTGTTTGTCTATTGACATAAGCATACGGCATTTATATAATTGTTATATCAAATATCAGACATTGTTGAAAACACACTTTAAACGCTCAAAATGCCATCAAATTGATGGCTTTAAAATTAGCGTAAAGTCGACAGAGCCAGAACCAGAGCCAGACCCCAGCGGAGCCAACGAAAGCGAAAGGGAGCTTGGGGTGGGTTGGCTTTGGGCAGGCCGAGTGTGCGGTTCCAAATGGGCTGCTACGAAAGTGCCTGGGTCGGAAAAGCTGTGCGCCCCGTCGCATTGATAATGACGCCACGGTGGCTTGTGTCTTGGGGCCTTTTGGGCTCTTCTTTTGGCCCAGTTTACAAAACTTTACAATTAGATTTGCGCGCGACTGAGCTGTCGTAAGACCTTTTGGTCAGAACGGTGCCCCCACTTCCCTTCTCCGCCTTGCGCCCTTCCAGTGGGCGTGATTTATTGGCACATTGTTGGTTTGCTGCGGCTTGCACATAAATCAAGTAAATATGCTGCGACTCCGTTAAGGAAATTCAAGCGAATTGCGCAGACTTTAAAAATACTCGCTAACTGAAATCATTTCAATATTTTCTTTTGGTTTTTTGTTTTTCGTTTGCTGTTTTGGGTCGGTCAACGACTCGTCCTAATGATTACAACATAATCCAATTTTCATTACGCTTACATCAATTGAGGAAGATAAATGAAATGTTCAAATAATGAGACCAAAACTGAGACCATTTTGCCGTTAACCCTTTTCCTTTTCCACCAGCTCCCTGACGTTTTTTAACATTAACCAAATTTTTTGTCGAATGAGCTGTAATACTCTAACGAAGTGTGGCTACAATGAGTTGATGGTTAAGTTTAAAAAAACCTAAATATATTGGATTATAACAAATATTTATACATATTTATTTCGACAGAATTGTATCTATATCTATACAGTCTGTTTGGTTATATCCAAAATTTTTTGCTGCCCTGAGATGTTTTTATAAGCAGAAAAAAAAAGCAAAATGAGTAGAAAAGTGTTACAGTAAAGTAAATGTAATTTTTTGTAATCACAATCCAAGAGATTTTATACAATTTTACACATATATATTTTAATTCGAATTTAAAATCGAATTTAACGAATTTTAGAATGGAATACATGTATCAAAAATTTTGATTCAGCCTTCTTTTCATCTAATGTTTGAAGAGTGTAATAAAATTCGGTGTGCCATTATTCTCGCCGTCGTTTTTCATCAGTTATTTTTTAACATTTGCATAATTTTCTACAGATTAAACTACAATTTATCATATTTTTTTCTGACATGTTGTTGCTCTCTTTTTTTCTTTGAGTTACGGCCGAACGCTCAAAGTGATTTTTAATAGCGGGACAACGGTTTACTCGGAGCTTAAGCTCCCTAGTCCCATTACCACGACTACCCCGGCAATCATTTGTTTATGCTCGCAACTAAGTAAAGGAATAAGGATTTGGGCACAGCGCTGATAGAAGAGGTTGCATTTGTTTTTTTCGTTTCGGTTTTCGTTTTGTGCAAATGCAAAGTCAGCGAAAAGGGATAAACATACATCAAAGGCGGCCATAAATCTGCGGACTGCTCGAGTCCTGCTGAAGTCCTGCTAAAGTCCTGTGCGAAAATGCGAAAATCACTTTGCAATATTAAGCAGAAGCGGGCGAAGAGCACATAAAGCGCCACGCACGATAACTTGACCAAACAATGAGCGAAAGACATAGATATAAATCCAACTTGGCAGCCGTGAGACACCAACAGAGAGAGACAGAGAGAGAGAGAGAGGGAGGGGGGCAACTTTTGAGTTGAAGTCAACACATTTTCACACACAATAAATTTTTGCCAGCGTTTGCAGGAAAATCGTATACGAAAAACGACAACGGAAACGTGCACTGAGCTGGCATAGAAGTTGCCAGGGGCGGGCAGAGTGCGAAGGGGGCGTGTTCGGTTCGCATGTTTGCCTATTGATTTCTGTTAGCAACTTTAAGCAGAAAACCAGCCACAAACACACACACACACACACACATGGCGTATGCGCAATTTTGAAATTTCACAATTTTTGGCCAAGCAAAAAGTTTCAGCGTGGACAACCTTGAAAGAAAATTGTTGGCCCTCGCATTTGGCCTTCAATTGAAAGATTTATGAGAAAATGGCGAAGCGTTAATCCAAGTCAATTAGTTTCTTTGTTCATTTTGGACAGCGCCAGAAGCCAGGAATTTGTGTTCGCTACTTAACTTTATGGCAAAGTTTGGCCGTGACTGACGAAAACTTTGACGACGACTTTGATGACCTTTGCACCTTCGCGAACCTTAAGGCATAAAGGTGAATGCAAACCTGCGGGTTGAAAGGTCAAATATGAGCACAATTTTAGCCAGTTATGGCTTAAATCTGTAAATTAACGACTAATTAATGGAAGATGTTTAGGGATTTCGGTTTGTAGTTAAGGTGAATAAAATTGCGGATAAAAGGCAAAGCTGGAAGTTGCGGAGACTAAACTTTGACAATTAAAATAAAACTATCTCTCTATTATCTATTTGTTAAATAAAGCCAATTATCTAATTATTTTAGAAATAAATTTGTCTGTCAAGGTTGTTATATTATTTGTCATCGTAGATATAGTAAAGATTGTTGATAATTCTATTCGAACGATAAGCAAAAAAATCGACAAAAAAATCGACTAATAGATTTTAGGTAAAATAATTTAAGCAACAGAAATTCTGACACCAAGATTAAATCATAAAAAAAATATTCCAGTACACCAAAACAATATTAGATTATAAATTAAAAATGTTAGATGTACACAAATTCAAAGTTGAACACATGGCAAAAACATGCAGAAACATTTCAAGTTTTCTATTAAAATTGATATAAATAGAAACGGAAACAAAAATATCATTGAAAATGATGTCTTTATATTTTTTTTTGGAAATTCCCTGGGAGACGCATAGCTACATCCCGTCTCTTGTCGCTTTCTGACACTTGATGTCTTATTTGTAACATACCATGAACCGGGAACTCTCCTCAGCACCGACCCCGCAAACACTCAACCCTTTTTATGGGGCTCTCTCGCCTACGCCTGATTTGCTGCCATTGAATTGAATGATTTTGTTTTTCAATTTATTGGGATTTGCTCGACTCGACTCAGGCTCGGCTGGCAGGCAGGCAGCAAGGCCCGGAAGGAGCCTTGCCGTCCTGGCATCTAAGCATATAAAGCATTTTTATTATAAAAGGACGCACGATATTATCGAAGTTGATTTATTCGCCTGTTGGCCTGCTGGGCGGGGCAAAAAAAAAAAATACAAAAATTGCCTCAACTGGTCTGCTGGATTAAAGCCTTTGTTTTTCCTTCAGTTTTCCTCGCAATTTGCTGACCAAAACACGTTTCATGAGTTTCCATTTTTATTCGCTTCGCACACACATAAAACACATTTTCAAATGCACCAAATTGTTTTTGCACGAATTTATTTAATTAAAATGCTTTTGTTAACGCTCATAAAAGTCAACTTCGCACGCAGCGGCACTATAAAAACACACTGTCCAACCCAATTAATGAACAACTGCATGAAATTTGGGGGAGAAAGATTCAAACACATTTATCTAGATAATAAAAAAATACTGCTTTTTTAATTAAATCTTTTTAAACTGTCCAAGTCTTAAAATTGTATAATGAGGATCACAATTTTCACACTGCGATTAAAATAAAATTCGATGTAGCTACATATATCAGAAAAAAAAACTATAATTAAAATCAATTCAATAAGTCTAAACAACTTATTTGCAAGCCAAAGTCTTTGGACGTAACTCACAAGTCGTGCTGAGATTTTTCATTCATTTTGTTGCCCAGTGCCATAATTTCTTTACACTGAACTTTTTTTTATGTATTCCTTGTTGCTTTTTTATTATTTTAAAATCCGTTAACCGTAGAGCTGACGACCACAAGCGGCTGGCGGTTCGTTTTGGTATCTGACTGGTTATTAAAAATAAAACAAATAAAAGTGAAAAAAGGAAAACAAAACTTTAGCTAGAAGCCGTCGCGAAATGTGCCTCAGGGGGTGTGAAGGCAGTAGAAGGGAAGGGACTGGGGAGGGGGTGGGGGCAGGGGGCAGTTGCGCTGTGAATGTGAATTCGCGGCGTCCATAAATCCCGCAAGCATTTCACATGTGTATAGGTTTTTTATTGCCATGTGTGTTAGTGTGTGTGTGTGTTTTAGCCCGGCCAGAAGGCAAAACGCTTGGCGCTGCTGTCTTTGCAATTGCCACGGGTTGACCCCTTCGGCTGGCGCAAGGGGAAAATGGCAACAAGAGAGTGGCGGGAGGGGGTAAGGGGGGCGGCTTTCGCTGCGGAAGCTGGCGGCGAGCTTTGCGCTTAAGTCTAATGCGAAAAGTTGTGAATAGGCTCAGTAGGAAATCCTATTTTATGGCGCAAAGTTACTGCAGTCATAAAAACGTTGGGCAACTCTCTCATGCCCAGCGAGTGTGTGAGTAAAAGAGAGAGCGAATGTGAGCGAAAGAGAGAGAGAGCATAGAGAAATATTGTTGCTTAGAAATTTGGTGTGCTTGTTTTGCGTATGTAAATATTTATATTTTTCGCAGATAAAGCAAAATAAAGTGAGTTTAGAGTTTATAGGGTTAAGGAACAGGTTTCATAAGCAAAGGAATTACAGTTAATTTTACGGCAGTGCCAAAAGAAAGTCATAATGACATAACACGAGTATTTACCATTGGAATGAAATATATATGTATGAGAAATAACAAGGAAAATTCGTGTGTAAAAATTTAATATCCTTGCAAACATATTACTTGAGTTAATATTAAGAATCTGCCAATATCTACAAGCCAAAAAAAATGAAGAAAGGTCATGGTAATAAAAGAGAGAAAAAGGAATAAAGAGACAGAAAGTGAACAGTGGAGTGAATCCTTGGCAAGTGTAATAATATAAAAGGGCTTTTGTTTTAAATAAACAAATATATTAACTTCTGAAAATAATCAAAGAACAAATAGATCGATGTTGCTCGAATTCTAATAATATTCATTTCGTATACAAGAATGTTTCTCATAATTTTAAAGGTAACAATATCGTAAATTATTAGCAATTGCTTGAACATAAGCATGAAGAGAATCTAAATATATTATTATTTCAACTAGCGACTCTTATAGTTTTATTTTATTTTTAAGCATTAGTAAAAATAAAGCTTGGTGAAATCCCGTTAGGAAAATTAATGAAATTATAAACAGTAATTGAATTATTAGCATTTCTACAAACAGCGCTTAATGAGGCCCATAATAGTATATGTACTGCAAATGGAACTTTTATAGATTACTCGCAACCAGTATTAGCCTTATTTATTGTACAAACAATGTATTGTTATGATTTAATTACAACTATTCAAATTTTGCTGCATAATTTAAGTAGAAAAAATGTTTTCAATTAAAAAAAGTTGTAAAATAAAGAATTAAATTAATGGAAAATTTATGTAAATTCGGCAAACGCTGACATTATAACAGTTGCAGTTACAGTTAGCAGTAACATTTACAGTTGACAGTTTATTTAAGTGCGTTAATAAATTTAGATTATAAATTTGCCGAAAATATTTCGGCAACAAATGTTAATGCATTTCAATGCACATATTTTAATTTGCATAAACATGGGCATTGAATGGAGCTTTACCCCACCTGTCGACCCTACCCCATGTACCTGCCCCCAGGTAACAGCCCGCTGCTTTCTAGCCGTAATATGCCACAGCGCATGAGGCTGCGTGACACGCAAATCTGACACGTAAAATAATAAGCGGAAATGTTGAAAAATTCAAAGCAGATTCCGCCATCTGTCGCTTCTATGTCTTCGGCACCCCCACCCCCACCTGCACCCCCACCTGCCTCCAGCTGCCAGCAGGTGAAGCTGCTGCCGCTTCCATTATCGCATTGACGTTAGCTGAAAGTCAAGATTTGTGCGCATTAATGGCACCGATTCAATTTTCAATATCTGCGGCACGTGACTGCCGCCCGAGCCATCGTCGTCATTGAAACCTGACGTGCCCAACATGTTTAATTGCCAACAGCTCAGAAGACGAACGCCTCACCAAATATTTAAAGCACATCAAATGGGAGGACTTTGAGTGTTTGATTGAGTTAAAGATGAATAAATCATCAATGCAGTGAGTGGACCACAGTCAATAAGAAGCACACGTGGGCCACATTCTCCCACGGTGAGTGAGGTAGGAATATGGCCGAGAATTAAGCGGATAATTCAAAGATTATCAATTGAGATAGACAGAGAATTCACAACATAACAATTGACAATAATAAGGAAACAAATTAATTTAAAATTTTAACCGATACCTGGAGGCAAAGATAATTATATTTTTATTTATATTGTCTTCGCTTAAGCCGATAAACCGATATGGAAAGTAAATTAACATCAATCTTATCAAAATCTTCCCTCCATTTTTCGAAAAAAAATTATATATATATATATATCAGGAATATATCCGCTGACTACATATATAAAAGCCAAACAAAGATAAATTATAAGCTTAGGATAACAGAACAAAAATATATTTTAAATTGAAAAATGCTTTTTGATTCAATCCATATTTATCATACCGATGTTTGATATCATGAGAGCGATTTTATGATAGCGTCGTTTTATAAATTTGAAAGACAAAAAAATACTTCGCTTGATATATAAGTTATTTATTAGAAGAGCAACGGGAAGAAAAATAAAAATTAAAAAAGAGGCAAATAATTGCAGAATAACTTACCAAAAGTTGTATCTGTTCATATTTTTGATTATAAGAATTCCTTTGGTTTTTTTGAGGCTTGCGTGCAACCTAAAACAAAATAATTTATGAATGGAAAACGTGTTGATGACCTTTGTTGCTCTACTGCATTTCTTTTGTAATCGATATGGTATTGGATACGAAGCTTAATAAAAAGGATATTAATATAGTGAAATGTAATCATAACTCCCAACGCAAAAATAAAAATATAGTATATATATAAAAAGGGCTAGATCTATTCTTCTACTCATCTTAAAAGATTCCCTGAGTCTTTGTAACATGGGCTAAGATCAGTAAAATTAAAAATTAATATCAATTAAATTTCGTGTTAAGAATTTAACACTCAACACACAAGAAACAAGATTAAATTGGAAATAAATTGCCCAAATCGAAGTATACAAATTATCCCCTCGAACAGAGCGTCTATCGCTGTCACATAGTCAATCGGATAGTCACAATACTCCAGCCACATTGCAGTGCCAGATAAACAGGCCAAAACACAAGCCCGCAAACACTCGACGATGGGCATTTGGCAGATCATAAGTTACGCGGAGATTAATAGCCGCACTGAGTGCTTGGCACCTATCAAATTCAATCAAGGACATTCATCAATTTTCAATTTGGCATTTGGATGGAGGGCCAGCGACCAGGAGACCAGGCTACGGACGTTCAATTCCGGTACAAACTACAAAAAAAAAAATAGAAAAAAAATCCAGTAAAGTAATAAAAAGCTGGGACGAAAAACGGAAGCTCGCTTTTGGTATATGCTGGCTGCGACTTGGGTGCGATTTCTTGCCAACGACAGCAGACATCAAAAGCGAGTCGCCAACCGGGTCGAGACCAAAAGGCAAAGCGCAAAAACTAATAACAAAAAAGAAAAGGAAAATATAAAAAGAAAAACGGGAAAAATTGTTATCTTTTTGCCGAAGGATTAAATACCCTTAAGGATATTTGGGATATATACTTCTTAAGTTACTATAAAGAGAGATTCAAAGGATTCAAAGGAATCTTGAATATATAAACTTTACGGGTTGGAAGACACCTCGTTCTATTGCCCTACATATTTCATTACAAATTTGTTATACTTTCCGGAAGAGTATAAAATACTGCACCAAATATGAAAAATCGTTGCTGACCGCAATGAAAAAAATACAACAACCATAACAAAAAGCATATACTTACACACACACACACACACACGACAAAGACACACTTGCACACCCTCACACACAGTTGAAATTGATTCAATGTCATAAATTAGATTTGAAATACTCAAAAGCATTGGCAAAACGTTTGCAAAGGCGGCCATAAAAATGTGTGAGAAATTTGTTTTTGTCGTTTGACATTTTTGCAGGCTCATACGCAGTGACAGTGTGGGGGAGCTGGTGGTGAGAATTGCAGAAAACAGGGGAGGCGTAGGGGGCGGAAACCAATGAAACGCCATACAAAATGCGAAAGCGCCAAAATAAAGTAAATTATATTTACGTGTACTTTGCATAGCAATTGCGATGGGTTTTGATTATATTTTTTCTTTTTTTTCTGGTGGCACATGGCGTATACGCAACTTTTTTTTACACTACACAACATTACCGAAAATGTGATTTTGGTGAGGGCGCGGCGGGGTAAGCGGGCAAACAGGCGCGTGCCTTATAAATGATGTACAATCAATTAATTTGCGGCCTGTTTACAAAGCGACTAGGCTAAAATTATGGTGCTGGGCGCGAGTGGAGCGGAGGGTGGGGATTGTGGGGCGGGGTACTAATAGCGCCAAAGCAATAACAAACACACAAAAGGAGGGGCAGTTAAGGAGGATGTCAGGGGGGATCAGCTGGGGGCACCACAAAAATGTTTGGCACAATTTGGCAGCAGTTTTTGTGCATTTATCACACTTGAAGGCAAAGTGTTTTAGCTAATGATGCCGAAATGTTAGTTCTATTTTTTTGCCTGTGCTGAATTTGTTTGGATTCTGATTAGAATCTGATTGGCATGTCGACCATTTGCATTTAAGGGCAGTGAATAGAAAGGTATAGAAGAAAAAATATATTTGAAAAATAAATATTAAGCTCCAATTGTGAAGATAATCTAAAAAGCTGTTAGTTGAATGGACTCGGTCCATGATAAATAAAATAGCAAAAACTATATGAATTAAGCACATGCTAACTATTCATTATTTAAATAACTGAATACCAAATATAATCACCTAAATTAGAGCATTGAAGATCAAAAATGGATCTTCAAATCTGTGTGAAAAATTTGTAATTGATTAACATTATATTGTAAACATTATAAATAAACATTATATTATATTATATTGAATATGAAAACACAGCTAACTGTTTTTATTTCTTAAATATCAGCAACATCGAATTAATATTTAATATAGTCTGCATAGGAAAAATCTGTCAAAATTAATTTTTTGTATGAAATAGTTAACTTTAGATATATATGCCTGCGCCCAAAGATAACCGATCTTTAACGTTTAAATACATATTCAAAATTAAAGTTCCTCAAGAGCTCAGTCTTGCATGCCTATATGACATCCACTGGCTGCAGGACGTAAGAATCCCTTTGGCAACAATCAACAAGCAATCAATCACTCAAGTTGTCCACCGTTCAGTTGCCGAAGAGCTCTAAGCAGCAACATGTGACGACAGCCCCGCCCTGCCCCGCCGCGTCCCGGCCCCTCCCGTGCCGTGCCGACCCGTCCTGCTCCGGGACCCGACTCCTAGTGCTGAAATGTCGTTGACACTTGGTTGTCACTTTAATTAGTGAGCGAACGAGGAGCTAGTATCAAGTATCGAGTATTGAGTATTGAGTACATGGTGCACAGCTCTGCCAAATGGGGCATCCATCATCGGACGGTTGGCGAGGGGCGGGGCGAGGGGCGAGGAGCAGGGGGTGTCTATCAATATGATTTTAATGCGAAACGTTGCACAAATCACAGAATCACGGCATGAAAGTGCCTCCAATCATATCATCAGTTATGGCCGTGATTAATCATGCACACAAAACCGGGCCAGACAGGTGCCAAATGAGGGGCTGGGTTGCCGGCTAGGGGTGGTGAAAGCCACCACCCACCACCACCACCTGCCCCTGGGAGTGTTGCATGCATTTTTAATGGCCTGCGGCAGTGGCTGCTGCAGCTGTTTTGGGGCATATTTAAATGATTTCGACATAAAGCCGGGACTTCATTTTGAATGCCAACTTTTACGAGTTGAAACTTTTGACCTTTTTCTTTTGCGGGAGCACAAAAGCAACAGCAGCAACAACAACAATACAATCAACACGTTTCGACAATCGATCGATTTCATGAGCAATCAAACGATGTCACATGCGGCAACAGCAGCCGGGCAGGGTGAGGTTGAAAGGGAAAGGGAAAGGCAAAGGCAAGGCACAACCCTCGACCAGAAAGTTGCGGCAAGTTCAAAGTTCTTAGCCCCCGAGGCGAGGTGGGTGAAGTGGGGCAGTAAACACACACCCAATGCTCAGGACCACAGCAGCAGCAATAAAAGAAAATCCATTTACCACCCGCACACAATTCCTCTCTCTCTCTCTCTCTCTCTCTCACAGTCTCTCGCTCGATCTCTCTCTTTCTCTTTCCTGCAGTAGCCCGAGTGGTGGCAAAAGCACAAGGCCAAAAACAAATTTAAATTAAATTTGCGCCCGTTGATAAACTTTCAGTTCCCACTGTTTTCGACTTTTTGCTGCTTTCATCAATATTTTTCAGTAGTAAAATAAATACGCAAATAATTCCAAAAGTTTCAAATGCAAAATAAAATTATCAAAATAGAAATAAAGTTCAATCCAATGAAGTCATGCAGGAATACCCTAAAATGCATTCCAAGTTTTTTTTTCAACATTTCAATGCAACTCAAATGAATTATAAAATTTTATTTATAGTTTAAACGTCAGATTCGAACTAAAAAAGTGGAAATACCTAGTTACAATTTTATTTAGGTTAAACGTAAAAGAAATTTGCCCGTCAGAAAAAAAATTAGTTTTACGATTAAATAAAATTTTAGACGCTAATTTAACAATTTGAAAACCTATTAATATTAAGCATGAGATCATAAATACTAATCTGATCACTAAAACAGAGTACTTAGTATACCGTTAGGGTATTCGGATGACTTAATCCCACAGCAACCAAAAAAGTCTAAAACGATATACCTATATTTGATTTTTCCAAATTATTTTGTATAAACAGAGCTTTTAATTTGATAAAATAAACTTTTGTTTTAAATCTCAAAATTGTGAAAATTTGAATATTCATAAATAAATCCATCAAGTTTTATTTATTTGATAAACATTAAAAATATGTGCTTATTGTAGGAAATGTATGGGGTGGCTTTCAAACTGTGTTCATAAATTAGAATCAAAAATAAATCATAAATTAAAAATCAATAAATAATATAAATAAATAAAAAATCTTAGAAATCTATATAGAGTAATTAGAAAATTAATAAATAAATAAAGGTTAATTAATTATAAAAAAATAAAATTAAAATGGTCATTAATGAATGTGTCCAAAATAATATCAATAAATAATAAATAAAGTGAGCTCAAATGAGAAACATATATATTATTTTATATCCCTTCATATAAGTTTAAATTGATAAAGCAATAAAGTTTATCAAATCAACATTATTTAATGTAGTGTTCCCGATAAACTAATCATACCCTATTCACGAGCAGAATACAACAGGCAAGTCAGACAACTAACAGTACCTTCCGAGGCGCAGTTAAGGAAGTCGCTTCTACTTTTGCCTGCGCCGGGTAAAAGTTAACAAGAACACGTAGTAAAGATTTTGCCGTTTAGGTTTTAATGCGATTAGAGTGGCAGAGAACAGAAGCAACTGAACCAGAGTCCAGGACAGGCCAGGACACTGACTGCCACAGCCACAGCCTGAACTAGAGAACTGGAGCCGGAGTCGTTTTGGGTCTGTGATTTATGGCCAGCTACAATCGATGCTGTGGTAGCTACGGGGATGACGGCCAAGTTCTGGCCGTGGCCATATTTAACTTAAAAAATTTATCAATTGGATTTGCAAACTGCTTTGTCATAAGTTCTGCGGCCTTTTGATACCCGAAAAACCCAAAGAGACGAAAGCAACTCGCAAGTTTTCTGATTAAGCCCAGGTCAGGGCAACAAACAACTGACTTGGCTAACAGAGGCTGTGACTATCAGTGAGCACGTGCCGGTATTTTGTATTTGATTTACTGTTGAGAGCTCAGATTCCATGCCGAAAGCAGGAGTTTTGTGCGACGGGCGGGGCAGTCGGAACTAAACCCGTGGGAATCTAGTTTTTAGGCTTGACCAAAGATTTGCCGTCTTGTAGTTTATATCTTGTGAAATATCCCCAGACTGAATGCTTATACTCGCTTATGCTTACGTTAAATGGGAAAGAAAAACTGAACGCTGTTGATTAAATCCCTTTATAAACTTTGCTTTGCAGCACTGTTTAATTCTGTCAATAAGAGAAACGAGTCTAAATTAAAAGTAAAAGTTGTCAGGCACTTAATCTTCATGTTAAATAATTTAAAATTTGTGATATTCAAATGAAATTCTCAAAATCAACAAGCACTTTTATCATAATAGAAGTTTACATAAAAAATACCTTAAAAATAAATAAAATAGTATTAATATATGGTATAGATAGAAAGAACAATTAGTTACGAAGTTAGAAATATGTATGGAATAAGAGAATTTTGATTGGGTTACGGACTCGTTCATCACTTATTCATCTCCTCCTACTTGTTTATCTACCTTCTGTTAAAATGTAAATTTAACATACATTATTTCATATTGAAAATTTCCTATGAAATGAGTATATCAATATGAATGCGAATTCCATTAATGAGCATTTTCGAAAACGTAATACCCCTTTTAAATGCTCTTCAATGCATAATGTCAATAATCTTATGAAAATGCAAACAGATTGATTTTTATAGGTGCGCAACGCAAAAATATTTTTAATGATTTCAATTAAGCAGAATTACTTAACTTCGTGCATAACAATTCCCTGTTAAATACAACAAAAACAACAAAGACGTGACTTTTATGCAACTGTCAACCTTTTTACATTTTCTCTTTTTCGCTGTTGCGCTAAATTTTTTAATTAAAGAAATAATTATATGTAATGTATGGGCGCTGTGTCATAACGGTGACCACGCCCTCTGCAATTTTACTTGCGTTTATTTTGAGCACCCTGGCAAAAAGGGCATACTACGTTAAGTATGCAATACGCAACGCATTAATATTTAACAAAATAAAGATGCCCATAAAAAATATAGTTTTTAGTGTAATTAACAATAATGAGAATGGGATGTAATGTAGAATGGGATTTTAATGACACATATTTCACATTTACTTACATTCAATTATTGAAAATAACTGACTGACTATTAATATATAAAAAATTACCTTAAATATATTAAACTCGTTGTCATACAAATTTTTAGTTTCAATTAATTAATTTGCAGGGTATTGCAGCTTTGTTGTAGTCCTGCTGGCTGCTCTTCCTTTTTAAATAAATTTTTTCTGCCGATTTTGATCTTTTTTTCTGTGTAAAACTTCATTAAGCGAATTTATTGCGAGGCAGGCAGAGGAAAATGCAATTTAAACAACAAATGCAACAAATGTGAATGTGTGTGTGCATGTGTCACTTTTAGGTCATCAATGAAATACGCACCTACGACATTTTTGCCTGTTCAATTATTTCAATTAAGGCAACATTTATATTATAAGTACACACATATACATTATTCTGGGCAAATACGATATGTGTCCGTTTGTAAAGGGTTAAATGTGTATGTATGCGCAAATTATTTAAATACGTATTTCACATAGGTTTTCAAAAAAAAAAAAAAATAGTGGTTGACACAAATACAAATTTAATTTGTTTGACAGTCAAGCAGCAAATTTCAGCTGAATACTTAAATTAAATGCAAATTGGTAAAACGAACTGTGACACAACTCTAATAGAGCGTGTTAATAACAGTTGTTTCTGTTTAAATGCTTAAAGGAGATATTGACAACAAGGAATACAACACAAAGCATAAATAAATAAGTTTTGGGTTGTCGACACAGTCAAAGGAATTCCAATACATGTCCTGAAAATGTTTTTCTGGCTTATGTTAAATTTTTATAAATTTCTACAAAATAATGTCTTGTGTTGCCTGCATTTAATGAATTGCTGTTGAAGAGGCTTTGAACTTAAGTAAAGCATATAAATAACATTTTTAAAGCATTCACACACAATATTCAAAATCGATAGGTATGAATATTACTTAAACTTAAGCTGTCACAAAACAAAACAAAAAAAATACACGAAAAAGTGTTTGAGATTTTGAATAATTTATAGTAAATTTAATTTATGTTTATTCAAACTAAATTTCTCAAAAGAGTCTTAAACTTCATAAACAGAATAAAACTCTGTGAATTTATATGTTACTACTTGGAAATATGCAAGCTTTCAAGATCTGATCCAATCAAATGTAGCTTCTTTTAGCTGATATATAAAATAATTTACTTATAAGAAGTAAAAATTGTATGAGTTTCTGTTAATATTTTTAAATATTTCTTGAATTTTTCTAAATTTCCTAAGGAATTTTACGTCTGGAATTTCCCAGAGACTTGGGTTGTTGTTGCTATCGCTCTCAAATATTTAATAAGAACGCATTAAGATGCGACACATTTGCAGTCAAGTCAACAAATTGCCGACAGCAAATCCCGTGTCTTGCGTCCTGCGTCTTTAACAATTTTTCAGCTCAAACTCCCGCCTCCCGTGAGCCTGGCCCGGCACCTCGTTGCCAACCTGGCGACGTGAGCGCTTTAATCTTGTTTAAAAATGCGCAGCTGTAACAACAACAACAGCGACAGCAACAACAACTGGGTGGACAGGCGCGGAGAGTTGCGTGACTGCGTGTAAAGGACGAAACACACACAGCACACACCCACAAACATACACACACACACACAATGAGCAGAAGCTGCGGGAAAGTGGAAAAAAGAAAACGTTGCCTGCATTTAGGCGAGCTGCCTTGTCAAATCTGCGCTGCGAGCATTCTAATGAGAAGTGCTTGCCAGTTTCCTTAACTTTCTTCAGCTTACAAGGACAGCAACAACAACAACAAAGTGCCGCTATCACAGCCGCATAATCAAAGGGGGCGTGGGGCGTGGCTGGCACTCGTCTTTAACTTGCCTTTCGCGGCCTTTTCAGGCCCGATTGTTGTTGTTGCTGCTGCTGTTGCTCTTTATGCTGGCACTTTTTTATTTTTACTTTTTTTTATGCACGATATATAATTTCATATTTTTTAAGATAATTATGTCGATAAGTCGGAAAAGGCAACGCACAGCGCTTAAATAAAAACAGGTGAAGAGCTGCCTTGCCGTAGGGCTCAAAGAAAGCAGAGAAAATAATAATAAAAACAAAATATGAAGGTGGCGAACAAAAATAGGTAGAGACTGCAGAATATGAAGAGGAAAATAATTATAATACCCTGCCGTTGGAACAAAAATTAACGTATACAACGCTGAGATTACAAAGCGAATGTGTGAAATATCATTTAGTAAAAGAACAAGTATTTTAATTTGTAAGAGCATAGTCGAGAGGCATTATGAATAAAGGTAAAATATAAATAAACAAGCAAAAAAAAATTAAGAAATATGAAAAGTAAATCCTTCGTATATCATGTCTTGCAATTATCTATATAATACATTTTTATATTATTAAACAGGGGAAATATAAAACAAGATATTAACAAGTTCAATATTTGCTAAATATTTTTTCTGTTATCAGAATATCCGATTTACAATAGGGTCAACAGGCAGACAGTCTATATATTTCTTTCTGTTTGACCCCAAATACACTACAAATCGGCCAAGCCAGCCAACACAACATAGCAACAACAATGGAAACAACAATAACAGTTGCGAGCAGGCTAAAATCCTTTGCTGGACTAAAGCAACTCCAAGTCCTCGGGGATCTAAAGCTGTGCAGTCAGTCACTGCAATTTCATTAGGCTCAATGCGAATGTAACAAAATTTTGCATAGCTACCTGAGAGAAGTTGGAGGAGAGGAGAGGAGGGGGGGAAGGGGGCGTTCAGCGGGCGCAGGTGCTGTCTAAAAAATGAAAGCAATTGCGTTATGGATCCAGCCCAGTTGATGCCGTCTGCGGTTAGTTGATTTAGCCCATCTGGCAGTCAATTCGAGAGTCATTCAATTAGTGAAACCTTTAACTGAATAAAATAGAGTAAAGATTTAACGTGCATTTAACGTTTAAGGAGCTGAAGCACTTATGAGTCTAAGACATGTGCTATACGAATATATAATATGTACTATATAATTTATACTATATAAAAACTGAGACTATATTTTCCTTCAAGTTTATTTTTTATACCCTGCCATTACAGTTCACATAAATTAGATAAATAGTTAAAGGACTCGATATAGACAAAATACACAAAACATATATACTTTGATGTTACTTGTCGAAATTAAAAGCAAATAATTAATAACTTTTAACAAAACAAATTCAAAATGTGCACTAACATGTTAGTGAGCCTTCTGACATCATTCTGAATATTGCCTCTTTTTCAATTCTGTATGCCACCCACTCCCCATGCTCGTGAACGAACTCCCCGTCCTCTGTAGAGCCATGGGGGCATATCATCACATTCGTAAGCCTCTCATTCGAGTGCACAGGAGAGCTGCATGTGTGAGTGCTCGCAATGGCACCCAGTTGCCTGTTTGCCAACACTCAAGCTCTCACCGCTTCTTCAACACTGTGCTCCATCTACTGCTCCATCTACTCACTCTTCTTCTTCTGGGGTGTAATAACTTAAAATCCCATAATAAAGCTACTTACTGCTGCCAACTTGGTTGGGTTATGCTCTGCTCTGCTCTGCCATCCTCTTCTTCTTCTGCTACCTTCTTTCCTACTTTCGTCTAACAATAACTATTTTTCTTTGGATTTGGCTGTGGCTCGAATTGACTGCAAGTCTTGCAGCCTTCGCCACAAATGTGCAAGTCAAGTCAAGTGCATACGTCAACGGCTCCATTCATATATACACGACCCCACCTACCTACCCCGCCCCGCCCCGCCCCCCCGCAACCCACAGCCTTTTAACAGATCTAAGTGCTTGGCATACATATTTTCTCCTTCGATTTTTGTATACCCTTTGCACCAGGGCTTAATAGTTAAAATATAAACGATGTTAGCATAGATTATATATATATATATACATGACGGAGTAATACCTCAATATGAATTTAACATAAAAGAAAATTCAACTCCCAGCTGTATATTGATTAAACTTCGTACAGATATTTCCATTTGCTGTTAAGGGAAAAAATAAAAATTAACCATATTAAACAAATATATAAACATGTGCCTAATCTATAGAACCTATGCAAAAAATCCATCAAAAATTATTTTGCTTAGGGGTAGTTTCTCTTTTTCTTTCTTATAGAAATCTTAAACACTAAAAATAAAAATTAATGTGAAAATATTGCTTTTTATAGGTTAGAATTTATTCTGGGAAAGTTTAGCTAGACCACTTTGAATATTTATATTTGGTAAGTGTATTGGATTTTTGGCAGTACACAGTTGTCTCAATTTTTTTTCTTGTTTTCTCTATATTTAGTTACCTTTCAGTTTGTGTGCAAAAAAAATGTCCTGCTGAGCGACTGGATTAAGATTGAATTTTTTCTCGGCATAGTTTTCTTCTTTTTTTTCGCATAAAAAAAAATATTTTTTTTGTTATCTCGTCGTCGCCAGGTGAAGAGTCGTTTAGATCTATGCACACACACACTTGCACACACACACACACACTCACGTACGCAGACATAAACGGCTGCTAAAAATATTTTCATGTTCAAATAGAAATATTTCCCCATTGAAATTGGAAACGTTTTTGCCATTGTGTGGCTCGACCGGATGTTGTACAGTTATTGGAATGTCTTTGCAGTCCCCCTCACAACTAACCGACTATGACAATGGACTATAACTATTAGTTGGCATTTTTCTAGTCGGTTTTTTTCTGTGCAGTTATTTATGTTGCTGTTGTTGTTGTCGATATTGTTGTTGTCTGGCTGCCATCGACAGGAAATGGTAAACTTATTTCTCTTATTAATTTCTGTTGGCAATTTGTGAAGCAGCAGCTTTCCAAAACATCGTCCAGATAAATCAGCAGAGAACAGTTGTTGCCCGTTTCTCTAGCCCCATTCAGGACCACTCTTGCTCACAATTCGTAACTGCATTGCTTTGTTGTCCAATTGCTCGCATAGTTTTGCTTAAGGAACCATTCTGCAAATACTCCTAACTAAATTAACCGTCTACCTGCCGACAGACGGACAGACAGTCCAACAGTTGCAATGGGTGCCAATTGTTCAGTGTCCTGGCGGTAAAGTGCGAAAGGAGCTGAGGAGCAGTTGAAATTTGTCGTTGCTGCATTGCATTCATAATTTAAACATTCCTAATGCAGCTCAATGTCTTTGCCATCATGGACTGCTCACAAGCTGTGGAATTCCTTTAAGAAATTTTGCAGCTGTTGTCCAATACAATAGTTATTAAGTCTATTTGAATTTATTGAATTTGACATATGTCAAAAAAATTTAATGGAGTTGAAGACAAAAATATAAGTTTTAAAAGCATATTTAAAGGAGTAAGCAATGGTATTCTGAGAGAGTGTGTGATTAGTAACTGAACAAAGCTCAGTTCTACCAAACACATTATTCTTTATAATTTAAAGCTTGTACACACACAGATACACACACACACACACACCAAAGCTTATGTGCGTGTTGTGGCTCTCGATATTTTAACCCACAAATATGTTGCGCACATTTTTGCTGCATGAAAATTGGCATATTACCCTGAAAAAGAAGCTCAAAAAACTGTATTTTCAGATTTTTGACATGCTCTTATACAAAAAGTGTCAAAATCCATGCCTTAATACTTTCTGAAACAAGTTTTCTATTTTTATTTTTCGTCCGTTAAATAGAAGAAATTTGAGATTTTGTGTTTTCACAACTAGTTTTCTGTTAATTGCAATTTTTCGGGCAGCACATTGTGGATGCAACTAAATTTGGGTAAAGAAATATGCATACACACAAATACGCATTTACTCGCACTCATGCAACCGAACTTTAATTGCCTCTCATAAATCTAGATGATTTCCGATCGCTTAAAGAATTTAAAAAAAATTGCTTAAAAAATAATGCATTTTGTAGGTCGAGTTTAAAGCGACATTTTCTCTCGTACAAAACTAAAAAAATTTTCAACTTATAACAATTTGATTGATTTGATTTTGCTTGTCTTTATTAAATTTTTTTTCTGAACAATATTCTAAAGAACATTGGAGCAGCACCAGCTCAAGTATAGGCAATGTAAATAAAATGTGGACCCAAAAATCGTTGAAAATACGAATTTAAAATATAAATAAATAATAAATATATAGATAATAATTATAAAAAAAACCAAATCATAGATGGAATTATAATAATAATTTCTACGTATTAACCAATCGCTGAGGAATTCTCAGATTAACTAGAAAATATGCTCCAATACAATTGAATTCAAGGAAAGGCAACATAGCTAAGTGTAGACATTAAAAATAAATGAGAGGTAGGCAATAACTGAGGTTTCAATATTTTAAAAATAAAATTAGGAAATTTATATTTAAATAAAATCAATTTCAATCGGACAACAACAGCAATAGCAATCAATTAAAACGCACTAATGCAATTCAGAGTGACAAATGATGAATGTGGTTGTGGGCGTGTTTATATACACTACCACAGCACAATATACCACCGATCTCTGAATTGCACGAACTAAGTCAATTATAACTCGATTGGCGGCTAATTCAATGCATGGCCACGAATTTGTCGTTGTTTTTGTTTTTTGGGGCAAAAACGTTGCTGCCGCTAACCGAATGGCAGCCGAAAATATTTCATGTCACTTAAATTAGTTAATTTTGTGCATAAATGCAAAAATAAATGTTCGACTGCGGTTTGCGACTGCAATTTGATGGTGGCGCCCTTCTCATATTTATCCGATTGCCCTCATAATTGTTATTCCGTTTTGCAATATTTAATTTGTTGCCGTGTTGCCTCACTTGTAGCTGTAGCCCCGGCTCATTTAGAATGTGGCAATATTTCTAATTAAAGGTTGCAAACGAAATCAAAACAACCGCGGCCCTGTTACGCAGCAGGACAGCCAACCAATTTATATATGTGCGGAGTTTGTGCGCTGTTAAGTATGCTATGATTTATGCATCGCTGCTAAATGTTGCTGAGGTTTTTGCGTTGATTTTGTGCAATTGGTTCGCGCCGCAGTGCAGCGCACTGTGGCCAATGTCAACTATTTCACATTCAAATTGCATATTCCGTGCACGCATAATTTAAGCTATTGAGCATGCAATGCACAACAGACCCAACCCTTCCCGCCTCCCCCGCCCACCGCATTAGTCATCCCCCAATTGCGGCCCACACGCGACGTGATTTTTGTGTTGAAAGCCAAATGCATAATAAACGCGCAGAAAGTATGCTACAAAAAATTGCATTGAATTATTCGTAACATGTATCCAAAGAGAGAAGTTTAAATATGAATACAAATATTTCCCAACACAAAAAATGTCAGCCAGCAAAAAGTTACAATTCTTAATCAAATAAATAAGTAACAAAAAATTAATCTTCATAAAAACAAGCTTATTTTAACCATATTGAAAATACAAATATGCACTAATTATATATACATTTACTGTAGAATTCACGTGATTAATGAAACAAAACTTATAAAACGCAATTATAAAGTAAATCAAGTTAGTTAGATAACTAACTATATTAAATAATAATCCGTTTTTTTAATACATTCAATTAAAAACCTAACTTCTCATAAACAAAGATTTAATTAAAAATGCTCAAATGATTTTTAGGAGTTGGCTTAGCTTTGTCCTTCGTTATTTTGAGTAAAGGCAAAAATTGACGTTTTTATTCACGAATTGAAGAAATTACTCCAAAGGATGCGATTTAATTGAAATTTTTCCATAATGCATAGGGTATACTACTTTTTGGTTTGATGGTTAAAACAAAAAAACTTTTCATGAAAGTAGTCAAATTAGGATTAATTGTGTTTTTGGAAACTATATACAGTGACATATTTGACTAAAGGCTTAGAGCCAAGAGGCTTAAGAAATGTTTAAAGTATGTGAAACATATATCCTAAATATATCGTGAAGTCTTTTTAAATAAATAACGTCGCCTTGGAACAACCTTCTTCAATTTGATTTGGGTGCAAGCTATTAATAAATATTAAAAACCCAATGGTGATTTTGAAGTAACTACTTGAAGTGCAATTAGTAAATTGTCTCCACAATGACATCCTGTCACATTGCAGCTAAAGGAGCAGCACTTATCTTACAGTAGAACATCGCTAATAACGCTGCCAGCGCCAAATTCAGGTCAGCTGCCAAGTTGTGACAGTTTTTGGTCTTAACACAGAAATTTCGCGTGCTCGTTAAATGTTTCTCTTTTGACCTAGTTAATAATTTAGCGCAATAAATGGCTCAGATGAGTGTCAGCAGCATTTGGTGCGTCACATTTGACACTAAGACTAATTTAATGGAATGCCATCAAGACTTTGTCTCTGTTATTGTTGTTGCTGTTGTTGTTGTTGTTGTTGGCTCTGCACGCAAAGAACTTTGTGGCCCGAAGGCTCAACGAACGCCGCGATTCGCATGTATCTAATATTTAAAGTGACATATCTATTTATATGCTAATGCCACGCCTTCAAGGCACCAAACACACACACACACTAGTTACCTGAGCTCATGTAGGGGCTGGCTGTGTGCGTGCCAAGGCGCAAACTTCCTTTTTAAGGCTAAAATCCTTCGCGCAATAAATCACAACACATACGAGCCACACTACAAGCGAGCAGCTTGTGGGAACGAGGGGGGGTGGGGGAAGGGGGTAGTGTAAAAATATAACTAATAAATCTGGAGCCAATTAATTGACTTAACTGCTGCCGGCAGGGGGGCGTGGCCAGGGGGTAGTTAGGGGCAACGGCCTTTGCACCCCTTTTGGGGCTCGCAATTTATGGCCCGAACATAAACTTGAACCCGCATTTAATAAATCATAATGTTTAACAGATAATAGAAAGCCTTCTAGCATACATGAAATCTTGAACACTGAATCCTGTGTCCTGTATCCTTTCGAGGCACTCCCTGAGCGCCTTCTCTGTGTATTTTGATCGCAGCGCCTGCGGCTGGCAATTTTAATAAACTTTATAGTGGAAAAGAATACGAAAACAAGTGTTTTTCTTCTGCCTTTCGCAGACACAGACACATAATTTACACCGTCTGTTCGAGCCCGCTCCCTTGGCCGGGCCTAAGTCTAAGCTGTGGCAGGAAGCGGCGCACAGGATGTGCCCCTTATATCCGCCGGCGTCGCATCGCAGGCTACCACAATCTAAATCCATTCAGTCCAATCAGAACGAATGCTTTGAGTCTGTTTATGGATTTGGGTTGGTTTTTATACCTCTTCTGTTTTTTTGTTTGATTGATTGGTTCAGGTGGAAGCTGTGGTTTTCCCCATTAAATAGTTTTCTACAATACAGTTCCATGTTAAATGAAACCACGATGTAACTAGTGTATATAAGTAATTTCTAAAAATGCCCTAGTTTTGTTAAAAAAATTAGCTTAAATAAAATATACAAATATAAAATTATACAGTGTAGTAAAAACTAAAAAACAATAATATGGAAAAGGACCTGCACTCAGAGGAAAATCAAGAAATTCGTGGTAAAATTATGTACAAACGTTGTTGAAATCAGCCCAAGGAGACATTTCCTAACTTTAAACCAATATTCCGAGTTCGAAACTTTATTTTATGTTAAAACGCATAATTTATATATATCCATAAATACATTACTGAATCTAAGAAAATATAATTTTTACCAATTTTTTTACCAAGCTTTAAATGTTTGGAATGTAATTTACAAATATTGTTCCCATTTATGCAGCATAAAAGGTCGATTATTACTTAAATAAAAATTATACGTTTTTAATTTTAGAAAAATCAAAGAGTTTCTTTTCACAAATTGATTAGAAATTTATAATTTGATTTATGGCTTAAAATATCCATAAGCTAATGTAGGAATCAGAAGTTCAAATGCAAATAAATCAGTTTTCCAAAAATGAAAACTTCCAAAACATAGTATGCAATAATTTATCTTTCATTGCTCGACAGAGCTCATCGATGCGATTCAACTAAAAGTTCAGTACACATTTAACACTTTCTGAGCGATCAACAATTTTACTCTTGAAAGTTTAAAATTTTTATTTTTTATTTTGGCCATTTAAAGCTTTTAAGGAAAATTTAATATATATAGATAGATTTTATTTGCGAATATTACTGCGAGCTGAGGTAAGTGAACCGAAAAACCGCTAGGTCAAAATATAACGGGCAGCAAAGTTGGGTGGGGGGCGCTGGAACGAAGGAAAAGGAAGGAGCCGCCTGGGAACAGGCTTAGTGTAGACAGCCGAGGCAGGGTTGCCACGCCCCGTGACATGTAATGACGTCATTTACATGGTGCAACAACATTCAATTACAAGAACTGCAGACGCCCAGCCTAGACAGAGAGGTTAGATAAAGAGAGAGGGAACGAACATAAATCAAGCGGTTGGTAAAGTGGGTTAAAGCAGGACGCGTCTGAAGTGGGTGCATATTCTATAAAGGATAAATTCTATGCCGTAATTATGGAATTTCCAGTTAACAATAAGCTAACTTTCAACAGAATGGACCCAATGGAGACGGATTCCACAATCACGACCCAGACAGCCCTATTCCAGCCGATAACGAACAGTGGCTTCATCAACTTTATGAAGAACTACAGTCAACAGCATTATGGCCTCGACATGGTGTCCGCCTCGCTGCAGGGCAGCAAGGCCTGGAATCGACTCTCGCAGCACGAGAGGGCCAAGTTCCGGGTGAACAACGAGGCGCGCAAGGCCAAATCACAGTTCGTCGATTCCTGCTGCCCGAGGCCGCGCAAGCGCAAAAAGCCGTGCTGTCCCCCTCCGCCGTGCTGTCCCAAGAAGCGTAAGCCCCGCTGCTGTCCACCGAAGCCCTGCTGTCCGGCGCGCAAGCGCAAGCCCGCTTGCTGTCCCAAGCCGAAGCCGCGTTGTCCCAAGCCGCGATGCAGGCCCAAGCCGTGCTGTCCCAAGCCGCGTTGTCCCAAGCCGCGCTGTCCCAAGCCGCGATGCAGGCCGAAGCCGCGCTGTCCCAAGCGCCGGAAGCCCTGTCCCGGCAAATGCCAAAGTCTGGGCCCCCCTCACGAATAACGGCTATCTGAACTTTGTTCGCGTCTTTCGGCAGAAGAACTCCGAAATGAAACCCGACGAAGTCGTTGTTCAGGCGGCGCGCGCCTGGTGTCGACTGACCGAAGACAAGAAGAATATTTTCCGTCGTCAGGTAAGCCAGCGATGCCGCCAAGGTGCCCCGCCAGAATTTGACACACCTCCTCAACTGTCGACAGGCAAGCGAGGTGACCGACGACAAGGAGCCGAGCAAGAAAGAGGCCTGAATTCGCCAACCCGGCCGAGTATCCCAAGCGATGCCCACAATACCATCGATACGAAGATTAGCCAATATCTAGGTTCGAATACCGTCCTAGCCAAATACCCAACGTTCGATGACTTCTGCAGCGCTCAGGATATTTTTTATTTCAAAATCTTATGTTAGGGTTTAGTGTATTAAAACCAGACTGCGCTTAAACGTCCCCAACAATTGAGAACGTTGCAGTCGGGTCTAAACGACAGCGAATAACTCGTTCACATTGTGGTCATTCAAATACAAATGGCGCAAATCAAAAATAAAGTTTGCCTCCTTACGTACAATAAAATAAGAAATAAAAATATAACTAAATCAAAATCGATTTTTATGTTTAGTGGGGCTGGTAGTGGGCGTGCCGATATAAAATGTTGACGATCTTTAAAGGGGGTCATGGAAAAAATTGTGTGCAACTAGTCCTAATTTTCACGTCTATAGCTTCCATAGCTTTTTTCTTATTATGAAAATCTTTATTATACTAACAGAATGAGTTTTTAACATGTACGTGCTTTAAAATTTGCATTTAACAATGTTTGTTTCTTAGTTTATTTTCTCCTGCTCTACTTAAGGTTTAAAACTTCCATAGCTGGAAAAAAAATTTTGTTCGGACAGACAAGGCGATCATTGCACAAATCTGTCTAAATGGAATCTTCGTTAATCTTAATAAAATATATCTTATGAGAAATGGGGTACATTCTTTTCTTTGTGTCGTACTTCGCAAATCTTTATAATCGACTCTAGAATCGGGTAGGAGGGATTAAGAATACAAGTACTGGAGTGCTGTTTTATCAAGCAAGAACCCTAGACTTACACTTAATTATTTAACTTTAATACAAATCAATTATTCTAGAGGTCAAGAAACATCATGTATTTTGAGACCGCTGATAAATTAAAACCTCTGCAAAGATGTCTTATATCATAAAAACTGAATTTTTCCCTATTGTTTTCCCAAATTTTCATAGAAAATTACATATTCAGAACGATGTCCCCTATTCGGTCCGATTCGACATATAACTACTACAACAAAAAATGCCGTTCTGTGCTTTAAAACTGGATAGAAAAGGGCAGAAAGACTGGCGCCTCGGTTCATTGCCCTAATCAAGAATATATATATTTTAGATAATATCCCCTACTTTAATCTTGCAAACTGAGCAGAGATGAGGGTATTTAAAGACTTGGAAAAAGAAAAATGCTTTAAGACGTGTTTTTATACGTATGGTTTGATAAAAATTCACTTCTTGTTCTCTCTCGGCAAGTTTCGAATTTGAAAACATAGTATTCACTGATTTTTAAATCACGCTTTCGGATTGCCTATGAGTACGCTTTCCAAATAAATCAGTATTCATTCTCATTTTGTTAAGAAAACAACAACTTTAAAGTTTTTTGTCTTTGGTTTTAGTCTTCTAGTCAATAGAAAATTTTATATATGTGTTATTTTAAGTTAAATAAGGTCGATTTTTAAAACTGAGGTGAGTAAAAAAAGTCAATTAAAAAGGGGCGTGGCCGTGTTTTTCACTGTCGCAATTTGTTTGTGCGCGCCGTGATTGAATCAACATTTTTAATCCGCGCACGCAGCAACAGTAATAGGAGGGGTGACGAGGGGTCTGTGTGGTGGACTGTGCTGGATAATGTCGAGGCAGCCGCTCGTAAACATAAATCCAAGTGACGCTAATTGTTTGTTGCAATTACTGCTGCAGTTGCTGCTGCTGCCAACGCAGTTACGTGCAGGGGGCAGCAGACAACAACAGCAGCAGCAGCAGCAACAGCAGTTGACAGTGCGGCAAGTATCTGAGGGGGAAAGGGGGTGGGGGCAGCTGCTGGGCCCAATGCATGCAAATTTTGTTGTTGCATCTGTGTTGCCTGCCACTGCTGCAACATCAGCCAACTGCAGCAACAGCAAACAATTACTCAAACATTGTTGCCGCTGCTGCTGCTGCTCCTTGTGCGTGCTAAATGGCAACTATTCTGGCGGCTAATGATAATCACTCAACGCCCTCTGCGCTTACCTTGTTGTGACAGTCCTCCCCTTTTCCCCAGCCCTTATCCCCCTCGCTTTTTGCACGCCCTGCGCCGGGCTGTCAATTTCTTAATCAAAAGCATAAACGCTCAGATAGCCTTTTTTCTTCTAGGGGCACGTGATTCCAGCGCAGGTTGCTTTATTACAAAGCGCTTTGCTTAGGTGACTTCTATGAATGTAAAAAGCACAGCGTGGAGCAAAATGCAAATGGGAGATAACAAAGATGAAAGAGTGGGGGAGAGGTCTGACTATGCCAGGAAACTAAATTATATTGTATAATGTTATAGAATTTAACCGATGCAGCATTGGAAAACCAAAAATTATTACTAATAGCATCTGCCATTTTTTCTTGAGCTTTAATTTACAAAAGCATCAATATGAATTAATGGAGGTTTCAGGTTTATATTGTATACAATTTTTGAAGTTATCTTTACGGAAAAATTTAGCCGATACAGTATTGGAAATCCGAAAAAATAATTACTAATAGCATCAGCCATTTTTTTCTTGAGCCTTAATTAACAAAAGAACCATCAAATGCCAATGCAGATTATAATTACAATATGAATTAATGCAGGTTTCAGATATGGGCTTTTCAGATTATCCTAGCACTAAGGAACAAGGGTCTTTGATTAATAGGTTAATAGTTGCCAAGACTCTGTCTTGGCTAACAAAATATGGCTATTAAAATATGGTATGTCTTTACATATCGTATTGTCATTTAAATAATTCATTCTCTCAGATTTCAAAGCTTCTTCAAAATGCATTTCTTTTAAAATAAGAATTGCATTTTCACTTTAAAAAGTAAACTAAAACAAACCCAAGCTTATTTTATAATTAAATTAATTAAATAAAGCTTAAATCTTATTGTTGCCTTTTCGCTTTGAAAATTGTGTTCATCGAGCAAACCAGCACAATTTTAATTTTATACAATGAAGCTCTTGCTTCCTTCTCTTCTTTAAGCTGCCTTTCACTAGTTTCATAAACCTTTTGCTGTGTGCAACAATTCGTCTTGGGTGGTCGTCTATTTCACATGCAATATCGGCTACTGTGAAGCCTCCACATGATGCACATTGTGCTGGCTGCATTCAGCCATCAAATAGACCAATCTCGACCAAACCACCGCCAGCCGGAGCACAATACTATTCATATGCCGAATAATTGGCAACGTCCTCCCCTCATCCGAGAACTTTGAACTTTGCCTATATTGGCCTGGGAGGTGCGCAATGAGCAGAAAGGCACAGCTGGACATAAGCATATTCATATTTTTTGAAATCTTGCATTTGCAAGCAGCATGAATATGGCTTAAATATATCATAATTTATATACATGGTTAATTACGGTGCACGTTTCGGCCTTGTTAGATGCAAATACTTGGTATCTGGCCATGAGATGGCATTAAGTAGAAAGCCTGATACGGAAGCCAAACTAAATTTTAGTTATATATAAACAGGTTTAACTTGTACTGTGTCTAGATAATTATAGGATTTAAGGGAAATATTCTATAAAACAGTTTAAAATATTAAAATATTTAAAGGTAACGGAGCTTGTAATTATTTTCTTTAGTTGCCAAAGAGCAATCTGAAAAGAACTTCTTGCCAGGCAAAGCTGCGCAATTATAGCCTAGAAAATGTAGTCAGTTCAAGAAAACAACTTTGCCTTTGTCACAGAACTACAATGATTCTGTTCAGCTCGGATTATATATACCTTTCAGCCCCGTTGAGGGCAACTGAACCCTATTGTTAGTCTTAACAGACACCGTCTATATAAATGGCTTACAGCCTGGCAGTTAAAGCAGCCTCAACAATTAAATAAACAGTTCGTAAAGCTGCTCTCTCTCTCTCTCTCGCTCTCTCTCTC
This sequence comes from Drosophila robusta, assembly GCA_035043565.1. Taxonomy (NCBI): domain Eukaryota; kingdom Metazoa; phylum Arthropoda; class Insecta; order Diptera; family Drosophilidae; genus Drosophila; species Drosophila robusta. The sequence continues at coordinate 983,132 of JAWNMW010000378.1, forward strand.
TCTCTACATCTATCTCCCCTTGGTAGTTTGCAACTGTAAAGTGATATTAATTATGGGCTTTTGTTGCTCGGAGCGACTGCACTCGACGCAGTTGCCTGTTTCCACTGGCCGCAACTCCCCTCCTGCCCTGCCCCTGCCCCTGGCCCTGCCCCTGGCCCTGTCCCAGTCCCAGCTTGTCCTAGTGCTCATCTTCGTCACTGATTAAGTGAGTTTTGGGGCATGACGCAACTCTGTGGGCAGAGACACGGGCTCTTGTTCTCCAGCTAGACAAACAAAATTTGTTGCAATTAATGGTGAACAATGTATACAAGCGCTTTGAGCTGGGCTTTCAGCCCTGTCTATATATTAGTGTGTGTGTATGTGTGTGGGTTTGTGGGAGTACGTTCTGGCTTTCTTTGTGCTTCTGCATATCATGCACTTACTATAGATATTGGGGTTTATGTTATGAGTGAACAGAATATCAATTAACAATACCTGCTTATTCCTAAGGTGGGATTTAAAGGGTAAGGTCTTGGCCTTAAAGTCCTCTTTACGATTTTAATGATCATTTAAGGAGTCGATAAAGGTAAATTTTAAAATGTATTGAATACAATATTTTCCTAAGGGAACTTTCTAATGCATTTTGTATACACGAATTTTTAAAATCGTATACTTGATATATTTATGTATGTGTAAATATAAATTTCATGAGCTTGTAAGCTTATAAATTGAACCGCAAATATATTCATGTATATACCCATATTAATCAAAAGAAATTAAATTTGAATTCATTAATGTTAAAACTGGGTTCACAATTATAGCGAATTTTAGTTAATATCTTTGAATTATTTTAGTCAAATGGGCGACGATACGATTTTAAAGGCTCAAAAGAGCCTGATCAGAGGACCCGTGACCAACAATGGGTTTGTGAACTTTATGCGGCAATACACGAACCGATCTCGTGTCTTCGATGTGCCCGATGTGGTGAGTGGCGGGAAGGTGTGGAATAGGCTTTCGCCAGCGCAGCGGGAAAGATATCGCTCTATGGACGCTGGCAACGATGATGAAATGGGCGACTCCTGCTGCCCGAAGCCAAAACGGCCGCCAGCATGCTGTCCTCCTCCACCATGCTGTCCCAAGAAACGGAAGCGCCGCTGCTGTCCGCCACCCTGCCCGAAGCCCCGCTGTCCGGTGCGCCGGAAGCCCTGTTGCCAGCCCAAATGCAAGCCCCGGTGCCGGCCGAAGCCCAGATGCTGCCCGCCGAAGCCCAGATGCTGCCCGCCCAAATGCAAGAAGATCAAGTGCCAAAAGCCGGGCCCCGTCACCAACAACGGTTATCTCAACTTTCTGCGCGTCTTTCGCCGCAAACACTGCGGCCTCAGACCCAACGAGCTGGTCATGAAGGCGGCACGCGCCTGGTGTAGACTGCCCGAGTGCAAGAAGGATCGCTACCGTCGTCAGGTGAGCTGCCCCAATCCCCATCATTCCCCATCCCAATCAATCCAATTACATCATTCGTCCATCCAGGCATGCAAGGTGACCACGAACTGTCGTCACAAGCGACGTCGTGTCTGTCAGTAAACTGTCAATTTTCCTCGTGAGTGTTAAGCCTTCCCAAGCGCAACTTTGTAACTGTTTTAATATGCCATCCTTTTGACCAGGAATGCAAGCCCGCGATCCCCACCAAAGAAGCCCATGCTTAGCCAAGTTTATGCGCTGCGCAAGCCGTCTACGTACCATCAACAAAGCGTGCCGCGTGTGTCCTAGTCCTAAAATGCGTCCCAATTATCCAATACTATGAAAACAATCTGCCAAATTTTTGTCAACTTTTATTAAACATTAGTGTCCCGTAAATAGTGTTTTATTTAATGGCTATCACGGAATTTTGAATAGCAAAATATGGTATAGTAATTTTAAAATGGCTTTCGAAATTCTAATTCGGTGTAACAAACTCAGTGCTTAATATAAATTTAGGTCATATTCTACTTAATCAATTATTAAATCAAACTTCAATTTTAAAGGAGTAATTTATTAACTGGCAGCCACCTTTACTAACTAGAATTAATTATTCTTGATCAATATGTTGTAATTACGGCAAGTGAGTGCGCAAGGTTTTACCCGCGTTAATGGAATAGAATGGTTTGGTACTTTGGTTTATATTAATACAGAAATTATAAGAACATTTTTATTTCATCCGAGACGTTCTTCACTCGACGGCTTAATAGAGAATGAAATACATACAGATTGTTACTTTACAATTCATGAACAATGTCAGGGCTGCATTTCAATACAATATACTAAATCAACAAATACTTAATAATGTACTTGCAACTTAGCCCAGTTGGTTTTAAAATATAAATTTATTAAGTAATGAGGTCTCTATTCTAAATTTTGGAAACATTAACTTTTTATTAAACATTTTAAGTGTCTCGTAAATAGTGTTTTATTTATTGGCTATCACGGAATTTTGAATAGCAAAATATGGAATAGTAATTATAAAATGGGTTTCGAACTCGGTGCTTAATATAAATTTAGGTCATACACTACTCTAAGTTGAACTTCTTCTTAATCAATAGAATAAATCGAACTTCAATTTTAAAGGAGTAATTTATTAACTTTACTAACTAGGATTTATTATTCCTGATCAATATGCTAAATCAACAAATACTTAATACTGTACTTGCAACTTAGCCCAGTTGGTTTTAAAATATACATTTTTTAAGTAATATGAGGTCTCTATTCAATCTTTACTAAGCTTTTCATGCATATAAATGGAAGAAGACATCTACCATTAAATTCAGCTGAAAAGAAATGCCGTTAGAACTGTGTGAATCTGGTATCAGACTTTAGTTGTAGTTTTTGATTGTAAATGTTGATTTTTCGCACACTGCCTGCCAATTTAATTGTCAGGGAGTCTTAATCAATGCTAATGAAATGGGGTAGGGGCTGGTGGCACGCAGGGCGCCAACTATCGCGTGAGCGTCAGGCTTAGATACATTTGTATCTCAGGGCAGGCAGTCAAACAGTTAGCTGGGCAGCACAGCACGTGTAGCTACTTATGCATTTGTGCAGGCTTGTGGGCCAAATTCAATTTATTATTCCGCCATATGAGCTTTCGCACTTAACTTGCATGAATATATAATGAGCTATAGATGTGAGGGGGAAAATGGTGAGAGCCGAGGCCAGAGGAGCCGCAGAGACTGCCAGAGGGGTGCATTTAACGCATTTCTCGGCGTCGTTACGTGTTCGAGCCTGCTGTGAGACAGCCAAATTGAATTATTAATAACACGCAGCGCGACTGAAACAATCTATAAATATATGGCGTCTATATGGGATGTGGTTCTTGAAAAAGAAAGAAAAATAAAATAGCCGCAAGTGAAAAGGCGACAACCTTGGGACACTTGGCCGGCAAAACTAATCGTGCCACTTATGACCATAATTTGTCAATTTTCTAAACAATTCCCCAAAGTCGCATAAAGTGTCGTCCGTGTCTGTTTGGCTTTTGGCACCCATTACGCTCATTTCTCTCCACCTTCGGCTGTCCGTGTTCTTCCCCTTCTTTGGCTGCTTTGGCTTTTATGAAAGGGACGCTGTGAAAAATGAAAGTGAACCCAAATTGCCAGCAATGTTTGTCTGCATTTTGACAGACCGACAGAGGGACGCACTGACAGACGGACCGACTGAATGAATGCCTCCCCTCGACTCTGTGCTTGGCCCGGGACAATTTCTCGTACTCCTCGAGTTTACTAAACGCATTTAAATGCCGTTGTATGCATAAATTACTCGGCGCCCGACAGTTTTAGCCTAAAAGTGTAAATGAGTTTGTGGCCCGCTCTGTATTTCTGCTTTCCACTACTATATGAAATTGAAATAAATGCGTGGGCAACTCTCTCAGCATGTTTTTTATATATTCATTTTTTTTTGTGTGTTGCGAGCTTGGCAAACTTGTTGCTAACGGTCGAGATTGCCAAGTGAAATATGTGACCAGCTTAAAAGGAGATTGTGTGCTTGCTAGGGTATTAGAACAACACCAAAAAAACCAATTGGATGTTGATGTGTGTGCCACTCTTGATTGCAAATTAATTTTTAAGGCATTTTTTAATGTAAAGGGTTAATGTTTTACATAATTTAGAAATTGAAAACATTAAACAGAGTAAAAATATTAAATGTGTATTAATTTTTTGAAAAAAAAAGTGGACATTTGTGAATTAGTTTTGGTTATTTCGTTGTTAAAAATAGTTATGAAAAGGGATAAAACACAATATGTATTATTTTGCCTTATAAAATCGATTTATACGATTGTAAAATATGTTTATTATGCGTAAATAGATTTATTCAAATATGTAAAAATATATATTGACATAGGAATAACAGGATGAAAATGTATATGAATATAAAATACTAATCTATTGAAATTTAAAAAAAGTGTAATTCATTTGAAACTATTTGGCAGCTTACATATTTTTTAAAATGCCTTTGCTTATCTTTATATATGAAGATTTTATTATTTATTTTATGCTATCGCTAAAACAAATTTACCAAATGCAAGCACATAATAAAAAACGCATAAAAACTAATAACAATAATCGAATAAAATCCATTTAGTACTTAACAAAAAATTGATCGAAATGAAATCAACGATGACTAAATGTTATTGCAAATGCGAAATTCACTTAGCCAGGTAGAAAAGAAGTTAAAGAAAATAAAAGACGGAGAAGGCGAACTTAAATGGAATTCAAGCACCTAAATTGCCAACGAGCGGTTGGCCCTTTGTTTTAACGCCCCAAAATTACCGCCTCTTTGTGTATTCGGACGCAGATAACTGCCAGCCAAATGGTACACATTAGGCCAAGGTATACGGCACGCACACACTCACACATGTGTGTGTGTGTGTGCAAAATCAATTCAAGCTCAATTTCCTTTGATGAAATGTGCGCCTGTTCGGCGTACCGTGTCGTACGTGACAGTTGTACTTAAATTATATATGCCCGGACTGTTCACAATGACTAAAAAAATAACATTGGGTATATCCAGACGTTTACATCATATGTACATATACGGGTATTAAGGTTTTGTAACTGCATCAACCGCTGCATGTCGTTCAATTAATAACGCAAATCCTTTACGGCCCAGTTACCAGGGTTGCCGTCGTTAATTAATGTGCTCCACGCCAATTTAATGCACTCGCTGCTATGATTAATGTTTAATTAAATTTGCAACATTTACAACAACAAAAATAAATAAAAATAAAGAAAAAAACAGAGAAGAGGGAGAAAATGGTTCGAACAAGCCCAGTCAGGATTACATCATAATTAATCGCAGTCATTATTTATAACGATATCAGCAAACGAGCTTTATATATATACATAAAGACGATGGCATTTACAGTTGCAGTTGGAGTTGCATTTGTGGTTAAATAAGCGCATTTCAAATTGTCAAACGAGCAGAAGGAGTATATATTAAACGAATGTCAACAAAGGGTATGTGTGAGTCAGCCCCAGCCCACATGCCATAATGTAAGCTTAACAACTCAAGAGCTTTTCCAAATAATAGTCGAACTGGTTTCAAACTTAATTTTTAATTGTTAGCAATAATGAAATATTTGGAAAATAATATTATAGAAATAAATTAAATAACAGAAAATTAAGACGGAATTTTAAAGGACTTTAATAAGAAACGAGCATTCTATTTTATTAATAACTGATAGCACGTAGCTGTGAAATATGATAAGCCTAATGCTTTAACTAAATAACTCTTCTGAACTATTTCTTATATTATGGAAATATTACATCATATTAATATTTTAATAGTAATAATAATATTTTTTCTTATTTTTTTAAAAAATATTTGCGCTCGTTTTTCTGGATTATTTTTTGGATATTTTTTTCTTAGAAGTTCTGTTCTTTATTAATAAGAATTTTATAAATAAAAAATATTAAATAATAAAACTAAATAGTTATATTAATTTTACCACTTTCATAGACTTACATAAAAAGTATGTGACAGTATAATTGATAGCGACTATTTAAACAAGCATTTTAAGAGCATTTTGTAACGTTAAAGCAAATGCAGAAATAATAAGAGTACATATATAGATAAGGAATTAGTTGAAATTTGGTATGTTTAACATTTGGACTAAAGTTTCTCGCTGAACGGTGTTATGAGGTTCAAGTAAATTAATTAAGCATGTTTATTTGTTTTCTTTATTGTTTTGTTGCTGTGCACACACGGCCAGCCAGTCAATTAGGTTTGGAAATTAAATGCTGAGATATGAATGCCTCACATTATTTACACATGTTTGCAAATTGAATTGAATGAGTCTGTTTTGATTTATGCAATCGAAATTTATGCTACTGCAATGTTGGCAAGTTGACAAAATGCAACAATCTGATAATTGGTAATTGTAAGCCATTATGCAAAAGTCTTGCGGCCAGCTGCTCTTCATTAAGACATTTAATAATTGAAGTTGCCGACGTGCAGATGGAAATTAATAATAACAAAAGAGAAATGCAAAATATCATTAAGCTCTGCATGAGCCGCCGGAAACGAGAAAGGACGTTGAAAATCAGTTAATGATGAGCATACGGGGGAAAATCAGAATTTAAGTAAAATAGAGAGTATTGAAAGATATTGTTAAACTACGATAAACGAAATTACTTCGAGTTTTTAGTCATAAAAATTGCTTTTTTTTTAAAGCCTTCAAAATTAAAAAGCTTTACGAACACCATGGCCGATATGCACGAGGGTATAGTAACTGCCATTATACTATTATATCAGCTATTTCTATATGTAGTAAGTGCCCACATTGGAATTTTATATAAAAAAATACATATATCTGTAATATTTTATTAATTTTTGCCAGCGTTCAATAAATCCGATCAAGCGTGAAGCCCTTTTGCTCATCGTTCACAATTTTTTGATGTACTATATTATAAATCGCTTCAAGCACTTGGCACAGAGCAAGTTATTGTTGAATTTTTACAATATTTGTTTGAATTTTTTTATGTTTTTTATATTTGCCAGCTTCCATAAACTCGTCGGGACCAGTTAATACCTTTTATTATGTGCCCCTGGTCTATGAGACACCTGCTGTGCAACAAACCCACGAAGATCTGCATTTAGTATTAAAGAGCACAACGTGGAATTTTCTTGAAACACTTTTCAGGCATCATTTGGCCTTGTTGCTGCCCTTTCTACTCGCTCTTTTGGTGCCGGTGAGTGAATGGACTACCTCAAACTATTCAGTTTTTTATATTATGTTTTGTTCCGATTTAATATGAGCTCTAGTATATTCTTAAAAGCCCGATTTGCGACTAGAATGTCTTATAATATATGTTAGCATAGAATAAAGCTTAATATCGTAAGTTCGTAAATGAGTTTTCTTTATATTTTAGACGGGTTTCAGATTGTTAAATTGTTAAAGAAAGCTTAAACCATTTAAATTATTCTAATTATTCTTATATTATATGTTAGAATAGAATAAAGCTTAAGATCGTAAGTTCGTAAATGAGTTTTCTTTATATTTTAGACGGGTTTCAGATTGTTGAATTGTTAAAGAAAGCTTAAACCATTTAAATTATTCTAATTATTCTTATATTATATGTTAGAATAGAATAAAGCTTAAGATCGTAAGTTCGTAAATGAGTTTTCTTTATATTTTAGACGGGTTTCAGATTGTTGAATTGTTAAAGAAAGCTTAAACCATTTAAATTATTCTAATTATTCTTATATTATATGTTAGAATAGAATAAAGCTTAAGATCGTAAGTTCGTAAATGAGTTTTCTTTATATTTTAGACGGGTTTCAGATTGTTGAATTATTAAAGAAAGGCTTAAACCATTTTAATTATACTAATCCAGATTAGATCATCCAAATTTTGGTTATTAATTTCTTGTTGAATATTGTGGAACAGTTTGAGCTAGATTGCGGATAAGTTTAAAAAACTGCAAGATCTGTTTTAGGAATGCAATAAGTTGGTTTCAATTAATAAATAATAATTAAATGCAATATCAATTTAGAGATGTTCGGGCACATCTCAAATGCTAGCCAATCCGAATAATGTTTACACTTCCTTTGCAGCGCTGCAAGATGGTGTATGTGAGCAGTCTGGTGATACTCTCGAACCTAACAATCTGCATATGCTTCATCTACTCCATGTGGCGCTGGCTACTCCTGAGCGGCTTCGCGCTGAGCCTGCAACTGTTGCCCATCTTTTTCTTGGGTCCAGTGGTGCAGTTGATGCTCATGTTTCGCTTTGCGGCGCACATGTTGGTAAGCGAGGGGGAGGGGTCTTTAAATTGAATTGTATTAAGCCAAATACCCTTTGACCCACAGCTGAACCTATGGATTGTAGTTTGAAGCATGAAATTGACTGTGTCAAACGAACGACGACGTTAGCTAGTTGGAGTAGTTAAAAGAGTAAGATGAGGAGCAAGAAGAAGAAGCGGTAGGTGTAGCGTTTAAAAGCAATACGAAAGTTTCGAAATCAAACCAATAAACCAACAAAACTGAGTCAAAACTTTAGGAACGTTGCGTTAAAGCCGAAAAAACACTTTCGCTGCACAACAACTGCCAAACTGCAGGCATTTATGACAGGCCCACTACCCTGCCCGCAACCATCCATCGAAGGATGCAAAGGGTTGGGGCGTGGCAGGCAAATCGCATAACGAAATTGTTGCTGAAAAGTTGAACAAATATTGAGGTCAGCAAAATTTTGTGAGGCGGCTCCCGCCCCGATTTATTGTTGCTGTGTAAACTGTTTTGTAGCCTTTGGCACAAACTTCTGACACGCTCAGGAGGCTACACACACACACGCACACACTCAGGGCTGGACAGGCAAATATTCAATAAAAATCGTCGTCAGTCGCCCAGTCGACAGTTCTTCACTTTGTCAATAAAAAAAGAACTTGCCTGCCAGCCTGTTGTTGTCCTGAGTTGGCCTGAGCTCTGTAGTCAGCTTATGGCGCATTGCAGGCGTCCACTTTGGTCCCCGCCCCCTCCGCCCCCCCCTCCCCCTTCACCTTTACCAGCTCCCAATGATCATTGAGAAATTGACGCAAATGCCTTTCGATTTTTCGTTCTGCTTCTGTATTTCGTGTCCGTAGACACGACTTGGCTTTTCGCATTGCATAATTGATTGTCTCTCAGTGTATTTTTGCCTTTATATATATGTGTGTGTGTGTCGTGTCCTTTTGCTCGCCCTCATTTATGCACATTTTCAATATGCATTCAGTTTTTACCGCACTGATTTCACACGGTTGAACAGAAAATCTGTGCCAAAGAGTTTCATTTGTGTTTTCACTTTTGTTTGTATTTAAAATTTTCATATTTTTTATTTTGAATACATTTCAAGGTGAAAATATTCTCATTTTTAATTTATTATAAAATACAAATATGCTTTTTTTAACATAAATACTATCGTAATTATTCCTGAAAATATTTTTAAAAAGATTTCTCACAAAAATAATTAAAAACTCAAATCTGATAATTTCCTTAGTTTTGGAAAAATTGCGCTAGTTGGTAAATTTCGATGTTATTTTCAGATTTATTTTACGGCAGCGTGGCAAAAATATTTGACTAGAAATTCTTTTAAAATCAAATTCAACCAAAAATAATTGAAAAATAAAATAATTTATTATAGACATGTTATCGATTGTTTTTCTCTTGCGAGTTTGCATAACAATCACAAGTTTTCAAAATGCCACTAAAATATATATATGTATATACAAATATATATATAAAGCTCTTACTAACAGTCGCTCGGAATTTTGGTGCAGTATTTAGTTTGTATTTTTTCAAATTGCATTCATTTGCACATTTTGCGAACAGATTTTGACAGCTCGGCTCGGCAAATGCAATAATATCAGGACATGTGCATAACACAACTGTGTGTGTGCGTGGGTGAGTGTGTGTGGGTGTGTGTGTTGGACACATCAACTGTCACAGTTTGTTGATTTGATGTGTAAACTGTGCGAGTTGGAAATTTGAAATTCATGTGCAATAAAATGTTGATATGCTCCACACACACAGCCGACGGGAGTTACAGCAACAGTGCCACAGGCCTCATTACGCCTCACGAGCACACCAATACCACACACCACACACGCACACCCACACACACACTCGCACCCACACACAGATATGCTCTCTCATGTATTTATGTTTTCATTTGATAAATATACTTATACAAAAACTGTCATAGCACACGCTCAGGGAAAGATTGCAAATTGCATGCGGGAACTCCCACGAGTCTAATAACAGAGTAAAAACAAGAGCCTCAATTGAGCCTAACAAGCAAGCCGAACCTGAAATACCCTTGCTGTGTAATTTAAATTAAAAATGTACGAATGTCCTAATATTGATTAGAAATATTTTAGACGAATACAAAGTGTAAAGTGTAATAAAAAGCGTATAATGAAGCATAATGAAATAATAATTGAATATTATCAGGTAGTATGAAGTACGTTAAAATTATATATAAAGTTAAATACAGAAATAATTATAATTAAAGAAAAAATACATAAATAAAAAAAGGGAAAAGAAAGTAAAATACATAATATATACAAACTAAATACAATTCGCTAAACATTGACAAGAAAAATATGGGTTTGAGTTTAATGATCTATTTTTAAATATTACTAAGGCTTATCAAATATTTTTGAGTATAGTCGCGTGTAGTTTTGTATTTTAGAGTTCAATTAAGTACTGTTGCAATTTAAAGCCAATTTAATTATCTAAAATGCCAGATGACAAGCCCCTTGTCAAAACTAGTATACCTAGGAGGAGGGCATTAGAACACAGGAGACGAATCTGAAGTCGTGATATAGCCATGCATAGTAACAAGCCACGGACCGTGCCTGACTGTATAATGATGAGCAACGATAGCGCCGTCTCTTAGCATGAGAAATTTAATTTTTACCCACACACCGTACACACACGCACACACACACACACCACATACACCTATGCACCCACTGTGAACCACATAATTGTGTATTCAAGTAAGAGATATGGGAGTTGAAAGAGACTCTATTGGTGCGAGGTAGACCAACTGGCTGGGGAGGGGGTTGGGCGCCCAGTTCTTGGCTGCCTTAAATTAAGATAATGACACGTGAGAGACGTGAGGGTGCGGTGGGGGTGCGTTGGGGGTGAGGGGGTGCAAGTTACCTACGCTTTTAAAGTCACCCCCGTCTCCGCGGGCAACCACTGCGATTTAAGTGTGTTAAAGGAAGCGCTTGGTAAATTGCGATAAGGCCAAAATGGGGCGCAACTGGCTCACATTTACACGCTTAACCCTTGAGTTAGCTGCACGGATGGACGGACGGACGGACGGACGGACGGCATGGCACGCACTTTAAAGCCGCCAATCCGCCAATTTGATGGCAAACTGCCAAAGAGCTGACAATGATGTCGACGATGATGACGTTTGCGACCTGCATGCCAATGCGCCGCTTCTTTGCGAAATTGAATTCGGTGCCTGGCTGGTGGGCGGCACGCCAGTAATGGCCAATGTCCTCGATCCACTGTATCCTGTGCCTCGTAACTGGCACAGATTACAAATCATTATTGGCTGCCATTGTTGGTGTCAGGCCAATGGAATTGGGATCTTAAACGTTCAGGCATTTAGCCAGTACAAGAATTTAATTTCTTCACAAAGAAATCGCAAGAAATTGTCAAAAGAGAATATTCCATTTTATAATGTTGGTGCATTGAAATATATGTAGGAGAGTAGCAAATGTAAAGTCTTTTGCAATTTTAATATGAAGAAACAAACGAGATACAAAAAAATTCCCAAGATGTATTTCAAATAAGTATAATAAAATCAACCAACAATAAAAAAATAAATAAATAAATAATAAGAAGATGGCATATTTTAAATAACATCTTACGATATATTTGTATTATAAAAATGAAAATTTTATTTTAGTTTTTGGTACATTTATATAAGTAGATATTGTATAAAAGAATTGTAATAAAAAGAAAATAGATTTACAGAGAATAGTAATATATACATAATTATAAGTATATATCACTATCCTCTGTAAATCTATCTTCTTATAATTATGTATACTTATAATTATGTATATATCACTATCCAATGTCCACTATCTATTTTCTTTTTACTACACTTAGCTCCCAAAACAAAACAATTTCAAGCCATGCAATTACAAGCGCTAAGCTAAATCTAATCCAAAGCTCCAATTGTCGCTACCTCTGCTATGGAAGACACGATAAATGCCATTGATTTCTCTTCCAGCTTTAACTGAGGTCACATAATTGACAGGACTTTGGGATTTTGCACCCGTTACCCGTTCAGCAAAACAAAATCCAATAAAAAGCGAAACGTTAAGCTACACAAACGTGTCCCCATGTTCCGTACATGCTCTGTACACAATGCGAAAATGCGACGGAAAATCCGAAGGAAACCCCAAACAATGAGCCACATGAAAGCAAACTTGGAGCGCAAATTTTCTTTGATTGATGCGCAAATCAGCAAATCAATTGGAATGCCACAAAAATAAACTAACACACCAAAATGGAGCAGCGGGTGAGCATTGATAGATAGATATAGAAAGATATATAGAAAGATGGATGGAGAGAGAATGAAGCGCGGTGGCTGGGTGAACTTTTTACCCTAAATTTGCATTTCCAATGCCCGCAGGTGGATGTGGGCGTGGCCGTTACATGTGATTTTGATAGAACTGCGTGATTTGTGCAAAGAAAACCAAAAAAAAATAATAATAAAAATAAAACAAACAAAAAATAATAAAAAATAAAATCGAAAAAAGGACACGCAAAATGTATGCAAAAAAGTTGGCATCGCTGACAAAGCATAGTTGCCATGGCAGGGAATGTGGGGACCACAAATTGAGATATTCGTAGTCCAAGTAAATCACAACGGCAAAGGGTCTGAAGAAGTAGGAAACGGTTGCTTGGCCCTAAGGCAGCCCCGGGGATGCCATTTCAACTGCACGCACCTAAGAGTCGGCTCACGACGCACATACACTTCCACACACACACACACACACACAATCATGCACACAAATCCTTGCTTATATCAAGATGCTGCACAGTATGGCAAAACAGCCCAAACATTTTAAAATTACACTGGAATAATTTAAAAAATATTGATAATATTTAAAAACACATTTGTTATCAATTGAATATAAATAATTACAATAGAGAGCCTAACAGATATATTACTGAAAATTTAATTTTATATATCACGCTGAAATAATCAATCTTATTTTAAATTTCTGTAAAATCAATAAATAACATTTTTTTCAAATAAATATGAATATTTGTGAAATTATGAATGAAATATATATAAATAAAAAATAAAATATATATATTTCAAATTGATATCTTTCAAACTGCCGTAATTTATTTATTTTAAATTTAAAGTAGCAATTGACAATAATTGCCTAATATGCATTAACAGCCAAAATTAGTTAAACTAATCTTTCACAATGCAGGTATATTAATTATAAATAGTAAATAAATAAACATACTATTTATACTATATTTTCAAAAGAGAGAAACTCGTATTATATATTTTAAATGTGAAAACCACTTTAACTATTAAAGTTAAAATTATAAGCATGCTAATAGAAAACCTAGATTTTATTGGTATTTCTTTTTGAAATATTTGTTTAATTTGAAATATTTTTAGAGTCTGCAGTTGCCACACAGTGCCTGGGCCTTGAGCTTTGTTTTTATATGTAATGGCATTTTAATTGCGCGCTACAACTCAGCCAAGTGTCTCTCAATTAAAAGTGTCTGCTTGGCTCAAAAGGATGTCGTCGCCGTGGGATCTTCGCCATGGCAAAGGGCAAGCTGGCGGTGGGGGGGAGGATAGATGGGAAAGGGAAATGATGTCAGGCACATGTCGTAATTTGCCGCACAGCGCAACTGGCTGGTGGCCCCGACTGGGACCACAACAAGGACCTGGCTCAGGCAGATGCCCATGCCCCTGTCCCGGCCCTGGCCCACAACCATGTAAGTATTAATTATGCAACGCAGATAAGAAGCCTGGCAGCCGGCTAAGAGAGGTAAAAAGTATGTGAATGCCACTTAAATTTAAGCGTTTTAACCAAAGCCCCTGCTTTGCCACAGCTGTCAAAATGAAGTAAATTTAATGTTGTCATATTGTTTGTACCTTAAAATCTGAAAGAGAGAAAGAAAATACTACACAAAAGCCGATTTTTAGATGACTGAAGAGAAGAAGGAAAAGAGCCAATTAGCAAAACTCCGACAGGAACCGCTCAGCTTGAGGCATGAACTTCATCGTAGGCATTTTGGACTGGATCATCATGCACCCGAGGACTTTCACAGATCCCAAGTGAGTAGTTATCTTATGTATATAATGAAAAACTATTCAATATATTTAAAAAAAATCAGTGGCAATCGGAACAAAACTCAAGTGGCTTTCTAATCTATCGCTGGTGCTTGGCTGCATTCTTTGGTTCTGGTTTGGTTAGCTATCTTAAGGCCTATTATTACAGGGGACATTGGTTTATCTATTTGACAAACTGGGGATTTGCACTGTGTGCCATAACCAGCGTATGTGGAGCGATTTTTGTTAGCATTTATCACTGGAACCCAGGCAAAATGAGTGAGTATTTAGTATGCGTATCAATTGTAAAAAAATAATGGAATATTAAGTAATAAACAATTTTATGTATAAAAATTAAAATTTTTGGTATCAGAAAAATATCTTAAAAATTCTTATCCATAAATACAAAATATATATTAAAGTTACGCTTTAAAAAAGATGTATATAAACTACATATTAGGAAGTCCATACGAATTTAAATATATTAAGAAATTGTAGCAAAAATTCGAAATTTTCTAAATTTTGTGACAGCTTTCTTAAGGTAGCGTATTTTTCGTTTTTCCTTGTTTAAAAGGTCAAAATTTGGAAATTTGCATCTTTGATTTAATTAATTAATTTTAATTAATTTATTTATCTTATTTTTTATTTTGCATCAATATTCTTAAATTATTTTGATTTCATTAAATCAAAATTTGTTGCATATAGTAGCAGGAATATCCTTGAACTCTCTCAAAACTTTTGCATTTATAATATTTTGATCTGGCTAACAATACTTTACTTTGCCCCACTCAGTGAATCGAAGCTATTTGACCAAATGCTATTGGGCCTGTTATTCGATTAATTTAATACTCGCACATATCATAAGTATTATATATTGGGCCTGTATATATCCCAGAGATCAAACGCCCGATAATCCCGTTAGGGTTACCACCCTATTCAATATATGGACACACGCATTGCCGTCGGTGATCTTTACAATTGATCACATGGTGGTGGCACAGCCGGCACGTTTGCTCCACTTTATCTATCCCTTTGGGTTCGCTATGGGCTATACGGGATTTACCTATGCCTACTATCTGTTAGGTGGCTTGGATCCGTAAGAATGGAATGGAATATATTTTTTTCAAATAAACTATATCTTTGTTTTCTTTTACAGACGTGGTCGGGTCTATATCTATCCCATGCTGGACCATACAAAACCCTGGAAAGTGCTCTCAACCATTGGCATGATAACAGTTCTCCTGGTTTGCTGCTCCACTCTGCAGTACGGCGTCTATCGTCTGAGGGTCTTTATAGCGCGTAAGCTGAACAAACTGCAGTAGCTCCCTCTATGTCCTATATCATAAGTGGGAGGGGGAGACCTCATTTTAATTGCATACGATTAAATCGTGCTAGCCCCGACTAATGCTGCTCATGATATTTCTTGGTTTCTTGGTTGTTTACGTCTCTGGCACGTGTCTGGAAAGCGTAATGAAAATGCATTCTCTTAAAAAAAATAAAAAACAAACAAAAACAAAAAAAACCTTAGTCAAACCCACAAAGTGTTTCCACATTTCTATCTTTTCTGGCTCCTCCGTCCCTGTTGTTATTATGCAAAGCGAATTGTTATGCTCAAGTTTGTTCTCGTTTGTTTCTGCGTATCACGATTTGTTTGTTTTTATTTTCCGTTTTTGTTTCGGTTTTAGTTTTTCTGAATATGTAATTTGTTTTGATAATTTTATGACTTCTGGACATATTGCCGGTGGGCTTTTAGCGTCGTTCAATGTTAAGTCTAAGTCACGAACTCAAAGCAAATATGGCTGACAAATATTCATGTGCATGAAAATTAAATTTTAGCGACCAATTGCAAATGAAATTTTTATCAATATTTTTTAATATTAGAAAAAAAGAAATGAATTCATTGGAATTTGAGTATTATTTGAACTATTTTAACTTTTTGCTGCCAATTTAAACTAACAAAATTCTTCTATTACAACTGTTATTCAAAGTTCAGAAAATTTCTTGACCGATTACTTTTCAGTTGTTAGAATAGAATCTGTCACTAAGCGGATTTAGAAACCATTCCGCATTAAGTTACTTGCTTAAAAAATTAAAATATATATAGAAGATGCTTAACGCCTTATTTATTACTTGTTCCAACATAGGATATATTTCCAGCTATTGATAATTCACCTAACACTTTTGTGTTCAGATTTGCATAAAGTTTCTCACCCTATAAAAGAATTCTTATACGTGAGACCCTTAAAATATTATTTAAATACTGAAGAAATATATAAATATATATAAGAAAAAATTAATTTTTTCCCTCATTATATGTTGTTAATTGAAATATATATTTACTGTAGGTGAAAGCTTTTCCATTCTCTTGGGTCGATTTTATACAAAAAAGCTAAAACTAATAGATAGGAAGTGATTAAGCTTATCCCACTTTGCTAAGCCTTTCTTATATCTTCCTTCCCGCTCTGTCTATCTCTCTCTCCTTCTCTCTCACCCTGCAATTAACCACTTTATGAAGTCAAGCTTATTCACACATGTGACTCGCAAACTGGCATAAAATATATGTCAGTGTAAATGACATTATTGGAAAATTGATGCCAACCACAGACTGAAGACAGAGTTACAGTCTGTAGAGTTGCCAGAGACGCCAGAGTTGCCAGAGGCGATTGGCATCGGGTTACTTAAGTGATTCCAATTTATACAAAATTGTACTGCTCTCAGCAACGAGTGCGAGCTGATTGATACACATATGAGTTCAGTTGCAGCAAGTGGCAGAGTTGCATGGGGGTGACATGCTGCATTTAGCAACACTGTGAGTGCAGCCACTTAGCCTGGATAGTTGCAGCTGGCGCTCCAAGCGGACGGCAGACGCAACATATCGAACGCTAACGTATTTATGGCTGCACTTTGCCTGACAACTGCCAAATGGGCCTGCCAAAAAGGGTGTGTGTGTGTGTGAGTGAGTGTGTGTGGGCGGCAGAGTTAGAGTTAAGGGTACTCTTAAAGCAAAACATCTTAAATTGTCGTCACCAGGCGCCAGGGGGCGCCAGCAAGTGAAGCGTTCCGTTTGGAGCTAACAAGGCGCAAAACATTTTAACATTTTTTAACATTTCCGCCTTTTTGCATTCAATTTAATTTAACATCAACATTTATATGTTTATTATTGCACGCACACGCCGAGCGGCGTTAACATCAGCGGCGACGTCGACGTCAACGACGACGTCGACGTCACTGTCGCTGCTGTTCATTGTGCATGAGAGTTTCATGCTTGAAATGCGCATACGTAGCGTATACGTAATATGCATTTTGTAGCAATAAGCAGGGCACTTTGGAGGGGCACGAGGGGTGGTTGAGGGGGGGCAGCGGGTGCTGCTTAAAAAGTACCCACTATAAATTTTGTGCACACTTACAACTCGACGCTCGTCCCACCAACAACAACAACAACAACAACAGCAACAACTGCAGCTGCAAGTTAAATCTTAAGTAGCTCAACTTGTTTATTTATCGAAGCAGAAGTTAATGCCTTACCGCGAGAGGGGGCGCAGGGGGAGGGGAAACGAGAGCCGAGTTGTGTGCAACGAGCAGAAAGAGGGGCACAAAAAAAATTACAGCAATGCGTCGCCAAACTATTATTATAGGCTGTTATTGTTTATTTTAAATGGCAACTGTTATTGCAACTAATGCTCACTAGATGACATTGCAAATTTAAATTTTAATATTTCAAGAATTTATGGCATTTTTTATGGCCCATACATATTTTGTGGCTTATCGAATAATGAATATTTTTTCAAAGAAGTAGTTAAAAAGTGAAATAAATATTTTTCATTTTAGTTAACGGAATTTTAAGAATAATTAAAGGTTTATAAATATTTTAAATATACTTAAAACAGTGTATCTGTATAGTAAACATTTCTGTAGTTTTAAAAACTAAAGTATACCAATATGTAAATATTATTAGTAGTATAAACCAACTAATATTGAGTAGTTAATTAAACTATTTAAATAAATTTTTTGGTTTTTGTATAATAACATTTTGAGACATGACAAGCAACTCTGTAAATAAAACTAAATAAACCCAATTTAACGATTATTAATATAGAAACATCATTGGCAACGATTAAATCCTTTTTTAACAGTTCAATACTTAAATGAATCCATCATTTAAACTATTTCACTGAATAAAGCTTTTGAATAGCGCAAAAAAGAATGCCAAATTATAAATTAAATATTTGAGAATAGGCAAAAACTAGTTTGCATAATCAATCTATTGTTGTGACTTTCGGGAAATAATATGTAGCTTGGGGGCTATTGAAGCGGTATGGAATTTGATTCTTTAGAGTGTATTCAAGTGTTAAAATATGTATATGAAATTGATTGGCTGATTAAACCCATAGACTCACACACACACATGCGCACACAGGGATTCACACGCTTTTGTAGATATGTGTATAAAATTCCATTTAAAATTTACATATATGCTTTTTGTTGCCTTTATGGGCTTTTGTTGTGCTTTGTGTGTGTGCTTGTGTGTGTGTGTGTTGTCCTTGGCATTTTCGTGTTGATTTGCTGCGGAAATGACGCAAATAACGCAGCAAATTTAAGCCAGTCACACACACAATTTACACACCCGCCTGAATCTACACCTTTCCCGGGTTATTTATGGCAACAACAACAGCAAGGTAGACAGGCCGGCATCTGGCTGTTAACCGGCAACAGGATGTTTTATATTATGCCTGGAAAATAAAGGCAACGCACTCCTACAAACACAAACACACACTCGGTGAAGGGATTTGCTGTTTTCCCATTTTGCATACATTTATGTATTTTCTGTTGTTTTTATTATTTTATGTTTTTTTTTTTGTCCACCTCTTTTATGTCACTTTGGAGAATGGAATTTAATTGTGGTGCTCATTAATAGCACGTCGTCTGGCAGCAGACCCAAAAACCGAACGGAAATATGTGATTTCCGGCAATAAATATCGCTACCATATACTACATATCGATAAATGAAAGCGCTGTTGGAAAATGCGTTAAGGAAAGCAGTGCAACTACATTTTACAAAATATTCTCACGCTCTCACGCGCAATTTATGAGTTTCAATTTAAATTTATAACTTGATTATCACATTTGCATTTGATATGGGCCTTGTGTTTTCGTTTTTTTATTTTATGAACGCTTTTACCCTCCAAAGCAAACAATCATTTAAGCATAAAACCATAAATCTATGCACCAATAAGAGGGATTTCAACCAAGTAATACAAAATACAAGCAGCAAAAAAAGCAAAGGAAAAATATGAGGAGAAGGTGGTAAAAAGGGCGGAACATGAGCCAGCAGGATTTGCAAAAGGACAGCAGGACAACTTGAGTGGCATTTTGGTTACATTATGACTACAAATAATACCCTTTAATAAAAAAACGTGTATATTATCACTATTATTAAACTTTGTATGTATTTTTGATTTTACATCTTTAAATTAAATCTTTCGATTATTTTTGAATTTTCATTATGTATTTTTGAACATTCAAATTTCTTTAGTTGATATTTTCCTATTAAATTAGTATATAATAAGTAATAATTTATTACATAACTTCTTTTATATGCAAACTTTTATTTAAATTTCACTTTTTTCTCACAGTCTTTAATATTTAACTTATTTATCCATTCTTACTACTATTTCTCAAAATATTTATAAACAAAAAATATATATAAGCGCATAATTTAACTATATATTTATTTTTTTAATGTCTAACAAATAATAGCAGTGCTTCTCATTTTCAATTTTTCCAAATTAAACAATAAAATACACTGATAAAAGTAGAGCGTTTTTAAATGCATCAATTTAAAATTGCAAAATATTGACAATTCATAATTTGCTACAGCTCGAGTTTTCTTTCGCCACTCGAACTGCAGATACCCAATTTGGGAGAAGGACTCGATAATAAACGAGGCATTGGGTATGCAAAGCCAAGGCCAAAACCAATACCAAAGCCATTGCCAAAGCCCGAGCCAAAGACGCAATCGAAGCCAATCAAAGGCAAAACAATAAACAAGCATGACAATAAATATAAATAAATAAATAAATAAATAAGCAGGAAATGCGTACGTCAGGCGAATGCGAAGATTGAGTTGGGCACCGGATACTGCATACCGGAAGGGGAAGGAGGAGGGGGAGCTGAGATCCTGGCACGCAGCAACGCTCTGTTTGTGTCTGTGTGTGTGTGTGAAAGGATAATGACGCGACTCGATTCGCGCTGCTTTCCCTCCCCTCCCCCTCCCCCCGGTAGCAATGCAAGCGACACTATTGGCAGGAATCAAAAGGATGAGATGAAAAAGATGGCAAAGGGGAAAAGAAAGAAATTGATTGAACGGCGCATTAAATGTAAACCACACACACACACACACACAATCAGCCAGTAAATATGTGTGCTTGCTTAAGGATTGAAGACCGCAAGTTGCGCCACGTCACGCTTCAGGCTACTGTAGTAGTTGTTGTTGTTGCTGCTGCTGCTGTTATTGTACCCACTTCAATTTAACGGCTACTTAAATCCGTCATTTCAAATTATCTCTCTGGGCTCAGGCCAAGTCCACTGATCACTTTGAAGTTCTACAACAATTGACAGAGGCTAAGGTAGTATTTAAGTTTTTGGTTAAAGCTAATAAAAAATAATAAAATATAATAGCAGAGATTTTGTTCAATTCTATATATGGAATATTTTACCAAATATTATATAAGTACTCCCTCGGTTAATATCCGACTTGACGTACGTCAAGTGCATTATTTAAAATTTTGAATCACTCATTTAGACCAACAATTTTATTTTTTAATTTAATTGCAGAATTAAACTAGAGGACAAACCATAACTTAGATATGTGGCAAAAAGATGACGGTAAGATTATTTGAGTAATATATGAATAATATTTACAAAAATTTTAGTATTTTAATTGCCGAATTACTAAAGGATTTTTTTACCCATTCAAAAAAATCATTCAAATTAAACTTTAAGTTTTGTCCAACTTATGACAGTGGGAAATTTTGAAATTTTGATGAAAATATTATGGCATTTTGGGTATTTATTTCAACAAAACTTTTATATAAATTATGATAAAAAATTGTTGTTATATTTATTGTTTTCTTATTTGTTAATAATAAGTTACTCCGCTTTAAAATCAGTTGAAAGAGACAAATTGAAATATGGCAACATATTCTCATGTATAATATATATATGAAAGTTAGTAGTTTGGTTTAAATACAAAATAGTTATAGAATAATAAAACAGATGAAAAGCTGTTGCCTGTAGGTAAAATTGTGAAAATACCACAGGCAAAAATAATTAAGGAAAACCGCACGCTCTGTGTCAATTAACAAAATGATATAAAAACCTCAACATAATATATCTCCTTATACTAACGTTCCGGTAGCCTGCTATAGTCAAACTAGAGAACTTTCCATCCACCTAATTAGAGCTTATAAAACTCCCTATAATTCATTTAAACATTTAAATCTAATAAAAACTTTAGCAGCAGAGCGAATTAAGTGTGTAGAATAATGAACAGTTTATAAGAAGGAAAAAATAATTATGCTCTATCTCTCTCTCGCTCTCTATCTCTCTCTCTCTCTCTTTGTGCTTGCGGAAAGTTGGGTAACAAATGTTGAACTCTTTTTTGTTGTGGCACGGCGTGAAATGCTTTCAATGTTGCTTCACTTCAATTTAATGGCTACTTAAATCCATCATTTCAAATTATTATCACTTGGTGCTACAAACTGGCCAAGTCCGGCGCTCACTTGGCCACGCATCAAATGGCCTTCAATGGGCATTAACTGTGGATGGAGTTGGGCGAACGGCAAGGTGTCGAGTGGAGTGGGGCAGGTGGCAGGTGTCGGGCGTTGGGCGTTGGGTGCGGGGGTTGGGGAAATGAGGCCCATTAAAAGGCCACCGCAGAAAAGTGCTGACATCACGACTGGCGGCCGTTGGCGGCGCGAATTAAAAAGTTGCCTTGATAATCCTTTTGCAAAATAGACGGGATTAAGTAAAAGGCTGCGTTGGGAAATTTATTCAACCAACTGTAGCCAGGTGGACGTTGGCCAGCAGGTGCCACAGCTTCTGCTGCCACACACACTCTCTCTCTCTCCCTTTCGCTCTCTGTTTCTCAGCACTTAAAATGTGCCACAGTGTTGCAATAATTACCGTTAAATGGTCGCTGTTTAAAACACTTAAGAGCTGTGCCGCAAAAGGCGGCGCCGGCAAAAAGGTTCAATCTGCCACAGCAGGCCGTCTGTTATTATCCTTGCAGCAGCAGCTGCACCATCATCATCACGAGCTGTCCTTGGCTGGCCCGCTGTTGGCTGCGTTTTGGGCGGCGTCCTTTTTTCCGTGCTGATGTCCTGCTGATTGCGGTGATTTGTAATTTTAAGCAGCGTATGATTAACTTTTGCGCGCAACGAGAGCTAAAAAGTGAAGAGCAGCTGGGAGTGAGTATAGGTGTGTGTGTGTGTGTGTGTGTGTGTGTGTGTGTGAGTGAAGTGCTGAGTAATGACTGTTGTGTGTCCTTGACAGTCGCAGCGACAAGTTGGCGTTCCCTAATGCGCTTACCTATTATTATATTGCTTAATGACCAAACGAGCTGTGTGTGCGTGTGTGCTTGTGTGTGTTTGTGTGTGCGAGTGCTCACTGTATTGGGCTTTGTTTGAATTGCTCACTGGCAATTAGTACCCCTTCCCGTTCCCGTTCCCGTTCCCGTTCGCGTACATCTGTGCTATAATTTGCTATTTACTTTATTGCCGTAGCTTATTATTTTTCTATTAGTCTGACATAGGAATTACGTTTTAATCCCATGGTTCGATAAATTAATAACTGATTATTGTGGATTAAAGCGTGCTTACTTCGATCGCTAGTGACGATAGCGGGAGTGGGCGTGGCCAGGACATTTTTTTACCACTATGAGAAGAATGTAACCATCAATATACCTTTAAAATTTGGTGACTCTTGCTCTAAAAGTGTGGGAAATAAAGATCTCGGATCCGTAGGTCTCATATTTCAAAATATTTTTCACTTTGTAAACGAGTATAAAAACAACAAGCAGAACAACGAGAAGTTCAAAGTAACAACAAAGTCTACAATGTGTGAAAGTAAACTGAAAAATGTTAACGTAAAGAGCGCGATTTTAGTTATATTTTTAGTTTTATATGACAAAAATGTATATGATATAATTATTTCAAAATGTTTCACCATATATGTTCTAATATTAAATGTATTATTAATGTCAAAAGGCTTTTCGTTAGTTAATCTTCATATTTGAATAGAAATTAATCCAACCAACTTATGGTGAACTAAGTCAAAGTTCAAGCGACAAAATTTAAAGCAAATGCAATTAGTAAAACATATTTGGTAAGAAATAATCCTAATATAATAAGGACGAAAACATTTGCTATCACATAAATAGTCTAATTTAATTCCCTAGCTGTTCATAATAAATGCATACAATGAATACATTTAAAGAGACACAAACCGACGCACACACAGATATCTACTTATGAATATTTGATGTGAATGTTGGTGGGAGCCACCTGACCGCAGATTGCCTTGGCCACAAGTCATAAAAGTATTAATGCCATTTTAAGTACTTCCGTAACGAAAACTAAACACATACAGTTGCCAAACAGTCCATACATATGCATGATAGACACACACAACACCGAACACACACACACACGCCCAAGTGCGAAAGAGATCGCTTGCCACTCACACAAATACACCCACCCACACCCACCCACACATACACGCACACACACATATGAGACAACGACGAATGGCGAAAAATGCAAAGCGCACTAATTCTAACTGCAGCATAAATTAAAGCACTCATGAATAATAATTCAAGACATTCAGCCAGCTAGGCAGCGCAAAACAACAACAACAGCAACCAGCAGCCACAACAACAACAAAAACTATAACAGGAAACGCAGCGTCAAAAGCCACTTGAGTAAATGCGATTGCATTAACGAATGTTCCCAAAATCTATTTCGCCCGAATTTCCGCTTCTTTAAAAAGTGATAATATTTTAAAAATACTTAGTCAATTTTATTTGCGTTTTAAATAAATTACATTAAATATGAAGTGAATAAAACTAAAAGCAATTGGAAGAGATTTAAAAATCAATTTTGAAATATTCGAATTTTGTATTTAAGAGAATTTCAAATATTTAAAATAATACAAATTTAAAAAAATTAGGTGAAGGCCTTATAAGTTAAAATATATTTGTGTTAACAAAAGTAAATTTAATAAGAGAGCCCGCCAAAAATAAATATGAAGCTTTCTAAATTGATTTAAGAAACACCTAAGTATAATTGAAAAAATTTAAAAATAATTATTTAAAACTATGCCACTATATTTTTGATTTCATTTAACTTAAATAGAAAGATATCTAATAGCTTTCTACTTTCTGATTTTTTTAAAATATTTGCTATCGAAGTTTGTCTTTTTTTATATATTTGTTTTCAGCTAATATTTTTTAAAAATATTACTTTTCAGAATGCCTTGTAATTTAGTTTGTTTTTTTTTATATCATAGTGGTAATATTTTTACTCTATTTTAAATACTGGAAAGAAGCCTTACATAGCCTTGAATACATATATTTCAAAAAATTTTTTTTTTTAAATTTTATTTTTTATTTTTTAAATTTTATTATAACATAATTTAAATACACCATTTTAGTTTTATATACAATATTTATCACATTTCTTAAAAATTGATTTCATGGTCTTTTGGTATTTTTTCTGGAATGTTCGTTTAGTTTGTGCCTGTTTCTGTGTTTGTCGCAAAAAGCCAACTAAATTTTATAGCCGTTGTCATTATTTCATGTGCAGCGCGACGCCCACAACTCAGCCATCTACTGCAGTAGCCCCCCCCCTCGTTTTTACTGCAGAACCTGGCTCCTCTCTCACACTCAGTACTTGCTACAAGCAGAGCGTTGATCATACGCAGCGTTGTGCTTAAAATTTCAAATGCATGGCACTTTACTGCAGCGGGGCAGTGGCATCTCATGCCACACACACACACACACACACACATGCGACGACAATATTTGGTGTTTGTTGTTGTTGCTGCTTGTGTGTGATTTTCATTTTCATATTTATTTATATGTTTTACGCTGGCTAAACTACAAGTACAAGTGCACACTTGTCTGCAGCTTCAGCAGCCGCAGCATTCAGGGGGGATTTACAACGGGAGCACCGTAAGGGGGCTGGGGGCGGTGGCGGGGTCGGTTGAGCTGTGCAACGAGGTCGAGCTCTGCGTTGGCTTTTAACGCTTCGCTTGGCATCGTCTGCGTTTCAGAACCTCCCCAACTCAGCCTGATCGCTTGTGCATTAATTTGAATTTAGTTTGTTGCTTTTTTTCGTTGTTATTTTGTTGTTGTTTTTGTTGTTGGCTTTTTGCTAATGTTTTGGGCAAGCCGATTTAATGGCGGCACATTAGTCTAGTCTGCAGGTCCTGGTTGGGTCTACGTAAAGCCCCGCGGCTGGTTAAGTGAATGCAAATAATGTGTCTGGGCAATTCCCTCTATGTGTGTGTGTGTTAGTGTTTTTGTGTGTGTGGCTGCGACTATATTAGAGACTCAGTCTTCATGTCAATTTTAACGAAATTGAACAACAAAGAGTTTAACAAGTTTATTGAACTGAATTATGCTTAACCAGAGGATGAGGCTTAAAAGAACTCCGCACTTAGTAAGAATATGAAGGTATATGCTTAAGTGTGGTATAGGGCTAATTAATAACCCCTACTTTATACAAAAACTTAATTATTGACCAAGTCTTCCTTTGACAGCTTTATGATAATGTAGTTAGATGTTAATTTGATAAAGAGTATAAGAGTTTAACTCGTAATTGTTGAGTTTTGTCAAATATAAAATGTTTTTTACAAATAAATTGTTTTTAAATAATAGTTTCTATCACACTTTTTAAGTATAATAGCCACTGACTTTTACAAAATTTTTTTAAATTTGAATACCTCACCATAACAACAAATGAACTTACTCAGCCAATTTGTTTTAGCCACATTTCTTTTTCCTGTCAAATATATCAAAAATAAAAGATAACATGTGCTATTCAGTTGCATTAAGATTTTTAATATTTCATTCAGATAGACACCAAATCAGATCAATTAAAATAAATCAAAACCAAAATATTTAAAATTTTTTGATTTTAAATAAACGAATATATGAAGACGTCAATAAATATAAGAAGTAATAATTGTTAAAGTTTATTATTAAATTTTATTATTCCATTAAAAAAAATTAAAGCAGTGCTGCTTCTAAAATACTATAGAATATAATTATTATTTCAGCACAGGGGGTATCTGCCCGTCCGCATATAAAATGTAGGCTTTATTTATTACAACTATTTACTCAAATTGTATTTTCTGTGACTCTTTTGCATTGCCTTTATTTATCCCGTTTTACAGCCTCAGCTACGGGCAAGCTAAATAACTTATACGACATTTATTTGCAGAGTTGCCAGGCATTGCCAACATCAAAATAGATTCCTTCAATTAGCTTTAGTCCGAGTGAAAAGCATCAACAACAACATCTTTGACTTTTGATGTGCAATGTAGAAAAATTTGATTAGCTCCGATTCAGTTTGCCAGGCACATTTTGTTAGCTGCTTATAGCCATTTACTTAAAGCCAATTTCCATTTTAGTTTTTTTTATATTATTTCTTGTTTTTTCTTTAGCTGTACTTTAGCTATTTTCTGGGTTGAGTGGCAATCAGTGCTGGGATTTGTTTATGGTATTTTCATGCTTATTTTTATTTGGCTTTTTATTTGCTTGTTTTGGCAGCGCAACGATAAATGAAAAGCGAGTTGTCATATCTAGCCAGATATATAATATTATAAAATTTGCATTTGCAACAACAACAGCAGGAACAAAAACAACTGCCAGAAGATGAAACAACTTTAGCTCAACTCTCAATTTTTCCAATGCTGTGATTTTCCTTGGTCGCATGCGTAGTTTT
Source organism: Drosophila robusta (assembly GCA_035043565.1). Classification (NCBI taxonomy): domain Eukaryota; kingdom Metazoa; phylum Arthropoda; class Insecta; order Diptera; family Drosophilidae; genus Drosophila; species Drosophila robusta. The sequence goes on from JAWNMW010000378.1 coordinate 1,010,453, forward strand.
GTTGTTGTTGCTGCTTGTTTGAAAACTAATTAAAACTTTAAATGTTTGTAATTAGCGTCAATATAAATGTCTGCCTGCCACATTATAAAAATTATTAAAACTCCATGTTGAGCTGACTCTTATGGAGTTCACTATTTAAGCGCAATTTAGTTGTCATTTCGTATGTGATGAAATTTAAATTTGCAAGAATTAATAGTAGAAGAAAAATAGGACCAGCTCTTTAAAATTAATTTCGTAATGTTTACACTGGTTTGTGTATGATTTATCTAAAGCCACAGAAATTTGAATTATTTTTTTTTGTAATTTTATATAAGGAAAATAACACAATTAATAATATACACATTTTCATTTAGAATTATTGCATTTAAATACATTTTAAATTAAAATAAAACTAGCTGCACTAAAATAATGAAAATTAAATTTCTTGTTTGATTGTATTATTACGAATTATTTGAAAATAATGTCTTTGATTATTTAAAAAAATATTTTTCTTTCTATGCTTAAATTAAGTACTCAAAAAGTATGTACAATTTTTATTATTTTTTGTAAACCGTTCTTATTTTTGTTATTTTTCGAAAGGACTAAGAACATTTTGTACTGTTTTGCAATCGATAGATTTTAAGCAAATTTTAAATATTGGAACAAAGTGATCAAAGCTGACAATCTGAATGAATGTTATTTCAAATTATTTAAAATTAAAATCAAAATTCAATTATGACTAAAATTCGAAAATGTAGATTTTTAAGAATCAAAAAGAAGTTCAGTATTTAATAATTTACAATCACCCTACTCAGCTCTTTTGTGAAGCACATTTAGTCTGCTTTAACCTAACTTAAACGAAGAATACCTTAAAATTGGCCATAAACTTTATTTCTCCGGCTGAGTACGTGGTGGATGTAGCTGTTCTTTCAATCATTTGCGCAAGCATTCAATCAACAATAAAAACGCACACGCTTAATTAATTTAACCCGAAAAGTCAATCACGCGAAATGTTGACGAACGCCAACAACAGGACAATGGGTGTGCCACGCCCACCAACCAACCATCGCCCCTTCACGGCCAACATTTCCTGGTCCTTTTTTCGGCCCCATCTTGCCAGGGCCTGAAAATATGGCACAATGACAACATCGATAACAAGTTGTTTTTGATTTCGTTTGTTGCATTAAAATAAAAAGTCAAATTGACAAGGAGAAAGGCCACAATCAAACTTGTTGTTGCGCATAAAAAATCGCAAATGGTAAAGGGAGATAGAGATAGATAGAGAGCGAAAGAGAGAGAGAGAGAGAGAGAGAGAGAAATAACGACAATTCTACTGTATAACAAACTCGAATTGGGGGAAAGGTCGTCGCATTTTTTTCGACTTCTCGACGCATTGTTAATGTCGCACTAAAAGTTCATTGAAACGTAGAAAATAAAAATTTTAACATTGACATGCAGACAAAGTAGACAAAAAACGGAGCGATGCAAACTCAATTGACTGACTACTAGATATGCAGCACTATATTTAAACAGTGCGGCATTAAATGAATTGCCGATAAACATAGAGATAAAGACACTGTTACAAATATTTTTAACACTTATAATTCAATTAAATTAAAATTAATGAAAATTTTTTTAATTAAAATTTGGTCTTATTTTAAAGACCAGAGAAATACAATTTAATGATAATTTTGCATATTTATGTATTTTAATTTAAGTTCAAAGTGCTGAAAAGTTTAGTAAAATGCAAATTAGGTCACTTAAAGATGAAACCTACCTCGATGAGGTTGTATTGTATTTTTAAAACTACTAAAAGGTCCTGAGGGTTTTGAAAAATTTATAATAAATTTAAATTTCAACATTATTGTCAAATTGTAGATTCAGTTCAATATCCATATTAAAAATTAAATTGAATTTTTTCATATTTAAAGAAGTTTTCTAGAATATAAATAAATACAAATAATTTTGCGTTTAATTTAATTGACAGCCATTTTATTCGTATATCAAACAATATTATATTAAAATAATAAAATCGTTCTCTTAATTTTTAATTTACTACAAAGAAACTCATAAGTGGTTTATCCCCCTTAATTCCTCGTAGCGAGCGTATCTCATAAAATTCCTAAATATGCATGTAACAAACAAAAGAGCAAAATCACAAAAAAGAGCAGACATGAATGGAAAGGGGAGGCGACCATTTCTCTCACATCTCTTGTCGCTTCCTATTTTGACATTTTGTTGTTTTGGTTTTTATTTTATTTTCGATGGAACGAAACATTATCGCATCTATTATTTTGATAACATTTCATCGATCGCCCTTTTGCAACTCTATGTTCTATGTTTATTTACTGTGCGCCATTACGCATTGAGGCGAAAACTGTTTTGAGTGGGTGTAGTGGGGGAGGGGCAGAAGAGACAACCGTGGCCTAACTCAAATGTGGGCACGTTTTAATCTATTTTTGAAAAGCAATTTCGATGAGCTGCTAAATAAAGCCACTACTGTAAGTGAAACAGGATAAAATGCGCAACAAAAATAGTTTTTCTCCTGTTTTTTTGACATATCTCACTGGCTTTCCCGGAAAAAAGGGCAGCTGCGCACTGTTGTGCTTCATTTACTTATGTATAAATAAATGTACAGCTTGAAAATTATTTTATTAAAACATATTGAAGTTCAGAGTCCACACTGGGAAGAATTATGGAGAAAAAATAAACCTTCAAATACAAACTAAACTTAAATGCAAAACTAATCTAGAAATCAAACCATAGCGTGATGAAAATTCACTTTTGGGAAAGTTATGGCACTTTGTTTTCAAAAAGTATAGAATATGTCTAAATTTATGCAGACTCAATCTTACAAAGGCATATTATTATAATTTAAAAAATAATATTATATTTATTTAATATTAAAGACTACTTTTGACTGTCTGACTCTTCACATCACATCGCATTATAATTTCTTCTTTAAAAATTGCCCCATTAAACAGCACTTATTTATGCTCTTTATAACGCTTTTGACCCTTTTAGCACACCCAATTACAGAACGAAACTCAAGCCGTAATGAAATTCGAATACTTCACATACGAGAGTTGTCTGACTTTTGTATTATCTGAATCGTTGCTCTCTAAAATTGATCTATAAATTACGCGGCGCTGTTAATTGCACAAATTTGGCGTGAATGCAACCAAAAAGTCAGTTAGCTGCGTTGCAGTTGGCAGTTGGTAGTTGGCGAATCGGTCGAATCGATAATGATGATGGGTTTATTGATATGCAGCTGGCACATTCAGGTTCACGTCGGGTCGCGCTGGGTGCTGCTCGCCAGATCCGACTATGGCTATTGTGCGATATCGAATGGATTTGGCTCGTGCCTGGAGCACTTAGCACATAATTACATTGAGTTGTGTGTGCGCAGCTGTGTGTGCGTGTGTGAGTGTGTGAGAGTGCTTGGCTTAGGTGCCTTTCACTTGACGTGGGCGTGGCACACACAGCCAACCAACTACGGAATGTTAAACCTTAATTAAGCGACGTTGGCCCGTGCCACGCTTATCTGATGCATTTACTCGCCCTTCGCTTAAACCCCTTATCCTTGTCCGCCTGGCATATTGAATATTTCTGGTATCCTCTTTGTACCCTTTAGGCCCGAAAATGTGTGTCGACTAATGAGTTTATGTTGGTGCCGTTCAATTTGCTAACTGAAATGAAATTTAACTTCATTTGTAGGGCATTAAAATGCTTGATTTTGTTCGGGGTTTTAATTCGTTTCATTTATTTATAACCCTTTAAGTTGATCACCATTGATAGCGTATCTTGGTATATTGTGTAGTTCATAAATATACAAAATACCAATTTATTTTTATTTTCAATTTTTTAAATTTATGATTTTAAATTTATTTATATTAAATAATCTCCGATTAAATTTATTTATATTAAACAATAAGAAAATTATTGTCCTTGTCTGTTGTATTGTAGAACTTTTAAAATATTTAAGTTCTTTATTTACAGACTATATAATCTATAATTGTATTTTTATCATCTAATTTTTATATATATAATTTTTAAATCGCATAGACAGATATTATATTAGAGCTATTTTCTATGCATTGTTTTGGCCAAATAAAATTAGGTTTTTTTTTATTTTAAAGTACGTAGTGGAATAAGGGGTAAACTTTTCAAGAAGTACGAAATTATCACCAATACTATGTCTGTATAATAAAATCAATCCTTTTTTTTGACACTGTCATTACAGCCAACCAAGTTTTAACCCCCTTCCCCCTTTGAGAGCAGCATTTTCGCTGGCTCAGCAGGACGTCCAAACTGCGGGCGGGTTAAATGTCGCTGTGTTGACCGGAAAAACGCGGGAAATTAAGGATAATGTAATTTATTGATGCATTGTAAAAGTTAAGCTCCAGTCGCCGTTGCTGCTGTCTCGTATAAATTACAATTTGACAGCCTGGCGGCGGCGACACACAGCCCCAGACAAAGATAGCGAGAGAAAGAGAGAGCGAGAGACGGAATGAAGGAGAAAGAGTGGGAGAAAAGAACTTTTATAAAATCATGCGGGTAGAACAAAATGTTCATAATACTTTGTGCCCACAATTTTTCGCACAATTAGCAACTTTTGTTGTCTCCACACTCGATTTACATAATTTTTTATGCACGCATCGCACGTTAAAAGAAATTACAGAACAAAATTATATCAACTTTTTTATGCCGCTGCACGTTTCAAAATATTTACACAATCCGTTAAGAGGGTGAACAGAGAGCAGGGTGCAGGGGGAGGGTTGGGTAGGTTCGTAGTGTGTTTTTGGCAATAGCCAAAAGTCAAAAGTTAAATATAAACAGAAGCTGGCGAAATTTTTGTAAATTAATTAGGAAACATTTGAGATTCCACATTTTTGGGTTGCAGCACGAAATGGTTCAAAAAGTTGGCTTCGAAAATAGAATCGTCAAGTTTTAGTTATTTGACGCATTTTTCCACTAGAGCATAAGTTCTGAAGTTCAAATCGGTTCCGAGAGGAAGGATAAATGGCGAACTCGCAAAGTATTTAGTATTTAAATTATTTTTAAAGGAAACAATATTTCAAAACGCAAGCTAATTTGAAATTCATAAGTAGTACAAATTATTCCAGGGATATTTTTTTATTTAATATATTATAATTATGATCTATTATTCTTAACAGTTAAAACATCCAGAGTTGGGTTGGACACTTAAAGATTTTTAGTAGTTTAAGCTCTACTTAAACATTTTTGACTATAAATTGTGCTTTAAATTAAAATCGGTTTAGAATAGAAAATTTGAAAACTACTAGATGTTGATATTTTGTTTATATGTTAGATATGTTGTTGATACATATATACTTTACATGATCAGAGACGTCTTTCGATGTGCAAAATTGTAATACCCTCTGCAAGTGTATAAAACTGTTGAATACTTCAGTGCCATGAACTATTTCAACAGCCTAGTTTCATATTTCTATGCCATAAACACGCATCAGTTAAGAACTTGAGTTGACACAACTTGGCACAAACCTTTTTCTTTTTCGTTTGTGCAAACTAAACTAAAAAGTGTGGTGTATAAAAGTAAGTTTTAAACTAGTTAGTTACTTTATTGCTCGACTTTACACGACTCGTATTTAACTTTTTTATGAGTGCTTAAATATAATTTGTTTTTACGCACATATTCATGGTACACGTTTTTTTTTTATTTTTTGCTGCTTTTGTCATTTGCCATAGCAGCCAATTATGTGTGACAATAAAAACAACACGAAAATGTGGACAGTTTAATTTGCGAGAAATATTTTTGCTGACCTCCACTCGCTGTCTGTCCCTATCTGCCCTTTCTATCGCTCCAACTCTTGGAAAATTTGTTGGCTTGAAGCGCACACAGAAAAACCTTTTAGTTAGCTACGACATTTTTGTCGGTTCTGACCAAACAATCAACACTTTGCCCAGGACGCAGACACAACACAAACACACAAACACACACAGACACAAGTATGTGACTTGGGCCAACATATTTGGCCAACTGCCTTTGGCTTTAATTTCGAAATATTCGAGGCGTTGGCTTTTATTTTGTCTATTTATAACACCCCGCCACAACGCACCGTAAATGCCTTCGACTGTAAGTGTTCGCATTCCAAGCATGTGGAAACTGCAAAATAGATGCTCAGCTCTGCAGTACGTAGAAGCCACCCCACCCCATTTTCCCCACTCTCCCTCCCTGGCTAACAGCTGCAACTGCAACTTTCTGGAGAACCCACAGCGCACATCCTTTCGGCTGTTGGCTGAGTTCACATGCCGGGACATAACTAACAAGTCGGCCGCTGCTTTCCTTGCTAGCAGCTCGTATTTTAGCAGAAATACTCACACACACACACGCACACACCCGCACACACTCAATGAGAGATACTCAGCTTTGGCTGGCTTAGCAGCGAGATTTATGTGGAAATTCCTAAAAGAAATCCAAGTCAATTACTTGCTTAATTATTTCCTTTGAAATTTATTGATTTTTTGCTAAAGGAATTTGCGCAACGCTTCGCTGCTATTTGTTTTGTCTCTCGCACTCAGCTCTTGACTGCAATGTGAAATGAAATCAAATGAAATGGGATAACAACAACAACAAACACTAAATAAAACAACAACAACCACTATAAGATACAACACAGCAAATGAATCGCATTTGATGTTTGAGTTTCGCTTTCGGCTTTCAGTTTTTGTTTTTAGCTTAAACATACTTGGCTTAAAGTCCATGAAATTTGTTTTATAAGAATATAAGTATAATATAAGCAGCTAAGTAGACCGCAAACCGCATAGAAAAGGCATATTTATTTATTTATTATTATTAAAAACAAATTTGAATTCGAACTATTAAACATTCTATGCGTGGCTCTAAATAGGTGTAAATATGGTATCCACTAGTTGAGCAGTATCTTATGATATATAAATGATATAAATTAAATACATTACAAATGAAACAATATTAGCTTAAACTTCGATTAATTAAATTTGTGCTAATGTTTACAGGGTATTTCGTAGCTAAACACTCCTGTTAGTCAATCAACCGCAGAACAGTTTCCGTTAACAGCTCTCAATCTAATAAAAAAATTAAAGCACAGAAAGTTCAAATTGATTTATTTATTTATATCATATTAGAAATTTAAGTAGTGTAAACTGAGTGTCTTATAGTCGAACACACCTTTCTCAATATCATTTTAATTATTACAATTTTTTACTCAAATAGTGTTTCTAGGGTAACGGCGATTTTGCGATTTAATAATCCAATTAGGGCATCTACTCTGTTAACTGTCTTAATTTAAATAGTTTTGTAGTAAGAAGGCAACCGCAATTTGATATTGCAGGTCAAAGCAAAGTAAAAATGTTTTGTTTTGCCTTTGGCTTTCTGCTTTCTGCTTTCAGCGTGAACTCAGCTCAAAAGTCTGGGGGAATTATTTATAATATAACAAAGTATATTTCATAATTTTTTAAAACTTTAATCCGTATTTATTCACTTAGGAATTTTTTCGCTGCTGGTCAAAATATGTGTAAAATATAAAAAAAAATTTAAATGCTTTTTGTTGTTTACTTTTTGCTCTGTTCAAGTGTTTGCTCAACAGTGCGTATGAGTAATATGCATATGAACTAACGCTTCAATGAATTTTAGTTGTTGAAAACAATTTTTATGTCGATGGTTGTTGTTGTTCTTGTTGTTGTTATGATGAATTATTATTCGGAAATTACACTCATGGCTTTTTTCAAGTAGTTGACGCTGTTGAGTGGCCTTTTCATCCACTTGAGAGGCCTTTTTGTGGAATAATCGAAATATGTTGCAAATAAAAAAAAACGAAAAAAAACAGAAGGTTTAAGCCGCAAACACGTGTTAAATGTTTTCAACACACTCTGAAACACTCTTTCACTCTTTCACATTTTTTTCGTATCTCTTTACACTTCCCTTAACCCTTCCCTGCGTTGAGTCTCTGACGGACTCTAACAATTATTTCAATGCGATGCTGATGACATTCCCAGTGCGCACTTTTGTATGCGTCGCGATTGCGGAACTGTCCCTCGAGCTGCTCAACAGATTTAGTTCAGCCCCATGAATGCAAATAGTTAGCACTTGTCAGTGGAATGTGTTCCAGAAAACATTTTCGACACGAAATGCTGTTTAAGTAAATAGATAAATGAGCTGCGAGCTACAAAATTTGACCCAAAAATGGGCATTTTCCTAATTCATACATGTACGGTTTTTATTTAAATTTTATTTAATTTGTTATTAAGCCTTTGGTTGATACAAAAAGTTAATAACCATAAAACTGCATGTAATTTAAAAAGATATCTAATCTTAATAGAGTAATGGAATAAAATTATTTTTTTTATTAATTTAAAGAACTGTATTTAAAAACAAATATAGTCTTCAATTTTTTTTTGCTTGTACGACAATTTTTTTTTTTCAATTTCCAGGAAATATGCAACAGTTTGTGTAACTGCTAGACAAATGTCACTCCCAGAAATGTCTAAAAAAACTTTGCATCAAGAAAAACTTTTAGTTAGTTTTGTTAAGCTCAAAAACAATACAAAATGGCGAAGAAAATATTTTGTGGAGCGACCAGGCGGCACAGGCGCAACACACATCAGAGCCAAAGCCCGATCCCGGGCCCGACCCACAGCCGCAGCCAAAGCAAAAGCCAGCGCCAGCGAGTTGCGACAATTGTTTACAGATTCAGCCAACTTTTACAAAACCGTTCGTTCAGTTTGTTGTTGTTGTTGTTGCTTTTGTTGGCTCGTTGTCCCTGGTAAATTTTTAGCAACGCTTTTGCCAACGGGCACCGTCAACGGCAGCCGCAGCGAAAATCTCTTTATTGGATTATCCTGCAAAATTTACGCGGCATTAAAAGCGGCAGCGCGGCCGTTCCCCGTAGGCGCCAAGGGGTTAAGCACAAGGTGAGCCGCGGCTGAGAGCCCGAAACAAAAACATTAAAAAAAAGAAACACGAAAAATACAAAGAGAAAAACATTTATTTACATTTTAAAGGTCGACGCTTCCATTAGCCCAAAATCCATTAGCGTGCCGCATATTTTCGGCGCATTGCCTACTTACAGGACATTTAAAGTTCAGGGCCTCGCCGGACCAACCCCACATGACCATTACTTCTAAATTGCCTAATCAGGTTTTTGATATACATTCGGGATCACTTGAATTTATGTACATTTCTACGGACACTTTAAAATGTCCCTAACTTCTGAACAATACGTCTATTAAACATAGGTTTTTACTAAAAATATATACTAATTTGTGTGGAAATAGGTTGTTGCATACATTTATATGGAAATTTTGAAATAGCCGTCTAATACGTCTAAACGCGTTTATGACTTACATTCGGGGTCACAAAAATTTATAAAAATTTTCAAGGAAATAATAAAATGAAATATTGAATGACAAGTTTTTTTTAAAGAAAAACATAAGATTTTACAAATTTAAGTCAAAAACCTCATTATATATAGTTTAGGCCATTTAAAAATGTTAAGTAAAAAATGTTAAGTGAAAAGCAGCTGCAAAATCTGTTTGGAACACACACGTACAGAAATAGGTGAAAAGTGCCAAAGGAATTTCCGCTAGTTGGTCCGAAAAAAAACGCGAATTCAATTTGGTAAGTGTTAAAAAAAAAGAAAAGAAGAACTCAAATGTGTGGAGCAAAACCTGTGGAGTTTTTTATGGAATATAGAAAGCTTTCTAGGGAGTTGCCGAACACGTTAGATAAACATTTTTTAAGACCATAAAGGCTAATGGATTTTGGGATGCGAATAACGTTTCACGAACTCATGTGAGCAAAAGTCTTTTGAGGTGTGACTGGAGGTGACTAAAGATTAAGTCGGGTCTCGCATACTTTCAAACTGCTATAGAAAATTCAAATCTATATCAGTTATTCCATTGATATGGTCCCTGTGTTCTTGAGCTAAAAAGCCCCAAATATGTGTTTTTCAGACATCAATTCAGCATTTACAAATTGCTTAGAAAGCCCAGCAATGACCACACTCGCCACAGGCAGCACCCAAACCCCCCTCCAAACCCCAAACCTAAAAAATAACAAAATGTTACCCTTGCTGCAAATATATGAATTGTACAGAGTTTTGAACCTCTTCTATGGCTGCTTCAAATTGAAAATTTTCACACGACGAAGCCGCTGAAAAACACATACGCTGTATTTAAATTGCACGACAAAAATTAGTTGATATAGTGTATTCGGAGACATATAATACTCTACAAGCGAAAACTTTTAAAATTGATATAAGAAATCATCCAAAAGAATTTAACAAATATACACATATTTCGTTAAAAATAAAATTACTTAAGATTGAAAAAGGCAAAGCTTAGAAACTAACTAGAAACTTTTATGAAATAATTTGCAAATAAGTTAAAAACAAAAAATTTAAAAATAAATTAATTTAAAATTTACAAATGTATATTTTTAAAATTTGTTGTGCTTATATTTTAAATACTATATATTTTCATTTATGTCTGACAAATCAATCTCTAAACTATTTAATTTTTTATTTTGTCTACTCAATAACTACGACTAATTGAAAAGGATCTATTGCTTTTGAATGGATGTACTATTTATATTGTTATAAGCACATATTCTTTTGCTGGCCAATTATCATAATTTTTTTTATAATATCAATAACTTTCGAAATTTTAAAGCATAAAAGGTTTTTCTTATTTTAATGTTAAAAGCAAGAAATTGATGTTTGAAACTGATATATGAAAGGAATGATAAAGTTTGCAAATTTTTATCTAATACTTTTTAATTCCTATATTTATAACTATTTACTTATTTATGCATATTTAACAAAATAGTATTTATCAAAATAAATGTTCAAAATGCCACAAAACTCACCATTAATTGAACACATTTCCGTTTACTGTATCAAGAACATCCTTTGGCACGAAATAAAGCATTAGTTGCCATAACTACAGTAATTCAATACGACATGGAAATCGAATAACTGCAAAAGGAAATCAGAAATGCCATTGAGGAAGTTGGGTAGCTGAAGGAAAATTCACATTTAAATGCTTGCTATTTATGATTTTTCTATTACAATACTCGCAGAAAACGCAGAATGAGGGAGTTGTCGATATGCGAGCATTTTGCTTCGCTTTCAGCTCTGTGATATCAAAATGCAAATGCATGTTTCGCATATTTAATGCGTCGTGTGTGTACACGCAAATACATATATACATATATATTTATATTGCGATATATCTAAATACATATATATGTGGAGAGGGAGTAGTATATGAAAAATTCTTTTTGTTACCCGCAGCTGCATCAACACAATGGACCACTGCAAACCAACCAATACCGCTTCAACCCATTCGACAAAAGCCCTAAGAAAAAACCACGCATGACAAAATACCAAGTGGCAAAAAGGGAACATATTTCGAATGGGGCATTCCACGTTCCTTCCATACCCTACCTAGCCGTAATAGATAATAAAGGAATAAAAGACAAATTAAACATGATATAAAATATACATTATGGTATGTATAATTCATTATATATAATTTATATTTTATATCATGTTAAATTTGCTGTCTTTTAATCCCTTTGTATTTAATTTATGCTATCGACAAACGCTTTTTCATAATTAAATTACGCTAAATATGAAGTGTAATTTATATATTGTAAGTCTTATATATTGTATATTTATTTATACTCAGTTATTTTTTTCCTTAAATTAATATATCTTTATTTTTCTATATATCGATAAATGGTTAATAAATTAATTTATATCTATTCTGGTATAAATTGATTGAAAAACTGTCAACTTTGGCTTGCGACACCGCGCAGTTCCCTAATGTCAACTAGCCTATAATAGCAATTTAATTATAGACAAATAATTTTAATAGAATGCGTGGACAGAGTATCTTTGCCTCGATCACTTTCAGCAATAAGAATCGCACATGGTATTTTCTAGGTTTTTTCTTTTTTTGGTATTTTACTCTTTCGGCCAGCAATGACTTTTTACAATTTTCATATGAAATGAACCATTAAATTGAATTGGCATTAAAATTATGTGAATGTGTGTATAGCTGCTGCTCTTGCATACCGCCAGAGAGAGAGGGAGAGGGAGTGAGGGAGCTCCTCTCGCTTTTGGCACTTTGCATACGCCGTCGACAACGCAACCCATCCAACTTATTTGCATTTTTATTACAACAACAAAGAAGCAGTTGGAAGCTTTGCCACATGCAGGAAGAAAATACTAAAAAAAAGAATTTATATGTAAAAAATAAAATAAGAAAATTCAAATAAATGTTTGTTAAGTATTTTTGAATTGAGTTTTATGCACACACACACACACACACACACGCATGTGTGTCGCATTAGGCAAGTGAATAGCTAACGGTCTGGCATTCATAGTATGGATTGGCACACCTGCTGCTTCTCATAGCCGCAATAACAGTAAATCGCAATGGCTGCGACAGCTGACAAGCAGAAAAAAAACTCAAACTTAAGAAAACGCCTCACAAAGCGTTTTGCTTACATTAATGTACATTTTCCATATATTTTCCTCGCTTGATCATCATCCACTTGACTGCTGTAATTATCATTCAAGCATGTGAAATGCTTAAAAGCTCTTTAAAATATGGATAACATCTTATATTTTAATATAAAATCTTAGGGCTAAATACCCCATGGTAAATTCAGGGGAATTCGTTGAGACAAATTTTAGCAGATTGAGCAACAAAAATATGTTTATCACTATATCGACCATAATCAAATCAAAAATATACAATCAAAAATCCTTGGAAGTTCTAATATATAGTCATTTAATTTATATAAAAATATGTATTTAAAAGCATGTAATGACTGTAAATGCTCTGCTTGGTTAAGATATCTCAACTCACTTTCTAACCGATTGTCCCTATGTAAGTTATATTGAATTATTGCAAAAATAATGTGTTTATTTATTGTATTATATATTATATTATTTTATATTATAATATTATATGCCTCCTTGAAGAGTTATATATTTCGTGACAAAATAATAAATAAAAAAATAATAATAATAATAATAATATCTGCCAAAAGTTTAAAACAATTTAAAGCAACATATTGCAACTTTCATAATTTTGTCGAGGTGTTTTGGTACTATATTCCAAGTTAAATTAGCTGACCTTATTTTTTTAAAAATTTTAAATATAAATATATACATAAAGAATAAATTAAAAAATTCTATCATAATCCCAAGTTCACCGTTAAGTCACCGTCAGGTGCTCTATTCTGAACAGTTTACGAACGCTGATCGCCATCATCGGTCTCCCAGTGACCGTTTAACAAAACTCAAGTTTAAGTGTGGCACTTTTCGGGTCGTTATGTGCTAAAGCGAGAAAGGGAGAGACCGGGCAGAGGGTAAAGGGCATCACTAGAAAAACTTGAAAACTTGTGAACTGCACGCACCAAGAGCAACAACAACAACAGTAACAATACATAAGAATGCAATCTTTCAGTGTATACTAGCATATACCCTGTATTAAGTTTCTAGCAATTTTGATAAATAAAAATGTACTGCGCATCTACCACTAATTACAGCTGCACAGCATAAAAACATTTTATATATTCAATATTTTTTTGAAAACACCCTCCTCCCTTTAAAAAAAGTGTTATCCACTCCACTCTTTAATCTAAAGCAAGAGCTAAGTTCGAACCGTGATACATATGACAACTTTTGATACCCCAAATAAAATACAAAATTTAAATAATTCCCATTGCTTCGCAAACTAATAAAAATTAGATTTTTTGTCTTCAATATTTCCTTTGTTTTTAAATGAATAAAAACTTTAATATATTTGCCTGCGCTAATTGGTCTGTAGAAAATACAAAAATTAAAAAATGTGTAAGCGGGAAACATTATGAAACGATCCTATATTGTAAAAAACTCCCTACTTAAAGAAAAAAATAAGTGTTGTGTATATTTATATAAAATACATAATTCGATCAGAGCTGTCTGCTGCTGCCTTTTACATACGTAAGCATGACTCCTTGCTAGCCACTTAACGCTTACAGGGTATAACAATCACAAGCACAAGAAGAAGCATGACGCTTTCAGCCCAACAACAGCCATAACAACTAGCACAGCATTAGCGTCGAGAGGCGTTGCAACCGGGCGCCTGTTTGGCGGCATCGCTGTCATGGTCACGTGCCTCTGCTTCCGCTGGTTGCCGCTGCAGTTGCGCGCACGAATGGCTAAAATGTCAGCCATGTTTTCCAGCTGTGGCTGGTATACCGCAACAATTGTCAAACAAGCCAGAAAAATTGGCGGCTATTCTTGCAGCCACTTGGGCTTGAAAACGCTCCAGGCGCTGCGGTTCCCCATTGATAATCTCTGGCGCAGAGCAGCCGACCTACAGGAATTGGTGAGGAGCAAGGTCGGAGAGGGTTGTTGTTCACACGTATTATACTTCTCAAATACACTAAACATGTAATTCTTCTCCTATACAACTTGCACCAATTAGTACACATATATATGTGTATATAAAATATGACATATGAATCAAAATTAAGCAGTAGCAGTGGGAATTTTACATTGCCCACTCCACCAAGATAGTTCCAAGGAAACTTCTTGGCTGTGCAAATTGACGCGTGTTGAGTGGAGAGGGCAAAGGTTACCACGGCACGGGGCAAAGGTTGCGCATCGATGTCGTGCGTCGTCTTTGTCGGGCGGCTAATTAGCGACAAGCCGTCGTAAATTCTTTGCCAATTGGAAAATTGCTATTTTATTTTGTAGTTAATCGCAGAGCCTTTGCATCTCTCAAATAAATAATGTTTTTTAATTTTCAGAACGTTATTCACAATTGACGTTTGTTAAGTCAACGCTGTTAAATTCGCTGCTCAATGGGAATTAACACGAAGAAGAATCGAAGTTTGCTTTTGTGTGCCGCACTATGAAAATTCAATTACTTAATTTTTTTGCTCACCACATGGACACACACACACACACACACACGTACGAGCACCATCTGCAAGCCACAAAACAAACACACACAGACACACTCAGTCGCAAAGAGATAAGAATGCGCAGGGAACATGCACGTGCACACTGGCGCCACCTGTCAGCTCTTCTAAGCATCCGGCATTTGGCAACAAATTCGCGTAAATTCCGCCGCGCCCCCGCACTAAATTACATCAAGTAACGATGTGTGTGTGTGTATGTGTGTGAGTGTCTGGCACACACTAAAATACAGTTGGGCTAGAAAAAAGAGTAGAAGCGAAAACACTGAAGAAACTGAAGTCTAAAAAGCACACATAGACCCCATCTACCGGCCACCATTGGCACCACTCCGCACACATTTGCGGCTCTTCGCATGAGCGCGCAACTTTTCTTGCAAATCCCCAAAATTTTGTGCCTTTCATTTCATGCTGGTTTTGCTTTTAGCTGCAATCTTTTTATACCCTGTAGATATTGGAGAATATAGGGCATTTAACTTGTTTATTGTTGATCTTGGCATATTGTTTAAAAAACCAGGGTATAGTTTCCCTAGCCAAAAAAAAATAATTTCAATCCTTTTTCAAAAACATTTTTGTTTGAATAGGCCATAATTAATTCCTTATTAAAATTATAAATTATTTTAAATGTTATTTTAAATAATTTTCTGTGAGACTTTTTTAAAATATGGTATTATTTCTACCTCATTACAGGGCATCTTCTAATCGTGCTTAAAGCTAACTTGTTTTTTTAAATCGAAACTCGTGATTGCAACGTGATCGTGCAGATCATAAAAATATAGTATTGGTAAGTTGAACATTTACGTGCATGTTATTAAACAAAATCATTTTTTGTTTGTTGATATATTTTTACATTTTGATATTAATTAATTTATACAATATTAAAATATACTTAATATACTTGGCGATAGTTGTTTTCACTAACGATAGTTCGTGCCGCGCTGTCATCTCTATTGTAGTTTTTTGCGACGCCTTTGCTTTGTGCACAGTTTCTTTTTTATTTGCCTTCTATTTTTTGTTTTACTTCGCGCTGCTGTTGCAAGACAAATGCGTGCGTGGGTGCTAAAGAGCAAAGAAGAAAGGCGAACGACAGAGAGAGAGAGAGAGAGAGAGAGAGAGAGGGGGAGAGAGAGCGAGTTGAATGGAATAAAGCGACAGAGCATTGAGCATTCTCAATGCTGGCGCGCTTTTTAGCTTTTAGTTAAATAGAATTTTATTTGGATTTGTTCTGCCTGCATGAGTGTACTCATACGAGTGCCCGCACACCCATTCCTTTGTGGTGTATGTGTGTGTGTGGGAGTGTGTTTGTGTTTGCCGGACTTTCTGCTGATTGGCAACGTGTTAGCCGAATGAAACAAACACCAACATAAAATAAGGGATGTGGGCAAACGTCTTCGACAATCGCTGAAATTGAAAACTTGAAAACCTGCGCTCTGACCAAATGCCTTACCTAATTGTATTGGCCGGGTAGTTGAAAGGATTTTCGTGTTGGCCTTTAGCATTTCAATGCGCTTCCAAATGGAAAAATTGCCAGAATCTAGATTCTAGTTTGAAAACCAAATATTTATAACTAGCCAAAGTTGCCATTGTTATTATTATTATTGTTTATATACAAAAGTAATGTTTAAAAGAAAAGCTTTAGCTGCCCCAAAAAGTATGCTACATAATTTAATGCATTATGGAGTGGATAATTATTGTATATTTAAATTAAATATATATTCTCATTTTAAACCGAGCCAATTTGAATCAGGTATTCAATTCCTGTCCAAACTCTGAAAGAATGGTTCACGATGCTTCCAGCGACCATTGTTGCTAACCCAAATAAAATAATAAAAATTAAATTATTCCCTTTGCTTTGCAAGTTAATAAAAATTTGTTTTTTATTTGCACGCGCTAATTTTATGCGCAGCAAATACAAAACAAAGCAAATATGTTTTATCTTACTTTCTATAAAGAGAAAACATTATGAAAAGGAAAAGCGTAAGCGACATTTTCCTTTCTTTTCTGTTGACTTTCGCAGCGACAAAACTTAATTATGCTGCATTTACAACATGAAATAAACCTCCTGTTGCCTTTCATGATAATTACGCAACCAAACACAATAACAACAATAACAAAAATGTCGCACAACGAAGACAACAACAACAAAAAGATTTAACCGCAACTACTTAGCAACATTATACACTTCCGTGCAGCTTCCAAAACCGGCCAA
Source organism: Drosophila robusta (assembly GCA_035043565.1). Taxonomy (NCBI): domain Eukaryota; kingdom Metazoa; phylum Arthropoda; class Insecta; order Diptera; family Drosophilidae; genus Drosophila; species Drosophila robusta. The sequence continues at coordinate 1,027,642 of JAWNMW010000378.1, forward strand.
AACGTAATTATTGTTGCGGTAAACGCCCACCGCCCTCCGGCCCCCGCCCACTCGCAACCACAGGCCGTGCTTTTTAATTTCTTTATAAAAATGCCGAGCGAGTGAGATGGCCGCATAAGTGCGACAGAGAGGGCTTATATATGACAACGTGCCGCGAAAATTAATCCATTTGCTGTGACAATGACTTTTATGCGGTTTTGGAGCCGGAGTCCCGGACACGGCCCAGTTCGCGGCGGCGGCGACTGCGGCGACTGCGGCGGCCAGCAAGCCGGACAGTCGGAAAAGTCAAGCCGCAAGCCAAATGCGGGCATAGAGGGAACCAACAGAAAAAGAAGAGAAACAAAAAATATACCGAGGGAAAAAACAAGTTGGGTCGCTTTACAATGCCGCGACATGTAAATATTTGGCGACATTTATAAAAAAACAAAAAAAAAACATAAAAAAACACACACACACAGAAAATGTTCACCGGGTCCCGGTTCGGGTCCGTGTCCGGGTCCGGGTCCGGCGCGTCCTTATCAAAGCAATTATCTCTAAGATGGCGTCGCCCCCTGCAAAGTATTTCGGCTTTCCACAGTCTTTGTTTGAGTTGGAAAACGTAACGGAGACAAAGTACACAACATTTCTCTTGACTCTCTACGCAAGCGGGGGCAGATTTCACCGAATTCCAAATTGTCAATGTGATGGTCAATTTGTGGCCAAGAGCCAAGAGTGGAAAAATGCCAGCCGAATGGTTTGTGGAGTGGGAAATAAAGCCACAGTAGAAGCGAGCTGATAAGATGTCAACTGGAGGGGTAATAATGGGGAGCTATGATAAATAAATATATGGAAATCTGAGGACCTTTAAGTAAGAAGGTATCCTGGTGGGTTGCCCTTGTAAGGTAGTTGGATCTTCAACTCTTCAAAATATTCAATTCAACTCTTATAAATACATATATATTTTAGTAATGGGACGTAATAATAATTTATAAGATATAAGTATGCTATGGTATATATGTATATAAATATAAGTAAAGTCGATGCCAGCGTATTTGTTTAACTCAGATCTGTGAGTTTTTAAAATTGCCATATATTAAAAGTTCCTAAAACAAAAGGCACAAATAATATAAATAACAAATTAAAGTTGAGAAATTTTAATTTGATTGTAAATAAAAAATTAATGATTTTAAATGATCAAAAATTTATTCTTTATAAATTGTGTTGACCTTTTTTGGAATCACATAAATTTTCAATCAAAAAATTATATTCACTAGCAGATGTTCTTCCTTAAAAATAATAATAAATTAATAAATAAAAGAAATTTAATATTTTGCTATAACCAAAACATATAAAACTTTTATTATAAATTTGAAAAAATGTGATGAATTGGTTCGAACCAAAACCTGGGTTTATTAAAGTGAAAACCAGGTTGACGACCTGAATATCAGGAAGAGGGATTGGTTTATATTTTAACATCGACAAATACAAGTTAATCAAAAATGATTGCCTCAATGCTTAAACTCTGGAATATAAATTATTGCCAAAAATATAGACTACATATTTTATATAAATTCGTTAGATTTTATTGGCACACTTAAAAGATATTACTTGAAATACTTTTCATAATTATTTACACACAACTCTTTGAAAACCCGAGATCTCACAGTTAACCCAAGATATTCTGCTTAATGCTGGCCCAAATGCCTTGGCCACGTTTCGGCGTCAGCTCGTGCTCGATTTTCTTGTTATACTGCTCCCGCAGCAGAGGATCGCTGGGACCCCAATTATTTTTGGGCCGGAAGGCGCCGCGTATCTTCTCGCCCAGCGTAGTGCCCGGTTCGCGAATAATGGCAACCAGCATCCAAATGGGCAGCTGCATGACGCCAAAGGCCGTGATGGTCCAGCCAATGCCTGAAGGGAAAATTCGTTGTTTTTTTGGTAGAGTTTTTCTTTAGAGTGTAGCAATTTCGCCACTTACCATAGGCCCAGTCGGGAAAGTATTGGTTGTTGTATGTGAGTGGCTCGTAGGTGGCGTAAAAGTAGATCAGAATGATGGTCATGATGAGGGGCGTGAAGATGCCCCAGCAGAGGCGCCAGTAGAGGCCCACCTTGCGGCCCAGCATGAACTCAATGTCCTTGCACAGGCGATCCGTGCCATAGATCCAGCCAATCGTATAGAGCTCCGCAATGCCCAGAACCAAGGCAATCATCGAGGCGCCAAAGAAGTCAACCAGAGTGAGCATATACTGACCGCCCTATAAAAACAAGTTAACACTTTATAGTCGAGTGCGCAATACTTGTTTACAGTTTAACAATAGCTTAGATCAGTCGAAATCGATCTAAATTAATATTATTATTTTGGAAAAATAAGATTGTGGGGCTCGATTTTCAAAGGTCATCAGAAAACTGTCTGCCAAATTTGGTGATTGTGGGATATATGAATTCTCTCTATTTATCCGCCCCCAAATAAGCGTGCCAAACATATTTTTTCTCGAGATTTAGAGAAGGTCTTCAGTGTTTTTTCTTCAAAATTGTATGCACCCAGCTTTAAAACTGAGGGAGATATACCGACTTTATCGAGTTGCCATGACCCCAAACTAATATTTTGTGCTACCTTTAAAAAGATCATCAATAAGCTTTATGCAAAAATGTAATGTTTATAGCTTTACGTCTGAGGGAGATATATAGATTATCTATTTGCCACGCCCCTAGAGACCGTAGCCAAAAAATCTTAATACTTTATCAGACTCGGACATACACGAGTATAAATTCCAAGTTACAAGTTTCTAGCTCGAATAGGGGCAAAGAAAAATGCGTTCGTGCGGAGTATAATAATTAGTAAGGATTTAAGATCAGCAAAGGGAAATGTATTCTTACCGGCGTGATGTAGATTAGGCCAATGGCGAAGCTGATGACTGCGATGAGCAGGGAGCACTGCCACTGTTTGAAGTTGGGAAAGCGATCTCGGATCGCCGTCACCGTGCAGGAGGTCATCGCTATATTCGAGCCAATGCCCAGTACGAACAGCATGAGGAAGAAGAGCACCGAGAAGATCTGCGGCAGCTTCTTAAACTTGGCTATCGCATCCGGATACGAAATGAAAGCCAAGCCGGCGCCACCTTTGACCACGCTGCCGATGTCGTCCGTGCCGATCTCGTGGGCCAAATGGCCCAAGATGCCGAAGATCGTGAAGCCCGCCAGCAGCGAGGTGGCCGTGTCCAAGGCGGTCACAATAGTCGCGTCCCGGTGCACATTGTGACCGAACTTGTTGAACGACGAGTACATGATGATGTTGCCAAAGCAAACCGACAGCGAGTAGAAGCATTGCGTCACGGCCGCATACCACACCTTCGGATCGAGGATCTTGCCCCAATTGGGCTTGATGAAATAGTAGATACCGTCCACGGAGCCCGGCAAGGTGACGGCGCGCACGAGCAGAACGCCCATGATCACGTATGGAAACAGGGCCAGGAAATAGGACGCCTTGCCCGAGCTCTTCACGCCGCGCCGAATGATCAGAAAGACGCACACCCAGGACACGAACAAACCGATGACCAGCTCCCAGTTGGGCAGGCCAATGCCATCCGCAATCTGTTCCTTCTCGCGCAGCACCTCCTTGCTAAGAAATCAAAGTGAACAATGAGATGGGGTAAAGGTTGCCACAGCCCGAAGCCAACACCTGTTAGAGTCTAACGGACAACCCAAACATAGTTAGAGCGAAGCCAGCCTAATTCTATGCAACACTCAGAGAAAACAACTCTTTTCTACTTAACATTCAAATTCAGGTCAGATAAATATTTCTTCATTTCCGCACAAAATTGTTATTTCAAGATATTTAAATAATTTAAAAATAATAAATTCAGGAAAAATAAACATATATTAGAGAAAAACAACTCTTTTCTACTTAACATTCAAATTCCGGTCAGATAAATATTTCTTCATTTCCGCACAAAATTGTTATTTCAAGATATTTAAATAATTTAAAAATAATAAATTCTGAAATTATAAATATATTTTTAATTTTAAATTAATTTCGTTTTTCAATTTCTATAAAACTAAAATAAAAAAAAAATTATGAAAACTATTGTAACAAGTATTTGTTATTTAATTCAACATGCAAAATTAAAATTCGTTTTTGAAAACAACCAAACAGTATAAAAAAATATTTCCTTTACAAATAAAAAGAAAAACAAAATTGAAAACACTCTAAAAATGTCAGTCAGAGTTCTAAAAACTTAAACTTAACAACTTTTAAAATAAATTTAATGTTATGAAAAGTTGGTTAATAAGTTTAGTATAGAATAAGAATTTATAAATAAATAAAACCTTCTTTAAGAATATTTGGGAACAAAAAGAGTTCCCCAATTATATTCCTGATTCAAGTTTTTGATTCAAAGACATTTTTAAATTTTATAAGAACATCTTTGTAAACTAAAGTAAATTATTGTAATAACAATTTTGCACAGAATTCATTTTCTTATTTGAGATAAATTAAGATCGATTATGAAATGAAGAATAATTCATACTTCCTTTGAATTATTTAAATACAAAAGGAATCGGCAAATTTTAGCCGTTCTCATTTAAATTTAAAAATGCTATGGTATTTTTCTCTGAGTGTAGCCATTAGCACTTACACATAGTACAGCTCCGAGCTGGATATGACACGATCAGAATCGTTTAGTGACATCATATTTCGATCCTCTGTCGAATCTTTGGGCGCTGAGTCGATACAGTTTTCACCCCATTCCGTCCGACAGGCCGCCCAGGGCAACGGACTGTGGAACGAATCGACGAAATAGCGACAGAAGATGGCCACCAGTGAGGCGTAGTAAGTGCTTAACATGAACACCTGGAATGCCTGGCCGACGCCAACACCTTGAAAGGGTAGGAAGCGGGGCAAGGAGAGGGGGAAGAGTTATTCAGTTAGTTGCCAGAGCCAAGTTATAGGAATTAAATAGGCTTTAACGGTTAGTCAAGAGCTATGATGTGATGAATTGTTAGTTGAATGGGGTACAAAAGCAAAGAGGCAACTTAATTTAAAAACAATGTGTTAACAACTTGTCTTAGGTCTAAATTATAAACTTATCATGCACAGATAATAGTAATGTTCTCTGAAATATTCAAGTTCACATTTTAAATGTAAGTTATTTACGGTAAATTAAATTAATACATATATAATAAATAATAATTCATATATATTTATAAATATATATATTAAGGCTGGCAACCGGCTTTATGCCGAACCAGTTCGAGCACGAAACTCCAATATTTTTAAAATCATGAACCTAAACGAATGTATTTTTTAAAAGTCGTTGGTTTAATTTAATTTTGGAAAATTGTAACCCCAAATTAATATTGCCTTAGCTGAAGAATAACATTAATAGGAATTAGCTTGGCCCATGAACTGAGTCTACGACAATTATTCCCGGGTTTACAGCTATGATATGTCTGTATATTGAACCAGAAATAATAAATTATTTCTTCAATATTACTTATGCAAATATATAAATTGGGTATGCGTTATTAATAGCTGCGCCCAATTGAGAGCCCAAAAGCCTATAATCTGATTATGTCATTTATTGCTGTGCCTATGATTGATTTATATGAATATATCTTATATTTATGAGAGGTGAGGTTGTCTCCCGTCTCAATTGAACTGACCTTAAAACGTGTCGCAAATCGTTTGGCTGTTGCAATCGCCCGGGTTCTATTGCAGCATCCTAACCTCAACGGTTAATTGTTGTCAATTTAGGCGCCAAAGGGGGCCGTCAAAGGGGGGCTGCAGGGATTCGTTGCGGGACTCATTCAATTAACGTTCGCATGCCAATAAAGCGAAAATTGAACGGCCATAAACTTGAATCTGGCGCTCAGTTCTAAAGTGTGTTTGTGCCCCCTCGCCGCGATAAGATTACCGACAATGCATGCCCCACAACAACAACAACAACAACAAGAACAACAACAACACCACCATTACTAACAACTAGATGCAGAAAAGCCACTTACAGAAAGTACAGCTCGGCGGAGGCGACGGGCTGCTGCAGCGGCTCCAGCTGCGGCCCGAACGTACTTATGCTGGAACTGGAACTGGAACTGGGAGCGGAACCGGCGCTCGTATTGCCCCGACTGGAGGCCACACACAGCGATCCCCACTCGGGACGACACTCGGACCAGGGCAGCGGCGTGCGAAACGAATCGTAAAAATAACACATCGTAATACCCATGATTCCGACGTAGTACGTCGTGACCAGCGATATCGAGATCACCTGCCCGATGCCAATGCCTACGTTATGAATGTGATATGAGTGGGTGAGCATGAATAGTTGAATGCCAGTTCTGTGAATAGGTGTGCACTTTTAAAGTTTATATATTCCTGATCAGCTATCTGCTTCAGTCTGCTTATATGCTAACTGCTTTCCTAGACAAAAATAAAATCAATTATTTATTTGAAAAACTGAGTTTGGAAATTGAGACTATGCTCTTAACATACCAACAACATTTTTCCATCATCGGAACACTATATCAGATATTATAACCGGCTTAAAATTTAGTTTTCCAATGAAAATTAGTTTGTTTTTCGAATTTGCTCACAGAATTTTTGTAGCTAATTTGAGTTAAAAATTTACTGACATATTTTCTAAAAAATTGCAAGGGTCTTTAATATTCGGCAACAAAAGGAAAAATAAACCTTCTTAATATTCACATTGAAATGCACAACTATATCACTGTATTATGACCATAGATGTTATCTTTATGCACTTGCAGTTGGTACACTCAGCGAAAAATATACTCAAATTAAATTATCCGAGATTACGACATGGAATATTCTTAACTTGAAAGCAAAATCAGTTTTTATAATGCAAAAATTTCCTACATAAGCTTAAGATTCCTATGACTAACAAAAAGTATTCTTGTGTATGAGATATGTATCTGATATGTATCAGATATTTATATGTATATGTTTTTTTTTTGTAAAATTAAAATTTTTTCACTTTTTGAGATATTTATTTTGTTCAAATGTTTTTCATTTTATTTGATGCTTATTAAAACATGTTGCTAAAAAAGTAGACTTTCTGATCATATAATTCATTCATAATTAATTTAATTTCTGTGGGCTGTATCTAAGTATATGGCTTTATTTAAAAATTTTACACAGCTAAAAGGTATAGAATATTTTGCATCTCTTTTTTAAGCCATCCAATCTGTCTGCAAGTGCATAGAAACTTCGACTTGGCCCGAAATTGAAACAGAAAATAGGCAAAAACAAAAAGCATATCGCTTACCTTTCATGGCCGGGCACAAATCGAAGACCTTCACGGAACCGCGACTGGAAAACTGCCCAATTACCATTTCCAAATAGTAAATCGGTTTGCCAATTAGGAACAGGACAATGAGATAGGGTATGAGGAATGCGCCGCCGCCGTTGTCCAGCGCTGTGAAGGGAAGCGCCAAACGTTGCCCAGGCCAACGGACATGGCGATGCAGGACATTAGGAACTCGATGCCCTTGCCCCAGGTGTCCCGTTCCCCCTGTCTCCCCGCCGGCTTGCCCGCCTCCTGCTCGGCCTCGGCCTCCGCCTGCGCCTCCGTCTCCGCAGCCAGAGACTGGGTACGGCAAACGATTATAGTTTGGGTACTCATCGACTCCTGCCATCGGCTGTGGCCACTTACCGACATGGCCAACGTGCTGGTGGTGCTGTGTCCATCGTCGCCCACAAATGCCGGATTCTGCTGCATCGTTTTCATCGCGAACTCTGCGAATAGTTTGGGTAGAGAAAGCGAGTTCTATGAGCTGCGGCCTGACAATTAACACTGCCTGTTATTTTGGTAGATTTTCCGCGGAACTGTGATCATAGCAGAGTCGCGCCGTAAAACTGACAATCAGATAAAACTAGAGCAACCGAGAGTTTAAAGATAACATGAAGGAATGTTGCAGTCGGCGGTTGCCGACAGCGCAATACTCTGTTAACAGTGTGTGAGAAATTTGGAATAGTTGGAAATGGTCTTATTATAATTACATTTTAATATATACATGTAACATGACTCTAGCTCTAAAACTTTGGGAGATATAGATTTTAGGTATATAAAACGAACCATTTTCTCTTTAAAATTGATTTCCGTTCAGTTTAGGAAATGTTTATTGCATAAATGAGAATTCGCTGAAAGATAGATTGAAAATAAGCAAACAACAAAAATATCCATAAATAAATATTCCTATTATTGTAATATAAAATAATGTGACGAACCAAGGTTCGAACCAAAAGCTGGGTTTATTGATCAAGAAAACCAGGTTCACGAACCGGGAAACGAACTACTGACAATATTTATTGACCTTGCTGCCATTATACACTTGCAGTAATGAACTTCTTGACTGCTTCTTTTTACAGAAAATTAATTCTGCAATATCTTCTGAACTGATCTTCGAAAAAATGTTCGTATATTTATAGATTGCATAGTCTTACTATATATTTAAACTATTTATTTTACATTATATATTTATATTGTGTATTAATTTAAAGTATGTAAAAATGCTTTCTCCTTAACTTTTCCAAACATAAAATATATTAACATAATATTTTCTTGAACAACATGCAATTTTATTAAACTAAGACTGAGTATGTGCCTTTAAGGTATCTACTAGTCGAACTAGTGACACTTTCTTGTTTTTATCGAGTGCGAAAAGAACATAAGAACGTAAAAATACTTGATAAGAGCAAGGAAGAATTTTCAGTTGTTAATTATATTTAATTGCCCTATTCAGTGTTTCCTTTTTAAGCGCATTAACCCATTTGAGATATAGATACATACAGGGTATTTTAAATGATGTCACCAACACGAGCTAGATAACTGAGTGATAAGATTCAGAAAAAGGGGAATCGCCCTCGAGACAACTTTATATTTGCAAGTCACCAGAGAATTGCAACAGTTTACGATTGGCATAAAAAATCTGTTGATAAACAAATTACAATGCTTATATAAAAAATATATTATAACTTTTGATGCATTGGCAACATCCAAAACTTGAAAATTTAAACGGATTTTTTAAAGTGTATTATATCACTGTAAATTCTTAATAGCAACAAAAAATGACTGTACAATATTTGTATTAAAAAATAAATATTATTGTATAAACAGATACAAAATGTTCTATCCTATAAAAATTAGATAAAACGCAGAACTTATTATTTTTTATTATTATTAGTAGTACCTGCAAAATATGTTATTATTATTTTTATGATTTATTTTTTACTCTTAAAAATTATTAAATATTTATATATTTTATTTATATATTCTAATTAAACTAAATTATATAGAATTTATTTTATTGTCTATCTAGTAACAATCTTTATTTCAACAAAAATACTATATGAAATTTTTTTAGAAATTGCCTTCGCTAAGCCAATATAAATTGAAATAAAGGCGTTAGACTTAAAAAAAGTGCCGCTCTCTAAATTAGTTTACTTTGGCTATTCGCTACATTAATAGCTTCAATAAAGATGTACAAAATGCACTTGACTGATAGCCCGATAAGATGTCTGCAAAATGCCAATTAAAGATCAGAGTATACTCAAATTAGTGACCCATTAATATGCAGTTAAGCATGTAGTACCTGCAAAATATGTATTCTAGTGAAATTTACTGTATTTGCGACACGCAAACAATCGCTTACCCCGCAGATATGAGCACTTGCATGGAGATAAGGATCCCGAACCAGCCGAGACTTGCTTTATTTGTTGATCTAATGATAACAAAACCTGCTCTCTGTTTGGATATTTGCAGATTTGTTTAAACAATTTACACATCGTTTCATTTATAGCGTTTACAAAACGAATAAAATGAAGCTATTAATAATTATATTTGGCGTGGGTTAACAACTTTATGACGTGTGTGCGAAACGTAACGGTACATAAACCAATCAAAGCGGTTTTTAAGCTTATAAAAATAAATAACGTAGTACAATGTATTCTGTACGGTTGTTGCCCTGAACGAAGTCGCGTACACAATTTGAAAATTGAGTATCTATTGGAATTCATATAGTTGTTTTAACTACTTTTATTTATAGACACTTAATGAAAAATCCTTGCAAGCGTAGTTCAAATATCTGGCTAAGATAGAAATTTCTTTAACTGAATTAAAAGTTAAGTTTTAAGTGCGCATCTTACTTTGCCTTATTTGCTTAATATAAGAATCAAATATTTCAGTTATCAAACTGAAAATTGTTTAGTACGATAGTACAATTTACGCTTACTTCAAGTACGTAAAGTCTTGAGTGAATTTTGTATTTAATTAATAAATATTCTTTAAATATTTTGTATTTAATTTGTTAGTTTGTTTGTATTTATGCAATTTATGAAATCAAAAATTATAAATACTTTATTAAAGAATTCTACGAATTCTATTTAGAATCTTTTTTTCTCACTGAACAATTTGTATTGTAAATAGTATAAATAGTTAAAATATCCATTGAAATATAAGTAGACCTAATTAATTTATATTTTGTTAATACACTTAAAGACTTTTTAAGATACCGCAATATATTTAAAATGAATTAAAAAATATATATTTATATATATAAATATATATTTTTTTAATTCATTTTAAATATATTGCGGTATCTTAAAAAAGTATATATATATATATATATATATATATATATATATATATATATATATATATATATATATATATATATATATATATATATAAATATATATTTTTAAATATATATATATATAAATATATATATAAATATATATTTTTTTAATTCATTTTAAATATATTGCGGTATATATATATAGACCTAATATAATATTAATATATATATATATATATATACATAAAGCATTAATTTATGTATATACTAACAAACGATTTTTTCATTGCCTTCATATATACTCTTCCTCTGAGTACATTCTCTCCCATAAGACGAATCTGTCAAGTCAATAATATACTTTTGTTTTATTATGTAGAGGCTAAGAGTACAAGGTTTATGGTCAATGTAAAAATTTATTGAAGCCAGTTGTTAAGTTTAAGCTATACCGATAGTCCAATCTCAAAGGGCAGTCTGATAACATATGTTGTGGTAGCAATTGATGCAAAGTATCGCCAAGATAAGCGCGTTTTTATTGAACACTACCTTAATGATATGGTTGTACGTGGAATGTTGAACAACATAATTATGAGTCGAGATTGTTATCAGATTTTTGTGCACTGCAACAAAAATTGTAATTTCGGTATACTTTGTAACCAATAAGTATATAAAGATTTGCAATATTTCTATAAATTTCCTTGTATGAACATTCAAAATTTCATTCGAAAATAAAATTCGGAATTGTTATTATAATTTAAGGATTTGTTAGCTCTTCATAAGTCTGTTAATCCTAACTATCAAAATTATAATTATAAAAATGAGAACTGACAACTTGCTATGAAAGAAAAAAGAAAAAACTTTCTCACAGTTAAGTTGTCAGCTCCCTACGTAATTATATATAGATTAGGGTGAAGGCAACGCTCGCAAAAATTGCCTAATAATTTGAATATAATAATTTAACAAGCCGAAAGAAAAAAGTTAACAATACAGATTCAACAAAACAAGCTCTTTGCGAAAGCACATTAATAAATTCCAAAAGATATGTAAAAAGAAGAAAAATAAACAAAGAAGGAGAACAAATTGTACCAAAAATAAGCCACATGTTTTGGTAGTACGGCATCAACAAAAAAAAAACAGGTTTTAAGTTCTGCTTAAAATTGTTTTGTATAATGAGCAGAAGATCAGCAGAAAAAAACCCACATTAAAACTTCAGCTACAGATGAGTCAGCTACTCCAACAGAATAAAAGATATGTTAAATTATGTGGGTTTTCAATGGATGAAGTACTATGCTTCAGAAGGTTTCTAAAAACTGACGTCAGTTTTTAGCATTAAAAGCCAGTTACGAGCGGTTTTAACTAGTTTCAAAGCGAAGAGTTGAAAGTTGTTCGAGCAACTTTTGAAACGGATGCAGCGAGGATTATTATCAGATCAAAATTAAATGTATTTCACGTTCTTAATTTTCTTTCTTCGATTTTGAAATTGTTGAAGTACTCGTTTAATCTTTGAAATTATCTTATTAATCTTATGCAATGCTAAATAATTTTTTTAGCTTAATTAAAGTTTAATATTTGTTCTTAAATTTATCTCATATGCGGTTCTCTTGCTTTGAGTTTTAAGTAGTTAATTATATTACCTTCTATTTATTTTTTAAATTCATTATTAAGAGATCAAATTTTATTTTTAATTTATCCCATTTTGAGTTCTCCTGCTAATTTTATTTTTAATAAAATTTTAACTTTTATATTAAGTAGCATTATCTGATTATTTTTTTAATTTTTTTAAAATATTTTTATTAGTTTACTTTAGATTTAGCTAATTCATTTGACGCTCTCCGTTGAATGTTATATTTTTTACTATGTCTGTTTTTCGTTTGGCTAAACCCCTAGACCCGCCCGTAAACCAGTTCAACTGACGCTTGTTGGGTCTTATTATGCCCCAATGTCCGGGGCATCGCATTAGTATGCAAAAACGTGTTTCATGGCGTGCTTGTTACGCGCGTCGCCAGAAAAAGACCCAAAAACTACAAATGCAAATATTAATGAGCATGTTGTATACAGTGCGTATACGTCACCAATCAAAAAGATAAAAACAAAAAGCAAAACAAAACAACCAAAAACAACTACAAAATGAAATACAAACAGCATTTGAAAACAATGTTTGAAAGCCGAAGTTGCTCTACTCTTAAAATAGTTTCAAATTATATTATATATATTTATAATTATTTTAAATTCGATTTTATTAGGTAAGTTTAATCACTATGCAAAAAATATGGAAAATTTTGTTTAAGTTTATACACATTAAAAAATTATAGCCACCTACTAGGACTTATTGTTTATTTATTTCTCTAAATTAATTTTGCATTTCAATGCATGCAACTTTTTATATTCTTTATTTATAGCATATACCTAGTACTCTTTCTGAAATCAATATATCGCTTTGATCAAGTCGATAAGTTCCACAAATGGCAGCTAAGTAATCTTATCTTTGTATCTAAAAATGCTCAATGCCTTAAAAGGCCGAACGGTTAATTGAAATTTCCAATATCTACAAACATATTTTATGATTATTTGTTTGAATGATGTATACTCTATATATTCTACGTTTTTGTATTTTCTAATGTATACCCTATTTATTTTATTAAGCGTATTCACTATATATTTTAAAAATTAATGCATAAGCCAGGGTTCCAAAATTTATATTCTATTATGTTTAAAAATAAATAAATATATAATATAAATAATTAAAATAAATAATCTCCATATTATTTAATTACATATTTAAACTATGTTTAATTTGCAATGTGTCTTTTTTTGAAATTCAATGTTCTGTTTTACCGTCTTAGGTCTCTTGAAATTTTTAGCACATACATTTTATTTTATTAATTTATTTGAATTATTCAATGTTAATTCTATAAAAATAAAATACCCACATATATTTATCGAATAAGCTGGCTCTCATACATATATAAACAGAAAGCGTTTAGAATCTGTGATTGCTGTTATTAAATTAAATTACTTTCAAAGCAGGTGTAAAGCTCTCGTTATTTATATACCCTATATATGTCTGGCTTGGAGACCCACTTACCTAGTGAATCAACAATATCCCCTATATACACATATGTTAGGGTTCCGTTTCAGTTCACACACAAATGCGCTTGTAATTCACAAGTTGTGTTTGGAGCTAATTAGTGCTAACCTTTCCAAGTTGCCTTAACATATTTACTTTGGGCTTTTATGCTGTAAGTGGCTGCTGTCCCTGGGCAGCACCTCCCACCCCCTTGATGTGGGACACTGTGCACAGTGGGCAAACGAGTCACGCGCTTGCGCAGCTGTTGCAATGGACCGTTGAGAATTTGCTGGGCCTTACCTGGGCTTTAACTGTTAACTGTTGTTGATGTTGTTGTTGTTGTTAATGTTGCTGCGCCTGCCGATGCTTCTTCTTCTTCTTCTTCTTCTTTAACTTGGCTACAATTAAGTTTATGCTGATTTACAGCTGTTGTTGTTATTGTTGTTGCAGTGTCTGTCACTCGCAGCCAGTTGTAACCGCTTTGAACCGTCCAAAAACCACTTTGCTTGGCTTAATTTCAACTTTAACTTTTGGCCCGCACTTTCAAGGCTGAACTTTAAACTATTTCTTAAATACCGCCTCTCAACCAAATTTGTTTTTATTTATTGTTAACTTATTATTGCACAAACATTTTCACGCATCTGATCTCGACTTATTTAGTTGCTTCTTGTTTAGGCGACACTTCCGCTGATCACTTTTGGTACATAAAGCGAAACCGAAATCTGATCTGAAGTGTAGTTGAAAACCCGTTATTATTTTAATTATTTTTACGTGTGCATTACAATGGGCAAAGCCGTTAACTGAACCGTCGATCGCTTGGGCAAAGCGCCAGCAGCCAACTGAGCGAGCCAAGGCGCAGCTCGGAGGGTTTTATGGCGAACTTGACTTCAACGGGGCACAGTGGGCACATTTCAATTACCAGCAACACAAATTTTTATCGTAGCCAAATCAATAGTAAACATTTATGTCTTATTGAGTGGCGATAAAAAGAAAAGAAGACAATATAAAAACACTCAAAAAATTAAAATTAGAAATATAAATACCCAAATATTACAAAACATATAAATAACCCATGCCTATACTTCAAAATTAAAAAAAATTAAAGGGAAATCGATTTTTTTAGTCTAGTACTTTAATTTCACACACTCACTTTTTATATTTACTATCCAAAAAAACGTTTTAAATGTTTGTAAACAGTATTTAATATTTAAAAAACCAATAAAACATATTTGATTTTATTCTAACAAATATATTTATTTTTATATATCACATATATTTATTAAGTTTAGTTTTATATTTTTTTACATAAGAATTTTTTAATTTTTGTCTATTTTAAACAATAATTTTATTACCTAAATACATATTATATAACGTAGTTTAATATATTTAAGCTAGTACCTAAATATATATTATATAAAGTAATTCAATATATTTAATTATTAATAATTTCCCCAAAATAAACATTTAATTTATTAAGTTATTTTAAATGTTACTAAATTACATTTTGAGCATTGTTGCTATTTTTTTGCTCCACTGTGCGTTGCGTGACGATCGCTGATTGTTATTGTTGGCTCAAAGACGGCGGCAGAGCGTGCCGCAAAATGTAGGTGAAAGCTTTGCTCGCAATTGAACAGCTGACGGGTTTGTGTCTCAGCTAAGCTGATCTTATACGAAACGGTTTGAAGCCGTATTCACTATAATAATAAATATAATTAAAAAATCAAATTTACCTAAAATAAATACAAAATAAAATAAAAATAACATGAATATGTATTAATATAAAAAATATTCTGCGCAAATAAAATAATATAACTTATATTAATATATAAAATACAAAAAAGCAGTTGAAGAAATATATAATATAAAACAAATAAAAACATAATAATTATAAAAGGTAATTAACAGAAGACTCTAACTAATTAAAAAAATTATGGAGAATTATAGCTTTTTGTGCGGTTTAATAGCATTTGGGTCTGTGTCTTGGCTAGCAGATCTAAGGCCCTACAGTTTGAGAGCTACTGTGCGGTGTGTATGCGGACATGATAGTTAAAGTGATCGAAGCGTTTTATTTATTTATTTCTTGCATTTACTTTAGAGCAAAGCTTTTCGAAACTCTGCATCTTCTTATTTATTTGTTTTGTCAAGTTTACGGAACTTAAATGGAGCCTTGGTACTTGTTTCTTTTGCCCCGACTTGGCTGCTGTGGAAGTTGCACTTACACTTTTCTCATTAGGCGCAGGCCAGTACACACACACACACACACACACTCTCAGAAAAGTTGCTGACTATGTGGCACACTTGGTCCATTGTTCCTGGACCGCAGTAAACACAAATTGTTATGATAAAAGTTTTTATCAAGTTTTCATTTTATTTTCGGTGCTTTTTTCCTCTGCTATGTATTATTCTTTGCCCGGTTGATATACCATATAAGATAAAATGGAGCCCAGAGAGTGTTGTTGTGTGCTGTAAGAGAAAGAGCTGGGTTGAGTCCAGTAACTGGGCAGCCGAATGCAAAAACAATGCCTTTGGGGGGCGGCGCTGCCTCATAAAATTTTAACTACTTGCAAAAATACTGCTAACTGGTAAACTTTAAGCCAAAAATCATTAAGTCTGCACAGCCTGGACAGCCACTAAAAGAGTTTCCACTTCAAGAGTATGCAAAATGAAAAACAAAGCATACGAGAGAGAGAGAGAGAGAGACAGTAAGAGAGGAAGAGAGAGAGAGAGAGAGGGGGAGAGAAACTTGACTTAAGCTTTGCTTGTTTTATGCTAACAAATTTGTTGCATGGCCATTTTGTGGTTCCTCCGGGCGGGATTGACTTTCATCTACATCCTCGGCATAAGACTAACCATTCCACGCCCCTCCCCTCCCCACACCGCCCAACTATGCTGTTTGGCATTGTCATTATGGACTGCGACTGGACCTTGGGGACATTCAACGGGGTGGGGTTGCTGAAGGGGCGTATGGAGTATGTGACGGTCTCCTCTGGTGGCTCTCACAACTTTTTAATTGCAATTAAAAACTGAGCAAAAGACTTTTTGCAACCAGCAGCCATTTTTGTGCACAAATTTTTGGTGCTCAAGCGCCTTAGAATAATATATAAATTACTTACTTTTTGTATATTCATACAAATATATATAAATACTAAACGTTAACCCATCTGCGAATTAAAGCAGCTTTTACTTAAATGTATTAAGAGTTTTATTAAGTAAAGTATAAATTAATCCTAAAGGCAGTTTGGCTTAAAAAATATATGTATGAAACGTTTGAAACAAAATAAACGCATTGGCAATTAATTAGTTAAAAAAAGCATATAGCTGAAGAATAATATTCAATAGATACATTACTTAATTATATTAAATATTTATATTCACATACATATATTTTTATTCATTTTCGACTGGTCAGGAAAATTTATAAAAACATAACTTATAATAAGCAAGAGGAACTAGTTCTCCATGGTCAGTTAGCATTGTATATAATCAATATTGCATGCCTCTTTGTTGAGGATACTTCTTTAAGGCAAAATATGTCATATATGGTTATCAAAAAATAATAAATTAAGTTTAGCAGATACTCCTTAGTCACTTGTTCCTATGGAAAATTATATAAATATTAAACAAATTTAGAATTTCTTATATTATTATGTTAAAAAATAAATACTGATTAGTTAAAAAAATACTGTCCAAAATTTATAGGCAAATCCCAAATAATTAAATTACTATGTAGCATCAATATTTAAAATTTTCCTGGCAGCTTGCAAGGCATTTATAGATAACATATCCTAGAAGCTATTACAACTATACATATTATTATTTATTATTATTAAAAAAAACATCTATATTTCTTACTTGTATTTGCACACTTTTAAATGGTGCTGCACACACACATATATATTTATATATTTATTATCATTTGTTTTACCAACTATAACAGAAACACGGGAAATCGAAACGTCTAACTTCCTTGTGTATAACCCGCAAAGTTTTAATTCTCCTTTGTTTATCTCAAGTGCATTTTCATTTTGCATTGTCTTGAGCATCTTCTGAAAAACAACGCAAAGGCGGCCTCATCTGGCATGCCTTTGCATGGATTACTGGCGACTTATGCCCTGGCCAGGCCATGAAAATTCAGCCAAAAGCATTTTACGGCTATATCCATTGCTATTTGGGTTAATCCTCGAGCCGTTGCAGAAAAATTCACTTAAATTTCTCGACACATTTAAATGCATTTCGGACCGGAAAACACTGCCCGACACTAGCCTCTGACCACCCACCACCCACCACTCCCACCCCCTCTCCGCTCGCCGACCAATTACAATTCAAATTTTCTTGCAGGCAGCTGCAGCTGCAGTTGCGCCTCAAAGGCGGCTCCATTCAGTGATTTTGGCTTTTGTGGCGTCGTCGGGCACAAAAACTAGACTCGCAAATGGAGAAAAACAGAGGAAATGGAGAAATATATAAAATAATTTTTGTCTTTGGAGGCTACTCACATGTTATGTGTAGGTAATCTCCTTTATTACTGCGGCAACTTTTTGTGGGGCCAAAGCGACATAAAACAGGATTTTGGGGCTGAGATTTTGTTGGGTGCGTGGTGGTAGGGATTGGGGTTTGTCTCGGGGCATTTACAACTTTTGCATAACATGCGAACGAGAGACAAACTGTAAGCATTACGTAAATGTTTATTTTGGCAGAGAAGCCACAAGTCATAAAACAAAGTTTTCGCCCCCAAAATTATATTGTAGATGTCGTCTGGCAAGAGATGCGCTAATTGAAAATGACTTTGGGCCATAAAATGTGCATTTGGCTAATGAAAATGCTGAAGCTAACTAATTGGGCCAATTCAAGCACTTCAAGCCACAAGTATCTGGCTGAATTCATTCAGCTAATTGAAGATAACTTCAAGATAACCAAATAGAACAAAATGGATTTTCTCTCGGGAACGTCTCAAATCTTTCATTTCTGAGCCATTTCCCCTGATGCATATTAAAATATATATAATATTTTTATTTAAATTTTAGTTTAGCTCGCTGTCTGAAAAGTTCAACACCTTTTTCGTTTTTCTTTTTGCGCTCTTTTCTCTTTTTGCCTATTTGAGTCCGCATTTGTTTTTTATTGCCACACGCCCCTAAAATTTTATGCTTTTTTTCCGGTTCTGCCCAAAATTTCCTTTAATGGATTTATAATTTTTCGGCCATAGGCAAAAATAAAAAAATTCAGTGGTCCTGAGTTTTATTACAAGTTTTTGCTAAAAGCGGAATGCATTAAAATTCTGCAAGGTTTTCTCTTTTTCTTTGGAATTTGCAGAAAACTGCCAAAGAATAGATGTGGACATTAATGGACTAAAAATATTAAAAAATATATTATATTATCCACAGCTTCAGTTGTTAGAAATCGTTTAAAGGCATTGTCTAATTAATAAATTATACGGATTTTAGACTTAGTAAGAGAATTTAAATTAAAGATTTTCGAAAAATATTTAACCGCCTCAGATAAAAATATATATTTTTAAAAAGTAATTAATTTTGGAAGCAGACTTAATCTAAACATAATAAAACGATCAACTCAAGGTGTTACCGATAGCTTAAAATCTTTTTATCTCCAAAAATGTACTCATTATTTAAAAGAAAGAAAATATTTTTAAAATAATAATAATAATAAATAAAATAAAAGTGAGATTTAAATAAAAAATATATATTATATAAAGGTTCAATACTTATTAAAAATAATACTAAATTAAAAATATTATAAAAACCGTCAATTATCTAAATTCACTCAATTCGTAAGTTACATGACAATTTCATATCGGGTCACCATATAATTATATATCGTAATTCACTTATTTGGAAAGTGGAAAGTGTATGCAATCAACATTTTAAATGGCCAAAGAGAAACTCAAAATTTTTGTTTGTCAGCTGCTTTGATAAATTCCAGACAATAATATAGCCTCTCCAGTCAAACCACAGGAAGGTTTCCAAGCTGTCCGTTTTGCAGTGTTGTTGCAGTTGCCACATTACGTGCATTTCCCGCATCGCGTGTCTTTAATGACGCTTAACGGTGGCTGCGATTTGGTTGCCGCCCACTTTTTGCGTTTTCCACTGCAGCTGCCATAAAATGGCAGCTAGCTTCTGGCCCAATTGGGCAGCAATCCGGCGACCGGACCTGGTCCTGGAGGGCGGCCAGTTGCAGGCACAGTTGAGTGCAGTTTATTAGCTCGCAATTGCAGTTTTCGATTGCAAATCGGAACTATTTTGCAGTTGCCGCAGCTCAGAAGGGTGTGCTCCACTGAAAGCTCGCCACTGCAGTGGCATACAAATTTGTTGCATGAACTGTAAGGATGTCGACATGCAACAGGCTGTAGGAGTCCACTGCATTCAACTGTGACAAGTAAAAATACAAATTTCGTATTGAGAGGCAACAAATGAAATGGAAATACCAGCATTAAAAATCAGTTATATAATATGCACATTATTCTTCAGATAGGATATGTATATGTAGTTATAAATTACCAACCAAACTTTTTAATTATACCTGAGTACCTTTGGGCCTGCAGGTAAGACAATATTGTTTCTTTAGCCTGGGTCTCGAACCCGGAGTCTCCCAGCTTAGTTGCCTGAATAATTGCACTTATAGTACTTATACTTAAGACTTAAGAATATATTAATGAAACCAGGTTTTGGTTCGAATAGATAATTTTATTTAAAAAATACATTTCTTTTATATTAATAGCAAGAAATTATTTATTTTATTTTGCTTTATTTAAATAAAGCAGAAAATTTTTAATACTTCTGTCCTTTAATAAAAAAAATTGTTATTTAAAAATTATAGAAACCCGTTTGAATCCCTTAAAATCATTAGACATCAGCAATCGAATAAAAATAGAAATTCGAGATTATTTCGAAATAAAATATATTTTTTTCCATAAATAAGTAATATTTACATTTTTTGAATTTGATTTGTATGAATTTGTAGACTTTCAAATATTCATGAATTTCAGACTCACTTGACTTAATCACAAGCTGAATTCATTGACAAAATATAATAAAAGATGAAAATCGGATTTGTTACCGCTGAGTTATGCAAAGTTTGAAGTTTCGACACAGCATTTTCCACCCACAGGGGGCGCACTTTGACAAGCTCCCTTTAAAAGTAGTCTCAAATGACGCAGCAAATGTAAATGCGCTGAAATTAAATATGTACAAAATAAAATCTTAACTTTCCAATTAGCAAACAATTTGCGACGGCTTGTCGCTAATTAGCCGCACGACAAAGGCGACGCGCGTCATCGATGCGCAACCTTTGCCCCGTTTCGTGGTAACCTTTGCCCTTGCCACCCACCACGCGTCAATTTGCACAGCCAACGCGCCGAAAACAATTAAAAAAGGTGATGCCAACAAATCTGGCAAACACTGCCTTGCCAAAGATGCGCCCAAGTCAAACGAGAAGTTTCCATGGAACTGCCATTGGCGCTGTGTGCAAAGGATGGGGTTAACATGGCGAAATCGCCATTGCCAGTGACTGCTGATACAGATATAAAGATCGTATATTTCGTTGAGCTATTAATATTGATTAAATCTAGATCATTTTTAATAACCATGGAACATTATTAGGTGCTCGTTGAAATAAGCTGTGAACCACTGTACATGCATATGCACAAATAAATATATATAAAAAGTAAGTAACAACCCCTTGGCCCCTACACACATACACAAAAGCACACACACACAAATTATCGCCGCACGCTGCGCATTTTTCTCAGCCATTTCACTTGGCCTATTATCGACATTTTTGATACGTAATAAGAGCATTCAAATCCATGTACAAATTGCGTTTTTATTCATATATGGTGCAGGTAGGGGAGGCATCCAAAATCCAAATTATTATTAGCCTGCGTAGACTTCACGAGAATATATTGAGCCTTTTATATTTTATTATTATTATTATTATTAGACAATCTTTAGTCGTTTAGTTTGAGTCCCTAGCTTTTGTAGTTTCCGAGATCGAAGCGTTCAGACGGACAGACGGATGGACAGATGGACAGGGCTAAATCGACTCAGCTCGTCGTTCTGATCAAGAATATATACACTTTGTGGGGCATAAATATGCATTAAAACTATTTTAGTATTTAATAAATTTGATTGCCTTTTGACAATTTTTGGCTGCGAAAAAGCGAAAAGGGCAAACGACCGACACTTGTCAGACTGTAGCCGGAGAGCAGGTCATGGGGGGGTCAGGGGGCAGGGGGGTTGCCGCAGCGTTTGCGGTGTACCGCAAGCGGATATGCAGCCATGAACCCACATTCCACTATTTATGTGGGAGTGTGTGTGAATTCCGGTAAATGTTTATAAATAGACTGCGGTTGTTGCTTAAATTTAACAACGAACGTTTCGCAATAATTTCGATTCTACAGCGCAAAACCACTGCAAATTTTGGCAGTGGTTCACATCGATGGTATTTTTTTTCTAATTTTGAAGTTTCGGTAAATAATTTAAAATAAGCTTTAGCTTTAAAGTGTTTTTCCGCTGATTTAGGAATTTTCTTTGCTAAGATTATATCTGTTTTGTAACTCCTTCTGCCATTTGTTGTTCTTGCGGCACACTTAAGTCGTTTTAAATATCTGAATTTAGTTTAAGCCTAATTTACTTCAAATAAAGGTTTTATAAGTGAATTAAGTCCAAGTATGCTATATTTAGGTTAATTTATTTACTCTTCTCTTCTTTTCTGTTGATATTTTATTGAAATTTCTTTATCTGTATTTAGCTAAATTATTATATAATTATATTTAGAACTCTGTCGAGTGCATAAATTTTAATATTTCATAATTGATTTTATTAAGGATAAATAAAGCAATACTTTTAAAATGTCACAATGTTTTGCTGATAAAATTGTTAACAACAATTACCACAATTTGTATTCACGCAGAATATCTAGCTTCTCTATTAACTCACGGAGTATATTTAGAAAGCGCAGCAACATTTTATTTAATTTTTTTGATAGCTTTTCTGTGGTTTAATGCACAGCATAAAATTTACATTTACCAAAAATTGTATTAAATTTGCGCAACTGTTGCAACAGCAACAACAGCAAGAACAACAAAGTTTCAGTTGGAATTTTACAATTACGTATTTAGCAAAAACGCAGAAGGCATCTGCCACGCCCAACCACGGAAATAGGGCCCACCTTTGGCAAAGTTTGAGTGCCGCCCCTCGAGTTTCACTCGATGTTCCAGTCCAGGCCGCAAAAAGTAAACCAAACCAATGGCGACCACAGTGAAACAAATAACAGCAGCAGCAGCAACAACAACAACTGGCAATATCTGCAACATCTGTTTGAACAAATAACCAAAACAAGGATGCGAATGCGATGGTGGGAAGGGAAGGGGGTGTGGGAGGGGGAGGGGCAGGGAATGGCAACGTGAATGCGGCGACCACAGCGAACCAATTTCCGTTGCCTCATTCGGGCCAAGTTATGTCTCCATCGGCGTCTGTCAGATTTGGGCCAATGTTTGCCTGGTTTTTGCCCAGCGCGGATTTCATTTAGCAGCTATTTGTACTTGCAGCATTAACACTGGTTAAGTAGCACTGGTCAACACAGTGTCGAATAAAAAAGAGCTTTGCCTTTTAAATTAGGCTTTAAAATATAAATGAAACAAGATAAAAAGACAACTTCAAGCTCACAAAGAATAGATATATATCCATTTTCTTAAAGTAGACACAGAAATAGACTAGAAAATCCGTTGACAGTAAAATATACTTTAATTCAGTAATTTTTATTTACTTAATTGTGCTTTTTATTATAATATAAATTAATATTTTCCAAAATATCTATATCTAAATATATATCTAACTAATACTTATATATTTTACATAATATTCTAATCTAATATTTTCCATCAAACAACATTAGTATTCATAATTTTATATTACGTGCTAAAAAAGTCTTAGCCACATTTTTCTTTAATACGAGCGTGTTATCATAGTATAAAACTTTTCACATTTTCCATTTATTAAATTTATTTATTTTTAGTAATTTTCCTTTAACGTTTTAATTTCGAATCACAGCCTTGCTGTACAGTGTAATTAATACGGCACAATGAAATTAATTTTGTTGCTTTTGCTAGTCTGCATAAATTTTCTGACCTTGAGCAAGTTTTTCAAGCGCTTCAACTTACCCAAAAAGTAAATGGTTGACTTTTTCACTTCTCCTGCTATGTTATGATATTAAATGAAATTTTGTCATGGCAATATTCTCATCGCATGCATTTTGCAGCTGTTATTTTTGGGTCTCGTGCTGCTTGGGCACAATTTCCACAATTGTCTGCCTGAGTAAAATCTCATTTACGTTGTAATAACAAATGCCACACAAAATCAATTAAAATAATTTCCTGTTCAAAAAAAGGGGAAAAACAAGAAAAAAGAAAATTGTCAATGACAGTGGCAGCGCCATCTAGCAACAGCTAACCGCATTATACACAATTTGGAGCATCTGTTGCCGCCGTTGTCATTTTGCCCGCATTCACGTGTCACAGGACTTCCCCCACCACCCCCTTATTTGTACCCACAGCTACCCCCGTGGCGCCATCATCGTTGTTGTTTTACATTTCCGGTAATAAATATACATTTGAAAAATAATAGAGGAGTTCGCTCTGGTTTGACTGGGTGTTGTAGGCGCTTTAGGTGGGGTTGATGCTGTTTGCCCTGGCATTTGGCAAATTGCCGAATGAGGCGTGGGAAATTGGAATTTTCAAATTGTGCGCTAGGTGAGAAACTTTGCGGCATTTCATTTCCTATGATTAATTAATTATTGCACAGAGTGTGATGATAGCCCATAAAGTAACGATACAATTCGCATTGCTGTCATCGTAATTTAAATGCGATTTCTGAAAAGCTGCCGCGTGTTGTAATGAACTTATTTGTGGCTTTTTGAAGATGACATTATTTAATTGTTTCATTTACCTGGCTTATGCGGCTGTGAGTTTACAGATTGATGTGAGGAATTAAAGTTCATCTGTTGTCACTTACAGTTGATATAGAAAGACATTAAGATAGTTAATACAAAAGCTGTATTCTTGAATAGATACACAATATTTACATAATAAACAATTTTAATTTTGTTAGTTCGTTAATAAAATATTATTATTGAAGTATTCTCGAAGGCAACCGAACTTGTTGAACAAAAACTAAGTTGTCCATATATAGACCAACATTTTTTTTGGTTTAATTTTAGAGCTTCAGGTAATACTAAACCCAAAAAAGTTTGGCCTCAAACCAGGCTTCAAACTGTGAAGCAGAATATTGCTAAATTTTGTTTAGCCTTGCAGCCATGCAACTTTTTATTTAAATACAGCAGAATTTCTTCTCAATAAGATCAAATCAGATTTCATGTAGTAATTTAAATATTTTTATAAAATTTAAAAATTGAAAATAGAATATAGTTTTATAGTTAACATATTTTATTTTTCTAAAAATATTTTGCAAAATTAAGAATAATTCTTGCAGTTTTTTGGTTGTCTAAATTACCTAAGTTATTAAGTTGGCTTAACTAATTTTACTTATTTAAGAAAAATTAAGACGAAAATTACCTCATTAAAGTTTGGTAAACTAATTAGTTTTCTCAGCGTATTCAGCCTATATAGGGACTTATCAATAAAAGTACAGCCGCATCAAACACGATAGCGGCTGATGTTAAAGGGGTATAAACAGGGGAAGGTGTGCCGTTGACTCGAGTGTAGCCAACAAATTATTATAGTCACATATCCTGTTGACATTTAACTGACAGCGCGACTGCACAAAGGCGACATAGGTCGGCTCCGGCAGACAAGCTGCAACGGCGAGGCATAGTCGAGAGGCATGCACCTGAGTCATAACCATGACCAAAGTCACACGACAACGGCGCACACAGTTCCACATCCGGTGACATCCGGTATTTCCTGGCTTGCCTCTCTCTCTCTCGCTCGCTCTCTATCTTTCTCTCTGTCGAGATGTTGCCGTTGTCGTTGCCGCTGCCGTCGCTGTTGCGGCCAGCATTCCTGTGGCCTTGTCACACGTTTGCCGTGCTACTAACAACTGCCAACAACAGCAACAACAACAACAACAACACCAACAGCACCAACAATGGCCACATCATAGTTTATGCGCTAAGGCAACACTATCACGGCATAGACAGGCCGGCCAGAGTGAGATAGCAAACGAGAGCGCAAGTGTGAGTTGGCCAGAAAGAGAGGTCAGAGCTGCCAAATGCAGTTCGCCATACACTCTGCACTCTGTTGTCGCCACAGCTTTATCATCAACTTGGCAACGTCTTAAACGCGGGCAGCCTAATTTGTGGGATAGTAGCCAAATTAAGGTAGAGAAAGCTTTTAGCTTTCCTATTGCTAGAAGTAGTAGGAATATCAATTAAACTGATTTCTTTGAGTTCATTCAATTTCGACTGCTTTAACAGTTTCCTATTTTATCAGGGGAATATTTAAATAACATCTAAAAATTAACAAATAAGCATGGATTTAAAGTATAAATACTTTAAAATATCTTTTAATGTTGGAATTGTGAGATTAGTGTTGTGAAGCAAGCTCTTTATTGTTGGATGTAAAAATTGGCTTTAAATTAAGCGATTTGAAGCTTTTTCAGCAACTTTAACAGCTATAAAGTTATTTGATGCTCTTTAATCAATTATTATGTTGTAGCTGGAGTTATTTCAGTAATATAAATTTGCAAATTGAGCCTTCAGCTCTAAATAATTTTGGAAATAAATATGCCAGGATACAAATTATACTGCTTAATACTTTAATGTGCTTTCAAAATTTTTTTGTAATAAAAAAGCAAATATATTGCCTAAATTAATATATTTAAAGTTTGATCAACAATGATTAAATTATTTGATAATACTAAATGTAGGTAGATATTAAGTTTTCCATATTAAATGAAATAAATTTATTTAATGACAGTTTAAAAAAATTGGTCGAATTTGTTTTTAATAAATTAATTTTTAAGTAATACTTGCTTTCATATAATATATTTTAATTTAATGTCACTTAAAGATTTTATATTCTTTTTGGGTTTTGATTGTTAAATTTTGTGTGCGTTTAAATACCTTTTTATTTGAAATAGTTAAAAATTACAAGATTAATAAATTTCAATTCAATTTACAGAAAGCTTTTGTTTTTTGAGGATAAACTTTATTTTCTTGAACTCACGTTAGCTGCCAAATATTTAAAAAATAGCGCTAAGAAAGGGCATTTAAAGTTCGTTGAATTTAAGTGCAAATTGGGATTCCTCGCTGTCGTTGACTGCTGTTGTGTATCTCTCTGGCCGCCTCTGTCATGCATCCGTTTGCAGGATGCACGAAATAATTCTGTTTGTTAGCTGTGCGCACACGATGTCCTTTCATCAGACGAGAGCTGCAACTCCATCTCCGACCACGCCCCCAGCCCCTGGGCAGCCACTTCCCTTCCCGCTAGCTCTGCCTGACTGGCTGACTGACTTATTTGACTATTTCACTAGCTTTGGCTCCGGACTGCCGCTGCCGCTGCTGCCGCTGCTGCTGACGTGGGGGAGCCTGTGCATATTTTTGCACCTAAGTGTAACGGGGCACCACGCCCTCCGTGCTGATCCGGAGCCTTGGACTCACGCTTGATGTAGTTGGTGGTTTACTACTAATTTGCAACCACATCGTTTGTTTTGTGTGGGCTACGTCCGTCCGCTCCGTCCGTCCGTCCGTCCGTCCGTCCGTTCGTTGGTCCCCCGCTGTGTGAGTGTCCTTTGTGTCTGACAGGGAGGCAAGAACCGCTTTGGGTTTTGCGCCTTGCCCTCGCTTCCCTGCCGCAGTGTGCATTAATTTCTGCATTGCTGATGCTGCAGCAGCAGCATCAGGCAGCTGCACCAGAAGATGCCTTCACAATGGGACCACGACGCTTCTCCTGGGTGTCAGCTTGAAGCGCGCTCCCGTTATAAATGGTCCTCGTGCTCGTTTCATCTTTGGAATTTTCCGTCTTATCATCAGGCGGCAACAATAAACGCGTTGCATACTTTGTGGCGCCACAACAAGTCGCTTCAAGTTGCATAGTTAACAGGACTGCAAGCATATTTCTATGGGGTGGCACCTGCAGGGATTATATATATATAATTAATTGTTTTTTGATTAAATATAAATGTCTTTCAGATTCCTAAGAAACGTTGCACACAGTCTCTCTCTCTCTCTCTCTCTTCCCTCTCACCTTATTGCAATTTTTAATGAAATGAGGTGTGCGTTTCAATATCACATAACTACAGCTTACGTCTATATATATAAATTTCATACCAATATTCCAATATTACAATTACTTAAGGTTAGAGAAAGGCGTTTCGATAATACAGCTATCGATTACTACAGCTTAAGTCCAGGGTCGTCTCATTATTGTTCTTAGAATAAATATACAAATTTCTAGAAAACTTCTGGTAAGTGTTTCGTATTTTTTATTATTTTTTACAATTAATAAAATCTTTACTTAAATAAGAAATATTCGATTCGTTAACCCAGTGGTCGATAACTATAGCTTATGTCAAGGATTGTCGAGCAACAGCAAATGTTGCTAAACAGTTCATGAGCAAGACTGAAAATTTGTTTTAAATTGGGATTATTATCTTGTTCGTAGATAAGATAAAATGTTTTCTTAAAACTTAATAAATATTTAAAAAAAAATTAATATTATATTTTAAATATTAAATTTACTATTATTATTTATTAATTTATATATTAAACAAGTGCTCATAGATAAATTATTGAATTATACTTATAATTTTAACTTTGAATTCATGTGTCATCATTTTCAATGAGCTATTTATACACATTTCGTCTCTGAAATTGTTAGAATGTTTTTTATGGAATTACTTTTCGACAATTATAGAACATTCTTAACTGTTATTTTTGCGTAATCAACTAAGCCTAAAAAGCTATGTACTTATGAATTTATTGCGTGAGCTTCTTCTTCTCGATGAATTTGTTGTGGCATTTTCCCAAATGGAATATTTTTCAGTTTTAGTATCTGCAATCAGCATTATGGTAAAATGTAAATATGTTATTTATACTCAGAATTTAGCTTTTGCTGCAACAATTTATATGTATACCCTGTAAATGTACACATTTTTTAAATGGGTATATTCTAAGTCCCAGATGATAGAAGTTTATCCCAGCTTATTAAACTGAATGTTCAAAACAAAATTATTTATCATTGGGCTTATTTCAATTTTGTAAGTTATCACTTAATTAAAACATAAGTTAGATTTCAATATATAAACCTGATTGCAGGGTAACATCTAGTCAGTCACGCCTCAGCAGACCCTGCCTACTTGTTGTTATTGCCGTTTTCATATATGAGACTCAATTTAAGCTTGTTTGTCTGCCTGTTGTCCCCATATCAAAACATAAGCCGATTATAAAGCCAATTTCTATAACATATACATATCGTATAGATGTTTATATTTATGTTGGATGTGTGTTTCTCTCTCTCTCTCTCTCTCTCTCTCTCTCTCTCTCTCTCTCTCTCACATGTGTGTGTGTGTGTTTTTTAGCATTTGCATATGAACTTTCACTCATATCAATTTCTACAGTTATTATTTTGCTTTTTGCGTAGAGGCTGAGAGCCCTGCCCCAGCACATGGCCCGAACTCCCGCTTGTTGGCTTGTTAACATGCTAAATACTTTTAAATGCCAATTTAAGAACGCAATGCCAGAGCTCCTGTCTGCTGGCACGGTTGCAACCCTCCTACTCTTCTTTATATTATATAGTTACCATGTGAATGATGGGTAAAAAGGTATCCCAATCAAACTTGGCAATTGTGAGCAGCCCTATGCTTCTTATATATGATAAAAAGTTCACCAACTGATAATAAGTATATGTGCTTAGATGTTTTAATGAAAAAAGGGTTTTATTCAAAATAAATGAGGCAATTTATAAACTCTCTTTTATAGCAGCAATCGGTCAAATATTAAGTTTTTATGTGCCAACTCTGAGCTGCAAACTAAAGCGCATATTATTTTATATTTGAATAAAAAGCTGAAAAAACATTAAATTAAAAAATAAAATATAATATATCACTTTTTATCATATGCAGTAAGTTTTAAAAGATCTTCAAAGGTCCTCGTGGTTTTTGGCTCCCAACTTGGAAAGTTGGTAAGCTAATCTGATTGTGTAAATTATAAACAAGTCGATGCTTTATCGTCGCGCCGGATGTCAATTCACATAAATCTCATTCACACACTCGCACTCACACCCATCTATCTCAGTGTACTGTCTGAAAGGGGATTGGCGAAACTCTAAACCGGTTGCTCTATTCATCTTCCGCTTGGACGCGCAAAAATAAAAGCCAAATTGCGAATTACCGAAATACTGAAAATCCACACGGGACAGCAGTTCACAATTCGAATGGCAACGGCAAGTGCTAAATGCTAAATGCTCTATTTACGCTTCACTTAATTGATAATCACAAATTTATTGATAACATTGCTTCTGTGCCATTTGTTGTTGCACCCATTTGTAACGGGTTTAATTGTAAATGAAAATTAATTTCGCTTTAAAACTGACCTCACCGAAAATGATGAAATGCGCAAATAAAAAAATGCCTTTAAGCTATATACCCTTAAGTTGAATAGCCGCCGTAAGCTTAAGCAACTAACGAGTTCCACCCATATTCCACCGTCATCTGCTGTCTGCTTTCAGCTGTTGTTCAACTAATTAAACGATTTTCCCTTCCACTTTCTACCTATTATTTTCATTCGCCCTCCGTCTTCAGTTGCTTTGTCTATGCACATTGGAAAGTCATTTCACTTGGTTGCCATTTTGTGTTTTTAGTGGCTCAAGTTACACAAATCAACATATTAAGTTCAGGGTTGCCAGACGCTCGCCAGGCCAGGGTTGTGCTCCGTATAAAAGGAAACGGAGTTCGGGTGGGTATTTACAGCTTAATGCAACAAAGCAGCACAGTTTAATGAACTTTTCTGGCGCTACAAAGTCAAGTTGATTGATTGCTGTAAACACTTGCGACAGCTTTCTTTTTTGTTAAAACATTTGGTCACATCTTCTTTCGTTTGCTTTCCTTTTTTGCTTTACTTGCAAATAGCGAGAATTCTAATGATCAATTATTATAATATAGTTTATTTTTAAGTTAAATAAATTGTAGGAAATATTATTGAACACACACTGTTCCTAGAGTTTTTATATAAATAAACAGATATTCTGTGCATAAAATAAATTGATAAAAATATAATTAGTAAAAAATATAATAACAAATATAATTTAAAATAAAAAATAAATAATTAATTTGCCATTATAAAATGAGAAAATAAAATTCTAAAAAATCGAACTTTGAACATGTTAAAGAATCTACAAAATAAACGTTTTAATATTATAAATCTCATTTTTCAACTAAATATTTATAAGTTTATAAATCGTTTAATTGGTAATAAATATTTAAAGTCAGAATTGAGTTGCTTTATATATTATATTATTGACATAGCAGCCAGTGGTACTTAACAATAGTTATAACTATATCCTATAAATCATATTATGATAATAATAATAATATCATAAATCTAATTCGAAACCTTTTGAAGTTTTCCTTTTTTTAAATTTATTTAATTGCGCAGTTTGGGGTTTTAATTAGTGGGTTTATCTTTTAACTCAGCCACTTGTTACTAGATTTAGTTGAATATATATAGACATTTTTATTTGATGGTTTTTTTTTTTTTTGTAATGCAGCGCCCGTGGCATTCACATCAGCTGGCTTAGTGCAATTTAATGCGCAATTGCTTGGGTTTATTTGAGCAACAGTCAGGCGTCCGTTACCCAACAACAGAGTTGCCAACCGCTCAAACACTCAACCACTCACCCACTTAAACCCAACCCCTCCTCCTCCTCAAACATGTTTTGTCTTTGCTGCTGCTGCAACTTGTTGTTGTTGTTGCTGCTGTTGTTGTTTTTGTTGTTGTCGTCTAGTCACGTCTGCTGTTGACAAGCGTCTGTTGAGCTGCGCCCAACTGGCACCCATATTGAATGTTCCTGCATACTCTAGTCTCCCTCTCCTTCTCTCTTTCGCTCCATCTCTCTTTTGTCCATCAAGTCCATCTCCTTTGCTCGCTGCATGGCGCATTTTCAACGCCATTGTCCTGTCCTAGGTACTATTTTTGTGTCGCACAATTTACTGCACTTCCTGCCCAGCAAAAGCACACACACACAGCGAAAGAGAGAGAGAGAGAGAGCGAGCGAGATGGGTAGAGAAAGAGACGGCGCAAAACTGAGCCAGGAGCTGCCGCTCGAGGCAAACTTGGCAGCCCTGCTCGCATTGTCTCAATAATTACCCATGTCCCTTGGTGCGGCAATGACGCTGGCAACCATGTCCCATATCCTCACTGCACCTCCCTCCCTCCCTCGCCCGCTCCCGCTATCTGGCTAGTGACCCTTGTTCCGGTTTTTATCTATCAACAACTTTTCGACTAAAGTTGCGCACGTTTTGGCCAGCTGAGTGCCGGCTCCTCTTCTCTTCCATATTGCTCGGCAGCTCGTTTTCATTTCAATTCCGAAACTTGGCTATTGGCAAACGGATTTCGTAGTTTCTGAACAACATCAAATACCCCACTCCATTGGCAGCTTAAAGAATGATTTTCGATTTCAAACTGTACCAAAAAAAAAAAAAGAAGCGAAATGAGTTTTACGCTCTGACCTAGAAATTTGGGCGTCTTTTCTATCTTTCCTATCCAAAGCAGGTGCGGTGGGTTTAATTGAAGAGTCTCGCAAAAATTCCTAATGAAGGCATTTTTTTGTGTGCCAAACAGAGCCTTTGATTCCTGTAATAATGGGCCTGTTAACCGATGAAGAGCTAAATGAGTGATTGAAAGGATATTGAGTAGTGTCGTTAGTGGATCTTACATGCAAGGGAAAAAATTGTTTTCAAAATAAACTTCATAAGCTGAAAGGTAATTTCCTGAGTTTTATCCGTTTATACTAGTAATTTTTTGTTGACAGATTTTAACTGATTGGTTTTATTTATATAACTAATACAATGATATTTTCTAAATATTTGTTTTGTTATATTTATAGTATTTATATTTTCTAAATATTTGTTTTGTTACACTTAAAATTTTAGTTTATGATTTATGTCATAAAGCAGCAACAGACGTTTTATGTTTCTTTTTTACATATTTTTTTTTTTAATATCTAACAACTGTCCTTAAAGTATTTTAATGTATTTAAAATGCAGCTTTTCAACAAGCCTAGGTCTAAAAGCTCCAAAATTTAAAAATTTCGTTGGTTATTTCGTGTTTTTTAAATTACCTTTAAAGTCCAGCACAACAAAATTTATAAAATATAAAAATTGAATGTGACATAGGCAAAAAATCCAGGACACCAACAGATATAGGCAAACACATAGGCAGACACAATCACACACACATACATGTTACATACATAAACATAAATCTGGACCATTTAGGTGCAAAAATAAAATTTGGGCAACAGGCTCAGGTCTCGTCTAAATGCCGGCTTACACTGCCAGCCAAAAGCGCGCGTCCGCTGATGAAACTCGGCACAAAATTCAATTGTTTCGGAACACAACAATTTAATTTGACACGTACTTTTAATGTGGGACTCGTCAGCTAATGCCAGGCCAGGCATAGCAATATAGGACGCAGGATAACAGCACACACACACACTCACAGTGTGTCAGACAGAGATAGAGACATGTGGCTGGGCAGGTTTCAGGCGCATAAATTGAATTTAGATACAATTTCCTGTGGCTGCGTGAGTGCCACCAGTTTCCACCTCGGAACTGTCCCCCTCGGTAATATTCCAGTATTTTGGTTCGCTTTGATTTCACGTCTTCTTTTTTTAAAGACAAATGGCAATTAAAAAACTCTCTTTTTGGCATTGAAAATTTGGCTAGCGTTAAACCAACAATAAATAACCAATTTATATGCGCAACTGCATTTATCGAACATTGTTTTTATTGCCCAAAGCTGCCGCTGGGATGCACACACAGTTTTGCTGGACGCCAGCTGCAACACGGTCTGGTGCGCTATTAATTATATTTGTCATTCAATAAGAAATAAAAACTCGAAAATGTTAAGGAATGCAACGTTAAAAAA
Organism: Drosophila robusta; assembly: GCA_035043565.1. Classification (NCBI taxonomy): domain Eukaryota; kingdom Metazoa; phylum Arthropoda; class Insecta; order Diptera; family Drosophilidae; genus Drosophila; species Drosophila robusta. The sequence goes on from JAWNMW010000378.1 coordinate 1,061,387, forward strand.
ATATGCATTTAACATAATAACAAATTTGAAATGCACTTGTTAAAGGTTTCCCTAATTAAAAATATTATTTTAAAAATTTAGCATGACAAACATATTCATATAAGAAAAAATAACTGATAGAGAGAGAAATAGGGTTTCGAATGCTTTATTTTAATTTAAAGAATGTTTATGTAAGAATTAAAATATTTGTCAATTATATCGTTTTCTAGGCCAAATAGTTTTTGCGTATTTCTATAAGTTTGCCAGCAATTTTGCTTTTTGCAACCATATATTTCTACATTGATAAAATATAAGTCAAATAAATTGGTTTAATGCCGCTTATATTTTTAAGGCTTATGTGTATATATTTTAAGTCATACAAAATTCAAGTACGCGTAAATCCCATATATTTATATAAAAAAATCAACTTCATATACAAGTTAAAAATTTATTTTAAAATTTTAAATATATTGTTATGGCCAACTGTTTCCATCAGATTTCCCTGAGTTCGATGGCCCTTTTAACAGATTACTGGCTAAAGCCTAAGCCATGGCTACAAACATGGTGACAAAACTTTAGTACTCATTCCAGTAAAGGATATTAAATGCAAATTGCTGAATACCCCCTTCCCACCCATGTCAAATGAATATGTTTTTCGGCTTGCCTTTTAATGTTTTTTCTTTTTATTAATTTCTTTTTGTTTTCGCGACGAGAACTACAATATAATATTTGACTAAAAAATATACGAGTCCATATGAGGGATGTTTCTGAGGGGAGGGGGTAGATGGGGGCCTTTGTGCGGCTTGCATGTAAATGCGGCACATTGCGTTAATAATTCCTGTGCTGAGTAGCCGTTGAGTCGCCAATGTGCCCATCCGCGTCCACTTCCTTTTCCCACGGGTCGTTTGGTCAGCATCGCGTGCGCCATGAAAATTTCAACGACGATTTTCCACGCTAAAAAATGAGCGAACCAAAAAAAACAATGCCAACAGTTGGCTACAAATTGGATTCGAGTGGGCTGCAAAACAAAAAGAACCCCAAAAAGAAAACGAGATATTTATGAAAATATTGCCGTTATGAATGATAAACGCAATGAGCTTTACCCGATTGCAGAATGCGCTCCACAGCATTTCCATTAAATTTGCAGTGCTTAAATTCCTCTATTGCTGGGTGTAGATTTGGTATGCGGTGGCCACTGATTGATTAAACGTGTTCATTTCGAAAACATTTCCCAACTTCCTTTACTCCCATATGTAGGGCAATCAAATGTTCGCATGTTTTTATCAGAAGACCGTTGTATGAGGTTTTCATGTTAATTACTCACCTTTAACGACTGGGGAAGTGGAAAAATTGATTGAGTACACAAAACCAATAAAATTGCTTGGTTGGGGGCATTTATATATAATTATGCTAGTCTGTGTGTGTTTGGCCTAAAATACTTGCGTTTAATATGGAAAAACAATTTGCAATTATGATGTGCACAAGTATAACCGAAGAAAGTACGAATTGTTTTAGTTATAGTGTTCCCAATTCGGATTTAATGTAATAATGATTTTCCCTAATGATTTTATTTCTTTTTTACATACTTAATTGGTTTGTTTATATTAAAAGAATGTCAAATGGGAAAAAATACTTGCATGTAAAAACTATGGACAATAATTACAACAAATTATATTTGATTAATATAAGGCATGATACATTTAATAACCCTATTATATATAAACTCTTAGTGCAATAAAAAAACATTTAAAACATTTATTAGATACCAATATTTTAATAATTACATGTTATAGGGAAATTTAAATAAAAAAGAAATTAATATTAAATGTGATTGATATTTTTTTAAATTAGCTTGTTGTCTTAGCTTGTTTAAACAAAACCTTGAATTATAAAAAGAAAATTATTAAAAAAATCTAAAACACTTCAAATATATTTACTTAGGTCTGAGTAAAATAAAAATTCCTTAAAAAAACTACAAATAAAATAAAACCAATTGGAATAAATAATAAGATATTTATTTATTATTTTCATTCAAAAATTAGTAAGCTATGTAACATGCTAGTGTATTTGTTAGACCGCCTTAGTAACTTAAATTCAATATGCTCCAATTGCTTTTAGATATGTTTGAAATAGGCCAAAGTTCATTCGATGCGCGCAGTTGTTTAAATATGAGCATGCCAATTTCTATATAGAACGAAATCAAAAGTTGACAGAAGTTATCCTATACCAAAAACGAACAAATAATACAAAAATATAATATCTACATATATTTATTTGCATATAGGTAAACTCTTCTTTGGGAAATTTCGGCGCTCAGTCGATTTGAATTTGAGGTTGTGTTTGAGCATCTGTGTGTGTCCTGTAATTTTGAAAGCGGGCCAAGACAAATATTAGTTTTTGGGAGATTGGCAGTTAGGAGTAGGGTGGGTGGGGGGAGGTAGGTGTTAGGGACAGCGGCCTCAGCTGCTTTGCGCATTGCAAAATTAATCACAGCGACGTTTTTGTCTGACATTTTCGGGACTTTGAAGTTTGCACAACTGTGTTGGCAATTTGTATTATGACAAACGTTGCCGGCAGATGGCGCCACGCATGTCATGCAAATTATGAAACTTTCCGCCACACACACAAAGTAGGCGTTGCACTTGGCCAGGCCACGCCCAGCTAATAAGGCAAAGCAAGTTGTTGGCCAAGTTTATGGCCCGCTGCCGAGTAGCTGTTTTATTTTGCCCAACTTGTCAAAATAAGTTTTATTGTTTATGATAAACAAACAATGAGAGACTCGCATATGTGGACGGGTAGTGGGTAGGGGGTGGCCAGGGGGTGGCAGGGGGCGGTGTTGCAGCTGGACAGACGCACGCGCCAACAAAATTTGCAACGTAAAACGAACTGGCAAAACTTGCTCCACTTTCGTTCTCCATGCCACGCAGAAGAAACTTTTAATTTTCCGAACACGTTTCGGACAAATGAAAATAGCAGCCAGCCGACGCGTCGTCGTATCCTTTCCGGCTGGGGTATCAAATTCAACCCAACTCTAACATACACTGCACGATTCGGCTCGGCAAACATATGGACAAAATGAAGATGCTACACCCTGTTGTCGCTTTTATTGTTTGTCGTACGAGTTTCGGGTGTCCGAAACGATATACACGCCTCGAATTTGCGTCAGACGTTAAGTGAGGTTATGTGTTTGGCCCCAGCGTTACGCGCCAAGCATTTAAAACATTTTCAGTTTTTTTTCACTTGACCATATATCGATTTCTATTCGCTAAAAGTGTAGAACAAATATTTTACAAGAACAGACTAAAGAAAATTATTTCTTTGATAATTGAATTAAGTGCATGAAAAAAGGGTGCTACCTTCTTGTAACCTTGCGGAGGGTATTTTAAAGTATATATAATCTTGATCAGTGTCTGGAATGGAGTTCATACAGCCATGTTCTTTCTGTCTGTTTTAAATCAACGTATTACAGCTATTATCATATCATATAATGATACTCTGCATAGGTCATTTTATTTGTCGCTGACAATTAATATATCGGAGTCGGCCAATTCGGACGACTATAACATATAGCTGTCATAGGAGCGATTGGTTGAAAAATTATTATTATTTGAAATATATATAATGAAAACATAGTCGTTAAGAGTGTCACCAAGCTCTTAATATATAGGCAAACTCTATCAACATCGAAGACTACATCATATAGCTCCCATAGGAATAATCAGTCAAAAAGCAATTTTTTTTTTTTTGCAATTTAAGATATCCTAACCAAATTTGAAAATTAAATTTTTAAATTATAAAGGACGTTCCCAACATATAAACAAAATATCACAAACATTGTTATAATATATCATAAAGCCTTCTATTGGAGCAAGCTCTCTTATATAAATACCTAAAGATACAAAAAATAACAAAAAATAATTATTTTGCTAATATTCGAGCAATTAAATTCGTACATAACCTTAGCCATTTATCGCTTTCCAAAGGAATACCTAATAAAAATGTTTATTGAACAATTCAGTCTTCCATAATATTGACATATTTTGTATTTAAAAATTTGCCACGGTTTCCTTAGCCGAGCAGCTGTTTGGAGGCTAATGCAAATACGCGCTCGAATAAACAGTTGCAGTTGCAGTTGTCGATACAAATGTTGCCTGTTCTGGAATGCTGGCCTAAGCCACGCCCACACACATGATGTGCGAGTGTGTGTGTGTGTGTGTGTGTGCAAAGCGCAATATGCTCAACATGTTGGTAAACTTTTGCAACCGTTTGGGCAAATACTACAGGCAACAAAACGATACTTAAAATAACAAAACACGACGTAAAGTGAAGGTGGAAATGTGCTATAAGCCCCGACTGGGCTGCTCCATAAGTTGTGCTTAATGCTAACAGCCAGATTTAAAAAAATAAATACAAATTTAAAATTCAATTTCATTTGACATGTCGATGAAAATTGAAAGAAAAACAGTATTTGTATCACTAAAAAAGATGTGCATAAAAGTTAAAGCCAAATACTTAGAAAAAAGAATACGTAGAAATTTAAAATCACGTTCAATTTAAAATGTCAATGAAAATTAGTTTAAAAAAAACACAAAGATGATTAATTTTATTTTATTGCTGAGATATTTTTTTAATAAATTTTTTTAATACAAGAAATGCTATGTAAAATATGTTAATCGAGGATTTTGGTTGCTGATGGAATCAGGAATTCAATTTCACCGTAAACAGTTTTTAAAACAATTAATTTTATTTGGCACTGCAATAATACCAAGTTCAATTAGTTTACAATCAGAAGCAATTTAAAAGATGTTGCCTTTTTTTCTATCACAAATTGTTATAAATAAATATTATGTTTTTTTAATGTCTCTAATTTAGATTATCGTAGCGACAACAATTAATGATACATTTTTTAGTTAGTTATAGGACTTCGATAACTTATTAATGTAAAAACAATTAGAAATGAATTTGCATTTAAATTTTTTAGAAAAATGTTCAATTCCAACATAGACGAAACGCCCTGTGGCACCGTCTTTTTTATTCTTTTGCCACTTAAAATTAAGTAGAAGATTTCAGGGTCTGTCGAACATTTTTGCTAATCACGTGTATTGGTCGACAGTGGAAGCGGTTGGAGCCATTGCTGACTACAGCCTTCAGTGCTTCGCAATATCAATTCTATGGCACATTCAAATTCAAATGTGCTGCCATTTGTGCAGGGGGTTGGCAGTGGCAGGGGCCAGGGGCAGGGCACATAGCATAGCAAAGGTCACGAACAGCAGATACTGTGGCAATTTGAGCCATTTTCCCTCTCGCTCTGCTGTGCAAAATGTTCGCAAAGTGATTGCAGGACAGTAAGGGAGGGGGGCTGGTTAGAGCAGCGGGGACCGTGGTTGCATATTAGTAAGAAGCCGTTAGAAAAAAAAGCTGTGTGTAGAAAAATTGAAATGCTTTTTAGCCAGCAGATTGCTGGCAGTTCTCGATGTGTTCGCTTGTGTTTCTCTGCTTTCTCTCTCTCTCTCTCTCTCTCTCTCTCTCTCTCTCTCTCTCTCTCTCACCTTCAATAACCTCCGTCCAATACAATTCAGATTTGATGCATTTACATTTGCACCTGTGCCACACACACACACACACACTGAAAGATTGTGTGTTGTAAGCTTAAGTGCCATTACATGAAATCGAGTTTTGAGTCGAGTTGAGTTCAGTTTTGTGCTTTTCAGTTGGGCAGCTCCCCATAAGCACATAATGCATATTTAAGCATATTTTGTAGTCTACTTTTATGGGCCAGCAGCAGCCCCTGTCGCAAACTTCATCTAGACAATTTGTTGGATATGCCCGGATGCCGTCTCTAGTTATGATTGTGAGCTTTAGAAGATACTGTTTTAATATTTAACCCATTGGTTAACCGAGTACTCGAAAAGGCCACTGCAATTTTAATATCGGTTCTATGTGCATTTTGCAGTGTACAAAAATAATATTTTCGTGACAGTTTTATAGCGAAAACATTTTTAACGAAATTCTTGTGTGAGCCTGTAAAAGTTATAAGTTATAGTAGTTAGTGCTATGTTAATCATATTTTATTATTAAAGATAATAATAGCAATAATTTTATTTTAAGCCAATAATGCCGACGATTTAGTATCACGATAAGCATTTTCAAATAATTTAATCTGCATTGGTTTAACATAATGTAATTAAAGACAATATTTAAATGAAAGGTAATAATACAAATACTAACACATATATAGTGTATTCATTTTAATGCAATAAACATAAACTAAATATATACCCCAGAAATTTATTTGCTTGCATTTTTTAAATAAAATTAGTTTAAATTCGTCTAAATAAAAATATACTTTTCTGTTCTGACATTTTATAATTATTTTATTATGTTCGCTATAATTGAAGTTTAAATAATTATTATTTTGGCCTAACTAATAAAGGAGTAAAGCAAATTAATAAATAATTAGATATACCTTTTGTCTTAAAAAATAAGAAATACTTTTAGTTGGAACTTGACTTTGACTTTGTCTAGTTCCTTGATAATTTTACATTTTTAGTATTTTAGTTTTTTATTACATGGCAATTTCTTTATTATATAATTTTATCTTATTCCTTATCCTTGCCCAGGTGACATATATGCAAATGTTTCATAATTTTCTCTAAGTGAATTTTCTCGATTGAGATCCGATTACCTTTAATGCCAATCCAAGCCAAATCCATACACAAATACCAAGCAGACACTCCAACCTGCCTACAACATGTCCCAGTTAAGTACTACTCAAGCGATTGCATCACATTAGATCAGCTTTTACTTGCTTAGAACACAACTTAACTGTTGTATGACATCTACTTTTGACGCCGCCATCAACAGGCAGGCGTTTGGTTAGGATGGGATAAGGATGGGGATAAGTATAGGTATAGGTAAAATAAAAACTTAACCCAGCCAACCTGTAACATGACTGAATAAACACAATTTTCATGTGTTTTGCTGCTTGGCTCGTACGTTCATTCGTTTCGATTCGTTCCTTTCGATTCTTTCGTTCGTTTCGTTTGTCAACAATTCAATTCATCAAGCGAAAGTTTCGTTTTGCCGTCGAATTTCGTTACTTTCAGTTCTATTTTCCTTAACTAAAACACCCTTGAGAGTTTTTTTATTACCCTATTCGCAAGTAGGAGAAAGGGAATGTTAGTTTTGAGTCGAAAGTTTCAATATATATAATCGCGTATACCTGAATAGATATAATGTGATAAGATTTTATCCTTCTCACTGCCGAAAATCGTAAAATTGTTGTCACTTTCATTTTCCGGAAATAAATTAATTTTAATGCCTAGATTACAATTTACTAAATTATATTAAATACATTTATTCCACTTGCTATATAACGCCTCCTGTCTTAAAAACTCCATTACATTCGCAAAAAAAAAATATATATATATCGAAAAAAATTGAAGAATGTATTTTGAAAAGTAAATTTGGGAGTATGGAATGTTGAGTTGACCACAGGGTATCTTCCGGTCGAGTTTTTAATACTTGCTTGTTTTTCGCATCCACAACTTTTTCTATTTATTTGATCATCTTAGCTGCCACTTGCAGTGCACACACACGCACACACTTAAGGACGCACACACACTCAGCGACAGACAGACAAACACGTTTTTGGCCAGAAATGCTGGGCGACCTTCTGACTGACATCCTTGACTTGCTGCCGCATAGACTTTTACTTTTGGATTTCGCAGATATGTTGTACTAGTTCGGTGTGTGTATGTGTGTGTGTGTGTGTACGTGTGTGTGTCTGTGCGAGAGCAAAAAGTTTACAAACTTATATTGAAAAATGTTGTTAACACGCAAAAGTTTTTCGCAACGTTTACACAGCAGCTACAACAACGACAAGCGCAACAACAACAACTAGCAAAATCAAGCTAAACAAGTGGAATTCAATAACTGGACACACTGTGCAAACAAATAACTGAAGCGTAGGTCATGTTAAAGTGCTTGGAAGATCTTTTTGGGGATGGGTCGCAGCCAGCCCCTGGGAATGGGATTCAACTTTCTTCTTTTTTTGCGGGGTGAATGAAGCTCAATTTGAATAACATGCGTATGTTGTTTTTGCTCTTTTGCTGTTTTTTTTTCTTGGGACGTGCTCACCTTTTCTACGGGCCTGTGTAAATATTTATTTGAGGTTAAGCGCAACAGCCATTTGTAGGCACAACACAACCCCCGCCCTCTCCACAGCTCCTACATAATCTATAAGTATTTGTCTGTGTGTTAATTCAGTTTGAAGTAACTTTTTGACTTGGTGTTGTTGCTTGCTTGTTGAAAGAGTGCTTAAGCATAGGCTAATTTGATTTGGTTGGCAGCTCAAAAGATGCACTCAAAGACAGCAGTCCCCAGGCTGACACCCCCCCCACCCCCTTCTCCCAATCAAAGAAAGACTTTTGTAAAGAAATAAATAAACTAAGGTTTCTTGGCATTTTGTGTTCAAAGTTGAAGCATTCGCTAAGTCAACTAAGAATTTTAATACTTACCAGCATTGAGTTGAATGGAAATGCGCAATATTTGAATTCAACAAGCGAATTCAAAAGCGAAAATAATAATATCTAAAGAAATATAGTAAGTACCTTAATAAAGAGTAGTTTTTACATTTTTATTTTTTCTTTAATCCCAGCATTGAATGTGACTTTAAATAAGAAGATCATTACGAACCAAACAAGATTTTATTCTTATTGATTTTCATATTATAATTCTCTAATATTTAGTTGCCTTAAATTAAAAGTTATTCGTTTGTATAAAAGTTTATTTTAAATTGATTTTAACATTTTAAAATTCAGAACTTTAAACATTTTATATTTTAAATTGTTTTGAAGTAGTGGATAGATATTTTTAATTTTCATTTCATTTGTTTACATCTTTAAAATAAAATTGACAGATACAGTTTAGAGCTATAACAGATTAATGTGCTTCATATTTCTGAATTTAATTAATTTAATTTTTTTATTCTTGCGGTTTTTGAACAGTATGTTATATTTGAAAAAAGTAGTTTTAACATGTTGTGATACACAAAATGAGTTTAAATATTTATTACACGGCCCAACGTTAAGTAATATTTATGTCTAAAAAGTTAAAAGAGTAAAGAGAACCGATTAACTAAACCAACAAAGCAAACCGCAATATCAAATTCAATTGTTAAAACGGCAGAGCAACCACAGCACATTTGCTGTCTGTCTAACTGTCTGTTATATTTTTTTGTCGCTTCGATACATTCATTGATGGTAAATAATTCACACATAATTTCACAAAGAGTTGACATCGACTGCGACTGCGACATTTGTTGCTGTTATTTGTCGCTCGGTTTTTCTTTTTTAAATTATTTACCATATTATCAAACGTGTCACACGCAATACACACACTTACACACACTCACACGCCACACACATGCCGTCAAGGATGCGAATGCCAACACGTCGAAGTCGGGAATAACAGTGGAGGGCTGTTGAGGGTTTATGTGGGTTGGTTGGTTGGGAGCGAGGGGCTTTGGCACGCTTTGTTTTCGTTAGGATTTCAAATTATTGCAATGCGCTCATACATAGAAAGTGGAAATCATAAATTGTTGGTAAAGCAACAAGCGAAAGTTTAGTTAACAAAGTTTATGCAGAATATTGAATGCTCTGAACATTCTACAAAAATTATTAATAAGCATAGAATGTAGGTATTATGTACATTTTCAATTTTTACATTTACATTTTTTCAATTTATAATAGTTTTTAAAAATACTATGTTTTAAAAATTAGCCATACAATTTATTATACCCTGAACCCATTGAAAATGGGTAAAACAGGGTAAAATGGTTTTGTGGAAATCTATATAACAGGCAGAAGGAAGCTTCTCAGGCCCCATAAAGGAAATATATTTTTGCTTAGGACGACGAGCTAAGTCGATCTAGCCCTGTCCGTCTGTCCGTCGGTATGAACGCAGCGTTCTCGGAAACTACAAAAGCAAAGGACTCAAACTAACCGACTATAGATTCTGTAATACAATACGCAATACATATTTTTAAAATCGTTCAGAAAACTTTATATACTTTTGTATCCTGCAGTTATCGCCGATTCTAAGAATTGCTGAAGTATATTTATCAGTGCATACTTTTGCGCTGACACAAAAAAACCAGATCGATTTGCCAAGAATTTAAAAAAGCTATATGTCGGCTCAATGAAGTCCGATCTTGCAGATATATACCTCCTTCGATTCGTATAATTCCAAAGAATCGATCGACATTTAAATTTTTCAATTGAAGAACATTCGCATTTTTGGCAAAAAACATGCGCTTGCCATTTTTTCAAATTTCGTCAAATCATCCATTTTTAGAATTTAAATTGTTGAATACCAATCGATAGTCCTGATCCGTACGAGCCAGAAATGTATAGCATTCCAATATCATATCAAATTGCCCGAGATATTTTTTTCCTCTAGAAATCATTGTTTAAATAGTTTTAAAAGCGTTCAGAATTAAAAACATTGTATAGTTTTGTTTTTTTAGTATATATATTTACACAATTTATTGCAGCTTATTGTCTTAAAACTCTATAGCGCACTTATAACATAATAACCTTAGCAATTGGTAGGCGAACTGCCTTTATAACTATTACTTTGTAACTTAATAACTTTGACCATTTTATTTTCGAAGGTTTCAGGTATCTAAGGGGTGCAATCTTTTGAGTCCTCGCCGGTTTATAGCCTGTCCGCATATCTTAAGCTGTGTCGTCCAATAAGCGGGCCGCCGATGTTCAAAATTCTTGCAAATTTGAGCTGAAATACCAGGCCAACAGAATCGTCAGCAGGTCGGCAACAAATTTAAAAATGTAAAAATTCCTTTGCATATTTCTAAGGTAACGTGAAAAATACTATTGCATACTTATAAGGTAACGATTTTGCGCCGCCGATGTGCAAGATTCTTAATGCAAATTTGAGCTGAAATACCAGGCCAACAGAATCGTTAGAACGTCGATAGGGAATTTAAAAAATGTGAAAAATTCCATTGCATACTTCTAAGGTAACAATTGGCTATCTCACAATTCTACTGCATTCTTTGAACAGCAATTGCAATTGCAACTAATAAATTTTTTCTATACCTTCGCATACACCATTCTTGATGTTGCATCCAGCGCAACAGGAGATTCATCTTAAGAAAAGTGATGGGCGGGGAGGGGTAGGGGCAGCTGAAAAAAGCATACATATTCGTTGACCATATTCTTGCTCATTTTGCAAGTATTAGCCGCTTTAGGTTCACTAGGACTATATCTTTGGTATGATAACCAAAGATATGGGGTCATCTATGAACCAGCTGTAAATTGGCCAGGGGCAGCTGAAAAAAGTATACATTTTCAATTTCAAAACATTCGCATTTATGGCAGAAACGTGATTTTTTCCATTTTTTCAAATTTCATCAAATTTTAGAATTGAAATTTTTGAATGCCAAACGAAAGTCCTGATACGTACGAGTCCGAAAATGTATATCTTTCCAATATTTGACCCGATTTGCCTGAGGTATGCAGGTTTAACTTTTTACAAAAAAAGTTTAAATGGCTATATCTCGGCCGTATGTAGTCGGATATAGGAGATATATGGCTCATTCGATTCGTATAAGTCCAAAGAATAGATTGCCATTTTAAATAATTAATTTCAGAACATTCGCATGTTTGGCAAAAAACGTGATGTTACCCCTTGCCATTTTTTTAAAATTTCATCAAATTTTTAAATGTTTAGAATTTAAAATTTGTGAATGCCAATCGATAGTTCCGATCCGTTCGAGTCCGAAAAGGTATATCTTTCTGAGATCTGGCCCGATTTGCCCGAGATATGCTAATTTTAAATATACTTTTTGCTCTAGTTAACCTTATTAAAAGTAAATGCTGTAAGTTGACAGAGGGCGGACTGTTAAGTATGGCACAAATATTTTTAGCGGTGCATACTTTTAGGTTGACACAAAACATGAACTTAAAATGTGTGAATTTTATAATGGATATATCTCGGTTTTTCGTAGTCCGATATCCGACATATATTTAACTCTAAAGTCTATAAGTATAAACCATCGATCGCCATTTAAAATGTTCAATATCAGAATATTCGCATTTTTGGCAAAAAAGTGATGTTGACAGAGGATGTACTGTTAAAGTTCATTTAACTAATTTTGGTATTGCATACTTTTGTGCTGAATGAATTTGAAACGCCTCGGCGTTATATTGTTCGATTTCGGAAAGATATACCTCTGTCGACTCGTATATATATTTGCATACCTAGTCGATTAATTTAAAATTTCATTTATTACAAACAAGAACACTATTACCTAATAATGGCAACATAAGCTAGTTATATATGAATACAATAAAAACAATACAGACAACAAAAAAAGTGGAATATAATTCACATTAAGGTTACAAATTATGCAGTGAAATAAAATAGTTTAAAATAAAATCGACTTATCTTCAGTCTACATACGCTCCAATCGTGAGTGGCTTTTCAAGAACTTATATAGTCCCAGTTTTAAAGAGTATATTTTTCTTCGAATACGCACGAAATCTTTATGGAACGTTGCGCTTGCATAACTTAAAGCAAAATCTAAATAAAAGCCGAAGAATTTCTGGTAGCACGGCTTGGCAGCATATAGCAATACATATGATTATATTGAAGTACCCCCATCTCCCTAGCCATATGGCTCATTTATGTTGTTTTTGTTTTATCGAGTTGGGGTTCGACTGGGGGAATTTTTGAGGGGATGATGTTCGCGAGCTGTGAGGCAGCTAATCATGATTTGCAATTTAATTTGTTTGCATTCGCGTGCGTGGCGTAAATAAATTGATGGCACCAGCCACGCCCACACGAACAGGACGGATGGGGGCCGTACCAGCTATCTGCTGTTTGTTTGCCCAATTGTTGTTGTTGTTGCTGCTTAAAGCCAAAAACAAAAAAAATTTGTTGAGATACTTTGCGCGCAGCGCTTCGTTTGACTTTGCACACACATTTTCATTTTGCAATTATTTGCATATTTGATCACGTAGACACGCCCACAACTTTGCCATTGTATGTGTGTGTGTGTATGTGTGTGTGTGCTGCAAATAATTAAATTTCTTTGCCTTTTACACGGGGCGCGTGTTAATTTGGCAATTGCATTTTAACGCCCATTGCCATTTGACGCTTCTGCTATATTGTTTATTGCCTTTTTATACTCTATACCCACTGAAAATAGTCAAAAGGGGTATATCTGTAGGCGTATACCATAAGGAATATATATTCTCAAACAGCACAAATAGGCCAGTCAATAGAGCCATAGACTTTATTTTGGAACACGCAAAAATAGTTACAAATCCTCCGTACCTAAAAAACAAATATATATATATAAATACATATAATAAACGGAAAAATATAATTGTTAGGATATTTGGTGTTCGTCAGCCCCATTTCTCCTCACAATTATTTAATTTAAAATAAAATATATTCTAAATACGCATTTATTTAGATTTACTACCATTGTATTCAAATACAAGTGAAGAGCTTTGAATAAATTGCATGCATATCTAATAATAATTTCAAATTTCATTTGCTTGTATAAAAATAAAATATTTTACGCATCATTGTTAAATATGATTGAATTATTCTTATATAAAATAGATGCAAATTAATATAAAAATGTTCTTAAATAGTTTGACAATTGGTTACACTATCAAATTACCCGTTTGCTTCCTGTTTTATTTGCCCAAGAGTTTCTTTTCTATAAAATTCATTTTGATATTTTCTTTGGCTCAAAGTTTTGCCAAGAAGCTAAGTAAACTATGCTAACCATAAAGCCATTTGCACTTTGCCATAACATTTCCATAAGACGAAAATATTTTTAGACATTTAGCTGGAGTTTTCGCCCCACTTCTTGCAGCAGCTGCCATCAAATTGAATTGGCTCTGTGAACATTTGCCAAACAACTTTTATTGCATTCTGCTAGGTAATCCTTGTACAAATTTCATTCATCCCACAGTTTTGGATAGTTGGGCAAAACAATAACACAATACCACATAGCAACAGGAAGTTAACTAGATAATTTAGTTTGATTAATATAATATCTGGTTAGAAATGGATCTGGAAAATATTATAAAGCAGCTTATCACGTTTTAGTTGAGTTTTAAATGTGACAAAACATAATTTGATCTTCTTGGCTTTTAATTTAGTGAACTTTTAAACTTACAATACTTAATTTTTTCCAACATTTTTAGTTTATGCCTTATGGGTATATTTTGGTATTCTTGGTTTACATTTGAGTATAATTATAATGCATTGCAATATTTTCTAAGTTTTATACTATGCCGCTAAATAAATAATTTGGTATTCATGGCTTATATTTGAACAAATTTTTAGTTTTCTTTAAATTACATGCATAGTATTTCTGGAAGTCAATCCATGAAGAAATACAATTCACATGAATTGGTTGACTTTGGCAAAGATGTAATTAAACAACAATTGTTTAACATTTTTTTTTAATTTTTGTTTGATTTCACAATAGTTAAGATCAATGATGCATTTTCAACCAGAAATTGGTTTTATTAATTTGAATCGAGAAGTCAACTCATGAGCTTTTGCTTTTTGAATACACGGATTAAAAGCCATTCCGCATGAAAATTTATTCAGTTTCAGGCTTTGATGTATGCAATTTTCGGTATTGAGTAATATTTTCTTATAAAAAGGCGCTTTCAACTAGGTAACTCGTTTTACAAAAGTGCCTTTCATAAAAAATGCCCAACAAACCGTACAAATTTGTGTCAAATTACTTATACACCCCGTTGGACCCGAGTCACAAAAATCTGGGGTATAAGAGAAGGAAAAGCAAACGGTGAGACAAATGGAGAGATGAATATCGAAAGTTCGTTGCTTGGCCATTTGCGAATGCTCAAAAGGCAATTGGAAATGATTTACGCTGCACGTTCGCTGTTGTTGCGAATGTAGAGGGCAATATCTTGTCGGCAGTTAATTACAATTGGTACTCGGGGCTCGACGGCGCTCTAATCGCAAATTAATAAAGTGCAAAGATTTATGACGTTGTGTTTTTGAGTGAATCGGTGAGTGGGTGTGTGTGTTTGCAATTGTGGTGTGAGTGGCTTTTAGTGTGAAGTGTTCCTCTGTGCTAATTCTTTAAACAACGAACGTCACGAGACAAGCCCAACAATGGAAATTGCCACTCGAAATACTTGAACATAAAAAATGGAGAGAAGGCGCTTCATGCCAATCTATACCAAGAATAATGGCAAGGCAATGCACTTGAGTGCCAGCTCTAAACGACAAAGTGCAGCTGCAGCGGGAGCGGCCCATTGTTGTTGGCGGAACGGCAGCCATACACAATTTCACTTCCTTATCGCACGCTCTCAAGTATATCAAGCAGCCCCCTGTCCGCAGAACGAGAGCTTCAATTTACAGCGCCACAATGAGTTGTACTTGAGTTTAAGCCAAAGCCGAAGCTCAGGCTAAGCGCTGATGCCTCAGACTTCAACTTCAACTTGAGCTTCAATTGCGCCGGCGACAAAAGGCGACAGCTTTTGATTTATCAAAAGCGCAGCAGAAAGCAGCAGCAGCACAAGCGGCAGCTAAAAAGTGGCAACAACAAAAAGCGCAAATCACTTCCGTAAAAGGACCAAAAGGCAACAACAAATAAGGAGAAAAAGGCTGACAGCATTCTGTGCTTCAGCATGTTTATGACTTGGAATTTATTGCGTAAGATTCGCGTATCTCTTGATACAGTAAAGCTAGCATAAAGACAAAATCCTTAAACTTGCATTTTTTTCCATCACTGACAGTTTTTACACGCCATTTCTTATGCATCTTCTTTTTTTGTTTTTAAATAAATATTTAGTTTTACTTGCTAGGTAATGAATAAATGTTATTTTTGATTTCTTGTTTAATATTGAATGGAAAAAAATGTTAAAAATGTTTTAATTTATATACACTTATTAATTTTCATTTTGTTTTTAAGTGTTTTATATGCATACTACAATATTTTAAATCATTTTATTTATATTTCCAACACAATATTAAAAATTTCTGTTTACATTTAAACATCAGTTTCTTTTCTGAATTATATATACTTTTTTAAGCTTGCTCATACTTTTAATTTCTTTCTTTCAATATTTTAAATCATTTTGTTTTCCCAGACCATCGTCAAATATAATATTTTATATTATTTTTAAAAATTAGTTATTTTTAATTGGACAATTTTAGATTACTTTAAATAATAATACTTTAAATATAAACCAATTTATGTTGCTTTATATTTAATATATTTTAATTTGATATATTTTAGATGCCTTTTCATAAGAGAAAGCCAGTTAACCCTTATCCACTGTAGCTGCATTTGGTCAGAGATCAGTTTTTGTCTTCGTTTGCATGTGGCCTTAAACAACAAAAAACGAAAGAAACTCCTGAAAAATTGGCCACAAGAAATTTGCTCAATACTCACGTATTTGATAGCTGATTTTCATGTTGTTGTTCTTTATTTTATAGTTGTTATTGTTTTTCTGGCTGTTGCTATTGTTGTTGCTGGTGTCTGGTGCTGGCAGCAATGCAAAAACAAGCTCATATAAATCTTAATAAGCTAGTTGAGGCCAACCACAGCCTCTCGGTCCTCTTGGTTCTTAGTTTTCGGTATCTCGGTTACTTCCTTTAGTTTACCTTTGCAGCCATTTGGTTTGAATTTCCTGCCATTTCCTTGCCCGTGTTCCCCCTCTCTTGCACTCACCTGCTAACCGTCTTTGGTTACTGCTAATTTTTTTGCACGCCTTCGCCTGTAAATAAAACACGTTGCAAATGGCACGCCCCAAAGCAAATACCAGCAATCCAACCAAGCAGCCGACACGCACACACACACATGCACACCCACACACTCACAATAGCCGCCATAATTCAACATAAAATAACGCAGATACCTGGCCGAAAGAGCAGCCACTGCAGGTGCTTGGCAAATGTTTTTCCAAGTTTCTACCTCAACCCCAGTTAAAAGTTCGTCCAAGTGCTGTGCGAAGTAGTTTGGTTTTTGGTAACGACCTAAATATTAATAGATTAAATTGTTCACCTTCAATATTTATAAGAAATTTTCAAAACAAAATTTAACAAGTGAATAAATATTAAATGGAAGTGGCAGAGTCAGTAGCCAAGGCAATCAAAGGCAACAAGAACAACAACAAAATATTTTGAAGAAAACACCTTTTTGCAATTTAACAAAAAAATGGTGTTAAAATTGAAGATGAATATGAGAAAAATACTAAAAACAATATTATTTGAATTAACAAATATATAATAAATAAACAGATACAATCAAAACTCGCAGACTTCGCTTTGTCATGAAGGATAACCATAACAAATCAAGAAAGAGAATTTGTCAACTTCAATTAGTTGGCACAAATTTTGCAAAGTTGTCTCAGCGCATTAACGGTTAAGGCATTGAAACGAGTGCGAAAATGAAAGTAAAGCCATATTGAAATTACAGACGTCTACCGGTTGAAAAACTACGAAACACACAAAATGTACTCAAAAAAATAAATAAAAAATAGAAAGAAAGGCCGCAAACTTTTCTTATTTCGCATGAAAAATGTAAAACTTTTTTAATATGCACAAAGTTAAATTTCATTTAAATCAAGATTGCTGCTGACGCTGTTGCTGTTGTTGCTTTTGCTGCGGGCGCTTCACTGCCTTTCTTGACGTTTTGTCGGGGCTTTAACTCTTTTTGAAGCTTACCCAAAAAAACCTACAAAAAAGCCATACGGTTCTCAACTGAACTTTAAGCGCAGCCTCAAAAACTATGTGGAAAATAAAAAAAAATTTAACATATAAAAAATAAAAATAAGCAGAAAAAGCCACCAAAAACGAAAAAATTTCGTTTGTTGTGTGTGCAGCCAAGCAAATGCATTGGAAATGCAGGTGGGCTGGTGTGGGCGTAGGCGTGGTTGTGGGCTGGCTGTTTATGCATTGAATGTGCACTGGTGCGCATGCTGCTTATTGTTGACAATGCAATAACAACAATGACAACAACAACTACTATTGCTGCAACAACAATATTGCGGCTGCTGCAGCTGAAAGTTTTGTGTGTACGTTGAGAATGCTTTAATTAAATTTGCCAGCCAGATGTTTCTTAAAAACATAAACACCACAATATCGCCAACTTTACGCATGACACAAAAAATATATATACACAATTGAAATATTTTTTAAAATTTATGCCAAAAACCTTACGCCTTTTTTTTTTAAAAAATATGAAACTTAAAGTCAAGCTACAGTTGAAATTTTCAATTTTTTTACGCAACACAGTGTTTAATAGTGTTTTACAAAACTGCGAAAACATGACAGCGACAGTTTCGTAAAATGCTGATTTTGAGCGTAACTATGTAGTGCAAAAGGAATTTGTTTATATGTTTTGGTAATTTTTTTTGAGCTTATCAGACAAAAAAAGCAAAAGATATGCACCTTTACAATCTCATGGCGCAAGTTCAAAAAATATGTCCTGATAAAATATGTATATATTACTTACATAATCTTTTTCTTTGGCGAAATTAAGTAGAAATCGATATGAGCTGCCGCGCTTTTGCTGCTCCAAAACGACGTGCAGCTTTTAATGACATGCAACTGTGCAGTAAATTTGGTCCGTCTGTATAAACAGAGAGTGTATGTGAGAGAGAGAGAGTGGGTGGTAGAGTGAGATATAAAGTGCATGTACATGTATGCAGGCCACATAGGCAACCACAAATGCCAAAATTCTCTTGCTGTGCGCGCCCTCAGCTCCCGCGTCTACTTACCTCAGCTCCCTGCCCCGCGACCGCTGCCTTCTGTTTGGGTAGTTGGCTGCTGCAAGTCCATGAAATTCATTGATTGCAACGGGTTGCAATACAAATACAAACATGCCGCTTCCGCTTATTGGACAATAATTGGCGCACAAAATTATGCAATGAAAATTTTGTTGATGCTTAACATTACGTTAACCCTGGGACTAACAGCGGGGTTTATAATGCTTTCATTAGCCATAAATAATTACAAATTCATTAAGAATTGCAGAACAAAAGATTGGATTTCATTCACAATATTTTTTACTTATTGACTAGCTTCTTTAGCATTTGAAATAAAATGATGAGATTTATTTTTTTTTATAATATTTATCAGCTGAATAAATATTTTATTTATGCTTAAATTTGCACAAATTTATACTAATAAACTAGAAAGATAATAAAACAAGGAATGTACTCTATAATACACATAAAATATATAATTTAACACATTTATATAAAATTTAAAAAAAGAAAATTTTTAGAATATAATCTGTAAGTTCTTTGGTCCTTTATTTTTGTTATTGAATTTAAGACAATTTTCCTAAATTAAATAATATTAATAAATAAGTATATATAGATTTATTAAATAAAAAGGTCTGGCAAAGTAATTTCAATAGAAATAGCAAAAAACTTAAATTAAAAAATATAATAAATTTATTGCAAAAAAAATTTCCATAATCATATATAAATATGAAACAAAAAGCGATAGTAAAATTATCTTTATAGACTATACTAAACTACATAACACCTCCATACAGGATACCTTCTACACTAGCTACTCTATTGCTTGGCTATATTGCATATTATGTTCTTAGAAATATAGCTTCACATGCTTTGCGTAGCTTTAAGCAGGGTTAAACCAATTGCCATTGGAGCTGCCAACTCGTTGCAAATTGCGTTGCCGTGTTGAATTCGATGGAAACATCAAAGTGCGCTGCCCACTTGAGTTAGGTGCAAAAGCAATTACGCGCATTGACTTTGTAATTAAAATCGATTTTCATCAAGTTTTACAGTCAGCCAAAAACGCTTTTGATTTTCAATACCAATACGCAACACACACGCACACACGCACACACGCACACACACCCAGGCAGAGAGATACGGGCCAACAATCAGGTTTTGTGTGCCGCAGCTGTTTTGTGGCAATTTTGATTAGAAATTTGGCACGTTGCCTCCGCCTGGCGCCTGCCCCTTACTCCCCTCAGCACTTACTCCACTTACTCGCTCCCCTTCGCAAACAGACTTACACTCGTAAATTAATCTGCTGATTTTTAGAGTTGCGGCTGCAGTCGATGTTCCCTTCTCTTATGGCAATAGCTTGTTGAGTTTGAGCCTCAACGCTTCCAGGCCTGTGTTTGTTAAAAGCTGGCATTTGTTAAGACTTTTGTAAATTACATTACATATATAAATATTCACCCAATTTATTTCTAATTCATAGTGGGTGCACTCACAATTCATGAATATATAATGTTACCTGTAGTTCCCACGTTAATTAACTTGCACTGCCTGAAAAAGAGATCTAACTTACAGAAAGACAGGAATTTTTTTTTTTAGCTATGAATTGTTAACATGATTGTAGTGTACGGTACTAATTGGCACACATTTTATTAACAGCAGCTTCACTTTAAGGTGGATATATAAATACTGTCTGCAATTCGACTTTCACCTCTTGAACAGTTTTTTAGGAAATTATCTCGACGGGTAATTCTGCCTACAAAAGAAAATAAGCTTATTTATGTTATTACGAGTTCAATATTTAGTTAGCCTAACAGAAAAAGCCCAGTATGTGAATATCTGGTATGAAATATGAATGAAATGTTTGGTTTATTTTCGAACCCTCTAAAATATTCAAGTTACAGAATTAACAGGCATATATACTAAACAACAATTCCCCAACTTGTGTAGAAAAACCGCTAAAGGACCTGGCTAGATTGTCTCTATTTCAGAAACATCGTCTCTTATTGTTATCCCTTCTCTATGTGACTCAGTTCCATTGGGAACTTGAACATGTGTACCGCATAATTATCATTTTGCTGTGGCCATAAATGAACTTTATCTTCGGCTTCATAAAGTATACGACACAGTCAACAGACATCGCCTTGTGTTTAATTATTGCCATTCTGCGACTGCAGCCGTGAACACAATCCAAAAATAAATAATAATAATAAAGAAAACAATAACAACAACGAAGAAGTGAAACATATGCATATGCAATCGTAATTTATGTCGTTGATTTCTTTTATTTGATTATTTTTAATAGAGCTAAAAGGACAACAGCAACAAAAAAAGGGAGGAAAATTGTTGCACCGTCTGCCGCACTTCTTACCGTTGCTCTGGCGTTTGCTCTTGATGCATTGTGCCAACAACAATTCAATTCAATTGAATTAAATTTAACGCCATTACTCGAGTGCTTGTCCTCGTCATCGTCATCGTGTCCCAGCTCCGTGCAGTGGTCCTCGACCGTTCAGGTCATGTCTGGCATCTGCGTATTGCCATTGCCCATATGTGTAATCTGTTTGCCAATATTAAAATATTCATTCACCTTAATTGTCAACGGCCGGACCAGGGACCCAGAGCCAGAGCCAAAGCCAGAGCCAGAGCCATAGCTACAGAGTCAGACTCCGAGCCCGGTCAGCCCAGCATATAGATCGCCATAACCGCGCCAAAAGCTCCTCGCACACACAGACACACACACACACCCACACTCACAAATAATAACTTGATCTCTGTTGAGTTGTCAGCAGAACATCACGAAAATTGTAACGAGCGGCATAAAAAAGGCTTTTCTTTTTTATATATACCCTTTCAATTGTGGCGTCTCTTGGCAGACGTTAGATTTAAGACCGTAATACAAAATTTTACTTTTTAGTGTTTACAACTTGAAGATTTTAAAATAAATATTTCATTTAAATTGTATAAAATGACCTTAAAAACGAAACAGGGTGCAAAGAACCCTTTTATCTGAATTTATGCTATATATAATTATATATAGACCTAATTATAATTGGCACCTGTAACACAATCACTTACTCTGAATTTGCCAAATCTTTTCTAATAATATTTTAATATCTTATACAAATATACTATATTACATTTTTTTTAGTTTTTTAGTTTTCTATTAGGTTCTTTTAATTACAATATATCACTGTAAAATATATTATATTAAAAATATTTTTAAATGTTTAATGTCTAATTATTTAATATTCATTTTATAGTTTTTATGTTGCATTGAGTTTCCTAAACTACTGCGCTGCATATCATATGACATCCGATCTGAGGTATATTGATATAACAGTAAAAAATAATATATATATTAACTTTCAATATCAATTTAAATACAAAAATTACTACGTTATTCGGTATATTTTTGATTTAAATAGTATTGAAATGTTTGAACGGCATTCTTCATTAATGCTGCTCAATTTATAGAGTGTGGTGTGGTCGTCTAAAATTCATATATATTATTTTTTCGCTCGTTTTTACATTTTGTTTTGTGTGTGCGAAATTTTTGCCACGGCTGTCTGTTGCTCTTGTTGTTGTTGTTCTTTTATTTATCTGCTTTTGTTGTGCTTTTTACGGCATCAGGCCAAGTGGTGGCCATGCCGGGAGGGGGTGGGGGGCTGTGGGCGTGGGTGTGGTCCTCGTTCTGGTGCCGGCTCTGGGATATGGGCAGCCCACAGCGCCAGCACAACAATTGTAATCACTGGGAATCAGCATGTTTCACATACCAACACGAAAATCTGTCGAACATAAAAAGCAAAAATGTTGCCACCCCCATAAAATGGAACTGTGTAGGTGCAGGACACACACATGTGTGTGAGTGTGTGCGTATCTGGGTTTGTGGGTGTATGCCCAGCCCATGCTGGCACAAAATGCTGTGCTGTTCAAAAACCAAACGGACCTTGGCCTTTTCCCTTCGTTTTTTCTTCGCTAAATGTACAAAGTTGCAACGCCCACACTACCCCTTCCCCACCCCCGTCCACAGCGTCTCATCCGTTGCGCGTTTCACCTTTGCGTCGCATATGAAAATTCAATTTGCTTTTCAATATTTGTCTCACTTATTTTGTATTTTGTTTGGAAAGGCGGCGAGAGCGGCATTTAAATTTCATGACGAGTTGTTGTAATTAATGATTTTTATGTGCTGCAATAAAAGCGCCAACAAATGGCAACAACTCACAGCAAAAAGGATGCGCAGGACCAAAGACAATGTCCTGAGCAGTTGTAAAAGCGCAGTTATTTGTGATGTTCAATTAGCACTGAGTGCCGGTTCCAAGAGGTAATTACAATCAGCAACGACAGCTCGCTCGAATACGCGCAGGAATTATTAAAAAACAAATTAACAAAAAAAAAACAATCAAAAATTTGTATAGTCGGGAGTGCTCAACAAAGGGAAATCATTTGAGATGTGATTTACCAATTGAAGAATTTATACAAATGTACATACAAAAGGTATACATACTTGTATACTATAAGTATTAATTCTTGATTTTTCTTAAAATTATTTAATATATTTTGTTTCTACTGAATAATGACTTATACAAAAATAATGACTGTCTTGTTTTAAGATTATTCAAGATATATTTAGCAAGGTATAAGTAATAAACATAAAATAATATAATATATTAAAAATAAAAGTATTAATCATATAAAGTATATTGAGCATATAAAGTATAATAATTAAGAAAATGCAATAATTTTTAATGAATAAATTATTCAAAATTAAACTAGCTAATAAGAAGTTTTTGTCTATATATAACTCAATTTTTACCCAGCCTAATGCATAAGAAACATATGTTAACAAAGTATTTAATTTTTCACAATTTCACAAATATTTATTTTTATTAGTGTTGTATATAGTTATCAGCTAAAAAAAAACATAAAATTAGAATTACATATGTATACAGAAATTAAAAGGAATAGAATAAATTTAATTTTACAATCAAAACGTAACTCCTCAAATATTGCATACATAACTACGCAAATAAACTGAAATGCGTTTACTATAGTAAATATATTATTATGATTATGAAATTCCCTTTGATATTTCATGTTTTTACCGCACACAACACGGAAAATGGAATAACTCATTAATTAATGACTTTATCCGTTGCAACATTTTGTTCGTGATTTATCCAATGCGAATCGTCTTAATTGGCATTTCGAATATTATGTACTGGATGAGCTTAATTTCCGATAAAGATAATTTAGCCACACACACCCAGTGCTAATTTTGTACGTCCAGGACGTAGATTTCTGGTATGAGATTTATGCCCGCCTTTGTTTGCTTTCGCTGAGGATTTGGCCACTTTTGGGCCCCTCACCCTTAAACCTCTGCACACACTTTGGTGGCATGTCAATAAGCCATTTCGTGGGCCCCGCTCTCTCTTTCGCTTAGTTTCGGAAATATCGCCTGAATGATTTTCGTGTTAAATTAATTAAATTCAATGCGTGCTCCGCAAACATTTGACCAGCGGCCGATAGAGCCAAATGAAGCAGCTGGTGAACGCTTGCCAAATCAAATCGTGCCATAAATTCGCAGTCCCTGTAATTGGCCATACACAATGTGTTATTTTGTGGGCTTGTTTTGACCAAGGCCCCCAGGTACCGAAATGACAACAATGGCAAACAATGTTGGCACAGGTTTATCAACCAAAAATATGCGATATTAAAATAACGTGTTTAAAGAAACTCCTTTAAAAAAATTGAATTATGCAGCGAGCGGTGTTTTCTTCAATTTGTTCAATTGTATTTTTATTTTTATGCTTAATCTATTTGTGCGCAATTTGAAGTGGATAGGCAATAGATAGATTAAGTTAAACTGAGTTAAGTAAAATTTGTTGGAGCTTCTGATGAAAGTGTTCTCTTTAAAAGCTTTAGGCTTAAGTAAAGTTTATTAACATAGTCTTATTAATTGTTTTATGCTTATTTTAAAAGTAAAAGAAGAACTATATACTTTTTTAAAATATCTTATGAATATATTAGAAAACTTTTTATCATTTAATGAGCGGAAAAATGTCTTGAAGTTAAAATATTTTTAATGTATTTCTTTTATATTAACTAAAATTAAAAAAAACAAAATGAACCGTTTTTAAAAATTACAATAACTTTTAAAGTTAAAGAGCATGATATTGTTAGCTGGTATACAAAAGAATCAAAAGCTTAATTAATGAATTAAAAAATAAATTAATAAGGATTTTATTAAGAGAAAAAATACATAATTAATTCAATTGTGAAAACATTTTTGAGGTAGCGGCTGCTTTTAATGCATTAAAGTATTCCATTTAGGCCTTAATTAGTACAGAGGACTAATAAAGTATTTTTTGTGCAATATTTGTTTGTTGGCTTTCTCATAAATGAAAACCATTCACAGGCCATTCGCATGTGGTCAGGACTCCTTTTTCGTGTTTGTATGCAGCAGCTGTGCAAATATCTCTTATGCATTTTTACCACTCCCCCTAACACTTTTTTTTAATGCACAAAGTCTGCCACCCGTTGCTGAGTAATTAAATTTAACGCTTAAAACAACAGCAACACAATACAGAGAGTGTGCGAGAGAGATAGTGAGAGGGTAGAGGAGGGGGAACAAAATGTCCACGCAAACAGAACAGAGCGCAAACTGAAATACAATTGTTAACGGCCTGCAGTTGGTTTTGCAAATCGTTTGACAGCATAGCAAAAAAATTCCAAAAAAGAAAAAATAGAATTAACAAACAAAAACAGAAAATTCGCATTTTAAAAAATGAAAAATAAATAAAAACACTAACAAATATTTCTGTGGTCGAGCGAAGCTAATGGAACCGAGCGCAATGTGAGACGATGATGGTGTTTATGTTTTGTGCGGGGCTGCTGCATATAAATTGCCTGTGAATTATGTGCAAAAAGCATCGATTTTGAGGCATTTCAAAATTGTGGTCAGTGCGAAAGTTTTATTAATAACATTTGTTGCGATTTCATGTACACATTTAGTTTTTATATGATCAATTTTTTGTGTCGTATTTATAACTAAATTTGTACGTATATATAATATATTCATATTTTTCGCAGCTGTTGCCTTTGGATTAAACGAGTTTATTTTTGGCATTAATGACAGCCGTTCGATGTAATTGGAATTTCTGGCATTAGCGGCTACATTTTAAGAGTATTTAAATCAATTGTAAATGACGTTCAATATGATTTAATATGATTTAATACAAAGCATTTTACTTAAATAGGCCTAGCTAGAACACTTTGTAATCTAAGAAGATTTATTATATTTATGGTGTTTCTGATAATTGGCTTATTAATAACTATTAACCATATTACTAAATATGAATATGCTAATCGTAATTTTAATATGTATATATTAACTTTATAATTAATGTTTAATAAAATATATATATAATTAAATACAAAATAAATATTTGTCGATAAAAAAATATTTTTATATTTAATTTAGATACTTGATTTAATCATTCTCAATGTTTTTTCTTTTATTTTTAAGTTATTTAGCTTCAAGAAAAGAAAATTTAATATGCAATTTCGAAGTGAAAAGTTATAAATTCAACTATTACTATTTTGTATTTTAAAAAATTAAATGAAATAAATATACTATGACACTTCAAGTTATATTGTTGACACTGCAAACAATTTGGGATATTTGGTAAACAAAGATAAATTGTTAACATTAAGCTGACAATTGTTTTGATTAGTCAGTATTTGTTGATTAGAGCCGGTAAATAGTACTTTATTAGTTTTAATCAATTTGTAAGGGCGACACAAACAACAATATGAATCGTTATGAATAGACCGCGATCGACACTCAATAAAGTGAAATAAACAGAAACAAATTGTCCGGAATTAGCCAAAAAGGAAAAATAAAAATAAGTAAACAATAAAAGAGAAAATTGATGGCTGGCAGAGAAAAACTAAGAAAAGTTGCCGCAAAATAAACAACGAGTTTGACTAATTGAGTGGCATTTGTCAAAGGGCCTTCGGCTGCAAATTGAATGTAAAGCGAATAGATAAGAGAGCAGCAAATGCAGCAAATGTAATCAATTCGAGCCCCACTCTCTCTGTGTGTTTGTGTGTGTGTGTGTGTGGTTATGAATGATGAGCAAACATTCACAATTACGGCAATTGCTCGCGTACACACTGTAATTTTGAGGGGGTGTTGGCGGGGAAATTCAATTACGGCCAAAGACCAAGCGAGGCAACTTTGTCAACGTGCCCCGTTATTTGCGGCAAACGCAACGAAGCGTTGCTAAACCGGATGAAGATGGCACCGGCAACTGTTTTGGCCTGGTCAATTGATGGGCACAAGTAAAAGTGCTCTAGTCGTGGATGACCGATCAGTTGATACCCTGTAACCAGGCTTAAATACACACATACAGTTTCCCGCTTATTCTTTCCCCAGTCTCTTAACATTAACAATTAATTTTTAAATAATATAATAAATAATTATATAAAATATATAATATATTAAATTATATTAATATTAATTATATATAATTATTATAATATATTTTTACTAATATTTATCTGATTGTTTCATAATTTTCGGAGATTAAAGTTGTTATTTATACTTTTATATACCAAAAATTAAAATATTTCTACATTTTATAAGGTTTATATATTCACAAGAAAATGTATATACATTTTTAGTCTCCTTAGCTCACATTATCTCCATGATATGCTCAATAAATCGAGGCTTACCATCGATTTATATATAGATTTTGAGAAAATGGCGGATTTATCAAAATTAAAAGATTTTAAACTTTTGCTGCGTATATTATATGGGAGTCTTTAGTCAATATTTACGATTTCTATCGAAACTTTTATACAGGCGGACAGATAGATGGAGAAGCGGACAATGGGTGGACAGGCAGGCGGATATAACTTAGTCAAGTCAGCCTGTCGACCCGATCAAGAATATGTTATATGTACTTAATGAAACTTGCACAAAATCAATATGCCCCTTTTGAGGGGATGTTGGGTATAAGGACGGAGAGGCAGAAGGCTGTTAGAGAGAGAGAGAGCAAGCAAAAGAGGCACATTGCATGTAATCAAACAGTTTGCGTAGCAATTTTCGATTATCGTTTGACTGATTTCGTGTTAAATCAATTAAGACATTGCCCGAGTTGGCAGCCCAACGCAATGGGACGTGCGGTCGGCCTGCGTATTCGTGCCAGCCGCCTATTTATCTAATAACCCTGGCCAACACACACACACACACACGCATGGAGAGTTGTGCGGGCCGAGCGGGACAAGACAATTGTCTTGCGTCTTATTGATTGGGCTCGCGGTCTCCGGCCAGTATTGTGTTTTGTTTTTTGCTGTCTTGATTAAAGCTGTGCGCCAAATGCTTTTCAAATTGTGCAATTTTCAATTTATGAAGACACCCCTTTTTCAAGCCCCCTTGCCGGCTGACAAGCGCAGAAGTTGCTGCCGCTGTGGCAAAAAGTTTGTCAAAAACTTTGGACTTTATTTTGTAGCCGCATAAACACTTTGAAATAGACCGATTCCAAACGTTGTCAAGGCGAGTGGAAAACTTTTCACGTCGGCCCCGTTCACCGCCAAGCCCCCGTCTTCAGACGCCTCTGCATAAATGCTCGCTAACAAGCCGAAAAGATTGCAACAAAATTCAAATTGAAATTTGGTATTTTGCAAAAGGAAATTTGTTGCAAACTGTCGCATACTTTTCCCTACTGCCAAAAATGGGGCCATCGTATTTAAAACAAGGCACGGGAAATCTATTTTAAGTGTATTTCATTACTATTTAACAAACTTGAAATATAACAATGGAAAACCCGGAAATGCATACAATTATTGTAATTTCTCTAAGGCAGTCATTTGAAGTACAGTATTTAATTTAAATTAATTCAATATTTTCTAATTGCTCTATTAAATAGTTTTTAATATTTCCTATTCCAGTCAATTTAGATTATTTTGTGTATTTTAATTAAACTAATAATAATATGTTCAATATTATTAAAATCTCTTCTCTTACATTGCTGATATGTATATACTATTTAATCTTTCATATAGGTTTAAATTATTCTTGTTTTAGTGTATTCAATATATTATTCAAAAATTGTTTTATTATACCAAAATATCGCAAGTCAAAGAGTATAACATACTTATCTGTGCAATGCCTAATCGCATAATATAATATATTTATCACGCTGCTAAGTAATTGCAAGCTGGTTGTAAACAGTTATGCATGCATAATTGAACCTGGGGACTCACAATGAGTGTGCAGTTCGGCACTTAACCTTTTACTGCCGCTGTGCTCATTTCCAGCTTCAGTGCCAGTTCCAGTTCCAGTTCCAGATCCAGTTCTAGAGAGATAGAGAGGGAACCGGCATGAATAGCCAATGAAGCAAAAGTGCCGTCATATGAATTAATGAGCAGACGCTGTGCTGAGCAGCAATACCAAAAACAACAACAAGTCAGAATGTGCTACTGGAGTGCATACAAGGAGATACCCTATGTTGTGTATATAGTGTTCATACAAATATTCATAGATAAATGGCATTTTCTGACTAAAGTGAAATCATTATGATTATACAATTTTGTTCGTGTTTCCCTGACTTGTCATATATTGTTATATGTATATTATTTTGGTTGGTTGCATATATTTTATATAAACCTTATATATATAATAAATTTACTAATTTATGAATATATTATATTAGATTATATTTTTATTTTTAATCGAATGAAAGTTTCTGCCTTCCACAAATATTTTATACTTCAACTTAATTTAACATACCCCTGCTCACAAATGTAATGGCTACAGGGTATGACAGCAAGAGAAACTACAACAACTACAGCTCAAGAATACTTGCACACACACATACTTATACATACATATGTATATATCAAATGGCACTATTGAGTGTTATAATCCGCAGGCCTTTTGCATTTGCTTTCACTTTTGCCGAATGCCTTTGTGTTGCGTGTGAAATATTCATGTGTTGTTCGACTGAGTGTGCGTGCGTGTGTGTATTGTATTGCTTGAGTGCGTCTTGCATGGGTGTTTGCCGAGTGTGGGCCAGCAATTTCCATCTTTCTCTCCTTTTTTTGGCAAAATATTTGGTGTACTTTATGCTTGCAGCTCGAAATAAAGGAATGCTGTTAGGAAGCAAACTAATCAGACTTATTGTGGCCATGAGAGTGAGCGGGATAATAAGTGACACGAGTTGCAGTTAGGCTATTAGAAGAGAGCGAATGTTATGGATGATATGAGCGAGAGAGCCATTGACTGTAACGCTTTTGATCCCTTTATATGTGTGGACTGCAGAGACAAATTTTTAAAGGGGTTTTCCCCTCTATATCAGAAAAAGTATGTTTGTAATTAATAATTAATAAGCAAATAAAAGAAGATGATATCCATTATTGATTACAATTTACGTCTTCTTAAATTCGCTTTTTTTACTTCAAATGCAATTCTTATAATAATGTAATTAATTTAATGTGTGCAAACAATAGTTTAATCTAATTTGACCTACTAGTATTTAATAATTAAATTATTTTTAACTGGTACGTATATGGAAAAAAATTAAAAAACTATAACTGTATTATTTTGAAGTTGAAAGTTTATTTGATAGAATTGAATGCAAGGCTCCCAAAAAATGTGCTATAAATTTCATACTAGTCGAGTAGGGCAGAGAAGATCGGGGTTGGGGGACGTCAGTGTGACCAGAGTGACAGACTGCCATGAATATGCTGCGAGCTGTACTGCGTTTGGGGCTATGATGAAGGGGCAGTCAGGAGGTGGGCGAGCGGGTTGTGAGTGGGGGTGGGGACGCGGCCAAACGTTCATTTGGCAATGTCAAAAGGTTGGCCACTGAGCTCATTTTACCTAGAGCCACGCCCACCACTTTGCACAGATTCATGCATAAAATTATAATAAATCATGGCACGCAATAAATATGGCACCCACATCGAGTCAGATACAGTCTCTCCCCCGGCTGCCCCACCCTCTTCCCCCCGGCTGGCAGCATGTGCGTGGGCGTCGATAAGCTGTCGACCTCCGCCCCCCACATGCCCCCGCCTCCTGCAGCAAAAAAAGCATCTAAACATAATCGAAAACGCGTTCGCATCTCTTGCGATGCTTTTCTTGTATTTAAATATAAATGAAAATGTTTTGCAGCCTGATTGCGGCATATTTTGACGCAGCCGCCGGGCGCTCAGCTGCGACAGCCGACTGAGTGGCAAGTGGGGGTGGTGGAGAGGGGGAGGGGGGAGTATATTTCGCCGCTTTGCTTTTCTTTGATAAAATCACGTACAGCTTCTGGCCAGAACACTCGAAAAGGCGCTTCAGCTCTTGAGTTTAATGCGCCACAGAGAACGATGAGTCTTTTTTGTTGTTGTTGTTGTTGTTTGGCATCAAGGGCTGTTGTTGTTTGTGTTGCTAAGGATTCACTTCCTCATTGTCGCACTTGTGCTGGTTGAGAAGTCACAAACACATATGAGAGCTGCCTGTCTGGCCGGATAGTATTAAATCGGGCCATTTTATTCCTGTTAAGTGTTTCCATTTATTGAATTTCTATTCTAATTTCATGCCTGATTGCCGCAGTTGGCAATGGGAATCAGGCTGCAATAGTTGGCATTGGTTTGCCAAAAAAACAAAGTTCTCAGGTTTTTACATCATTTTCGGGGGTAATTGAGCTCAGTCTATTCAATGTTGTTTGTTCAAGATTTAAGTCCAAAAGTAAGTATGCACATTTTAAAGAATTTGAATGATATAGGAATGTTTGCTTGGATTATTTTGAACACTAGTACACGCAGTCGGACGTAACCGTAAATTTTTGTACCCGTATTTAAAGGGGGTGACGGCTAATCCACCTTTAAAATTTGGTGAATCTAACTCTAAAACTGTGGGAGATATAGCCATTTCCGATTTTTGAAGGCGGCGTGGCTAGGGGCGTTGTAGTAGGCGTGGCCGGAAAATCAAGGTCGCAATTTTTGAAGGAGGTCGCCAGCAATCTACATATAAAATTTGGTGACTCTAACTTTAATATTGTGGGAAATATTGAGCTTTTATCGAATTGCGATTTGAGGTGAATTGACATGTTATCGATTTGCCAGCCTTCCAGTGGGCGTGGCACAAAAATCTTAACACTATGTCTGAAGCAGATAACTACAAATATATATCCAAAATTTCAAGTCTCTATTTTCAATAGCACCGAAAAATCCGGACAGACGAACAGACGGACAGACGGACAAACAGCGTGACGGACATTGCACAAAACCAATATACTAGTTTTACTTCGTGAACGAGTATAAAAATAAAGCTGTCACATTTATATAAAATTTTGGAAACCATTGTGCTGAACTAATTCTTTGTTCAGGCTCCGGTCTCAAAAAAATTATTCAGATTTTAAAGAATTTATCTTCTGAAACGAAAATTACCCTCGAGCTCAGACAATATTTCTACGATTAAAATGAAAATTACATTTTTTACATTTAACTACAATATAAGATTTATTAACAAATTTTTAGAACTTAAAATTTTTAAGGACGCTATATTAAATTTTGGATGTATTTCATTTCTGCCTTTACAGTTTCGAGAAACGAATTCAAAAAACATATTTTCTATATTTTGATATATTTTAAAAAGGAAGGAAATGGATCTTCAATTTAAAACATAGTAAATTTTGTGAAAATGGCTTTTCCCGGGGTATGCAAATTACTTTCCAGCCCACATTTATTGATCAACGGATGGACACTTTATAAACTTCGACCAAAAATAGTTGTAAAAAGTTGCAGTATGATTAAGGTAATACCAGCTGAAAGGGAAATCTGTAGCGCATTTCGAAATATATATACATACATACTAGCTATATCGACTGCCTGCTGGCATTCGCTAGCCTGCTTAAATATTTAAAAGTTTTTCCCTTTTTAGCTGATTTGCCGTTCGTTTGGCTGAAATTTCAGTTGGCAATCGCGCCAGTCAGCGTCAAATGCAAATTTAATGGTCTATGTAGAAGGTAGCTGGGCAAATGCTTTTAACCACATCCGCTGCCATTAGATGCTACAAAAAAAAAAGAAAAACAGCCGCAGCAGCAGCAGCAACAACAATGGAAAATGACGCCAGTGGAAATGTGCAAAATCAATGCGCATTAGTGGCTGGCGTTATTTCATCTTATTCTCTGCTCGAGACGGCAAGCCGCATCGCTAATAGCATATCAAGTAGAGGTTGTTAGGCCCCACTTCCGCCGCTTCCGTGCGCATTTAGCCAAAGGTACTAAAACACGCCCAATACACCCATAAAGCAGGCCACCCGATCAGCTCAACCGCAAGGCTCATCAATTTCAATAATATAACTGAAATGTACAGAAACCTTAATCAATTGCTCAGCTTGCTATCTACAGTAGTTATTGCTTAGGGAGGTTAGCAGAAAAGTAAAAATCTTTTTAACAGAACACATTCCACCTAAAGGCGTGAAAACTAAGTGAAAAACTAATATTTTCTGTTTAATTTGTAAACCCTATTTTTTTTGGCATTTAAAAATTCGCAAACTACGAAAGAATTAATTTTAAATTCAGAAAAAAGCATTAATGGATAAAATGCAAAAAAGAAAGATTTATTAAGCCAAGTTGACTGTAGGCAGTGCACACTGTAATTATATTGCTGTCATGCAATCCAAAATGACAACAATCTCAAACAAATGCTGACGGGGCTCAACAATTTCTCGTCCAGCTGGCGAATGAAGTTGGTTGCCGTTCTTCTTCTTATTCTTCCTCTTGTGGCATCGCTTGCCGTGTCCTGTCATTCGTGCATGCAATCCTCACACACACACCCACACACACACACACACACACGCTAGAGACAGGCAATGCATTCAAGCGCAAATTAAGCTTGACAAGCAAAAATTAAACTGTGCATTTGTATAGCATGTGAGATTCTATGTGTGTGTATCTGTATCTGTATCTATGCGTGACACGCTCTCTTTGTAGCTATGGCTGTATCTGTATCTGCTGCTTGCTTGGGCAAAATATAATTTCTTCATGTACAGTTCATTAAACACAGCTAACCAAGTTGCAGACAACGTTTAGCATGCGGCTCCTCAGGCTGCCTAAAAACCAAATAAATATGCAAGTCAAAAACCAAAAAAAATAAAAGTACCTCTTGATATGCTAGCAGGTGAATAGCACACGAAAAAGAAAATGCTAAAAAAGTTGTCCACATACAAATTATTAAAAAAAAATGGAACACAACTTTAATTGGCTTGTTAAATTTTTTAAAATAAACAACATCTAGTTAGGGATAAAATGTGTTTTACTATTAGTACCAAATTAAATTGAAATAAAAACTGAAAATTTTAAAAAATATATGTTTTATAAAAATATTTTATTATTATCCTATTAAAATTAAATTATTAGAACTTAATATATTTATTTGTATTATTCGCATTGTTATTATATGATTGTCACGATTCGTATGTCAATTTAATTATTGATTATTATATTATATATATTCAATAGATCAATATAGTATATACGAACCTTAATAAGAAGAGCTTATGCTATTTTCACCTAATTGTTTTTTTTTTTTTGAGGTAATAAAAATAGTTTATGATTTATAAAATTTGTAAAAATAGAAATTGCGTTTATTTAAGAAGTTGGCTTAATAATAAACAAACAAAAAACATAGAACAAGATAAATTCATTGCAGAGCAACCTTTTCAGACGTACTATATTTTAATTTGCTACAGCAATTTATTTTTAAACTTTGTCTGAATTGTCTGTATTCTATTGATATTTATTACAACTGTTTTCGAAAAACTTTAAAACAAAATAAATTTTCATTTATGAACTTATTTAAAAGATTTTATTTATTTTTTGATATGAAATAATAAATCAATATATGATAGCGATATGTATTATCGAACGGTGAGTATTTATGAATAACTGATAAATTTTAACGATATGTGTAAAATAATAAAAATCTTATTGTAAAAAGAACATTTTCACTGGAAAGTCATTTAACACTTGTACCAGCGGGATAAACCCAATATGCCCATAGTATATACCATATAGCTGGGTATTATGTTTCACTTATAAACTCCCAGCATGCGTTGCAATTAACAGCAAGGGAGCGCAATATTGTAATTGGCCGGCCTGCGGTAGAAGGGTATGAAACTGAATCGAAAACAATTTATTATCGACACGAGGCAACATTTAATGAGTTATAGTTTAGTTATGATGCGGCTTTATTGAATAGGCGGCTTATTGAATTAGAATGCAGATATAATACATGCACAAATACACATACATATATGCATGTATGTCCAGCGATTCACATTGTCCAATGTTGTGCTTAAAACAATAGAGACATAAATTTCAGCTTAGCGGCGAGAAAAGCAATTCATACTCGCACCGTAAATAAAAACCACTGCAACATAATTTTTATGTTGAACCCATATATAAAAAAAACAAAGAACAAGATGTGGAAGAAAATGACAAAGGATACGCGTTGGGCGCGTCAAAGGACGCTTTTGTTTGTATTGCGGCGCTCAGCATTGGGAAGTCCATAGGCGTCAAAGCACTTAACCGCCAGACACAAAGACAAAGCCTCCCTATCAGCCTCCTTCCCTTAACGGAGTTTGAACCTGGAACCCCCTCCAGTTCAAATCCAATGCCCGACAATGACAGCCATAAAATGTCTAGCCGATGTTTTTTTTTTTGCTGCCTTTATTCTAGGCCTGGCCAAATCAAGCACTTCTCCAAGTCCATAGATTTATTTGGCTCGGATTTTTTCGTTCCTTGAATTGTTGTTTTTTTCCTCCTTTTTCTCAATTTGACATTGAAGCGCATTAACTTTGACATTCGCGTGAGTTTTCTTCGCTCGACGCCACAATGATTATGACTCTTGAGAGTTTTTGCCACGCTCCTTTCATTCAATCTTTTTTTCCGTTTTTTCTTTCTTTCTTGGCATGACTTTTGCACTTTGGCCAAAGTTGAAGAAATTAATATTAGCAACTGGCGCAGATACTTTTCGCAAATTGCAATCTCATGGCATTCTTATCAGTGCAGCTGTTGAAGTTACAAACTAAGTGCCCTGCATGACTCGGAAGCTATATAAATAATTTACGATTGAATAGCCCACTCTGAATGCTTTGACTTTTGGCATACAATGTGTGATTATCACAAAGTATTTTAAGAGTGAATGAATTCAATTTGCGTATTTATAAGATACATTTTTTGGTTGCTCCTTTGAATTTTTTGTTTTAATTGTTATATTTTATGGCCATTATGGTGCTAGAACACTTCTATAATTGTTTTATTGGCTACAGTAAAAAAAATAGTTCCAGTTTGTTACGATATGCTCATATTGCATAGGATTTTAATATTTTAGCTTATTTAAATGTCATTTTATAAAATTGAAGTCTAGTTATTAGCAGAAAGAACCAGTTCCACTACGAAATAGGCACTTGTCGATATTTAAAGGTTCCGCAAAGGGTAATTTCTCATCAATTCTAATGTGAATAATATAAAAGTTTGTTGATTAAAATTAACTAGTTCCAATATAACAATGAACTACTTGCTATTAATATCAGCATAAGGGCTCATGCTATTTGCATCAAATTATATATGTATATATAATATTTGAAATATATTTTATGAAAGAACTAATGTGAACTAATTCCACTGGTTCCAACTGGGTTTCATATCTTTTTATTTGTTGAAATAATAATAGTTAATAGTTATTAGTTTGACAAAAGCCATAAAATTGTTGCACTATAATACCAGTTCAGTAGTAAAAAGGTCCATTTGAAGACTGCTTCTTGATTCTCAAAAATGAATAAACTAGTTCCACTGAGATAAAAGTCTTCGCTCACTTATAAAGTTCCAGTTTTTCATCACTTTTAATTTATTTAAATGTCATAAATTGTATGATATGAACTAGTTCCGATAATATCTGACCATTTCCAGCTAGTTCTAGCTACTTTTATAATCTACATACCATTCATATCAAAATTCATCTGTTTGAATTGCATTTGCTATTCTTGAGCCAAATATGAAAGGCTTTCCAACAGATTTGAACTAGTTCTACTGGTTGCAGGTTCTCAACTGATGCAAATGCCATTCATATCAAATGGTATCTAACATAGAATGCCTTTACCAACGTTAAGCCAAAAACAATTGCCCGCATCACACAATATGTCAGTTTGGGCCAAAAGTCGCTCGGCAAACACGTAAGACAAATTCTATCTATATGCAATCAGCAAATATGCTCGGATGCCATACATAATGCAGGCACTTTTTGCAGGCAAGTGGAAATTATGTCAAAACAAACGCAAACGCAAAAGCAACTCAAGTCATTCAGTTCAGTTCAGTTCAGTTCCGACTGACAGTCATTCATTCATTCAGGCATTCATTCAGGCATTCATTCAGTCAGTCAGAGAGGCATTTCAATTATAGGCGTGCACAAAAGTTTAACTAATATCATGTGCAGCAGAAGAGAGA
Source organism: Drosophila robusta (assembly GCA_035043565.1). Classification (NCBI taxonomy): domain Eukaryota; kingdom Metazoa; phylum Arthropoda; class Insecta; order Diptera; family Drosophilidae; genus Drosophila; species Drosophila robusta. Next base: position 1,098,657 of record JAWNMW010000378.1, read on the forward strand.
GAGAGAGACAGAGAGAAAGTGAGAGACACAGAGAGAGAGAGAGAGAGAGAGAGTGGTAGCCTTGGGTTATCTGGAGGGGCGGAGATTTGAAATTGTTGAAAAATCGCGTCAAAGACACGAATGCTGCCATTTATCAGCGACCAAGGAATCTGCGAAATTTCCACGCTTCCATTTGATACACTAGCAGCGGGTATTTTAATTGCGTCATGAAATATGTAACACATAAAATAAGACATCTGTGGATTTCTTCTGTATTACCCGTATATATATTCTTATGTGCATTAGACTACTAGACATATGTCGTCATCGACCGGATCGCGCCACTATACCATAAAGCTGCAGTAGGTACTATAGGTCGAAAAATTAATTTTTATGTAAAAAAAAAACGGTTTTGCTTTTCAAATTATTCTGCCCCAACTTGGCAATTGATAGTGTCACAATGCTCCAAACAAATCTGCCAAATATTATCAATATCGGACGTCTACATTATATAGCTGTTGTATGAACAATTTGTCGAAAAATTAGTTTATTTATGAAAAACTTTTTTGCTTTTTAAGTTATCCTGCCCAAAATAGGAGAATAATATTATAGTCTCACTGAGCTTCATATCTGCAAAATAGTAACATCAGACGATTATATCATAGCCATAGCTGCCATAGGAACAATCACTCGACAAATGGTTTTTTTTAAATCCGAACCGTGCACAGTTTTTGCATTCATAATGCTAGTATTGCCATATGTTACAAGGGTATTTAATCGTCGGCAACCTATTCCCAATTTTTCTATGTTGTTTTTTTTTCTTTGCTTTATTTATACGCCATTTACAAAATCTTATTGAGGGGGCTGCCACACAGGGGTTGGGGCTTTGGGGTTTGGTGGCTCCGGCTTTACTTTGTGCAATTGCAGCGCTGCTTTTTTTACATATGTCTGGCAGCATTTGTAAGGATTTGCCATGTCTTTCTCTGACTGTGTGCGTGTGTGTGTGTGCGTGTGTGTGTCTGTGTTTGTGCTGCAAGTTGACTTCATTCAAAAAAGTTAATTCATAAATCGCACAAAGCGCGCAGATACGAAAGACGCACATGATAGCAGCCCCCCAACCCCAACCCTTTCCTCACAAGAAAATACACAAAAAAAAAATGGAAAAAAAGAAAAGCCATATGCAAAATGTATTTAGTCTCTAAGATAAAAGCTCGCCTGCAGCGGCTGCATTTGCGCGCAGCGAGTGGAAAAAGCTGTCGCAAAGGGGTAGCTGCGCATTGGGGGTGGGGGTGCTCTCTGGGGGTGCGGCTGTTCGGGCGACCTATTCAAATAAAAGATTTCTATCAGGTGGCTCTTATGGCGCATGAAAGTACTTAAATTTGTTTGACTTGCATTTGCTGCGAGTGGTGCGCTTGGTGCGGGTGGTGCGGGTGGTGCGGGGCTTGGCGGTGCCTTGCCAGCTGTTGCGATTTTGCGACTCATTATGCGAACGAAGCAGCTCACGACTGGCGTGTCGCGTGCCTCGTGACTCACGACTCGTTTAACTAGCATTCATCATTTTGTTTGCGAATGCGCTTAGCTTCAGATTCACATTGGCCCGCAAAGATATGAATAAAATGTGAATATCTGGGCACCATCTATGCGGCCACATGAAGCACATTTCGTGCGTGTCGCAAGCCAGTTAAAAGGGAATGCGCTTAAGTACCTGTGAATGATAAAATTGAAGTGCCGTAAGATAACAGAATTCCCTTTAAACCAAAGCGAAATCGAACCCTTAACCTCACCAATTTGAAGAAAGACAACGTAAACCCAAACCAAATTATATTCTTTTAAAATACATTTTTATTTAATGTTTAATTAATAATTTTGAATAATTGAGACATTTTCTTTAACTTTTCTTTAAGATAACAGATTACGTCCTCTAAAGATTGCAACGGATTTTTGATCTATATATCTATATATATCTCAATGCCCCCAGTGGGCATGGGGGCGTGGCAAATCGATCTATGTATCTTGGGGGTGGGTACACCGCGAAAATTCTTACCTCTCACAATTCTAATTAGCTAATTACCAAATTTGGCAGACAATTTTCTGATGGCCACCCCTGCCCAACAAATTGCAAAACTCTACTCTTTTAAAATATTAATTAATATCATTTTCGACTGTTTAAGCTGTTATACTGTGAACGAGTATTGCGCAGTCGGTTACACCCGATGGCAACGTTCTTATTTGATTTTATTTTTCGATTTTTAAACATCTGCCGATAGAAACGCTAATGTAAAAGGAGTCAAAGTTTTTATTCTATACTATATCATGTTTGAAAAAGCAGTTTACAATTTAGAGGCACAATACAGTATCGAAATCGACTCAATTAACTAGACTTAAGAAAAATAAAAGCAGTAAGTGCCACAAGTAGGCGGCAAGCCACGTGAGTGAGTTTCCGCAGGCATTTACCTCAACATGGAACTCGCAGAGTCCAACCAATTTCCATGAGACCAGCAGCACAGCAAGGGCCAAAAGTAATGCCTTATAGCAGAGTTCAGTTTTTGGTTTCGAATGTCGGCTAATTGTCTGGCCGCGATATTCGTTCAGGCGCACCATATTCGATTCGAACTTGACCAGATCGAAGGAGAGACAACAGCCAAATGAGTACCCTTGCGAGATTCGAGCAAAACTGGGCGTACTCAGCTTTTGCTTTTCCACGCTGATCCAGTGTACAATTATCTTGGATTCTGTTGAACGCCCTTTGTATAGCTTTCGTTATACACATATCTGAATGGTTATCATTTACCTGGCATATTCCGCTTCTTGCGCCAATTCTGTTTGGGCTCGGACATTACGTTTTTTTGCTCTTTCCTGGGCTTCATGACTCTGGTGGGGCGTGAGCTCCGCCTTAATGTCGATGTTTTGATTCTGTCCTTCAGCTCGCGACTGGTTATCTGGCGGACATGTTCGTTGGAAAGCAATTTTTGCAGTTCACAAATCTTTAAAATTTTCGAATTCGGCTTGTTTTTCAGCGGTCCCTCGCGACGAACACCCCTATTGTGCTGTTGCAGCATATTCTTGTCGCTTTTCGAATCGATATCCATTTTGAGAACATGGTACAGATTCTGCTCGTTGATGCGCTCGAAGGCGGCTGCACTGGGAATTTTCGGTTCAATTGGCGGCATCTTGGGTGGATCCTTCTTTTCAAATTGCGGATCCAAGTAGTTCAGCAGATTTATGCCCAGCTCATCGATATGCTTGTTCTGTACGCCAATTTTTTCATACCGATTGGTCAGCCAAGTGGTTTTTGCCTTATCCTTTCGAAGGACGACAGCATTTAATTCATTTGCATTGTTCTTAACGCGCATGTTGTGAGATTCTCCCTTGTGTTTGGGTTGGAGACGAGGCTCCTCAACCGCAACACGTGGCTTGCAAGCAGCACGCTTCTACAAGGGAATCGATTGGTTCTAGATGAGTTTTGGGGCCACGAGAGTGTTTAGCACTTACCATAGTTTAATATGTGTGTCTTCTATAGTTTATTTAGTAAATATTTGGTGTGTTTTTATTTAGAAAAAGCAAAAACTCGAAAACATGTAACAATCAATTCCTGCGCGGACTAAAATGTGACTAAATTTAAAATTTACTAAGCAGACGCTAATATTTTTGAGCGTTATAAAAAAGTGAATGTTTAAATATGGATATATACGATCGAATAACTGAAAACAAGTAAATAAGCAACCAGATTCTGATTTAAATTCCTGGCTAGGTGCCCTTGTTATTGATTCTATATTCAAATAATAATATTTTATTTATGTTAATATTAATTAAAAACTAATTACAAAAAATTTTACTAATATTTTTTAAAAATAAAAACACCATTATATAAAAGAAATTAACTATTATAGAAATTCATAGAATTTTAAGTGTGTTTTTAACAGCTCTGCTAAAATATTATTACTTTTATTTGAACTGATAATGGAAATATTTATCGTTATATTTACCACATTTAAAAATGGTATTCGGCCCTTTAAATGTTCGATTTACTTGTATATTTAACACGCATTAAATGTGACATATTTTCGGAGTCGAGTCCTTGCTACGTTGCCGCCATAGAAATCGAAGCATTGTTAGCATCTGTTCGGGAAATACTCATGAATCATTCATGAAACATTTGCGCAAATGCAAATCGGGCCAAATCTTTACAACAAACAAAAGCCTCTCTCGCACGCACACACAATAGAATACATAAAACACACAAAAACGCGACTAAACAATGTAAAATGTTAAATAATTATTTAAAACAGCTGCGGCTGCTAACGAATGCTACAAAAACAATAAACATTTATTTACTTTTATTTACTGTTTACATTTTGGGCATAAATTTATGGTCTAATGCAGTTGCCCTCGCTCCTGTCGCCTGTCCATGTCTCTCGTTCTCTAATAAAAAAGTGTTAAGAGTTAAACAACAAAGATTTAAGCTTTTTTGCATAAAAAATCTTTAACACTGCGCAACAAATAAAAAAATTTTTGATTGAATTAATAAGCGATAGCTAGAAAATTATTTATATAATATAAAATATTCCTATATGGTTTTTAGCATACCAATTTTGTTTTTAAAAAAGGAATGCTTTAAAGACTCTAATAAAACTTTATAATAATGTATATTAAACCAAATTAGTTTATTTTATATGAAAAAAATATTGATTTGATTTAATATTAATGGAAATATCACAATACAATAAATATTAACTTATAATATTAAACTTATAATATTATATTCACAAAATATTATCAACCAATATTTGTATATTATTTCATAATATTTTAAATTATAATATATTTTTCCAACTGATTTATAAAAAAGAAGATATTTGCTGTACAGTTTAATAGAAAATCCCTTGACAGTAGCGACCACAATAATCGTTGTAGTAAATATGTAAACTGACAAATCATGGCATTAAATTAAATAACACCTTTGGCACACACACACACACACACACACTGCAAACACTGAAGCTCTTGGCTGTGTTTATGGCTAGCAGAATATGGGGCGTGGCTTTAAATTTTGAAGCAAGCCGAAAACTGGCGCTGCAGCTCCCCCCACAGACCCCAACCCGAGTGGCAATTATATTTATGAATGTACCGAGGGGCATTCTCAATGTTTACTTCAAAGCAATTAAAAGCAAACCAGAAGCAAAAGCAACAGCAGCAGCCCCAGCGATGCGAGTGCTTTATCATATTTATGTGTAGCGAGTATTTGCTAAGGTTGGGGGCACAATTGGGTGCACGAACGGTACAAAGGGGGCTGGCTTCAGACATATGAAAAGCCTTGCAGTAAAATGGCCACTCAGGAAACGAAGTTCGTTTATATTGTGTCAGGATATAGTAGCTTTGTGTTTGTGAATGCGAATGGAAGTAGAGCGCGGGATACTAGAAACTGTGAGCTGGACTCTGGGAAATATATACATATATAGCGCAGCTTCGTCTGCAGTGCACAAATAACCTCGGGCCCATAAAAGAAATACGTTTACTATGTACTAAAAATTGAGTAAATGCTGCCATTACTGGCTGCAGTCAACCTGCCCCCTATATCCCTGCTCAACTCTTGGCAAGCTCTAAAATAGAACCTAGTACTTGTCTTCTATGTGCTGTGCTATTATTCTGAGTACACACACACACACACACACACACACACACACGTAGAACTTGGCCAGCTCAGCACTAAAAAAAGATAGCCATAGAATGGCCAAGCTTCAATTGTTTGGCAATAAATGTGAGTGAGTGTGTGTGTGATATAGTGTTGAGGAGCGCAGTGAGCGGGGAGGGGCTGAAACAATGTTCTTGGGCCATCAGGCCTCTGGCCAAAGACTCGGCGTTCAATTAATCGTTTGCAGCGTTTGCTAAAATCAATTATCGCCTGCCTTTGCTATTGATATCGATAATCGAATTAACCTCAATCGACAGATGGGCAGACTATCGTATGCTGTTTAAAAGCCCCATAGCTCTCGCTTGGAATTCAATCTGAGCAGCTGCTGTCGGCAAGAAAAACGAGGGAAGTCTAATTGGTTTTCAGTAATTAGAAGGCAGGAATTTCTTTTCGTATCATAAAATGTTTGTTTCATCCATAAAACCTTATATACCTTTATTATTAATATATATATTCATTTTCAGGATTTGGTTTAGAATGAAACGCAAAAAATAAGTTAATTTTAATTTTGAAATACATTTCGGGCTTCCAGGTTTTTTTCTGCATACCAAAATTCAAATTAAATTAAATGCTAATCAATATGATATCGTATTAAGTTCCGGAAAAAATAAATAACTAACAATTAAAAATGTATTATATTATTTATAATAATTTTAAATTTAGATCAACATTTATTATTACTCATAACAATAATTATATTATTAAAATGTTTTTCACGGAATTTGCATTTATGAAAATTACCAATATATATTTGGACCTAAACTGAAATTTCAGGCAAAGCATATATTTTGCCAATAGCTCATTTTAGGCATTTCATTGAGTTTAAGCAGAAAATATTGCAAAGTAAGAAGTCTTGTCGAATATTCGAATATATGAACATATCCAAACATTTCAAAAATTTGTAACAATTATTAAAGCTGCCCTCGCAAACGATATTCATGGCATGCATGATGCATTCGCCAAGCCACCTAAATTGCTGTTGATTTCTCTTGCCAGTTCGTCATAACAAAGCCAATTGTCGGCATGCAAAGGCGGCTGGGAAAGAGCTCAACATTTTTCATTGAATTGGAATTTGCGAATGCGATTAGCAGCGTAGATGAAAATGCCAAAGAAAATGAGCTAGAAAAAGCACACTTTAAATTGTTTGTGATCCCGTGTGGCTGCCAGAGGCGGCTAATGGAATGGAAGAGCCCAAAATTCAGCAGGAAACCAGCTGAGTTGCCACTTTGGCAACGTTTCGTATGCAAATTTACACTCACACACCCACAAGAGTGCTTGAGATACAGATACATTTCAGGTAACAATCAAAGCATTTCACAGTCAAGTATTTTTTTTGTATCTTTTTTGCAAGTGGTTTACCACAGCACTTTGCACTTTTGTGTTGTTTGGCAAGCACTTGAAATACAGAGGCACAATTTCTCTCTTTAATTTACAAATATCATTCATCGTTTTATTCAGACAACCGTACAAGACATTCGAATTTATGCAACAGCAAAAGTATTACATGAATATATATTTTCTAAATTATTTTATTATTGAAATATTGGATGGAATAATATTTTTATACATTTCCTGCAATTGTTTCTGTTGTTAATTTTTGTGTTTTTAGTTGGTCAAAAAATAGTCAAACCAAAGCGTTAACAAAAACAAACTAAAATTTCTAGTTGAAAATAAAAAGCTGTTTTTAGACATTTGCTAATTTTTATTTTAAATGTTTTTAGTATTGCTGGTGTTATATTTTTACTATGAATCGAACTCTTCGTCAACCATCAATTTCCACCCACGAACCGTATAAATAAATATAATTTGGCTTAACATGAAAACTATTGTAAATTGCAATTTGTTCTTTAATTTAAAATAATTTGTAAACGGAATATTAAAGAAAAAACTCAATAATTTGAGGCATATAAAAAATCAGCGTTATTGAATCAAACCTTAAAACCGTGAACCAACCACGATATATTATTTATATATTTCTCGTATATAATATTCACCAATTATTCAAATATCATGTGAGACCACAATAGTCACAATCAATAGCCATATATGTTTACCATGTTCCCGCAATTTTATTATTTTCAGGACCAAAATGAACTAGAAACCAAATGTTTGAAATATTCCCCATTATGTTTCGGATTTACTGCATCTATTTTGTTTCAATACCCGCTCGGCGTGAGTATAAAAGTTCTTGTTCCGATTGAGCTCCAGCGAATAATCCGATTTCTTTACCGATAGCATGTTGCTGAGAAATAAACGCCTCTCGGCACTTCTCGACCCGATGCCGATTGATTTGTCTTTTTGGGTCGAGGTTGCTGCAGAACCGGACGGCTCAAGTCCCTTATCATTTATTATATAGTGCTTGTTATTATGAAGGAACACCTCAGCTTCATGTAGGCGTTTCGAGAATTTCTTTTCGCGCGGCTTCTTCGGAATGGACTTATCCAACTTATCCAGCCTCGAATAGATATTATGCAGATCCAGATATATTTCGGAGATATCCTCGCCAAGCACTTTAGAGTGGTTTGTGTAGGATTTGAGGGTCTGCTTTATGGTATCCATCTCAGCTTGCATCTGCTCGTAGACCTGCAAATCGAATAACACCTTGGGCACCACCAAATCGATCAGCGCCTTCGGATCCTGATTCTGCCTCGCGTCCTGCAATTGATTCAGCGTGTCGCGGATAAGTCGCTTCATTTCCTTGTGATTCTTGTCGTGATCGGATGACGGATCCGAGCTGCTGCTTATGGTTAACAGGGATTCAATTTGATTGGGCCCGTTATTCGCGTCAGCCGGAGGACTTGCAGACCCCTCTGAATCCATTATCATATCTGTTAAGGAATTTCGCGGTGTTTTGGTAAACATTTTTTATCAGAATAAGGCAAGAAAATATTGATTAAGAAATAATAAATTTGAATTTTGATAGAAATTTCTAGAAATTTTTATTTATTCTTGTGTTTGTTTCAGAACAAAGCTGACTACCAATACAAATGTATCTATAATGAAGTATTTTTAAAAATGCCATTTGGAATGTTGCATTAGGCAATGCTGAAAACTCTTTAAAAGGTGATTCAAAATGTTTACCAAATAAGCAAGTTCATTTAAGTCGTAAGTTCGGTTTTTGTATAGATCAGTGTGTTTAAATCTGATTGTATTTATTATCCCATTCCATTAAATCAATTAATTTAATCGCTATAAATATTGATGATACTCTTATAAAAGAAAACTACTTATTAGCATCAAAATTAAAAATTTTAAAATTAGTTTTAGAAAATGGAGCATTTTTTCTAAATTTTATACTAAGTGCCACATTAATTAATTGGCATAATTTGCTCCAATTTGATTTAAACTCAGTAAGAAAATTTAGTTTGTGTTTAATTTTTCTTAGATAGTTTAATTATTTCCCATAGAAAAATCAGCAGCGGGTTGGTCTTTATTAAAGGCAAAATTTATTTCGCTGCCATAGCTAAAATTCCCGGAGGCAAAAATGTTGTTGTGCTGTTAATACGTTCTTCAAAAAATAAAAGAGAGTATATTGATTTTACGCAAAGCCGTTAAGACACATGCTGGATAAAGTGTTAAGTTTTATTGATTATGCGCCTCTAGACAGTGGGCGTGGCAAGCCGCGAAAACTTAAATCTCCCACAGTTCAACAAATTTCGCAGGTAGACTTCAAAATATATAGTTAAACAAATGAGCCAAATATAACCCTAATAACGGATATTCCCCAGAGTCACAGTTTAAAGGTGACAATATTCTTTAGGACCTGACGGTCTTAAGCTGTTTTGCCAATAGAGTATTGCGCAGTCGTTGATGCTCTATTGCAACGTTTCGACATGTTATTTTGATATTTCTGTTATTTTTGTTTTTTTGCATTTGCCAGGGTCCATCTAAAGGAATTTGTGTATTTGCTATGGCCACGAGCGCTAAATCAATTGCCAACACAGAGAACTGCGCACTATTTCCTGCCATGGCCAAAAGCCCAATGCCATGGCTCGAACATATTTCGTAGTATTTTTATGAGGCATGCAAAAAATGCCTACGCACAGATCTGCACGGCCCGGCGGGGGGGTGGTGAGTTGGTGTGTGTGTGTGTGTGTGTGTGTTCGCCTGGTAGCTGGCCAATGGTCATGCTGATGTTCATCGCATTCCACGCGACGCTGTGCGCTGTCAACAATCACGAACCAATTGTCTATAAATACCAGGAACGTTAAGGCAAACTCACTCACAGCGAGCGGCGGGCGTCTCCCCCCCACGGCCCCACGGCCCCGCCACGTACAATGCCCAATCCAGTTCAGTGTTCCAATCCCCCGCAGACTACGCACAAAACTGTCCCAGCCGGGCTCTGGGTACTGCTTGCCCCATTGCAACTTCCGTTCTGTCGTTTTTCATTACATCGCATGTAACTTCCGGTTTGTTAAAGCGACACGCACTGCGACTCCCACGACTCAGCAAGCCCCTCCCGCCCCCTTTCCACCCCTAGCAGCCCGTGCTCGTTGTTATGGCTGCTGACATCCGTGCAAACAAACGAACCATCGAACGTACGTCCCGAATGCCACCAGCCAGACTCGGGCGCCCCTCAGCAGGTCCTCTCGGCCCTCCCCGGCGCCAGCTCTGCTAGGTGCAGTCCACGGCCGCCTCTTGTTTGTCCGCACGTTTAGACTGGAAATGACAAATTCACTGTAGGTGGGCTCGCCCGGCTTTGGTCTCTTGGCCGCTTTCGCTTAACTCCTCCAACACGTTTGCGACTCAGCAAACACCATCATCAATTTCCGTGGGGAAATCACACAAAATTTTTGCACAAACAAAATGTTTGCATTCGGTGCCAGCCAACCGATTTTTGCATGCCACACTCTGTGGCATATCTCGGCTTATCTCGACTCGAATCGTTCGTAGCGCTGGTTATTTTTTGAAAACGGGTATATTGGGTTGCTTTCTTGCTGTCCGCCTATCTGTATGAATGCAATTTTTATGCCCGATATTGAAGCAAGAGTCTTGAAATTTGGCATATATATTCGAGTATGCCCGGGTCTGATAAAGTGTTAAGATTTTTGGCTACGCCCACTGGGGGCGTGACAAATCAATTTATTCTTTATCCCTCCCTCAGCTTTATAGCTAGATACAATATATTACTGATGACCTGATGTCTCCCATAATTTTGAAGCTCCTCTAAATATCGACACATGAATTATTTTTTCGAAACAACAATTTTTTTAATTCTTTTGAGCTGTTATTGTGCTCTAAACGAGTATTACGCATTCGGTTACACCCGACTGCAAAGTTCTTACTTGTTTTTATTCATGCTCTGGCCTGCCAAATTGTAAAAGAATTAGAAAACACATAGCGTTGTGGGTCCATGCTATTGGAATAGTTATTTGATTTTGACAGCTCGGGGATATTCCGTTGGTATCAAATTAAGCGAAAGTTGGCGACTTTATATAGCGATAACTTCACTTCAGGTTAGTTATTCACTTGAATGCGGCGAAAGAGTATGTTAACAATTGATTTAGAATAGAAAATAAGGAAACTCATCAGCATTATTTTTCGTGCAAATTATTCTAATTGGACGTGATATAATTTTTATTTAAAATTATTTTCTAAAATTATTCAAATTTCAAATAGAAAACGAGAAGGAGAAGGAAAGAAAATCAAAAGTTGTGGAATAGAAAAAAATATAGTGGCAGAAAGATATAGGGATAGGGAGAGTGAGAAAGAGGGAAATATATCAATGTATTTAGAGAAAATGGAGAGGCAACAAAATGAGAAATGGAAAAACAGATCGACAGAAGCAAGGAAACGAAATTTTACCTTAGTTTAAGTGAAACATTGGAAAATGATGAAGGAAAATCAGCAAATTATAATTTCACATTTCCTTGCATTCAGCTAGCCCCAGTGCACTTGGAGAAACTTCGAATGTCAGAAGGAAGGAGAACGAAAAGGAAAAAGTTGTAAGTTGTTGGTGGCATGACAACCTGGAATTAGCATAGTTCAGTTTAGTTTCGACACTCATTTAGCAAGAGGTGCCACTAAGCTGGCCTTAGTCTTAGTCTTAGCCTTAACCTTAGTCTGCTAATCTCGCCGATTTCTTGTAGAGCTGAATAAAACTAACACTCTTTCTCTATCTCCCTCTCTTATTCTCTCCCGGCATTCTACACTTTGGCCAACAAATTAACGCAAGCGCTGCGAATGCCGGCGGAGTTGGCCCGAGGAGTTGGCTGGGGGCGCGGTTCGGGCAGCGGCTTTGTTGGAGCCGTGAATGTAATTACTTTAATGTGACCATTTGCCGGCACTGCTGAGCTGGCCGTGGCCCAGATAAAGATAAACTTTTGCAATTACAACGCGTCGCAAACGAAGCAGAAATACAAAGCGCAGCGCCAACTGATGGAGCTCGGCTTAGGGCTGGGGGCGGGCTGAAGTGAAAAGCGCAGCTCGATGGCATCGAATCAGTTTATTTTTAGTGCATTTTCCTTTTGGTGCCGGCTAATTAGTGCAGTTAAAAGCGCTGAACTTAAAGGCGCCTCTCATAAAATTATGCTCACTTAAATGAACTCGCGTCGGCTTTAAAAGAAACTTAAAAAAAAATGAAAACTTTTCCAACTTATCAGCGTGTTGAAATTTCGTCTAAAAAATGAGGAAAAAAACCAGGATGAAACACTTTTCTTCGGAGTGCCAAAGTTTAAATACCCTTGCAGACATATGTAACTTGATTTTGAACCGATCGTTCCTTTATCAAATTATTTATTTTGCCCATATATTGGGGTGCTTCAGACAATTGTCAAACTTGGTTAGGATATCTCAAAAAATAAACCAATTTCTTAAATAAAATATATATTATTATTATATTATATATACAAAAAGTGTGAAATAGATTAAGCAAATAATTTAATATAATATACGCTCCTAATTGCTAATTTTTGTCATATCTACAAAACCAAAAAATAACATACCCTCTAAGATTTCAATTCTTAACAGATTGTTCCCATAGAAACAATATATGCTATAGTGAAGTCGAAGAAATCGCCCGAATAAATTAAAATACTCTTCGTAAAGGTGTTGAGTACATATGCCAGACAGGGCTATGAAACGGCCGGAAGGAATCATGTACCGACTTAGGTGGTCCTGGCTACACATAAACTTTTGATGACTTTTTGAAAGTTTTACGTTCTGAAGTGGAACACAAATTACGCGAACGCGGCGCAGGGAAAGTGAAGGGGGTGTTGGGGAGGGGTGTGGGGGGGGGAGACCGTGTGGCCTTCTGTAGGGGCAATAACAAAAACAATAACAACAACAATGACGGCGGTGGCATTAAAACGTCAACAGATTGCCGAAAATTGTGCGTCCAAGAAATTATCCATGCACATAACTGAAAGCTCCAATTAGAATTAAAAGATTTTCCAACTAGACTCGTGCGAATAGATTTTGCTAATTGTAAGGGGTGTGTAAATGGAAATGGAAAAGCGAAAACGTTGGTTAAATACAAATAACTAAGGTTAATAAAAGGGTGTAAAATTAAATAAAAAATAAAGGGCTTATATTACCTTTGCATAAAAAAATAATGTAGGCGTAGAATAAAACTGATAATAAATGAGATAATACTATAATAATAAATACATATATAAATATATGTATTATATTAGTTTATCAATGAATGTTACATCTGAAAAATCACTATGAAAGATATTATACATATATATTATATTTTTAAGGTACCATTGTATTATAACATATAAAATATATATTATATATTGAACAAAATGTAAAAAATAAATAAGAAAAAAATGGAGTATTATTATTTCTTGACAATCTATAAATAGATTGATTGAACGCAATTTTATATTATTAAGAAACCCTTTATGTTAAGTAATAAATTGAATATGTAAGACTTTATTTAATGTTTTGTTTTTCTTTTAAATTCTTTCACAAGCTTCTAAGTTAGTAATATTTAATATTTGTAGACATCAGTTTACCTTTACCCCAGCTGTCAAAATTGTTCGATCAAAAAAAGTGTTATGGGAACTACTTGGCTTAACTAACTTCATTCTACAAATTATTTGCTAGAGTCTGGTCAACATCAGTAGTCCGAAAGTAAAAAAAATAAAAATTGAGTTCACTTCTAAATACAGCAAAGTCTGGTCAGTAAAAGTAATTCTAAAGTATTGAAGCCAAAGAGATGATTCCCAAACGCAGCCAAAGCAAACTGCATCCCTCCTGCCGCGTGGGCAGCTTTGGATTGGACCGAAAGAACTCGCTGCTGACCATAGCCGAGCGCATCACCAAACGTACCTATAAGCTGTACAAGGCCCACAAATCCGAATGGCTAATAATCGATGGCGAAATCATTGTGGTGCAGCGCAAGCACAAAGGCGAGCTGGCCATGATTATGCAAAAATTCTTCGAGCCCGACTATGCCGGGGCGGTGGAGCCGGAGCCAGATGCACCCATTGTCCGGGAAGCCTCGCCACGACTAGATGAACCCGGAACCAGCCAGCAGCGCAATGACTCTTCCTTCAAAAAGCACTCTGTGCAAAAACTACTCTACAATGAAAATGTCCAATTGATCGATAGCACAAACCTGCAGAGCCGCATCAGAGCCGCAAGCCCTAAGTTCTCTCCTAGTACACACAAGGTGTCCAAAGTCAAGGAGAGAAGCAAGAGGGCTGCGGACCAAAAGAAGAAGAACCCGAAGGCGGCTCTGCGTGCGAGCAACAGACCAAAGGCTAAAGATCGGACGGTAACCAGATTTGACAGCATTATCCTAAATGAGACCCCAAACCAATCGAGTCCACCCAAGAAGATCATTTACAAGCAATCGAGCACACTATTGCCGATTCATGACCATGTTCTAGAGTACTATAAGAAAATGATGAAGCAGAAACTAAATAAAAATCGAGCAGTACCTTTGGCTTCGACCTATCATGACATGATTATTCAAAAAATAGAGCCCAAGGTGCATGGTACCCAAATCACCAGGATTGTGTCGGGAAGAAAATGGTTAAGGGATCTTAAGCAAAATGAAGAGATTGAATTAACGCAAATACAAAAAGCCCAATTAAAGTATCTGAAAAAGGAGAAGAAGCTAATTAAAGGGAATCTTACCAAGGTGAAAACTCTGGCGTCAATACAAACGCAGACTGAACAATTTGTGGAAATGGAGTCGAAGGAAACAGTTGTGCAGGATCTCTATGCAAGTACCGAAACCCTCAAACCCTACGGACTGCTGAAAAGTGAAGTAACCCTAATCGGAATACCGACAGAAAAACCGATAGAAAACGCACCGTCAACCAGCAAAATTGAAATAGAACCAATTGAAGACCTGACTAGCCAGAAGAAAGATAGCAGTATAATAAAAAAGAAATTATCAGTGACAAAGACATCGAGTCTAAAGAAACTCAATGATAAAGAAACCCTAATCGGAATACCGACAGAAAATATAGAAAACGCACCGTCAACCAGCAAAATCGAAACGGACCCGACTAGCCAGAAGAAAGATAGCAGTATAATAAAAAAGAAATTATCAGTGACAAAGACGAAGAGTCTAAAGAAACTCAATGATGAAAAAAGCTTAGAGAAAATATTAAATATAGAGGAAACTGATGTACAAGTGGAAGACTCGAGTGGGGAGCGTGCTCAGAGCGAACAAGCGCCAAAATTCAATGAAGAAACCCCGGAAGAAGATCAAAATTCAAGCACAGAAACCCTCAAGTTTGTAACGATGGAAACTAAAGAAGAACCGAAAATCAATACCGGAAAGAAGAAACAAATTTTGGATGGAGCACAAAAAGTGAAAATAGCGGATCTAAATAAAAGCAACATTGAGTTAGAACAGATACAACTACTGATTGCCAAAAAGAATAGTCGCATTGTAATGAAAAAGAAATTCCCAGCTGGACTTATGAGGACAAAGAATCTGAAGCGCCTAAATAGCAAGCCGAAGCTAAAGGATAGAAACAAAACTTCAACCCAAATTGAAGCTGCAAAGACGAAGCACAAAACCGCAATTGTGCAAGCCTCAAAGACAATTAATCCCTTCTTCGGACGGATAATCGCCGAGTGGAGGCCGCGTCAACGTGCCGTAGAGGCTCCTGTGAATTTAAGACGACGTTGCCTGAACTTTATAGAATGGGGTCTACAACATAATCGCGTGATTCCGCACCAATCGGGCAGGCGTCACCATCTAGTGCAGAGAGGTGATTTTCATTATATTAATACTCATTCCACTTAATTTCTTGAAACTCCTTTTCTAGAATTGCCTTTTGTCCAAATCGCGCAAGTTCAGCCACGTCCAAAATTTGGACTGCGCACTGTATACGATATACAACGTGGGCCCAATTTACAATTTCTCGGAATTCGACGCATTTTCATCTGGTTTATTATTTTTGCGCTGGCGATTTTTCTTTTGTTTGTCGCCATTGATAAAACAAATCCTTTATTCTGGCGCTGGGTGTTGCAGAAATTGAAATATTTTTACTATGTTTATGTTGACAGCAACTTCACGTTGCTCAAAAACTTCAAATTCTATTAAAGGTTTGTTAATTGTTCGTGAAATGAATAGTTTTTTTTTACTAAACTTGGTGTCGTATATCTAAGACTATAACATCTGGTCAGTTAGTATTGCTGCATGTAGTTTCCATTTTCCGACTGAAGCCAAATTCAATAGCCTATAGGTCCAGTTGTAAAAAAAATTCGAAAAAACAGGCCTGACAAACTTTTCAGTACTTAGCCATAAACCATATTGGACCCGATGATGCCTGCCGCTGTGGCAGCTGCGCTGATAGCGCACCACGAGAAAAAACCAAAAAAGAAAATGGAGTACGCGGGGCAGCCTCTGCCGCACTTAAGAAGATTAAAGACCCGTTTCGTTAGTTTCCACACGGGTTTCCTTTCCATTTTATAGGGCTACCGCGGTCTGCTTTTACATATGTGTGCGTGGCCTGAACTGGTGTGAACTTCCCCACAGACGGACTTAAAAGCTCACGCACTTTTCTTTTGCCCAGAAAGGGATAAAAGGGTTAAGTAGTTTTCGGAAAGAACTCGGAGTTTTAACTTAACTTCTTCCCCTCATACGTAATATACAAATCACTTTATTTCTTTTAATTCTTTTCATTAACAATATATTCATTTTTAAAAAATTGTATTTCCATTTTTTATTTCTATTTTCTTCATAATAACGGCTCAAGGATTGTCTGTTCTCTTTTTGATTCCTGCGATTCTTCCCCCACATCCCTTGCGTTATTTTGAGTGCATATTTCCGTTGCATTTGTCGCATCGGCGTTTCGTTTGTCAGCCAAAATGCAAATATCGCTCTAAACATAAATCGAAGCATTTTCAATAAATCCCCAAAGCGCGCCCCTCCCTTCCCCCTCTCCAGGCCCCAACGTTGTTTGAGTGTCTGTCGAAGCAAAGTGAAAAACTAAAAAAATTGTCAACGAAACAGCGAGACAAGAGTACAATGTGTTTTACTATTTGCAATTGAATTTGCTGCTGTTGATTTGACACATCCCACCACCCCCAACCACCCACCCACCCAAGCGATGGCCTTACAGCGCCATCTATTTGGCCGCCCAGCATCTAGTATTTTATTGGAAATTGGTGCTGTTTGCAAGAAAAGTTGGACATCTACGTGGGGACTGCAGGGCAGCAAACAAATAACTGCATTCATTCAACAGCGTTCCTGTGCGTAAATATTGATAATCAGCAAACCTTAGCTGCAACTTTTAATTCAAAATCGGAGTCAAACAATTATTTATGTAATACATAGGAATATCCATAGAGCGAGGAATTTATAACAATGATATAATAGTGATGAATAAAAAGTTTTGGGTAAAATGAAACAATTGTTCGCAGGCAGCTTAACATTGCTAGCAAAGACACAAACCGCTTGAACAATTATGCGCTCGGAGTTTTATCAAGCATCGTTTTTATCAAAATCGTTTTTATCAGTACGTTCATGTACTATTTGGCCAACTTTTAATTCCGACTAACATATATATTAATTTTCAAAATATATTGTTTCACATTAAATTTATATTTAGTCAACATTTTATTTATTTTAATTAATTTATTTTTTTCAATATTTTATTGCTAAACGTTTTGATCAAATCTTTGAATTTTCCATGTATGAACACACTGAATTAAATGTTTTAATCTTTCTTCCCTTTCTTATATTAATAATAATGTATATTAATAGCTTATGCGTTTAAAATAGTTATAGTAAGTAGGGAAATTACATTTAATAATTTATGAAAATGAAAGTTTTTTATATTATTATTTTTTCCACAATTCTATCAACCGAACACTTTTCTTTTGTTTTTTATTTTGCAAATACAATTTAAATATGAGCTATATTTTATGTTATACTTTATATACTATTAAAAAATACTAATTTTCAACAAGGCGCAACATTTGAATGTGGTTTTCATAGTATAATTTAAAATACTCAAGTATATTTAGAATGGAATTTTTGCTCTCTTAACTATTTTATTTTTTTGCAATAAATAATACATAGACAATATTTAATTTATGCTATTTGTTTATTCTTTATCAAATAACATTTCCGTTAACATACAATTCAAAAATATAACGTGCCATATTTATGCCTTTATGCCAATTTCCTTTCCGTTTCCTTTGCTCCTTCTCTCTTATACTCATGTTCATTTGCCGGCATTTTGCGCTGTTGTGTCTGCTGTTGCTCCAGTTTCAGTTTCGGTTTCGTTGGCGCTTCGCCGAGTCCTGTCCTACCGCAAGTTGAAACTTGGTCAACACGTCGGCCCGAACATGTCTCTCTTTCGCTCTCTCGTGCACTCTTTCGGATGGCCTGCGGCGTATTCAGCGCTCTTCTGCTCGCGTTCGCTCTCTCCGATTTTGTGCGCTCTGATTCGCACTCGTTTTTATGTTGCCTTTTTTTTGTTGTTGTTGCCGTTTCAGAGCTTTGATGGGCCTCGTTTGTAGTTTCGTTTTGGCCCAGTCGAGTTTATGTCTTCATCGCATTTGAAATTTATTTGCATGCCGGTCAGGCCGGCAGCCAGCTCTATAAATTAAACATAAATCAGTTGCACGGCAAATCATTTGATTTCATTTTGGTGGGGCGGACCCTTTAACAAAGCAACCCCCCTCGGGTTAGCCCTCGTCCACAAAGCTCGCAATTACACAAAAGACGCGACTGTCACGTATTTCCCATGCATGAACAACTCTGAATGCCCAGCGCCCAAATTATTCCTAGCCATAAACAACAACAATGCGACAATTGCTTTTGAAGGGATCGGCTCGCTTGGAGGAGGGCTCAGTAGGGTGGCGGGGGCGTAGAGCTTTCAGGTTAGTGGCTGAAAAAAAAAAGGAAAAATAACTGACACAAAAATTGATAAGCAAATAGCCATTTAATGGACTTGAACTGAATACCAAAGTACTCGCAATGATTAGCCGCGAATGAGCTGAAGCCCCGCCCCCCGCACCTTCGGCAACCACCTGCTAAAGGCTTTTGAAAATCGATAAGAAATTGAGCATTTTGATTCCCGTGGCACGCGTACACCTCACACACATATATATATATATTTTACGACACATTTTCCACTAAATTTACGAGTTGCCATGCGAAACTTTAAAAGAAATTCGCGAACTGTAGATAAAAGAGGGGGCCTACGAGGGGCGACGGGGCTGGCGGTAAACAAAACGCACGTGTGGTCGTAAAAAATCGTAAAGGGTTGTCTTGTTTGACGACAGAAGTGGGAGGGGTGCAGGTGCCCGGCAATGTGGGTCTTGGGGAGGTGGGTGCTTGGGTGAGTTAAGTTAAGGCACGTTAACGTACCTAACGGTATTTTGTGCTTTTGTTAAAACGATATTGCAATTTTGCGTGAAAAAAAACCACTCTAGGAAATATAAAGTTTATGTTGCAGATAATATGTGGATTTATGTTAAACATATCCCAGCTCTTAAATCTGATGTGTGTGTTTATTGCTAAGAAATATTCAAAATTCCCTTGTATTCAGTAAGTGTTTGATGAATTTTGCAAAGAAATATACTTCACATTATTTGTATTGGACGTAGATGTACTAACGAACAGTACATTCAAGTGGCCCAAGTGACCAGGCAAAATGCCAAAACCGTTTTAATAACAGAAACAGAAGATGCATTATTTATTTTATGGAAAAGATTGTTATATCTAGAACATAAGATCCAAAAAGGGTTATGGATAGCATAGTTTACACAACACATTTTAAGAGAAATTATTTGGAAATACATTCAATATCTTGATAAGGTCATCGACATACAACAAATTATTATTATATTGTATTAAGAAAATACTACAATTTTTAAAGATTTTATAAACGTATGATATGAATTTAATATATAAAAATAATACTAAACTGCAATGAAAATTAAGGCAAATGTAACATATATTTTTTTAACTAAACTTTTTTTAGAAAAATTTGCTTTAAAATTGCTTTAAATATGTTTAATTAAGCTATCTGACATTATATCAATTAGCTTAGATATATGATTACTAATAATAATCAATAAAGTTATATTTTTCTGCAAAGCTTTTTCTCAAAAATTCCCAATTTTTTTGTTGTGTATAAGGCCAAATAATAAATACGTTCATGTCAACTTCTATCGCTAAATTGCCATTTATCTAAATCCCTTCAAAGCGCCTACAGACTGCCCATTAAATAAGGGCCACTTAAACTAATTTATACAAGTTATAAGCTTCATAAATTACCCATTTTGTAAAATGTGCAATTTTCTATTGAAAACAGAGAAAAGAATCTCCCGTGCACTAAGCGGCTGGCATGAAATTCTTGGAAAAATCACTTAACTCGTGTATCATAGAAAACAATCCCATCAGCGAATGATTTACAAGTGGGTATGTGATGTGTGTGTGTGTGTGTGTATGTGAGTGTGTGTTGTAAGCGAACATTTTTCATTGTCTCAATACGCTGCACCCGCCACCCCAATCAAATCTCATTGTTGTTGTTGCTGTCGACGACAGAGTAAAATACGCAATAAAATCAAATCATGCTCAAAATTTTATGAATATTCATGACATTAAAAGCTCTTGAATTATTAACGAAAGATTTTCGACTAGCAAATGCGCACTGGAAAAGCACTTGACTAGCGCACAAACAAATACACACAAACACACACACACACACAAACACAGATACATCTCCCTTCCTTTTGGCCAAAACTGTTCAATTATGAATTTTGACAATGTCTGTGCCTGCAAAAGGTGCAAAATAGGCGAAAAACCAAAATGGGAGGCTTCTGGCAAAGAGTTGTGAGGGGCAATGGGTTGCAGCTTGCTGTTAACAACACTTAAGTGGGTTGTGATAAGAGCCCAGCGTTGCCTCTTTTGTGTGCTTGTGTGTGTGTGTGTGTGTGTGTGTGTGTGTTGAAGTGCCATTGAAAAGTGCAGCTTGCCAAAAGGCGCAAGTGAAAGTGCAAACAAAGGCGCTGATTAAACGATAGAGATAAGCACATGCAGTAGGGGGTGTTGCGTAGCGGTAAAGGGGGCCAGGGCAGAGCTAGGCCCGATGCATTGAATGCATGTTAATTGAGGGTTCCAGTATGCGTCTACCCAAAAAAAATGTAAGAGTACTGTGTTGCCCGGCTAGAAAACTCTCTGTTAATATTATTATTTAAGGTATCAATTTATAAACTAGCCTCGTTCATCAGATGCCCAAATACCTGAGCACTTAGATAAATTAAATTAATTAAATTAAATGACCACAATATACATTTTATTATTTCTTTAAATTATTTCGGAGATAATATTATCAAATTTATATATATTCCAAAAATCAGGCTGACTTCTTTAATAGAACTTGGGTTTTTGTATGATGGGTTCTTATTAAATTATATGCAGAAGGGTTGTAAAGTAAAAGAATAACTATTTAGTATGCATGATTTGTAATAGTAACAGTAATAAATTTTAAACAAAACGAAACTGCAAATTTTTATTTTTAATATTATAATTTATAACTATAAATTTGTTTATTCATGTTTCATGTTTATTTAAGTGTCTACCTTTTATACTGTTTGAGATTGAATTATTCAGATAGGCAAAATGACAAGTCAAATGATTCATTTTGACTCGAAGAATATTTATTTTTGCCTTTTACATACCTTCTAACTAACTGCAATAAGCCCTCTTCCGTTTTGCAACCCATTTCGCAATGCGAACAGGGTATGAAAAGAAAATGTGTCTGGCTAAAACCTATGAGCTGGAAAATAGCTTGCAGTCCGGCTCTCTTGTCTGCATGTGAAATGCCAAGCACAAATTGGGCAAGTTTCGTGGCGAACGGGGGCAGCCATTGTATTGTTGTCTAAAACAATGGCCAAGGAAACTATAGTTTTCACCAAGAACCACTGAAAGGAGCTTGCATAGTCGAGGCAATTGCCGTTCCAGACGCAGCCTAAAAAGCCCGAGCTGACGCTGCAAAATTAGCTGCGGATACAAAAAACAAACAAAAATTTCCCAAAGTTGGAACTTGTGACGAGTTTTCTCTTACGATTTGACCCAAAAAAAAAGGTATATATAAAAAAACACAAAACAAAGAAAATTAGAAAGAAAACGTCTAGACGTACACCTTTTACTGTGACTGGTTTTTCTACATCGGGTTTATTGACTTTTATGGATTGAAACAAATTTGCATTGCTCAAAGCGTCGCAAGGTGTGAAATGTAAATCATTGCGAAAATCTTTTGTTATTAATTGAAGTACAAATCTGACTGGGCCTAGGAAAAATGTTATCTTCTGGCTGATGCGCAAAAATTTATTTTCTTTTATTCATTGAGAAGGAGGTTCATACCTATTTTAATTTTTTTTGCCTTCTTAATTTTATTTTATTTATACATCTTTTATTTAACAGTTGAATTATTATATATAAAAAGAAAACTTCCAAATTAAAAGAAAATACTTTCTCTATTTCTTTTTACATATTCTCTTACTTCCATAAAATTCAATTCAAACTTCTTTTGTAGATATTATTTTTACTTTCGTAAATTCATTAGGTTTTTTGAACGAGAGAGCACATAATTCAACTTATATTTTTTTTAATAATACAATATGTTTTATGCTCTCCGAAATTCATGTAAGTCTTTTGAAAGAGATTGCTAAATAATGCACCAAATTAAGCTTGTCTTTATTAAAATACCACAAAATATTTTGTTCGTGTATGTAATTTCTAGTCTCCTAAATTCATTTAAGTTTTTAGAGAGAAAGAGGGAGCTAAATAATGGCACTGGTTGTAGCCTTGGCAACGGCTCTACAATATTTTCTGGAAGAAAAATTCAACTTGGACTGGTTTCTCCTCTACTGCAACTGCTGCTGGCTGGCTGGCAGTTGGCACTTGGCTGCTGGTGAGGCAAATTAACGCTGATGACTTACAGATTAACGAGCATGTTGCCAGCCAAGTGAAACGAAGTGTGAAAATGATTAAAACTCAGCATTTGCTGTTATTACTGTTGCAGCTGCTCCTGTTGCCAGTAACAGTGGCAATTACAGTTACAGTTATATTGCATTGGTCAGTTTGTTGAGTCTCGGTCCACTTGGGCGTATACTTAACAATTTTTGATAAACTTTCAACTTGTGCTGCAATTGACATTATGCAAACCATCTTACAACTTATTTTGTTTGGATAATCAATAGCCAGGAGCTTGTACTGCTATGTAGACCGTTTTTTTCTCCTCTTTGGGTTCAGGGTCATGTTGCAAATTAGTCAAGAGGCAGCCAAGAATAAAGCGAAACGCGGCATCAAAAGTTGAAATGTTGCCCGCGCTCAAGTGTTCGCTCCGCTGATTCAGCACTTGCCAAAGGCCAACAACAGCAACAACTGCAATCAGCTGGCAAAAGTATCTGCAGACGTATATTCGTATCTTCAGCGGAGTCCCTTCGAATTTTTAGTGTCTGCTGTTGTTGCTTTTTTTTTTTTTTGTATCGCGGCCAATTTTTTTTGTTACCTTGTCAGAGCATGTGAAGAGTATCGCCTGCTTCACGATAAAGTTGATACCTTATCAAGTCCGTTTTTAATAAAAATAATGAAAAAAATAAAAATTTCCAAAAAGAGAAAAATAAGCAAAAAATAATAGATAAGATATATCAACATAGACTTGAATTTTATGAATAAGCATTGCATTTAAAACAAATTGTTTATTAATTCTAAAATAAAGTCTTAAACAATTATACAAAAACATAATAGAATTCAATACATTGTATTTTCACTATATAGGATTATTTGTTTAAAGTCCTTTAGAAAATCTTTTATTTCTAGAAAAATATTTCAGTTGAATACTAAAATAATCCAAATATAAAAATAGGCCGTCAATTCATAGAATTTATTTTATTAATTGCAAAATTACCACGCGCTAAGAAACTAATTCTTAAAATAACTGTGCACCAAAGAAATAAAGCTTGTATAATTTTCAGTGATACCATTGAAGTCAATGCCAATAATGATTATTAAAGAAAATATTCCTCAGCTACAATTGATTTTCTTGCAAATTGAAATCTCGAAAATGAAGCAACCCATTTAATTCTTAGAATAACCAGTCAAACGAAAAAAAATTCCAAAAATAAATCTGAGATTCGAAGAATTGACTTGTGCTCATATAATTTTTGCATCGCATTTATTAAAAATATGTAACTATTACGTAATGACCCTATTGCACAGCTTAAAAGATAATTGGTAATATAATACTTTTCACATCATAAGCTTAAAGTTCAATACTGAGAAACTTGGCAAGAGTATCTCAACTTCTGAAAATTTGTAGCCGGATAAACTTTGTTGTTAGTGCGTTTGTTATTGTTCTCGTTGCTGTTGTCGATGTTGTCCTTGTTGTCTCATATTGCAGCACATATGGAAACGTACAGCTCATCCTCGTCGTGGCAATTATCGTGATACTCGGTCGTGGATGCTCTTATATATGTATCCCGAGTTGTTTTTCGCAGTGTCCTGCGAGTTGTACTTCTTGTTCTTGTTGTGATTGCGATTGTCATGGCAACTGCGATGGCAACGCTCATATCCCTTGGCAAAATCAGAAACCAGCGACCGCCGTTGTTGTTGTTCTCGCTGCTACTGCTGCTCCTTTTTCTTTTTCTGTTCTTTTTTTTTTTTTTTGTCCAGCTTCCTACGTGATGATGTTAGAATTTCACTTTTGTTACGCTCGCTGCCAGACAATTGCAACATATTGTTGCGCTTGTTTGCCATATCTGTACCCTTCCACCTACTTCAGGCCCCCCGCACAACCCAATCTGCCCATCCAGATGCCCATTTCCATTTTCGATTGCTTTTTGCTGGTGTTGTTCTTGGCCTTGTTTTTTTGTTTGATGCGCATGTTGACAGCGGCCAAATGGAATTCAATTGCGTGAAAGTATGAAAAATACTGCTGAAATGGTTCGGAAATACATGATATAGATAGACAGATAGGTGCTATCATATCTACCTAGATTCCTAATACTCACTATTTTGAGAATGTTAGTTTTTAAAATATATATGCTAATATCGTATTTCCCAGTGCTGTAAGATTGTTGATAGTTTTAAAACAAAAACAACAAATAACTTTTGATTATGAAAATTGTTAAATGATTGTATTGAAACGTGCTTGTAACTTGTATTTCATTTATATTCACGTAAGCTTAAGCCGCAACGTTTAAATCATTCAGCTAAATCATCATTATTTCTATATCATTTAGTTATTATTATTTATTCCTTTGATATTTCCCGTCAACGCATTGCCATTTATTGCGCATTCAATTTGGCAGGCTTTAATTTTGTGGTCGCCTTTGAGGTTCATTTCAAATTTATTAAAAAACTCCAAAGCACATCGCTCTCTCGCTCACTCACTCACTCTATCTGTCTCTGTCTATATATGTGTGTGTGTGCTTCGCTCTAATCTGTCACGTAAATTTGTTACATTTTCTTCCTGAAAATGATGAACAGGCATTAGATTTATTTATTCCACAATATAAATGCACATTGTATATGCCGTTTCCATTATGTGCTGGCCAATCCGCTCGCCCCCGTCCTTCCGCTGGATGAAAAATAAAAGCCACAACAACAACAGCAACAACAACAGGAGCAGCAAACAAACAAACTTTTGTAAGAATGCGAAGAGAAATTGAGAGAGAATCAATTTAATTTTACAATATCCGCTTTATACCTGGGCACAGAGGCAGCGACGTGACCAATTTAGCCAAGTTACAAATATTTTGTTATTTATTTTCTAATGAAATCGACGTGCGGACATCCGCAACAAATACAGGACGATGGGCCAGAAGGACTGCCACCAAGAGCACCAGCAGCAGCTGTGTCCTTGCGGTAATCGCCGTTTAGGCATAATTAAGTAATAATTTGATTTGTTTTTTATGTTCGTTTGTGGTTTCGGTTTTTATACAGCTCTTTAAGAGGCGCCCGCCTCTCAACTTGGCCAGCTTGAGTCAAACATTTTGCCCTTCACAGTTGCGTGCTCTTTCTGTCCTGCCGTCAGGCTTCAACCTCAGCATTCAGCATTCGGCTACGGCCAAAGCCTGTCGCCTGCCAAATGGAGGGTTTGAGGTAAACCTCAATTTCAGGCAACGCTTTCGGTGTTTCAGGAGGAGCGGGCAACGTGTTGACAGGCGGCGGCGGCGGCGGCGACACATGACATCTGCAACTGACAAAGTGATTTGTAAAATGTAGCATACTTTTCAGCGATTTTCCTACAGCATTTCCCAGCGTTCATTGTCGCTGTTCGCTAACTAGCCAAAGTTCAACATTCAGCGTGGAATGCCAAAGAGTTGACAAGGCACACACAACACTTTAGAAGGTATTTGCACACATTGCTCTAGAAGGCAAATGAAAATAATAACAGTGAACCAAGTGTACAAGTTGAAATTATCAGATTATTTGTTCAAAAAAGAAATCAAAGAAATAGATAACAAATAATTTTCATTATTCGTAAAAGCAATGTGTTATCTGGAAAATGTTCAGGCAATTTTCAGCAAAAGTTGTTTATTTTCACACGTCTTTTATACAAAATTTTTTCTATATCAGTTATCGATATGCAAACTTGATCAATGTAGGCTTTTGAGCAACCAATTTTCAATGGATTTTCCATGCTACCGAAATCATTTTCGATAGGTGAACCTCAGAATAAACACACAATTTTTACACTGCATGTTGCAATTAATTACATTACTTGTATGAATCTTAGCGACAAATATTGAGATGTGTCCAAATGATTGTTAATATGCACCATTCTATTAATTTACAATTTTTATTGTTTATTATTTATAGTTAAATTTCTATTCTACCTATTTTTATAAATTAAAATAAATGATCTTAATTAGATGGTTATATTTGTTTACCAAGACTTGTGTATAAAAGCTGTACAGAATATCTATAGACACACTTAAGCCTTTTCAGCCAATTAGTGACAGGGTATAAAAGCTGGAGCAGGTGCTGGTGCCTCGTGCAGTACGCAGAATATCGCCTGGGGCTGCTGCCATTCAGGTACTCAACATGCAGCCATTTGTCGCGTAATCCGGGCTTACGGTACTTGCATTATAATCAAATTGAAAGCCAAGCAACGCTTCCACTTTGCCATTGTTTTTGATTTTACTTGCCTGCCAGCCTGCCACGCCCCGCAGCTGAGCAGAGTACAACGCCCCCTTATAGAGAATGACGTTGAAATGCCAACGCACTTAAGCAGCAAAAAATTGCACTGAGCAAAAGCAACAACTGTAAATCAGCGACAAGTTGCAGCAATGTTGCGGCAACAATCGGTGACCACGCCCAGGTGCCGCCCACAAGTGCAGAGGCCGTGGGCGAGGAGTAGAACACTAAGGCAAATTAAAGATTATATATATGTATAATTACATATAAATTATAAATATATATTATACAAACAAAATATTTTAATATTTTATATATTTTTAAAATATTTATTCCCGAGGAAGTTGGGCATAGAATTGGGAGTTCAACAAACTCCATTTAGGCTGCAGCCACAAATAATGTGTGAAATGAATATTGTCATACATTTCCTAAAAGCATCTTTCACACACACACACCCACACTCGCACACCCCTATACAACACCTAACTACTGTGTGGAGAATTCTGCACGGGAAAACCTCGGGACAAAGCACATCAAAAAACCGCATTTATCATGCGGAGCTAAAAACTTGGCAAACAGACAACAGTCAAGAAGAGGAAAAGTCTTTCGGGGTTTTTCCTGTTTTACTATTTCAAGTTCTAGTTTCTGTTGTTGTTGCTCTTGTTCTTCATCTTCCTTTAGCTCTTTTCATAGCTGCTGCTGTTGTTGTACTTAGTTTCAGCGCGACAAGTGCTTCGTTTTTGTTGTTGCCTTTCTTTGTAGTTTTTCTCTTAGACCAACATTAAAATCAGACAAGTGTGGCTTTGTTCTCCCCTCTTGACTTTCCCAACTTCTATGCTGGCGTTAGTTGAAGTGCATTTTTAAGTAATTTTTAATTAAATTATTTTTTTATAGTTTGAGTATATTAACCATATAAGTTCCCAAACCTAAAAATGTTCTGGCTGAAAATTAAATAGTAAGGTTCTTATTTCCACCAATAAATATAATTTTTTAGTACATTTAATGAAAAAACTGCATTGATTAAATTTTTTTAAATATCAATAAATATTCATACATTTTATTTTATCAATTAACTATTTAATTGCAGTTGCAATTTGACGTAATTAATATATATAAATTTTAAATTTTAAACAACATTTTAATATAAATTTAATATTAATAATTATCAAAGGAAATTTTACAAGATTAACAATAATAAATTATAATAAATATGTTGCTTACCGCACAGATGAAAAGGCATTTATTGAGCCTAGGTGACTAGAGGATACCCTGTAATAATAAACAAATTCATAAATATAAAAAATTACTATACTACTGCTTCAAACTTTAAAACGAAGTGTCTTTTATAATAAAATGATACTTATTATATTTTCTATATATTCAAATTTTCAGAATTCATAAATGGTATAAAATTATGTTAGCGTGACAAATATCAACGGGTTATCTATAATATTGCGGTAAGAACTAGTTATATTTTTAATTTGATAGAAACAGGAGAATTTTTCGAAATAAAATAATAATAAAAAAGAAAATTTGAAAGCTAAACGCATTCGAAGTTACCAATTTGGATCATAGATATTTGTAATTTTTTGTATACCTATTCGTCATTTTTGCAATGCTTGTAGGGTAAAAAACAACAATAAAATATACAGCCAATTAACTTAATTGCGTTCGCTGATTATAAAAACTTACCTTGCAATATCTTCAAAAATAGTTAATATAATGGCGCAACTATAATTAATAATTATTGCATGCTCTTAATTGCAAATTCGCGATAAGCGCAAATTATTGAAAATAAATGTTAAAACAACGCCAGGCCGACGCGCGGACCCAAAATGATTCAATTAAAGAAACAATTTGCATGCGCATTTTTGCTACAACTGCAACAACAATAGCAACAAGAACAACAGCAATTACAACTGCAAATAAATTACATTAAAATAGGTAGAAAAAACGCCAGCGCAAAAAAAAATAAAATTGTAAAACAAAAACAAAACGAAACGAAATTCCAGCGAGTGTCAATTTAAGTTCATCAGTGGACAGCAGCGTTCCGGCCCAAAAGAATGAAAATTATTTTCAATAAAAATACAAGTGAAGAGCCACAGAGCGAGCTGCAGTGCTGGTAAATGCCAACAGACTTTCGTAGCCTGCGAAAAGCGCATGCCAATAATAATAAACGCACGTGTTTGTTAAGCCCCAACTAAAAGGCACTTGTTCGGGTACTTGTGGCTGTGCTGGCGAGTGGGCAACCAGTCTTAAATAAATGGCAAGTTTTACTTTAGCCTGGCCTAAAATAGCTTTGATTCCGAGAGATTCACTATTCAATCTAGGCACTTGCCCATTTGCAGCAACCTAGCTCAAATAGTTGCTGCGGCGTGAGCCTAATCCATTTTTAAATCAATTATAAATTAATTTACAGACTTTTTACATATTTGTAAAACTGGGATGTAAACCGGTTTCGAACCCAGCCAAAATTGCAATATTTTTAGCCAAACGTACGACAAACCCTTTTTAGGTTTGCAGTTTAAAAATACAAATATTTAACTATTTTGCATTATACCGGTCCATAAATAGTTTTTCAAGAAGAAGCTATAACATTTTAAAACCTCTCATTTTTAATCAATTACAAATTAATTTACAGACTTTTTACATATTTGCAAAACTGTGATGTAAACCGGTTTCGAACCCAATCCAAATTTCAATATTTTAAGCCACGCGTACGACAAACCCTTTTAAGGTATGCAGATTAAGTATATAAATATTTAACTATTTTGCATTATACCAGTCCACAAATAGTTCTTCAAGCAGAAGCTATAACATTTTAAGACCTCGCCTTAATTACTTTTAAGCCACTATTAACTCAGCTTAAACCAGCTTGAAACAGTTTTAATGCAAACACATTTTAAAAAACATTGAAAACATATTCGAAAGAAAACTTTATATCAGTTTTTTGTGTTAACTCCATCCGAAATTTGACAAATATTTTGTATAGAGTATTAAATAGCTAACCAAAAAGGAAGGCCCAGGTCCAACCTTGCTGCTGCTGGTGTTGTTGTTGCATTTGTTGGCGCTCGCACAATTTGCATGTCAATGGGCACCAATTCGTCTCTGGCAGCCAGCACGAACCGCTCTGCGGGTGGTGTTGGACAGCACCACCCAGCCACCCAGCCCCCACCCAGCCACCCGACCATTCATCAGGATATTTCCATATGTCAGCGTCCTTTGGCCCATTGCAAGACTGAAAGGCGGCAATTTGTTGTTGTCACTTTGCACCTGGAACGCGCGATGCGCGTTTTAAATTCATTTAACCACAAAAATGTTAACCACAAAGCGTTAATGCCACGCCCCCTTTCGCACAGCACGCTGCACGCTGCACGTTGCGCTACGATGCGTTGCTGAATTTAATTACTCAAGTGGCAGGCGAAAAGGCGAAGTGGCTGTCGCTCTGCAGCCGCATGTAAAATATAAAATTTATAGCCAACATTCGGACATATGCATTTTATTGTGGTTCGCATGTTCGGCACGCACACCACGCATAACCAGAGATACAAATGACGGCAAGTTATTTAAGCCCAACGCATTCGTGCGTACATTTATATATATTTAAGAAATTTATCTCGTTGTCAATCTCTGATGTTTAACCAATTGGCGTTCGCCAGGCTACAAAATCAATTAATGCAATTTCATTTAATCATATGAATTAAAAGTTTTGAATGTTCTTTGAGGTACATGCATAATTTTAAAAGCTGTCACTAAAACTGGGAACTGGATTGCAGATCACTTGCTATCTTGAAAAAATACTTAAGAGCATTTTTGTACACAACAAGTTCTATGCCATAACCTCATTGTAAATGTGTCCAATTTAAAGTGAATTATTGTCAAAACTATTTTTAACCAATTTCAAGCTGATTTTTAACAAAAATTTATTTTTGTATGAAAACCCAGATAACTATAATAGTGAAAATATGCGTATGACAGCAAGGGTATTTATTCTTGCCGATGATAAGTGTTTTGTTTCTGTGATAATATAGATTTAGAAATTTAGGCCATTTATATATTTAAAAATGTATTTAAGTTTATTTATTTAAAAATGTATTAAGTTGGTTTTAAGAGTATTTATTCTTCGGCATGCCGATGATAAGTGTTTTGTTTCTGTGATAATATAGATTTATAAATTTAGGCCGTTTATATATTTAAAAATTTATTTAAGTTTTTATATCTAAAAATGTATTTAGTTAGTTTTAAGAGTCAAAGTGAGCAACTAGTTGAGCAATTGATAAGCTCCAATAAAGTGACCTTTGTTGACAAGGCAACTTAAGCAAATACCGAACAAATTGTCAGCAGGCAGTTGAAAGAGACCTTTCCATTAACCGATTACCTCAATAAAACTTTGCACCCCAGACTCATATTTCATTCCTTCTTACAAGCTGGGCCGTGTGCGTGTGCGCCCTGGTCTGTGTGTGTGTGTGTGAGTTCCTGCCTCAACTGTTGTTGCATAGTGCGTATAAATAATGTAAGAGACATCCATAGACGAAATCAGATTGCATGAATTTGCATTTGCACCTGCAAAAATGCGAAAACGTACCAAGGCCCAGGCGACGAATCACGTGCCCATGAAATATATATACAAATGATATATACACATATGTATTTGCATTGAAAACAAGCAGACTGCATATCTCTATAGGTTTATAGCTCCATTCCCCATGCACATACATATGCATGCACATATGTATGCTGCAGGAGCTGCCTAAGCTTAAGTGCCATTAGGCACTGCAACTGAAGGCTCCACAGAGTGTTGCCGTTGTTGTGTTGTGCACGTGTGTCCATGTGTGTGTGAGTGTGTGAGTGTGTGCCTCAAAAGCAGCATAATGCATATTTAAAGAGGTGCCTGGCAAGTGCCAAAAATCGAATATTTTAGTCGAAGTCTTCACTCCGCTCTGGTGTAGGCCATTGCCAGCAGCTGCTGCTGCCCCATGGGCCACAACTTGCCACTCAGAGGCGCCACAACTGCTTAAGTGCATAGTCAGAAGCTGCAACTTAAGCCTGCGTAGGGTTGACTTTTTAGGCATGTTGAATGAATTTTAACAAACCTATTATATAATATAAATATGTTTACAGACAATTCTCTACTCTGAGTTTTTGTTGAAATGACACATAATTATTAACAACATTTTAAAAATAAAACAATTCCCAATACCTCTAAAAGCCTGAAAAGGTATTTAACACATAATTATAATGATTAACAATTAATAATGTTAATCATTATGATAAAAAATGATTAACAAATAGACCCTACACGAGAAAGAATATTTATTTTTAATATTTTGTATGCCTAACATTTAAATCCTTAGAGCCATATAAAATACGTGCGTTCTATATATCACACCAATTTTCCAACAGTTCCTATAGAAGGCTATAGCCTCGGTAACAGCGAGAAGTTTACATGAAACAATTAAGTGTCTTTTTTATAGATACAAATAATTTTATATTATAATTATTCAGCTGATCTGTTCAAAATTTAAAAATAAATAATACATTTTATTTATATAATTTCATTCACCTTAGCTTATGATGCTGGAAATTAATTTTTATTTATAAAGTAGATTTTAGTGTGGTGAAACTTAAATGCTGTACGTTATCGACCGACCGAAAACAGTCTTTGTCCATTATAATACATTATTGAAATGAGTGAAAACCTTTTATTTTGCGCTAGCAAAAAAAATACTGCATCAATATGTGTTAAGCAAACTCGACAAAAAAAGAAAATAACATAAAATAGCCGTACAAAATGACACCACAAAAGTCCGTGCTGCATAGCCGCGAGCTGCATTAACACAATCCTTGTAAATAAGCTTTTATCCGCTCTAGCACACGGACTCCGACTCCGACTCCGCCAGCTCCGAATCAGACGCATTGTCCAAAGCCAGGCTCTGTGTTTTTTTTATCATTGTGTGCAGCGGCTTTTGTTTGAGCAACAACAACAACAACAACAACAAAGCTGCAGCCCCATAAAGCCTCAG
Organism: Drosophila robusta; assembly: GCA_035043565.1. Lineage (NCBI taxonomy): Eukaryota > Metazoa > Arthropoda > Insecta > Diptera > Drosophilidae > Drosophila > Drosophila robusta. The sequence continues at coordinate 1,131,934 of JAWNMW010000378.1, forward strand.
ACGTGCAGCATGGCGTATGCGTAATGTGTGTGTGTGTGCATCGAAGCCTTTTGTGTGTGTTAACGGTTGTAATTATTGCGCCAGCTATTCCCCATATGTCTGCGTCTCGTCCTTACAAACGTTCGCAGTTGCCTCACTTTTTCGAGCTCTTTGTCTACGCTAATTAGCACAGTTTGTGGCCTCTGACTCTGTCTGAGCAGCGCCCCTGCCCCGCCCCTTCAACTATGAGCCCGAAGAAAGCGACGAACTTGCAGCCTGCGTTGTTGCGGATATGTTGCAGCTGCTTGTCGCAACAATTAAGAGATAGAGATAGAAAAAATGTTCTGGAGACATGGAAAGGGCATTCGCCTCGGAAATCAAAATAAAATGTTTGCCAAAGACGTCTCAGGGCGGAAGATATTTAAGATATATTCATATAAGAGTGATATGCTTCAAATTTGTTTGTAAATTGTATTTAATTATTGAAAAGGAACCGAAAACTATTTTGATTAACTCCGTAAATATTGCTGACATGCAGCGAAAATTAACTTCTGTGTCTACATTTCAGTTTACATTAACACTGAATTTTTAATGTTTCTCTGTCAGTATATTTTCCACTTGACAGGCATTAAATGCATTTAAAAAAATTTACATAAGTACACATTTAATGGTATTATATAATATTACAGTTATACAATGCTGTATTCTTAATTTGATAACTGCATAAAAACTGACAAACAAGTTTGGGTATAATAAGATAGAGACATGAAAATATTATTTCTACGTTAATTAAAATAATATATGACATTAAAAATATCAACTTCAATTCGTAACAGTTTTCAAAACAAAGTCATGGTTATAGTAATCTAATTTAAGATATTTTAAACTTAGCAACAAATGCATATTTTAAAACAAATCAATAAAAACAATTAGATTCATAAGAGACAATACGTTTTATTCACATTAAACATATGAATAGAATAGAATATTTAAAACCGTATAAAACTGTATTTGCTTCAGCATTAAATTAACTAGTTAAATTTGTATTAAATTAAATTGGCCCAATCAAATCAACTATTCATAAAATTAGTAGTATATGGAGGCGTTAGACACACTTAAAAATTTCAACAAAAATATTATTTTTCCAATTAAATATTTAGAACAAATAAATTGATATTTGCTTCGGCACTTGCCTCGTTTAACAATTAAATTAAACTAGCCTCGTTCAAAATAAAGATAAATAAATATTTAGTTGTTAATAACAAACATTGAAGCGAGTATTTACGTTTATTATTGAGAGAGAGCCAAACAAAAACAAGTGCACAGACATTTGTATTCAGAATGCGGTCAGGCTTGTGTTCGCATTCGCATTCGTATTCGCGTATTCGTATCCGTATTCGCATTCAGTAATGACCATAATATAATTTAGTGCCGCAATCAAGTGGTTGAGCTGGAAATGTTGTGTCGACTAAATGCTCAAAAGTTGAAATGAGCGCAGGACAGGACAAACTGATGAAGAGTAACAAACCAACAACAGACAGCACTCAATTTGGTGATCCAAAACTGGAACTCAACTCAAGCAGGAACTGGGGAACGGGGTTCGGGGAACGGGGAATGGGGGGACTTGTGGTGGGCCGAAGGCGGACTCTGCAGCTGAGTCGTAAAGCCAACGTATGCAAATTTCGTATTCACTTTGGCAACCAACACAAAGACACTGAATGGTTAGAGAGAGAAATGTCCCCACACACACACACACTCACACACACATGCATGCATTCATCATCAGCCACATCATCATTTATACATTGTATTTGTCTGAGTTGTTTGTTGCTTTTGTAGCTGTTGTTGCTTTTTTAGTACATAAAACTGCTGACATTTGTTGTTTTCAATTTAGGACACTGCATAAAAAAGAAAACCCCCCTCCCCTTTACCACAGAAAAATTGTCTCGTTTAATTCTGGCTGTTGCCAGCAAACATTTCGTTTTGGTTTGGCTTTACATTAATTGATTTACCATTTGTCAAAATTGAATTATGTTGAATTGACAATTTCTCTCGGATTGACATAGGTCTGTGCAAATGTTTGTCATATGTTTGCCATACACATTCTCTCCATTTAATATATTATTATAACGATATGTGCTACAACTTGTACGGTTTCGTAGAATCCATAAGTGCTCCTTTTAGATTTTCTCAGACATTAATCAAAACCAATTTTTGTTGCACAGAACTAATTTTTTAAAGGGATTTCTTTTGAGCTCTTGTCAAAAATGACAACACAATTTTGACATATATAAATTTCCTAGAAACATAAAAAAAATAATTAAGCTATTTTACCAGTCATCAACTTTTATTTCTATTTTACATATTTAAGTATACTTTACTTATTATTGTTTTACCTAATATTTTTGGACAGTGCTATTAATTATTATTAGGCAATATCTTGGCAAAATGTAATCAACATCGGACTACTTTAGCATATAGTTCCCATATGAATAATCAATCCAAAAATGATTTATTGTTTTGATTACAGTTATAATTATTATTAATATTATTTTTAATTCTATTGTTACTATTATTGTCGCTAAAATAGTCATTTATAATATTATTATTATTATCATAACCATTCTGTGCATTTAAGTTATTATATCATTCTGAATTCAAAGTCCAAATAGCACAAATGGGCACATGAATATTAGATTTCTAGTTCTATTCTCTTCATTTCAATGCAAACCCTTGTGATTCAGCTCTATAAGTATATTTATCGCTAGCCCCTTCAACCCCCCCACTCCTCTGTATCCCGTTCAGTTGGCTCGTCAGCTTCCATTTTCACCTCAATTTCCACCTGTCAGTCTCAAAGAGCAAACGTAGCTCATTATGCAGTCTATTTACAATATGCTTAAGCAGCCAGAGCGCAGATCGCCCAGTTCCCCCCCCCCTCTTTCGCCATGCTACTGAGTGCATTGTGGAGCCACTTGCTGCTGCCTGCCCCCACGCCCCACGCCCACCCACTCCCCCTGTCCATCGCATAGCTGAGTGCTGCGCACAGAAAATTAAAATTACTTTGGTTACGTCAAATAATGTTGCCTGTGGGTGCCAGCCAGCAACGTTGATGGCAAAGCCGAGACGACACCTTCCTCCGCCCCCTCCCCCGCCACCACCATTCAAAGCCCACCCGCATCTTCCAGCAGCAGGCAACAATTTATAGTGGCTGGAAAATAAAGTGCAGGTAGTGATAAATATGACATGACCAGCAATGCCACTGCCAAAGGAGCTGAAGGAGCTGCAGAAGAGCAACAGAGGGAGGAGCGTTGAAGGAGGGGGCCAGATGATGGCAAGGCAGCTGTGGTAATATTTTTAATTATGCCAATGCAGATAGTTTCCAGGTGTTTAACTGGCCGCCTGACAATCGCCATGGAAGCACCCACTTTATTTACCTTTTAAAAACAAGTAATTGAGATTCACATTTCTTAGAAGTTGGCAGTAACTGGGTTAGAGAAAGTCAAATACATTTTCATTGTTTTCGAAATTTAGGTTTTGGGTTTTAGAATTAGCGAGAAGTTCAATTTTTGCGGTTAAAGTTTTGGTTATGATTTTATGGTAGACTTTTTGTTGATCAGTTGATCATTATTTGCAAATAGATTTTTAAACATTTATTGATACATACAAATTAGCTCCATATTGCTGCAGTTTTAAAGTGCTTTAACTTTTTTTGTTATTGCTCGCATCCTTGGTGTCCTGCAGCAATTTCTCGTATTGCAATTATTCTGCCTTGCACTTTTGTCGATCGCTTAAATCGTTGGAAAATCTGAAAATAAAAGCGAAAGAGAATTCATAACGAGCAAAAAAATACTTGCGTGCAATATTTTATGGTAATTTTATGCAATAAACGTTGAAATGTTTGTCATCAATTTCCTTAACTCATATTTCATGTGCACCATTGGCAAGTGTGCCTCTTCCCTCCTGACCCCCTGACCCTGCCGCCATAGCTCCCCTACCCTCACTCCTATGGCCCTTGCCGCTGCCCAGCTCAACAAACCTCAGCCGTGGAGAGTTAAGGGAAACTGGTTGCTATTATTTCAAACACACATCCCTTTCTCTTCCCCACTGTGGCCGCCATCTCTTTCTCAATGATTTTTACCAGACACAATAAAAAGTTTTAAAAGGGTGTTCAGCAGTTTATCAATAAATTATGATGAATTCGTCAATTTGTCGTATGCTATATATTTGAATTTCTTATTCCAAATTACAATTTTACAGAATTCATTTTATTTAAATTTATATATATATTTGCTGAGTTGACTTTTGTATAAATGCTTTCACAATGCAGCACGACTCTATTTAAACTCTTAATCTAAACTACAAACTATAATATATTAAAGATATAACAAAAAAAATTTATGAGTGGATGGTAGACTTATGAAAAAAGCTTAAACTTTTTTCATACAATAACATTTTTAGGAAATATTATTTTTAAAAATGAATGTTGTTAATTTAAAAATTATAGATTTAAATAGCATAATTTTGTATACTGTAATACTGTAATACTGATATAAAATGTAACTATTTGTAAAATGTAGTTCAAATTTAAACCCATTTCTTGACAAATTTGAGAATATTGTTATTAGTGTACATTAAGAATTAAATGCTATTATTATGTCAGGAGATATTTTATACAATTTATATAGAGTCTCCCTACAAATTTCTAGTTTGCCTTTTCTTAACGAAGCACCCTGTATAAGTGATAGTCCGCTTAAGTGTTGCTGCGGCAGATCCGTGCATTTTTCTTCTCAAAAATTTTAGCGCGCTTCTTTGGTTTTATGCGCGGCTAATGTGATTTCCAGCGCATAAAAGCGATAAATCTATGAAGGATTGCTGCGGGCTGGGGGGATGTGTATAGTAAGGGGCAAGCCTTGGCGTTGGCGTTTTCCTTTTCAGTCAGAGAGCGTACAAGTTTTATGTGCCTTCGATGGCCGGGCTAACGAGGCAGTTAAAAGGAAGCAAACGCCGATTTCTGACGCCACTGCAATCGCCTCCCATTAAATGCACATTTTCGCACGGATCGACAGACGCTTCCAATTCTATATATATACTACACATATCTTTTTCTTCTTTTTTTCTTTGCTTTGCGTTTCTGCAAACCACTAAAAATTGTTTATCTAACAAACGTTTGCACTTGTTTAGGCAAACAAATTTTCATTTATAAAAAAATTCTGCCAATGGAAAAGTTGTTCACACACATACACACACACACACATGTCCATTGCTAGACTAGTAGATATTTAATTGATTTCAATGATGGCCATACTAGCACCATGAAATTGTATTTTCCACGCACTAACTAATTGTTAGCTGGCCTAAAATGAATAACGAAAATCAATTTCAATGCAACGACGATTTTATGCTCTAAGTAAATTTTTTAAATACATATTCAATATTTCAAAATTAATATATTTAATTTAAAAAAATAAATTTTATAACTAATTCTTGAAGCATATTGGAAGCATAATATAAATAATATAAATAAAAAAAAATATAAATAAAATAAAATAAAAAATCATGTACTTCGATTTATGTAAAAAATTGAATTGACTAATTTTGCCAATTATTTAAAATATTTATTTATATAGAAAGAAAAATTAATGAAATAATAATTCCTTCCGTTACAAGGTACCTAGTAAATCTAACGCTATCCTTTAATACTCTTTGATTATGCTTCTATATCGAACTGGGCTAAAAGCGCCGACCGAATGGCAATTGAAAATGCATTGAAAAGGCAAAAAGCTGAGTGGTTTTGTGTAAAACGCTGTGGGCGTGGCAATTTTTCAGCAAAAATCCAAAAACAATTTCGTAGTTTTATGCAACAAATGCCAAACACACATAGACAAACATTTTGTTGAATATCTAAATAACAATGCATGCAGTGAAACAATGAAATTTGGAGAATATGGCGTTGACAAAATTGCATACATTAAATATTTATTCAGCAGGTGGATAAGAAATGTGTTAATTATAAAAAACAGGCACTAGTATCTGTATTTATAAAAAAAAAATGAGCGAAACTTTGAAGTTGTAATAATTGATTTGACATTAATATAGAACTATTTGCGCCAACCGCAAATTGCAGCCTGTAGTCTGCTCTTCCTCTTTCTGTGCCAGATGCGGCTGCTACCTTCATTAGGGGTATTCCACTGCTGTGTTCCACATGGTCCCATAAAATATGCAGACGCATAGCAAATGTGATGTGTCTTGGGCCGGGTTGAGTCGAGCCTGATGTCTGGTAGTTAGTTAGCTAGCTAGTTGTTGGGTAGTTGTCTCGACATGACAAGGACAACAACGACAACAACAATAACATTAACAAAAACAAACAAAATACAAACATTTATTATTTTTGTTGGGCCTGTGCCTGGGCCTTAGCAAAAGCAAAGCTAAAGCGTAGCGACTAATTAAACTGATGAGAGACAATGCCTCATGTAAAGCACAAACAACCAAAAGCAACAAACAACGGCGCTCCTGTCGAGAGTGATCGACTACGCGATGCCCTGTATACAGCTTTACAACAAAATATGCAAAAATATACAAGTTTCTTTTTTCCTGCAATTATATTTATCAATTTAATTTGTTGTATGCCATTAAAATATCTGTTTAAGAGTTTACCTCTGACACAATTATTTTTGTTTTAATTTTAGCGAGAGAAATTTCAAAGTAAATTATTTTTGATCTGTCTTTATCTTGACTTGACATATATATCAAATTTGACATCCTTAGGCTTTAGTTGCTCTAAACTTTTCTAAATAAATATATATGATATATGTATATAGATGACATATGCATCTTCTGACTCTTACAAATCATAAAATCGCTTTACCATAAAACCCATTGTACCCGTTCTCAATCGGTACAGGGTATGACAACAACGAGGCCAATGAAGCTACTGCCAAATACCGCACTCCTCCTCCCCCTGCGAAACTGGAACATTGTTGTATCTGAAACAACAACAACTCCGAGTTTTGTCTTGTTTTTTGTTGCTGTAACAGCACATTTAAACAATTGAACACACACACGCGCACACATGGTCAATGGGCGTGGCGACTGGGCTGGGCGTGACAGCTGCCCCCTCCGCCCCTCATGTACGAAATGTTGTCATGGCATTTGCACAATTTCCCACAATGAAAAATAAATAGGTGCAGGATTCATTAGGATTACAACATCGCACAACACACACACACACGCACACACACTCCTGCCACATTCAATACGAACCTCTGGCCAGACGCCATTTTGAGTGATATTTCAGGCCAATGCTGGGCCTAGGGGTCAGGGGGTGTGCGGGGCTGGTAATCATCAAGTATACAACGAACAGTTGCTGCAACAACATTTTCAAATACTCCTCCGTTCAATACAAAACGTTGACATTTGCACATGTAAATGAGATGCAGCTGCTGATGCTGTTGCTGATGCACTCTATCGCATCTCTAGATATATTATGCATTTCTTGGCTCATTTGTCATGCCAAGGCATAGACTTATATAGTGGAAGTTTGTCCAATGCATAATTTATCTCGTCGAAGATCACAAAAGGCTTGTATTATTAAATATAAATAAATATATTTTGAATTCTATATAAATTATATAAATATATTTAAAACGGTGCTGTTATATATTTAAAAGTTTTTAAAGCCAAGTCCGGTATTTAAATTTAATATTTAATTTATTTTATGTTTGTCATTTATTTTTTTTAAATTCTAATTTTAAAAACCCCTATACCTTAGACACCAATTTATTTAACTCATAGTTTGTGAAATATACATGTAAACATTTTTAAAAAATGTTGACTTATTTATTGTTTATTAATTGTAATGCATTCCCATGCCAAGTCCTGTAGCTAAATTTTATTCCAGACTAAATCTTAAAAATTAATAAAATATTTATTTAAGGAAAAGACTACTTAACTTATGATTTGTGGAATATTCCTAAAGCAATATAAATTTGAAAGAGCATTGGAAAGTTGTTAAGTTTGTGATTTACATGGAAATGCATTTTGTAAATGTTATTGCCATTGTTATGAGTTAGTGCGGGTGTTTCTTTTTTTTTTGGTATTTGTATTTGCATTTGTATTTGCCACTGATAAATTTCTGTGCTCTATAAATAGTTACAAATTTGCATTTAGTTGCATTTGACATTTGGGCCAATCAGTTAGCATATGTGCAACAAAGGACCATATATACATTTTGTGCACCTGAATGTAACCAACAAGTCAGTTTATTAGGCTAAAACAAAGGTAGACTTTATTGGGGGAACACAATAACCAATTCAATAGGCCTGTTTCAATGATTACGCACAAAATTTGCCTGAATATTTCGAAGCGAAAGATAAATTGCCGTGGAAATTCACATGGAAATGTGAACGGCATTTAACTATTATAATAATAGCAATAGTTTAATGTTGATTATTACCACTTCGTTGGATTGTTTTAATAATATGCTTTCAAGCCTTTTACCATTGTATCTCGTATTATTGTCTGTTAATTTATCTAATTGCAACTCTGTTTGTGAGCTCACATTTTGGGCCGTTGTCTGATGTTTACCTGGAAATTTTGGAATATTTTATGCAGCAACGCCTTCTAATTATGACACAGCCCCGCTACGCACACACGCACACCATCTACCATGTGTTTGCATAACAACAACAGAAATCTCTCACTCGCAAAATGTTGAGCAAATACTCGGGTTGAACTGCCTACACGGAGAAAAGAGATAGATAGACAATGCCTGTTGCCAAAATATTTAGCTAATTTATAAAATGCACTTTGCAGCAGAACGTGACCAGGTTCGGGTTTTTACAACCGTGCCCCCACACAGACACACACACATATGCGAATATGTGTGCGGACTTGTGTACTGAAGCCTTTGACATTTGACAAAAGTGCAGAGCAAATAACATGACATACGCCGACAGTGACGCATTTTGTGCCCATCGTCCTCGGCTCTGTTATAATAATTTATAAACAACAATTTTCACTTTCTAGACGACGGCTTAACACCCTATAAAAATCAGCATTTCTGTTATGTGGGTTTTTGTTAATATCTAAATGTTATCAGATTTTTTTAATACTACTTGTTTTTATTATTAAACTATTTATTCAGTTATTACACTTTCTTTTATTTATAGAAGAGAATAATAATTATATATACTAAGTAATAGAAATAAAACTCTGCCTACAATTTACTTATTAATTTATGTCTCAATTGAAGAAAATAATGATTAGTTAAAAGCAATTATTTTAAATTTAACGATTTTTATTTATTTTAAAAGTCTTTTAGATTGTTATTAGTTTTTACAAGCTATAGAAGCCGTTTTTAAAATAATTTGTATTTTTAAGGAAAACTATATGTAATAATATTTTTTTGCCAAAATCTATAAAAATCTATAAAATAAACTATAATTTAAATTCAAGTTTATATGTAAGAATTATTAACAATTCAGAGTAATATATATTCTCTGATAACTGCGGCAGCTATAGAGGCTAAGATTTAGATAATTATCGGAAACAAATAAACATAATAATAAACATAACGCAGAAGAACATTAAACTAATATGACGCAAATGTGCTCTTTACCTCGTCAACAGAGATGTAGAGATTCAGGTTGCCTCTACAGACAATTTGTATATGTATATATATACATATAGACTTAAATATAATGTAGTATAATATACAATAAGTTATTTGCTTATATATACCGCGGGTTTGCCACAAGCTGAATACATATCGGGTACATAATATATATATTATAGATTGTGTGTATTGCACAACGGTAAACATAATTCATTTTTGAAAATCGATTTACCCGCTTTGTCCTGTTTACTACCGCTGGCGACGTCGACGTCAGCGTCGGCGTCGACGCTGGCGTCGCTGCAGTTTATGAGTTTATTGTTTACGCTGCTTTCAGCTATAAATATTTGCAAAGTGCTTGTAAAAAACAAAAGGTGGTGCTGCAAAGAGAAAGAGTGGGAGGTGATGATGAAGAGAGGAGGGGGAGGGGTGGGGAGGCTGGAACGGAAGACAGAGTGTAAGCTGGTGTTGATGATGGTCAGCTGCAGCTGCTGAAGGAAGGGCCAAAGGGCAGGGCAGGGGAATGGGCGGTGGCAATAACTTTGTTAAATGCGGGCGCCGGGCTTTGTTCGCCGTTTCGTGCTGTTGTTGTTGTTGCTGTTGCTTTTGGCTGGCATAAAACTTAACTTTTAGTTTGCATGTTGCGCCATTAATGGAGCTGAAAGAAACTGAAGTGCGCCCGGCCATTGGCCCAGCTCAAATGGCAGCCCACCTTCAAGCCTGACGCGCCTCCCCGCCCACCTCTAAAAATCAGCCCAAAAATCAACAACCGCAGAGCAACAACAAAGCGCAGCCAAACAAGCGACTAAATCCATAATTGCCAACAAACGGCAATCAAAATTGTATTGACGATTTGGCCCAACTTTGCCCATTGCCCCTCCCCATTACCTTCGCCCCGCTGGTCGATAAGTTAGCGGCGGCAAGGCATTAAGTAGTCATAAAATATTGGCTTACCCGGTTGCATGGCACACAGGCGCCCTCTATCGTCGGCACCTTCAGTGCGCGGTGCTATAAAATTTAATTTATTTGTCTCTAATAATTTCCCATGGCAACTGTTTATTCAGTGGCCTACACACAGCTACAGGATACGGCCGAAAACAGTGCCGTAAATGGGCGTATTAGCTAGTTTCAGTAGCTACCAGAAAATTGGGGTAAGTGCTATTTATACTTATCTTATACTTATCTAACGAATTTATAGATACAATGCGGAAATAAAGACTGTCATAAAATATATGTTATATTTTATTTGATTTCTCTTAGATAGAAATAATATATTGAAACATTTATGTAGTTAGTTTTTATTGTGTCAGAAAATATATTGTAAATAATTTTATTAGGTGTTTGCTCAGATATATAACTTTTAATTACTAACTAGTAATATTAAGAATTTTGTCGGATGAGATTGTTTTGAAGCGAAATTAAAAAGAATTTATTTATGCATATTGAAAAAAAGATATAAAAATAAAATACATTAATAAACATATTCTAAAAAAATAAAATAATGAAAAAAATATTCCAAAAAAAAAAAAAAAAATTCTTGAGCCCAATTCTCGATAGAGGGCATTTATGCTACCTCCTATATATGCTTATATTCTATCTTCAACCTAAAACATTATTTGCGTTTTTTCTGTATTTTATCTGACTTATATATTTTTTCTGTATTTAAATTGTTTTTATTTTTTCAATTAACAGACATTGTTAATAATACAATAAACCTAAGCTTAAGCTTAGACTATTTCGCCAAGTAATTCAATATCAATATTTTTGCATTACGTAGTATTCCCTAGTCTAGCATTTGCTGTTTAGCGTGCTAACTTGTTGTCGCATTGAGCTACTGTTTGCATGTCAACATCAAAGTGGCAACAAGAAGACGTTCCACACACCCAAACAGCCAGCCACACACAACGGTACACGCACGCCCGCACACACACACACACAGACACACACACACAGACACACACACCCACTGAGACACAACATAACTTGATTTGGCTTGCGTGCTATTTTGAATTGTTCTATAACAACCAGTGAGGAGCCCAAGAGCCAGGCCAAGAGCGAGACCGAGACCGAGCCCAAGCCTAAGTCTTAGTCCCAGTCCGAGTCGATGGCAGAGTCAAAGCCAGGGCAAGGGGGCAAGAGGGAGTGGGAGGGCTCGTAAAGTTGGGTCCACTTAAGCGCAATTGTTGGCCATAAAACTTGGCTGTGAGCGATGTAGGTGTGTGTGTGGGTGTGCGGGTGTGCGGGTGTATAAAGCAAACAGAGAACGTAACGGAGACCAGGTCCGGAGACGTAATGAACAATTAGATCGTAGCCGCAAATTGAAACTAAATGCAGTTAATAATAGAGACCCCAAGAGCTCAACTCTGTTGCAGTTTTTTTTGCCTTTCGCCTACTTCGTCTGGTGCCTCTTCTTCTTCTGTTAGTCGGATTTTTTATGGCTCTGAACAAATCGCATGTCAATTGTTTGTTTAGTGGAACTGAAACTGGGCGCACTGTTCATTATTTTGCGATGGCAACCGAACGATGGAACAACAAGTGCGGCTGCCAGACAGCCATTGACTTATCATTCGACTTGTGTGCGGCGGGGTTTACGCGTAATTCCCCGTAGAATTGTGCCCCACTCGCTGACAAGCGCTGCACAACAACCGGACAATGGCAAATTCCACGCAATCGGCTTATGCTGACATTGCTGCGGTTTGATGCCACAAACTACGACAACGCTGACGATTGTCAACCCAACAGCAACAGCAACAACAACAACAATGGGCATCAAATCCAGCCACAAGCAAAAGCGAAACAATGAAGCGCTCGGAAAATGAAAATAAAAAAGTATATATACTATATAAGAGAAATCAACAATTGTGACAATAACAACAAGAAATGTGGGCGTGTGCGGCCCCAAAGTCCCTGTCCGGTTAGTAATAGCAATTAAAACTGTTTTCCCCATTGTTGACTCTCAATAAAAAATGCCAATTTATGATTTGAGTCCTTGGTCGACACAAATTGACAATGCCAGCAATTATTTCTGGACTTAAAGTCAATTTTATGCTTAAGGTATTCAAATATCTTCGGATAGATGGAACGATACTCAAATTTATACATAGTTAATTCTGACGGATCTGAACTATAATCAACACAAATTTGCTAAACATTATAATAATTAGACGGAGTAGCATATAGAGATAGATGTAAAACTACACTGCTTTAAAGCTTAGTGAAAACATAATATATATAAGAACTAAGCAATTAAAAAGCAGGGATAATAATTGTCTAACATCTTCTAAGCCAGACAATAATACAGTGATCGCAATACAATGCGAACCACTTGGCTCTGAGTGCTATTCAAATTATCGAAAAGCATTTATTTTTTTAATTTTCAATTAATTGATTTTTGTTATTATTATGATTTTTTATATGAAACGATAATCTTCAATAATTGGAATGTATATTTATATTTATTTAGCTAACTTTAAAAACTGTAAAAAACTTATAATGGTATAAGATTTAATTAAACCATAATCCAATAACGAAAACATATATACCTAGTTTAATTAAAAATTTTCATTGATTCAGATCAATTATGTTTATTTATAGGAATTATATTTAAATTGTAGAATATACTCTTACTACTAACACCTTCTCTTTAGCAGTAGAGTCTCTTAACGTCACTGACAACAACTAGCTGTGATTAGGGGCATAGCTAGCCGGACTGGCAAATAAAATACCCCCATCGTGTCGGTGATGTTATGAGTATTGTTTATAATTCTCTTAGGCTTTTAGCTTTTAATTGTTTATATTTATTTTCAATGTATTTCTTAGTTTTTATACATTTTACTTAGGTTGACACTCGATTTGTCAACCTATTAAATAAAAAAATAAATAAATAAATAAATAAATAAAAAATTTCAACTTGATTTTAGGCTATTAAAATATATATAAGATAAACGAAATAGAAATTAACTTTTCATCTCCTCAATTAGGTAAGCAACAATAATTTTATACACGAAATTACACTTTAGTAAATGCTGAAATTCAAGCCGAGTTCAAAAGGCAACCCCAACTCTTAACTGATTTCACAAAGAATATCTCTCAACTCTAATAAAAGAACCCACGAAATTTGCATGAGTTTACATAGACTTTGAATGTCTGCTGCAGGCATTTGCTGTATCTTGTCTACTCTGCTCTGCTTTTATCTGCACGCGTCTCGCCTCGATTCGAGTCGAGTTCTAATTGAAGCCTTTCACGGGTAGCGTAGAACAGGCTGAGATAAAAATTCAATTAAGCCCCCGAACAACACCTTTGTCAACTAATTACATGTCCCGGCGACGCGTCGACGAAAGGCCAAAGCAATTTCTAAGGTGGCATTTTAGCTTTTAATTGAAAAAAAGCGAGGCGCATTGAGTGACAAAGGTGTGATTTATTATTTGGATTGCTTTTTGGGTTTTCCTTTCGTCGCCTCTCTCCCGTCTTTCCCTCTCTCACTCTCTGTCTTTTTGATTCGCCAAAAATTTTGTATTTGCACTTCATTTCGGGCCGTTACTTTTTCAATTGTCTGCAAAGTTTTTGTTTTTTTTTTTTGTTTTCGCCGCCTGCCCAAGCAATTGGTATTTAAATTAAGCTCAAATTTGCTTCAATGCTTAAAGTAAATTTTAATTTCAGCATCGTTAAGCAAATGGCAAAAAGGGTTCGAAGTGGGCCAAGTGGGCTACCAATTAATTGTGCTACTGCCTGGGCTTTAACAACAATTGATTTTAGCTTTTTGACAATAGTAAAAAACTTTATTTCAAGTCTTTCTGCAAATGTTCGGGTTTCCCACTTTTCACAGGTGTGAAAAACCAAGAGGATCCGATGATATTACCATAATTTAAAAAGAGGATAATTTATGTATATATACATATTTATAAATTAATTATAAATTAAATTGTTCAAAATAAAAAATAAATATAATTTGTGATAAAAATTATAAAAGATAAATATAATTTGCGACTAGAATGGGTGTATTAAAAGGAATATTTAAAATAAATATTTTAATGTATTGCAAATAAATTTGGCAGACACGTGTCTTATCGTATTTTAGCAAATTTAGCAGAAGCGTCGGAGGGCATTCAAAAGCAGAGGAAATTAATTTATTGAGCAGCTGCTGTCGTGCCATTTGCATATTTGAATATGGCTGCAGATAACAACTTAATTAAAAATTCTGTCTGCCACAAGTCCAGGAAAGACGTCAGTGGTCTATTTTGCGGAAGTCGAACGGATATTCCCCGCACTGCAGCAAGATTGCCCAAAGTGTCCGATATCGATAACGATTTTTATTATTTTTGCCAATTTTTAAAAGTGATATTCCCATTGTAGGCAAAGCTTTTGCAACGCATTTTCCGCCGTGTTAATTAGATTTGTGCAATTTATGCAAAACCGGATTCGCATTAATTTAGTTTAGATGAAAATTGATAAAAAAAAAAAATGCGGCAAAGGAAATTGAACTGCCAGAGCAACAAAAATGGGCTAAAACGACATAATTTAATTTTTTTAAATAACTTTTTTTTAACAGATTTGAATTGTATTAGCCTAAATAGATAAAAAACAATATAAATGAATTTACAATATTCTACTAACTAATTAAACGTATTAAAAAATTAATATAATAAAATAAATCATTGAATTATAATGTTAAATAACAAAACAAATTCAAAACTCTAAAATTGAAATTGATTGGAAAATAAATTTCGCTCAGTTCACTTTTGCTAAACTAGAACAAAGTAAAAATTAAATTTGCATAAATTCATTGCGATTATTTGAGCATCTTGAGTAGAATTTATGCCGCAATTTGCTTGTCAACAAGCTGCTTAGAAACGTGCCGATAAACGTGGCAAACTCAGACGCATATATACATATATGCATATATACCCAAATGCCACGCCCACGTCCCCATAAATTATAACATACTTGGCCTGCCTTTTGGCAAACCTTAATTGCTTTTGAGTCTCTAATAGTCTTATAAAACAAACACGGTAAATTATCATGCGAGATTTTCACTGTGTAGGTGAAATGCCTGTGTAAAGGTTTTCGAGTGTGTGTCGAGATGTGTGTGTGTGTGTGTGTGTGTGTGTGTGTGTGTGTGTGTGTGTGTGTGTGTGTGTGTGTGTGTGTGTGTGTGTGTGTGTGTGTGTGTGTGTGTGTGTGTGTGTGTGTGTGTGTGTGTGTTTCACTTGCCATTTCCATGGCAATATTCTTATCAAACACTTACCGTGCCAATTGGACTAGCATCTTTCTATGATACCCTTGCCATAAGCAGGGTAACTTTCCTACTGTCAAAAAGAAGATATGAAAATTTCATTAAAATCTAAAAGCGTTTAATATTTAATATGAAATTTAAAATGCAAAGTTATTTGTACACTGCTACATAATACGAATTCTATTAAAAATATTTTCAAGTATTTAAGATGGGTTTTCTAATCAAAAATAAACTAAATTAATTTAATTATGCCAAGTTAATCAAACATTTAATTTTGTATTTATATGCATTTTAATATAACGCATAGAAGGAGACGTCTATAATTATTAGATCGAGTCAGAACTGATTTTGATTATTAAATTATGAAAACCCTTTAATAAAAATCTTCACTTGCTTGAAATTGTAACTAAATTTGACAAGCATTCATTTTTTCAAAGTGTAGTTTACAGAGCAACAAATTGTTGTTATTATTATACTTGCCCCATAGATGCCTGCCAAATTGTATTGAATATCGCAGCATGAGTTTTATGTAAATAGAGTATAGCTATTGGAAACTTTTGCTGCTGTACACATAATTAGTTAACAAGTTGCATAAGCACTTCAAAGTTAAGCAGTTTAAGTAGCCTTCTAGCCAGGGCTACTTGTGCCGTAATTCGACCAGGAGCAAGCAGGTCCTGGGACCAAGGGCCAGCAACAGGATATGGCAAGTTTCCGTTGCGTTAACGAAAGCTGCTCTCGTCGCAATTCGTTGCCACTCGGTTGGCTTTGGCCACTTCACTTGCTTGTTGTCTCTAGCTACGTGTGTGTGTGTGTGTGTGTGTGCGTGTGTGTGTGTGTGTCAGGACATTTCATGCAGCTAATGATGTATTCATTTGGCATATGAGAGCACTCGAGAGTCGTCAGTCTTTTCAACCTTTCAATTGCGAGCAAATGAAGCTTCAACTTGTGCGACTGTCAGAGCGCACTGCAAATGCTCCAACTGGATTTTTATGAGCAAATAATGCGATTTGTATAATGAGCTCGACGCACACACACACACACACACACACACACTACTAAGCATTTAAATGGTCTCTCTATCTCTCAAAAAAAAAATGTAGGCAACGCGGTCAGCAACTGAGCTCAACAGTCGTCAACCTTGAACTTTGAGCCCGGCTTTTAATTCTGTTAATATTAACAGGTCTCCGGCTGGAAATTACGCAAGTGGCAGCCACGTGGCTTTTGGTGGGCGCCGCTGCCGCAGCCGTTGCTCCCAGGAGCACTATAAATAACCCTTTCGATAACAAACATTGCGATGTGTTGATAATAAAAGGCTTGATTTATTTCTATGCTATGTTGTGATTTATGGACTTTAATGGCATCGTCGCACAGCCGAAAGCCAAAGGACCAACGGCAGTGGGGGCTGTTCGACGTCGAGGGGCGGGTCACGGGGGCCGGCAAAGTGAAGGGGCGCTTAACGGCAGAGCCAACCAGAAGCACGACTGACGACTTCCGAAGTGTCGGCTGCGATTTAACATTTAACATTGGCCAAACGCAAAAAGGCGTTGAAAAATAAAATGACGAGCAGCGAAATTTCTATTTAAACACAGAATACCAGGTACTCTGGTCAATAATTCAAATAAAGACCTATCGAATAGCAATATATTGCATCGAATTTTGAATCAAGGAGGGAGAGCTAATGCAGAAAATAACATTAATATTTTATATTAATCAAAAGTTAATTTATTCAAAAATAAAAAAAAATTAAGAAATAAAATTTTGATTTTCTTTTCTTTTTAAGATTTTCAAAACATTTAATAAAATTTGACATATACATTATCATTTAATATAAAATTTTGATTTTTTTCTTTTTAAGTTTTTCAAAAAATTTAATTAAATTTGACATATACATTAAATGAATATGTTTTATTGATTTTTTCTCTATATATTAGTAAATAACGCAGTCATGATACGGATTTTATATTTTTAGAATTTATGATTTATGTATTTTAAAAAATTACTCTATGCCAGCCATACTGTAATGTGCACATATCGAAAGCTCACTGTAATCATTAATATATCCAGTATATACTTTGTATATACTTATTAACATAAACACTGAATGGCAAAGACACTCAGTCTTTGTTGCATAAACACGTGTCATATTCAAGTGCAGTCCAAGTGCCCGAAATATGATCGGCACTGAATGCCTTGACTGCAAAAGCATCGCGTCAGCATTAGTCCCATGCTTTGACCGATTACATACGTGCACAATACGCTCTGTCCCGCCAGCGACATTCTGCCGCTTATACATTATATGTATATACTCGTTTTATATGTAATACATAAAACGACTTATATACTAAAGGCAGCGCTGCCCCTGAGGACTGCTCAGCCTTAGGTTTCGTTATAAGAAAAACCAAATGTAAAGCACAGAAGAATAAAGACGGGAGCAGCGATCACAACTGTCGCTCTCCCTAATTCATAACACATCAAAATCATGAAATCGGACTTCATCTTCAAGCTAGCACACGAAACTTATTACATGGCGACCGTGACAGTGATGTCACTGGAGGACATCAAAAACAACTAAGAACGCAGTGCAGCGGAGTGGTACGTGTGGAAAAAGAAGTGGCGTTGTCAAACGGCTAAGAGCGAGAAAAGCTCAACTGCTAAAATTACTAAATACCGGCACTGATTTACCCTGGGTCAAATCAGTAAAAATACATGCCGAAGTCGAACACATTAAAGAATTATTGCTCGAACATAAAAACAAAACAACGACCACGCACACATACACCTACTCCAAAATAAAAACCACTGAAAACCAAGCAGTAAAAAATACTCCACCAAAACGAAAGGAAATCTCAAAGCCAAAAGAAAGACGTGTCCTGCGACTGCGAGGGACCACTATACTCCCAACATTGCGAGTACACCTGTGCAGCCAGCACCGGTACCCCTCCAACAACAGCCTGTGCAACCCATAAATAGAAGAAACATATGCAGCCAGCACCGGCGCCCCAACAGCTTCAACCGACAGCGCTAGCGCTTCCAAGAGCGCATAATTTTTTTATAAAAATGCACCGCGTGCATAATTTTTTTAATTGCACTGCGATGCATATTTTTTTTACTAAATTTTAAAAAAACATATTGTAAAATTGAGCGACACAAAAGTTGCCCGATTAGAGTATGGCCTCAAAACCATACAAAAACCCAGGCAGGAATAAATGTAATCAAAAAAAAAAAGATTTTTGTTCTTAATATATATAAAAAGAGAAAAATGTATGTATAACAATAGCATTAGTAAAAGTGTTGAAAATCTTGAGTTAACAGAAAACATTAAATATATAATATATGTATCACCCACAAAAATGGGACTGTTAGATGTAAAAGCAGTAGACTCTACTGCAAATGTAATCAATAAAGTAGAAGTAGAAAACCAAGATTCAACAATGATAATAACATTACTAATAATAATAGTAATAATAATGACACTAAATCTATTGTTCAAAATCTATAAAGTACATAATAAGTGTCTAGAAAAAGAAGTATCTAAGTAAAAGCAAATGATCTAGATAAGATCTAAAAAAAAAAAAGAAAATGGATACTGATAAAAAGAAAACACTCAAGAAAGAACAATTACGAAAAAAGAAATTCAATGCAGAAATAATTAAACTATTAAAGGAACTAGCGAATGAGTTAGACTTCCTCGTAGAATAAAATTGCTATCATGTACATGTATTTCAATAAGTAAAAAAAAAAAAAAAAAAAAAAAAAAATAAAAATAAAAATTAACTAAATAACAAAAAAAATCATGGAAAGATTATTGTTTGCAACAAATATAAAACAATTTACCAAGAATTAGACGAAGATAATCCCTTATCAGAACCCGACATGAACTCCAGCACTGTCGAACAAAAGTTAGCAACCATGGCGCAAACCAATATTGAATTTATGAATACAGCATCGAAGATTATACCGGATTTCAATGGTAAAGCTGAAAACCTGCGTAGTTTCATAGATGCATTGGAAATCATAAAATCAATACAGGGCACGCATGAAAGCTTAGCTATATCGCTATATCCTTAATAAAAACAAAACTAAAAGGATCATCAAGAAATATAATCAGCCATGAGACAACAATTGATCAGATAATAAACAGACTTAAAACAAGTGTCAAAGGCGAGTCAATAGGCAATATAACTACACGACTATCGAATCTTTCCCAAAAAAATAAAACACCCAACGAATATACCCAGGAGATAGAAAAGTTAGTTAAGTCTCTAGAAGGAGCTTATATCGAAAAAGAATATACACTAGAGCAAGCTAAATCACTAAGTAAAGATCAGGCAATATCGGCAATGAAGAAAAAATTGCAAAAACAGAGAACTTAAAGCTGTTATGCGTTCTCACCAATTCCAGACTATGGATGAAGCAATAGCCACATTTATTGAAACAGCCACTGATATAACAGAAGACATTGATACAATTATGTATTATCAAAATTACCCACAGCGCGGTGGAAATCGTGGTCGTGGTAATTACAGAGGCCGTAACTCTAACAGAGGCGGCCAAGGGTACTATAATAACATAATAACAACAATTATAACCCTAGAGGAGGCTCAAACAGAAGCAGCTCTAACAGAGGCAGCTCTAACAGAGGCAATAACAGAAATAACAATCAAATACGAGTAACACAAAGTAACTCGGAAAACCCTCAAACCCCCTTGAGCAACAGAACATAAAAGTGTTTAATATAAACCTTAATCTCAGCAGCATAATAAAAATACAGAACCAAAGAAACAATAATATATTAACATTACTAATAGATACTGGAGCTAACATATCAATTCTCAAAGACAATAACATATGCTCTGAAATCAATCACACTTTCAAAACAAATATAACAGGAGGTGGTCAGGG
This sequence comes from Drosophila robusta, assembly GCA_035043565.1. Classification (NCBI taxonomy): domain Eukaryota; kingdom Metazoa; phylum Arthropoda; class Insecta; order Diptera; family Drosophilidae; genus Drosophila; species Drosophila robusta. The sequence goes on from JAWNMW010000378.1 coordinate 1,152,657, forward strand.
AACAATTCAATCAATTGGACTAGCAACAATTGATTTACTCTTCGATTATTTCATAATCAGTCACGATTTCCAAATAGTTAACAATGAATTCCCCATACCGTGTGACGGAATTTTAGGACTTGACTTCATTCGAAAATTCAATTGCATATTAGATTATCACAACGATGAATTCATATTAATATTAAAACCACAGTCACTTAAATACCAAATACATGTTCCACTCTTGCACAATGTTACCGACAATTCAATACTATTACCAGCAAGGTCAGAAGTAATGAGAAAAATCACACTCCAGACAAATGAAGATGCAGTTTTAGTACCAAATCAGGAAATTCATCCTGGGGTATTTATAGCTAACAGCATCGTAAAAAGCAATAGTGCAATAGTTCGAATTTTGAATACAACAAATATGAATATAAACATCGAAAGCCCAAACATTGAATTCGAATCAATAGAAAATTACGAAACTATATCACTCAATAAAAACCAAACTAATAGAACTAAAGAAGTCCTAAACAAATTAAAATTCCCTGACCATGTGAAAACAGAACTCACTGAATTATGCACCAAATACAGTGACATATTTGGTCTAGAATCAGAAGCAATTTCAAGCAACAACTTTTACAAACAAAAGTTAAGATTAGCAGACAAAACTCCAGTATACATAAAAAACTATAGAAATGCGGAAACGAAACAGAAAAACCTGAAATAAATAGACAGGTAGAAAAACTGATTAAAGATGGTATAGTCGAACCATCTATATCAGAATATAATAGCCCACTTCTCTTAGTTCCTAAGAAATCACTCCCAGATGCAAAAGAAAAAAAATGGCGCTTAGTAGTGGACTATAGGCAAATAAATAAAAAACTTCTGGCAGATAAATATCCACTACCTAGAATAGAAGAAATCCTAGATCAATTGGGAAGAGCGAAATATTTCTCGTGTCTAGACCTAATGTCTGGCTTCCATCAAATTGAACTAGAAGAGAAATCTAGAAATATAACATCTTTTTCCACTAACACTGGCTCATATCGCTTCACGCGATTACCATACGGTCTTAAAATAGCCCCAAATTCATTTATGAGAATGATGCAACTTGCTTTTTCGGGCTTAGAACCATCGCAAGCATTTCTTTATATGGATGATTTAGTTGTTATTGGTTGTTCAGAAAAACACATGCTCAAAAATCTAACAAGCATAGCATATTCGAGCTTTGTAGAAAATACAACCTTAAACTAAACCCGGAGAAATGTTCATTCTTTATGCACGAGGTAACATTCCTTGGCCATAAATGTACAGACCATGGTATTCTTCCAGATGATAAAAAATACGATGTAATTAAAAATTATCCAACCCCAACGGATCCGGATAGTGCACGACGTTTCGTCGCTTTTTGTAATTACTATAGAAGATTTATTAATAATTTCGCACAATACTCACGTCACTTGACAAGACTGTGCAAGAAAAACGTCCAATTCAAATGGACTCAAGAATGTGAAGAATCATTCCAATATCTTAAAAACGCATTAATGAAGCCAACATTATTGCAATACCCAGATTTTAGCAAAGAATTTTGCATAACCACAGACGCAAGTAAACATGCGTGTGGTGCAGTACTTACACAAGACTGCAACGGTGCGCAATTACCAATTGCATATGCATCAAGAGCTTTCACTCAGGGAGAAAGTAATAAATCGACTACAGAACAGGAACAGGAATTAGCAGCTATACACTGGGCAATAAAACATTTCAGACCATATATTTATGGAACGCATTTCTTAGTAAAAACAGATCATAGACCCCTAGTATACTTATTTTCTATGAAGAATCCTACTTCAAAGCTGACAAGAATGAGATTAGATTTAGAAGAGTATCAATTTACAGTCGAATACCTCAAGGGGAAGGATAATCATGTTGCAGACGCATTATCGCGCATAAACGTAGAAGATTTAATACAAATGAATAGAAATATATTGATAGTCCAAACAAGGTCATCAAAAAAACAGGAAAACATCTGCGCAGATGAAAAAATTGCAAATAAAATATACGAGCCCAATGTCTACGAAGTCGTTAGCAACAGCGACGTAAAGAAATTTACAAAAATAAAAGTGAATAATTTCAAATGTTTACTCAAACGAGGCAAACAAATTATTTCACAATTTTCAGTTAAAGATTTATATCCTAATGAAAAATTCGATTTAGGTCAATTTTTTCAAAGGCAAAGGCTTACTGCAGAAGCCGGGATACACAAAATCATTAACACACAGATGTCACCAAGTGAACAAATCTTTCAATTTGTCACTATAAATGAATTTAAAAATAAGGGCAATAAACGTTTACAAAATATAAAAATAGCGCTATTAAAAAAGGTGACACAAGTAGACAAAAACGACAAAAGTCAAATTAATGCAATCCTGTTAAGATATCATAACGACCCAATAGAAGGAGGTCATACAGGGATCACGCGTACCCTAACAAAAATAAAGAAATTTTACTACTGGCCTAAAATGATACAAACCATAAAAAATTATGTAAAAACATGTGTAGACTGCCAAAGAGCTAAAACTACAAAACACACAAAGGCCCCAATGATATTAACAAATACCCCAAACACAGCATTTGACACTGTTTTAATTGATACCATCGGCCCATTACCTCGAACAGAGAATGGCAATGAGTATGCAATAACTATAATATGCGACCTTACAAAATATCTAGTTTCGATACCAGTACCAGTAACAGATAAGCGCAAAAACAGTAGCCAAAGCAATATTTGAATCATTTATACTAAAGTACGGTCCTATGAAGACGTTCATAACGGACATGGGTACTGAGTATAAAAATTCACTTATTAATGACTTGTGCAAATATATGAAGATAAGTAATATACTATCAACAGCACATCATCACCAGACCTTAGGAACGGTAGAAAGAAGTCATCGAACATTCAACGAATACATTCGTTCATACATCGCTATAGACAAAGATGATTGGGATGACTGGTTGAACTATTTCACATATTGTTTTAACACTACCCCATCAACAGTACATGACTACTGTCCATATGAACTTGTTTACGGTAAACTACCAAGACAGTTTACAGAATTCAACACTTCATCACAAATAGACCCTATATATAATTTGGACGATTATGCAAAAGAATTTAAATTTAAATTACAAATAGCATATAAAAGGGACAATATCCATGATTGAAAAAGAAAAACAAAAACGTAAAATAGATAGAATATGATAAAAAAGTTAATGACTTAAAGCTAGAAATAGGAAATTTAGTACTACTTAAAAATGACTCAGGTCATAAGTTAGATAATCAGTATCTAGGACCCTACAAAGTAATAAAAATAGAAGATAGAAACAATATTGTAATCGATATTGGAAAAAAGAAACTTCAGAAAGTTAATAAGAATAGACTAAAGTTATTCAAACATTAATCCAAAATTATTTTTTAAGTACAAAAACAAAAGTAAAATTTTACTATTTTCCTATATTATTGAAATACATGTCTTTAAAAAAAAAAAAAAAAAATTAAAAACATATATTAATATACATAAGCTAAAATTTCATATACATAAATTACAAAATAACTGCATTTAAATTAAAAATAACTACATATAATTCCGTTATTTTTCAAAAGGAGGGAGATGTAATGTGCACATATCGAAAGCTCACTGTAATCATTAATATATCCAGTATATACTTTGTATATACTTATTAACATAAACACTGAATAATGGCAAAGACACTCAGTCTTTGTTGCATAAACACGTGTCATATTCAAGTGCAGTCCAAGTGCCCGAAATATGATCGGCACTGAATGCCTTGACTGCAAAAGCATCGCGTCAGCATTAGTCCCATGCTTTGACCGATTACATACGTGCACAATACGCTCTGTCCCGCCAGCGACATTCTGCCGCTTATACATTATATGTATATACTCGTTTTATATGTAATACATAAAACGACTTATATACTAAAGGCAGCGCTGCCCCTGAGGACTTGCTCAGCCTTAGGTTTCGTTATAAGAAAAACCAAATGTAAACGCACAGAAGAATAAAGACGGGAGCAGCGATCACAACTGTCGCTCTCCCTAATTCATAACACATCAAATCTGAAATCCGGACTTCATCTTCAAGCTAGCACGAAACTTATTACAATACAACTCACCATTTTTAATATTTTTGCTCAAGTGAAAGTTTAGTTTTAGTCATCTTTACTATCCACAGTCTTAAGCAAGCAGATTGTAATTTTTTTTCACTTTCCGAAATCAACTCCCTGACATATATTGAACATAATTAGTTTAATTGCATAATTAACTCACAAACTATTTTCAACACACAAAATACCTTCATTTTATAGAGCATTTGAAGTCCCAGTTAGATACACCTCAGCACTAGACATAACTTGAGTCAAAGTGAGGAATGTTGCATAATGTGGTACTCGTGAAATTTATGCTTAATACTGCATAAATTTCGGCAGACATTTTGATGGGCATTTTGGTGGACTATTAACAGCTCCACAAGGCAGCTCTCTAAAGCGGCTCCAAACTTTCTGTTTGAGCAATTAAAACGCCCGTGCCAGAATGGGCGAGCTGGTGGGTTGGGGCAAAACTTCCCCCTCCCCGTTCCATTCTGTTCAAATTTCTAGGCAACAACACACATTAACTACAAATTACATTCACATTAGTGTTTCGGCATTTCCAGCTCCTTGTTTCTGGCCACATTTTCTCATTTCTTTTTTTTTTGTTCGAGCTGCTGTTTAAAAAAGGAAGCAAGAAGATGCAGAGAAAAAACCCAACAGGAACCACACACCTAATAAATCAAAGCGGCCTCCCTGACGCCTCCCTGGAGTATGCTTGTTAAATGCTCGTAATAAATTAGCTGGCGCTCGGCAGACCGCGCCCCGGTGCCCGGCCCCTGATTATTGGCTTAGCTGATGGGTCTGGCTTGGCCAGTTTACAATGGTCTTTCGGCCCGGCACTGGCGCCACCATTGAAACCAATCGAAGGCACATGCCCCGCCTCACCCGCAACACCCCCGCCCACGACCGACTCCAGACTCATTCATTTTGCCAAGTCGTGAATTTGCTTGCAATTTTTCCTTTACTTTATTTTTAATGAAGTCAGCGCTAAAAATTTTCGCTGTGTGTGCGTTTTTGGCGGGGGAGGGGTGAATTTACGAAGGGGGTGGGGGGTTTTGGCGGAAACTTTCGCGTATTTGGCTTACGATTTTCTGCAATTCATTTTTAATTTCGCTTTGTATGAACATTCGACTGCTAATTCGAATACAGTTCGCTTTTTGGAGCAACTAAACAAGCTGTTGACTACCCTCCATCCACGCCATAGTTTTTTTTTTAAGAACTCAAAATCATATCCTCTCTTCCAGTTCAAAACTAAACATGTAGATACTGCCTGGCATGAGTTCCCAGTTAGACTTTTCTAACATATCTCATGTCGAATATTTACCATTGAGGTGAAGTTTTGTTTCAGTTTAAATCATCTACCATATGACTTCAAGATAACAAAATGCAGATTTGTCTTACATATTAGAATATGAGAATTAAAATAAAAAATGTAACTAATTTTAAAATTTAATATGTCAAATTTATCTAACATATTCGCTTTATGTTCGCGTCTATTTGCCATGGTGATAAACTGCCTGTTAAGTTTTGCCAGGCAGCTTCTTCTAACTTTTGAGCATACGAAATTGAAATACTTAACAGTGAATGTGCTTCGGTTGACAAAGCAAAGATAAAAGCAAGTGCTTTTTCCGATACTTTTACGGCCACTTTGTAGCTGATAGAAAATTATGAAGTTGCCACCGTCAATTTGATGCATGCGCTTAAATGTTGCATAATTGTTGCATCTACCCGTTGACAATGTCACATGCGCAGCTAACGAAGCGTCGACTGCGCTGCCAGCGACGAGGAGTTGAAGCTGCAAGTTGCATCAAGTCGATGCTAATTAGGACGCCAGGGAGACAGAGGACTCTAGCAGGACTCATCATACGCAGTGCTAGGCAAATTTGTAGTCTGACAGCGCAGCTGATGACAGGCTGCCTCAAATGGTTGCATGGCAGCCAAGTGGCAACTGGGAACTGCAAATGGGCAGCATCGCCTCGTCCCGCTCTCTTACACTCCCTCTTCCTCCATGTGCCTTTTTCGGAGCATCTGCAACTTTTGCGAGGCAGTTAAAAGTGCAACATCAACGCCTTCAACATATACACACCCAGCAAATTTGGCCGTGTCTGTGGTGTGTGTGTGGGTATTTGCTTAAATGCTACGCTAATTTTAGCAGCTAGCAGAAAGTCAAACGCAGCGCCAGGCGACGCGTGCCAGGCTAAAATTAAAATGTCTGCACAAGGCAAATAAAAACTTGAAAATCAAAAAGCAGAAATTCCAGCACGAAGCCAAAGGACTTCACGACAATGTATGCTACATATTATGTGCAGCTGCTATGTCCTGGCCGAAGCCATTTCACGAACTTAAAAGTCGCTTGTAAGGATATTCAAAAATATGTTAACATGTTTATAGGGTATTTGAAGAGATGTGTATAAATAATTAGTTGCGAAAAGTTTAATTTGTCTATAAAGAAATCAACTTTGCAGTTGTTAATATTATGAGTACATGCAAAAAAACACTTGTCTTTTATGAGTTTTTAAAAACCGCAATTAAAAAACTTTAATAAAGCAATGCATTAATAAAAAGGAAGAAAATGTATTTAAATAAAAAACAAAAAACTATATATATGAAGAAGAAAAACAAAGTCAAAGAAAATGATATGAGTATTAAAAAAACAAATTTAAATAAAATAATACAAATAAAATAATAAGATTTCTTAGATAACCTCACTTCAAAGAACAATCAAGAACACGAAAGGAATTTAATCAAAAAATACGTTAAGTCATATATATTAAATCAAATAAAATATAAAAGATTGGAGTTGAATAATGATTTTAAAATAATATTATGTCAATAATTTTACTACACTTAAAGGGTATTTACGACGTTTGCCAGCCTTGTTAACTGTTTATCAAAAACAGTCGAAAATTCCAGAAAGGAACCTACTAGATAAATATATATGAGTTCCAGTTATTAATATAAAACAAAAAATATTTAATAACTATATATCGACAACAACAATAAGCCTTAACAAATTTTAATGGGTTTTCATCAAGCAATTTTTTCAGTCCCTGATGTTAAAATCAGTTTCTAACAAAAATGACATTTAATAATGTTCAGAAATCGCAGAGGTATGTAAAATTTTCATTTAATTTTTATATGCAACATTTTCTAGAGAATTGCAAAAGTGGCCAGTCACACTTTTCACCTTCATTTTGTAACTGAGTTTCTTATGGAGCTGCAAAAAAATGCAAGCTGCGAAACGTATTCATTATTCATATGCCCAGAAATAAAAGCTAAAAGAAAAAATAAAAATATAAATAAAGTATGTTGCATGTGGCTAAAAAGCTAAACAAAATTTTTAATAAATGCAGCGAAGCGTCGTCTGCTGCCCAAACTTCGTGCAACTTGCTGCTGGGTCGCATTTGCCACGTTTTGCGTCTCTCTCTCGTGCCTTGGGTCAGTTTTGCAGTTGCATGCGGCACGCGTTGCCTTTTTGGCTTTTGCGCCTTGGCCGCCGTTGACACAACTGTTGCCCCGGACGGAGTCGGCAGACGGCAGCCGGAGAAGGAGACGGACACGGACACGGGCACGGACACGGACACGGAGATGGAAGGCGGCAGACTCTGCCCGGTGGCCAAATGAAAAATCACAGCGCCGTGCCAGGAACTGCTCAGCTTGCCCAGAACTATACGAGGCGAGTATTTTTATTGTGCGGCTGCTGCTCGGTATGTTGCAAACTCATATTCATTCGCTCATTCATTCAGTCAGTTCCAGAGTTGCAGCACATTTTTATGTCTCCTTTTTATGCGCAAAGTGTGAATGTGAATATGAATGCTCCCTCCCTCTCCTTGTTGTTGTTGCTGCTGTTCTGCTTCTTGTATCATTTTATTTTTTTCTTTATTATTATTTCTTCTTTTTTTTAGCATTTTCATTTCCTATTTGCACATTTTTCACTGTTGTCCGTTGGCTTTTTGATGCGTCCCGTTTGTGTTTTGTGCAGTTAAAAGATTTATAAATATGAATATTATACATTGTGGCATGAAATATGTAAATTCTAGAAATGGCCAAAGGAAATAGAAATGGTCAAAGCGGAACTAGCACCTCCTCTGTTACTGATGGTGCCACTACAGCTGCTCAACCTCATCCCTCCCCTCCCGCCACCCTCCTCCCACTGACCAACGACTGGGCCCTGTATCTTTTCAAACGATTTTTGTAGTTCATTTTATTTTGAATTTTTTTCGCTGCACGCAGATGCATTTAATGACCGGCAACGGCGAAGGACACGAAGTCTCTGCAAACTGGCTGCAACAAATGCACTAAATGGTCCATCGGAACCATTTAATCGAGGGATTTAAATACCCTAAGAAAATAACTACGATTATTTATGAACTGAGTTGTATTGTGTATAGAAATTGCTCGCAAATACCAAATAAAAAATACCCAGTTAATTTATTTTTATAATAGAATGGCATTAATTCAGATAATTCAAACAACAGTTTAGTTTTTCCTTAAATTAAAAGTGAATATACATAAAGTATAATAACAATAAAAGCTCCTCGTTCCTTATATATTATTATTATTTTAATAAATATATTTTTATATATTATTTTCTAACTTAAGGTAAGCTTTCTCTCTAAACATATCTCTATATTAACACGTCCCAATAAAACAAATTAAATTAAATTAAAATATTTTACTCTGTTAAATTTTTTAAACTATCATTGGGTATATAGGCGACGACTCGGCAATGTTTCAAATAGTTAACTGCTAAATAATTAATTGTTATTTATACTTTTTTGTGTGTTTGTTGTTATTTTTTATATTTTTTTTTATATTTTTTTTTAAATTTTTTTCTCCTTTTTTTAATGAAATTGCTGTTGCTGCTGTTGTTATTGCTGTTGTTGTGTGCTATAAATCAGGTCATTTTAATGCAAATGCTGTTGCAATTTTATGGCTTAAATTAGCAATTGGCCGAACGGCTATTGGCCATTAATATTTATTAACAGACGGCGCATGATTAATGTGCTATAATAAAATTAGTTATAGAAAAAAAACGTAAAAACAAAATACAAAAATGCGACAAAAAAAGGAAACAAAAGGCAACCAAATGACATATACAATTAAATTATTTAAAGTTCGCAATGCAAAGTTTAATTAATGTCAAATGTCAGCAATTATTCTAAGCCAACGGAAACTCTGGCGAGGGAATTGTGGTTGATGGGTGAGGGAGAGGGAGTGGGAAGGGGAGGGGGCGACACAATATGTGGTATTGCCGCAACATTAAAATCAATTAAATTATGAATGTAATTAAAATAATTTAATGGCAGTCCTCTTTCGGTCACTCGATGACAGCTGTAATATTCAATTTGATTACGCAATTGCAGTTAATTAATAATTCAATAAATTACGCAAAAGCCACTTAAAATTAGTTTGCAGACAATTGTCAGCATCATTGTCCGCGCACAAAGAGAGAATGAGAGATCACATAAATTACGAAGTTTATCAACAACAGACTTATTTATAGGTATGAGTGCCCAACATAATTGAAAAATAGTCAAATGTGAAAAAGTCAAGTGCTGAAAAGCTGACACAAATAAACTTCATATTAAGAAGAATATTTTATCAATGTGAACATTTTTTACATTTTGTTTAAAAATAGCAACACTGTTTGAACATTATTAATTTATAAATATATATAGCAACACTAGCAATTATCGCTAATCGTATAAATAAAAGCTTAACATAATTAGGAATATTTGCTGGTAAATATTTAAAGCTAGATTTTGTAAAAATATATGTTGAAATATGTTCAATAATTTATTTATTTGAATTGATTTATACAAATAAATATAATATATAACTGAACAATTTAAATGTAGTTAGCTTAATCCATTTAAAAATAATTGGATTTATTCTAAAATAAATGATTTAAGGGGAAAACTAATAATATAGGTTTTTCAAGAAGAACGAGCTGAATTTACTTTAGATTTCAACTATAAGTCTTTTTTACACACATAAAAATGTTGTCTTAGTCCATTGGAGTGTAATAAATAGAGCAAGGATAATAGTTGACACACACCTCAGCAATTTAAACTCAATCAGAAATTTGCTGACTACTATAAATGTTTTGAGCATTTGAACGTAGAAACTAAGGCAACGAGCCAAATTATCATTCGCTCTAAATGAATACTCAAATGCGCTCATAAATTTCGTGTCAGTCTTCAAAGTTCTAAACAAGATTCGTGGCTCGTTTTACGATTCTGAGTTTTATTTGCCACACGTTGCGCCATTCACATTCGTGCTCCCTTTACCATTCCCATTCGCATTCGCATTCTCTTTCTCAAACTCATTCGCATTGACTATGGCAATTCTCATCAGCATCATCAGCTGCCTGCCAAGGCGAGATACTCAAGAAACTTTGATGGATTTTGTATGCCTGATGCCGCGCCGCAATGTTGGAGTTCTGTTCTGGGGCGGATTATGTTAATAGCCAAGTTGGAATTAGCCTGCAAAGGATTTCACTGCGTGTGCTGCATTAAAATTTATCGACTGAATGACTATATGACTGCGGCGTATGTAAATTGATTGTGGCTCACGGTTAAGCCGCGAGCTCTCGTTGGCCGAGGGAAATGCGGGAAGGGAGGCCAACATCTCTCGTAAAGTTCGTCTTGGCACAATTATGACTTTTAGCAGGCAACTGAGTGGCCTCATCTGGCCAACGGGTTTTAAGGGTTTTACGACAGCGGCATAAACCCAAAGTGGCCACAATGCAATCGTAAATTTTGCGACTGCAAATCAAATTAGTGCAGCTCTCTGGGTCTTACGTACATGTAGAACATATTCTCTAGATATGGCCAACAATTTCTGATTGCATTCGCCAGAATGCCTCTGTTATCTTAAGTATAGTCAGGATTAAAATTTGTTCAAGAAATCTTAGGATCATTTGAAAAGGAAAAGCAAATTAAACAGGCAGAGCAAATAGCCCTATAAAGTTTTATTTAAAGTTAGGTAAAGGTGTGTTCAGTCAAAGAATAAATTTTCAGAAATAAATATTAATAAATACAAGCTATATGTATATATAGTAAACTTAATGTTAAGAGTAAATTTTTAATAAATATTCTATTTTATTATTAATAATAACTTGATTTTATTTTATAAAATTTAAAATTTAAATAGAATAGTATTATATAAATAAGTGCTTTTTAGTTAATTATAAATTTAAGATATAAAAAATATTATTTCTTTAAAATTAACATGTAAAAAGTCAATTCGATAAAAAGGGCAATACTTCAAACAAATACATGAATTAAGTATGAATGATACTAAGATTGAAAGAACATTAGCGAAAATTCAAATATATTTTTTAAGAAAATATAAAAGGAAATAAAATAAAATTGGTCTCTGCATTCAGTCAACATCCCAACACAGAAGTTAATAGCTATGCTCATTAAGCTAGTCGAACTCCCCTTCTCTGTTTCACTTCCTCTCCCTCTCTGCTACGTATTCTCCAGCGATTTCAAGTGCACATTGTGATATTAATACAATCAATCGCCCGCAGCTCTGACCGCTTGCAGCTAATTGTAGCATACTTTTCAGCGCCCACGAATGGAGTGTGTTTTGAGTTTTGCATATTTGATCGATAGACGGAAAAACTTGACTTGGCATTGTGTTTGCTGCTATTTTCTGTACAGTAGCTAAGGTTGCTGCTGTTGCTGTTGTTGTTGTGTTGATGCTGCTGCATAGAAATGCGAGAAATGCGTGTTGCCCAGGCCACGACGCCGACGGCAGTCAATTTTCTTGTTTACAATGGCACACACACACGCACACACATACACGCTCACTATGACAAATAACAAACAATTACAACAGCGCGGCGGTTGTCTCTCAGTTGTTGTTGTTGTTGTCGTTGCTGTTGCTTTTTCGCCGCAATAAATACAATTTGCATGACAAAATAGCAAACAACGGCAACTTTTGCATACGAGCGAGTGTGCTGTGCGTGTGTGTGTGTGTGTGTGTGTGAGAGTGCGTCTGCAGGTTCACTCAGCCAAACAAAACTACACACAAAAACAATCAACTGCCAGTGCCGTCCAACCAGCAGCAGCAGCAGCAGCAACAGCATCAGCAACAACAACCTCAGTTAGGCTTTATCCTGAGCTGCTGCAGCTCCTGCCCCTGCCCCTGCCCCCACCCCCAGGCCCCAGCCCCGCCCCCGCCCCCGCCCACGCTGTCTGCTGCTGTGTGGAACAACTTATGAATATTCAATTTTACATAAAAGATTTTTGTTGTTGTCGTAGCTGTTGTTATTTTGATTTCTTTTTGTCTTGGCATTCTCGTGTCTTCCCTCTCGCTTGCCCTCACTTTACATGCATCTGTCTCTCTCTCGCTCTCTGTCTATCGCTCTCTACTTCAGTCAGCACACTTCATGGGCGAAAAGACTTCATGCATGCGATGAAATGCGAAAAATATTGGATAGGCTAGAAGGCGAACTGGCCAGCGAAGCGCCAGTAACAACAGCAGCAGCAGCGTACACTGAGAAAAATTACAGACATAAACTTCAGACTTTCAATGCAATCAAAACAACTTGAACTAAAAATAATTGCAGGTTTTTTTAAAATAAAAAATAACCTGCCAATTAAGGAATTATGTTCCAGTCAAGATTGCTTGACTAACTAATACCCTGTACTCGCAAAATGTTAAATTATATTAACTATATTGAAGAAATATAATAATGTTTAAGGCATGATGAAGATTGAAACTTAAAACATAACCGCTTACACATATGTCTCACAGCATAAAAATCAAAACCTAAAACAATCACTGCGAATATTGTCTCTAATAAAAATTATATATACTATATTGAAGAGGATATAACATATTCCTGACATAAACTCAACATTTTATACAGTGGGTTTATTTCAATGAAAATAGTATCTAAATATATATATAGTCACACAGTTCGATTTACGACATCGTAAATAGCTTATAATATAACTTTCAAAGCACATAATTTTTAACTATAATTTTACAAAAAAAAAGGTTTGGACAATTATCACAATATCTACGGCTAAAAATTTGGAACACATGATCAAATCAAATAGTGGCGATCCTTCAACAAAATAAATTGTACCGATTTGCCCCTTGTTATCACAATTTGATAAACTAATCGAGATCGAAATTTTTTGCCAGATAAGTGTTGCCTGTTTGCAGCTTGGACATATTGATGGTGACCAAAGATTTCAACAGCTCGTCCATGCTGATCACCAGCTGGCTCTCGTCCAACAGCTGGTGATCGATGTTGTTGCCATCTTTGACCAGAAGCTGATGCATGAACTGGCGCATCCGATAGATGCTGGCATGTCGGCACAGCTCGCGCAGATCGGAGCCCGAATAGCCGGGCGTCAGGTTGGCCAAACGTTTCAAGTCGACGGACGGATGCAGTTGCTCCTGCTGCAAGATCACCTGCAGGATGGCCAAACGTTCGCGTTCCGAGGGCGGTCCAATATGAAATTGTGCTGGCATGCGTCGCAATATGGCCTTGTCCAGATCCTGTGGCCGATTCGTGGCGCCCAGTACCAGCACCGAACAGTTGGCGCTGCTGATCAGGCCATCCCAGAGCATCATGAACTGGGTCTTCATCATGGCCGTCGCCTCGTGATCGCCGGCGGCGCGAATGCGCAGAAACGATTCAATCTCATCGATAAATATAATGCACGGCTGCAGCTTGTGGGCGAGCGTAAAGACGGCGGCGGCCAGCTTCTGCGATTCGCCATACCATTTGTCCGTCAGCACCGAGACGTCCAGATTGATGAACCGCATGGACGCCTCCTTGGCGATCGCCTTCGCGATCAGCGTCTTGCCGCAGCCGGGCGGGCCGTGCAGCAGGACGCCCTTCGGCGGTCGCCACAGCTGCGAGCGCTTGAAGAGTGCGCTGTGACGAACGGGCAGCACCACAGATTCGCGCAGCTCCTGGATGACCCCATCGAGACCGGCAATGTCCGACCAGCTGACATCGATGTCCATCGGGGCGATCAGGTGCGAGGCGATCATCAGCTCGTAACAATTGAAATCGCTCAGCTTCAGCTTGTTGCCCTGGCCGGAGATGTCGTTCAGTTTCTTCAGCTGGATCTGGGCCAGCTCCTTGGCCTTCTTCTTGCCCTTGTTGGTCGGATCGATGGAGCTGATCAGCCATTTGGCGCAATAGTAGGTGACGGCCGCAACGATGCCGATCCGCACCAGCTGTGCCACAATTTGATGCCAGTCCTCTGGGGTCCGTCCATTGTCAATTTATAATTGTTATTAAAATACATGTGCACAAATATTTGGAGACGAGAAAACGGGTAGATTGACATCTGGTACAATGCAACAAAATACACAAACAAAATAAAGACAAACGCTATCGGAAATGAAAATTCCAAAATGCTACGAATGTGTTTTGTAAAAGCTATATGTGAGTTATGACAAATATCTCGGCTTTGCTTTGTTCTTATCGAACAGTGGCAGCAAGTGAGAACGTTGCAGGCGGGTGTAGCCGACTGCGCAATACTCGTTCACCAGTTAATAACAACTTAAATATTAAAATAAATAAAAATATAAATTTATATATAAAAATGAAAATTAGCATAAATGTAAATTTAAATATAAGTAAACCACTTGCATACACAACAATTTTATTTTCTTTTTATATATTTTTATACGATATATACGCGAAAAATTCGGGTAAAAAAAGATATTGCCTATATGAAAAAATAGTAGACAACTTAAAAGTACAATAAATAATATTACAAATTTTACAAAAATATTCTTAGAACTAACTTGAGAATTTATTTTTCATACTTACACAATTTAACTCATTAAATATTTAAAAAAATTAAAAGAAAAGCAATTATATAATATAATATATATAACATACTTTTAATCGGTTCTACAATATCACTCCATTCGCTTGCATTGTTGATAATTCAGTATAATGCGAAGCTAAACTGTATAATTTGTGATGCGTGTGAACGCAAGAAAGAACATAAAAAATTCATAAAAAGAGCTCATAAAATATTTAAAATCGTGTCAAATCATGCATCTCAACAAAATCGTGCAGAAAGAGAATTAGCTGTGTGTGGCAATTCATTTATTTTTTCAATTATATATATATATATATAAATATATATATATATATCTATACCTTCTTGTTGTTTGCCAAGTTGTCAGCACTTTTAGCCGAGTCACGCGTTTAATGCATTTCTCGCAGTGCACATTTTTTCCAGTGGCGCTTTGGCCAGGCTGCGCTTAATTTCTGTTTAACTTTTCCTGTTTGCTCTGGCCCTGGCCGAGCAAAAAATGTTTTCTAGTTTAGCATCTTTTAGCGGAAGTCAATGTAACAAAAGATAAACTTGTCCAGCCAGCTGCTGCTGCTGCTGCTGCTTCTTCTTCTTCTGCCGCTGCCTTGTTGCTTGCTGCGCGTATTGAATGCGTGCAGGACGCAACAAGGCGCTCTGTTCGGGGTTCAGGAGCACAAGTATTAACTAAACACTGCAGCAATTTATCTTGCTCGAACCCCAGAGCCAGAGACCCTCCGACTCGAAGCCAAACTTCGCTTTTGTCCAGCCGGGCGCGCGGTAGGTCAGTTTTGTTTTAAAGTCTCTAAGTCGCAGCTAACATGTCCAATCGCAGCCCATTTCCCAGCCCACAGCTCGGCGGAAGTCGCTGCGCCCTCTTGTTTTGCGCTTCCTTCCGCATTACAAAAGAATTACTCAACACAAAATGTCTGGCCAAAGTTGGCCGAGATGAGATGCTGAATATTCGCTGGGTCAGCGGCAACTTACCTGCCCAGGTGCCAGACGGCCTTTATTAGCGTGTCAAAAAAATATAAGAAGAAATAATAATAATCAAAAAAGAGAACTGCAAAACAATAAGTTTAGCCCAAAATAAAACAAAAGAAAATCTGGCCGTGTATTAAAAATATTGCCGAGATTGTTCATTTTAATCTCGAAACTGTGCGAAAAATAGGATAGATAGATAGATAGATAGATTGGACTGCACCGAAGCTAGTTTAATTAATTTTTTAGGATACATATATTTTTATTGTATCGCATGTTTAGATACTTAGTTTCTATTCTTCGCTCTTCCACTCACGCCTTTCTAGACTTTGTCAGTCTTTCCCCGAAATTAACCAATTAAATATAATAATTTTACTATAATAATTATTTCTGTCAAATCATTATTTAAAAGTCCCCACAATTATTATTTTATTTTTGGAAAAATAACAAGAAAATTAATTTTCTTTTATTTTATATTACTGAAAAAATCTCGTTATTTGAATAGTCTTATTGTTAGTATATTGCTTTCAATATTATTTATATATAAATTACAAACATTAAATAATTTGCCTAAAATTCCTAATATGTATATTTCTTAATAGTTTTAGTGTTAATAAATCTTATTAAATAAATGCATATTGGTGCAGCAATATTCCTAAACTAAGTTCTTAAGAGTTCAAATTTTTCCATTAGTTTTTAGACTTAAAATAGAGTAATATACTTTTAAGAAAAAGCTTATTAACTAAAGGATATAAGTTCCAAGCAACTGTTATATTAATTTTCTCCCTTGCTAAGTCTACTCCTGATCCTTGTTCATAAAACTTGCTGCGCAGCCATTATTTGCGCTATCTTCTGGTATATCTTCAGCTGCTGCCTGGATCCTATCCAGGTTCTTCTTTTTCTGGTCCTTGTTTGACGTATTCGTGGCAATTTCTATGCGCTTATATTCGGGCGTCTTATCCTTAAGCTCGTTAGCTCCGTTGGCTCCTTATGCGACTCGAGCTACTTTTCAAGAGTTCATAGAAATCACTTCAACTGTGCAATATTTCATGATTTTGCGTCAATCTTTTGAGCGCCGTCCAACGGCATGCAGAATCTGGGCGAATGGGCGTGGCTGCGTTCCCGGTCTTGCCGGTCTTGGAGTCCACTCCCCTTCTCCTGCTCCCCCTCCCACTCACTCTTTGTGAGGGCCAAGTTCGCTCGTTCGTTCTACTGAGCACACGAAAATTTAATTATGTTGTTTGTTGTTGTTGATGTTGTTGTTGTTGCTGTTGTTGTTGCTGTTGCTGTTCCTGCTGAAGCAGCAACTGCAGCCGCTTTCACTCGCCGACTTTTGTCACAGTTAGAAAATAATAACACAAAAAGGGAATAAACAAAAAAACAAATAATACAAAAATAGGACTTATTTGCGACTAGTTGAAGTTGTGATACACTTGAATTTTAGTGAAGTAGTTACAACAAATCAGAATTGTGTTGGGAAAAATTAAAGGCCTTATTTTAAAAACATTAACATTTTCAAATATTAATTAAAATATAATAAATATAAAATAGTTAAATATTAATATTTTGCATAAAAAAACACATAAATATATTATTTATAACAAAAAATAGGTATAATTCAGTCGCTTTTGGACTTAATCATTGAAGTCTTAAAACAAAATACAGGTTTAATGGCGTATCTCTAGTAAATATGTTTAAAACCTCGATCCAAGTCTCTTTAATGATAACATTTATCATAAAAATAATTTAAACATTTTATAAAAAAATTGATTTAAAAAATATTATATATGTTATTTAAAAATCATATAAAAATCAAATAAAACTTTAAATTAAAAAATAAACACATAATAAAATAATAAATATACATGAACGTATGTTATTTAATATTCAAGCTAAAATTATTAATTTTACTATTTTTTTATCAACTTTCAAAAGTTTGCGTACGCTAGGATCTTTTACAGAAAAACTTGGTTAATTTAAGCTTAATGGCTTTTTCGTTCCGAGCGTAAAACGAATTTAATCTGAAATCCCGAGTAGCTAAT
Source organism: Drosophila robusta (assembly GCA_035043565.1). NCBI lineage: Eukaryota > Metazoa > Arthropoda > Insecta > Diptera > Drosophilidae > Drosophila > Drosophila robusta. The sequence goes on from JAWNMW010000378.1 coordinate 1,170,646, forward strand.
TTTTTGTGAGAGTATCCCAAAAAAGTTCGTTGACATTCGTTTGAGTCGTGCATAAAAGAGCAGCATGAAATCACACGCTTTTCATAAAAATATTTTCGCTGCTCCCGTCTCATCATTCACATACTTATACACCTCATACACCTCATCATGCCCCCCACCCGCATCCCCATCCTATTCTTCCGTTTCGCGTTCGTGTTCATAGTTATTGCCTGGCTTACTTTCCACTTTCTGTCAGCGGCAGCACAAAATATGCGAAAGTATCTATGTAAAATTTTCCACACCCCTCCCACCCACAGCCCTTTTGCCCAACTTGCTCTCAACAGAAACGGGGAACAATTTTCGTTGGCAAGAAAAGTGCCAAAAACTGTGAAAAGGTGTTCCAACACAAAAAAAAAAAACGCACAGAGAGAAAACAGCAAAAAGTTTGCATCATAGAAGTTACCCGTTTCCCTTTCCCCTGGCTATGCTACCCAACCTCCTCCTTTGTTTATTGTTGCAGAAAAGTTAGGATTGCAATATTTTGGGCCCAAACTAATGAATACAAATGACAGAGCTCCAGAATTTTGGCAGTCCATAAGACTTGTCTAAAATTGTAAACATTGTATTTTCTATGAGTTTGCTGGAGTGCCAAACTCTAATAAAATACAAAATTGTAATTCGACAAGAATTAAACTCAAGCAATAAAATTATTAAAAGAACATAATTAATTTACTTAAAAAAAGAATTGAAAAAATAGTGAAAATTAATAAAATGCAAATGAAAATCGTAACCTTACGTCTTAAAATAATAATAATAATAATTATATCAATAAATGTAATAATTATAATAAAAATAATAATATTCATACAAATAAAAAATAATTAAAGCTATATTTTCTACAAATTTCAAAAAATTCGAAATGTAATATTAGAAAATTAAAATACGAAAATTTGAGGCCTCCCCAACAGTGAATTTATTTCGTAAAACTTAAATCTGGTTGAGATAAGAATAAATAAAATGTCTGTCGTGCGCACTACAGTAAACTGCAGTCTATTATATAGATTTTGCTTATGCAGTGATATCGTTATATATGATATATGTTCTGGTCCATCCTGACAAAGCGAACTATTATTTTGGTTTTTCTTTTCTTTTTCTTTTTTTTTTTTTTGTGTGTGTGTGTTACAAATCAGCATCTCTAAAATATACACTGTTCGCCTGCCTGTCGGCCACTCTGAGATCGTGCATCGCCACGGATGAACTGTCGACGGAGATGTCACTGTCGGCGTGCCGTTTATCCTGAAGTCTGACCATGATCTTGCTGTAGAGTGCATCCACATGGGGCGCCAAATAGACATCCAATCGGACGCGACTCTCGAGCTCTCGCAGCAGCTGCACGCACTGATCGATATCGCTGGTGAAGTACTTGACCAAGATGTTCCACATGATGGGCGAGAGATCGAAGAAGGGCTTGAATGCCTCCGAATTGAGGCTGGCCAGCTGCAGCATATCCGGCTCCAGTGTGGCCAGGCCGCACAGGCCCGCATAGATAGCAACATCCTGCGGCGCCACAATCCTATCGTAATCGTAATGCTCGAACGGCGTCAACAGAAAACAATGCGCCGCCGTCTTATAAATCTTTAGGCCCATATTGGCCAGACCCGCCGCACAGCTGAGCTGGGCGGGCACGGCCCGGGCCAGATTGGGAAAGCCGAGCGCATACTGTTTGGCCTCATCGATATAGCTGAGGACGTGCCACCAGTTGGCCATGTAGATGGAGACGCGTATCAGGTTGCGGAACATGTTGATCACATGATCGCTGCTGGTGCAATACGGCCGGACACGGGCATAGAACTTAACCGCCAACTGCAGGTTGCCGCTCTTCACGTGATAGTCGCCAATCTCCTCAAGAATCCGTCGGACGTAGGCGCTGCCCGAGTTCGATTTCTTGAAATTGAGCTCGGCATCGAGCTCCTGCAGCAGGAGCGTCGATTCCATCGTATTATCCTCCACCCAGTAGGCATCGTAGAGATGGGCACTGCTGGAGCCACGTTCCGCCTTGGCAGTGCCGGAACTCGACGATGACCTACTCGAGCTGGAGGATGCCCGCTCGCCTGGCTGGGTGCCGTCCACGCGGCGCTCCCGTTCGTTGGACAGCGTTCGGAATAGCTCCTCGTACATCTTCACATTGTAGGTCTTCTTCACCTGACTTATGGCCAGCTCCAGCGCCTCCACGCGCAACTTAGGGCACACCTGTGCTCTAAACTTCCAGCCGGATCAGCCGGGCATTGTCCACGTAACGCTTCGCATAGCTAACCAGCACGATTTGCGGCTCCTGGACAATCGGACACTGGGAGACGGTCGTCGCCTGGACGAGATTGAAATCGCTCTCATTGCTCGTCCGGGATCCCGAACCGGATATCATCTTCACAGTTGGAAAGACCAGCTGTACGTCCAACTCAGCAATGTCTCCTAATTTTGTTTATTATTTGTACCGAAAACAAAAACACATTGAGTTAAAAGCCAAAAAGTTTCTTGGTTTGTCAGAAGTTACACTTGTGCCTGAAGCAAAGTATTGCTTATTTCGAATATCTGAACAAATTGGGACGGAATACTCCTAACTTAATTGTTGGCCCATTTTTCACATATACTGCATGATAGAAGAATTAGATGTTGAGAATAATCGGTTTGGTCTGGATTTTTATGAAAAAAAAGGATTTCATACAAAAAAACATTTTTTTTTTTCGAATGTGATATCTGCTACCAATTTTTCGGCCGATTGTTTCTATGGGACCTATATGATATAGTCTTCCGATTATGGTAATATTTTATTTAATTGTTAGGAACAGAGTGACGTTCACAAGAAAAAAATATTTGTGCGGATTGTTCCTATGGGAGCTATTTGCAACTAATGCACATTAAACAGATATGGATATATGCCAAGTTACATCAAGGTAGTTTCGTGCAGGGTATTCAAACGTTTACTTCAATGTTTTTTTAAGTTCTGGCTTCTAATAAAACTGAGTGTCAACGGACTAAAAGACAGACAAATAGACATGGCACAAGACCCAATATATTTCTATTCGGAGCTGAGTAGAGCAACAAAATAAATGCAAGAAATTGAAGCGCATGAACGAGCTATTATTTAATGCGCATCATGCGTGTTTCTTGGCCAATCTGACCGCCAGGTGGCGTGACAAGCTGCAGTTGTGTGACACGACCCGGGCTCAGCTCGGCTAAGTTGAAGAAATTCGCATGTATCTGCAGAATGGAGCAGCTAACAATGTGCAACCAAATTCCATTACGGAGATACAAATCAAATTGCCAAATGCCAAATGGGAGCTTGGGGAGCGGGGGGCAGCAGGTGCTGCTGGATGGGAAAGGGGGCAAGGGTAGCCAAAGAAATATGCAGAAATCAAATTACCGGAGCTTGAAAAATCGCAGACATCAGAGACACATAAATCAGAGGGCGCCAAAACTTCAAAAGGCAAAAAAAAAAACGAAACGAAACGAAACCAAAGAAATTGTTACCGCTATTTAACGGTTTATTGATGCGTCCCTTTAGCTGAATTTATTGGCCTGGTCGTTGGCCGTTTTGCCTCCCCCTCCCTCCCGCCTGAAATGGAAATGCAAAATGTGAAGCTTGAAAAACGTGCAAAATGCTTAAAATTGATTTGACTTCTAGGTATTTGGCATCCAGGTAGTCCAGCTAGCCCATTTCTCAAACGGGCAAAACCCAGACGAGGTGTTGATACCGTTGCTAGCCAGTAGAGAGAGAGGAGTGGAAATAGTAGTCGAGAAGATAAAAAGAAAAACCTCAACAATAGCCTATACTCACATTAATTTGGATTCTAATGATTTCACTGATTAGAATCAGGTTGATTGAATGATGATATTAATATTGTTGTTGAACAAAATAATTGGGACTTAAAAGATTTGTCTGCCCTGTTGTTTGCAAAAGGTTTGAATACTTTTCAAAAAAAAAGCGCCGACAATTGCCAGCTGAATTATATTGTCAGGTATTCAAAATGTGGTATGCCTAATAATTCAAACTGGTTTTTGGATTTCTTATTGAATATTAATTATATTTCAAATATATAAGTATTTTTTTATTTTAAACATTCTTCATAAGGACATTTAATATTGATATATTTATTAAATATTAAATAAATTTTAAAATGTTTATACCTGTTAATATGGTGTTAATATGTTATGCACATTTAAATTTAAAAAAAATTAATTAGATTTATGAATTAAAATATGAATTCTCCGATGAAAATAACCAAAGAAAGTATATAAAGGCTTGCCAAGTATCTTTTTAAAAGTATAAAAAACATTTAAAATATATTAAAAAATTCTAATTTTCTTTTACTTTTAATAAATTAAAGAAAAAACATATTTAATGCCAAACTTTTTTACGAAACATAAAAGGAAGCAGAAATCCAAATAAATAGTAAAATTCAAATAATTAATGCACATAATGCATTTAGGAAAAATAATTTTTTTATTAAGAATTATGAAATATTTCTTTCCATTTCACAGCTTCAAAATATTATCCCAGCAATTGCATTTTAGCTCCTTACTTAAACTAGAAACTGCACATTTGCTGTCAAACCTAAGCCGGACTTTATTGCATGGCAGACGTGGGGCCTTTGATTAAGAGTAACGGGGATTGGGGCCATAGCAACGATGGGGAGCGGAAGACGGCCGATGGCAATCACAGTCACAAAATGTGTGCAATTGACATGTAATGGGCCAGGCCGGTGGGGTTATGGTGACCAGTTTTGGGTAGGGCCCCTGGGTCGAGTTCGGGCAACGCTTTTCGACGCGTGCAAATTTCTAATTTCATTAAAATTTGTTCGTTCCGCTGATCAAAATGAAGAGGAGGTCGGACGTAGGGGGCTCTCGCCTAGACGTTGACAGACACAAATCGACAATAGACGTCAACACATGAAAGGCGAGGGGGCGAGGGCGGGTGGCGTGGTCTATGCCTGGACGACAGCTTTGGCAATCAAAATGCGCCGATCAAAGTCGAAAATCGATTTTAATTGCAATCTAGCGACGCTTAGCGTTCGCTTGTCGGTCGAATGGGGCGTGTGGCGTGGGCATGGGCATGGGCATGGGCGTGGCCAGTCCTGGCCCGCCCTGCCCCGCCCAGCGTGTGCGTGGCAATTGTTTTTTTTTTTTTTGCGACAGCATCAGCGACGCAGCAACATTGCGACACACGCCACAAAAAAGAGCAAAGCAAAATATTGAATCAAAATTTTCGATGCCGCAGCGAGATTCGCTTTGGATGATGTCCCGGCCAGACATTGTCGATGTTTTGACTAATGTGTCGCCATTTGTAGCGGCACTTGCCGCAGCCACTCCACACACACACACACTCTCTCACACACACTATAAATTCAAAGCCATTAAAACTACGCGACAATCGGCGCTCAAAGGCAACTCAATCCGGCTGTCAAATTTACAAGAGCCCAATTACGCCACGCCTATCCATATACAAATTTGGCCGAAACGAAAAAAAGCATGCGGCACGTCAGACAGAACATTAATTACGCATATATGATGGGATAAGGAATGGAAGTTCCTGCCGTAAAATGCCAAAATATCGATCTGCGCATTTCGACCGTCTGGGTTTTAAAGTGCCCTTTAAAGTTGCATACAAAAGTAAATTCCCAATGGAAATCAAATAAGTAAATCTTCCGAAGAATTACAAATTGGTTGCAAAATTTTGATAAATATTTAAAACATATCTAAAACATATATAATATGTTTACATATATATATATATATATATATCACTGATATTCTGTGTTTATACAATTATGTATGAAATATGTCTTTTGTTCAATTTAAAATAAAAAGAAGTTTCGATATACACAAAATATAATTACTACAAATTTGTTCAATATTAAATATTTAAATGTAATAAAATTCAAATATTTTTAATTATACTGTGTAATTGTTCAACTATACATGTCATAAGCATTTATGAAAAATGCGTTTTTTTTTGCAGTGTAATTACTTTTTGTAAATATATTTTTCATGCAATTCTGCACTTTTTATGGTCCATTGTTGTCCTTGCACTTGAGTTGACGTGCAAAAGGACTGCGTCCGTTGCTTGTGCAGCACTTGACGCTGCCTCTGCTTCCGACAGTCCATCTGTCCGTCTGTCCATCTGTCCGTCTGTCTGTCTGTCATTCTCATAATTACGATAAACAAAATGTGCAACAGTTCTTGCCACACTTTTGTGGCAATGTGTGAAATTTAATTATATTTCAATTTAATTTCCCGCTGTGGCCACGCCCCCCGCCACCTTCCCGCCCCTTGCGCCGCAGGAAATTAACAGCAATAGACGAGCAGAAGCTTTTACCACGCTGCCTTTTGACGCGGTCCCGGGCCAGGACAACACGGTTCTGTTGTTGCTGCAATGCGTCATAGGGCCACGCCCCCTGCACAGCCGCTTCGCCCTTTGTTGTTGTGCTAATTAAGTTTGGTTTTTGCGTTTAATGCCAGTTGCCAGGCTGAACATTTGCTCTTCGTGGTCAGATGCGTCCATTTTCCGCCATTTTCTTTGCATTTCTTTTCGCGCTTTGACAAGTTTCTCTTTTTATTCCATAATGTCGGAATAAAAATTAAGTTTTTCCGCAGATCTTCGCAGCCTCAAGGCCTTAGAGAAGTTGTCCTCTCCGCTTCTAAAAGGGGCAGCCTGTCTGTCCTTTGTGCCTGCTAAAAGCCTTTGCCATTTTTCTAATTTATTGCACTAATTTTTCTTAAATGTCTTTTCAGTTTCACGCATAACCAAACTAAGTGCAATTAAATTGCCTATTACTCTCAGGGAAAGGAATGTACTTTTAAATAATTCGGGACCTTCAACTACACTTGGAATTTGAAATAAAAAACACGCTTGGTACCAAAAATAATAAAAATAATAAAAATAAATGATAATAAAATTATATAAAATATTAAATTTAAAAAATAAATGTTGATACTACAGAAAAGACTCTAATAAAAATAATAAGCCTTTAAAAACTAAAACGAAATAAAAATAAACTAAATAAAATAGAAATAAAAACACAACGTAAGATAATTAATAACAGCAGACAATTACATAAAATGAAGTAAAATTATACATACGTAATTAAATGAGCAAAATAAACTATAAAATAAATAAACGACTATTTATTTGAATGTATTTAAATAAACATACAGTAAAACTTGGTAAGCCCGTAAAATGTTATTTTTAGTAAACAAAATGTTTACAGCAAATATTGCTGTAATACTCTTATATCATTCTTCGAAATTTGAATTATTCAGAGTCTCCAACCTTTCTAAACTCCTTCCTTCAACTTCCTAAGTAGCGCAAATAGATCTTAGCTATGTGTGTTATATATAATATAATAATACCTCTACATGAGGTAACAATCTAGTGACGAAAACATATTCAAGAAGGATATTCAATTTAATATATGAACACCTCCAAATTATAAATGCCATATTTATATTTATATATATTTATTTTCAATAGAGTTCTTTTGTTATTCCTATTAATATTATAATAGTCACAAAATGTCAAATATGTTTTATATATTGGCAATTTAAAAAGAATGCTTTTAATATAATAACATGGAAAATCATCAATTTGTAGACAAACCCTCTTCATATTTTGGCACATTTAAAACATAAGAGCCTAAAAAGCCAAATAAAACCCTTCTCCCACTGTGATACCTTAAAGCTGAACCCAACATAGCCAAATGCAAAATTGCCCTTTAACGTGACCTTGTATGCAGAGGTTAAATAAATGTTAATAACGAATAAATAATGAATAATAACAAGTAGTGCGCAATATGTGGTAATGTTAATTTTGAAATGAAAAGTGAGCAAATGCCTGAGGGGAAGTGCCCCAAAGAGCGGCATTCAATGTCCAAATGGATGGCTAATTGTTTATTTTCAACAAAATTTATTGTTGCATGCACCTGCGGCATTGCCAGACACAGACGCTGGCCAAAGACAAACTGAAATTTTACCTACCCCCCACCACAGGGACGGGGCAGGTTGGTATTGGTGGATCAAATTGCAGGCGCATTTTATGCCTTTGGAAATTTTGTTGCCTTTGGTCTCGAAAATATGCCAAATGTTTGTTGTTGTTGCTGTTGCTGTTGGGGCATGTGCGAGTGTAAACTGTGTATAATTTGTATAGCAAACAGAGAGAGAGAGGGAGAGAGGGGGAGAGAGCTAGTGGCATTCCAGTTTGGTTTACAGCCCCACTTTGGATTATTTTGCCCAGTTCTGTTGACCATTTGGCTCATGTAAATAAAACATGTAAACCGATTGGCAAATATTTGAGTGCAGCGCTTTAAGCGTCCACGCGCGATATTCGCACTTTAAGGGCATGCCCAGTTGGGCCCGGCTGGGGGGCGGGGGCCCGACCAACAACAAGAACTATGGGCAACCTCGAGCGGCAAAGTTCAAATTCAATTACCTTTCAAATATTTGCATTTTGCGACACAAAGTTCCGTCATAATGTGCACAATGGCTGCCACTCGAATGCCACTTGAAAGCCAAGCGGATGGACGGCGAAAGGGGGGAGCGAGGGAGCGAGGGGGCGGAGGGCAGCGAACGGGTAGAGTCGACTATAAAGAACGTACCGACAACGGAAGGAGCACTCAAAACAGTTGCCGCTAATATCGTTCTGCACGTCCAGGACGTCGTCCTTCTGCTGCTACGGCTGCCTTGTTGGGATCGCAGCAGCAGCAGCAGCAGCAACAACAACTACAACTACAATGACGTTAACTTTTGCCGCCTACTGCCGTCCCCTTTCAAAACAATTACAAAACAAAGGCCAGCAACAGCGCGGGTATGTGTGCGTGTGTGTGTGTGTGTGTGTGTGTGTGTCTGTGTGTGTGTGTGTGTGTGTGTGTGGGTGTGTGTCGGGCGCATAAAAATACCAAATAAGCCAATTTCGAAACAGGACTTGCTGCAACATTGCCTGCCCAACACGCCCCCCGCCCCCTCCCCGCCCAAGTTGCAGCCGAGGGAAGCAGAAGCGAAGCAAGTTCGGCTGGTTTTTCAATGCCAAGCCGAAGCAGGAGGATGGGAGAGAGTATTAAAGGCATATTAGCTATGTGAGCTACGAAAAAGAAGCAGAGAGAGAGAGAAATAAAGAGCATACATTTGAAAAGCGAGAGAGAAAGAGAAAGGATAGAGCAAGTGAGAGAGTGAACAGAGAGAAGAGAAAAGAAAAAGAGAGAGAGAGAAACAAAAAGCAGGTGAGAAAAAGAGGGAAAGACCGGTAGAGAGAGAGAAAGAGAGGGAGAGAAGGCGAAGTAGAAAGAGGACGAAGTGTAGGGATAGAATGAAAAAGAGAGAGATGGAGAAAGCGAAAGGAGAAGAGAAAGAAAGAGCGAGACCGACTGAGATAGAATGATTGAATGAAGAGAGAGAGAGAGAGATGGGGCGAGATAGACCAAGAGTGAGAGAGCGATAAAGCGAAAGAAAAAGAAAGAAAGAAAGAAGAGTGAGAGACAGGGACAGAAGCGACTTAGAAAGAGAGGGAGCAAGCAGAGAAAAGCAAAGAGAGAAACTTAAAGAACAAAGGATGTACATCTGATAAAAATAAACTCTTCCATCCATGGAACATGTCAATTTTGACTGTCAACAGACTAGAAGTTAAATTTAATAGACTTGAGATAAAATATAAGCATTCTAAATTTCAGAAATAAATAAATTCAAAATCAATGTTAATGGCATAAACACAAGAATTCAGTCAATATTTGTAGTGTATGTTAAAAGTCGTCTGGGTTCGGTTACAGCCCATAAAGTAGTTTTATTTTATTTTGAAAGGGTTGGAGGGTAAGTTTTTTATTTTATTCTTTTTTTTTTTGAATTTGTCGTGTTGGTTTGACTGCCACGAAAAGTTGAACATGGACGGGGTGGCTGTGGCACGTAACTTTTGCTGCCAACTATGTGAAACGTTGTTGGAGGACCGATTCTGAGTATTGCTTTCTCTGGCTACTTCACAGCGCCACCTCTCTCTCTCTCTCTCTCTCTCTCTCTCTCTCTCCTCGCTCTCTCCCGCTCTCTGTCGCTGTCTCTGCGAGTATCAAAAATGTGGGCGCATGTGTCTCGTTGTTGCAATTGCAACAAAGTGCATTGAAAATTATTTCTTTTGTTTATTAAAATTGTTTTGCGAGCTTTATTGAAAATGAGACGGAAATGGCAGAGCAGCTGGGTCCTTGGGTCCTTCGGTCCCTGGGTCCTTGGCTGCTGGCCTTGGCCGGGACACGCACCTTGTCCTCACGACTGACAAATTTGCCAACTGTTTGAGGATTGGGGCATGTGGCATGTGGCATGTTTTATGCATGCGGACGCAGCAACCGCGCCGTAAAATCCAGTTCGTATACCTAGTCAGCTTATTTACATGTTGAACTACTCTTCCTTTGCTTCTTCTTCTTCTTGCACTCCTTTTCTTCTTCTTCTCTTTTTTTTGCCACGCATCAAATGAGCGCGTGCAGAGTGCACATTTGGTTTAAGAAGCTGCAACAGGATAACAGGAAGGGCCGAGAGGGGAAAGCAAATGTCAGTGACGAGTGGCGATGTAACCAGATGAGGGGGAAACGGGGGAAAGGGGGAAGGGGGCCACAACATGTTCAAAGACGCCTGAATGCATTTGGCGCCCAAGGCAAAAAAGCAGATCTGCATACGAGCATATAATATAATATAATATATATACCCCGTGCACACACATATACCCTACAACATATCCGCCACGGGCAATGGCGTTATATAAAATGCATAGAATTTTCCGTTTATTCCATGCATTTAAAGGCAAATTTATGTTATGCATGTGGCTGTCTAAGGCGAAATTGCAACAAAAGAGCAGAGCACACGGTAACAACAACATGCAACAACATGCAGCAACATGCAACAAATATAATATCATAGATAAATCGCTGACACGCTCTTTATGCGAGTCCTCTGAATGTTGCCACGTTTGATCGAAAATAGGGCTTGAACGCTGTTTAATACCCTGTGCGCATATGCTGGGGGAAAAAGGGTATAGGTATAGGCTACAGGTGGAGGGACATAAATAATGTATTAGCCAGAAGAGAGGGAATGTGAGAGAGAGAGAGAGGAGATTTAGACATGGAGAGAGCGCTAAATATAAAGAGAAGAGGAGTTCAAAAGAGAGAAAAATAATAGAAATAGAGAAAGAGAGATAAAGAAAGAAATAAATAGAGAACAGAGAGTCAGAGAAAGAGAAACAGGAAATAAAGAGAGACAAATACAGAATGACACAGATAAAGCGAGAGAGGGAGAGATGGAGACAATGAGATTTATAAAAATAAAAAGAGTGAGAGAGTGATAGAGAAAGAGATGGAGAGAGTGAGACACAGAGTGAGAGAGAGAGAGAAAAATATAAATACAGAATAGGTAGTCAGAGAGAGATAAAATAGCAGATGAATAGGAGAAAATTAGAGAGAGAGATAAGGGTAAAGAGACTGAGAAAATCAGGCAGAGGGAGACAAATTCAAAGTAATATTAATTATATTATTTTTTACATATAAAAGGTAGAGACTCCAACTTTTAATTGCCGTATATAATGTCAGAGGCTCAAGGTTCTTTTTACTTTGTAACTTAAAGTTAGTTTATGTTTGCAAGGAAGCACATATTGCAAATTCACGGAAAGTCAAAGTACACATCTTTAAGATACAATACTCAAAGTACTTTGACTTTGGACAGCTCGTTAAGTCGAAACTACAAATGAAATTCAACGCTCCGAAAATCCATTAATTTCAATATTTAATGCATTCATCTAAATCCCCAAAGCAAATCACAACACGACAAGAAAACAAATCGTTGACATTAAAAACGCGACTCGACGCGAATGCGAATGCGGATGCGAATAGCGGATGTTCTGCTGCGGATGCCAAATCCTCTACAAAGCTGTGCAACATTTTCTTACAATTTAAATGGCATCGCTTTTAATTAGCTCGCTCCGCTCAACTGGCATAGTCTAAGTACAGCCACCCACCTCCCCTCACCCCCCTCTCCCCCTGCGCTACACGCCTTAAAAGGATTTATGGAAACGCATCAGCTGTGGTGAAATTATTCAGCTCGGCGCTCATTATCCTTACTATTTACCACTAGCATGGCATTATGGCCAAGGATTTCGATAGTCAAAATCGAGCAATTCCATAAGCTGCCCCATCAATCTAAGAAGCTTACGACTGTCTCGAGTTGAAGTGAATACACAAATAATTTAGTTAGTTGTCGTTACTACAAGCTCTGAGGGAGGGCGGAGATTTCGGGTAGCGCGAAGAAATTTAAAAGCCCTTCTCATAGTTTGTACAAAGACAAAATAAATAAATAAAATAAGAATATGGTTTGCTATTACTTTTTTTTATTATAATTTTTTATACTCTTTCACAATGTGAAAAGAGTATATTGGGTTTGTGCAATGTCCGTCTTGCTGTCCGTATGAACGCAATTTTTTTCAGCGCTATTGAAGCTAGAAACTTGAAACTTGAAATATATACTCGTGTATACCCGCGTCAGACAAAGTGTTATGATTTTTGTGCCGCGCCCACTGGGAGGCTGGCAAATAGATAACATGACGATCACAAATCAATAAAACCTGAATATTTCCCACAATCTTAAAACTAGAGTCACCAAATTTGGTATGTAGATTGGTAACCCCCTCAAAGATGCCTCTAGAACGACCCCAGCGCCATCACCTTAAATAATCGGAAATGGCTATATCTCCCACAGTTTTAGAGCTAGAGGCTCCATATTTGGAATATCTACTACTGGAAAGCTCCCCCAAACATCACAGAAAAAATTTCCGGGCCACGCCACGTAGAGGACAAACCTAAACAAAATTCCAGCACTACCCACCTGAGACTAGGCGGCTAGCTGCGCCAGCCCCAAGGCCCAGACGCTGCCCGATCCGGAAATGCTAGAGGTGAGTCACAAATAGTTACCTATTAACTTTACACCAACATTTTATTTTAACACTCCGCGAAAACAAACTAAATTATCAACAAACTATTTAGCTAAGTTCAACTGACCACGAATTCCTAAACCGCAATTAGATGTGTAGTCTTTTTGATTTCCATATAAATTAAACTTAAGTTTTTATGTCAAATATGTTATGATGGGCTTCGAATTAAGCCCAAAACCATTTACAAATTTCCATATAATTTCCTAGTAAAAACTTTATTTTTTATATAAAACATGTGGTCCCGAGCTAAGGCTCAAAACGCGATTTTCGAAAATTAGTAAGGATTAGTAAGGGAGTACACGATATTTTATCAAAAAATCCAAAAATGTATTTTCAATAATGCATATATTTGAAATGCAGAACCAATCTAAAGGACAGCCCCCCCTTACTCTTTTTCGAAAAAATTTTTTTTCAAAATTTAGAAATGCGAATTTACATTTTTTATCGATTGTGGTTGTCACAATTAGTATAAAAAACAAAATTAAAACCGATTCTGAGGAGGTCAAATTTTTTGTCAAAAATCATGCAAAAATTGACAAAAATTTTGACATGTAAAGGTCTTGGATCCATAGCTCCCATATCTCAAACGCCCATAACTTTGTCAAAACTGAACCGATTTTCATGTTTGATAGCATTTTTTTCATGGTTTGTCCTCTAGATTGATAATGCATTTCAAATATATTCATTATTGAAAATAAAATTTTTTGGACTTTTTTGTCAAAAAAAGCATGTACCCCCCCCTTACTCTTTTTCGAAAAAATTTTTTTTTCAAAATTTAGAAATGCGAATTTACATTTTTTATCGATTGTGGTTGTCACAATTAGTATAAAAAACAACATTAAAACCGATTCTGAGGGGGTCAAATTTTTTGTCAAAAATCATGCAAAAATTGACAAAAATTTTGACATGTAAAGGTCTTGGATCCATAGCTCCCATATTTCAAACGCCCATAACTTTGTCAAAACTGAACCGATTTTCATGTTTGATAGCATTTTTTTCATGGTTTGTCCTCTAGATTGATAATGCATTTCAAATATATTCATTATTGAAAATAAAATTTTTTGGACTTTTTTGTCAAAAAAAGCATGTACCCCCCCCTTACTCTTTTTCGAAAAAATTTTTTTTTCAAAATTTAGAAATGCGATTTTACATTTTTAATCGATTGTGATTGTCACAATTAGTATAAAAAACAACATTAAAACCGATTCTGAGGGGGTCAAATTTTTTGTCAAAAATCATGCAAAAATTGACAAAAATTTTGACATGTAAAGGTCTTGGATCCATAGCTCCCATATTTCAAACGCCCATAACTTTGTCAAAACTGAACCGATTTTCATGTTTGATAGCATTTTTTTCATGGTTTGTCCTCTAGATTGATAATGCATTTCAAATATATTCATTATTGAAAATAAAATTTTTTGGACTTTTTTGTCAAAAAAAGCATGTACCCCCCCCTTACTCTTTTTCGAAAAAATTTTTTTTTCAAAATTTAGAAATGCGAATTTACATTTTTTATCGATTGTGGTTGTCACAATTAGTATAAAAAACAACATTAAAACCGATTCTGAGGGGGTCAAATTTTTTGTCAAAAATCATGCAAAAATTGACAAAAATTTTGACATGTAAAGGTCTTGGATCCATAGCTCCCATATTTCAAACGCCCATAACTTTGTCAAAACTGAACCGATTTTCATGTTTGATAGCATTTTTTTCATGGTTTGTCCTCTAGATTGATAATGCATTTCAAATATATTCATTATTGAAAATAAAATTTTTTGGACTTTTTTGTCAAAAAAAGCATGTACCCCCCCCTTACTCTTTTTCGAAAAAATTTTTTTTTTCAAAATTTAGAAATGCGAATTTACATTTTTTATCGATTGTGGTTGTCACAATTAGTATAAAAACAACATTAAAACCGATTCTGAGGAGGTCAAATTTTTTGTCAAAAATCATGCAAAAATTGACAAAAATTTTGACATGTAAAGGTCTTGGATCCATAGCACCCATATTTCAAACGCCCATAACTTTGTCAAAACTGAACCGATTTTCATGTTTGATAGCATTTTTTTCATGGTTTGTCCTCTAGATTGATAATGCATTTCAAATATATTCATTATTGAAAATAAAATTTTTGGACTTTTTTGTCAAAAAAAAGCATGTACCCCCCCCCTTACTCTTTTTCGAAAAAATTTTTTTTTCAAAATTTAGAAATGCGATTTTACATTTTTAATCGATTGTGGTTGTCACAATTAGTATAAAAAACAACATTAAAACCGATTCTGAGGGGGTCAAATTTTTTGTCAAAAATCATGCAAAAATTGACAAAAATTTTGACATGTAAAGGTCTTGGATCCATAGCTCCCATATTTCAAACGCCCATAACTTTGTCAAAACTGAACCGATTTTCATGTTTGATAGCATTTTTTTCATGGTTTGTCCTCTAGATTGATAATGCATTTCAAATATATTCATTATTGAAAATAAAATTTTTTGGACTTTTTTGTCAAAAAAAGCATGTACCCCCCCCTTACTCTTTTTCGAAAAAATTTTTTTTTCAAAATTTAGAAATGCGATTTTACATTTTTAATCGATTGTGGTTGTCACAATTAGTATAAAAAACAACATTAAAACCGATTCTGAGGGGGTCAAATTTTTTTGCAAAATTGCAAAAATTGACATGACATAAATATTAGCCCATAACTGTCAAAACTGAACCGATTTTCATGTTTGATAGCATTTTTTCTGTTGTCCTCTAGATTGATAATGCATTTCTTGGTCTTGGATCCATAGCTCCCATATTTCAAACGCCCATAACTTTGTCAAAACTGAACCGATTTTCATGTTTGATAGCATTTTTTTCATGGTTTGTCCTCTAGATTGATAATGCATTTCAAATATATTCATTATTGAAAATAAAATTTTTTGGACTTTTTTGTCAAAAAAAGCATGTACCCCCCCCTTACTCTTTTTCGAAAAAATTTTTTTTTCAAAATTTAGAAATGCGATTTTACATTTTTAATCGATTGTGGTTGTCACAATTAGTATAAAAAACAACATTAAAACCGATTCTGAGGGGGTCAAATTTTTTGTCAAAAATCATGCAAAAATTGACAAAAATTTTGACATGTAAAGGTCTTGGATCCATAGCTCCCATATTTCAAACGCCCATAACTTTGTCAAAACTGAACCGATTTTCATGTTTGATAGCATTTTTTTCATGGTTTGTCCTCTAGATTGATAATGCATTTCAAATATATTCATTATTGAAAATAAAATTTTTTGGACTTTTTTGTCAAAAAAAGCATGTACCCCCCCCTTACTCTTTTTCGAAAAAATTTTTTTTTCAAAATTTAGAAATGCGATTTTACATTTTTAATCGATTGTGGTTGTCACAATTAGTATAAAAAACAACATTAAAACCGATTCTGAGGGGGTCAAATTTTTTGTCAAAAATCATGCAAAAATTGACAAAAAATTTGACATGTAAAGGTCTTGGATCCATAGCTCCCATATTTCAAACGCCCATAACTTTGTCAAAACTGAACCGATTTTCATGTTTGATAGCATTTTTTTCATGGTTTGTCCTCTAGATTGATAATGCATTTCAAATATATTCATTATTGAAAATAAAATTTTTTGGACTTTTTTGTCAAAAAAAGCATGTACCCCCTTACTCTTTTTCGAAAAATTTTTTTTTCAAAATTTAGAAATGCGATTTTGCATTTTTAATCGATTGTGGTTGTCACAATTAGTATAAAAAACAACATTAAAACCGATTCTGAGGGGGTCAAATTTTTTGTCAAAAATCATGCAAAAATTGACAAAAAATTTGACATGTAAAGGTCTTGGATCCATAGCTCCCATATTTCAAACGCCCATAACTTTGTCAAAACTGAACCGATTTTCATGTTTGATAGCATTTTTTTCATGGTTTGTCCTCTAGATTGATAATGCATTTCAAATATATTCATTATTGAAAATAAAATTTTTTGGACTTTTTTGTCAAAAAAAAGCATGTACCCCCCCTTACTCTTTTTCGAAAAAATTTTTTTTTCAAAATTTAGAAATGCGATTTTACATTTTTAATCGATTGTGGTTGTCACAATTAGTATAAAAAACAACATTAAAACCGATTCTGAGGGGGTCAAATTTTTTGTCAAAAATCATGCAAAAATTGACAAAAATTTTGACATGTAAAGGTCTTGGATCCATAGCTCCCATATTTCAAACGCCCATAACTTTGAAAAATTTTGACATGTAAAGGTCTTGGATCCATAGCTCCCATATTTCAAACGCCCATAACTTTGTCAAAACTGAACCGATTTTCATGTTTGATAGCATTTTTTTCCTGGTTTGTCCTCTAGATTGATAATGCATTTCAAATATATTCATTATTGAAAATAAAATTTTTGAGACTTTTTTGTCAAAAAAGCATGTACCCCCCCCCCTTACTCTTTTTCGAAAAAAAATTTTTTTCAAAATTTAGAAATGCGAATTTACATTTTTAATCGATTGTGGTTGTCACAATTAGTATAAAAAAAACAACATTAAAACCGATTCTGAGGGGGTCAAATTTTCTGTCAAAAATCATGCAAAAATTGACAAAAAAATTTGACATGTAAAAAGGTCTTGGATCCATAGCTCCCATATTTCAAACGCCCATAACTTTGTCAAAACTGAACCGATTTTCATGTTTGATAGCATTTTTTTCATGGTTTGTCCTCTAGATTGATAATGCATTTCAAATATATTCATTATTGAAAATAAAATTTTTGGACTTTTTTGTCAAAAAAAATGTACCCCCCCCCCCCTTACGATTTTCGAATAATTTTTTTTTTCAAAATTTAGAAATGCGATTTTACATTTTTAATCGATTGTGGTTGTCACAATTAGTATAAAAAACAACATTAAAACCGATTCTGGGGGGTCAAATTTTTTGTCAAAAATCATGCAAAAATTGACAAACATTTTGACATGTAAGGTCTTGGATCCATAGCTCCCATATTTCAAACGCCCATAACTTTGTCAAAACTGAACCGATTTTCATGTTTGATAGCATTTTTTTCATGGTTTGTCCTCTAGATTGATAATGCATTTCAAATATATTCATTATTGAAAATAAAATTTTTTGGACTTTTTTGTCAAAAAAAAGCATGTACCCCCCCCCTACTCTTTTTCGAACAATTTTTTTTTTCAAAATTTAGAAATGCGATTTTACATTTTTAATCGATTGTGGATTGAATCACAATTAGTATAAAAAACAACATTAAAAACAAAAAAAAAAAAGGGGGGGGGGGGGGGGGGGGGGGGGGGGGGGGGGGGGGGGGGGGGGGGGGGGGGGGGGGGGGGGGGGGGGGGGGGGGGGATTCTGATCAAGGGGTCAAATTTTTTGTCAAAAATCATGCAAAAATTGACAAACATTTTGACATGTGCCTGTCTTGGATCCATAGCTCCCATATTTCAAACGCCCATAACTTTGCATCAAAACTGAACCGATTTTCATGTTTGATAGCATTTTTTTCATGGTTTTGTCACTCTAGATTGATAATGCATTTCAAATATATTCATTATTGAGCATAAAATTTTTTGGACTTTTTTGTCAAAAAAAGCATGTACCCCCCCCCTTACTCTTTTTTCGAAAAAATTTTTTTTTCAAAATTTAGAAATGCGAATTTACATTTTTAATCGATTGTGGTTGTCACAATTAGTATAAAAAACAACATTAAAACCGATTCTGAGGGGGTCAAATTTTTTGTCAAAAATCATGCAAAAATTGACAAAAAATTTGACATGTAAAAAAGGTCTTGGATCCATAGCTCCCATATTTCAAACGCCCATAACTTTGTCAAAACTGAACCGATTTTCATGTTTGATAGCATTTTTTCATGGTTTGTCCTCTAGATTGATAATGCATTTCAAATATATTCATTATTGAAAATAAAATTTTTGGACTTTTTTGTCAAAAAAAGCATGTACCCCCCCCTTACTCTTTTTCGAAAAATTTTTTTTTTCAAAATTTAGAAATGCGATTTTACATTTTTAATCGATTGTGGTTGTCACAATTAGTATAAAAAACAACATTAAAACCGATTCTGAGGGGTCAAATTTTTTGTCAAAAATCATGCAAAAATTGACAAAAATTTTGACATGTAAAGGGGTTGGATCCATAGCTCCCATATTTCAAACGCCCATAACTTTGTCAAAACTGAACCGATTTTCATGTTTGATAGCATTTTTTTCATGGTTTGTCCTCTAGATTGATAATGCATTTCAAATATATTCATTATTGAAAATAAAATTTTTTGGACTTTTTTGTCAAAAAAAGCATGTACCCCCCCCTTACTCTTTTTCGAAAAATTTTTTTTTTCAAAATTTAGAAATGCGATTTTACATTTTTAATCGATTGTGGTTGTCACAATTAGTATAAAAAACAACATTAAAACCGATTCTGAGGGGGTCAAATTTTTTGTCAAAAATCATGCAAAAATTGACAAAAATTTTGACATGTAAAGGTCTTGGATCCATAGCTCCCATATTTCAAACGCCCATAACTTTGTCAAAACTGAACCGATTTTCATGTTTGATAGCATTTTTTTCATGGTTTGTCCTCTAGATTGATAATGCATTTCAAATATATTCATTATTGAAAATAAAATTTTTTGGACTTTTTTGTCAAAAAAAGCATGTACCCCCCCCCTTACTCTTTTTCGAAAAAATTTTTTTTTCAAAATTTAGAAATGCGAATTTACATTTTTATCGATTGTGGTTGTCACAATTAGTATAAAAAACAAGATTAAAAGCGATTATAGGGGGTCAAATTTTTTGTCAAAAATCATGCAAAAATTGACAAAAATTTTGACATGTAAAGGTCTTGGATCCATAGCTCCCATATTTCAAACGCCCATAACTTTGTCAAAACTGAACCGATATTCATGTTTGATGGCATTTTTTCCATGGTTTGTCCTCTAGATTGATTCTGCATTTCAAATATAAAAAAGCATGTACTTTATTTTCAATAATGAATATATTTGAAATACAGAACGATTCTAAAGCACAAACAATTAAAAAAATGCCACCAAACAGAAAAATCGGTTCAGTTTTGAAAAGTAATGGTCGTTTGAAATATAGGAGCTATGGATCCGAGAGCTTACATGTCAACTTTTTAATTAATTTTTGCTTGATTTTTGACAAAAAATTAGACACCCTAAGAATCGGTTTTAATGTTGTTTTTTATTCTAATTGTGACAACCACAATCGATTAAAAAACTAAATTTGAATTGCTAAATTTAAAAAAAAATGTTTTTCCAAAATGTGTAACTTTTGTGTACTGCGAAGGAGTATAACGCAGTCGTCCGACTGCAACGTTTTTACTTGTTAATTGTGGCATGCTATGTCTAATATTTTGGACAGCATAGTAGAATGTTTAATCGAAACCGCTTGAAAGTATGCAATGATTATCAATTTTAAGAGGTTTCAAATATTTATTTATTATCGGCAGCAAAATTTAGCTAGCTATGTAAGAAAAACACTAAAGTTTTCTAGTACATATGACAATATTTATATACCCTGAAGACCCTGAAGTCGTATTTTGAGTTATTGATAACTGCGCTATAGAATTATGTTGGTGGCTTTTGTATGTGTTTAGGATATTTACCTAATCTTATGAATTTTAACATTTATACAATATCTCATATTTTTATAAAGCTACTTTTGGCGCTATAGCTACTTTCATTTGCTATACTTGATATTATTTTTGTTTTGTTTTTGATACTTGTACTCCCAGCAAATGTTTATAAATTCACTTATTGCTAGTTCAAGTTTAAGGTTAATTATAATTTAAAAATTGCCTTTTAAAAAACGTCTTTATTTTTGTTGATTCATACAAACAAATTGGGCGCATCTTATTTAATGCCTACGACAAATTCATAAATCTTGACGGACGCCACTGGACAGATAAGCAGCAAGACCAAGTATATTAGAAAAAAAACTAAAATATTTCTCAAGTCGAAAATTAAATACGCTTAGAGGCAACATTAACTTATTGCTTTTTTAAGCATAATACTTCACTAATTGAGCTACATAAATAGTAAAGATAAATATTATATGCAGACAAAAATCTCCCAGGTTTCATTATATCAGATAAGTTTATCTGGCTAAAATGACCTTTCCTAATATAACACTTCCTAAGCACCTCCTAAGGATTTTAGAAAAAGATAACAAATTTTATTCCAAAGTTGAAATACCCTTCAAAACTTTATGAAAATATTTCCACACCACATATACGCATATATATATATATATATATATATATATATATATATAATTTAGTTAGTGATAAGCATTTTTGGTACACACTTCGTGCATGTTGTTGCTTCGAAATCAAATTTGTTTTTTCCGTTGTTTGTTTTGATTTTGGATTTTGAAATCGTGTTCACTGCAAAATAAGTTGGCTGCTGAGTATAAAAAGGCCCGTCGACTGCTGCTGTACAGTTAGAACTTACTTGAAAGTGCTACAGCAAAATTAAAACAATCCAAAATGAAATTCCTGGTAAGTGGACTCAAGCTTCGAAGGTCCTTGAGTGGCACGAAAAGACTTATGGCTGCTTCTATTCACTTTTTCTAGATCGTATTCTTCGCCCTGATCGTCGCTGTTTTGGCGGGTGGTTATGGTAACCAGGGTCAGCATGGTCAGCAAGGATTCGGCCATGGTGGTTTGGGTGGACAAGGTGGACGCGGTCAGCAAGGATTTGGCCAGGGTGGACATGGTCAGCAAGGATTCGGCCAGAGCGGACATGGTCAGCAAGGATTCGGCCAGGGTGGACATGGTCAGCAAGGATTCGGCCAGGGTGGACATGGTCATGGTCACAATCAAAGATATTAGGCCATTTCAGTTAATAAAAATGAGAAACCTCATAACCTAAACTAAAATGTGGCAATTATTGTTGTAATTCTTGGTTAATATTTGATCAACCCTCAAGGAATTATCTTTGAAATTCCCGTTCTTGTTGCCAGACAAATCTCTTATCGCTCTCAAGACTTAGACAAAATTGTAAGTAAATCTACTTATGAAGGTATATTATGTTATATATAATATAATATGCCTCTTAAATAAGCTAAACAAATTCCAAGAGCTGTAACCAAATGTCAACTTAAATCTACCTAAAGATTTACATACATACATACACATACAGCACACACAAAAGATTCGAATACTGAAAAATGTGAAAAGGTCATCGGAGCCTATCGCTTCCCAAGCCAATCCATTTTTATGACGTTCGGTTTCCCAGAAACGCAAACTGCGAACGCAGGTCAAAATGAATGTTAGGGTATTCGAATAATTTCCGCGTGCATATGTAAGTGCATATGTTGCAGATAAGCTGAAAATTACCTTTTTGGGTTTTATGGATATGTCCAGGAAATTGATGTTTATGATTAGGAGCCAGGCGATTTTCTGGCTTTAAAAGCCGCGTGCGCAGCACGTTCGAGTTCAGAGTTGAAACAGCAGTCGTTATGAAGTTGTTGGTGAGTGTTCATTCTGCGCTAAGCCATTTGCAAGCAAATTTTAAATAATATTTCCTAATCTTATTTTGCACAGATCATTTTGTTTGCGCTTTTGGCTGCCGCTTTGGCATTGCCCCAATTTGGAGGACGTGCTGGCGGCGGCGGGGGTAATCGTGGTGGCAATCGTGGTGGCCATCATAATCCACATCACCACAATCCACATCACCACAATCCTCATCATCGTCCACACCACCGCCGCTACTAATTGCACCGCGGCTTTGAATACATCTAGAACCTATATTCAGTGTTCAGACTCGGTATTAATAAAAGCATGCAATAATGTTTAAACAAAAAAAATTGTGTTTTATTAGCGTACCTTATTTACATTTGTTCGCAGGTAAACTATATGCCATCTGCAATTTTTTGCAATGTGCATTTTTGTGAACACTCTTTGCACCGCATACTTTGGTATTGTTGCAACTGTTTTCGTTTGTGATAAAAATATCACTTGTCATCGTTGTTATTGTGCGTGAACACACTTCTGCCATTTATTTGCAGTGTTTGCTTTGTGTGTGTTTTTAAGCCTCGCTCTTGTACTTCATTTGTTATGGTACGCAGTCTATGGAGATAAAGGGTTGTTGTTATTGTTCCCTCTCGTATTTTTTTGGCGTCTTCCTTTGCTTGGTGTTTGCTTTGCTGCTTGAATTTCTATTCGGCTTTGACGGCATTGAAAAAGCGTGCAGGTGGAATTTTAGTTGAAGCAAGGAGGCGGGAGGAGAGTGAGAGCACAAGAGATCTGTTAAGAAAGCAATTATGTGGATTCTGACTGCACACACACACAACAAGTGGAAGTGAAACGACAATACACTTGTGTGTTTTTATGCTCGTGTGTGGTTTTGTGTATTTTATTTAACAAATTTCCAGTTATTTGCTGACCCCTCAAGCATCTCTAAACTCAAAGCTTTATTTCAATTCGCAGGCAATGAAATCTCGCGTTCGTTGTGCGTACTATTTTGGGGCGTCCATAAAAAACCATACTAATTACTGAAAGATTCCCAGCAACACATGAGCGGTTAAAGATGGCAGTAAGAAACTTATTTGTATACTTTATGGGAGTTTAATTGTTTTAGCAAATGGCACGAAATAATTACGTAAAGTAAACGACTACTAACATATGTTTGTTCGTATGTGTGTGTGTGTGTGTGTGTGCGTGTGTGTTTTTGTGTGAGAGAGCAGCGGCAACAGATTATGCTAGCATCCTCATCAGCTTAGTTGAGGGCGCCGGGAGGCGGTGTTGGTTGGCCGGCGCACCACGGCGTACAGGGCGGCAACGGAGGCCGAGTGGGCGTGTCCCGTGTCGGGCTAGCGTTGGCGCCGGCCAGCAGCAGCGATAACAGCAGCAACTGCGGAAGGGGCAGAGAGCCGGAGAGTGAAAAGTAAGAGCAAAAGCTCGTCAATATTCGTTGTTTTATTTTTTTGAGTTTTGTTTTTTATAAACTTACACAGTACTTAAAATTCATTATTACTGATGAACTTTTTCAGATGCTCTGAAAATTTTAAGTGCACTCAGCTTACTTATATACGCAACAATTGACTAGAAACTTATCAGCTGCGTTGAATGTTTAGCAACCCCCAATAAATTATAATAATAATTATACAAAATGCTCTGCACAAAGAGCTATAGGCTACTTGTGAAAGCACTAAATATTTAGGTATTTATTTTCTATTGGAAAATTTAAATGATAATTTCATATGTTTTTAATTCAAGATACTCCTAACGACAAGAATAACAAGATTTAATAATAAACTAGCTACAGTTGCATATATTGTTTAGATTTTCATAATTTTTCCTAAAAGATTTAAATGACAATGTATTAAAAATACATTTTTTAAACATCTTATTTGTTTTTTTTTGTTTGCCTTTGTTTTTTAATGCCTTTTCAATAGGTTTTGGAAAATTTCGAATGGCCATTAAAAATGTTTCTGATTTTTTATAACCCAAATAACAATTGAAAGATTATTAAAATATATATTTCAGAAAACGAATTCCCGACCTTTTTTTCAATACTCATATTACTATTACTTATAATGTATTTTTAAACTTTTTACTTAAATATGGAAGAGCCATTATTTCAAATGGAATTCATAAATTTTAATATATTATTACTTAATAGAGTGCCGTTATTTCGTCTATAGCCGATTGCTTGAAACTTTACTTATTTCGAAATTATTTGTACATTTTGTTCTGTTGGGTAAGGTCAATTTCCAGCTGATAGGAAGTACTTTAATGGGTCATGTGCGTCGTTTTGTGTTCTCTGATTTCCGCGCCCTGCAATGCCCGTTAGTGTGTATATATGTACACATATATACATTTATATATATATATTTTTTTTTCACTGCGCAATTCTTAAATGTCACTGTTATCTGACCCAATAATCGGACAACTTAATTGCAATTGCATTTGTAAAATATTTTCTGCACACTCGGCTTGTTACCTTTTGTTTGCCTTCCTCTACTGTTGCCATTTCGGTTACCATTTGGCTGGCTGATAGATAGGGGCGGGGAGACAAAGCAACCCACGTAAATGAGGTATGCAATTGGGGGCTCTTCCACAGTGTGTGGGCGGAAGTGTTAAGTGTGGCAGTTACTTCTGCGGTTCTTCAAGTGAAATGTTTACGGAACAATGCTTAGATAAAGTAATTTACATCTTTTATCTAATTAATAAAAAAAAAATGTTGTTATTAAAAACATTTTTAGATAAGTAAATCATTGCAGTATACAATTTTCAAATACAACACGTAACGCAGAATTTTTATAAGATTTGAAATCAGAAAATATATTACAACGATGTAATTCAAATTTAAAAGTTGTTTTAATGCAGAGTGAATTAATATAATTTGTTTATTGTCTTAATGGCTTATCACAGTCTTTTGTATTTTTGTATCGAAGCATCTACTTTTTTGTGAATTACAAAGTTTTGTAATATATTTTGTTACATAAAACAATTTTATTTAATTAGAAAGTTGTTACCCATCAAAATAATACTTTCAACAAGTTTTGCTCAAAAGAAGTGCCACTAATAGGATATTAAGAAAAATGTATTTCCAAACCTTACTTTATGAAAAAAAAATATTAATGTGGGTTCACATTTTTCTTTGTTTTTCTCTTTATATTGGAAGGATTATCAATTTGCCATAAACATTACGGTATTTAAAAATAAAAGAAAATATAAAATAAATTCCCAATAATATTAACCCTAGATTTAAGGTAACAACAAGCTTTGAAAGCCTTAAAAATACCAGCTCCCACAGCATTTTTATTGCACTTTAAGCTAAATATATCCAAAATCTATTGATTGAGTTAACTACCAAGAATACTCTTAGGTAAATTTATTTACTTCGAGTTGACTTAAGCTCGGATTAGCTCTGGTCCTACATTTCCTGGCATTACTGCAATCTATAGCTATTTTTGATCAAACTTCCACGAACAAAAAATCGATATGTGTATACATATATATAAAGCAAAGATTTTCTGCACTTTTTGCATTTTTTTTGGCGCTTCCCAAAGTCGGTCGAGTAAAGCAAAACCGGAAATTTATTTGTGCGGCCATTGCAAGTGGTAAATAAAAGAGCAGCCAGTGCTTAAGTGGCAGTTTCGGGCGTATCCCCTGTGGCCATTTTCCAGCCCCTTCAGCCGAGCGTCTGCTCCTTAGCCTTGCCTCAAAATGCAGCCAAGTGCAAAGGCCACCTGGCAGCATCTCTTGGCCAAATTGTTGCTGCTGTTGCTATTGTTTTTGCCGGCATATCTGTGAGCTTCCGGTTCGTCACGCGCGCACATATACACACACACACACACACACACACACACACACGCACACACACTCACACACACGCACGCACACATGCTGTGACGCCCACTCACCACACAATTTCGGTGTGGGCGTGGCACAATGTGCAGCCATTGAGCGCAAATGTGCCAAATAATGACTTGCAGGCGAGTGCAATTTATATGATAAGCAACAAAAATAAATTGCAGGCAATTCATTTTACTTAAATGCAGCAGCAGCAACAACAACAACAACAACAGTCGACAATGAGCTGCTGCTGCAGCGTTGGCAACTTTTACACACACACACACACACAGCGTTTACCTACTTCAGGTAACGAGTTGTATATCATTTGAAAATTTTGTGCTAGCCTGGCAACTCTGAGGATTTATTTGGAGCTGCCTAATGAAGTCCGGACTTATGACAAATGTAAAATGCAAGCGATTTAGATATTTATTTGCGATTTGTGGCCGATTTGCCAAGTGTTGCATACTTTTTGGCATCATGTTATAATTTTTATTGCATGCAAAGCAAAATTTGCTGGCATTTTTTTATATTATGTGCTAAGCGATGTTTATTGTTTATATATGTTAAATGTTAACGTTTTATGTTGAATTGCTCTTTTTAAAAAATAACAAAATAAATAAATCACAAATATATCAATTATATAATAATACAAACCAGCATTAACGGCAGACTTATGGAATTTTGGGACCAACGTTGTACAGAGTGTAAATAATTTAAATACTATTTATATTTGTATGGGCTAATTTCTTTTAAATCAATTGATGTGTGCTTAAAGATAGAGATACAACTATTATTAATTTTCTAAAAAATTTATCTATATCATATATACTTATAGGTATACATAATTAAACACTATTTTGAATCTACTTTGATTTAAATTTAACTAACTACTGTTTTTCACTTAAATATTCAGCTAATAATTTATTTATATGAATTATGTTTAAATTATTTTGCACAAATTTAATTGAAATTTGGCTAAATACGCGTTTACCTTTAATTTAATCCCACTATTAATCATTTAAATATTCGCTGCTTCGATTTGCCCATTGCAGGTATTGTAAAATGAAACGCAATCCCCGGTTGCTTCAAACTGCGCTTCCAACGTGGCCAAAGGCGGAAACAGCGTACTTTGCTGACGACATGCAAATTGAGACCGTTTCCTTTTTTTGAAGAGGTTGCATGAGAATGGGGAATAGGGGAGGGGGAAGCTGTTGCCCAGCCAGCTGTTTAACGCTCTCACAGCCTTTCACCTGCCCATCTCGGGGCCAGCTCGAATTTCCGTGTGCAGCTGGCATGGGAAGGGGCAGAGGGCCAGGTTCGTGTTGCTAATGAGCCAACAGCGTTGGCTAATTGACCATGTCCGAAGCTTCAAACAAAATTAATGTGAAAATTGATGCCCCAATGCAAAGAGCCTCAAACTTTTGGATTAGAGCGAACTACAGCGCAGAAGGACACAGAGAGAGAGAGAGTGAAAGAAAGAGCTATAAACATGTCGCGCTGCATGCGACCTGCGACCGCTGCAGCAGCTAGTACATAGTGCAAAGCTCAAATCCAGTTGTCCATGCCGTATTCATATGCAAAATTAATGCCAAACCCGCCCGGGTCCCTCGAGCGACAACTGCAGACTGCGCACGGGCGGGGATTCCTGCACCAGCTACGGCACTCGAAGTGCACAGTAAGAAAAAACTAGTTAAATAAAATATAAAGGGAGAACAGTGTGGACAAAATAAAAGTTGAAGTTAGCTTACACTGATTTTGATAAATACTTTTATAAAACTTTTTTTCAAACAGTTTTAAACGAAAAAAATTAATTAAAGTGAATTAAATAAAATATGTAAGTAATTTCAAAATAAATGAAAATAAATTAAATAAAATGTTTAATCAATTTAGTGAATAAAATAGTTACGCATAGAATTTTCAGAAATTAAAATTGTGCACATATATATTATAATGAATTTTTTTATTATTTTAATCAGCGTGTTCAGATCTTACATCATGTCAAATTAATGACAAATATAAAGTGTGCATAATTCGGTAGTCTTAAACGCCCATAATTTTTTAATTTTCATTATTGTAAATATATGTATTTTATTTATTTTTCTTATTATTAATTCTTGTAAATATTTGTTTATTATTTGGTTTTTAAATTAAATATAGTATATTTACAGTATATAAATGTAATTAATTTCTTATTATTTATATATTAATATAGGAGTTTGCGAAACAATTTTTAAACGCATATTACTGTCATTTTCATTCACATCGATAGAGAGATTTTACCACAAATCATTTGTTCTTTCGTTTTGTGTCAGATCCTGTCACGTTAATTTCATGTTCAGGGTGAATTTCATTTCCTTTAAATTATTTTTAAATTTATTATAATTCTAGCAATTGTTGACAGGAACAAGAACAATTAAAGAATTTTTGTAACAAAATATTAAAAGATTTCAGATTTAAGGCATATTTCCCACATATCAAGGATCAAGAATTTAACTGAACTATCCCCTCTCTCTCTCTCTCTCTCTCTCTGTAAGGCTATTTGTATGGCTGTGTATGCCCACTGCAGTGTGCTGGAAAAAAGCGCAACACATCCGTTGACCCGACAGCTACAATGGAGCACCCCGCACGCCCCGCAACTCCCCGCCCCACCCGACTCCTTTGGAGTGTCCTTCATTGTTGAAAGCTGAACCTTGGGAGCAATCAGTGGATTATACGCTGCTTTACAAGAGATGTGGTGCTGGCAGTTGCCCGTCACTGCACTTGAGTTGCATGCCCCCACTCTCTCTCTCTCTCTGCTGTTAGCCTAGAGAGAGAGAGAGAGAGAGAGAGAGAGAGAGAGAGAGCGCAGAGTTCGCGTTGTATGCAACACTTTTTTGCATTCATTGTTCGTTAAGAGTAATGCGTGTCTGTGTGCTTGTCTCTGTGTGTGTTAAAACATAAATTTAACTGCAAGCGCATGGAGCGTGTGACAAGGCCACAGGAATTCAAAACAAAAGTTGCAACAAATACCAAACACGCCATAAAGACAACAACAACGGCTACAACGGCTACCAACACATAGACATAAATTGCAGGCAGGCCACTCTCCCCCCACCCTCCCTCCCTTTCACAACCCGTGCCTGGTCCACCCTGTGTGGCGAAAAGAATGACAGGAAACCGGATGTGAGTGCATGCCTTTTGTGCATGCAACGAATTATTCAGTTGACATACAGGATGTGTGCTTTGTTGTTGTTGCTGTTGTTGCCACTGACTGCCTGCCTGGCTGCACCCACCCCCCGCGCCTATCCGCTCAGCTGACTCACCCCCCTGACCACTTGAAGGACAGCTCTCCCCCTCCCCACCCCACCCTATAGACCATTGTTTATTTCATAAATTTCTTTACTTTTGGCCAGCTGAAGAAGCCTCAGTTTTTATAAGCTCCTAAACATGGCTTAGCCACATATTCGATGTTTTAGATCTAAACTAAAATATATATTTTATATTATATTTTTACATATATATATATTTATTTTTTTTTAGTTTGTTTTTGTAAATTGTTTTGCTACGCGCTGAGATCCAATTAATTTTCTATTTTTAAGCATTATATTAAAAACTAGCAATGTTCTTGTTTACTCCAGTGAAAAATGTGTCAAGCTAAATCTCTTGATCACCTTTCAGTGAATCTAAAGTTATTAATATTTATTTAGCCATGAAAGACTTGCGAAATAAGATGTATATATATATATATATATATATATATATATATATATATATATATATATATATATATATATTTAGAAGTGTTCTGAACAGACAAACAATAAATCAATTTAAAATAAATCATAGAAATATAAATATAAAAAGAGAAAGTTCTTGCTATTAAATTTGTACGTCAATTTATATATCAAGTCAAGAAATATAACAGAAAGAAAACATGTTATAGTAAAATAATTTTAAAATTCGAAATATGTAGAAATATTAACTTTAATATTTAAAATATTATTATTATTATTTAATATTATTTCATCTTACTTATCTGTTATAAAAATGTATATAACTAACTTTTGCTTTACATTTTGATCAAAAGGTAAGCGTTTTGTCTGGGAAACAGTAAGAGTTTCACCTGGGAATATTAATTTCGATAGTAACGACTGAAAATAATACTAAAACTGCTTTTATATATATTCAATCACATTTTATTTAAATATTCGTAAAAATGTAGTTTCTCTATATATATTTGACGCTGTATATCGCCCAACTAATTTTTAAAGTGTAACCTCCTCCTTTTCGGGCATTTCCAATTAGAGAGCTTTCATTATATAGAGAGCATTATAAAGTCGAGTTGACTTCTTGCTGTTTTGATTGTTATTAACGTTGCAGCATTCTATGATGGCGTGCTTTATGTTTATTGTTATTACACCCATGTAAGTATTTCATTTGAGTGCCACATTCCCAAACAAAAAAAAACAAAATAAACAAGCACACATACACACACATTAATATATATAAATTTTTGAGGCAATTTTTCAATTTTATGTTGGCAACTCATAAATAAAACCTGGTCGAGCTTTTTGGTGTAATCAAAAAGTGCGTGCTAACTAAATTGTTATTGCTTTCAAATGTCACGTATCATTATCATAATTTTTTCGCTTGACATTTTTAAGTAGCTGCCATAAATGTTTATAACTTTTACACACACACATACACTCACGGTTGGAGTTTCTATTAACCCTGCATTGCCTGCGGCCTTGTGCGGCCCTTTTGTGTTATTGGACCCTAGGGAGGTGCCAAGGGGGCCGGGCTGTGCCTTCATCATACGCACACACACGTAGACACCTTGCCTTTCATATTCATAATTTATGGCTGCATTTGCCGACTGCCTTTTATTATTGTTGTTGACGAGTGCGATAAGGAAGTGGAGTCTATATGTGTGTGTGTGTGTGTAAGGGGGAGGTAGATTTTGACATGGAGCAGCACCTCGAAACGTTGCCAAAAGTCGCTTTTCGTTAGCTTGCAATTATCATGAAAACATTTTTAATAACATCTGTTGAAAGTCTTCAAGGAAAATGCTCGAGCAAAATCGAGTTTATTTCAAGAAATAAACTTTGACATGCATTAAAGAATTTAAAGAATTCTTAAATAAGGAAAATAAGGAATCAGCGGCTATTTGATATTGGTTATTGGCAACTAACATTTATTAGAAATTTAATTAGTATTACTTTATTCATTTACAAATGGCCATGTCCTTATATCCCTTCAACCTTCAGCAGACCGATTATTTTTTCCTGTTTTATTATTTTTACATATATTCAAATATAGTTTTAACTCACCCTTTTTTAAATTTTTCTACAAAGTTCAAATCATATGGCTGCCAAAATTCACGATCGGCTCAAAATTATTTATTTGACGCAGATAGCTTACAATAAAATTATAAAATTCAATATTTATGTTAATGACATATTCTATTTAGTCTACGAAAGTTTTATAACTTGTGCTATTTTACTTTCTTGGCATTTTGTCTGATTTTGTTTTTTAATGTTCTCTTTTAAAATGCTTAAAAAAATCGAAAAACTTTACGCAAATAAACAAAGCCATTTTAGACAATTTTTATGACTTGCACAGTAACAATAACAATAACAATATCAATTATAATAATAACGAAAACAAAATCATGAACCTAAAGTATTTGTATTATGTGAAAATCAAATTTTGAATAAATGAATTTTCAAATGCCATCGTGACTGACCTAACTAGATAAAGCGACAGCGTTTGGCAAAGGGCGAGCAGTAACAACATCGGGGACTACAACAACTGCAACAAAAATGGCAAATATGAGATATTATTTGGCCAACATATTGCTGTTGTTGGTGACGTTGTTGTTGTGGGCGATATAATTTGCATAATTTTATTGCATACATTTTCGGCAGCATAATGAGTCTAGACATTTTGTTTCAATTTATGAAATTGTTATTTTATGCAATATGTTTGTGATTAGTTGACTTTTGCATAAATTGGCATAAATATGGGCAAAGGGTCGCGGCAGAATAATATATATATATATATATATATATATATATATACATTCGCGTTGCGAATTTTAAAGTCGCACAGTGCATAAACTTAAATGCAAAGTTTATAAAAAAAAAAATTAAAAACAATCCAAAACAACATTTCAGAGCGAGAGAGACAGAGGGAGAAACTTAAGAACTTGCCACGCACAAACATTAAAAACTAATCAAACTTTTAAATACACTTCAACCGCAGTCGCTGCCGCAGTCGCCGTCTTAAGGCGTTTACGCCGCTAAAGTGGGCGTGTCCCAGCACAATTCGACAGGCGTCTTAAAAACGCGGCTTCGACTTTGATTTGTTGCCACCCAACCGCACTACGCTCCCTCCCGCCGCCCCCTCACCCCCACCCGACCAGCACGCATTGCGCCTTGTCTTTTGGCCTTAACTTTGGCCGGACTTTTGCCTTGTTGTCAACGTCAACAGAAATTGATTGCTCACCAAGCTCGCTAAGGCCCTCTCTTTTTACCACCCCCTGGCCATCGCCCATTGGGGCTTTTGGTTGCCTCTGTGGCATTTTCATTTCATTCAGTTGAGTTTACTTTGCGCAAAACTTTTTGAGCGCGTCTCTCTGGCGGCTGCCGCTGCCAGTGAATTATCCTTAGCCAGCGGACCAGTAAGCGCTGCGCCGCCCCCGTCCCCGCCCCCTCGAGTCTCCCAA
Source organism: Drosophila robusta (assembly GCA_035043565.1). NCBI lineage: Eukaryota > Metazoa > Arthropoda > Insecta > Diptera > Drosophilidae > Drosophila > Drosophila robusta. The sequence continues at coordinate 1,203,688 of JAWNMW010000378.1, forward strand.
CTTTGACACAGTTTAGAAGCCAAAAGTTTAATGGAATTTGTCTATGGCGGCGCCTCGGCGGTCGCCGGAAATATAAATAAAACAGCATTCAACTTGTTTTTGAAGCAATTAAAAATTCTTTAAGACGCCGCCGTCGCTGCAGCAGCGGCAGAAACAGCAGCAGGCCGCAAATTGAGTTGTCCACCGATCGACGGGCGCAACTCCCCACCCTTAACCTGGCCACACTGGCCTCCCTGCGTGGCCGCTACAAATGTAAACACAAGTCGAAGTAATAACCAAAGTTCTTAATTTTAAAACGATTTATATTTGTTCGCAACATTTTTGAGCTCTCCAAGCTGCAGCCAAAGGCAACTGCAGAGGCTTTGATGGGATTAAAGCACATAAAATACAAGCACCTGAGCACAAATGAATAACACAGATATATTAAGTTTGATAAATATAATTATTGCTCATTTTGTTTTGAATCGAAATTGTATTCTTTATTATATTTATTTATATATTTATTTTTTTGTGCATATCTTAAATTGCATTTTAGAAGAATCTAAAGCATTCAAAAAAAATCAGTAAATTTGATCGCTACCAATTTTAATACTCGTTCGTTTTTTTAGAAACTTTTCTTTTCATAATTTAGAATGTTTTGGGACTCCGATTCAACCTTTCACATTTCGTGCTCATAAATCTAAATGCATTGGTCTCGATCTGATAATTATCAGATTAATTATAATTAAATAAAAATTAAGCTTTTCAATTTCAGAAAAAGAACATAGTTTTTTTAGAATTATTAATCTAAAAATATTTCATTACTTTTGTACTTTTTGTTTGTTTTTAAAAAATTTATTTATACGCGTTTTTTATTCAGTTCAATTTCTTTTGCTCAATAAATTTGTTCATTCCTTTGCGTTTAAAAATAAAGGCAGTGGTATTTGCCATATACATTTTTAAATTGACTTCAATTTAATACGATATAAAGTTGTTTAATATGTTAAAATCTAGCTTCCATAATTTGCTTAAATATTTATCCAGATAATGTATTTTATAAAATATGTGTTTTTTATATTATTTTAATTTCTTCTTGCTAAAAGTAAAAATAAATAGAACTTAAGAAGCGTTAAGAAAAACAAATACTTGAAATTATTTGTACCACACATTTATTAGATGTTCGAAATATGTTCATTGAACTGTGCTGTAAGTTGAGGAATTTGTGCGCAGTATATTTGATGCCGCTGCTTGTTTATTTGAGCATTTAAATCGACTGGCAAAACAATTGCAATCTAATTTAATTTGCTGTCGCTTAGTCGAACGCTCGCCCTGGTTCACATGGCGTATGAGCAATGCGGCTTGTTTATTGCTCGACGCTCCCCACGGAGTGCGCACACATAAAACGCACAGTTCTCATTGTTGAGGCACACGCACACACACACGCAGCGAGAATCATTATCAGCACTTACACACACACACACATACACATATATGGGAAAAAAGAAAACGATGAAAATGGTTGGAAAAACTGCTCTTAACTACTTTCTGCACGTCTGCAGATAAAATCGATAAATTCCTTTTCGCAAAACGAATTAGGAAACTAATTGACTTGGATTTCGCTTAAAGAATCTCACATAAATCGTGAGCTTAAGCGTGATTCTGGCAGTCACCGCAGTTCCTATAACATCACCCCCACCCGCCTCCCCCTCCCCCTCCTCCCTCCTCCCATCCTCCCCTCCTCCACACACACACAGGCCCCTCGTAGGGGCTGTTAGTTTGCCTCGCTCTTGACAACTTTTGCCCTGGCAAATGGCAAATGCTTTTGCGGTATGTAGAGCACTCAGGAGTTTCCTTTATTTCTCTATATTTACGTATATGTTAGATATGTTTATATATATTTATTTAGAATTTTAATTATGGGGCGCCGCCTGTTAAATGTCATTAAATGTTTCAACATCATGCCAGCTCCCCAATCCTGCCCCCATCCTTGGCTGGCTCCACATCATTCAGAGCCAGCGAAGCGTTGACAAACTAACAAGGCGCAAATATTATGCTCGCATTTCCTGCAATGCCTTTCAATTTAATTTACCACACACACGACATTTTCAGCCTGGCAAACATTTATCCTTCCTGCCGGCTGCCAGCCTGCAGGATCTCCACAGCTGTCTCAGCTCTCTCTCTCTCCCTCTCTCTCTTTCTTTCTCTGTTTTTCACTCTTTGGGCATTTTATGCTCGGCTTATTTGTGGCTCACTGCGAGGGCACCTGAACACTTGCAGCTCTTGACGCCGGCCTGTAAAATGCACATGTGAAGAGGACTTTAGACTTAACACCTTGCCAGAAAAATGCTCCAAAAGTCATTACAAAAGTCGTTTACAAGAAATTATTATAAATGAGAGCCTTTTCAGCGCAGAAAATTAAGTAATTAAAAAAAGCTTGGAGGGCACAAAACTAAAAACTGAAATTTATATTCATATTATTTATAATCTTTATTAAATTAGCCATGATATTAATAATAATAAGTAAAAAAATGTTTGTTAAATATTTTCAATAATTGAATTTAAATAATAAAACACAATAAAATATATATGTATATATAAATAAATTATTGAATTATAGAGATATATATTTATAAATATAATATAATATACATATGCATATATAGAAATAATTTGTAGAATGGTAAATACAAATCAACTTTAAATGATTCATATTTACTTTTTATTTTCCGATTTTCTCGATCTGCTTAATATACTAAATATATATATGAAAACCAATTTAACGAATTCGGTGTCTAGATAGACTTAAAAAAGCGGAAAATATTATAGTTATAGGCAATTTAAAATAAACGTGATCTGAGTTACATACTTTTGCTAATATTGAATATTTTTTATTTATGTTAAATAGCTGCATTCAATTATTGTTTAAAATATCTCAAAGGTGTTTAAATATTTTTTTAAAAAATTATATAGCTTCCCTGGTTTTCTAGGGTTAAGAGCTGTCCTTTTACTGTTGAGCCTCTTCGGATGCTTTACTGCAACTGAATGCAGGCAGTGTCCGCGTTTTGTTAATGAGACACAGAAAAAGGCGGCACACGCTATTGCCCCCCCCTCTCCCGCCGCCCCCTCCTCATCACATACTTTGGCCCTCAGCAAATCGAGAAAAAAACTTGAACATTAAGTTGCACGTTGCAAGTTGCGCGTTGCAAGTTGACAAAATTGCGTTTCATATTTATAAATGCATATGGAATTGCAATTTTTGCCGTTGCAGGCAACATTGCTGACTTCGTGCCTCGCTCAAATTGCAACAAACATGCAAATATATAATTTTAATAAAGTCCCGAAGCTCTCCAGCTACCTGAGCAGCCTGAGCGGACGGCACGGGGGCGGGGGGCGTTTGGTGCGGCTACGTGCAGCTGGCTCATCAAAAATGCCAACCAAGAACTGCCACGGCAAGTCATTTGGCGTAACAACAACAACAACGACTAGCGAAAGTTGCTCTTCTAGCTGTTGTTGTATGGGTTGCGGGGGTTTTGGGGGGGGGCTTGTAGCCAGCATTTGATATGCCCCATCCCGAGCGGCCGCAAATTGTGAAATATGAAATTTATGGAGTACCTACAAAATATTTTCATGTAGATTCTTCCCCGCCGTCAATGAGTGCAATTTATATGCAATTTGTTTGCCAACAACAACAGCAACAACAACAACAATTACTTGAACAACAACAACATAATGAGCTGGCAAATACGAATAGGGAGAACTCGTTGCAGTTGTGCAAAAGATACCCAAGAACTGACAAAGACAACAAATTAAACATATTACGAGGGTGCTATCAAAGTTAAACTTTGTTGAAAACTGCTCAACAACAACAGCAACAATTGCTGAGCGATAACAGTTATCGAATGCTTCAGGCAAATTTATAAACGTATCCTTTCAATTTATTGTTTTGTTTGCAAATAAGCATCACATTTAAACTTTAATTATTTGATTATTTATTTATTTACCTTATAAATTGAAATGTCTTATATAAGTTTCATACATATCTTCTAGTATTTATTCAACATACAATCGTTTACATAGTGAAAAGGGTATATTGGTTTTCATAAGATCTCATATATTGAAGCTCAAAAAAGTTAAATGACTACTTTGCTCTATTTCCTGACAATATACTTATACTTTTGGGGATTAAACGTCTCCATTTAAATATATATTTGGAAGTTTATAAAAACAAAGAAGAAATTTTGCAATATTATTAAAGAAAACATATAAATTTTGAAATACCCCACCCAAAAAATGCCTGCCTATAATTATTATAACTATATAATTTATAACTTTGGTTGAGTTAAGAAAGAAGTCTGAAGTCTTGACCAGATGTCTTTAATTGTCTTTAACTTTCCACTAACCCGATTAAAATTATTAAGGTAGCATTTGCTAAGCTAAATAAGTAAACAGCTTTATTGGCTTACACATTTATATTGCGCATAAGTCGAATTTATAATGCACATAAAAGGTTTGCTAAAAAATGAATTCACCGTATTCACGCACACACACACGCACACACACTCCGGGCAGCATGCAAAAAGTTTACAGACCAGTTTCAACTTTCAACCTAATAATAAAAATCCGTAACTCTTGCATGCCTCAACACTTTGGGCCAGGTCAAAGCAATTCGAACTGGACACGGACACCTCGCCCCATGAACAAATTTATTGTTTCAATGCAAACACGCAACATATGCACACTAGAAAAAATAAACCAAAGTAAAAAATAAAGGAAATACAAGAAAAATAATAGAAATTGAATTTCTATTAAACTTTGGTCGCATGCAAACGACAAAGTTTTGCCGGCCAACTTTGGGCCCAACGCTCACATATGAGCCCGGGCAGTACGAGAGCCGCGAGGGGATCAGTTTCTGTGCACCTATCGTGAGCAGCAGCTGCTGAGCTGCTGAGCAGTCAAGTTGTCAAAGAGTTAAGTAGCCAATCACTGTGCTCTCTGCTGCGCTCTCTGCCGCGCTCTCTGCTGCGCTCTCCTTGGTTTTTTTCATTGCACTCATGACTCCATAGAGGGCGCTGTCAACACGTCGACTTCCGTTGGACGTTGCCGGCGGCGTCGCTGCTTTTGCTGCTGTCAGCAGAAATGTCACATCTTGCACATGCATTGGAATTGGCCTTGCAGCAGCAGCAGCAGCAGCAACGACAGCAGCAGCAGCAGCAGCGTGTGGCGCCCTCTGTCGCTCGTTGTCGTCTGGCCTTTTGGCCGGCGCATTATTTGCTTTTATTTTATTATTTTCTTTTTGCAAGTCAATAGCTTTGGCTTTTAAATTTATCGACTGACGTTTGATGCGCTTCATTTAACTTGGAAACATTTTTCAACTCTGCCCTCAACTGTCGACCCCTGTCCCCCCTGTCCGGCCCGGCCCCGAAAACCAGCTGCATCCGTTGCCATTCGCCCCCTTCGACTTTCCCCTTTGCGTTGCAGCAGTTTTAGAAAATACATGGAAAACTCTCTACACAGATAAGTTTTGTGCATGGCAGACGTTAAGTGTCATTAAATTCTGGCGCACAATTGTTGCAGCTGCGCTGAAGTTGAGATACAGTCAAACGTCGATATAAACAATAGGCAAATTATAAATAAAATATCATTGATTTAATTGCACTTTTATATAGCATAATATCAATTTTTGTATGTTTATCAAATGTAGTAAATTATAATATATAATAAGCAATAGAGAAAAGAGACAGTTTTAAAAAAGAAAAAAAATATTAATTTGATTAAAGCATAAATAACCTACATATATATAGCTGTGACGTTGGACACCATAGTAACATTTTACAGTATCCCCCATGTCTCGGATTTTTTCAACCTATCAGTCGTGCTTTTCGTATTTAATAAAAATTGTATTAAATTAAGTATTTGTTGATTATTTGTTTTGTGTTTACTGTTAATCATGTGGTCCCAAAAGGCATTACGATGGTTACAAACTTAGCTAAGAATAAAAGCTAAAATTAAATTATTAAAATTATTGTAAAGATGATAATCCTTCCACTGTCCTTAAGTTATTATTATTATTGCTGCTTAACCGTAACATGTTTGCATACAAAGTAAAAGGTATTCCCCACTCATATATAGAGCATGCTGGAATTATATCGGATAATCCTGAAAACTTTATTCTCTTAGTAATTATGCAAATGTGCTTTAATAATAGTCGCTTAGTGTTATTTCATTTATTTATCTGTTTAACCTGCTTTTGCAGGTAGCTTAGGTGAATAATGTTGTAATTCCTGTAGCAGGCTCCACTGTACGTGGCTTCGACTTTGGCTACCCGCTTAAGTATTAATGCGTCAAAGTAGGCTGGTCGGAGCTGCTAATTCCACAGTAACGAGTGTCCACGAGTGTCGATGCCCGTGGCCAAAGTTTCCGACACAGACAAAGAGTGAGCGGGAGAGAGAGAGAGGGGGGGAGGCGAGTAAAAGAGACAAATGCTCGCGCTGTCTGAGTGAATTTGTGGACCTGGTCTATAAAGCAAGTGCATTTCATATACAAAAACTGAATGGGGCTACTTGAGCGCGAAACGAACGTGCCCCCAAAGGGGAAGAGCGGATGGGGGGACGCTGTTGACCAGCAGGGCATCCATTTGGTTATTTGCCAGGCCAGCCGCACTTCAAAACATTTTTACAAGCCATGCACAAACACAACAACAAGAATGGCGAGCTTGATCCGTTTAGGGGTGGGTTTCAGGGGCCGCTGGGGGCCAGCGGGGGGCATGCAGGGGCCCGGCAATATGAAAGAAATGTTGCTACAATAACCGAAATGCACTGAACTGAAAAACATACAACTTCACGGTTATTTTCTCTTTAGTTAGCTGCAATTTTTTGCTACTCTTGCTTAGTGCCAGCCCCCAGCTGGGGCGTGACGTGGGGGGCGCGGGGGGCGTGGCCAGCTGACCCAGGCATCCACTTAACAAATATCAACTAAAATGGCTTTATATGTTGAGATAATAAAAATCCAGCAGCTGCAGCTGCAACTAAACCAGACCACTGACTAGATGCCCTTTGGTATCCCCCTCCCCCCCCCCCTATGTAAGTATGTGTGTGTGTGTGTGTGTGTCCTTTAGTTATGTGCCTGGTTGCACTTGAAAGACGGCGTTGAGTTTGTCAACAACAGTATTGTCAGCTTAAAAAGCGCATTGAATTTTCAACACAACAATGAAATTTAATGCGAGATGAGCAACCTCCATTTGGAACATTAAAAACGAAGCAAACGAAAAAATTCTTTGAATAATATTTAATGGTTGAATCGTTGCAATGTCAATAGCAGTAAATAAGGAATAGCCCGGAAAAATATGAACATTTTTATTTGAAAGTGATTTTATTTTAATTTGCTACGAGCCCTGCAAAATTTTGTTCCGCTTCGGTTCACAATAGGTGAATTTCGTGAATAAGTTCAGGTTTGGGCTTGAACATCACATATTCTCAAATTGAAAAGTAAAATATTTTATTTACAATATAAGGAAAATGTATCAATTTCTCCATTTTGTTATATTTTTTTTGTTGTGTTTTTTGCTTGAACTTAATTAAAACGTAGAATATTTTCAAACGAATTCTCATTTAATACAGCCTTTGAGGCCAGGCAATTTTTTTTGATTTTAAATTATTTGTTGTACTGGAAGTAAATTAAAGAATTTTGAAAAAGAAAATAGTTTGGTCGGAAATTGGAAATTCAAATTCAAAGTAGTTACTATTAAATAATATATTTATATTTTATATATATTATATATTAGCAATAATCAGCGAAAGTATATAGTGAACATTTTTAACTAAATGTAACACCAAATCACTATTTATATTCTCTCAATTTACTTTTAATAATTAAAAAATTTTTTAATTGTAAAAAGTGCCTAAAAAACTGTATAATAATTATACAAATTATATATATAATATTTTAGTTATGGCCAGTATATAAATATAAATATATATTTAACCTACACATATATTTACAGGGTATTCCCTCATCATCACACTTTTCAAAGGCAATGTGATTAGTTTAAAATTACCAATTAATTTTCATAGCAGATGTGTATCTCTTGTTCACTGTTTCTCTCCCACATTTTGTCATAACCAATCAATACTCTCATAACTGACTCATAGATTATCAGGCGGCTCGTTGCTTAACAATTTCAAGCACTTAAAAACTTCTCATGCCCCAAAACAAGCTCAAATTGGCCAATTGAAATTCAAACCAAATTGGCAATTACCTGCGCAGCGAGAGGAGCAGAAAGTGAGGGGGGAAGAGCAGAGGTGGCTGCTGGGCAGGTCATAAAAGTATTAATAAGCATAAAAGTTGCATAAACTCAAATTAAACAAACGGACAGACAGACAGACAGCCAAACATTGCAATTCGAACCCGAGTACTTGTCCTCTGTGCTCCTGGGCGGCAGGACAGAGCGCACAGGGAGCACACACAAGCACCCACACAGGGCGCTCATAGAGCAGCTGGCACTTCCGGCTCAGCACACACACACACACGCACACAGAGGGGCCGCCAGGGGGCGCCACTAGAGGCGTCATCGTTTTGCTAATGAACTTATTTCGCATTTCGAATTCAAATGCAGACTCTACGAAATTGGCTTATTACAATCAACTGCCATTAAACAATCGATGGCGCTAATTGTAAGTAAAACAAGTAAGAGTGTAATGCACGACAGTGACCGACTAGCTGATACCCTTTCGCAAGACACAAGCGAGAGCAGCTTAATTTCTGGGAATTTCTGCGTCCCGAAAATCAACGTAATTAGATATAAATACAGTTTTTTTGTAAATTTCATATGAATGGAAAAAATATATTATAAAGTAAAATTTTCTTAAATAAAGCATGTTTTATACATTTCCCAAAATGAGTTTCTTTAGTTCTTATAACATCTAAGATGTTTTAAAGAGAACACAAAATGAAAAATTAGTATTACATTTAATATATGACAGCCAGATTAATATATGTACTTTACTATATATACTTAACTACCCATTCTTATATATTTATCTTGGCTACAGAGTACAATAAAGGCCAGCAGGGTGGCGTGCCTCGTGTTGCACGACGCAATCGCAATTCGAGTGCCAATGAGCTCATTAATTCATTAAAGTTTTTATACCCCAAATACCATACAGAATAAAAAGAAGAAAAAAACACAACAATTAAATTGCATATCCCATAGCTTCGAGTGGCTGCGAGGTCTGCGCTGCCAATTGGTAATTACCAAGGACACCGATTTTCACGAACTGAGGCGACTTTGCGGAAAGTGGAAAAGTTGTGCCACGCACATGTAAACAAGCCTATTGAAATGTGTCCTTAAAACGCATATTACTTTAGGAATTAAAATTGTTGTAGGAGTCCTTAAAGTTGGCATTTGATCCACATCATAATTGTGCTTTAACTGGTTAAAGATAATAGGGCAAATTACGTTTTAATATTTTGAGCCAAGTTGCTCTTTGCGGCTAATTGGCTAATTTAATAAAGTGATTTTATACAATTACAATTTTATTATATTTATTTAGTTATTAGAATCATATCAGGTCAGATCATTATTACTCATCCAATATCTTGACAAACTCAGCCATAAGTATCAAACTAATTTGAGAGCTCCAAATAACCCTAAAAATGTATTTTATTCTGTTTTGTATATCAATAATCAATAAATCAATAAATTATTATTATACATGTCTGCTCTGTTTAACGTTATTAAATTTCCCCAATTTTTGACCTAAAACTTTGAGTAAAACTATTAACTTACATATTTAAACCAGTTAAAATCGTTAAAATTATTTTAAAAATAACTGAATAATTTTAAAGATATTTTGGAGTTATGATTGGCATATAGATTTTCTAATTCCTGTGTAAAAATTATTTCTCTATTATTATCTCTCTTTGCCATTGTTAATAATTCAATATAGTAATATATAATGAGAAGTTAAAATTTATAATTTGTGATGGATGAGAGTAAAAAAATGCATAAAACGAATTAAAAGAAAAATATAAAAAAAGAGAAAAATTTCTAATTTTCACAGCGTGTTATTTTAAATTTGTTCTGTACTTTGACATATTTTAAAGTTAAAAATACTAAAACGAATTTCCTTTCCTCTAAACTAAAGACACTTTTTGATATATTTATGTCTCTTTTTGGTTTTGTTTATATACCATTCCGTCATCACATTTAAATATACACATATTTTTTTCGTTTTCTATTACCAACCGCCCGCTACTTAGCCAACTTCATACACTAATTGACTTGTGTTGGCTGTTGGCCACTGGCTCATCAGTGTCTCCCATGGACAGCTCGATCAAAGAGAAAGCTGATTATGCCAGCCACACACAAAAGCCGTTGACAAAAGATAAACCTTTGACTTGGCCGAGTTCTATCTGGTGCCCTGCATCAATCCAGCCCCCAATCCCCTCGGCCGTCCCCCGTCTGCATTTAGAGGCAGCCACAGATGCGGCTAGACAATGGGGCGAAGGCTTTGAGTGAGGCGGACATGTGTGCAGCTATTGGCGTCGCTGCTGGGCGTGAGTGGGCGTGGCTGGCTTGTAATAACTCACGCCTTTTGACACAGATTAAACCAGCATAAAGACAATGCCCGACGAGCAGCGAGCGAAAGATAAAGATAAACAGAGAAAAAGAGAGGGAGAGAGAGAACGTTGACGATGACGAGAACAAAAGCAAACGTGGCCAAAGCATTTTATGACCCTTTTCGGTGAGTGTATGCGTGTGCGCGTGTGCGTGTGTGTGTGTGTGTGTGTGTGGCTTGTGTAAATGTTATCCTTTATTGTTTGCCCGGCTTTGCTGCATGCAGCCTGAACATGTCACTAGGCGAGACTACTCCCTAGTTGCCCCTCCCGCTTCCTTGGCAATTCCTTGCCGAATACCGCTTCATTGTAAGTGACAGCTTCCATTGTCCTGCGCGCTGCAGTGCATCTTCTCCTGCTCCCAACTCCTGCCGAGAGTTGGCGGCTGCATTTTTCAGCGCTTGAGCGTCATGTTGTGAACGCCCGCCAACTCGTAGCCCCACATTTATGCGAATACCAGCCATGGGCCCCTCCCCCTACGCCCCCTGCGCCCACTCCTGTTACTGCCCTCTGGACAGCGCATCTCATAAATTCAGCCCAACTCCTTTCATTACTTTTTAATAAATATGCTTAATTTATGTAAAACTTCAGCTGTGTTTATACCAGCCAATCGCCTATCAAGCAGCTGCCCCAAATGGGCGTGGCATGCTTAGTTGCTTAAGGCCAGTTTGACTTAATTATTCTTATAGATATTACCATATTATAAGTGCAACAGACGAGATGAGCCTAGAAAATGTTCAATTTCATTTACTTGACATTTAAATACTAATGCAATAAATTACATTATTTATTTGCGTAATTAATGCATAAAGGTCCTTTTATAAAATGTAATAAATATAGGGTTCGGTTCATAAATAAATATATAAATAAATAAATAATCAAGCTCACTAATATTACACTATCTATCATGTGTGAAGATTAAGTTCTGTTCATCATTTGTCAATCATCATCATCATTTGTCAACTTGTATTTCAGAATATATTTTTATCATGGACACGTTGAAATTTAAGAAAACAAAACATAAGACTTGATTTAGTTAAAAGCAGCTAACTATTAGAACTTATGGTATAGCCAACAATTAGGAGGCAATTTATTGAATGCTCTTGTTAGGGCATTAGATACTCGGCTTTGTTTTTCAAGTTGCCCAAGTTTGCTTAGCCGTTTTCGGTTATACTTGTTGTTGGCTTTATATGCCATGTGTGCAGTGTTTGTTATTAATTAAATAGATGAATGTGTCTTTGTTTTTATGCTGCTTGTTGTAAGTTGTTGTTGCTGTGTTGCTGGAGTTGTTGTTGCTGTCTCGGCAAACACACAACCGCAACGCACAGCAGTTGCACAATAAATAAAATTGAGTTGAATGACTTGCATGCTTTTGACAAACACTCGCACATACACGCACACACACACACACTCGCACACACACACGCAAACAAAGACAGTTGGAGGGGGCTGCTGATTCCGTTGGGTTTGGTTTTAAGCAATATGTCAAGGCAATTTCAACTGCAGCTTACGCTGCGCTGACCCAACTCGACCCAAAAGCAAACTCGGCTATAACAATAACAACAACTGCAGCAGCAACAACAAATGCAACACGAGCAACTACAACTAGAATATTTGTTTAGTTCTTCTGCGGGCCACAGTGCGTATGCGCAATATATTTGAAGCAAATTTATGGGCAGCATTACAAATGATGCGCCGCTTGGTACGCAGCTCCTCTAAAGCTGCGTATTTATTTGCTTTCCATTTGGCAAAGCACAGACAGCTGCAAAACAGCACAACTCCAGCTCTACTCCAGCTCCAAGAGTAGTTTAAGTTCAGGCATTATCTCTGTATATACTTAGAGATTAGCTAAATACAGGCACTCGTGTGTGTGTGTGTGTGTGTGTGTGCAACTGAAATTGAAAACACAAAAGAACGACTAACTGATAAATATATAAACAACTTAAACATATTTTCAGAATGAATAAAAATTATACTTTAAATTCAAATTATAATTTAAAAATATTAAATATTAAAATGTGTTGTTAATATATAAATCAAATCCTACATCTATATGAACTTCACACGCAAAAACATTTAAAAAACGTAAGCAGGCTGTTAAGCAAAAGTAATAAATAAATAAAATAAAATAATTAAAAAATAAATTTAAAAACAATTTAAGCAGCTGCAGTTTCGGTATTCCTGCGAAACCTGAACCTTTCTAACAATTAAATAAATAAAATCCTTCTCTAAATATACCAATGCATAATAGGATGAATTCTACACATTTTGAGGCAACATATTATTTGATTATAGCTTATTATCCGCTTAAATGTACTTATGGTAAATTGTAGCTTAGTAAACTTTTATATTCAATAACGAATAAGAAATTGTAAATATTTACATAAATTTAAATATACACTGGGCAATAAGTTGATTTAAGACATTTCCTCTAGAACTAATCCCAACTTTTTATATACAAAAATACCCGCTCTTTTAATGCTGCTGCTTGTGGCAGGCGCCAGCAACAGGATATAATGATGCAACAATAAACTTTTTTAATGCCGCCGGCAATGAAGTAATTAAAATATTTTAACGCAGCTCCAAAGTCAAACAAAGTTGAACACCAGGCTGAGACAGACACATACGCACCCATGCCCACTTGGCGTGTGTGTGAAGGAGAGGGAACAAGTGCGAGCGAGTGAACGAGATGATGAGCAAATAAGCTTCAACAACTTATTCACCGCCTAAGCAGACTGTAGCATAAAGATAAAGTATTTAAAAGTGAATTTAATTAAAAATTAAAAAAAACAAAAACTGCAAAATAGAATGGAAACTGCAAAAATCGCAAAATATGCCCTATGGCTATAATAACAGCAGGATACGGACTTACAAGCGCCCCGGAAGCGATAGGAGACGCAATGGTGAGCTTTAAATAGACTTTGTAAAATATATACTATTTATAAAATATATATATAGTAAAAGCAGCAGAATATTATGTTTATTTTTGTTTATTTTATATTTAGCAAATATTTTATTACTAATTAATTTGCCAATAATATTAAAATGGAAATAACTGTACAAAATATATAAGCTTAATGAAATAAAAAGGATTGAGGAGACTGAGATAAAATAAACATTGATTTAGATCAAAACGAATTTCTAACGTATTTATGTAACAATTAGCAGTTAATATATAGCTGGATTTAATAAGGCAAAGGAAATTAAATATAAGTTATAAAAACTTTTGTAATCAGTTGTTCAATTTCAGGAAGAAATTAACTGAAAGAATATATATATAATAAAATATACAATTAAGTCACACATAAAAATATAAACATAACATAACATAAAATATAAACATACATAAATAAAATAAATAAATATATTATAGAAAATATAAAATAAATAATTATGTCATAAATAAAATATATGTTAATACATAAATTTGTAATATTTGAACAAGTTTAGTTTGCAGCTGACTCGAGTTCAAAATAATTTAGTTGATGTTCTGGAAACAACCTGGGAACTGCTAGAACTCAGTCGGAAAGCACTCAGCGTAGTCGAACATACAATGTATTTGATTTCTGTCATTTGATTTCATAAACTAGAAATTCAAAACGCATTGTCAAGACTTTTTCGACCCAATTTTTGCTTAATTTCCTCCCCGAGCATCACAACGCATTCACACAGTCTGTAGAACACAATTCGAGTATCTGTAAAATACACATTCTCAGTCCGTTTTCGAAGTGGCGACCCAACCACAAATCAAACCAATCAGAACAAATCTATGGGCCATCGAAATTTCTGCTGCGATGGCTGTCAAACACACAATTTCCATGGACGTCGCTTTCACTGCCTGCGCTGTGTGAACTATGATCTATGCGGCGAGTGCTACGATCAGCACGTGGAGACCCTGGACCATCGTGTCGAGCATCCGATGCAGCTGCTCCTCGAACAGGATCGCCACCATCAGCTGCCCGAACTGCTGCTCAACGGGGAGCTGCTCGAACTGATGCACGTGCCCAACTGTTATACGTGCCCCTATTGCGGCATCTTCGGGCACACGGCCAAGGAGCTGATCGATCACGTTGTCACCGTGCACCGTCAGTCGGACAGCCATGTCGTCTGTCCGATGTGCGCCGGCCTGCCGGGCTTCGAGCTGGTCGCCATACGGAACCTGGCCCGCCACCTGCTCCTCAATCACATCGAGCACGCGAATCTGCTCGATCCGCACACGCCGCCGCTGCGGCACGCGTTGGCGCGCGTCTCGCGTCGCCGCCGGCGCCAACAGCCGCAGGGTCCGGCCAATCAAATGGGCGGCAATCAGAGTCGCGGCATGCCGCGGGCCAACGGCAACGGCAATGGTAACGGTATCGGTAACGTTAACGGTAACGGCAATGGCAGCGGCAGCGGCAGCGGCCGCACGGACTCCGAGGCGGGCATCGATATACTCTATCAGCTGTCGGAGCTGCGACGCCTCGGCCGGAGCTGCGTCTGAGCCAGACGCCGGCCAATTACCTGGAGGGGGATCCGCGCGCACGCCCGACCACCCTGGCAATTGCCAGTCCCGAATCGCTGCTGGCCAACGGCGCCGCCAGCGCCAGCGCCGCCGCCAGCGAGGCGGCCAGCGGCAGCCCGGCGCTGCTGCTGGAGCACCATCCGGACGCGGATCGCTATCTGCTCCACCAGTGGATGGCCGAGCAGCGCGCGGACCTGGAGACGGCGCTGCGCGACAACGGCCAGCGACGACAGCAGCACGCGCTTTTCACCGAGCACCTGCTGCTCTCCATGCTGTGCGAGGAGCAGCTGCAGCTGCCACAGCCGGTCGACGAACTGGCGCCGCCGCCGGGCCCGTCGGCCGCGACGGTGCCGCTACAACACCTGCTGTTCCCCGACCTGGATGACGAGGACGAGCGCACGCTGGACCGCCGGAACGATGAGCTCATCTCGCTGCTGAACAACGCCCCATGCAAATATATGCCGTCCCAGATCATGATGCTGATGTCGCTGCCCTGGATCAGGCCCTGGTCGGCCCAGGGCAAGCTGCGCTACATCGAGCTGCAGGGCGTCACCCTCGACGAGAGCGCCCTGTCCGGCGTCGAGCAGCAGGACATCGATTAGCGATTTACCTGGCAGGACATCCATCGAACATCCCAAAATGGCGGCACTAGTTGCCAATCTTTACTTGTCTTTCGTAGAACACTTTCATTATAATTTTAAAAACTATACGCATATAAAAATTTTATTGTGATAATTTACCGAGAGGAAAATGCTCCTTTTATTTGAAACAGGGGGGTCGGGAAAACCAGCAAGACAAAGCTAAATAATGAAAAAAAAGTTTTGATTTCAGTGCACAAAACACAACTATAAAATAACTAGAAGTATTTAGCTTAAATGCACATCTTGAATAATTCGTGACTAAATATAAATAAATATATTATATATAAATATAAATAGAGTTCACGGTTCGAGCCCATGTATCCCGATTTTTCACGTATATTTATTTCATTATTTATTTAATAGGTTGACAGATCGAGTGTCAACATAAGTAAAATGTATAAAAACAATGAAATGTAATGCAAATAAATATAAACAATTAAAAGCTAAAAGCCTAAGAGAAATATAAACAATTCTCATAACATCACCGACACGATGGGAGTATTTTATTTGCCAGTCCGGCTAGCTTTTGAAACCAGCTTTTGGTTTGAACCACAAACAAAACTTAAAATCTATTAAAACTCTTTTGCCTAGTACTTTTTTATAAGCGCAAAAGTTATAAGAGACGAATGTATTAATAAAAAAAATGTATGAACCAAACCATTTATTGATAAGTACGGTTTGGTTCGGGTTAGGGTTCGGCTGTCTTTTCAAACTGGTTCGGTTTAGGGTTCGGTTCAAAATTTAAAAATAATTGATGTTCTGGGCTCGAACCGGTTCGGTTCAATAGATTTCTTGATTGATTGATTTTTTATTTTTTGAAATCATTTTATTTATTAAGACA
The DNA here is from genome assembly GCA_035043565.1 of Drosophila robusta. Classification (NCBI taxonomy): domain Eukaryota; kingdom Metazoa; phylum Arthropoda; class Insecta; order Diptera; family Drosophilidae; genus Drosophila; species Drosophila robusta. The sequence goes on from JAWNMW010000378.1 coordinate 1,220,264, forward strand.
GAATCTGATTTAAATATATATTTTACAATGCATATTTTTACATTTGTTTTGGTTTTTCGAATTAGATATAACCAGAAACATGGGTTAAACCGGCTCATTTTCATGCTGGCTCCGACTCACTTTTTAGCCATTGCCTTTTCTTGCCAGCTTCGCAGTGCTTACCTATCTGCTGCCTGCTGTGAATGCCGCTGCGTTGGTGTTGGTAATTATTTTATGGAGTGCTGCAGAAGGCAGTCGCTCCCTCCAGTCTCCAGCATACAGTTCCGTTACATTCTCTCTCCCCCCTTTCGGCGCCTCCCTTGACTGCGCTGTGTGTGTCTGTGCGTGGGCAACTTATGTTTACCAAGTGCGAAAGTGGAAACGTGCTGCAAACACGAACTTCTCCAGCTGCAACATTACCATGCCCCTCCTCCCTCAACACGCCCCCTCTCTCTCCCTTCTGCTGTCCCTGGCTCCCACAGCAGTGCTTTGCGTTTTATAATAGGATTTGAATACAATGGCATTGTAATGAAATGTGCAGCAAACGCTGGCGACTGCTGAAATTTAGTTCTGCGGTTCTCCTCCATGCTCCAGCCATGTGCTGCTCCTCTCCTGGACTGCCGAGCATCATCGTCCTGCCCGGCTCCGTCTCCGTCTCCATTCCCGTTGCCAACTCCTTCGTCTCCTATGCAGTCGTTGCCAAGTACAAGCCAAACAGCTGTTCCAACCTTTTTGTGTTCCCTGTTGCAAAATAGCGGCCGAATGTAACTGTGTGTGTGTGTGTGTCTGTGCCTCATTGTGTATGTGTGTCTGGCCGTGTAATTTGAGTTGGTAATTAAAAGTAAAGCAAAAGGCAGGTACTGCTAGAAGCTGTGCATTAAATGACCGGGCTCCCACACACACACACATACACACACACACTTGTGTGCATATGTGTGTGCCCAACAGTTTATAAGACTGTTTACCGTTGTGTCTAATATCGCTTCGTTTTTAAGCTGCAAAGCAGCATTAGGAATCCAATAAAATGCAAGCAATTACCCAAGATTACTTTTGGGGTATCTTCAAGAAGATTTTTTGTATTTAAGAGATTGGATTAAAGCTTCAATTGAAAGCACATTTTTTGTGTATAACCTACAACATTTATGAAATATGAAATATTTTTAAAACTGTTTGCAGCCATATTGAAAAAATCACTTAAAAATTCTGAAAATGTAGGAAAATAAATCAAAGACTATATCTTAACAGATAATTTAAATACTATTCATTTTCAAATAAGTTAACTTTCTCTATTCATGAAATCGTCCAGTTTTTTCAGAATATGTTCCAGCGTAAGGCAAAGGCATATACATATAGAAATGTAAAAGTTCGTTGCAAAAAGTATTATGTTTTGATTGTTCAATTAAAAGAGAAATTCTGAAACTCATGGCTTCATCCATTTAACATTGTAAAAATTAGTTTTAATAAAGTAGAATTATTTTTATTTTCAATTATATAAAAAATTTAATGGCATAAAAGTTGCAAATATATAGTTAAATTTTTAAATTAAACTGCAAAGCAAACGAAACGTTCACGGCATAAATGTTTTAAATTTTCGATTGAATTAAAGATAAATTAATTTTACACATGAACAGTTTCAGATAACAATTAACAATCCAATAATAATTTTGTACTCGGTTCGAAATATGGAGATATACCTAACTTCATGGCATAAACGTTCGCGCAGTCGACAATAAATTTTTATATGTGCAAAGAAAGTATTTTTTTTAGATTAATAAACACATAAATCATTAGATTTGGGAGCATTGTATTAATGGTCGCACTACTATATGTAAATTTTGATGACATTGATTCATGGAGGACGCTTGCGAGCAACCGCGATATGTGTCAGCGATAATTACAAGCATCTTGTCAGGCAGACACTTGCCTCCCACCCCCCCGTGTCAGGCAACTACCCTTTTTCCGGTTACAATATCAATTATCGGGCGTCAAGTGTCGCTCAAGTGTCACGTCAACACCACAAACACCACAAACACCACGAACACCAATGGAGCTCGCAACTCGCATGACAATCATCGTTTGTGCCCGGAGGAACCAACTGGTTCTTTGGAGATGAGTTCGGCAGGATTTTAGAAGTGCATGGAACACCACTCCGACACTCCACCCCCTCTCTCTCTCCCTCTCTCACTCTCACACACATACTCTGTCTCCGTCCGAGTGCTCGCCCTGACTTTGATTGATTACAAAAGCAATTGAGCGCAACCTTATTCTAAAATCTTCACACCAAAAACTGAAAAGGAGAGGCAAATAAAAAAAAAACCGAAATAAAAAGAAATTAACATAAATAAAAAAAAGGAAATTTTCTATTGACAGCTGGGCAAATGGAAAATGGAAAATGGAAAATGGTAGCGCAATTAGCTGCAACGTACGCCGAGAGACCCGCAGCAATAGGTTAATGAGCCACGCCCCATCAATTTTTAGCGGTACGATTTTTCCAGCTAGACGCAGCTATTAATTAGCCAAGCAACAAAAGAAGGCGATGCCCCACAGTAAATGAAAATAAAATTCCAATTACGTTTAATTGATAAATGAATCAGCAGGCGTCACAGAAGTTGATTGATGTGAGGCGAAAACGAGCTGAAAACCGATTTCAGCTCGAATTTTCATTTTATCGAATATTTAAGAAGCGTTTTAAGCGATTCCGGCGAAATTAAATAATAAATGAATAAGGTGAATAAAGAAATTCCTGTTGGATTCTTGGATTTAAATTTAAAGTAAAAGTTAATTGGTGAAAAATAATGGCAAGAACTTTTAAATTGAAAGCAAACTTATTCGAGTTAACTTAACTATTTCATTACTCGAATTAATGTTGAGAGAAAAACCCCATTTAGAGTATTTGGAATTGCAAAACCTCAACCGATAACTAACTCGATTATTGAAGGCGAGCCAATTTCCGGCATTCACACATTTCTGACCACTTCAGGGATAATTTCTGGCTAAGTCTTAACGACGCTTGGCGAAATGTGTCAACCGGCAGTTGGCCACAGTTTATCCAGAAGTTGGCAGCGACGTTGAGTCGGACAAACTGTTGTCAGATAATTGTTGGACCATCATGTTGCACCGCAAATCAAGTGCAGCAATTGCAACTGGCCTGCAATTCATTTGCGGCATGGCTACAGGGTGGCGAGTGCCCCCCCGCCCCTCTGCCTCCACCACGCCCACAATAAACCAAAGACAAACCGCATGCAAAGTTGTCAACGTAACCAAAACAGTTGAAACCACGAAGCAGCCCCAAAAGCGTCTGTCCAAAGTTTCGCAACGAGAGCACATTAAAGAAGGAGGTGGGGGCTCCAAATAGGGGGCTGGGTCTCGAACTGCTTTCAGTGCCATTAAGCATTCGATGCGGCTTATCAAGCTCCAGAGACGGCCATTCATCAGCATTAGAGAGCGCTTTGAACTTTGCAACTATTTTTCGCATTGCGGCATATTTAATGTACAGATTTACAGATTTCCCCAATTTCGCACAAAACAATATCTGTCATTAGTGTCAAAACATAATAATGGCGGCGGAGTGTGGGCGGGCCGAAAAATCCTTTTAATGTCAGTTTAGCGGGAAAACTGCTAACCCAAGTCAATCCAGTTCATAATGTCAACCATAATGAGCAGAAAACAGAGCTGACGTCTATTGAACGGCGAAAGAGGCTGAATTTCGGGGAGTGCCAGTGGGCCTGGCCGGGACAACATTAATATTCATTTATTTGTATAAATTATTTATGAAATTTTGTCATTTTTGGTAATTATGATGCGCGTCGACCTATGACCTTTTTAATTAAAATCTCGACGCTGACAACTGAGCGCTTTAACCAAAAACCATCTGAAGCGAATTTCTCATAAAGTGCGCTCGCACATAAAACAGATACACACTTTTCTCGGCCCGGCAACAAAGTACAAAACGTTCCAAAAAAAAAAACAAATTATTATCAGTGCATGAGGCCAAAAAAATTAAGAAAGCAAAAGTTTTGGCGACAATCCCGACGCACTTTTATGGCCCGACTTTGCAAGTGTAAATGAAGATAACACAGCCCTATCGCATTTCAGAGCTGGCGATGGGAGCTAAGCCACGTATGAAACTCAAAGCGTTTTTTATAAGGCGGATAAAAAATAGTCAGAGTTTTGTTGGAGAATTGCAAGAAAATTTGGCGATATACAAATTAAAAATACTTTCGATTCTATTCTATTTTAATAGTCTATTAAACTTCTAAAGCGCGACAACATTTATTCAACATAAATACTTGTGACTATCGTAAAAGTATCACCCAGGCGATAGATTACAAACAATATATCTGCAAAGTAGAAAATGAAATATTTGCCTTTAAATTTAAAATGTTTTACGAACCGAACATAAACGCGAGGTTCGAGCCATTAGGCAAGCCAACCACAACTTTTTTTGAATATATTTTGAATGAATATATTTAATATATATTTACAAATAACTGAACTATCGCCCTGCTCTGAGCTGCCACAAAAGTGCCATCTCTGGTGTCATGTGTGTGTGTGTGTGTTCATCTGCTTAAAGTATGATTGCAAGTGTGAAAATATATATGCTAAACGTGCCCGCCCCGTTGCGCTCCATGCGTTTTTTGTTTTATGACGCGGCGACGTGCTCGGAAAATGAAAAGCACTTGACTCGCCAAAGTGCTGAACTTGGCGGTCGACCCCCTCGAAACTCCCCCATTACCCCAGCCTGCCCAGGCGTACGTCCGTCTTATAGACCTGCCACACATGCCAAATCGTAAAACGTTTCGTCTTTTTTTACCAGCGAGCATTTTCTTGGGGACCAAAAAAAAATAATACTGATTTTGGTAGACATGTTATGTGTTGTGCAGGAGTTCAAGTGGAAAATGTATGCTCTGTAGGTTTTGAACTGCATAGTTTTTAATCTTCTCGAATTAGAGAAATGTACAAAAATAATGTAAAAACATTTAAATAACAAGTAATAGTGATAAATAAAATGCAATAATAATAAATAGAATATTATTTTCCAAATTATGCGTTTAAATATTTCTTCAAAATTGGGAAACTTAATTTTCGATTAAAACAGGCAAATAAATTAACTTAAAATATAAATAAAGCCTGGTTTTAAGGTCTGCTTCCTGTAATTATTGTATGATACATTTATCGTTCGGCTTATATGATCGAAAAGGAAAAATAGGAAAAATACAGCTTTTCAGCTTGAGTTTTTTCCTTTATAGAAACGATATTTTGAACACTTTTCAAAGAGTATTTCACGTTCGTATATGCTTTTTTGGTGTTTAAGCAACTTGCGCACGCCTGCAAATGGTTTTTTCCTGCCGCTATTCCATTCTCATTTGTTCGAACCATTTAAGAAATTGTCGCCGAACTGATGTCTAAACTTGATGTCCCACTATACAGCGAGCTTCTAAATTTAATAGAGTAAATAAAGTATGATTGGGTGTTGTGTGTGCATGTGTGTGTGTTGTAAGTGCCGCCTTTGTGGTTTAAAAAAATTCAACACTCTATTTGCTTGCAGTGCGCTTTGAGTTAATTTCATTTGATTTATGCGATTTTCGGTTTGCTGCAACCTGAACCTGGAACTGAAACCGGAGTTGGAGTCAGAGTCGGAGTCGGTGTCGGAGCTGGCGTTAAGCCTGTTGTTATGCCGAGAGAGCAAACGAGTATCTGTTGTTGCTGCGGTCAATAAATTACCCGCTGTGCAGAGGCTTTTCGCATTGTTCCTTTACATATTTGAAGTGCACTTTATGCTTTTTGCATACACAATTCGCAATTAATTTAAAACAATTATGTTGGCGCCGTGCAAAAAGAACTGAAATGTTCGAAACAAAAAATAACAGCAGACCAGAAAAATTACCCCCTCTGCGGTGAAATGACATGTCGCCTGTCAACCGCACATTTTCAGTTCGAGTGTTATGCAATTATGGTAACGCATTTTCACGGCTGGATTAAAAAACGGCTGCCAGTTGGGTTAATCATTGCTTCTTGACTTCCAATGGCATAAAACAAAAACTATTTGATAATAAATTCAACCGGGCTAGTGCAGAGGGCGCGAGTAGGAGATATCCTGTGTGTACTAATTGCGCATTGAAGACATCTGTATCATGTATAAAAATATATTATATATGTTATTTCCTTCTGCACTTTGCCAATTTTTGCTCAACGTCATCTATACCCTCTTTAAATGTGTATAGGGTATAACTGAAAAACGATGAAAAATGTGCATAATAAACTATACAATTTAACTAATTGGTGGTTAACGTTATTTGTGATTTTCTGCAATGAAAATGAGTAGCCAACAGCCCTTCAAATATTCTTGAAAATTTAGAAAAATTGCTTATCATTAAATAAAAACATTTGGGTATATCAATATTCGTAGTTAACAAATTTTCTTTCAATATTAACAAGAATATCTTACAACTATGTTATTTCAAAGAATATCTAATACAATTTAAATATATTATTATTTCTAGAAAACATTAATTTTTCTCTATTTTCAATTTTTTCACAATTAAACATTTTAAAAAGTTAAATGAGACGAAATATTTAATTTATTATATAATTTAGTTCCAAAAATAGCGTGACTTTTAAACGTAAAATCAACTGGAGCACAAGCCCGAAATAAAAAAATTGGTTCATATTTGGCTAGCTTTCTAGTTGGGACAACCAAATAGATCACTTTGATTGGTAATTAAGTGCTGCTCATAGCTGTTTGGGAGTTGATGCTATTTGTTATGCAAATTGACACGTTTCTAAAGCTCTATAATCGCCCGGCTAAAGCCGTACTAATTGCAGTCGTCTGTTGCCCCAGGGCTGCTGACTGCACCTGGTGCACCTGCTGCACCAGGCACAGCCGGCGCCGGCCAGGTACGGCTAATGGATTTTTCCACGCCTAATTACCATTACTTAGCGGGACACAACAAGTGCAGTAACTGCAAAAAATTACATTAAAAATTTGGCATTCCTCTTTTTAAATGTGTTATTTTTTTTTTTTTTTTTTGACTGTCACATGCTTATTTTAATTTTATAATTTTTTGCTGGCCGAGGTGTGTGCGAAAATGCAAATGGAATTTCATAGTCACCATTAACACCTTTTTGCACAGTCGCCTGTTGGCTCTTACATTCTCGTTTCTATTCACTTCTTGTGGTCCTCGGACCGCGCTCCTTTGCTCTGCGCATATTTTATGTGACGTCATGGCATAAAAAAGAAAAAACATAAAACATAAAACAAAAAATGCATTTAATTAAATGCCACACAAATGCGGCGCGAAACGTTTTCAGCGTGTGATATTTTACAGCGCGTTCCGCTTCCCCCTTACCCCCTTTATCCCCCACAATATTCCGGACAGCGTCCAGTGTGGCAACACGGCCAGCTTTTGTAGAAGTGGTTGGGGCACATACGCTAGTCTCTTTTTGTTCGATGTGTAGGGTCATAAAATTCATAGAGATTTAAGTTTTAAGTGCATGAAATCAAAGATTGAAAGGCAGAAAAACCAAACGGAAAAATTAGATGAAAAATTAAAGTGTTAAAAAAAATTAAAAATGTAGCACAAATATAAAACACTATAAGTTTAAATTATGATGAAATTTGATAAATTGAGTGTATAAATATATATTTTTTTTAATTTTCCCCATATTACTATAAATTGCTAAATAATAAACAACTAATAAAAACACCTAAACACCAACATATAACGCCATTAGCTTAAGATGTTAATATCAAGCTATGAAATACAATTAAAATTGCAATATATAATTATATAATAGCAGTATTTTATAAAGGTTTTGTAAAAAACCCGTAGTGGCAAAACTTTAGATGAAACATAACATAACAGAAAATAAAATATTCACTTTGTTTACAATAAATTTAAGGAATATATAATTTATATATTCATATTTTTTATTATTTTTTTATAGATTTAGCTTGATCTAGGCTTTTACTTTAATCAACGTAACTAGTACGCACAAAAGTAGGCAACATAATTTTGTTGCCAATTTTTTGCAAAACTGGAACTATATCGATGGAACTGTGTTACAACATAAAAACGTTTTTACAAGTATTATTTTCAAATAAAATTCATGCCAAGTACAAGGAGTTATAAGAAATATGATTGACACGGAAAGAAATCAAAGTAGAAAAACAAAACACATAAATGGTTTTCAATTTCCTCCTTTATGAGTTCTTCATATATTCCCCCAAATTCATGCCCATTTTCTGGTTAACACTTACAAAATGCCGAATCAAAGGCAATGCATATTTCAGTGCAGACAATCTATGAAATTTACTGTCATTTCTAGTTGTTAAACTCACTTCCTGCGCTGCCTTATTGGGAGCTCTGTTGAATGCTGCAGACGCCTTGGGCAAGTTAACAACAACACCGGCAACAACAACAACAGCTCAATCTGTGGAAGCTTTAGTTGCTTCCTGGCCTTCGAGCCATTCCGTTTGCTGGGTTACTTTGTATTTAGGCATTGCAATTTTTGTACACAAAATGCAACGGAAATTGTTCGGTAGGTGAGCAGAGAACCGAAAATTTCGAGCCAGAAACGAGAAACGAACGTATGAATTTGTCATTTTCAGTGTGCCCGGGCGTGTGTTTTTTTCTTGTTTCCCTTTCCCCTTTTTTCGATTTTTTTTTATTTATGCCGCATGCCTGCCAAAATTGCAGCACGACAGTTTGTGTAACCAAAACGCACAACGAGCCACAATCCCTGGCCTCGCACGCCTGCCGCCACCCGCTCCCGCTCCCGCTCTCTCCCTCCCCTCCTGCTTCGTAGGCAGCTGTTTGCATACGTGCCCAATGTGCAATTGCCTGGGCGCTTCCAATCATTGGCCGTCTTTGCCGCAGCCCCATTTGGCATTTTTGGGTTTGTTGAGTCTGTGCAACATGTAACTGACACAATCGAAATGGAAAACGACATGCAACACGACACAACTACAATTGCCACCAGCAGCTGCTGCTTTGCTGCTGCAACAACAAATAACTTGAGCTGGCAACACAACATTTTCTTACCTTGCAACTGCACGGAAATTGAAGTGTGAAATCTGCGGCAAATCTCTAAGCATCTCTCTGACTGCCGTCTTGGTTCAGCCACCAAACACCGCCTCCCCCTCCCCCACGCAGCAATTGTGGTTGCGCACCGCGTGATTTTTGAGTGTTTGATCGGCAGACAGGCGTCAGATTATGCCAGCCCCAAAAACCCGAAAGTGCAAAAAACTTGCAACCCAACGGCAAACATCAGCGCACAAAAAAGTCAAAATTTGACTAAGCCAGCCACAAATGTCTCGCAAATGCAGCCTTGCAGCATGTGGCAAGTCCCGTGGGGTCCACCAGTTGTTTACTTTGTTATGCGGGTTAGGCAAAGCCAAGTGAAGTCAGGAAGTGCAAAAAAGAACCCAAAAGACGACCTCCTAATGCACTACAACTTCCAGTTTATTACAAGTTAATTAATAAATTGATATATAATTAATTTCAACAAACTAAACATGTCTGTAGTCTATACAAATTCTGCATTTAAAATATATGCATTATTGAAATTAAATCATGTAATTCCCTTACTCACTTTCTAAAACATGTTTTTAAAAATTAGGAATGCAAATTTATATTTTTAATTAATTGTGATTTTCACAATTAGTTTTAAAATAGAAACAAATTAAATCAAATTCTGAGAATGCCAAATTTTTTCATGTCGAAATTTACAAATATGTCCCATATTGCAAACTCCATTAACTGTGTCAGAACTGAATAAATGAATTAATTAATTTCTAATTTTTTACATTGCTCAAATTCTTATTTTTTAACATACATTTAAAAGTTGTTTTTAACTTTTAATATGCCAAAGTTATGCCGTAATAAAATAAATTATGAAGAACGATAAAAACTTGAAAAAAAAAGTGATTCACACACTTTGTGCGTAAAAAACGAATTAGAATTGAGAAATTCGTCGGAATCTTTTGCCTGCAGTTGGTGCGGCAAATCCAAATGACATCCTTGTAGTGCAGTGTATGGACTTAATACTTTATGCCACAGACTAACGACATCTGCTCATGTGTATCCCAAGCAACAACGGTGTGCTTGTACTCAGTGATGTTGTTGCCGTTGTTGTTGTTGTTGCTGCTGTTCTCAGTAGCTGTGGCTGTGGCTGTGTGGCAAGTTGCTGTTCCGGTTACGGCACATTGCACTTACGCCGTGTGGTGCAGCGTCTGCGCTTAGTTTTGCCGCACATTTTGCCTATGAAATTCGCAAGAATTTGTTGTGTCAATTGTGTGTGTATGTGTGTGTTGTGCGTCTCTCTGTCTGTCTAACATTCTGTACGTCTGCCTGTCTACCTAGCTGGCAAATATTTGCTTAGCGCATTAAATTCAGTTAGACAAATTGGCAAAGAACTTAAAGCGAGCTGTGCGCCGAAAATACAAGAAGGCAAACAAACAAAGCAAAATGGAATAAAATAAAACAAAATAAGCAAAACAAACATAAGGAAGCCAACTCATCAAGTTTTGCCAAGTCTGCCAGTTGCACGTTACACGGGGCGTATGCGTAATTTGGCGGAAGCTGCAGTAAAAATCCAGCTGCAGATGTTTCGAAGCACGAAATTAATTACAAAAACACACACACACACACAAACACAACAAGAGCGCCAAAATAATAATAATAATAATAAGTAAGAAAAATAAACTTTACACACAGCCAGAGAAACCATAAAGAAGCATATGCTAAGGCAAGGCATAAAAATAAACCAAAGAAGGAAGCACAACTTTTGCGATATTATCTGCATGTGTGTGTGTGTGTGTGTATGGGTGTGTGTACTTGTTTATATTTCTTGTTGGTCTGCTGCTAAGTTGCAGGCGAGATTTCGGAAATTTGTTAAAGCCTGGACCAAAAATTGGGAGCTACTGTCGGTCATATCTATGACTGTCGAAAAAGCAGATGTCATAATTCAACAACTAGCTAGCATGCTATACCCTGTATTTAAGGGCATATTCAGTTGTTCGAAATTCAAATTAAATATGCTGCTATATGCGCTGTATAAAATAATAAATCTTTTTTGGAAACACAGAATTAGACTTTCATGACTTTCACTAAATTTACGAGTATTTCGATATTTGTAAGCCATAAAAAATAAAATAATAAAAAATACTATGCAGTTCATCTTTGAAGTAATAAATTGGAATACAGCTAGCTGTATTCCAATTTATTACTTCAAAGATGAACTGCATAGTATTTTTTATTATTTTATTTTATATATATATATATATGTTTGAATGTTTATATTATGTAAGCTAAACATTTTTAAGGTTTCCTTTTGAATTTAATTTTTTCAGATGGTCTAAAGTTATATTGCCTTTAACAGAAAAAAAAACAGCTATCCCAAAATGTAAAAGTTTTTTTTATATAGTAGTATAACAAATATGAGATTAATTTCCAAATTTAAATAAAAGAAACCTGCATAAGCATATATGGAAATATTATATTTGTTCCATTAACGCTTTGCACTTTTGATGAAATATCTTAATTTTAAGGCACATTTTGATGAAATATCTCAATTTTAAGGCACATCGTTATAACGTAAAACGCATGTGTAGTCATTACATATAGACATCATTTGGTTTTCTCTCTGGAAATATTTAAAGCCTTTTTAAGAGCATTAAGTATTTAGCAACGTATATTAATATATCATCTTGTTAAATTGCTCTTGCTCTCGGCTGTTGTTATTTGCCTTTTACATTTTATTGGGATCGTCTTTGGGACTTGGATTTGAAATTGGGTGTTTGGGTGTTTTTGCTGTTGTGAGTGTTTTAGCTGTGTGCTAAAATTTGAAAGGCAGCAATTAGTGTTAAATAAAGAAGTCATAAAGTGTAAATAAAATTTTTGAAGCGCAAATGAAAAGCAAGCAATAATAATAATAATACGAGTGCTCCGTGTCAGACTGCTTCGCAAATTTGTGAGTATACGGGGGATGTGTATGTGTGTCTGTGTGTGTGTGTGTGTGTGTACTAGCCATTATTTATAGCCAGCATTGTTTGGCATTTAAAGTGAAAAGCTGGCCGACAGCTGGCAATCATTTTAAAGCATTTGCCAAGCAATTAATTGTTGCATAAATATTGTAAACAAATTGCTGGCCATCGTAACGTGCATTGCATCAACAACAAATACAACAGCAACGGAATTTCATACGATTACGAGTTGATTTTTGCTACAATGTCAAGTCTCATTTTCAGTTTGATTTATGTCTCGCATGTTGGCTCAATTTGTCAATTAATCAGTATAAATGTCAAGCGAAATGGTTTTGAAGAAATTAATGCTTGCATAGAATAAATCATTTCAAATGAAAAAACCTGAGAGTATAAAATTTCTCTTGTTTACTTTTTGTTTTGCAAAAACTCAGATGAAGCGTGAGTTTGGGAAATATTGTTTTGTTTTTCAATGATAACAAAAAATATCGTTAAAATATTTTTATATACATATATGATAGGTCAGAAATTTGTTTAATTCCTCAAAATTATTATCATTTTATGTTCTTATTTATTAATTAAATTAATAATTAAACTAAACTAAACATTTTCTAGTAAAAGAAGAGTCTGAAGGATTTTATATATTCAAAATGAATAATATTTAATATAATCGGTATTTATCGGTAATAATCACCTTTTAAACGTAACTGAAAATCCACTTCAAGAAATAGGAATTTATCGAAACTTAAATTATAATTAAATAGCTTAGTTCTTATTGTAAAAGTTAAATTGATAGTTAGCATAACTAACGCTCTGATAATAATTATTATAAAAAATAATAATAATAATTAAAATCGTCTTATTTTTTGAATATATTTCGATAGCTTTGTAAATTGAATATTAACTATTTAAAAATGGCTAACAACTTTGCCTAAAGTTATGTCACATAAACTTTTGAACTCGTTATATGTTTGATAATGTTACCATTAAAAACGACAAATAAAAATAATAACAATAGTAGTACTATTATAACAACTTGACATACAAAGCCCCTAACATTTTTTACTAATTTTTTAGGCCCGCTGCAATCCAGTTGCATGTTTGGACACGATGTGCAGATAGATTTGTCAAAAGCAAAAAAAAAAACAACAGAAAATAAATAAATATATGAAACGGAATTCACTTGGGCCCGCAAGCATCATTTGATAAACAAATTGAAACAAATTTTGGGCAAACAATGCGTTCTAATAAATATGCTCGGCGCATGCGAGAAATAAAATGAATTTACGACTCTCGAGAACAAATAAAATATAACTGTGAGTGAAATTTTAAGTTATGTAACTGCCAGGAGACCGAATCGCATGCATAGCCATCATTGGTGCTAGGCACTAGAGAAGCGTTCGTTCGAGTGTCCCTAGACGGCAGCGGGTGGAGGGGAAGGGGCAGGGGGAGGGGCTGGCAGTAGTAGCGGCATGTTGAGGACAATTTCTAGTGGGAATCACGTAACGAAGTGCATTGTTAAAATATAATAAAATCGCAATTTTGCGTTCATGTTGCAATGTGGCGTCATATCCTTTTTCCTTTAATTTTTCACGAGTTTGCCGTTTCGTAGTTCCGTAAACCCAAAATCAGAAAGAGACAGAGAGAGAGGGAGGGACAGGGAGAGGGAGAGGGAGAGACAGCAACTGCCAGCCAATGCATTTCCACGCTCCTTCGTGCTCCCTCATGCAGTTCATAATGGGTCTCCGTCTCAGTCTCCAGCTCAGTGGGCGGTTGGGGCACTAACGGCGCTTTCTATGCACACTCCATAGATTTTAATGCAATTTTCTACGGGTTTTATATGTTTTTATTTCGCTGTTGTCATTGTCGCAGCTGCCAAAGTCTTTGTTCTTGCCTAGGTCCGATTCCGTAGCGGCCAGCGCTCCCTTCCTTTGAGGGGGGTTTGTTTGTTTGCTGGGGCTTCGACTGGAGCTCTCGTTTTGGGGTTAGTTTGCCGGGGCTGCTTCGGTTTGTTTAGTTGCTTTCGCACGCCGTGTCCGCTTGCAAGTTTCTCAAGCGGCTCCCCTCCATATTTCTGCACTCAATTGTCCTTCAGCGTATTTTGCGGTCTGCTTCGGCTTTTTAGTTGACGTTGTTTGTATCTCCCACTCACTTTCTCACGCTCTGTCTCTCTCTAGCTCGCTATTACGCTTCTTTCCCTTTCAGCCATGTTGTAAAATATAATGCCTTTGTTTGTTCGCGCAATAAAAAATGATTACTTTAATTTCCGTGCACATAAAAAGCACGTCTAACATGAGAAATTGCTGTCATTGTGGCACTTTCTTTCAATTTTTTCTAGTTCTTGTTGCCTGGTTTTTTGTTTTTGTATTTTTTTAAATTTCTAACCAATGCTTACAGATTGGTGCAATAAATACATTTGGTTATGTAGAGCAAGGTACGGTATAAAATGTTCGGGTTTTGTAGCTATCATTTGATTTTGTATATGTATATATGTGGGTTAAAAAGCTAATCATGGGTTTTTTCTTAAAAATAAATATACTACTTTTATACCAACTTTAGGCTACATAGATCTAAAATGTCCCAATTTATATTCCTGTACTGCTTGTGTTGACCACATTAAAACCAATTAAAGCCACTTTTGTCCAGTTAACTATCCTCACTGCTGGCAAGCTTAAAACTGCCAGAGTTTAAGTTAAAAATACATTTTAAAATATTTCTTAATCCATCCATATTTAACTACTTTCGTGCCGCATCGAAGTAAACTTCTCCGATCCTATAAAGTATAAATATTATTGATCAGTATCAACAGCCGAGTCGAAAAGATGAAAAATATCTCTTGACAATAAATATAGGGTCCAACATCGAACTACTATATAATGTAGTATAGGAACAATCGGCTAAAAAAGTCAGGTTCTTCTGTGCAAACACAGTTAACTACAGATTTATAGTGCACATTTTCGATAAATCTGCAAGGGTGTTAAGTCTTCGGCACACCGAAGATAATTCTTGCTCGTTTCCCGTTTCGTTTGCATTGTCCTTTCTCGATGCTGCTGCTTTCAGGCTCTGTTTTGTGTCAAACCGCATGGGCCAGAAACAGAAGTCGGGCCAGAAACAGAAGTCGAGCCCACGCTGCGGATTGTGGGTCTCTCTCTTTTTTTGCCGGTTGCAGCTAAGCGAAAAGTTTATGGACCAAATTGTTTTCACCTGCTGTCCCAAATTTATAACACCTCTCGCCTGGCCTTTATTTTTATTTGTATAATCCTTTCGCTTATGGCACGACCCCCCACCCCACCCCCTTCCGGGCCCCCCAGTTCGCCTCCACGCCAGCAACTTTTGCACATGACAGAAACCAGGCATTGGAATTTGCGAGCTCGCCAGTTTGGATTAGTCGAAAAGACAAAAACTCAAGCCAACGAATTCTCGGCTCAACCTATGCAAAAATATCCCAGCACAGTGGTTGAAAAGTGCCAGCTCCGGGTTTTTATGGCCATTTCGTGTACTTTGCATAATGTTTGCTCGGCCAATTTTTACTGCCAGTCCGGCCAACGGGCAGAGTTTAAGGCCATAATGGCCACAACACTTGTTGTACCCGCCAGTGCCCCCATCCCTTCCCCATCATTTCAGGACGATTTCTGATGAGTCGGCGACCGAAAAAACACATTTTTCAATGGTCTCATTAAACGACCAGAAATTATATTAAATTTGCCAAAAATTCAGCTGCATAAAAAAGTTGTAAATATTTTTATGCCTGCATTAATATGCAACGTCAACCACTGTGGCCCCAGGTGGGGGCACCAAGTGGCTACCGGTGGGTGGCGGGTGGTCGGCTGGGTGGGTTGTCGCTGCTAATACCACCGCTAATAAAATCTTACTGCCGTGCCGTCGCAGAGCCATGAAGCACAGCTGTGTGCAGTCATTTTTACTGCTGCAGTAGGAAATGGCAAAGCCAGAGGCAAAAGACGCTGAAAACGACGGCAAAAGGCCAAAAGGGAATTGCGCGGAGCAGTCGAAGCGGGGTGTTGTTCGAATTGGAACTGGTTCACAGATTGCAACGCATGGAACTGGTTGGCTCTGTGAAGCTTATTGCTCGATTTATGTTCAACTGGAACTAGTTTAAAATGCTTTGCAATTGAACAATCTTTGCGTATTGAGTTCAACTATGCAAATTGAGAACGAATTAATAAAATTATATTACAAATTTCTATATTGTTTGTCGCTTGTTTGCGGTAATTATTAGCTAAGCTTTTTTATATAAAATCCACAAACTTTTTTGTAGTTTAATATAACTAGTTTTTGAGACTACTTTATTTTGTCTTATTATTTTTTGGCTACCTTCGTTTGAGACTTCCATTTATTTATAGGGAAATAAATTGTTCTCAATTGTTTAATTTAATTTTTATAAATACATTTATTTAAATACAAATAAATAAAAAAATAATTATAATATTAGTATAGAATTGGGATCATATATATGCTGATCACAAATTTATATGCTTGTAACTAGTAACAAGTTCTTTGAACTAGTTCCTTTATAGTTTTGTTAATAGCTACTTAAAAGCTGTTAAAAAGTGAATTTTTAATATAAACTTGCTAATTAAAACCCATTCGTAGAATCATAGCCAAGTATTATTTTCATAGTTTCAATTCCTCATTTCAGCTTCATAAAATTCAACTTTCTCTGCTCAATTTCGTTGAACCCGTGCTCGGTTTGAATTTTAGATTTTCCCTTCATAAATAGTTAAATAGATATATAGATATTTTCTGCTCTATACGTTAATATAGAAGTTAAGGTTAATCTCTTTTTTGTACTTACCTATTTCGGTTTCAGTTTGATGGGTAATACGTGTTTTCTGTGTCTTTTTATTAATTTCGAGCCAACTTGGAATATATATTGTGTTTAGGGGGTTACCGCAGGCTAGGAATTAGCCGATTACGACCATCTGGATAATAACATTTTGAGCACACCCTCGACATGTCCTTTTCTGTGGCTCCTTCTCATTGTCGTTGTTTGTTGATCTACCGTTTCATTTAAATACAAATTAAAAGATGACAACGTTGTCATTGTTGTTGTTGTTGTTGCTGTTGCCGCCGCTTAGCGTTTACATCTAATGAAACTTTATGACGACCACTTGGCCGCAGGGGCACAGGTCATTGGGCAGGGCCAACGACTTGAGCCACACCTTCAAGTGGCTGCCAGGTATACCGTACCCTGCCTCACCGCACCTGTCCGCGGCTTTTCACTAATTTGCCGGCCAATTTACATAAAGGCCGCGCTGCCAAAGTTGTTAGCCAAGGTAATTTCTCCATATACATAATTTCAGCTGAGTAACCGAAAACGACAAAAAAAAGTATGAAAATATGAAAAAAGCAGAAAAGAAAACTTTAGCTTCGAGTGACCGAAGTTGGAATGTTCTTACATATATAAAGCAGATTTGCAATATATGTCTGACTTAGATTTTTTTACCCTCAAAGAGGGTATTATAATTTTGTGGCGAATAGAATATAATCATATATAAGAATATATAAGAAAATATATACCCTATACAATCAAATGTCACATGTCTTAGCAATATTCGAATACCCTTCGCAAAGGGTATACAAAAAATGGAAAACATTTGGGGCTTTTGCCTGGCGCATAACTTGATTAAATTAGAGGTAAAGTCAAGAGACCGGAGGGTCAGAGGGGCGCTGGACCGACATCTAATGACAGGCAGCTGCATTTTAGTGCTTACTTTGGGTACTTGATGCCAGTCTGAGTAGATTGCCCGTACTCGATGCCTGACAGCTGTGTAAGTTGGCATTTTCGAATCGGTATTCGGAGATTTATTTATGCATAAAATGCAAACAAAATCTGAATAATTACCAACAATGGCCAAGCTGACTGACTGACAGCCAAACAAAGCCAGGGCAATAGCCAGAGCGAGATGGGCATAGAGAGACAGCAACAGGGACGAACAAACAGAATGCAATCCAGCTTTTGGCCTGTCAGAATACTCGCATACGAGGTAAAATAATGTTTTGCGAATGTGAATGCGAATCTGGCATATAACTGACAATTGTTCCCTTCTATATGTTAGGGAGCAGCAGAGGCAGAAGAAGAAGAAGAAGAAGAAGAAGCAAAAGAGAAAGCAGCAACTGACGTCATTTAGACAACAGCACAAAACAAACGTGTGGGAGTGGCAGGTGGGCCACGAGTCGAATAAACATAAGCGTAATAAAAATATATTGAATTATGAAAATTAAAAATAAAATAAAAAAATATATAATAGAATATGCAAACTATTAACATTGTTACCGAGTTCATTGAAATTTATTTTATAATTATAATTTTATCACGAAATCTTTAATGGAATGGAGTGGGGATGTATCCTATCCTGTGCGAACTTAGAATTTGTGAAAAAATTTTTCTAGCGCGGAGAAAATATATATGCTCTTTATATTTAAAGCTATATATGCTAACAAAGCTACGATCGGCAGTAAGTACTTCTATATAAATCTTTATTGTTCCTTAAGGTTTCTTAACCAAACAAAAAAATTTAGAATTTTTTATTAAGTTTTGGCAACAACCGGTGGAAACATAAATCTTTTATAGATACTTTGTATGTATTGTACGAATGTTTGGCAAACCGAAAAAGAATGCTCATTTTCATTTAAAGTAAACCTGTTTTAAACCAAAGTTGTAAGCTGGTTTCCTGAGTATCAACATTTTTTAATTAATAAACTGGACATTAAGCCAAATCAGTTTCCCAAGAATTCAGTCGAAACTCACTTAATATCCATTTGGTTCTAGCAAAAAACGCTGACAAAATATAGTCTACAAAATAAGTCACGAAACATTCAAAGCTCAAACGTTGCCTACTTATAGGATTTGCAGCCTTAGGCCCAACAAAAGCGCATCCGCCCATAAGAACCCCTCCAATACAGTCCTGTTTCCTAAAGCCAACAGTCACAAAAATATATAGTGCATTATGGACCGCACAATAATAACACCCCAAATAATACAACGTATTTAAAATGTGCTGTTGTTTGATTGGCCTTAACTGTGGTATAGCTTAGGGGCTTACCGGATTCGAAGCTCTAATCCCAAGCAGAAAGCATTTGTACGCTCGTTTCGCTTTTGGCCATTAAACACGTCAATAATCTCCCACGCGCTTTGGGGGCCAAAAGTTGTCATCAACGTCAACCGTGGGCCCCAGCTAACAATTAACAATTAAAACCCCAAAAGAGCACAACTCAATTTTAGACAACACCAACACTCGCACACACACTTTCACACACACACAGACAATTTCATATATATAAATACGAGATAGCTGATGTCGATAGCAAACCGCAGCAGCAAGGACAAAACATGAGGAGGCAGGAAGAAGCAGACCAAGAAGCAACAACAACAGCAGCAATGACAACAACAACAATGGCCACTGCGAAAACTCCGAGGAGAGCCGAAGTTCTGCGCACTTACAACTAAAAACTTGTTACGTATTTAATTGCAATTAAAAAGTTGTTTGTAGTTGCGAATGTTGCGTTTTGTGTGCTGGCTGCTGTTGTTGTTGTTGTTGCTGCTGCTGCTGCTATTACTTTAATACCCTGTACCCATTGAAAATGGTTGGAAAACGAAAGGGTAGATGTATTTAAAAATTCAGCAGTAATTCCTGATCAAAAGAAGCTGATATTTTTCTAAAATTTTCTTAAGATCGATAAATATCGATTTCAAGTCTTGACGTTTAAGCACATGGCTCCAAATAATATTGTCTGTAGTTCCGTTGAAGGCACAAGTTGTGTCTCGCCTTTAATTATTATTTTTCTTTGTTGTTTGTTTAGAAAAGAACTAGGAAATTCTCATTTTTAATTTTTTCCTAGCTGAATGAAAATAAATGCAACTGAATTTTAGAAAACTCATGTTATCTTGTTATCTTTGTATATATAGGGGTACATAGTATCTTCCAGTCAGGCACTATAAGTTCCTATTGTTGCTGTTGTTATTGCTTTTGTTGCTGGCAGACACCAGGACAATGGCTATAAGAGCGCTGCCAAATTGTCCTCACCCTGAGAGAGAAAGCCACAAAGATGAAGTCATTACAAGCCGAACCGAAATTGGCGCAGAGCAGCCAAAGGGTTTGCGCTTAATGAGTTTGATGCGGTGCAGTGACAGGGTATACGAGGGGGGGCGATGAAAACTTAGAGCCAACCGTAGCCGAAGCCCCCACACGACAACAGGACATTCGATATAGCTCCAACTCAGATTTTGGGCGATAACACTCATTAGAGTTTGGCGATTTTGGCTTAGACACACAAACCGGCAAAACTTTTGCCATAACAATTGGCCATGAACGCAATTGGCCAAAGATCTAAGTACCATAGCGAATTCAGGCTAACAGAAAATAAGTTAAATTATATATTATTAAAATATATAATACATTATAAGAGATAAAATTCGGATAAATAGCTTTTAAGATCAAGCTTAAAGTAATTAAATATTCAAAAAATCTTTTCTTTTTAAAGAAACATTTAATAGTCTTACATTTTTACATTCTATTCTATTTTATTTAATTGTATTCTTTTTTATTGTATCGGATTCATTAATATATTTACAGCAAAAAAATATATACATTTTATATTTAATTCATAAGACTAAATACGCTTTTAACATTTTAATATTTAACAAAAGAACGATTTTTAAACATTGCGTTCAAAAAATGTTAAAGATAATTTTTTTGGTGGACTGCACAATATGTTAAACTAGAATATCTTTCATTTTGACATTTCATTTCATAGCTTTTTCATATATTACAAAAGAAAACTCTGTTATAAATGTTTAGAAGTTCGTTCTTGTCCCTAGTCGTGTTTTTGAATAATTCGCTAGATTAAAACACTTATAAAAATTAAACAACTTGCAGATATCCATTCAATATGTTGCTCTTGTAAATATATTCATTGCCATGAATTGAAATTTCATGATACCCACGGATGTTTACCTATCGTCACAAAAATCCCAATTGGATTAGTTAAAAGATACTTTTGAGAGTTGCCCGAGAAGAGCACAGCAAACGAAATTCAGTCAGCCATGGAGCAAATACTATAACCGGTTTGTTGGTGGGACACCTTGAGGGGGCAAAGGGGGAAAAATCACCTGCACCTGGCAGCGGATAAAGTGTGACCCGTGTGACTCTCGACGGTCGCCTTAGCAATTGTTGTTGCTGTTGTTGATGTCTTGGCAGCTCGGCTCCCCCGAGTGCAGGCTGCACTTGGCTTTTCCCCCAACGTGCTGGGGTGGCCGCCGGCAATTGAGTTTAACGGAATACGTGTTTGTATAGAGGGAAGTAACGGGGAGCGGGCGGGGGCAGGGGAGCGCGGAGTGCGACACTATCGACGCGTGTAAGCGGTAAATGAATTTATTTGGCTCATTTAGTTGCAGTTAATTTATTTTTATATTTATTGAGTTTGTTAAGCAATCGACCCTTCCCCTACGTACAGCCAAAGCAGAGCAACAGCAGCTGCATAGATATATAAATATATATTTATATTTTCAAACATTTTTCTTGCGTTCGCATAACTTTTCTATAAAATTATCAGCAAAAATGTATTTGAAAATATATATAAAAAAGTGATGAGAACGCAAGCTTTAGGACATCAATATAAATAATTATTGTTAGCTATTAATCTATCCAAAATGTTTTCTGTTTAAGTTTGACTAATTTTATATTACATATACTCTCTGCAAAATGCTGGCGAAATTTATTAATAATATAAATAGAAACTAATATAAAGAAAATTATATTTAAGCAACAATTTGGCAAATACTTGTTTTAGATTTAAGAAATCAAGCCAAATAATAACTTTTATTTTGCAAAAACTTTTGAATTTAATCTTTCTATATTTAAGGGCCTATTCTTACTACAAGGTACCTCTGCCAAATATCATTTTCAAATGTTAACTTCCGTTAGAAAGATAATTTTGGTATCTGCTGCATTATTAATATCATTGGATTAGAGACAAGTTTAAGGATTTTTAAAAACTACCTACCCTTACTGGGTAAATAATATCAACGAAATTATAAAAACATTATAATAAAATCCCAGCAATTTTGCAAGCGACAGGGCTGAATAAGGAGTGTAATTTATCAGGCAGAGGCATTATCGCAGTGCACGTGACCCAACCTGATAATGCAAATCTTAAATTATTCAGTTATATAGGCCAGAGGCATTCTGTCATTTCATTCATTTTCATTTGCGCCTTTAACACACACCTACAGCGAATGTCCGTAAACTTTGCATATCCCAAAATCCACAACACGGTGCCTAATCATAGGGGAGCGTCTCAGTAATTTCCACAGCTTGGGGTAAAATGTCGAATGGGCACTCTGGGGCTCCCCTCCCGCCCTGCCATATCAAATTGCAGTGCTTTCGGGCCTGCCAACCTTTTGTTGTCGCGTGCGATTGACTCGACGTCTGGCTTTGAACACTTTTCGGCGTTTTGATGGGCGCCCAACACGACACTTGGCCGTGCACTCAAGTTTGTACAAAATTCATTTCAATTACCGTCAATTTTCAATAATTTTGTTTCAAATTATATTCCATTAGGCCCAAGACATAATTAGCCAAAGCACGCTGCCGGAGTTGTTCAACAATTTCAAGGATATTCCAATACAAAATCTATAAAAAATTTTTGCGCCCTATAAACCCCTTCCGTAGCGTTAGAAGAGAGGGTTGTGCCTGAAAAGGGAATCCAACTAGAAAATCCAGCTACATTTAATTTTAAACTTTTCATGTGGCAACTTTTTGACTGCCTGGCTGCGTGTGGGGCACATTGGGGTTATTTAGGAGGTGGCTGGCAATGCATTAGCCGGCGCTGTATTTTATGTGTGTGTGGATGCCGTTCAAAATGGCAGCCAGGTGGCAAGGGTTGCCAGCGGGAGGGGGAGGGAGGGGGCTGTGCTGCCATCCGGCGGTGCTCTTATGAATTTCACATGCTTAAGCCGCAAACTTATGTGCGCGCACAGCTTGAAATCCACGCGCACGTAAACTAAACTCCAACTAAACCGAAACTCGCATTGCTGCCTTCTTCTATCTATTGCCCCAAACTTTGCTCTTCAGCAGCTCCTCCAATCCGCATCCGCATCCGCGTCCACGTCCGCGTCCTTGTTGTCGCCGCCACAGCTGCCGTTCGGCTTTGGCATGTTACCAGGGCTTAGGACTCCCAACTCGGTATTCAGTTTCGGGCCAACTCCCAACTCGGAACCACGTGTGCCAAGTCAATGAGCAATTGACTGATAAGCCCAACTCCCTCTCTCTCTTTCTCGCTCTCCTTCTCTCACACTCATATTCATATCTTATGACCTTTCACCTATGCGCAAATATGCTCCAAAAACTTTCCACACTGCATTCACTCACCTGGCGGCAAAAGTCCGTTCGAGTGCACTTCCGGCAAATACGCGTAAAAAATGTAGTTTTATGGATGTCCGACGGTATTTGGCAACAAATTACAGGGATATCCTGAAAAAAATACAAATATTTTTATTAATTAAATATATACAAGCATGCATTTATATTTGAATATGTAAAGATACTTCGAGAATAATTTTATAACTACAATTAAAAAAAATAAAACTTCATCTATCAATAACTGCACGTACTGAAAAAACAGTATTATTAATTAAATTAATGCATAGATATTTGAATATGTACAAATATGTGGTGGAAACAGTCGGAACAAAAAAGCAACGTTTCGGATCAATTATGATTATTATTATTACAATTAATTAATACTTACAAATGATCGATAACAATTCTTACTTTAAACCATTTGTAACATACCTATAAACTTGAAAGACAAAATAATAAGTACATCAACATAGCTTTAAGTATTTTTGATTTAAGTGAAAATAGTATTGAAAAATCTGTTTAATTTCAATTTTATTTTTACTATAACGATACTTACATGTATAGAAATCGTAGTAAAAACCAAAAAAAACATTAGTTTGCGCATATAATTTGAAAATGAAATAAAAATTTATTTCTAAATATATTTCTCAAAATAAGCTCATCAAATCGAATCATATTTTATCCGAGTTTATGTAAGTATTCCACTAAGCTATAAAAAAATCATTATCGTTTCCTTGAGGGATACTTGATATTACGCTTATGTAAGTCCTTCGTACCAATTTTTGTTTTAGAGAAAATCCCATAACTGGCAATTTTATGCTATGTATTGTATGCATATGCTTCTTCTTTTCTACTGTCTTAATTACATTAAATACATTGTTCATTGTGTAAATGTTTTTAATTGTTACCGATAATTCTGTCTTACATAAAGGCTTTCAAAAATACAAATAAAATGAAAATGAAAAAATGAAAAATTTGAAATTTTGTTAATTTTTATATACTGCCTGGTATTAAAACTACATTACTATTTCGAAGATCGTCAGAGCAATAATAATACATAAAGTGACGTACGATAGAAAATAAATAAATTGTTGCTCTTGTTGTTGTTGTTGTTGGTGTGCTCCTAAAATTGACGTCCTAATCCTCCAAGTTTTCCGAAATCTGGCTCTCGTCCCCCTGCTCGCTCTCCGCATACCGCTGGGCATTGTAGTTGGTGACCAGAGTGTGTGTGTGCTTAACAATATCCTCCAGTTCGGTGAGAGCGGGCTCCACCTTCAGCAGAAACTTGGACAGACGCCTGTTCTTGGTGAGGGTCTCGGAATCGCTGACGACATCCTCAAAGTTCGACTTGTAATTGTGGAAAATGCCAAAGAGCATCTCGTGCTGCATTATGACGGCGGATATCTGAATGCCCAGGCGATCGGTTTCGCAATCAAGATCGGGATCGACATCACCATCGACATCGCCATCGATCTCGGCATCGCCATCGCCATCTCCATCGCCATCGCTCAAGTCCGGATTCCTGTTGGGCTTGCGAAACGAGCTGATGGCCTCCGATGCTTGGCTCGTGTTGAAGTCCACGAAGCTGCTGGGGTCCACCTCGAACTCGTCGGAATCGGTGTCGGTCTCGAGGCCGGACTCGTTGCCCGGCTTGTTCTGTTCGCCGTCGGTGCTCGGCCGCTCGAAGTCGGCCTCCGGCAGGTCATCCTCCTTGGCGACCAGCTCCTTGACGCGGTCCGCATAGCGCAGCGTGTTCAGCGTGTTCTCCACGGAGCTCAGGCCCGGCGATATCATCGCTATCATGCAGGTCTTGTTCTGTTCGCCGCCGATGAACGAATCGCGGAGCACCTGCGTCAGCTTGGAGCCACGGAATGGCAGATGGCTCGAATGGCGGCTCAGCGCCCGGATGCACTCCTTCAGCGCCAGCAAGGACTTGTTGATCTCGGCGCCCTCGCGACGCGTCTGCAGATTGGCCGATTGTGTATCCGCGCCGCGCTCATTCCCCGCCAGATCCACAAAGGAGCACTTGCCGCACGGCTCCCACTGATCCGGCAGCAGCAGGCCCATCTGGAAGACGGCGTGCGAACGCGACGATTTGATGTTCACCGATGTCTGGCCCGAGGTGCGCTCCCGATTGCCCTGCTCGATGAGCTTCAGCACGTCCTCCACCTTCGAAACGGGCGTCTTGGTCAGGCCTACGATCACCACCTGCTGGCGGCCGTCCTCCAGGACGCGCAGCATGGGCTTGTCCGGCAGCAGCAAATCGAAAACCTGAGAATATATTTTTGATTACAATTGCAACCTGAACCCATTGAAGATGCCTAGGAGTATATTGGTACGGCAGGAGACATCTCCGATCCCACAAAACATATATATTCTTGGTCAGCAGCACTAGCCGAGTCTGTCTGACAGCCCACCCGGTGGTCTAAAATCGATAAATATCGATTTTTGTCGCTCTTATTTGCGCATACCTTAGGGGTCTAAAAGATCTCGTGTATATCATATGTAAATCAAGTTTATAGGCAAATTGTATAAAACATAAAATCGATAAATAATTGTTTTTACACGATTTTTTTAACATATCGCAAATTCTATAATAGATGGTTTGGTTTGATCTTAAGTCGGTTTTAATTATCGCTAGCTCACCCCGTTTTCCTAAAATCGATAAGTATCGATTTTTTCAACATAGCTCGGACTAATTTGTATACATCGAGTGCAGATCAAGTTTGTTGTGAAACTGTCTATAAACCATTCCGTTGTCCGAAGATCGATAAATATCGAGATCTTGACACTGCCTTTCTCAGAGAGTATGAGTGCTAGAGACACCAAATTTGGTATGTAAGTATACCATTAAATAGTATATTATTTAAAGGAGCACAAATGGATATCCTTGTAGAAGTTAAGCAAAGCGCGGAGAGGAGTATGCTCGAAGCTGGGTGCAGGGTATCAGGGCACTCACCTTACTGCCGTAGATCTCGAAGTAGCTGCAGGTAATGCTCGCGCCCATGTTGCGGTAGCGCGGCTTGGCCAGCTCGGCGAACACGTCGCGGGCGGCCAGCGCATAGATGCCGGTGGTGCAGTCCTGCACCTTGCCGCAGAACTCGCCGCCCATGGTGTGCGTCTTGCCGCTGCCCGTCTGGCCGTAGGCGAAGCAGGTCGCGTTCCCGCCCTCGAACATCGTCCGGATGAGTGGACGGGCCGTGTGCTCGTAGACGAGTGTGTTGCTGCACTGCTCGTCGAAGGTGTAGTCGAAGCGGAACTTGTGATGCTCCAGGAACTTGGTCAGATCGACCTTGTTGCGCAGCTCGTGGACAATCAGCGAGTTGCGATTGGGCACCGAGATGATGTCGACGACCTTGGCGGCCAGCTCGCGCCGGCTCATCGGTCGCTTGCGCACACATACCGTTATCTGCTGGACGTGGGCGCCGCGCGGACTCAGCCGGCGCAGCGGGTTCAGCTGGAGCGTGTCGCGAAAGTTGCGCACCATCAGCGCCACCTCCCAGTTGGGATTGTCCGGATCCTTGCTGCGCAGCGCCTTCTTCTCCAGCCGCTGCTCGGCCTGCATGGCGCGTCGCCGTTCCCGCTGCTCCTTGAGCCGCTCCACCTCGCGCACGACGCTCGAGCAGCGCTTAATGTTCGATGTGCTCGCCGATGCCGCCACATTCTTGGCGGCGTTCGCGTTCGCGTCGCCGGCGGCATTCTCGGCGAGCAGGCTTTGAATCGCCGGATTCGCCGGCTGCCTGATCAACGGCACGGACGGGCTATTATTGCCGGCCGGGTCGCAGCGATTGCCGGAACGCAGACGCTTCTTGTACGGACTGTTGTTGGCCTTCTTGCGGTACATATTAAAGCTGGACAGATTGTGCGGCTTCGGTTCGCCCTTGGGCTGTTCCTTTTCCGGCTGCTTCGGTTTCACTTTCGCCAATGTCGGATTTAGCTCCAGCACCGCGCTCCACGGTATTTCCTTGCCTTTGACCTTGCTGCCCTGTGTCCATTCAACGGTCACGATCTGTCTCTCGATACTCTTGATGCCGACCCTCGCCGACTGTATGCATCCGTCGGAACGCCGTATATTGATCTTGTCGCCAATCGCTAGCAATTCCATATAGCAGCAAATCCCTTGCGTCTGCAAATCAAGACACCAATTTCAATTAAAAACTCTTCAAGAAAAGTACGAGCACACAAAAAAAAAATAATAAAAAATAATTATGAGAGCTGCACACCTTTTGGAGCTCAGCCGTTTCAGTTTATTATCCGAGTGTTATGTCCAGGGCTGTGTGCTCGTTTCGATATCCTATGCGAATGGCATTCAACGCAATGATATCTTGATCGGATCAATTATAGCCGTGCCAGTATTATTGTGCGGACTCGCGCCTCTCCCAGGATATAATTGTCTTTGCGCTATACTCTAACTTGCAGTCTCGACTCACGCGATGTTCTTCCTTGCAGACCTCAGGAGTTCTGAAAAGTTGGGTTTGTTTTTTGATTTGCAAACTGCCTAGAGCTTAGCACAAGTGTTGTATATATGTATTACATAAAATGATTCAACAAATTTCAATGAAGTATTTTCAAATTGCAGCGCCTACTGGAATATTCAATTCAAACTATAGATATGGAAACAAAAGTGTTTTTAAACAATAATACCTATCTGGACATACGGCCATCTGGCCATCTGAAACACAGCCGCACAATACCACCTGACATCCATGAAAACAAAAATGAATACCATTTACAGACGTGTCCCGGGGGACCCGGCACTAGTCCGTAACACTATTATACATAGAGATTTAGGCTTCCAACACATCTTCAAAATTCTTAACACTAAAAGTATTACACTAAACGACAAGTTGACACTACATTCTAACCCGCTGGCTGAAGCACATAAATTCCAAGACATAAGAAGACGATTAAAAAGAATATTTCCCGGCGGCCCATCTTACGGCCGTCCGTAATATAAACATTTACTGAACTCTCCACGTCATTTTTACCATACAAATGCAAACGTTGCCTTTTCTAATAAAAAAAAATTTTTTCAAAATAAACAATAGCATTTTTTAAGGTTATAGTTACGCACATTCCCTTGCCATTATATTATCGAGCCAAATGTCTCAAATGTCATAAGCTATAATCACTACTTTTTCATGCCTTTTGCAAAAAAAAAAAAAATGTGTCTAAAAAAGCTGGCAAAAACGCCTGCTGCAAAAACATTTTGTTCTGTAGTACAAACATCTGCAGGTCATGAAATTGTCGCTGACATAAGCACCATTTTTTTCAGGTTTCTGCTTTTATTCAATAGAAGTGCGAAAGAACATGCAAAAAAGCAGATTCTCTCGTTACTTTTCGTATTATGCTGCCACATGCTCTTGCAACTACTTATGTACATAGATGTGTGTGGTGTCAGAGAACAGGTTGCAAGCAAAGTCCCACTGGGTAGTTTTTTTTATATGCTGAATTTTGTTGAAATACCACCGAACAGACTTTATATTTAAAATAGTTGCAAAATAATAAGTAATTATAATATTTATTGCGACAAGTAATTTTCTTCGCGGGTTAAAAATTAAAACACAAATAAGTAAAAAAAATTGTAATTTGAAAATCCTCAATAAATCTAGTTCCGTAAAAGCTATTAATATTTTTAAAGACTAACAATAACAGTTTTTTAAAAAATCGTTTTGCTTTGCGAAATATCCTGACCAAACTTAACAATTAAACTTGCCAACATATCTGTAAAATCGTTTTAATATTGGACCACAATATCATATAGCAAAAATGTCTCGATAAATTAATTTTTTATAAAATACTTTTTTGTTTTTGATATTTATGTATCAAAGTTGGCAATTGATAAATCGTTTGTTTTTTTCAAAATATCCTAACCAAACACGGCAATTAGGTGTTTCGCTATGTTTCCAACACATATGCAAAAATATTATCATAATCGGACCAAAATAGCATATAGAACAATCTATATATATGTAGTGTGCAAGAGTATTTGGCCTTCGGTATTCGGCCACAGAAAACTCTTCGCAACAATGCACAATATTTTAAGAACCACTCAGGAACTAGTTCACAATTATAATAAATAAAAGTTTGCACACCGCAAACCAAACGAAATCCAGCGCTGCCATCATTATTTTTTGGCTTTAGTGTGGAAAAGATTCTTGGCAAAGTTGGCGTCGAGTTATCTACTCGGGACCCGCATTAAGTCGAGTCGAGTCGAGTCGGGCGGCAACAAATACAACTGGCAGATGACATCGCCTAACCTTAGGTTCTTAGTTCTTAGTTCTTAGTTCCAGAGTTCTCAAGTTGAAGCCAAGCAATTTTCCGGTGCTTACCAGATGCAGATGCAGATCAGATACGGCCTTCCGCAGCTGCCATACGGCTGAGTGTTGGCCGGAGTGGGGCCGGGTAAAAGCCGTAGGCGAAACTCTTAAAAGTTTAGTTTTAATTAAAGGAAATTTGCGTGCGTGGCACTTGATTTGTAGTGTTTGCGTGTGCCGAGGGTGGCCCGACTAAGGGTGGGGGCGAAGGGGGAAGCCCTCATAAAAATATAAATATAATTGAAATTCTAAATTGCAATTGCCGCAAGCGGCTGCTGTTGCAGCTGCAACTGCTGCTACTGCTGCTGATGCGGGCGACTTTTGGCTGCAGGGCGTGGCAGCCTGCATTTGCCAAAAGAGTTTCTTCTACGTACGCCGTAATTAGAAGCAAATGCAAATTTACACGTCGAGTGTGGCAACGATGACGGAAGTCATTGAAAGCGCCGATGCGTTCCACAGGCATTGTGGTGCACGGGGGCAGGGGGAGGGGCAGCAGGTAGTCGAGATTCTGGCAGGAAGTTGCCAGCTGGCAGCTCCATAAGTGTGTGTGTGTGTGTGTGAGTGTGTGTGGATACATATAATGAGAAAAGTTTTGGAGGTGTCTGAGCGGTAGCAGGATGTGTTGATAGGTTGCCTAAGCAGCGCCAGGTGAGCCGGTTTCCGGCACTAACGTGGCTGGATTTATAGTAGTTGCCTCCAGAGCTGGTTAATCAACAGATTTGCAAACGGCATTGAATTATGGGCATAATGTCGCCACTTATATAGCAAGTTAGGTTCGTTTAGGCTGAGATATATTGCTTGGCTGGTCAGCTTCGCAAGGGCTTCAGTTTAATAGTGCAACTGCACAAATCTGGCCTTAATACCAAGTTCAACAATGTAAGCAGCCTCAAAACAATGACAATATGTTTAGGCAATCAAAATTATTATATTCAGCTAGTTCAACTTTTAAGTCTTGATTATATTTTTTACCTGAAGTCTCAAATAATTTTATAACTATTAAATGCCTTTTCATACAAAAAATTCTTTTACTTTTCAAATTAATATTTTATATCTTCATAAATTCAGAAAAATCTAAGAATTAGTTCTACTTTTTAATTCATTTTAATAACTCACTCGATAGTGAATAGCCTTGAAAATATTACTTTTTCGCAAGATCCATTTAAGGCTTTGAGCTAGTTTCAAATATGCCCACTTTCGCCCTCACAAATTACAAAATTCTTTATTTTTCCAAAATAACAAATAATAATTTAGACCATTTTCTACTGTTTTAAGCTGTTATTATACAGTAAACGAGTATTGCGTAGTCGGTAACACCCGACCAAAACGTATTTATTTCCTTTTTATTTGATATCAAAATAATATTTTCGCTTTGCGAATTTTAGTGTTTATTCTACTTGCTGACTATTTAATTACCTGTTATTTTATGGGCCTTGAATTTTAGGCCCATATCTAGTTCAGATTTTTGTTCTCGTAGTTCATCCAAAAAATTCAAATATATTTTCCTGCTGCTGCTGTTGTTGTTGTTGACTGCCGGCTCCATTTTGTTCCTGCTGCTGTTGTTGTTGTTGTCCTAGTTCGAATTCAACGCCGCCGCCAAAGGGTCCTTTCACCAGCAGCTCCTCCTCCGATTGCTGCTGTTGCTGTTGCTGCTGCTGACCGCCAGCAGCTGATTGTAGCTGTTGCTGCTGCTGTTGTTGTTCCTGAATAAAGTCGATGCCGCCACCGAATGGACTATCAATTTCAAAATTTTGGAACTGTTCCTGCTGTTGTTGTTGCTGCTGTTGTCCAGCGCCTGCCTGTTGCTCTATTTGTTGTTGTTGCTGCTGCTGTTCGTCAAAAAATCCAAACTGAGCCGATGAACAGGCTAAAGACATCAGCGCTATGCAGATAAACAGCTAAGAATTTGGTTAACAAGTGGAAGAATTATGTAAAAAATACAATTAAAAATTCCACTATTAAAAGTTACCATTAATTTCATCTTGCGTCTATTTTGGCTTAATTTGTCTGCACAATTGCCAGCGACTTTTGCGACTATTTTGACTGCGATCAGCTTGTTCTCTTTTTATACACGTTTTTGACAGTATTTTTGTCTATGGAAAGCTTTTTGTGTATTTGGCTAGACAGTGGGCATCCCCATAAAATTGAAAACCAGTTTTGACTCATTTTGAATTCATGTCTACTTGAATATGTCGCATGTGCGATGTCGGCAACCTCAGAGGGTCGAACGTCTAGATGCTAATTAACTGTCTGGCAAATATTACGGAGTTTTGCTTAATCATCGAGATAGGGTTTAAAATACTATTAGTTTTTAAATTATGAACTGAGCCCTTAAACCGAGCACGTTGCCTCAAAAAAGTCTGCACGCAAACCGAACCGAACCGAACCGTTTTCTTTTATTTTTAATGGTTTGGTATAGTTTTTAAAATATCCGAAAGTTCCGAAACTTTAATGAATATTAGAATATAGTATATATATTAATTACAAATTAATTTTAAAAACATAAATATAGTATATTTATAAATTTTCCTATAAATAAGAATTATAATATTTATATTTTAAAATGTAAAAGAATGTGAAGAGGTTGAAATCTATTCCTATGTGCATTAAAGGTTAAAACAACGTTCACGAATTTGTTTCAATCGTAAACCAAACCAAAATGTACAGCCATGCTTCAAATATAAATAATTCATATTAATTATGTTATCACACCCTTCGCGGAGAACATTTTAATTTTGCTAATTACTTCCGGCTAATTGATTTTGAGCTAAGCCCGAAAGCATTTTTATGCACACACATAGTTGGATCTTATGACTTTTTAAGTGCTAATCAGATTAACCAGATATAAATACAAAGTTATTTATATATGTACGGGATTTTGTTTTTATTATTCTATTTCATGCACTTCATTCACGCCAAATTAATTACCACAAAGCTATTTATCAACACTGGCGAGATAAACGGCAGATAAAATCCGCGTCGTCTGTGGACGGGTGACAAATCGTCGGATTGTTGGCATGAGCGTGGGCGTACAAGTGGGCGTGGCCTGGGCCAAAAAACCCCAAAAGTTAATTTAGTGTATTAAAAGTAGCCGCAGCAATAAGTTGTAATGGGGCATTCAGATAGACATCGGTGTGGGGCCCTCAACTGTAAAATGTTCGAAATGGGAATGGAAATGGAAATGGAAATGGAAATGAAAATGGTTTGGCCTGGCGAAATGGAAGTGAAATGAAAATGGAATTGTCATTTCAACTTCGACTTTAGTTTTAACTGATGGGCAACAAGTGGAAACAAATGAGACTGGCAAAAGTAATTAAAATTTGCCAGCTGCCGCTGCCCAGGGTCCCACTACAAAATCGGATAGCGGATGTGCTGCAACAAAAGTAAAGTTTCATATCTGCCTCCCGCCTTGTTAATGCGGCCCATAACGGTAATACACTTGAGCGCTTCGAAATGATTAGAAAGCCACACGCAAATATCTCGCTGGCAACTCGCATATACACAGACGCCCCCTAATTTACCCCACCTCCCCACCACCCACAAGATGCTCTCTCTAAAGTCCCATTGATGTCGTTGCCACTTAGATGAATTTCTTTCGCGATGCGACGCTTAAAAACAACCGCAAGTAAATGAGTTCTGATATTGACATGAATTATGCGCCTCAGCGACCCCACAAATACGCCCCCTCCCCTCCCCCTCGGGCCACCCGTTCGTCCCGCCCTATATACATATATGTATATGTCTGACTGGGGCATGTACTTAAATACATGGCTAAACTTAAGTGTGTGTGCGGGTGTATTTGTGCTTGTTAAATTAAGTTCTCGATTTTAATGGGCACTCTTGTCTGGGCTTTCATCACTTATTTGATGCCGCAATAAATAATCAGATCAATTTATGTTTTTTTAAATTAAAAATAAAAAACAGCAGCTTTGAAATACTCTTAAACTCTATCTCTAAATTTCTCTAACTATTACAATTAAGTTAATTTTATTTTAAGTAAAAAATAAAATTTTTTTAAACTTTGAACCACTTTTAAACTTTATATCAAATTTTATAATTATTATATTACTTTTACTTAGTGTTAAACAATAATTGTAAGCTTTTCTTAAGTTCTATCTTAAGTTATATCTAACTACAATAATAAAATTATTTTTATTTTAAGTAAGAAAAATACTCTTAAGATTTATTTTAGATTTTATCCATTTATCAAAGAAATACATATGTATTCTTATGTTCTGAATTAAACTTTAGGTATTTATTTATACTTAACATAGTTTAACAAATTATTAATATATAGCTGCTCTATCCTCAAATACACTTTAATTAACATTTTTAAATTTTTAGAATTTAGTAGTATTGGTAGCCCTCTAGCGGCTAAGCGCGCAATTATGAATATAACAAAGCAGTGGAAAAGCAAGTGGTTTGTATATGCACTGCTTTCACACTGTGTTGTTTGAGCACTGCTTTCTTGCAAGCGGTTTTAATCGGCGCCTCAATTCAAATGCTATAAAATATAATAGAAGTTTTAAGTTTTTATGAAATATGTGTTTAAACTATTGAAAGGAATGTTTCACAAATGTGTATTAAAATTTTTTCAATTTACTTTAATTGAAATAGAACTACTTTTCTGTGTTTCAGTCAAGTTTAGTTTTATACTATTGCTGCTATATAACTGCTCTAATCCCAACTTGAACACTCTGACGTGTGTAACAATAACTGATAAATAATATATATTTAACGTATATATGTATATATATTTAACGTACTTTTGTAGAATCATGTATTCCTCCCTTGCTATAGCTCTGTGGTCGCCACGCCCCAATATTTGCGCATACGACTCTCATGCTCGGTGTAGCCATCCTCGTCCAGCTGCTCCTCATCCAAGATATTGCGATCTCGCTCCAGCGTCACGGGAAAATCATATTCAAA
The DNA here is from genome assembly GCA_035043565.1 of Drosophila robusta. Taxonomy (NCBI): domain Eukaryota; kingdom Metazoa; phylum Arthropoda; class Insecta; order Diptera; family Drosophilidae; genus Drosophila; species Drosophila robusta. The sequence goes on from JAWNMW010000378.1 coordinate 1,254,850, forward strand.
ATTGCAGGGCATGCGCCGCTGCAGGGAGCCAAAGTAGGCGGCGTGCGGCCCGCCGCCCAGCTTGGCGTACGCATCGCGGCCGGCCTTCGCCTCGAAGAGATTGTAGCCGAGATGGGGAGGCGACTGCTGGAAGGAGCGCATGCTGCCAAAGTGTTCGGCGGGCAGCTGCTTTAGCGGCTGGTAGGGCTGCGGCAGCTGGGGAGTGCTGCTCGAGATGAACTTGTTGGTCACGTTGCGGATCAGATTCGACTTCAGATCGTTGCAGTCGGCGGCCGTTAGCTTGGCGGCGGGCAGACGCTGCTTGGTGAACGATTTGGAAATGGTGTTCAGCTCCTTGTCGAACAGCAGTTGGGTGTTCTGCTCGAGCATGTATTCCCAGCACTTGAACTGCTCCTCGGACAGCACCGATTCCGTCTCGTCGAGCATCTCCAGCTGCTGTTCCTCCTGCAGCACGCGCGCATGCGCCAATATGAACTCGTCCTTGGCCACGGCCACGGCCACTTGGCCGCCGCTGCTGTCGAAATCCTTGCTCAACAGATCCGGATTGCTTTGCCCGCTGGGCGAGGAGCGGCCGGCCAGCAGCTCCTGCTCCAGGTTGCGGTGCCGGCACGCATTGCTGCGATCGCAACAGGTGCGTTTGCTCACGGATAGGCTGCGCGGTTGCGGTGCCACCAGGGCGGGTTTCCGGCGCACGCTCTGCTTCAGCTCGCGGATCAGATGATCGACATCGGTGCCCAGGTGACTGAACCGCACCACAATCACGCTGAGGTTCGCTGCGGCCCCAAAGCTTTGCGCAATCTCCACCAGCCGCTTGGCCGCCAGCAGCGCATTCTCCTCCTTACGCATCTCCCGCGCCGCGCGCCCAATGTCCATCACATCCCACAGCTGGTCGTTGCCCAGCACCAGGTACTCATCATCGTTGCCCAGAGTTATCTGCGCGAGTGAGAGCGATCAGTAAAACCACAACTAATTAATGAATAAATATTATTGAATATATTAATATATTTAATTTAAGATTTCACTAGAAATTTATATGGTCATCCTCCCATATTTCAAAAAGCCCATAACTTTGTCGAAACTGAACCGATTTGCATGTTTGATGGCATTTTTTTCATGGTTTGTCCTCTAGATTGATTCTGCATTTCAAATATATTCATTATTGAAAACAAAATTTTTTGGATTTTTTTGTCAAAAAAAGCATGTACCCCCCCCTTACTCTTTTTCGAAAAATTTTTTTTTCAAAATTTAGAATCTGGAATTTCTATTTTTAATCGATTGTGTTTGTGACAATTAGTATAAAAAACAACATTAAAACCGATTCTGAGGGGGTCAAATTTTTTGTCAAAAATCATACAAAAATTGACAAAAATTTTGACATGTAAAGCTCGGATGCATATTTAGCATATTTCAAACGCCCATAACTTTGTCGAAACTGAACCGATTTTCATGTATGATGGCTTTTTTTAATGGTTTGTCTTCTAGATTGATTCTGCATTTCAAATATATTCATTATTAAAAATTATTTTTTTTAAATTTTTTGGGAAAAAAAGCATGTACCCCCCTGTTTGTGGCTCACCTCTAGCATTTCCGGATCGGGCAGCGTCTGGGCCTTGGGGCTGGCGCAGCTAGGCGCCGGCTCCGTGAGCCTCAGGTGGGTGGTGCGTCGCACCAGATACGCCTGGAAGTGGCCCAGATGGGCGAGGCGCAGGACATAGCGCTTGGACTTGAGGGCGCGCCCCTTGGCGGGCCGCCGCAGCAGGTGGAGGAGGGTGGCGCTGCGCAGGCAGCAGCCGCATTGGCGCTGGGCCGCCAGCAACGTGTACTTGAGGTAGTCGTTTGGGGGCGACTCCTTCAGGGTTTGCTCCTGCCGCAGCAGGCCGGGCACCAGCTGGGCCATTTGCTGGGCGCGGCGCGCGTCCGCCTCCTCCGCCGACTCGAACATGCCGAGCAGCGCCTCGTCGGGAGCGCTGAAGTGGGCGGAGCGCAGCTGGCTGACCAAGAGCTTGCGCCGCTCACCCGGCGTCTCGGCAAAGCCCAGCGACCAGGCGGTCATCTTGGCCTTGTGCTGCATGGCCTTGGCAGTGGGCAGCGCGGCCCGATTGTTGCCGGAGACGTCGACCAAGCTCCAGACGCGCTGGCTCTGCGTCTGGCAGACCTTCAGCTGCTGCTCGTCCACTTGCAGCTGCAGATTGCCGGACAGGTCCAAGTACTTGAGATTGCGCGACGGCACCAGCGACACCAGATTGATGCGATCGAGATGATTGTGCGCCAGATCGAGTATCCGCAGCCGGCCGAGCTTGGCCAGCTGCGGTGTGCACAGCAGCAGATTGTTGCAGCAGCGCAGCACCTGCAGCTGGCCGAGGCCGGCCACCTGGTCGGGCAGCTGCTGCAGCATGTTGCCCGAGAGCACCAGCACCTCCAGCTGGGGCCAGTGGCGCACACACTCCGCGGGCAGCAGACCCAGCCGATTGTGGGCCAGGCGCAGCACGCGCAGCCGGCTCGCGTGCAACAGTGGCTCAAAGATGTTGTCGCCCAGCTGGTTGGCCGTCAGGCTGAGCTCCTCCAGCGCGGCGCCGTTGTTCTGCTCGTAGCGCGGCAGCTGGGACAGCCGATTGCAGGCGGCGTTCAACAGGATCAGCTGGCCGTGCGTCACGGCAAAGAAGTTATCCGGCAGCCGGTGCAGCTCGTTGCTCTGCAGTCGCAGCTGCGTCACGCTGCCGAACGCATCCGGCAGATAGTCGAGCTGCTGCAGCGCATTGAAGGACAGATCCAGCGAGCGCAGGCAGCCAATGCGATAGTTCCGCAGCAGCTCCCTGACGTGGCTCAGGTGATTGTGGGCGGCGCTGAGTTCGCCCAGCGCCACACAGCCACCTATCCAGGGCGGCAGGACGCTGAAGTAGTTGTGCGAGATGTCCAGCTGCTGCAGCTTCAGCGGCACGCACTTCGATATCGAGATGCTCTGCAGACCTGTTCCAAATAGAGCAAATATAACATTAACTAATTCAATAAATAAGCAACTGCTTCGAAAATTGTAATTACGTTAAGGCAATTACGTTAAATTGTAATTACGTTAACTGTCTGCCAAATTTGGTGTATCTACTTTTAAGACAACAAAAAGTTGTTGTGCGATCTTTTAAAAGGGTATTCAGTATGAGTATAAGTATTATCAGCTTTCCATCTGCAAAAATGTAATACTTCTGAGGGAGATATATGGATTTTATCGAACTGCCACGCCCCCATTTATCAACAACTTATTGGACGTGGGTACACACGATTATATATTACAAGTTTCAAGTCTCTAGCTTCAATTAATGGGCATAAATAACCCATAATTGAAACTAAATTAAGCCTTAGGCCTAGTTGCCATCGCTCTTTAAAGCCAAGCTTGTGTTCAATTTACTAGCTCTTAAGCTAATAATAAATAATAATAAATAAATTAAACTAATTTCTTAAACCTCCGCTGGCCCCAACATATTTGCTCTAAGCTCCCTCTACATTTAACCCCCTCCCCCATACTTACAGTTGTGATCCGCTACAAGTGTCTGCAGATTGGTGCCATTTATGATAAGCTCAATCAGCTTGTTTCGACTGCACTTCAATGTTTCCAACTGTGCCAATGTGCTCAGATCCAAGACTTCCATTTCGTTTTCGCACACCTCCAACTGGGTCAAGTACTGCAAAGTGGCCAAAGAAGCGATGTTAAGTTCTATACGTAGATGGCATTTTGTGATCTATGCTTACATTATAATTGCCTATTAAAATGCTGCCGCACAGTTGGTTGCCCCTCAGGCTGAGCTTCTTCAGGGGGGGGCTGTCATTTGGGCCGCCTTCTGGCTTTTGGCCATTGATGGAGCCGCGTTTAATGGCCAGTTCAGAGGTGCTGTTGTTGTTGTCGTTATTATCGTTGTTCTGGTTGTTCTTGTTGTTGTTTTTGTTGTTGCTGTTGTTGTTCTCGCTGCCATTACTGGCCGTAACTTTTAATTTCGATTTGTTTAGCTCAGTCGTTTTCTTTACGGCCTTAAGCATTGTTTGTCTACGTTTCCCTTCACACACGACGGCGACAGCGGGGGCAACGGGGGCAGCGGAGGGTCCGAATGTTAACAACTTACCACACTGCATGCATGAACAAACACGCCGAGCCAAAAAGGCCAACAAAAACACAATAGCTGCAAGCAACAGCAATAATTTGGAAATATTATTAACAATAATATAAGCCAATATTGAATGATTCAAATAAACACCCTAAATTGTATATTAGAATTACTTTGAAATAATAGTTATTTTAATAAATTATTTAAATATTTTTTCTTAGTTTGTTGGTATTTAAAAAAAAAACCCGAGTCTTCTTCTTGTACAACAATCTACACCGGATCCAGGTCTATGCACAACTGAAGACGACTTGCCGTTACGACGAGCCAACACTGTTACGCTTGAGGAACCCCACGTTTGCCACTGCTCCCCTACCCCTCCCCCATCCCTTACTCATGTGTTTTTCATGGGTTCGTTGCAATACGAAGATATGTTTAAGCCGCTTTTGTATTTTGAGTGTGCTATACGAGATTTCTGGCGCAATCATTATTTCTTGTAAGCGGACTACAGTGCGTGGTCGATATGACGAACTTTGAGCTAGCTGCAGCAGGTTGTTTTTGAATAGCTATAGAAAACTCGCCACTTTTTCAAGCAATAAATATGGATGCTGTTCAAGCGGGAACAATATTTTTTTTTCATGAAAAATAAAACACGTTTTTTGCCGACACTTAAATTTAGCTGCACATATGGAAAACGTCTTATGTAAGACTTACATATGTATCAAGATTAATCGAACATACCTAAAGACAGATGAAATGACAAATGGAAAGCTTTTTTACCAAAAACATCAATTTATATTCTTTAAATACACGCACAAATAGGAAGGACACGACCGATCAACCGGGCAGACGCGCACTGACTAAATCCTCTCATTAAAGTGGCGCCCATGCAAAGTCGGCATTCGCACCAATAACAGCTTAGAGCACACAATTAAATACTCACAGCTTCCACAATGGACGCTTAATAATATGCCCACGCTAAGCCGGCATTCGCGTCAATAGCAACTTAGAGCACACAATTATTGTAACTCCTGCGCTCACACCATCCACAATGGCCGCTCTCTTAAAGTTGCAGCCTGCACTCCACACATAACGGGATCAAAAGCATCAGCGCCAATGGCGTATCAATGCTGCGCAAATTAATTATCTTCCACACTCACAGTGTCCACTCTATATATGTACGCTCTGACTTTAAAGTGCGCATATGCATGTATGTATTTTTCAATAATTTTGTGTGTAATCATTCTTAGAGCGTTCCACTTAGAGGGATTCCACTGTATTTTAAAAAGGGGCGCTCACAAAAATGAATGTTTGCTGTTCGACGTGTATGTGTGAATGTATGTATATCGAGCGTGCACTCTAAATGGAGTTTAGTTTATGCTTAGCTCACCATTCCACAATAATCTCGAGTATGCTCCTCACTAAAAAAAGGTGAGGAGAAGTGTTGGCAAGAGCTATACTCACCACACACTAGTTGTCTCGGTGTATGGTGTTTAATGTGTTTATGTAGAGTTAAGCGCTTAACTTTATAACAGTGAATGGAGCAGCTGCTGATTTCAAAGATATGGCATATCTATAGTGATTCAAGGTGCAATGTTATAGTTGACTGAGATTGAACGATAGGAAAAAATGCAGTTGTTTTTGTAGCTTTGTGTTTTTTTACACGAATTTAAGAAACAATTTGTTTTTATTTTTCATTGAAATATAATAATCGTTTGTCATGCACTTACGCATTGGCAGAAACTCTTTTAATAATGTATTTCATTTCATTTCATTTCAATATTGTTTTTTCCTTGCTGGTTGTTATTTTTCTTATTTACTTTTTTATAGGTTTTTGTTTCCATAAAAAAGGTAACAACGTTTTTACATAAGGAAACCAAAAAAAAAACCAAAAAAAGGTTCTAACTGTGGGCGTGAGTTTGGCGTGAACTTTGCCATTACATAAATCTCAACCTGGCCATATATTATATACTACATATAGTTATATAATTATACGTATTGTATTTGCATTACTTGTGGTCAAGTAGGATATATATATTAAAAGAAAAATAAAGTAACGCGTTTTATACATAATATACGCCATATTCAATTAGATGTAGGGTGTATGTGTAGGTGTGTGTGTGTCTAAATATGATAATCTATATATAATACAATGTAAAAACCAATGCTAAAATCTGTTTAAACAAAGTAGCAGCAAAAATAAATAATTACTAGTTAGAAAAATTAGTTATAATTAGATTAATAGTTAACGTTAACTAAGCACACGCTCTCTCAATGCTCAACACGGCGCCGCTCTCACATTGGAGTTTGAGTTTATGTGCGAGCGTCTGCCAGAGAGAGCTTGTGTGTGTGTGTGTGTGTGTGTGCTACCCTACGCTCATATTGTTTATACACATTTGTATGGTATTTGCTAACATTTTTATTGTAATGCTACATTTTTTGTTTTGCTTGCTTGTTTTTATCTCTGCTTATTTATTTCTTTTTGCGCTTATTATAGTGTTTTGTTTTTCTTTTTCATACATTACGCACGCATTTACAAATAGATGCTTGTTACGTCACAAACACACGCACACACGCACACAGCGTGTGCGCTACATGCAATTGCGTGGAGTCCTTCAGTTTTGTAACTTCTCTTTTTTTTGTATTTTTGCGATCATTTAGCTCAATTCAATTTGTTATTTCGTACATATGTCAGTTTTTTCTATTGTTTTCTAATGCTCGTGTTTTTTGTGTTTCTTTTTACTTAATTGGTAGAAATATTCATATAGGGGCGCGCATTATACATAGATATAGTATTATTTATATATAACTACAGTTACTGTCTGCATAATTCGCCTGTGTGGTGTGCACAAGTTTGTTAATTATTATAATTATATGTATAAATTTTTTGTTTTTTTTTCTTCTTTTGTTTTTGTTATAGGCTTGTTCTGGCTAACGCAATTTGCAAAAATTGGCTTAAACTAAGAGACGTGGCTAAGGCGTGAAATTTGATTTCCGCACATTTACAAACGTTTTTAAATGTTTAATTGTGTAAGTAGTTAAGAATTATAATAGGTATTAATTATTATTATTATTATTATATATACATATAAATATATATGTATATATATAGGTGTGTGTATGTATTAATTATATATATTTGCATCATATATATATGCTTGCGCATATGTATTATACATGTCCTATTTGCCCATGCTGGCCAAAGCCGCCACCGTTGCCGTGGGAGTTGTCGCCACCGCCACGTTCTTCAGCATGTTGCCCACATCCTTGTGCTCCACGTTGGGGACATCGATGCTGCCGCTGTTGGGATTGATAGACGTGTTGTAGTCCAGCTTGTAGTTGGCGCTGCGCGTCACATCCTCCATGGAGGCCTCCTGGCAGTCGCGGCCGGTGTGCGTCTGTGAGCCGCAATTGTAGCAGGAGATGGGGCAAACACCGAGCGTGCTGTACGGCGGCGTCGGCCCCGCCGTGACCAGCAGTTGTTGCTGCTGCTGCTGTTGTGGCGCCGGCGCTGACGTTTGCACTGCGACCGCGTTCGTGCTGACCACCGTCGGCGCCGCATTGCGGCCCAGTTGCGGCGCCGTGACAGCTGTGGGCGCCGCTGTGACGGGCACGGGCACGGGCACGGGCGAATAGGCGAGGCCGGGATGGTATGCCTGATAGATCATTTCGCCGTTGTGCGGCGGCGGCGGCGGAAAACGAAATGAATTGTGCACTGCATGCGGCGGCGGTGCATGATGCGTCTTTATCAACGGAACACGTCCGTTTGGCGGATAAATTGAATATGTGGCATTGTAGGCTGTGTTTGTTGGCGGTGGTTGTTGTTGCTGTTGCTGCTGTTGTTGCTGCTGCTGCTGTTGTTGTTGTTGTTGTGGCTGCAGCATCACTGTTGCCGTGGGCGTACTCACTGCAGCCGGACTTATGACCAGCGATTGCTGCTGCTGCAGACTCTGAACATCGCTGGGATTGCTCGTCGTATAGATCTGCTGATAGCTCTTTTCCACACCATTGCGCCCATTGAGACGCTGCTGCACGCTCAGCTGCTGCTGTTTGTTGCTATGATGATGCTTCTGCTGCTGCTGCTGCTGATAACTGATGCCCACTGTATGGTTACTCAGTGTGGGCGTGGGCGTTTCCGGTGGCGTTGTTTCGCCACACGAACCGTTCGAGCAGCCCGATTCGCTGCTGGTCGCTGGCGCACTTTTGCTCGAACTCATCCGCCCGGAGCCGCTGCCATCGTCGTTTATATGCATGTTGTGCATCGTCTGGGCAAGTGTGCTCGGCTTGTTATAGCTGTTCATCTGATAATGCTGCTGCTGTGATTCTTGGCTCACCGGCGACTGTTGCTGCTGCTGTTGCTGCTGGTGTCCGTACGCATTCGCATTGATACGCTGATGTGCCACACGGGGATAGCTCGCGTTGCGTATAATACTGGACAGGCTGGCGCCGCCGCCTTCGCCGATGTTCTGCAAATATGCATAGTAAAATATACAATTAGAAGGAATATAAAGGAAGGCCGTTGTGAACACTGACTGTGCAGCAGAAAGAAACATTAATAAACAATCGAGCATGCTTTAGGTCGGGAGCGCCGAATCCTGTATTAGCTTCGATATTTTATAATATATACAAGTATTGTGCCAGTGTACAGAAAAAGCTACTGTTATCTGCTTACTATTTGCTGCTTTTTCCTCCGCAGCTAAACTTTTACAATTTAATTTTCAAAGATATACCTATACCGAATATTCAATATTCTTGCAGTTACATAAAAGAAGTACCCTATATATCAATAGTTAACCTGTTTGCACAAAAAACGTATTTGTCCAATTGATCATATACAATGCTAGTATTATTTTAAAGGTACATTAGGAGTATAGGATACAAATTATTGAATCGAGAGCTATATGCTATATATATATGGGACCACTCATATTGTTAATATTTAGCCGATACGTTAGGAGCATAGAGATACTCACAATTCCCAAGCTTAATCAAAATATCTTGCGAAACAAAGAATGTTGTTCATACAAAAACTTAGTTTTAGACCGATTTTTCCTATGAAACCTTAATGGCAAAGTAATCCGAAGTTGATAACAATTGACTTATATAGAAGGAGCCATTTGACATGACATGATGCTCTTAATTTTTAAATTTTTAATGAATTAAAAAAAGTTTTTTATACAAAATATAAGTTTCTAGTCGATTGTTCCTGTTTCAGCTATATGATATAGTTCTCTGATATAAATAATATTTTGCAGATATGTTGGTTGCATAGTTAAACTTTCAATTGCCAAGGTCGTTTCGAATAGTTGTTCATACAAAAACTAATTTTTTTGTGACTCATTCATATTGCAGCCGATTCTGACATATGTACTGCTAGCAATCAGTTTCATGATAATAGCTGAATAATATAATAGCTGAATAATAGCTAATGAGACTGAGAAACAGGCAGACATGGACACATGTTGATATATCAAGAATATAGATACTTTATACAATGTCCCTGACATGTCCTTCTATGCGTTACACGTAAGAAAATTATAATAATCTATGGAATGGTATAAAAATAATTACTATGGAAGCTTTTCTATATTGACTTTCGGGTTTGATAAGATTTTAAACTAAAGCAAGTTATTGGTAAGATTAGTAAGGACATCTTGATAAATAGTTTACCGTTAAGAACGAAATTTTCAACGGATAGTTCCTGTATTTGCTATATGATAGGTGATCTAATATTAGAAAATATATACAGACAGCAGCAAGAGAAAGGAAAAACTTTAAAACTGAAGCTAGTTTGAACAGGAAAATACAGACGGACATGGCTATACTTGTTGATACTATATATACTATATGTAAAATATACTAATTACTATATAAAAACTATATATATTCCAAATAGAGGGACGTGACTATATTGTAGATACTATGTATATATGTAAAGTATACTATTTACTATATATATAAAGTACAGCTTCGCCGTGCAGAGTGCTATGCGAATTTCTTGACTAGATTGGGTCCCCCTCAACGAGCCAAGGCTCCAAGTGGGCTCCTTGGACTCACCTCGTCGTAGTGTTGCTTGACATGCTGCGACGCCAAATTCGCATCCACGCTCGTTGGCGTCGGCGGCGGTGGCGTTGTCTCCGCAGAGGGGCGACGCGTATTCTTGACGCCGCCCGGCATACGCTGCGGCAAGTTGCGCATCTGTTGCTGTTGTTGTTGGAGCGGAGCGCTGCTGCCGCGTTCACGCTGTGGACTGGTGGTGCGACTGCTCGATGGCGACGACTGCTGGCTGTTTAGCATGGGCGAGCTGGCTTGTGGCGGCACCTGATGATCCAGGCTCTGTTGTTGCGCCTGCTGCGGCACCTGGTACATGCTGCGCATGGGCCAAATGCCGGCCGCCGCCACTGTCGCTATGGCATTTGAGTCCGCTGGAATGGTGATGTTGGATTGCAACAAATGTTGCATGCCCTCGACTTCAGAGCCGGACATTATCTGCAAATCGAAACGGAAATGAAAAACGGCAATATAATTTTGGGTTGACCAAAGGAAGAAAGGGAGCAAAGAATTGGTAAAAAGCGATGCGTTTACCTTGGGCCAGTTTGGCGTATACATCAACGGCGTTGTCACCTGCTGTGGTTGCATCATTTGCACCATGGGATGATGAAAAGTTGGCTGCGGCTGCGGTTGCGGCTGCTGCTGTGGATGATGCAGCAAGTGCTGTGGATGCGACGGCTGTGGCTGCTGCTGTTGCTGCTGCTGCTGCTGGAGATGCTGCTGCTGTTCCTGCTGCTGTTGTTGTTGCTGTTGATGATTTAACATTTGTGTGGACTCATCTGCCATGCGCTTGATCTCCCTGATCTTGGACAGAATTTGGCCGCATTTGGTATTCTGATGATAGGAGAAGACCGGATGTTTGGCCGCCATCGTATAGACGAGCAACAGCTCGAGGAACGTGTCCTGATCGTTGATGCTGGCAAAGTCGCGTTCGCCCCAGCATTCGAGAGTGCGAAAGATTTCGCTAACGCAATTGCGATTGCAGGCGCGTATTAGCGCCAAATAGAGCGCCATCTTGCGGCGAATCTTCATATCGGTCGGCTCACACTTCTGACAGTTTTGCATATCGGCGGCCAGATCCTGCGGATTATTGGCGCGCAACTCCATCCCGCGAAACTCGGGCGAATCACGCCGCCCCAGCTCCTCCAGGCAGGTGCCCAGAAATCGCAGCTCGAACGGCAAGCACGCCTCCAACAGGGAACACATGGTATCGATGCGATTATAGCTCTCCAGAGTCTTGAACCACTGCAGCACGTCTTTGGGACAAATCATTTCCAATGTTTGTGTGGCTGGCACGCACGCATCTACAACTAAAGTCTGGCCTGGAGTGTTTTTATGTGTGTGTGTATGTGTGAGTTTGCGTGTATGTGTGTGTGTCCGTGTCAGTGTGTGTGTTAGTGTCTCTGCGTATGTGTGTAGTGGCTGCTGCTCTAGTTACGTGTGGTGGGTGCAAAAACCACAACAACAACAACTATAATAACAGCAAGAACAACAACAACAATATGTCGCTTTGTATTTGAGCAGAGCAGCTGCTGTTGCTCCTCCACTCGCTTCTTCTGCTTTTGCTCGCTGTTTCGGCGGCAGCTAATTAACTTTTACGCACGTTTTTCTTTTCCTCTCTCCTTTCCGATTTTGTTTTGGCGTTTGTTTCGCTTTTTATTTATTTCTCTTTTGCGTTGCTTCACAAAGAAAACGACGACGACGACTGCTGCTGCTGCTGCTGCCCACTGCTAGTTGTCGCATACATTTGCGGGCGCTGCTGCACCAATGTGGCCAGAGAGACTCCACACACGAAATCTACTCGCTGCTGCTCGACGGACTCGACTCGTCGCTGCCACAGAATGCTGTGGCTGCTGCTTACTTGCATGTAGTAGATTCTATTTTCTGTCTACTTTGAGCGCGCACATGCACTGGTTGTTAATTATGCTTTTCGCACAACTTTCTCAGTTCATTATTTGTTTATTTTTTGCTCTTTTTTGTTGATTACATTTGCGCACTTCACATTTTTCGCTTTGCGGAAATTTTCTGCTTTCTGCTCCCAAGTATAATGCAACTAGATAGGGTTGTTGATGTATTGCAAAAGATGTATCGATAAACAATGCGTAACTATCGATAAACTATTGTGAATAGTTGTGCTCTACAATATGTTAAAACTTAAACTTAATTATACTGTAATTAGCGAAGTATTTATGCACTTAATAAGCAATATATATATATTGAGGTGCGCACAATGTTTAATTAACGTGGAATATCGGTTAACTACACTTTTAATTTCGTCGCTTAACAACACTTACAACGCATACTATACAGCACACCAAATTCAAGTTTATGGAACGATAGTTGTGGAGCATAAAATATTCACGGGAAAATACCGCATTATATTTAAAAATTTATTTGTTATCATTTGACAATTCAATTAGTAACAACGCAATTTGGAAAATTAATTTTATTATGATTATTAATTCATTCGTGACATATCTATGAAATATTTATATTAATATGAAGCAAATGCCCGCTTAGAAACCATCTTCATCGTCCTCGGCCATCTCCTTAGCCAGCTCCAAGTCCTGTTGCTCACGTTCGCGCCGCTCCTCGGCACTCTCCAGGTCCTTGCCATAGGATTTGGGCGGATAGCGCATGGCCTTGACGCTCTGATTATGCAGATTCAGGCAGAACGAGATGCGCTCATGGAACGCCAACTGCGGCTCGCGTGTGCTATAGATATCGGTGCTCTCCTTGCTGCGCATATAGTTCTGGGCCGGATCCAGGGTCGCCTCGATCACACCATCGCGTATAGCCTTGGACACGATGAATTCGGCATCCTCCGCAGAGTCCAGCATCAGACGCTTGGCAATATCCTTGGGCGAGATACGCGAATACGAGAGTCCAATGGAGCGTATGGCCGTCTTGATCACGTTGTGGCGCAGACGTATGATCAACGTGAATGTGTGATCCATCTGGAATTTGGGCCCGAACTGCGACACAACATCTCCGAAGCGTTTCAGATTGCCCAGCCGCACAGCCTGCGTCAGCTGGAAATACGGTCCGAGGGACTGCCGCAAGCCAGCCTGACGGAACACCACACGTTCCGGGATGTTGCCCAGCAACAGCTCCACGACAATGATCAGTTTCTGCACCGTCTGACGGAATCCGATGGCGGCATGTTGCGGCGACTTGCGCAGCGCCTGCACCAGATGCTTGTGGGCATCGCTATACTCCAGCTTGGCGGCCTTGATGCGCCCCAAATAGTAGAGGAAGCGTGCCCACTCATTATTGCTGGCCGACTCCGGATACACGGACTTCTTTACCAGCTTGTCGGCCTGGTCGTACAGCGCATAGTGCAGATAGTTGCGCAGCAGGCAGTTCAGCAGCACCGCCTGCCCCTCGAAATCGTTGCGCAGCGTTGCGGTGCGCAAGCGAGCGTGCAGAAAGGCGCGTATGCCCTCCAGTCCGTTGTTAAGCTCCGCAACGCGCGAGTAGTAGAAGTACGACTTGGCACCAATCAGATCCAAGGTGCGACGATTTTGTATGGATATCTTGGACATTAGGGCATCGGAGCAGCTGGTCGAGCGCTTCAAATCCCCGGCATCGATCAGTTTGACCAGCAACAACAGATAGAAATAGGCGTCAACCTCGGCAATGGGTGCTTTTGTGGCCACCTGCTTTTTGACCACGTCGGGCAGCTCGACGGCATCCTTCTCCAATGCAGGCGTCAGCGCCAAGGCCGCCTCGCGTTCGGCGCCAACTGGATAAATGCTCTGCGTCAAATTGCGAAACACGACGGCGTTCAATTTGCGACGTGTGTTGGGCAAGTTGCGCAGCACGCGCAGTATAAAGCTGCAATTAGGATGTTTTGGTTCTTTTATATGAGTTGAAATGAGCTGCGTTTGTCCGCTTACCGCGATTCCTTTGAGGCCACGGACTTTTCAATTTGACGGATTTGCTCGCGTATTTCCTGAACAGTAGCGAGATCTTGATTTTTCTTCTCGTCCGCCAGTGTCTCGGCGGTGGCATCCACCTCCATTTCTACGTCTTGGGTAACGACATCAGCAGCGTTTGTCATTTTTAAAGCACTTGCAATTTGCGTTTAATTGTTCAATGTTTTAATAAATATTTTCTCTGAAATCGGCATACAAAATTGCCAAGTAATGCCAGACTCTAGAGATGTGCGATAATTTCGATATACACTTCCACACTAGAGTTGTGTCGGATCGGTCTGAACAAGTTCGATTGAACTACGAACGAACCAACTAGGTCTCTGCTTATAGATATCGTTTGTTTTAACATAATTTCTGCAAAAAAAATATCACCTTTCTCTACGTATATAATTTAAGTTTCTTTTTGTTTTAAATTTTGAGAATCCATCATTTTATTTCAAATTCAACAGATCAGAAGCACAAAATAAACCAACTGAACTGCGATGTACAACTCTACAACATAGCTATCGGTACATCTACAGTGAGGACGTAATTTTGGCCGGTGATAATAAAGTTGCAGCATACTGTTAGTTTAACAGTCAATTTAACAGACAACAAGCAAAACCAAGTTTCAGTACCACTACTAGTACTCCTTTAATTGCTTGGCCGTCGTTATTTAAACATAAACAAGATTCCGATATTGTGAAGCCACAATGCCCAGAATTCTTTGCAAGTGTCTTCGTCTTCAACCATTCTTCTTTATCTTCTACACTACCCGTTCATCAGATGTTGCCCTCTGTGCAAAATATGAACTTAACAGTCGCACAACTGTCAACAGAGCCACATTATTTTTTTTTACAGCGCCTGCACATCAGCTGTTTTTTACACCTCGCGTTATCCGATGGCATAATAAATAAATTTAATGAATTAAAATCAATTTTAAATTCCGGAATACGTAAAAAACTAAATAAATATGATTCGTTGCCGGCATGTTATACGCCAGCTGCAGTTGCCACTGCCGCGTGCGTACTCCACCGGCTGGGATCCGGAGGACAAACATCCTATACGGCGTACTTTTCGCTTGCTTGGCCAGGATATGCGCAAGATCAAGGAGTTCTTCGTACCCAGGGAGGAGCACTATGCGGAGGAGCAACCGCAGCCCATTGCAACACGCAGCAAATTCAATTTTGGCGGCGATAATGGAGCCATCGACGAATTCCAGACGCACTGTGATGTCCTGATCATTGGCGGCGGCGGCATCGGCAGCTCCATAGCCTACTGGCTCAAGGAAAAGGCGCGCGATGGCCTCAACGTGGTGGTGGTCGAAAAGGACGAAAAGGTGTGTCTCATGTACCCTTCAATTAGAGTGGAAAGTGTATTAAACGTTTCCTGCATCATTTCCAGTACACGAAATCCTCCATAGGTGTGTCCAATACCGGGCTCTCGCAGCACTTCTCGCTGCCGGAGAACATAGAAATGTCGCTGTTTGGTGCCGAATTTCTGCGCGAGGCGCCGGAACACTTTGGCACCGATATACCCCTTAACTATGCGCCCCACGGGCAACTGGTGCTGGCCAGCGCAGCGGACGTGGAGACACTGCAGCAAACGTCGAAGCTACAGAACGAGCTGGGCGCACGCAACGAGCTGCTGACGGCGACACGTTTAGCGGCCAAGTTTCCTTGGCTAAATACCACGGGCGTGGCCCTGGGCTGCCTGGGCCTGGAGCGCGAGGGCTGGTTCGATCCTTGGGCGCTACTAAGCAACTTCCGGCGTGCGGCCAGCGGCTATGGCGCCCACTTTGTGCACGGCGAAGTCATCGATTTTGTGTACCAAATCAAAGAGGATATGATTGTGACGGGCACCGAGGAGGGCAGCTATCAGAGCCTGGACAAGGCGGTCGTCCAACTGGCCGACGGCGCGAAGCGCTCAATCAAGTTTGCGCTGTGCGTCATCGCAGCGGGTGCGGACAGTGGAGCCGTGGCACAACTGGCCCGCATTGGCCGCGGTGCGGGCGTGCTGCGCGTGCCGCTGCCCATCGATGCGCGCAAGCGGTATATGTTCAAGATCAGCGCACAGGCGCAGGATGCGCCGGGCTTGGCGATGCCCATGCTGGTGGACACGACGGGCACGTTTCTGCGGCGACAGGGCTTGGGCGGCCACTACGTGTGCGGACATACAGCACGGTCGGACGACGATCCGAACAGCCACAATCTGACGATAGATGCGGCATATTTCGATGCGCATATTAGGCCCGCACTTGTCGAGCGTGTGCCCGCCTTTGCCACGGCCCAGGTGGTTAATAGCCTGGCCGGCTTTTACGACTACAACGTGTACGATGAGAACGGGATAATGGGCCCACATCCCCACTATCACAACTTGTACATTGCCAGCGGTTTCAGTGGGCAGGGCATACAGCAAGCGCCGGCCGTGGGACGCGCCATATCCGAGCTGATAATAGACGGCCAGTTTCGCACTTTGGATTTGTCGCGCTTGAGTTTCGACAGGCTGATTGTGGACAAGCCCGTATACGAGTTCAACGCCTTAAATTAAATGTTATTTATTGTGGTTGTTCATGCAAAGAACACCAAATAAAAAATTTAGCTAAAATAACACCAAACTGCAAAAGAAACTCTTATTTAAATTGACCGGGAGTCGGGCCGAAGAGTCCGCCGCCCTGTTTGCTGGCCGCACGCGATGGCGCAAAGCCCAAGAGCTTCTGGATGTTCTGGCGTATGGACATCGTGCACAGAATGTAGAGGAAGATGAAGGAACAGTCGGTATAATCATCGCCGGACAAATTGCGATGGCTCAGGCCCTGTATCCAGGAGATGGGCGTAAACGGCAATTGCGCTACGACGCGTCCGTCAAATATGCTGTTGAACATGCTGAGCAGGGCGGTAAAGGCAAAGCCCGTAGCAAACATGGACTTCATCTTGACCAGCGACAGGTCGCGATTGTTGTTCTTCAGTTTCTCCTCGTAGCGTTCGATTTTCTTTTTAACCGATTTGTCCAATGAATCGCCGTGTGTCTCCTTGCGACGCTCCACTGTATAGCCAGTCGTGGTACTTAAGAAATGTTTTAGAAATTCAATTTTATATACTCACATTTCTTGCTCTGTTTATCGACCTCGGTCTTCAGCCTCTGATATTTCTCAGTGCGGTAGACCAGCACCCAGGTAAGCCCTAGAATTGAATACGTGTACATTGTTAAAATTACTGATTAGCGCGAATCGCTTGCTTGCCTCTTTCATACATACCTTCGCCCAAAAATGCCGTGCATATTGATATAAATACAATTAAAAAAGTATCAGACCACATTTTCTGCTTCTTTTGCAAAGTAAAATTTTAATGAATTAATTCGATAACGATAAATGTTACTTTGACCGACTTAATGTTATCGAAACGCATCTGTGCAAAGGTGGCCAAACGATACTTTCGGGTTAAATTAAAATGAGTACTTTTGGGCGCGTAAAATGTAAAACTTTTATTTTCAAGAATTCTCCAATGTGTTGCTGATTCTACAGACTATTCAAGAGCTTAAAGTTTTTATAATTAAAAAATAGGCTGCACTGCTTACAAAACCTTCACTGGAATAATTCAAACGATAATTTTAAAGAAACTAAACACAAACATAGTTACATATGTAATATTCAGAATCCTCCCCAACAATCAAATTAGTAAGTGTGCAGTATACAATGTGGCTAAATAACGAGATGTAGTTAAATTTTGGCATTGTCACAAGCTTTGCCTTCTGTGATTTAGTTATATTTAAGTTCTTTAAAATTCAATTAGTTACAATAATTCAGTTAATTAATTTTCATTTGCTGTTTAAATATATATAAATAAATATATATATATATATAATTATGTATGTATAGGCGAATTTAAACACTTGCGGCTAGAGTTTTAGGACTCCGGACAAAGAGACAAATCCGTGTGTGTCGCAATCGCCGTATTATTGAGTGACGCCTGTTGTTGTTGTGGTAGTTGGTTGTTGTTGCGCTGTAAATAGCTACATTTGGGAAAGAAATCAAATCAAGTTATGTATGTATATATAGAACAGCAAATAGAGAAGGGGTAAGGGAGGGAGGAAAAAAGAAATTTAAATCTCATTGTTAGGCTTCTTTGCTTCGAGTCTAGATTGAAAATATTCAATTTGAAGTTCAGTTTCAGACTTCAAGTTGAATATTCTAACTCGGAACATTCCAAAAATGAGCAAAATAAAAATGTTAGGCTTCCACGAGAATCCCTTGAAATTAATTGCTGCTGTATTTGCAAGCTATTTTTTTGCTCTTTTCTTTTTGTTGTTCTTGTTTTAAAATGTCGCTTTGACTTCCATTTGTTTTGTTTTATTTTGCTTGTTCACTGTTACGGTATTTAGTAACGCCGTCGCTCCCGATCGCGACTGCGCGTACGCCGACGTTCGTTGGAACGATTGCGGCGATTGTCCCGCTGACGTTCGCGGTCCTTTTCACGTTCACGCTCCTTGAGACGCTCCTCGCGCTCCTTAATACGCTGTTTGTGTTCCTCGATGCGCTTCTGACGGAACGCCTCCTTCTCCGCAATCTGTTGAAACAACCAACAATGTCACCTAACACGTGTCATTTTTCGGTTAAACGTTATTTTTCGGTTACTCACGGCTTCCGGTGTTAGGGGCAGCCAATAGATGCACGGCGTACCCTTGGTTTTGCGAAATAGATCGTCTAATAGTCTGATGGGTGGTTCATTCTCCTTCTTTCTGGCCTTCAGTGCTGCAGCCAAGTATATATTAGTACCTCTATCCTTTGCATTATTGTCAATGGCTTACCTGGTGAGCCGCTCCTGCTGCGACCATGTACATGATGTTCACTGCGTTCGCGTTCGCGTGCGCCTCGCTCGCGTTCCCTTGAACGCTTGCGATCCTGTCCACTGCGTTCGGCATCCTCGCCAGCTTTGCCACGCTCCGATTCACGTAATCTGGCATCAATGCGGTCCTTGCTGCTGCGACGGCGGTCGTTGCTCGATTTGTCACGCTCGTTGGGCTCCTTTTTGCCCACATCCCATTCGCGGACCGGACGTGCCGGCTGAGAGAATTTTAGAGAATTTCAATTTAATTATGTTCGATTAGAGGCTTGCCGTTAATATACCTTTTATCGCTTGCATCCAGGCGTGACCAGGTATTGCCCGCGTTCTGATTATCTCTGGTATTGTCCTGTGGGTATTTGGGTGCCTCGTTCTTGGTTGTTTGTATGGCACGATCCATGTCTGTGCGGCTGCCAAAGTCAACATTCAAGCACTTGGGATTCGAGACCGGCCAACGCACGCCGTGCAGTGCATGACGAGTTTCAATAGCTTCGCTATAAAGGAAAAAACTCACATAAGCATATATAGAATAAAGTGGTAGAATTAAGCGACATACTCCTCTGTGGCATATGCAACATAGCACTTGGACTTGATGCGGTCGATCCAGAAGCCATCCTCGTCCACGATCTTGCCGGTGCGCGCCAGCAGACCCTTCAGCTGCAGCACCGTAAACGGACGCACCAGATTTGTAATGAAGAGCACGTGGCTGGCGCGATTTCGGGCTGGACTGGGTGAGCGATCCACAGCCATTTTATTGGACGCTGCGGATTCGACAGTTGTTTTGCTTGAGGCCAGCACCGTTGGCGTTTCTTTCTCATGATTCGATTTTGATTGCGGTTTCAGTTGCTGCTGCTGATCCTCCTCCTCATCGCTGGCATTGCCCTCGTCGCGATCCTTGATGACACGCAACTCGGGCGTCATAGAACGTTCGTCTGTTTCATGATCGCTGGTAACGAGGCCCTCCTCCTCGGACGACGACTCCAGCTGTACATCGCTGAGCGGCACCGGATTCACCACATCCGCTATGATGTTCTTTAGTGAATCCGTTGAAATGGCCAGCACAGTGGGTGCACGCTCGCCGCCCTTTTTGCTCAGCCATTTGCGTTTACGCACGACTCGCACGGATTGGCCAACAGTGTCCTGTTTATCGCTGATTGCCTGCTCCTTCTTTACGGGTTGTTCAACACTTGCCTCCTTGTGATTCTCCTTCTGCTCATCGGTTTTGGTTGGCGCGGTCTGTGCTGTGGTCTTCTCCGCTTGGTCGGATCTCTCGGTGTTGCGCTCTTCCACGTCCTCTGTTTGAATGTCTAATACATCGCTTGTGGTTTTTAGATGTTCCTCATCCTTACTTGCTGTAAAGCTTAAAGAAGAAGAAGCAACTTTTACCTCTTCCACGCTCCGTTCGCCAGACTCAGCATCAGCCTTGCTGTCCTTTTCCGGTTGCTTCCCTCTCTCATCATCTTCATCATCCTTGGGCCGGTCCATGCTCTTCTTGGGCGACTTCTCTGCATCTTCTTCATGTACTTCCGGCTTTCCCTGGCTCTCCGCTGTTACTGTGGTTGCTTCGACTTTTGTTTCTTTTGTTGTTTCCTTTTCTGTTTCTGTCTCTGTTTCCTTTGGCAGTTCGGCTTGCGGCTTATCGGGTTTGTCTTCCGATAACTTGTTATCGATATCGACGTTCTTGTTGCCACTTGCCGCCGCCGCCGCTACCACGGTCGCCACAGAACCATTTTCTATTTCCTCCGGTATGGTTTCCACCTTGCGTTCGCCGCTCTTTTCGCGCTGACTGCTAGCACTATTACGCTTTTGGGCGTCGTGCGCGTGCTGCGGCTTTTGCGTTGTTGTTCCTCGCTGGAGGCGCGCTCCCCTCGTTCTTCATTTATTTCCTCAATTATGGGTGGCGCTTTTGGTTCTTCTGCTACTTTCTCCACTGGCAATTCATCCTCGGCTCGCTCATTTTCAGAAATTTTACGCGATCGGCGACTGCGACGTGCCGGCAATGGGGCTGGCGATGATGATTTTTTCGCTCGCTACGACGTCGCATAGCTGTAACTGTAATCAAATACTGCTATCCACAAAAACACTTAAAATAAAATGCTATTGCACTTGTTTTTAAACGTCGGCAGTACGCGATTGAATTCGCACGCAAAATTCGGTAATTATTTTGCGGCGTGCAACCTTTTTGATAACTCGTAAAAGAAAATTTTTGTTGCCAGCGAAAAGCGTCAATCCGCCATCAATAGGTAGGGTTGCTTTTTGTATGCAATCAATGCTTATAAACTATCGCAGGTTCTTACTATCGATATTTTGAACTATTGATGAATACAAATTGCAAACATGTTTATAATTAGAATATAACGATTACTGCGCAATGAAATTCACTTTGTTTAGTTTTTATCTACAATAAATCAAACAACAATCCCTAACGGACTTGGAAAAGCTTAGCATTATTATTTTATATATCAGTCGTTATTCGGCGTACCAAAAAATGACTGCTTCGCAATCAAGTATGACCATTCTCAACTATATTCAATATACTTAACTATTGCTTAGCTTAGTACATATATTTTTTTACACTACTGGCTGTTGTGGCGCTTGGCTTGAAAGTTTAGCAAAGTGTACATATTTTTAATATTTTAGGTGTATTGTGTAAATGTGTTAGTAATTTAATAGATTCAGCGGCAATTGGAAAGAATGCAATGAAAATAACGTTTTCCCTTTAGTTTACATTATTTACATATATTTATTATATTATGCACACTCAATGCGTTAGGCAACACTAATTAATCCAGTCACTGCCCTCTCTTTACAGCACTGTTTGGATGCATATTTCGTAATTGAACGGGCTTGCCGTATCAAAAAAATAAATTATTAGTTAATTAAAAAATGCATTAAACATTAAAAATGATGGTGAAGAATTTTGGCAAATTAATACAAATTATGTCTCGCCTGCGCGTTATACGTGCCATAGGCACCAGCCCAAGCGACTATTCCATCAAATCTCAGCACAACAAGCTCATCTTGCCAGGATCTAGTTCGTTATGTTTTGTTTACACCAGATACCAGGAGAAACGGCAGCACCAGGAGCAGTATGAACGCACCTCAACGAAACCGTTTACCGGCTTGGTTTTCACGGCAGGATTTAGCTTTAGTTTCTTTGGTAGCGGCGATGACAAGGACGACGAGGAAACGCCTGAAACAAAGCTGGTGAACACTATAAAGCGTTCAATAATTTGCATACAGAACGAACAGTACGACAAGGCCGAGCAGATGCTGCACCTGGCACTGCGCATGGCCCAAGACATGCAGTCGGCGAAGGGCATCACCTATGTGTACGATCTGATGGCCAATTTGGCCATGGAACGGGAACAGTTCAAAAAGGCCGAACAGATCTTCGTGGATGTGATGAAGCGCCTCATGTCCGACGGATACACAGAGGACAGTCCCCAGATACTGCACATTAGCTCGAAAATAGCGCACATGTCGCAGCTGCAAGGCGAACTGGAGAAGAGCTTTCAGGGCTTCACATGGACGCTACAACGTTTGGCCAAATTGGTGGAGAAAATGCCGGAAGATAGTGATATTCTAGAGCTATATGGCTTGACTAAGAACTGGTATTGAAGGTTGTTCCATACTTCCTTAAAGACCAACAGCTAACCACAAGCCGAACATGCTTAACTAAATATGTTTTTTTTACTTACGTGCAGGTTTGGCCAGCTGCTGATGAAGCAAGGTAAATACGCCGAGGCCAAGGACTTGTTCAAGGAGGCGCTAGCGATCCTTGTGGAAGTCTATGGCGCCCTCAACGATGCTTCCGTGACCATTTTGAATAACATCAGCGTCGCTTACGTTAATGTATATCAATATACACCTGTAAAATCACACATAATTAGTAATATATATTTCTTGTATTAGCTGGAAAACTACGCTGAAGCAAGGGAAACGCTCTTACATGCACTGGCGATGGCCAAGGAGCTGAAGGACGCCACCCAGGAGGGCATCATACAAGCCAATTTGGGCCTAGTTTATCTGCGCGAAGGTCTTCTCAAGGAGGCGGAAAAATTTTGCAAGCTCGCCTGGAAATTGGGCAAGAGCCAGAAGAACGCGGACGCCATTGAGCAAGCAGAGTATTGTCTCAATGAAATTAAGTCAACCATAAAAGGCTAGAGGGGGAGACTTTTACTTAAACATATAAATTTATTTTATTTGTTTATCAAGTACAACAGCTATTTTACTATATGCCAAGAAGTGTAATGCATTATAGATTCCGAAATATCGTTATTAAACAACTCGACACAATTTACAATTCGCTTTTTTCTAGTTAAACTTTTATCAAATTCTTTTGTGAAGTTTTTTTCAGTTTGTATTTAAGATGACCAACACTTTTTTTTATTGGAAGTACTTTCGGGCCAGATATTCAGCATAATCAGCTGCATTATTCAAACTTGGCTATGACAATCATCAGCGACACACCCGTGAGCAGCGCGACAATTTCTTTTAAGGATTGCTTTAGCTTTGTGGACTCCTCCAGCAGTTCCGGCAGCACACTGACCGTGGCTATGTAAATGAAACCGCCCGCCGTAAAGGGCAGCACCCAAGGTGCCGAGCTGCCGTCGCTGCTGCCCGCGCCGAGCAGCGCCAGCGCAGTGCCCGCCAGGGCGCCCAACGCCGTCACCAGCTGCAGCATCATCGCCTTGCGGCGTGAGCAGCCCGACTTGATGAGTATGGCGAAGTCTCCAATCTCGTGCGGCACCTCGTGCAGCAGTATGGTGATTGTGGTAACGATGCCAATGCTGTTGCCAGCCAGGTAGGATGCACCAATGGCCAGGCCATCGGTGAAATTGTGCGCAAAATCTGCTGCTAAATTCAAATAACCTGATATTTCCACCTCACCCTCCTCGTCGTCAGCTTTCTTGGCCACCGGCTTGCTTGGCTTCTTCTTATCGCCTGCGGCAGACTCCTTTTCCTTGAGCACAGGTTTGGGCTTTGGCTTTGGTGCACCATGGCTGTGTCCATGTCCACCCGAGCTGCCGCCCTTGAGAATGCGCACTAGCTTCTCCACAGACAGAAAGGCGATGATGCCACCGAGCACCCAAAGGCCAACGCTCATATCATGCACATGAGCATGACCCTCGCCCTCCTCATGGTCATGACCATGATGATGATCGTGATCGTGATCGTGGCCGTGCTCGCCATGACTGTGCGGATGCGTTGCGTGTGGTATCAAGTGCAGGAACGCATCGCCCAGCAATCCGCCGGACGCAAAGGCCAGCAGCACCTTAAGACGCGGTTTCATTGCCTCGCTATTATCTAACGGTATAATGTAGAGCAGCACAAAGGGAGCGGCGCTGATAAGCAGCGTCGAGCCAATCGAGTGCAGCCAAATGTTCTTCATATCTGTAGAATAAGACTTTGCAATCAACTCTAAAACACTTGCCACCATCGGCTCAGCTTACCCAGCGGCACCGGCTTCGTGTGATGGTGATGTTCGTGGTGATCATGATCATGATCGTGATCGTGAGCGTGATGATCATGGCCGTGGTGGTGATGATCGTGATCGTGATGATCATGCTCGTGCTCTACCGGCGGCGCATTCTTCGCATCAAAATTCTCATTTGCTTCGCGGGAGTATTTAAAACTGGGATTGCCTTGACTCTGGCATAGTGTGGGCAAGGAGAGCACTATGGCAACCAGTAGAATGCCCAGTGCCACCTTCTGGTAAAATTGGAACTTTGTCGGCTGCAAATCAGCCAATTGTTTTGACATACTTGGTTCGTCTACACACGCGTGGGTATTGTATATTTTCTTTTCTTTCGATTGTGACGTGTGTGTTTTTGCTGTGCTTCAAGCACTTGAGAAAACGATATATACTCATATCGTAGGCGTCATCGATGCTTGGCTCAATTTGTATCGATTGTATGCGGTATTTTTTTAACGCTGCACTTTTTGTATTTTTTTCTGTGTACCAACGGTTTCTTTCTACGGTTTTGAATATAATAGATGCTTTGTCGGCTTTGCACACAAATATATTTTTAAAGCAAAAGCAATTAGCAATAGCAATTAGTCCAAGCTGTCAAGAGCTGGTAGCTGGGACACTAAACCCCTTACTTACTTTATAAAACAGATTCGGGAACTGGTTCCATTATGGATTTCATGCCTTAAATGCAAGTGGGCTTCCAAAGCTATTAATAAAACATTAAAATATGTTTCCAAATCTTTTACATGCAACCGTATTAAAGGGGCTTCCATTCCATAAAGTCCGATTGGGCTATCAGAGCGGCAATTTGCTCTAAAAGTTTGTAAAGCTTAAAGCCTCAACATACTTCAATACACAAGTCAAATACTGAATTAATTGCAATTAAAATGCTTATATTATTAAACATCTAATCGTATTTAGTTAGTTTTTCGTTGTCGTTAAACGATGCTAATAGACTATAGACATGTGTGGGAGATGGATGTGTGTGTATGAGTGGGTGTGTGTGTGTGTATGAGTGGGTGTGTGTGTGTGTGTGTGTGTGTGTGCGTGTGTGCATGTATTTATGGTAAGTGAAAAATAATTATTTTTGTTTATATATACGATGCCATTGATAAATTGCTCTCAGAAACGAAAAACAAATCTGGTTTGGTGTTCAATAAATAATAGATTGGGGAGATTGTAAAGTCATTCACGGATCCTGAAAATACCGACGACACGCGACGTTCTCCTTGGATAATAATTAAATTTTAACATCTTTATGTAGTATATACAAGCCACTTTGGTTGCAAATTGCGAATTTCGAATTGGGGGCAGCGAGCGCTCAGTACAGATTGATCTTTTTGAGGATCGTCTTGCGGCACATGTGGCAGGTGCGCAGCGTTTCGGCACAGTGGGAGCAGGCGCCGTGGCCGCAAAGGAAGGCCACGTCCCGTTTCCGTTCCATGCAAATGCCGCAGAAATGCGACTCCTCGAATTCCTGCACCTTGTTCTCCAGATAGCGCAACAGATCGCCGGTTGGCTGGCGCGCCTGATCGCTGGGCGAGGATGTCGATGACAACTGCTGTTGACTAACCACTTGACGCCCATTGGCGTCCAATCGCCGTTCGATGGCCACGCAACAGCGCATGCACTTCTTCATTCGTATGCTGCACTCCTCGCAAGCAATCTGGTGCAGGCATGGCTCTGCAAAAGAACGTTTGGTTAATATAGGGTATTTTGCGTGCAGTATCAAAAGGCAAAAATAAAATAAAAATAATAAAATAAAAAATAAAATAAAAAGCTAATTCATTTTGAATGCAGAATTCATCTATTGGAGAAACCATGATCAGAAGTTTGAAATATGGGATCTATAGAGTAAAATTGAAATATGCTAAAATTGATGTCAATTTTGGCATCATTTTTGACAAAACATTTGACACCTTCAATATCTGTTTTAATGTTTTTTTTTAATACTAATTGTGACTACCACATTCATGAAATTAAAAAGTGGAGACATGATTTTTAAAAGTTCATTAATGATCAACATTATATGAAAATCGGTTAGTTTTGACAAAGCATGTCAATTCTGGCATGATTTTTAACAAAAAATTTGTCACATTCAGTCAGTTTCAATGTTTTTTTTATACTTATTGTGACAACCACAATCGATTAAAAATATGAATTTGCAATTCTGTTTATTGCATTCTTTGTATTTTTGAATACAAATAAGGAGGAATTACGATTATTTTCCAAAAAGTCAAAATGATTATTTTTAAAAATTCCATAATTTGGAAACAGAATCAATTTAAAGTAGAAACCATGATAAACAAATTTAAAAATCTGGGAAAGATACTCCAGGTACTTCAGAGCTTTATAGGCGCAATTTCTGACCAAAAATTTAACCGCCTCAGAGCGTGATTTGGTTGATTTTGGAATGTTGTCTTACCGAAGCGCACCAGCTGCAGGGGCTCATCGCACACGATGCACTGCTGCTGGCCGGAGATGAGTCCGGGCAATGCTGCGGCTGCGGTTGTGGAGGCGGCCGCACCGACCAATGGGACCTGGGGCATTGCGGCGGATTCGCTGCACGCTGTTGTTGCCGTTGGCGCTGGCGGCTTGGGTACTTTTTTGCGTGGCGCCACCTGAGGCGACGCACTGCTGGCTGCATCCGAATTGAGTTTCTTGTTGCCCGGCGATGGCTGCATGCCACCAGCTGCTGCTGCCGCTGCTGTTGCCTCGCTGGGCTTGGGCTGCGTCACCAGCGGCGGTGGCGCTAGCGCCAGCGTGGATGCGGTCACAGTCGCCGCTGCATCCTCGCCAACGGCAATCGCTAGCGTCTCATCTGCTGCGCCAATGTCCAGTGCCTGCATATTGCGCTGCAGCGGCGTCGGCGCCGTCGCCAGTACAGCTGCCGGCGGCTCCTCCGTTTGCTGGCCAAAGATTAGCTGCCGTATATTCGGATCGGTGATCCATTCAAAGATGCTGGCATTGGCATTGTTCAGCTCCACGCGACAGCCGTGACGCGACAGATAGATGAGAACGCTGTACATCAGACGATCCTCGGGTCGCACGCTCGTCTGGGCGAGGCTAATGAAGAACTTGTGGATTTCGGGCGCCTCGTCGGGCGAGGGTTCGGCGGCCTGTTGCAGATTCGATTTCTTGATGACGCACAGGTGCATGGCATTGTCGCCATCCTCATCCTTGGCATTAATATCGCACGACAGCTTGACCAGGCGCTCGATGACGCTCGCGTGTCCCTGCGAGACGGCCAGCAGGAATGGCGTTTGACGCCGATTGTTCCGTATATCCAGCTCCGCCTGGCCCTCCTTCACCAGCGTCTCGACGACCTGGGCATGCCCGTTTAGCGCAGCCAAATGCAGCGCCGCAAAGCCATCGTCCTTGCGCACGTTGACCAATTGACGCGACAGCTGGAGGATGCGTTGAGCGGCCACCACGTTGCCCTTGAGTGCCGCATGATGGAGCACATTGAAGCCGCGATTGTTCTTCACCGTAAAATCCAAATTTGGCGCATTGCACAACAGCTCGACGACCTCCGTATTCTCCTTGCCAATGGCATCGTGCAGTGCGGTGTCTCCGTACGAGTCCTGTATATTCACATTGGCATTGTGCTGCAACAGCTCCCGGACGCAGTGCGGCGTCTTTTTGTGCGCGCAAATGTGCAGCGCCGAACAGTGGCTGGAATTGAGGAAGTTCACCTCGGCGCCGTGCTTGAGCAGTACACGCATCGTTTCCGGCTGATTGCCAAAGGCGGCATAGTGCAGCGCCGAGTCGCCCTCCTTGTCGACCACATTAACGTTGGCGCCCTTGGCGATGAGGTAGGTGACCAGCTCAACGTAGCCCTGGTGTGAGGCCACCTGTATGCAGGCCTTGCCGCCGCTCATGACATTCACCTGACTAGGATTCACATCCAGATATTGCTTCACAAACTCCAAATGACCCTGGGCCGCCTCGCGCACCAGCTTATCGGCCACTGAGCTGCCGGAGAGGCCGGACAGCGGTGTCATCACATGATCCGTACGGCGATGGCTCAGATCCATCATGCTATTCGAACGTTCCGCTGCCGTGGCCAGCGGTGAGCGCTCCAGCTTGACGCACTTGGGATTCAGTGTCCACTCGAAGCCATCGTCCAGCTGCTGAATGCGCAGATCACCATCCGAGTACACCTTGACCACCTTGCACAGCTTGCCCAGCGCCTAAAAGCGTAGCATTAGTTGAGCTGGAGTTCAGTTTTTATTTTTAAGATCTTACATAGCGCATGATGTCTATCCACTCGCCGTGTCCCTTCTGCAGCTGCTGCACCTCGTGGGCATCGTTGATGATTGTCACCAAATCGCCGACGCGGAAGGAGACAACCTTCACAAGTGCGGCGGGATGAAAGGTCCAGCGGTTGGGACAGTTCTCGTACTGAACACTGCAATCGAGAAAGTGATTTAAAAAATGCCCTCATATTGAAAACAGACGAAAGGGGTCTTCATTATAATTGTTACTTTGGAAAAATACTGCCTGCCAAAATTGGTGACTCTAGCTCTAAAATTCGGGCAGAAATTATATATGTATTTTCGCCCCCAGCGGGCGTATCTAAAAAATCTTAACACTTTAACTGACGCGGATATACACAAGTATATATTCTAAATTTCAAGTCTCTAGCTTCGATAGCGGCGATAAAAATTGAGTTCATATGGAGAGACGGACGGACATTGACCCAATATACCCCTTTTACTTCGTGAACGAGTACAATAATTTTTTATTTTTATATGTATATTTGAAATATATGTTTATTCTAGTAAAGCAAATTTTTAACTTTTGGAATATCGATTAACTTTGAATTTAAGCCAAGGTTTTCTTGAGAGATTATAAGAGCTAGAGACACCAAATTTGGTAAGATACACAGATCAAAAATATTTCTCTTGTTGGAAACTTCCGGCCTTTAACGGACTGTTTCTACGAGAATAATATATTATATATATATCTATCTAGGTATCTGCTTATAGGTGAGAAAACTTTAATACTCGTCACCGCTAAGTTTTGAAAAATATAACTTCCACACAAAAAAAGTATTGCCTATATGTTCAATATCACATACGATATATGTATAATTTCTTGTGCTTGCTCACCGTATATCTCCCTTTTCGGTGATGCGATGCACCGTGCCCAGCTTGGCCAGGTGCTCGACCATGCGCGGATTCCAGCCGCCGTGTCCCTGCTGCAGCTTCATCAGGGCATCTACCTCGAGGCACACCTTCACGCGATCGCCCACCGAGAAGGTGGGCTTGACCATGGCCACAATTGGCTGCTGCTCCTCGGGCTGGCCCAGCACCGGCATGTGATCCTTGTAGTAGTGTCCGCCGCACGTCGCCGTTATGTATTTCAGATCGACGTTGCCCTTGTGGCCGAGACGATAGACGTTCGTCGAGCCGGTTACCCACGAGACGTTGGCTACACTGCGACAGGATTCGTTGTCCCAGCCGCGTATTTCCATAACACGCCCCGTTTTGCCCTCACCGCCGTCCTGGTCGTTCCACTCCCAGTCCGGACCGCGCACCACCTTCGAGCCGACGAAAATTCCGCGCAGCTGATTGCGCTGCGAGCCCTTGCGCGCCGGCACACGTACGCCCAGGGATGTGGGCGTGGTTAGGCGCACAAACGTGTGCTCCAAATCGTGCAGATTCGCGCCGTAGCAGAAGGCGCACAAATGGTAATCGATGCACTGGGCGCACTTGAACACAATGCCGGCTATGCCCGCCTTGGAGCAGCCATCACAAACGACATTCGAGTGACGCACACCTGGAAAGAACACATGAATGCATGCACTCGATGAATACAGTTTAGTTTAATGGGTATTTTATAGCATTGCCCGGGCTATAAATATAAATTTTTGCATTCCACGTAGTTTGTGCTCTTTGAAGTGGCCATTAAAATTGGTTGTAACAAAAATAAAACAACGCAAATGCAATTTCCATAAAGTAAACACATCTACAATATGGAAACTTACCATTGGTGGAAAGAAATAATTTATGAGCTAGATGATTTTAAAGACTTCCCCTAGTTAGGTGTATATATGGCTTTGCCCAGCCTAAAAATATATTTTATTACATTTCACGCGTTTTCCGCCCTTTAAGGTGGGTTTTAAACCTTTATAATTGTGCATTTAACGAACGGAATAAAATAAGGTATTTCAAACTGATCATGTTTAAAGCCGTTTCGATGCGAAATAAAAACTTTGTATACTAGAGTTTTCGTATTATATTGCAAAAACGATAAACAAGGGGATAATGTGATAATAAATGTAACTGGTACACTCATTTCAGCCCTACATAAATATATATTGCTCTGTATAAATGAACCTCATTCGAAAACTTAAACATTAAACTTGACATTGTTAATATATATTCTTGAATAGCAGAACAATTATAATTTACTTTTGGATATCTCCCCCAACTCGTCCCATAAAACAATTCAAGAGCTATGAGCTTTGAACACCCAGTTATATACCATTTTTATGCTCTTAAAATTTAATAGAGATCGAAAAGTAGAGTTAGAATTGAAGTAATAATGATTTTCCCATAGTGGGCACTGAATTTAAATTTTTTAATTAAAATAACTTGAGAAATAAAAAGGTTTCTCTAACAAAAACGAAAAAAAAATTTTTCGTCCAATTATATTTTTCAATTAACTTACCAACTTGTGCATTATCCACAATGATCAGATCGTATTGACTTTGATAGCCCACTCTGTAGTTGGTGCGATGCCCCGAATCCCAATTGACCACAACGGTGTTCTCCGGCGAATGTGTTGAGCCGCAACGTCCGATTTCGCAAACGGTGCCAACGTGACCTTCTCCGTCGTCTGTTGGTTAGAAAATAAAAACCAAATTGAAACGAATTTTAGAATGGAGCTCAGATTCCCGATCGTTCAGTTTTCAGTCTTCCTTCCCCCAGACAGCTCAACAGTTATTTATAAACGAAGACGCTTCACACCAAAAAAAAAAAATAAGAGAGAAATGAAGTACCAAGAAAATGTTTCATCCGGTGCGAATGGCACGATTCGGAGCTCTTGGCTCTTGCCAAACATCTGCCCAGAATTTTCAGTTGGAAGAGGATGCGGCGAGTGCAGCTGCACTCTAAATTTAAACACGTCTCCCCACCCTTGGTTATCTGTCAGACATTTGATTTGTATTTTTGACATGAACATTGGGCAAGGGCAGGGCTTTTAAATGTTTAGAGTGACACTGTTAATGTTATTTCTATTTCAACTTTATTACAAACTGAAATAAACAAACAAAAAAGACAAAACTTTAGATATATACATGAATATATCTGCTGAATAAATATAAAGATGTTTCTATCTGTTTTCCTTTAAAAAACATGACAACAACCAAATTTTAACGAAAACCTACAGCACATAATTTGACACATGTTAGTAAGCCATAACATAACTTACAACTTCTGATAACAGAGCAGTTAACATAAGAAACTAATGTTAGTAACCGGCCGAAAAAATGTCCTGAGCTGTTAATAACAAAGCATATAACATAGGCAATGTTAGTAACAGTGCAGCTAAGAATTGCTTTCAAACATTCTGTTATTCCTATACAAAGCTATTTACGTAAATATTTCTGCCTAGCTGCAATCTTATACAGCCCCCTCTTCTCCATCCCTACTGCTCCATATCTAAAAATACAAGATATTCAAATGGCACGCGCCCCAAAACAGAAGAGCGACGGCAGCCGCTTGACTTCGTTTATGACACTGCACTGTGGGGAATAACGACCATTTTTCTGGGAAAAATTTGTTTTGTCAAGCTGCCTGAAATAAACAGATTTTTTGTTTTAATACGCTAGAAATAAATCAGGCTCCATATCATATAACCATTTAACAAGAATGCAAAACTGTTAAGCTAGCAGCTGTTAAACACAGCTGTTGCGAACAAAATAAGAGACTCGGATTAGTTTAGCTTTTGGTTAATTGCAAATGCTTACTCTTAAAATAAAAAGTGTTTATGTTTGCGGTTTTTAGTTTTTCCAATTGAGCGACATTTATGCAGTGTATTTCAAGTTGAACATTTTTTTAAAGACAGTTCTTGTAATGAAATCTCAACGTTAGTTGAAGATGGGGATATTGTAGTTTGTGCGGTAATCAAATATGAGCGCTTAAAAAAAATAAAATATTTCTTTGCGTTTTTTCTACGATCTACATATAATTTAGAGCATAGTTAAAATACATAATATGTTATATGTTCGTTAAGTATTAGCAATATAGCAATGTAATTGTATAACATAACATTTTAAAAATTTTCAAAAATTATTCGTTAAATTTGAGGGACATAAACTTGCTTGATCTTGAAGTTATAAATTGACTCAAAAAGTTGCCGATATGCCCATTGTGCAGTGGAGTATACAACAGAGCAACAATGTGGAAAAGTCAGATATTCGTGTGCGCCCCCACCCCTTGGCCCCACATGTTGTATACCACGTCTAGGGGTGTGTGTGTGAGAGTGTAGAGCCATTTGGGAAGCATTCCGCCGAGAGTGTATCTAAAAATAGCGCCCCGTCCTCTTTACATTCATTCTGGCAACCCAAGTGCGGATCGTTTAGTATTTGTTAAACACACGCAACATCTATGCACACATACACACACATATATATATTTATATATATATATATATACGTACTATAAACAATTGGTTAAAGCTAGTTAATGATTCGAATGGGTAAACAAAAATTATTGCCTGCCACTTGGCCAGCTCCTACCTTGATTCGACCATATCCAATTTGGGCCGCGCACAACACGTACGCCCGGCGGAATGGAGGCGCGCATTCCAGTATTCAATTGTTGCGTTTTAGTCGCCTGTAAAAAACGTATCGATATAAATATATATGTATATATAATTATTGATAACATTTCGAATTTGTGTCAAATACCTTTAGCAGCGCTTGAATATGCTCGTATTTGGGTCAAACGGCAAAATCAGCGCATGTCTAACTGGAAGTACATATCTATATGTATATGCTATTCGCTTGCAGAGGGTATTGTAATTTTGCCACGAAATATGTAACGCATGGAAGACGTCTTTACAATATCTATATTCCTGCTTATCATCTGCCTCTATGGGCACCGATTCGTATTTTATTATTATAGTATTATAGCTGGACAACAATTTTAAATATTCAAAGATATCAGAATACTCATGACATATTTGCAAAATCTTATCAACATCGGACCACTATAACGTGTAGTACCCATAGGTAGTTCCCATGCGTATTTAAGCACTTGAGTACGTAAAAAGTATTTATTGCAATACATTAAAAAATTTCGAACACAATTTATTGTTTTATGGTGTCTTAGTCAGCAGTTGGTTACCGCACAATCAAAACAATGCCAAATTTCAAAATTTGTGTGTGCCAAACAAATAGTTTTTTAACGCGTGCCTGGCGTGTTTGGAAATATCGTGACACGAGCTGACTTATATATTAATCTATTAAAGTGAAAGAAAAACGCACTTTATTTGATTAAAATATGAATCACAATTAATTATGATAAGGCACTTTCATGGAGAAAAATGTTTAACAGGCTGTTGTCTTCACTTTCAGAAGTCTCAATGACGCATGAGATAAGACATATGGATACATATGAATACCCTACATAATACTACATACATGTACTAGATAGTTGTGTATATAATGGGGATTTGTTCAAATTCAATCCAGCGCTTATGCATATTTAACGCACGTCAACAAACACACGCAGTAACTAATTATTTCGAAATTATAACAATTTGTTTGTTTGTTTTGTTGTTGTTGTGATGGGCACACTCGCGCACACACACACACAACTTACCAATGCAATTTTTCGCTTCCGTCGAATGTACAACTGTGTACGTGTGTGTGTGTAACTATTATCTGTAATTTATAAACGCTAATCTCAGTATTCGTTTCTTTTTACAGTTAAACTCTCGGATTTAACAATGCATTTTTGTGTGCGTAAGCTCCTTCGACTTTTTTACATTTAGTGTTTTATATATAATATGCACAAAATCCAAATTATATACAATTCGTCACACATCTGGGCATTATGTGTGTGTGTTTCGTAAGTAAACTTGATAATTTAGTTCAGCCCGTTATTGCGTTGTTTTTGCTGCATGTTAATTTAGTTTTGTTGATCTAAATTTTACTTTTTAAGTTAATTTTACTTTAATTTTTATGAATGTGCAACAGTGTGGCTGCAATTTGCAAACAAACTAAGGTTCAGATTATGCAAAAATAGTTGATGTAAAAATACTGAGAAAATATGCTCCACACTTGACATACGACTCCACACTTAACGAATGTGCTGCACGAACAGCTGTTGTAAGCAGCACATGGTCACACTGTAAGCCGGCAGCAAAAAAACAGGTTTGTTTATCTTTTGCATGGATTTTGCGAAGTAATTTAAAATTTATAAATATATGTTGCAATTATACAAAAACTGTTTTAGAGCCATGACTTCCCAAAACACTGACGGCAAGAAAACGTTGTCTAGCAAGCTGGCCAAGCAGGCCAAAATAGTTAAGCCAAAAGCAACAATTTTCAAGCAAGAACTGTGGGCAAGTGTAACTTTCAATTTAATTAAATTTATACCTATTTCTAAATTGCACACATTTAGGACATTGAGGATTTGCCCAGCAGTGCACCTCGCTACTTTTCGCCCGTGCAAACACGCAAGCAACGACAACTGAATTCTGCGCCCAAATCAAATTTGCCCGCCAAACGAAAACATGAAATTGAAGGTACAAAAACAACAACAAAAACAGTGGGCACAGCGACTATTGTAAAATGTGAGGTGGTGCCGGCAGACGAGCCGCTGCCAGTGTTGGCCACAGTTAAGACCGAAGTAGACGCACCCAATGCCAACTGGTGGCAGCATCTGGAAAATATTCGCCAAATGCGCAGCGAAAAACCAGCGCCCGTGGATACCCTGGGCTGTCACCAGTGTGCCGATCAAAATGCCAATGAAAAGGTGAAATCTATTCAGTCAACCTTATGGATATATAGTGTATTAAGTTGATGTTTTACAGACACAGCGTTTCCACAAATTGGTGGCTCTTATGCTCTCCAGTCAGACCAAAGATGAAACCACCTTCGAGGCTATGAAACGTTTGAAGGCGCAAACCTTAACACCGGCCAACATACAGAGCATGCCTCTTGGCGACCTGGAGAGCCTGCTGCATCCAGTTAGCTTCTATAAAGTTTGTATGAAATATAATTGAAATAAATAAATGCATTCAACACTCTACTTTTGCAGAACAAAGCCAAGTACCTTAAGCAAAGCGCACAAATACTCGTGGAGAAGTACGATGAGGATATTCCCGATAATATACAGGAGCTATTGAAGCTGCCCGGCGTTGGTCCCAAAATGGCCCACATTTGCATGGCCACCGCTTGGGACAAGATCACCGGAATTGGCGTCGATACGCATGTGCATCGCATTGCCAATCGCTTGGCTTGGCTGAGGAAGTCCACCAAGGAGCCGGAGCAAACGCGTGTCCAGCTGGAGAGCTGGTTGCCACGCCCGCTCTGGGCAGAGGTGAATCATCTGCTTGTGGGCTTTGGGCAGACCATCTGCACGCCGGTTAAACCCAACTGTTCCGAGTGCCTCAATAGGCATATCTGTCCGGCTTCTGTGTTGGCCAAAAATAAGTGAGAAAGTACTTTGTTAAAATTGAAATAATCTCTAAGTTCATAGGAGTAAAGATATCCTTTTTTTATTTAAACCAAATCAATTGTCAATTCAATTTACGATTTGTGTGTATTGTTAAATGAAGTAAATTTTGTATTAAATATAAACTTTGAAACATAAAAGTGTTTTCTCTGATTTAAAAAATGTTATATTTATATATAATGTATGAAAACAGTGCAGTTAGAAATGGTTAAAATTGTGCAATTAGGTGCAACAATGTTATTTAAGAAAATCTTCACGTATCACTCTCTACATCTTTCCTGTTATCTTTCAGTCGGCAAATGCAGATGACGTATTTTTTTCTTCCTTTTTGTTAATAGTTAACTTCAGAACACTTAATTTGCAAACTCTAATTTCTCTGCAAAACACGTCTTATGTAGCTACTAAAAGATTATTAATATAATATAATATAATAATAACATACCAACAAGATCATAAATCAGTTGAAACACTGAAAATGTAAATAAACACACGCGGCACGAGCTATTCACGTTTCAACACAAAAACAAGCGAGGATCACAAACGATCAACTGGACAGCCGCGCACAGACTAAATCGTCTCATTAAAGGCGCGCCCATGCTTAGCCGGCATTTGCACTAACTTTAACAGCTTAGAGCACAAAATTAGTATAGCTCCCGTGCCCACACCAATCACAATGGCCGCTTTGCATAAGCGCTCTCAGCCGGGTACACAGCTCTCCCGCTCATATCATTGCCAGTGCTCTCGCTCTCTAAAAGTTGCAGCCTGCAGACTAAGCACTTAACCAGAGAGTATTTAGAAGATTACTCCAAATACTTTCTGGTACTTAACAGAGTAATGAGCTAATACATTTTCTCCCACACTCACACCATCTGCAGTGTCCACTCTCTGTGAAAACGCTCTCGGACACCACGGTGATCAATGCTTTTAGTTTAAAAGCAGTCGACACACACACACATTCATAAATATTTAAACTCTGTGATATTATATATATATTTAATCTCATGATAATACTTATTGGAGTCGATTTTAGCTAGAGCGGAAGTGTTGAATTTTCAAACTGAGTTTTTTATGAATAACCAGTTTAAAATAATGCTCTTAAACTGATTTGGACGGAGATGGTTCGAACCTGGAATTAAAATATAGTTAAACCATAAGGCGAATTCTAAACTAAGCCAGTTGCCCAAAAATTAAGCAGAAACTGAAGCCGAACCGAACCACGTTCTCTTCTGAAAGTGTTTGGTTTAGTTTCAATATAACGGAAAACTTAAACCCCTGCAATAATGAGAAGATATTCTTTCCTAATTAAAAAAAAAACCAAAAAAAAAAGAAGAGAATGAAATGTTTTTCTAAAAGAAACAAATGGTTTCTTGAAAACTAAAAAACAAATGTGACGAACCAAGGTTCGAGCTAAAACTTGCTAAAAAAACCAGGTTAAGGAACCGAAACTCAATGTGAAACTTTAGCCCGAACCTTGAACCGAACCATCAACAATTGATTGGGTTTAAGCTCAGTTTTTGTGTGAAAATACGGGTAACTATAGATATTTAACGTACAACTTTCAAGTATGTGCAAGGGTATTTTATTTCTGGCAACCCGTAGAAACCGCTTTCTAATTTTGATAAAGGACCTCTTTAGCCAGCGCCCGAAGTGTCGAAGAGTAGGGAATGGAATTGAAAGCTAACATGATAAGCGGCCAAACATAGTATATGTATGTATATCTATTTAAATCTATATTTTATATATTTATATTTCTATTATCCACATATATTATCTGTGTTTATACATCTATATCTAATATATATATCTATATCCCATTTGAATGCGAATGTGCGGTCAAAGTTCGTTACCTGATGTTACCTGATCCCGTGGCGACACCGACGTCGTCGTCTGGCTGCGACGCTGTATATTGACCTCATGCGGGAAAGTATTATTCAATAAATTGCTCTTCATTTCAACTTGGGGCACATGAATTATGTGCACAGCAACAGCAACAGCAACAAGGAGCCGTCGCACGTGACACCTTGAGCCCACAGGCGCCCCGCGACCCCGCCCCCACGCGCGCACACAGTCATCAAGTTATGGCTGGCGTGCACTCATCATCAGCTTGGTTGGTTGCGTGCGCGCTTAGCTTGCCAGTTGGCGGGGGCTGCGGGGTGGGGCGGCGGTTGGGGTTTGTGGGTGTTGGCACTGGCGCACCGTGTCGAGACAATCTGTGGCCTAGCGTGGCTTATAAATGATGCACAGGCTGGGTTCAGACGTGCGCCCACACACACGCACACCCGTTCGTACAGACAGCCACCCGGATTCGCGGCACACCCCGGCCGGTGGCCCCGTATTCCTACATCCCCGCCGTTCCGCACAGACATAACTTTTAAGTTCGAGACTTCAACGCCCCGTTTGTCAGGCTGTAATTCAACGCTGTTTACGTGTCCTCCGCCTCCAGCCACATCCGGCGTGCGCAGCAAGTTGTCCGTGTGTGCGTTGCCGGCGCCACAGTGTGTGTGCGTGTGTGTGTGCCATACTACTTAAGCGTGCGACAACAACAACAATAAGCGCAAGGAAGCGTCCAGCTGTCGGCACGGGCACAGAGTCATGCGAAAATGTTTGTCTGCCTCTGTGTGTGTGTGTGTGTGTGTACGTGTGTTGTGCTTACACGAGGCACACTCGCACTCACACACGCACACACACCACCCCAGGCTAAGCCCAAACTCTCCGCCGTTAGTCAAGTCGCAGTCGCACAGTCAAGTGGAACTCCAAATGCGTCAAGTGAGCGCAGCGCGAAATGCGCCTTTGCATCACACACACACACACACACCCATCCCCCCTTCTCCACCGCACACTTGGCGCCCTTATCGTGCACCCGCACGAAACAGTAGCAAACTTTGCTACAGACATCCTGTGGCGAATTATGGCGTATTTCTTGTTTTTCCGCTCTGTTTTTGATTTAAGCCCAGTACGTAGCTTTTCTTCTACCTCGAAACAGTCAAGTGAACCACTTTCGCAGTGGGCGGCAATTCATGCAAGATCCAAATAAGTCTAGTGGTTCTTAGCTTGAACTGGTTTATTTGTTACAACGCTAACCTTTAAAAGCTGTGGCGTCGGAGACTTTATAACACTGAAAACAAGCGTTTTATTCAAAAACGCATATTTTTTTATCCAAAGACGAACATTTTAAATGAATATTTTTTTGTATATAAAATGTAGCGCTCTTTTTAGCGCAAAGCTATTTGTTCTCTATTATTTTCTCTACTGCAGCTATTTACTTTTTGGAATATTTTTGTTCGGCCGAAGAACAACAAACAAAAAGAATAATAAACAAGCCTAGCGTTAAAATCATCATTTGTAGTAGAGTGTGCAATTCTAGTTCAATTTCAATTTTTCGTTCAGTTATTCGGTTGTTCGTAATCAATAACTTTCAACAAACTTGCATGGTTTCGTTCACTTTTTACTTAATTAGTTGAGTAGTTCGTGTTAAAGACCAGTTCAAACGAACTTATTCTGAATTAAGCGACACAACTCCAGTTTGTAGTCAGTTCTAGTTGCAATAAAAACAATAGCAGCAGTTCCAACAAAAGTCGCAATTAAGCGCATTTTTTTAGCTTTCTGATCCGATCTACATAACCGCTCTCTTAAAAATTCTGCATGAGATTTTTATTCAAAACTAAAAAAAAGTTAGAGCTGCCTAGACACAGATGTTACCCACAGCGCAGCTCGGCGCCGTCAGCGTTGAATTCAACTTAGTCAGCCGCAAAACAAAAACAGGATGAATGGGAGGGGTGGAGAGGGGGGGGAGAGAGAGAAAGGGGCTCGGGGTAGTGAGATGACGGCAACCGAAAAACTGTATGTAGAAGAGAAGAGCAAAAAAAAAACTAAAACGGGTCGCTTAAAAATGGCGCAGTTCGCGTCGGTGCGGGCAGCATAAACAAAATGACATAAACAGGCAACGTGAATGGGCGGGGCGGGGCGGCGGCTAGGTGTCGAGTCCTTGCACGAGCGTGCAAATCCCAA
Source organism: Drosophila robusta (assembly GCA_035043565.1). Lineage (NCBI taxonomy): Eukaryota > Metazoa > Arthropoda > Insecta > Diptera > Drosophilidae > Drosophila > Drosophila robusta. Next base: position 1,294,927 of record JAWNMW010000378.1, read on the forward strand.
GCACAGGGCGCAAAGCAACAAAAGTAAACTTGTGAAAAAAAAACGTACAAATAAAATCCACATCCACACGACGCAAATTGTATTTTTCCTTTCTTTTTTTTTTTTGTTTTGTTTTTGTTTTGTGCTGGCGCTGTGTCCGTGTCCGTACGTTGTCCTGCGTCCGTTCCAATTGCTGGCAACAACTGGCGGTCGCTGCCGTCACGCATCAAGCATTCATGCCAGGCAGCAACAACAACAACGGTTGCGCACACACACACACTCACACACGCGCGCCGCTTACACGCCTCCGCACGCGTCACACGAAAGCACGAAACCAATTTGAGCACCCACATTCTCTCTCACCCAATTAGTCGCACAGACACAGACACACGCACGCACACAAGCACACAGGCCACACTCTCCTCCATCCACAACGGCCATCGTTGGCGTTCGCTTCGTGTCGTTATCCTCGCGCGCACGCTGCTGCACACTTTTTGCCGTTGCTTTTGTTGCTGTTGTTGCCCTTTTGCCATCATCAACGCCATCAGTAGCGTAAGTTGTGCTGCCAGCGAGCCTTGAAATAGCGGGCGGGACGAAGGGGCACAGCGCGCGCAAACCCACAAAAACAGCAACAACAACTACTTCAGTATAAGCGCATGTATATGTGTGTGTGAATAGGTTTGTGTGTGTGTATTTGCCAACGTCGCCGACCAACAAGCGACACGATAATCTCGCACGTCGCATTTTTAGTTGCCGCACCCACCGCACACGACGCCAGCACACATCCATGGTCCTGGCAGAAAGCCAAATGTGGCAAGTAGCTGCTGCCAGCGTTGCGCCAGTCGAGTTGGTTAGCGGGGCAGTGGGGGAGGGGGCGTGGGCTCCTGCCAGTTTGCCAGTGAGTGCGCCAGGCAGCAAACGGGGCGCAGGCGGGTGAAGCTACCGACAAATGCTTTCGAATTGCCATGACAATCAAAATGCTTACAGGCACAGTGTGGCCAGGCGTTACATAAAATGTATTTTATATATGTGGTATATACTGCTAATTAGCGCACAATTACGACAAATGCGCGCTGTGCGTGTGCTTTAACGTGAATGTGCGCGTTTCATTCGGGCAACTGTAAAAGCCTGAATTTCCAAATTGTGCTGTCATGAGCGATTTTTGACCACTGTGCTGTGGCGACACAAGTGCGACAATATCAACAAGCGTAGCTGCCGCCAGAGCTTGAGCCTGACGACGCCCATCAGACACACTTCAGCTCAGGCTGTCATTTCGCTTGCACGTGTATGTGTGTCTGTTTATTATCGCCAGTGCGACACCACGTCCAACCTCCCGCCAGCCCCCTTGCCCGGACACCCCTGACATCGGCAAGCTCAAGCCCTCAGGCAAACAGAACTTTGTCGTTGTCGACGAACAGTGGGTTCGTTTTAGACGAAAATAAATTTAAGAAAAAAGAAGCTTTGCAACATAAAATACAACTAATTAAAATTAGGTCACGTATGTTAAGATTAGATATTTTCGAACAGCTAATTTAAATTGATTAGAATAAAATTAATTAAATTGCATTTCAACACTTTCACAAGCAAACAAAGCTTTGCACCACTGTACTTCCCCTTAATGCTGGTAGTCAAAAGCCGCCGCCGCCGCCAAAGACAAATAAAATAAAAAAATAAATTTGTGTGGCACGGCACGGAAGCATGTTGGCGCTGGCGGCATTTGCGAGGCATAACGACGTCGATGACTGCCCTTCTCAGCGACGTCCCCACCCCCACCCCACGCCCACTCCCACCCCGCCTCCAGCCGTCTCCTGGGCCCGTGCCACATCGCGTCGCGTTGCCATTTTTCTACCCACCGCATCGCACCGCACCGCACTTTTGAAGTTTGAGCTAAGTGACATGCTGTTTATTGTTGAAGGGTGTTAGAATTGCGCTCGGCGCGTACATACCAGTTGATTTGTGGAGCGAGAAATTATCATGCCAGTCTTGAGCACCGCACGCGCCCGCCGCCTTTACACGGCAAGCAAATATTTACGTCTAACCGGCTCGTAACCGTGGCCAATTAAGTCAAACAACAATCGTAAATTCCATCGATTGTCGGTATATAGCCAACTAGTACCGGGGGTAGATTAATGTTTTGATCAAGCTTTATTCTTGATGTTTAGTTCAAATTTATTGCATTTTTTAGATCATATCAAATGCTATTTCAATCTGATATATTTTCAAAAAAAAATAGAATAGAATAGAAAAAGAAAGAATAGAATAGTTCAAATTTCGCTTTAAAAATATGATGCTCTAAATAATAGAAAATTTCCAAAATTTAAAAGCAGACATTTTGCCGAACAAGTTTTTAAAAATAAAAATACTTTTTATTATATTTAAAAAATTGCTGTTTTTAAATTTTACGTTTTCTATTATTTTGAAAAGGAAAATTTCCAAACATTGCATATGGATCTCATTAGAGCTAGCTTGTGAAAAAAATAGGAAAAGAGAAAAAAATAATATAGATAAAAATTTCACACATTTGAACACTGATTTTCAAGGATTCAAAATATATCTATGAAAAAAATGAAAGAATGTATTAATTACATTGTAGACTACTCTGATTATACGCCTTTAATTTAATCTATTTAATAAGCAAACATTTTCCCGAACCCTCCAAAGTAGGCAATAAAAATTGTCCAACACTATTAGCCCCACTAGCACAACTTGTTGAGTGCGGTGGCACATTTGTTTTTTGCACAGTGTAAGTTTTCACTTTATGCGCACCGTAGAGAAAAGGTCCTGTTCACGCCATGCCATGCCGTCAAACATACAAACAGGACACGGCGACAACGGACAGCGGATTGCCTGGCTGCTGTGGCAGCTATGTACACCATGGATGTGCACACGGACGGAGACAGAGACGGGGACGACGACGACGAGACGCCAAAGTTGCTGGCTGTGGCAACGGCTGCGTCTGTGGCAGGCCAAGCGCCGCAATGGAAAATAAAAACGAAGGCAAAGCCCCACCAACAACATCGCTGGCATCGCTGCCACCGCTGCGCGTCCGTCCACTTGTCCGTGGCACGTACTTTAGAAATTCCATGCAGATGTGCGCCGCACGCCGAGACGTGTGTTTTGATTTTCTGGCAAAAAAGGACGTCGAACAGTGCAAAGCCAAAGCTCAACGAACGGGCGAACGAAGAGGCGAGCGCGCACCCCCAAAGCAAAAACAAGCTTGCGTGTGCACGGCGAGCGTGCCCGACTAGCAGAATACCCTGTACTCGCCGCTAACTAGACGTGCCTTTGCGGCAGTTGCTGTGCTTCTTCTATTTTCCGTTTTCACACCATATACACACCACATAAATTATTTAATTATTGGCTGTAGAGTTTGTCTTGGCATGAGGAACTTTTAAAAAGAATTCAATTCAATTTTATCCAATACTACTTATACTAATAAAATAATAAACAAATTTTTTTAATAAGATCTGTTTATTTTACGATCGTTATGCAATTTTTAAGGCCACAAAAATCCTCAACAAAATACAATACATACAGTAATATTTAAATATGGTTAACTAAGAAATGTAAATATTTTAAATATTAATTACATACCGAATTTGATGCTTATGGGTTTTATAATCTCTAAAGTAATTTTCGATATTTATCGATTTCAAGGAAATAAATATGCATGTCATACGAAAACCTAAATATAAAAATCGTTAGTTCCAGCTTTTATACTCCATGAAATATGTAAGAAAAATCTAAACTAGAAATCGAAATTAGGGCATCCTACTTATTGTTATAGCTAATTTAAGCTAATTTAAAATATTTTATTTACTTATATTTCGCTAGTTTTGATAGATACTGAAATCGGACGATTTCCATACTATAAAGACGGATGGTATGAAATTTATCGTCTCGAATACAGATGCTAATTCAGAATATATAGGCAGTTTATAAACTGCCTGTCTTTAAACTTTAGCAAAAGTGCTGTACACCCTGTCTTAAACATTTTCAATGGGTATAGGGTATAACAAGCAGCAGCAGGAGCACACACTGTGCAGCTGGCTTTGGGGATTGTGCATTGGGGCGGTGTGCCGACAGTGGGGCGGGAGGGGGAGGGGAGGGGGCTGGGACTGGCAAACGGCAACGCACGAAAGAGCAGCCAAGCGAGCAAACCGTGAAAAAGTGTCGACAAAAAACAGCAAAGGCAACGGCAACAGCGGCGGCCCCAAAGGAAAAACTGGCAACAACAGAACCAGGAGCGGTTGTCAGGGGAGTGCGGGATTCGGGGCGTGTGTGTGTGTGTGTGTTTGTGTGTTGTGTGGCAGCGGGTGCAAAAGTCGGAGCAGCAGCTGCGCCATTTGGTGTGAGTAACGAGCCACGCGAACGCGCCTTTCCTGCTGTTGACTGCCAGGATGACTGCCCCCTGACAGCCCCCTCCCCCTGCCTGCTTGGTTGGGGGTGTGATCCAGCACTAACGGAATAATTGCTGGCAACTCCAGCAGCAACAACAACAACACCCACACACACACACAACGGAAGCCAGACGAACTGGCGGCAGCAGCTTGCGTTGGCTGATTTTGCACACACACACACACATACACGAACGCCCACGCACACGGCAGCCAGCTGGAAATTTGAGCATGAAAAACGCACTGAAATTAACATCCTTTCCACGACAGTAAATTGAACGAAAACAACTTTTTATTTGGGTTAGTTCACGCTGTATAAATAGCTCGGATTGAATTTCGCACAAGCTTTTTTTTTGATTAAATTAGCATTCGATTTAGCATGCTAAAAGAAGCGAAGTTTTCATGCACTTGCGTCTACGAACTCAAGGAGCTGACAATGATTGGAATTTTCTAAAATGTATTCAAAAATTTGGCTAAATAATCGCAACTAATCTTAATAGACAATTTTATATTCAAAGAATTATTAAAAAAACTTATTATACATTGAAGGAAAAAATATAAGTAAGATAAATTTAAAAAATTCTAGAACTGCTAAGTTTGGAAAAAATGAAAAAAAATTTTATCAAAACGTATGAGATCGCTTTTATATAATTATGTTTTATATACTTATATTCTTTACACGTCATATAGTATTCCAGATACCTAAGCCATATTTCGTATTTAGCGTCGATTTTTTATTTTTTAAAATTATTATTCAGTTAATTATTTCCAGCAATTATTTGCCATCTAAGACCTACCTACTGAAACTTCGTATGCCCCGTGCCTTGACATTAAGATCTTATTTGCTAAGCAAGTGACAAAACAACTTATCAACAGCGTGAGAATTTCCTACAGGGTATATACACACACACATTCATACAAAGGTCGAGCCAGAGGCCGCAGGGTACGTTTGGTCTCTTAATGTTGTGGTGTGTGTTAGAGTGTGTGTGCTTGTGGGTGTCTTTTTACACTCTTGTTAGAGGGTATTTTCAATTTGCGACGAAATCTGTGACGCATTCGAGAGGAATTCTTTGAACTCAGAGTATTATATAGAAATTAATTTGTAAACTGCTAAAACAGCCCAGTGGAAATAGCTAAATAGCTTTTCATATCAGTACCATTTCTGAGTGTGCTGCATAGGGCCACTATATCATATAGCTCTGATCTGGAACTATCAGTCAAAATTGATTTTTTTTAATTTGTTTTTCAAAATATCTTGATAGATATAATAAATAAGTACATCTCGAAAAAACAGTAAGCGTGCTCCAGTAGGGAGTGCCCGACTAAAGGATAGTCTGAGACACAAATTATAGTGATATACTCTTTAACTATGTGTGATTTTTTAAAATTTACTGTCTATAGCTCTAATATATATTAGATAAGTAGATTATAATCTTCGAAATATGCTAAAAAAACCTTGGCTTAAAAATTATATTGATAATTATTTAAGGGCAAGATATCGAGAAGGATTAGGATTTTTCGTATATTTACAAATTTAAAGCATCCAGCTTTTATATATCCCGAATTTGGTGAGTTTATAAAGGCGAATAGATAGATAGATCTTATGAAGAATATAAATTATTAATATTACTTTAAGTATGGGATATAGGTTTAAACTATCAACTTAACTATTTTTAAACAGATACTCTAACCTATATTATAGACTAGCCTTGTTCAGTTGCCTAAATGCCTGGGAAGTATATATGAGCAACTTTAAAATATATCTTATATAGAAATAATAGAAATTTTCAGCTGGGCATAGAAACAAGCTGTAAGGGTATTTAAGCGTCGTTCACGTTTCTGTCCTGTTTTATGTATATGTGTATTTTTTATTTGTTTCTACTGGGTGTGGAGCTGTGTAGCTGTCTAACACGCCATGTCCATGTGGTGTTGGTGTTGGCGTGTGTCGTCTGAAACGTTGCTGCTGTTTGGATTGTTGTTGTTGCTGTAACAGTTGTTGCTGTTGTTGTTGGCTGTTGCTGTCGTCGTAATAGGCATTCCGTCGCTGCTTTAGCTGCTGGCTGCCTTTGAGCACTGGCATGGCTTTTTAGCCGCAATGCCGCGTCGTTGGCAAGCAACGTTTGCCCCGGCTCCCGGCATGAGTCTGGGCTGCCACGTCCGCTCATTCATCCGTTTGGCCTAACCCCGCTCCCAACTACCCATCCATCCCTTCCCCCGCGGGTCTGGCTGGTTACATGAGAAAACTTTGAAACTGAAGACATGGCGGGGCTTGAGGCACGAACCGTTTGGACAATCGGACAGCTTGGGACGGACACGAACGGCTGCCGTTGCCGTTGGGCATAAATGGATGGCGTTGGCTGGTCGTCTGGGCCCGGCTTTCTCCCCGCAGCCGGCACCCTGGCCCCGGCCGAGTGGCGGTGGCAATGTCTGATTGTTAGTTGGATTTTGGGGCAGTGCGGTTCAGGCCAGGCCAAGGCAGGGCAGGCCAGAGCCAGAGCTGCGTCGGGCCGTTGCCACTTGCCAGCTATAGAAAATTGTCATAGGAATCATCATCGGCTTCGTTAGATGTGGCCTCAGTGGTAATTGTGGGACATTTTGTTGCCACCATTTTGTGCACACACACACACACATACACAGAGACCCACACAATGACTGCGTCTGATTGCGCGTCACGGCGGCTCTGCGCTCCGGGCTCCGGGCGCACTGGCTCCGGAGATAAACGTTGAAAGCATTGGTCGTCGCCAGCGGGCAGGTGGCTTATGGTTGGGGTGTTTTTCTGATTGGGCAACTGGGTTTGAACGTGCCGCGGAGTGTGGAGCAGCGTGGGGGCAACTCCGGGCCTTTTATGTATGCGTAACTTTTTATGCACGCGTCCCCAGGTCGACCCGACCGGCTGTCACAGGTGCCGTCGCTTTCGGGGGAGTTGGGTCGTGCCGGGTCTGTGAATGTCCGTAATAGCTAAAGAATTACACACTCACACCAAATTGGCTGGAACAGGAAGCGTAGTCGTTGCTTCATTAAGCAGAATTTCGGATGACGCTAGACAATGGGCGTGTTAAAAACAGGCCAGCAAAGCTTCGAGCATTTGGCCAGGTGTTTCGCAACAGTTTTTTTTGTTCTGAATTTTAAATTAAAATACATGCCTTTTATTGCGTGTTTGTGTGTGAGTGTAATTATTATGCCATTGGTAGTTCCTATTTATTATTGATCACATTTTAATCGAAAAAGACTCGATAATTAGTAGGATCGCAGCTAACTTAATGGGCTTATGCAATTTGTAGGCGTGGCCATATGTTTAGATAGCATATAAAAAAAAACGATCTTCCAAAAATTAGGCGCCAGGCTCTTTGGCTAACATGTCCAATTTAAATCGAAAAGCTTTTAAAATCAAGACAATCTAATTATCTGAATAAGACAAAGTACCACAAGCTGTGCAAATAAATAATAGAAGAAAGCGAACTGGTTCGAGTCCGGAATTCCTATTAAAAATATAAAATCAAAAAATTAACTGAAGCAGAACACGGACCGGGCCTTTTTTTTAAATGATTTGCTTTTTTTTTAATTCCAAAATTATATATTGCCTGTACTAACTAATTTTCGCTATAAAAAAATACCAGCTCTTAATTATGTATATAGAATAGAATAGTAATAGAAGAATAGATTTTTTAAAAATATGTCTGACAAAAGTTCCTTTCATTGTTTCCGCAATTGAAAAACAAGGGCAAGGGTTCGTGTCCTTGGCTAGTGTTTAAAAGTAGTTTTTTTAGCATAAAGCCAATACTATTGAAATAGTTGATAGTTATATCTTTTACATAAATAGTAAAATTAATATTAATTCCTAGTACTTGTTTCTTATACGCTCCAAATAAATAAAGGTGATAACATAGAAGTAAGTTTAAAAAAAATGCATACAAATAATTTGTAATATTTTTAAATGTAGAATTTTGTAGAATCTGTATATAAATTCCTCCTGAGAAAATAATTAATTAATAATAAAGTATATATACAATTTTCACTCTTTTTTAGAAATATTTGGGACCTAAGAAATATGGCTTTTTGCTATTATAAATCACCAGTCCAGCTACCTGTACTTCAATGTATCCCGCTGTAAATATGCTGTGCGTAAAGCAAGCCCACTGTTTCCAAGTTTATCTCCAACCAAGACAATAAATACGCAAGCCTTTCAAGCCACATGATCTTGTAACGTGGCCATCAAAAAAGAAAAAAAGAAGGAAACTATGCGTGCTTAAACGTTTTACAGCCCCATGAAGTTAGCTGCGATTATGTGTTACGTTCGTAATGTGGCAGCGCTGTGTGGCGGGTGGCGGGGTGGCAACGCCGTCACTGACAAATTGCCTGCATACGAAAGCAGCAAAACAAAAACAAGACACTAGAGAAACCATAAAAAGCTTAAAAGCAAGCGCGGTCAGTCGCATTTGCACCTGTTCCCCGTTGTTGTTGTTATTTGCTCTTATATATATATATGTATATATACACACACACTGACGGCAGAAACATGCCGGTGCGCCTTTTGTGTAGGCAACACAAAATATTTCAAGCGTCAACGTGGCAGGTCACGCTTATTGAGCAGCAAGCGGCACCGCAGGCCCCGTCGCCCCCTCCACGTCTCCCCCGCGGGCCTACTTAGACACGGCTTAAAATTGCGAGCTGCCAGAGTTAACGGATTTGTCTTTGGCTTTTCCAATACCCTTACAGCAGGCTATTATTGCTATGTTGCGAAAAGTTTTTGAGCCCATAAAGTATCATATATATATTCTTGCTTTGTTATAGTCATAGGAAGGACCGGACGAAAAAATTTGTTTTGATAAAAAAAGCTTTTTTGTTTTGCAAGATGTTTAGACTAAACTTGCCGATTAAGAGTTTCACTATGTTTCTAAGATACCTCTAAAATAGTATAAATACCGGACCTCCATCCATCAATCGGTTCAAAAATAATCTTTTATATGAAAATTTGTTTTGTATTGGAAGATATCCTGATCACACTTGGCGATTAAGTGACCCCGAGCTTCTAAAATATCTGCAAAATATTATTAACATCGGACCCGTATAGTTCAGTTTTGATTGTTCGAAAGTTCAGTTCAATAATTTATTTTTGTATGAACAAGCTTTTTTGTTTAGTTTAGATTAATTTAGTTAACAATTGAGACCGTCCTAAATTATAGGCAAAATACCACTACTACATATAATAACATAGCCTTCTATAGGACCAATCAGTCATCATCTAGCGCACATTTGCTATATACATATCTGCAATGCATAAGTATTAAGACTTTAGCAGCTTCGTAAATAATTGTACTCTTGTTTCCTTTATTTTTTTAGTATTTTGTAATGCCGCTGGCTTGTGGCAAAGTTCTGTGAATTTAATTTGTGGTTGGCGGCGGCGGCGTCAGCGGCTTGTTGTTGCCACGCTACATGGAGGTGCTGAAGTGCCGTCCCGGCACAAGCAAGTCATTTAAGAGCAGAGGATCAAAACCACACGCACACACATACACTCACAAATACGACTGAAATGTTTGCGTGTACATAAGTATTAAAGTACATACATATATATAGTTGATATATGCGACGCAACCTTTTGCCCGCTTTTTGACGACGCAGTTTGCACAGGCCCCTGGCAGATGATTTTGTGAACCTTTTTTCTTTTACAAAGCCAGAAAGTTTTTTCCCCCTTGTATTTACTGTCTAGTTTGTGTGGGCGTCAGTTCAATTTGACAGTGGTGTTAGTTTATACAAAAATGTGACCAAAAGTGTTGCCCAGTTAAGTGGGCTGCGGCATTGGCAAATGCGCAGCACTTTTTAAATGGTTACTCTAAAAATGGTGGCTGGTTAAGTGCGTAGGGCACTTGGCATCTCTTTTTTAATATCATATTATAAGTGTTACCTAATTGCTTGCGTTAGAAAGTTGGCGCCAGTGTTTTAAATTGTCAGCAAAAAGTGTTGCCCAGTTAAATTCGCAGGGAAGTTGACAGCACCTTTTTAATTTTTTAATTTGGCATCCTAAAAGTGTTGCCTAGTTAAGTGCGTATGGAAAGTGGCAGCACTTTTTAAACGGTCAGCTAAAACTGTTGCCTGGTTAAGTGCGCAGCTTCAAATTAGAATATGTTCATTTAGGGATTTTTTTAAATATTTAAATTTTAAATTAAAAATATATATATACTGTTGCCTAGTCTTAAGCGCCTGTAATTGTTCTTGCTGTTGCTGTGGTTGCTGTCGCTGCTGCCACTGCCACTGCTGCTGCTGTTGTTGTTGCTGTTGTTTTGTATTAGCGCAGCCGACGGTAAAACTTTCAACACCCAGCCACCCACACAGACAAGCTGCTCGCACTCAAACACCATCTTCCATCCCCACCTCGCCACGATGACGACCCAAAATCCCAAAACGAACAAGCGACACGCGCCCCAGCGCCGGGCTTGCCACGGCACAAGCACAGAGCATGTCGACGACAGACGCCGCTGCCAGGGCCAACATTAGCATTGAAGTGTGCAAACGACGCCACCCACAGACACACAAATAAACATACACACACTGACGCACACAGCTGCACACAGGGCAGGGCAGGGCACGGCAGTCTGCCGTCGCCGCCATGCCATGCCATGCCATGCCACGCCACGCCATGCGGCAGTTGGAGCACTCACGCAAATTTCAATTTTTTTCACACCAATGGCTCTTGCTTGCCCTCTGCCTTTGCCACAATGCGGTCGTGTGTCCACCCGACAAATTGATCAAAACGGATTTCGTTTTCGACTGCCCCAGAAAACTTGACGATGCGGAATTGTGAACGCGACCCGTTTGTAGAGTTTAGTTAATAATGAGTTAAGATTAACTACAGAACTTATTCGATGAAAAGTGAACGAAACTATTCAGTTGGCCAGTTCAGTCGTTAGTTTAGCCTGAAAAACTGAATAACTAAACGAAACAAATCGTCTACGAGCAACGGATAAACTGAACCAGTGAATAAAATGTCTGATTTATTGTTCGGCGGCACTGTCAAGGCTTTTGCTGCAATTATCGATAACAATCGATATGCTTTTAATTAGTTTCGTTTTACTACATTTCTTATCGCGCTCAGGTTGAGAGCGCATTTACAGTAATTGTTACTCGCCAATTTTTGCTTGATTTTATTTGATATTGTTTTTTTGTTAGCTGCTTTACGAATTTGTTTTATTTGTTGGCTGTGCCTGCCGCCATGCTGCCTGTTTTCGAAGCACGCGCCAGGACACAACCGCACACACAGGCACACATACATACAGCGACACGACCCGCACACACACATACACAAACTCAAACGAGCCAAAACACACACAGGCACAGAAACTTATTGTACGTGCTTTTACTCACACCGTGTGGCGAACTTCCTTTGATTTAGTCATTTTTCTCTCTTTAGCCGACAACCAACAAGCCATGTGGCTCTTCTGCCTCTGCCCCTGCCTCTGCGTCGCCCCCTGCCAGTGCCAGTGCCAGGCAGCGCACGTCGCTAGTTGCCAGTTGCCAGTTGCCTGCCGCCCAGTTGGCAGTGTGCGCACTTCCGACGATTTCTGGGCGTGTGCGTGGAGAGAGTACGCCGCCGCCCGAAATCGTCCTGGGCTGGTTTTTTTCGCTGTTTGATTTTCACTTCTGTTGTGCGAGGAATACATTTTGCCCACTTTTGTTATTGTTGTTATTGGCTGCTGTTGTATTACTTTGCAGCTGCCACATTGCGGTACATAACTTCACGTTTTTTTTTATTTTGTTATTCTTTTGCATTCCCTTCGCATTTCGATTGCACCGAATTGCACAGCTGCCAATATCGATACTTTCGCACAGCGCACATTTATATTATCGAAACGATCAGCATCGATACTCATAAAACTGAATACCCAAGTTGCGTCTCACACACATGCATTTACGTTTGGGGACTGTGCGCTTGTGTGTGAGCAGTCAAGCAGTCGTGCAGAAACAAGTGCGCGGGCGGGGGACGGGAGCAGAAGCATCGGCATCGTCGGCATCAGCAACAGCGACAGCTTCAGCTTTGTTGCTGCAGCTTAGAGTATGGGCTCTGTGACTGCTGGCGGGCTCGTTCCTGGGACTCGGTGTGGCTATAAACGATTTATGTGTATGCTTGTGAAGGCCAAGCGCCACATGATTGCACCACCACCCCCACAATCAACGGCGGCATTCAAGTCATCGTTCAGTTCAGTTCAGTAATTTTACAGACTGCGCCATCAGCTGCCAACATGCACGGAGAGTGTTGCCGAGGGGAGGAGGGTTTCACTGGCTGGCTGCCTCACTTCCATGTGGCACGTGAGGTGGGAGGGGGGACTTTCAGTTTTTGCTTGCATCTGTACGAGTGCATGTAGCTGGCGGCTGACAGTTGGACAGTTTGTCGAGGCGCCAACTTGGTACCCAACAAAACAGCAAGTGGCCCATGCCAATTACGAATTTTGTTTAGACCAAAGGCGCAACAAAAGCCGCTAATCAAGTCAGAAAAGTAATGCCAGCTAACGTTCTTCTGACGATTAAAACAAGAAACGTAGCATGCTAATTATATATGCACATATTGTAGTGGGGTAGTGACGTCACAAGCTCAGGCTTTGAAACATATGCGGTCACTCTAACAGCGCATCCCATTTATGTTAAGTACTCCAGTGAGAGGAAGAAGTCGGCGGAACACCTGTGAAAGCTTTTATTGTGCTCGCAATAAACAGACAATATATTATATATGTATGATATGTACTATACTGTATATACTATATGTATATATTTAATTCAGCTGGACTATGTGACGAGCCTGTTGAGCGTGAGCTTTTAAGTAAAATGAGATACCACTTTAAGCGATTAGAGCAAAAAACGTAGCATACTTATTGGGTGCTAGCATTTTTCTTAAATATGCATATGCTAAACGTATATATGCATTTGGTACCCCTGGCCATTGATCAAAATCTGCAGATTTAAACGCATATCTGCAATTTGCGCCTTTTGTCAAGCATCGCTGTGATATCTGTCGAAGGCAACGTCGTCCTACTCCTCATTTTTTGCGCCCCACATCGATGTCGTATTTATCTAATAGTCCCTGCTGCTGTCAGAATGGTCTGCGTCTGCTGTTGATGCCCCATGCTACAGGCATTGCTGTCGCCTGGCTTATTATTTGCCACGACTGCTGCGGCGCTAAAGTTTCGCCTCGTTGGTGTTATGATTTCAATGTGGGTACCCCGGACGGCACGACGACCCCCCGACCCACGACCCCGAACCCACAATCGCAACCGTCATCGTCAGCATCTCCACACACATACACACACACACACACACCCCGCCCACACAAACACCAGCCCGCTGGCCACAACCATAGCTAACTCGCTGGCTGCCTGACGGCGTTTGCGCAGGCTACCCAGTAGACAAACTTTTCGCATAGTTAAGCGTCTGAAGCGATGCTGATTTTGATTTTTTTGTTTTTCCCTATAAAAACAAAGCTAATAGCCAAGCCTGATTTATACCTGCTCGATATATATTTGAGTATTGAAAAAATCGTTAAAATTCCTCTTTAATTCAACATTTGTAATTATAGCTCTTTAGCTCTGTTAACTTCAGTCAGATAAATAAAGCGTTATTAATATTATTAACCCTATGGAGATGATTTGCCACAGAAACAGTATTTTTATTTGAAGCGCATCTTTCTCAAAACTCAATAAACTTGTATTTATATTTTTTTGCTTGTTGTTTGATTAAAATATTATTTATAATTAAGAGATACAAAATTATAATAATTTTCCTTAAGTCCTGAACACCTCTAAGTTGGAAAGTTATCGTCATCAAATTTTGCATATCGGCGTCTTTTCATCGTAGGCAGTTCATATGTTGGAGTTGTTGATCAGATCGGTTCTCTATATCATATAGCTGCCATAAGAACTATCATGAACCATAAAAATGTGATTTTGTACTTCTGTTTTCAAGATGAAAGACTCAAGCTTAGAGTTGGCAATTGAAAGTGTTACTATACTCCTAATATATCTGCAATATATTATCAATATCAGACCAATATATTAAATAGTTTTCATACATTTTTTATACAAAATTATTTATTTTCAAGAAATCCTTATCAAAATTGATAATTAAGTCTCACTATACTGCTAAAAAATCTGTAAATTATTGTCATCAAATTTCTCAATTTAATTTAATTTAAACTTGGGCATCCCGAAAATACCCATTTTTCTCATTTTTTTAAATATATAAATAAAATAAAATAAATAAAACTATATAATATGAAAGCTAATGGCAATTCACAATATAAAATAGGCATAGAAAACACCATTAAAAAGTTTGCTGGCATATTCTATTTGTGCCTAAACGAATTGATTTGTACGCCAGTGTGCGTGTGTCTGTGTGTGCACGAGGGTTTGACAGTGTGTGTGTGTGTGTGTGCGGGGCGCGCGTACGTGCGAACTTTCTGTGCTCGCCAAAGCCAGACATGGTCACGCCGTCTGTCCGTCCGTCCGTCTGTCGCTGGCGGCACGTCGACTGGCTGACATTTGCCGCATTTGCCAACGCCCAGCCGCCCACAACTGGCAACATGCCGCCGTCGTTAAAGCTTTGCTGCTGCTGTATGTGTGCAAGTGTGTGCGAGTGTATGTGTGTGTGTGGCAACCATTACCACAACCACCATTAACGTGCCAGGCAGTCAGCCAGGCGTTGCTGTTGCTGTTACCGCCGTTGCCACTGTTGTTGCTGCTCTTGTTCTTGTTTTTATTGTTGGTTGACTCCAATCTGCTTTGGTTGCTGCGCCACACGACGACGACGGCGACGACGACGGCGGCGACGACGACGGCGACGACGACGACGGCGACGACGACGGCAATGGCGATGGCTGTGGCTATGGCTATGTCGTTGGCTATTCAGTTGGCAAATTTTGTACGAGCAATGCGCACGCGACGGCAGCCAAGTAAGAACGAAAAGTCGAAGTGCCTTTCACCGTTACGCTTACCGTTGGCTTCTGTTCGGCGCTGTTCAGTTGAGTTCAGTTGCGTCGCCTTCTCGGTTCGTTCGTTTCGGTTTTTAGTACTCGGTTTATGCTCGGCCAGTGCGGACGTCTCGCGGCACTTGCAATTAACGTGCGACACTTTTTGCTGACCGTCCCAGAAGCCGTTGGAAAAAGACGTAATTTTATTAGCCAATTGGAAAGCATATTTCGGTAAACCTACGGCAAATTGTGAACTTCGTTTTAACTAACCGAAATTTAATTGTGAACAAGTTTTTGCGTGCGGGGAATTCATTAAGAGTTCGGCAAAAATGACAAAATGACAGCAAAACGTGATAAGGATTACAACAAAAATAAAGCAACAGCGGGTAAAAATTCAAATATATCAGTTTAAAAAAAAATATGGCAACCTAAAAACAAAATTGTCCTTGGTTCGGTAGACGGTTCGAACCAATGAATTGTCTTAGGTTCGGTTCGTGCACCTAGTTCACCACATCAATGAACCCAGGTTTTGATTCGAACTTCACTTAAACATATAATTTTTTTATTTTACGAAGTACTATTGTGCATATTTTTTATTTTAAGGAAACAATTTAATTCTTATTTAAACTATTGTATCCAAAAATTTCTGAATAATTTTAAGAACCTGTGATAATTGCTAAAAACTTATAAAACCTGAACAAGATTTTTATTATAAAAGCATAGCAAAAACCAATAATAAATTGTTAAACGTTTCCTATTAAATCGATCTTCAACAAGTATTTTAAAAAAAGGCTCTCATCCTTAGAAAAAAAAAGTTGTATAACTAAAGAATTCCCCATAACATCATGAAAATTTATAATCTTATCACAATCTAAAGACTAAAAGCTAAAAAAAGAACTAGCGTTAGTCTTATATTAAAATATTAATAATATTAAAATCAAACTGATTTCAATCAAAATATAACAACAAATATTTTAAAAAGCTTTATGTAGGAAAGATTAACTTAATTATTTTGAAAATTATTTTCCTGAATTTATAAACATCAAAAATTTGGAATGATTATTTTTTATAATCCATTGCTTGGGAAATCTTTAAGGGAAATTTTGTGCATGAGAAGATTTTTCACTTTTGTAGCATACTTATGGGAGATCGTTCTATAAAAATAACTGCACCTAGCTAAATATAGACCAATGCGAGAAGGAATCGCAGAATATACTGTGATCGATTATTGGTACGGGCAGTAATAAGAATTTTTACAGAAATTAAAATTATGTATAGCATTCATATAATTTAAAATGTCGTGTGGATTAATTTAAAAATGTTAAAATTTGTTTAGAACCTTGATTATCCGGACTATTAACCGGAAACATCTGTTAGTAGTTGATTTAAACGTCTTTTAATTTTTCTAAAATTAATTAATTAAATAAATGTATGTTTTGGAATAGAATAAGATATCTTTATTCATTTGTATGTTTATAGACGCGCATATTCTTACTAAAACCTTATTAAACCGGGATTTTCGAATATCCGAAATGAGCTTAATGCCGAGCATCACGGATAATCGAGGCTTAACTGTATATACATATATTTTTTATACGCGAAAATATAGGTTTAGGGATTCGAACCTTTTGCAAATTAAAAACAATTTTAAAAACAAAGCCTTTTAATTCGCGGGCGTCTAATGTTTTTGTTTTATATAATATAATATATTATTTAAAGACTTACCTCTTATATATTCGTTGTCGCAGGCCTCGGATTCTCCGCCTCCAGCTCAACCAATGGCAGCGGCATCAAATCCATCGGTCTGGTGAGCTCCTCACAGAATGTAACCTCGTCGCAGGACATTAGCAAGCGTACGAATAAACCACTCATGGAGAAGCGACGACGTGCCCGCATCAATCAGAGTCTGGCCATACTGAAGGCCCTCATCTTGGAGTCGACCAAGCATCAGAATGCCAAAAACGGCGATGGCCAAGCGAAGCACACGAAACTGGAGAAGGCGGACATCCTAGAGCTGACCGTGCGTCACTTTCAGCGGCATCGCAATCTGGATGATCCAAGTAGGTAGCCTCTCGCATTGCCGTTCCCTTTCGATCGGCTCTAATCCCAAGTTCTTTACTACCCACCCCCCTTCACCCCGTCGTCGCAGCAGCCGTGAACAAATATCGGGCCGGGTACACGGATTGCGCACGGGAAGTGGCCCGTTATTTGGCCACGCCGGAGCCGCCGCCTATGGGCAACATGCCGACACTGGCGGAGCCCGGTTCCAAGGCGCGCCTGCTGCGCCATCTCGATCAGTGCATAGCCGAGATCGATGTGGAGATCTGCCCGCACACAGCGACGCCCAATTTTGCGGAGAGTCCGAACAGCAGCAGCCGCAACTGTTTCGATATTAAGAAAACGCCAGCGCAGCCCGAGGAGCACTCGCTGGACTACAGCAGCCAGGACTCCAATCCGCTCGACTACAGCAAGGGCCTAAAGCTGGGCGAGACGCCGCTGCTGGCGGCCGTCGATCAGCGGCCGCTGCAGGCGCCCCAGGATGAGAACAATAATCGCGGCCAGCAGGCGACGCTGACGCAAACGCAGCTGCCAACACAACAGCAACAATTGCAGCAGCAGCAACAACAGCAGCAGCAGCAACAACAACAACAGCAGCAACAGCAACATCAGCAGCAACAACAACAATCGCCGCCAAATGGCGCCGTCATCGAACTGGGCTACGAGCACGATGCCAACAAGGTGGTCTGCGTCAACGTGCTGGAACAGTACAAGCAGCAGCTGAAGGCCCAGAGCCAAGCCGAGGGCGTCACGGCCAACGGTGTGCTGGTGCTGCCCCCGCACTACGTGCAGCTGGCGGCGGCATTAGGTCTGAGCGCCCAGCCCATGGTGGATCCGATAGCGACGCGCACGGATTTCGAGCGTCTCATCGAACTGCAGCGCATGCAGCCGCATCTCGCCGGCAAGCTGAGTCCCAATTTTGCGGGCAGCCTGGAGGCGGCGCATGTGGCCGCCGCCGCGGCCGCCGCCTATGCCAACAGCATGGCCGGCAACACAACGGCGGCGGCGGCGGCCATGCTGAACGAGCGGCCCGCCTCGGTGGCCTCCTCCACGGCGGCGGCATCGGTCAGCTCGGGCGTCTCCGAGCTGAAATCGGCGCCAGCCACGCAGCAATCATCGCCGCGCTCCGAGAGCGGCATCGGTTCCAACGAAAACGAAACCCTCGATGCCAGTCCGCAGACGAGCAACGCCGCGCGACAGGCGCTGCGGCTGCGCCAGGAGGAGGAGTACCGGGCACAACAGGTTGGCACCGACGAGAGCATGTGGCGGCCCTGGTAAAAACACGACGGCCTTGTACAGTGCGATGCTATAGCTTTTACGTACTAAGTATATATATATATAGCTATATATGTATATGTATTTGTAGACTGCGCAAATTTGTTGCTTTGTTATGGATAATTAGACATTTTCCCTTTTTGGCTCCTAACTTACAAGACAAGTATTTAAGTGAACACCCTATTGTTAAGCTCCTCCTGCTCGTATTTGGAAATGCAAGCACGAGATGCGGGATTTTGAAATGCATTTTTCACGTGTGCCAATGCTAAAAAGACTCTATAAGTAGACAAAAAAATTAAAATAAAAAATCGTAACCGATCGTAAATGTATAATTCCAGAAATATTTATGTTTTTGTCCAAATACCTTGCGTAAAATGTATCAAATACTGAATTAAAACTACAATAATGTTAAATCTATAAAGAAAATAACCGAATTTGTTTTTTTTTCGATTTTTAGCTAATTGGAGGGTTATCTTTTTTTTTATCAAAATATCCATTAAAACAAGCAAAATCAATTGTAGTTCGTTTCAGGGTTCAATCTTAAACAAATTTGAAATTCCTACATTGAAGCGGTTCGGTTTAAAACCGGTTTAAGCTTGAGTTTAACTAATTTTTTAATTCTTTTTTTTTTGGGTACCATTTTAAAAGCGATTGTCATATCGAAAAAGCTTATAAACAAAACAGTTCTCTTTTACTACCGATGTATAAATACTCTTGAAAACATAGATGTGCGCTATATCTATAGTTAACTGTGCTTTCACACATAAACTTATTTGTTTACAGATCTTTCCTAAAGAAGACTATAATATATACTAGTTCAATGTTGGTGATATTTCGCTCATATGTAAACAGCATAGGGAAGCTCAGAATAACTATGTTTATTTAGAATCTCATTAAAAGCAAAAAACTCATTCGTATAAAAACTCATACTTTAACCGATTGTCCCCATATGACAGCATGCTATAGTAATCCCATGTTGATAAGATTTTGCTCATATATGAGCAGCATAGTAATTATCTCAAAAGCCAAGATTAATCGAAATATCTTCAAAAAAAAAAACTTTTTCATACAAAAATTATTGTTTAGTCCTTTTCTTCCTATGGCAACTATACTATATGCTATAGTTGTTCGACATTAAGTATATTTATATATGTCGGGTAAGATTGGGATATCTTACATAACAAAAATGTTTTTCATTCAAAAACTAATTTTTTAATCGCTTGTTCCGATGGGTGCACAATTATAGGGTAGTGCCTACCGATCGCTTGCGACATATGTATTGCCAGCAACAAACAGACGATCATATTTGGTTACAGATTCATGATGCCCTCTGCCAGGGTATAAATATCAATATATGCTGATTTAGCTAATGCCCAAGTAGGCAGCAATTTCACGCTGTGTCACGTGACAATTTTCCATGTTGAATTAATCTCTATACAGTTTTATTTTTGAAAGGTACACCATTGTAAGTATATATATATATATAAATATATATAGATTTGTCGAAATAAAAAGACAATCTTATCTTGCGATTGCGAATAAATAATAGTTATATAAATATGCGAATATATGTTACGAAGGAAGAAAAATATTGCGTTTAAAGAACATTGAACTTACGCAAACGGAAAAACTACTTTGATTTCATTGTAGTCAGCGATTTGCGCGGCGCCGATTGTCGCTGGCGTGCCAGGAATGTTTGTCCCGAGCCCATTAACAGGGCCAATTTGGAGTCGACCGCGTCGCGTTGTGCATTAACGCCCAATCTGTAGTAAGCGCTGGCCATTAGCTGCTCCTCCATGGTGCTCATTTTGGTTTTTGACTCCTCCTCGATGACATCGACGCTCTTTTCCAAAGTATTTGCTTCCATTACTGCCAATTTGGAAGAGGATTTTCATTTCATATATATGATATACAATAATCGTCATATAAAAACAAACCACTGGCAATACGGGGATCTATGTTTTTGATAACTTCCTTGGCTCTTTCGACGCATTTCCGGTACTTGACCTCGTAGGCCATCAGTTCCTGCTCGCGTGTGGCCAATGTTGACTCCAGCTGCGTTATTTTGCACTGCATTGTGGAGTTCTGTGTCGACGATTCCTCAATTTGAAGTGCTAAAAATTTAATTTCCAAATAATTAATGTTTTTTTCCAATAAATTATATTTTTCACGCATACTTTTCTGTTCGTTGAGCTCCATTAGCTGTTTGATTTGTTTGCTGAATTCATTTCTGCGGTATAGAAAGCATAATATTAAGTTTACTTATTTCAACGCATAATTCGGCTACTTACTCCTTCAATATAGGATCATCGCTTTGCGAGGCATGCGAAAGGGAGAGTATGCGCTCATTGGCGGCCTTCATTTGCTCACGCAGATGCTCGCAGCGTTTATTCGCATCGTCCAGCAGTTGCTGTAATTTAAAGAATTAAAAAAAAAACAATTAAAATAAGGCAAAACTGTTTAACAAAATAATTGTTTTTCATACAAAAACCGCATTTCCGAGTGATTGTTCCTAAGGGTGCTTTATGAAATAGTAGTCTGATGCTAAATCATATTAGAATCTTAGTGAAGCTCGTACGCTTGCCAAGTATAGTTAAGTTAATTTGAAAAAAGAGAGTTTTAAAAAAAAAGTAATTTATGCGATTGAGTCTAAAGGTGATATCAACTGCCTATTGATTAAGAATATATATAGACTATAGACTCAGATATGTCTACTTCTATGCATCAACTATTATTCTCTACTAGGTCTCATAACTTACTGCCAAAGCTGTTTGACCGCCTTGTCCCTCGCGCAGCGCCTTGTTCTCCGCCTCCAGACGTTGTATTTTGTCCAACATTGCCGGCGGCTGCAGTTCCCGCGACATTGTGGTGCCGGTCAGGCTGCCCGAATTGGTTGACAGCTGGCCACACTTGAGCTCATCGAAGGCCTCGCGCAGATTGTCGCGTTCCTTGAGCAAACTATCCTTTTCACGCTGGAGCGCCAGAGTTTTGCTCTCAAAATTCTTATTGTCGAACTCTAGCTTGACATTTTTGCTGCTCTCAGCGTCCAGTTTGGTGTGCAGATCCTGTATCTCCTTTTTAAAGAGCTCAATTTGGCCCTTTGTGTTGGCATAACGTTTGGCATCCTCTTCGAACTGTGCATTCTGCTGCACATAGTCGGCACTGCGCTCCTCGAGCATTTTCACGTGCTTCTTCAGATCGTTGTACTCCTCCAGCTTTTTCTTGTACGTCTCCAGTTGAGCCTCGC
Source organism: Drosophila robusta (assembly GCA_035043565.1). NCBI lineage: Eukaryota > Metazoa > Arthropoda > Insecta > Diptera > Drosophilidae > Drosophila > Drosophila robusta. The sequence goes on from JAWNMW010000378.1 coordinate 1,316,834, forward strand.
AAACCTTCAGCTTATCTGTCGATTCGCGCAGCACATCCACCTCATCCTTCAGTGCGGTCAGCACTGCGGTGCTTTTCTGTTCGCGTGAAGAAGACAATTAAAATTTGAATTTGGCTTGAGTTTTGGGCACGCACCATTAGCTCATCTATGCGCTGTTGCATGTGCAGCATGTCCGCTTCTTGTTGTTGCGCCTTAATCTTTAAGTCCTCTCGCGCGCCCTCCGACTGCAGCAGCTCCTCCTTAATCAACTCTAGTTGACGCCTGAAAAGTAACATAATAAATAGATGAAAATAAATATGAAAGTTTGAAGGGATTAGGTTGTATACCTCAGCTCATTGTAGCGCACGGAGCCCGCTTGTATGGGACCCAATGAGACGCCATCGTCGCCAATTGTATTGTGCTCCTCCAGCCGCGCGAATTCCTTCTGCACCTTTTGCAGTTCCTGCTGTAAATTTGTTTTCTCATCGATGAGTAGCAGCATTTTCTTCTCCGTTTCAAAACACTTCTGGGCCATGGCATCGCGTTCCTCCTGCAGCTGTAATTGCAGCGCCTTGGCATTGCCGTCGAGTATGCCACTCAAGGAGTTGCGGGACAACGAGCTAACCACGCCGCCCTCCGTCGTCTGACGCGTGGACGACTCCAGCTCTTGAAGTGCACGCATAATATTCGCCTGCAGCGCCTCCTCTAGGCACATAATCTCGCATATATACGACTGCTTCTTGGCACAGTTCACCGCACAGCCCAAGACCAGCTGTAGCAGCCGCTCCAACTCGGTGAGATCGCACTTTTCGGCTATCGCCTGCACATCCGGCTTCACAAAATCATGCTGCAGCGTGTAGTTGAGCACATCGCTATAATACTCGTAGACGCCCTCGACGACCTTCTTCAGATTGCTCATCCGCAGACGCCAATTGGCGCCGACAGCGCTGGATTTGATTTTCGACAGCCACGAATCGCTGAACGATTCGGGTGCGAATTGATTTAGGGCCTGCGCTAGTGCAACACCGTCGGCCAATTCGTCGGCGTTTGCGTGCGGCGCGTTCAGATTGAGCGTTTTGAACCACTCCAGCAGACTGTAATACATTCCGTTCTGTGCGGACATCGTGCACAATGCAAATAAATATGACAAAACCAAACACAAAATTAGAAATTCGACACGAGAAAAATAACACAGCTGTTGCAGCGTAAACAAAACAGCTGCGCAGTGACGACACCGATAAAAAACATACCGAACTGTTATCGAGAAATCGATAGGTTTGTGAGTTGCATTTATCAACGGAAGTTCCTAACAAATAATTGTTGATATTCACATTTAAAAAATTTTTGAAAAATCAAATAGTTTACGACGACTTAATTATCGATGTAGCGTAGCAGTATTTTAGACTGTATAAACGAAAGAATTCCTGCTATGTAAACGCATATATCCAAATAGCAATTTTAAGAACTGTTAAAAATAACATGTTCATTTTATAAGTTCATTATTATATTTTAAACTTTTCAAACTCTGTTTTCAGCCCACAAATGTTAATTAAAAGCGGTTTCACAATGAGCAGCTGTTAAACGTAACATGCTGTGCTTAACAGCTAAATGTTAGTCAGCTGCTTAACATAACACACAAATGTTAAAACCTTTGAAAAGCGATGCAGCGAATATATGTATAATTTATAATTTTGTTATAAAATATTCTTGATCAGCATCAAAAGCCAAGAGTCTGACTCTTTTTATGCAAACTGTAATCTAAAAATCAACCCATTGAAAAGAATTTAACTTTGTTTTCTTAATATCAGGTGCGAAGCAACAACTTCCCAATCAGCTCTCGTTTTACAGATATTATTTAGTTTAAGCAAAAGGCGCTTACTTTTAATTATTTGTAATATTAAAATCAATGGCTAAGGTTGTGCCACTGTCGGTATTTATGCATTGCTCCACCCACTTAAGTTTATCATCGTGTTCCTTAATTTTGTCAATCGGTGTCCAGCTTAAGTCATATTCGAGTCTATAGCTGCCCTTGTACGTCTGATCCACAGAATGGTTCCATTCCTACAATTGGTTATTTGGACACTCAAATATGTTTCAATTGAAAAATGGTTTAGTTACCTCTGGGGACAGCATGCTAAAATAGTTCTGTCCCGTGGCCCTTTGGTATAAATGGTAGATATGGCCTGGTTTCTTGGCAAAATTGCAGGCAGCACCGTGAAGGGCTTTGCTCTCGTTGGACTCCTTGAGTATGTTCATAGCCTGGGCTTGCAGCATTTTTATCTGAAATACTGCAAAGTTAGGAAAAGCTCTTGCAGGGTAAAATCAAGTTTTTGTGTCTGCAAGGGTATTTCCACTTCGGCACCCCAAAGATAACTGCGCCTTCTTACCTGATCCAGTATAACCACCAATTTCTGGCTGGTGCTGTGCTTGAGATGCTTATCCGCCGATTGTATTTGCTGTGCCAAATTGATGATATCCGTTTCATCGTGCATGGAAACACGCATGGGATCCAATTGAAATTGGGGGTTTCGTTCCACAAGCTGAGCTGTGTTTTGAATGAAACAAGATTAGTTTCCAAAACTATTCTTATCTACAAAAGTACATCTAAACACATTTACGTCTATAATAAACTATTCTTAATACTATTTTCTTTACCTTTCTTCACTGCTGCTTCATAAGTTAATTGTGTATCCATTATTGCACTCCTTTTCATTACACAGGCATTGAACAAATTTTTAAATTAAATAAACGTAAAGCGAAAGATAGTACGAAATATACGAAGAAATTTACACAAACAAACAATAACATGTGTTCTATGCGATAGCTATCGCAATATCGATATATAACTATGCTTTAGCAATCGATTACAAAATGCGCGCCAACAATGGCCAGATTTTTAAGATTTTAAAATTAAAATATTATACAAATATTAAAATCAAACACATTTTAAAACTCATGAGAAACGACAGGTATTTTCAGATTAAATACTCTTGCAGACGAATCCAAAATATTGATATATTTTATATGACAAAATTAGGATACTCTCTGCAAGGGTATAACAATTTAAAATTCAGAACTTTAATTTTCGACCACTGTAATAAATACATATAATCTTCTGTTTTCACACGGTTTGCTTAAATCTTAATAGTAAATAGTTAAGTAAATGCATTCTAATCAAAAATATATGCTCCAAAGATAAACAAACATTTGGCCAACATTTATAAGTATTTGAGGATTGGAGTCACTGAAGCAACTAAACAAAAGGGTTCCGATTCGAATACCAGGCTCCGGCTGGAGCGTAAACGAAGTCAGCTTTATATACAGAAATGATAGTTTATGAACACATTAATATGATAAAAACTAGAGGTCAATTGTTTCCGACTGCTTTTCCTGGTTGTTCTCATAAGTCTGAAAGGAATAAAGGTTCTTATATTAGTTTTTGTCTTTAAAATTCAAAAATGTATTAAATTACCTGCTGGGCTATTTTTAGGAGATGTTCAAATGTGGTTTTCCCTGTCTGCATAACCATGCTGTGGAACACGGCACTCTTGGAACCGGTCAGGAGCTCGTAGGGCGCGCCGAACTCAACCACCTGCCCGGCATCCAAAACCAACACCTTATCCGAGTCCATAATCGTGTGTAGCCTATGGGCAATTGTAAGTACGGTGCACTCTTTGAACTTATGCCTGATGGTCGTCTGAATAAGCGCATCAGTCTGCGGATCCACATTGGCGGTGGCCTCGTCCATGACCAGGATGCGATTCTCGCGCAGAATGGCACGGGCCAGACACACCAGCTGGCGCTGGCCCACGCTGAAATTGGAGCCACCCTCGGTGATGTTGCTCTGCAGGCCCATGGGCAGCTCGGAGATCTCGTCCTTCAGATGCACCTGTGAAGTTGTTTTGATCAGTTGTATTCTATACAAAGAAATGCGTTAGACGCTTACCTCCTCCAAAGCTTGCCAGAGCTTTGAGTCGGGATATTGCTCGAACGGATCCAAGTTGTAGCGTATTGTGCCGGAGAAGAGCACCGGCTCCTGAGGTATAATGGAGATCTTGCTGCGCAGGTCGTGCAAGCCCAGCTCAGCCGTGTCCCGCTCATCGATCAGTACGGAGCCATCGTTGTAGGACAGACGGAACAGGGCATTGATGAGCGAGGATTTGCCCGCACCCGTGCGGCCCACGATGCCCACCTTCTCCCGCGGCGCGATAACGAAATTCAGGGACTTGAGCACATAGGGCGCCTGGGGATCTGGCGCATAGCGTAAACTCAAATCGTCGGCGACAATTTGGCCCTCTTCTGGCCAACTGGCCGGCGGTTTCTTGTCCGCTGGCGATGCGAATTCTCCCTCAGATTGCAGACAGCTGTACTCGATGACACGCTCCACGGAGGTCATAGAGTTCTCCAGCTCCGCGGACTGGCGCATGCCCCACTGCACCATGCCCGTCATGGACATGGCCTGTGTTATGGCCAGGCCAATCTGGCCCGGATTCTCCGGTGGATTAACAAAGTTATTCAATATGATGATCAAAACATAAATCACGCAAAACAGATCGAGGTAATAGCCAAAGGCGCGACTAGTCGACAGAAATGTGAAGTAGCCAATGGAATGTTTGTCCTGGTAGAGATCGTATTCCGCCGTCAACATCCGCTGGGCACGCATGGCGCGTATTGTGGGCAGTCCATTCAACGTGGCGCCGAGATGCGAATACATCGGCGAACGGGCAACGGCCTCCAGGCGCTTCACGTCCCGCGACGTGCTCAGATAGAAGTTGCGCAGATAGTAGAAGGACCAAAGCATGGCCAGCGTGTTGATCAGATACCAAGGATTCGTTAGGCACAGCACGCAAATGATGCCGCCCAGGGTGAGGAACACCTGCACGCAGTCCAGCATCACGGCCGGCAGCACCTCGTCCACCTGGCCCATGTCCATGGCGAACCGATTCAAGATCCTGCCCGACGGATTCGTATTGAAGAAATACATGGCCGCATGCGATATGCCCCGGAACATGGCGTTGTGCAGGCGGGTCGAGGAGTGCATCGCCATGCTGAAGAAGAGCAGCGTGCGCAGCAGGGCGAACGTGATCAGCGCCACATTGATGGCCGCGAAGTAGTAGATGTCCAACGAGGATGAGGTTGTGTTAGTCTTCACCCTGAAAAGCAGAAAAACGAATGTATCAGAAGTCCATTTACCAGAATACCCTATATTAAAAACTAAATTCTGTTTGATAGAGTATTCTGTCTGCAACGAAGGAGAGAAAACTCTTATAAGAGGAATTTTCCCTTATCAGAAAAAAGAAATAAATAAAATAACTAATCAAACTCTTATAAATATGTAACAAACACATATTTTGCATTATTTGCAGCTATTAAAAAAATATAAGACGAATTTTCACTGCGAGTAGAAATAACTTATAAAACTCTTATAAATGTAAGACGAATTTTTACTGCGAGTAGAAATAACTTATATAACTCTCGTAAATATAAGACGAATGTTTACTGCGAGTGAAAATAACTTATAAAACTCTTATAAATATAAGACGCATTTTTACTGCGAGTAGAAATAACTTATAAAACTCTTATAAATATAAGACGCATTTTTACTGCGAGTGGAAATAACTTATAAAACTCTTATAAATATAAGACGAATTTATACTGCGAGTAGAAATAACTTATAAAACTCTTATAAATATAAGACGAATTTATACTGCGAGTAGAAATAACTTATAAAACTCTTATAAATGTTAAATGATCTACGCTGCAATGCAGAGATAACTAAATTAGAAGAGCGGAATTCAGAAGCATAAGTCTTATACAGAGAGTATTTAGAAGTCCCAGAGAGTATTTAGTTCTCTCTGAGTTTTATAGGGCATTGCCCCGCTACTTACCAGTAGGACAAGAAGTAGTCGCCCCACGAGGCCATCACTTGGGTGCCCACGCAGAGGAGTGCCACCAGCAGAAACATGAAGCAGCCACAGCCGGCCGCAAAGTATTTCCGATACATGCTCCAACCAATTTTGGCTGCCGAGCGCGTTTCCTGCACCTCCTTCGGCTTCTCCCGCGCCATCAAAGAATCATCTACGCTGGAGCCCATGGACGAAACGCTGATGCGACTTTCCACGCTATTGTGACGGGAGTATGCCGGGGCCTTTTCACTGGCATCGTCTTTAACGCCCGACACTTTGGCCGAATCTTCAGATGCGGTCTGCTCCGGCGGTTGCTCCGCCAGCAGCTGGGCAAAGTCCTGGCCACTCTGGAGCATATGCTCGTAGGTGCCAATGTCCGTGATCCGGCCCTTGTCCATGATCACAATCTGATCGGCATGCTCCAGAAACTGCAGCTGATGTGTGACCAGGATGACCAGCCGGTTGCCCAGAAATCCGCGCATGCACTGCTCGAACAGATGCCGTCCGACATGCGTGTCCACGGCGCTGAGCGGATCGTCGAGCAGGTAGACATCCGCCTGGCGGTAAACGGCGCGTGCCAGGCTAATCCGCGCCCGCTGCCCGCCCGATAGGGACGCACCGCGCTCCCCGACAATCGTTTTGTCGCCCTGGTCCAGCAGCTCAAAGTCGCGCTCCAGGGCGCACATCTTGACCACGGTGCGATAGCGCTGCCTGTCCAGCGCCAGGCCAAAGAGTATATTGTCGCGCACGCTGGCGCTGAACAGCCAGGGCTCCTGGGCCGCGTAGGAGCAGCGTCCGCTTAGCTTGACCGTGCCCCGCTCCGCGTCCAGCTCGCCGAGAATGGCCTGGATCAGGCTGGATTTGCCAGCGCCCACGGGTCCAATAACGGCCACCAGCTGCGGTCGGTCCAGCGTCAAGTTGATGTTCTCCAAAGTCGGTTCCGTGTGCTCCTCCGTGGACCAGCGTGCGCTCAGGCCCCTGATCTCCACTCCAATATCCGCGCCGGCCTGCTGTCGACTGCCGTTCGTCAGGAGTTTCGCCTTCTCCGCCGTGTGCTGGTCCGCCTCGCGCTCCTCGAGCATCGCCAGCGCCGTCTCGTCGCGCTGCATGAACGCCGTAATGCGGCGCAGCGAGACCAACAGCTCGGCCACCTGGGACATGCCGCTGGGAAAGAATTTGGTCATGGTGCGTCGCAGGACGCTATAGAATCCGGTCACGCTGAACGCCTGCTCCGCGGTCAGCTGGCCGCCGGCGAGCACGTACGCCAGCAGGCTGGCAAAGATCGCGAGCCGGCCGAGCGTGATTTCGAAGGAGAGCAGCACGCCGCGTATATAGTTCACCTGGCGGATGGCGCGCATCTCGCTGGCGCGCGTCTGCGCCACCAGATGCTCGAAGGGCCGCTCCCAGGCGTACATCTTGATCACCTGAATGCCGGCGATGATCTCGTTCATCATGCGCACCCGCCGATCCGTGCGCAGCGCCGTCCGCAGACGCAGGCCGGCGGTTAGCCGGCTCAGGTACGTCTGCAGCGGCAGGTAGAGCAGCAGGATGGCAATGCCGTAGAAGGAGGCCACGCCGATCTGCTCGTACAGGAAGTAGGAGGCAATGAGCAGCTCCAGCGGCCCCACCCACAGAAAATGCATGTGGATGAGCGCCCGATCGAAGCGTCCCAGATCGTTGGACACCAGATTCACCACCTGGCCCGTCGTCGTTCCGCCCAGCGCGGTCCGGCTCAGCCGCAGCGCCTTGCGGTAAATCGCACAGCTGACCGCAACGCGCATCTTCATCGCCAGGTGCATCATGTGCATCATGAACGGATGGATCAGCAGCACGTTCGCCACGATGCACGCCACCAGCGCCGCGCCGCAGAGCTGCGCCTTCAGGCTGCCTCCGTTGCCGTGCAGCGTGAACTCCGATATCAGGCCGGCCAGCAGGAGGGGCGTGGTCGCTCTGTGGGAGTTTGAAACGAAAGCAACAGGTCAGAACGACTGCGGAATGCTCTATAGCTTAAAAAGAAAACAGCTATCTTCGGGGCGCCCGAAGAGTCAATACCCATGAAAGATGTGCGCTATATATAAAGGATTTACCGATTTATATACATATATTCAATCTTTAGTTGTTCGATGTTAGAGATTTTTCGCTGATGTGCCTAGTTTGGTCGAAGTATCTTCAAAAAAAACAAACATTTTTTCATACGAAAATACTTTTTTAACCGATTGTTCCTATGGCAGCTATGTATATACTACAGCGGACCGATATGGATCAGATTGGGTTGGTTCGCATATCTTGAAAAACAAAATAGTTTTTCAAACAAAATCTCACTTTTATGTCAATCATCCCTATGACAGATATATAGATATAGATAACCATATGTATATCCTCTCGGTCCCGATCAAAAATATATATAGACCTTCTTCAATGCAAGGGTATAAAGACTTTTCTTGCTTATTGGCATTTGATATTATTTATTTTATTCTGTTTTATATTCTGTTCACAATGTGTAAGGAGTATATTGTCTGTTTACTGTTTAAGATATTTTATTTTATATTAACAACAACAATCTACTCCATTACACAGGATATAGAAAGTCATATACGAAAAGGTAGAAAATGCGCTTACCTGAGACCCAGCTCGAGTACTGCAATTACAAGGCCCGATATCACCAATTCCCAGCCAAACACTTTCAGCACAACTCGCACCATGCTGGGCTTCTTTTTGGCCTTGGCCTGAGCCACCCAGGTTTGGTAGACCTTCTCGCCCAAATTGTCCGCTTTATGCTCGTAGAGCACATCATAGAGATCGTTGGGTTCCAGCGTTTTTTTGCGGCCCTTAAACAAAATGGGCAGCGCAAAGCTGTAAAGATAAATGTTCATTTTCAATGATAAGCTGATAATGATAATATAGAAGCTTCTTAATTGAATATATTTAATTCGCTCAACAACGCGTAGGGGCTGATGGGTGCAGGGTATCTACTGGTCGGTCACTCCTGACCAGAGCACGCTTGCTTGTTGTTTAATAAATGAGAGTTAAATTGCGCCAACTGACCACGCAACTGTTGTATAATTACAAGTGATAAACACAAAAATCAAAACTGAATGCATATTATCTTATCATCGAAAACATTAGATAGGACATGTGTACTGAGAAGCTATAAAAAAACAAAAATATTAAGCTTGTAATAAAATAAAACTAAACAAAATTTTCCATTGTTAGGTTGTTCTTGTTTATAATAAAATAGACGAATTTAAAAAATAAATAAATAAAAAAAATTAAAGCACAAACTATAGTCTACATTAGGGATCATAACTGTTATACTATAAATACCATATATATTAATTTTAGAATGTAGTTGAATTAGTTTTCAAAGAATTTTATCGTATTCCATTTAAAAGATAATTTATGATGATAAATAGAGGATACCCTGCGAAATATTAAAATTACAATAAAATGCAATTTAGTTTTCAAGGGTAGCTCTTAAGTATATTAGTTAATTAGTTTTTCTTGTTTTTTATCTATAACTTTTACATTAATCGACATAATGAAGTAAAATTGTTTATAACAATTTTTGCGTTAACAAGGACAAAACTGTACGAGAACATTTTCGGTACACTGTATATACTCACCAGAACATGATGGCGGAGAGCCAATTGGCGGTCTCCCGCGGATTTGGCGCCATCTTGTCAGCTGCCATCGTCCGAGAAACTCAGCTTAAATGTCTATACAAACAAAATAAATATCTTATTAAATTGTTTACGCACAGAATTTATTTAAAAACGGTCTACGCAATTTTTGATAAACAAAATCAATTTGAATTTCTTAGAAGTGCGACATCAATACTTGCACTGCAATAGTTAATTTAATGCACACACACAAACGTTATCAACTTTTTGCCGTGCTGTAAACAAACGTTTACATTAAACGTTTAGATAAACACAACAGAAATCCAGATGCTGATGCTTTATAATTTCATCACAACTTATGCAATGGGCGCAGATTTATCACGAAAATGTGTGCGCAAAATAATTGTTTTGCAGTTATCAAAACTTTCCATTCAGTAATATAAAAACAATTTTCCGCCCCACAGGTCCTCTGTCCGCAGCTCAAAGCACAACTAAAACTTATTTGCGCTCTCTCGCTTGGAATCACAGTTAACAGCTGTTCCACCAGCTGAGGCCGGCTCATTTGGCAGCGTTGCCACATCGCGACAATTCGCTACATACATACATCTTTCTTTACATTACATGAGCATTAGAGTGGACCTGTTTTAAACAGTAACTGGCTTGATTTATAAGTGAAAAATTAAGCAAAAACAATGCACTTGATTAAAAACATTGGGTTTTAGTAGTAATATCTTTTAAATGCATGTATGTAAATTACATTAAATAAATTAGTAAATCAAAATTTCATTAATTAAAAAATGTCTAGCATTCTTTTTCTTGTAACCACTCTCAACACATACTCACCTTTTCCCTCTCTCGATCGCACACACATACTCTTAAAAGAGCGGGTAGCAATAGATGTCTTTAAATAACACTGTTCTATGCGATTTTCATTAAGAGAAGTTAAGTCTATAATTTTGATAGTGTTTCATATTGGCCTCGAAAGAGTATTTTTATGTATTTAAGTAAACTCATATAATTAATTACACAAATGAGAATTTTGTTTAAAATAAATTTTAATTTTAATTTTTATTCAATTTTTTGTAGTTTCGTTTTACAATTAGATTTGTATATATTTTAAAGGCACTGTATTCCTTTCACTTTTACACTTATACATATAAATTTATAAACATTAACACAATAATATTCAATCCATAGGCACATACATAAGTACATATAAAATTATGCGAATATAATATTATAAACTGGAATTGGATGAGTTTATTTACATTCGAAGGACCGGCCTGAATTTGCTGGCCACGCTATGATCCTTATGACGACAATCTTCGCGACTGTTGAGCTTCCTCGAATGTCTGAAAATTTAAAATACATTATTTAAATTTAAATTCAACAATTTTGTGGAGTATGCGTATATACCTTCTTGGCAATCTGCAGGAGATTATCATAGGTGGCCTTGCCAGTCTGCTTGACCATATCGTGGAACACCTTGCTCTCCGCGCTGGTCAACAGTTCGTACGGTGTGCCAAACTCCACAACTCTGCCGGCATCCATGACGAGCACCTTATCCGAGTCCATAATCGTATGTAGCCTATGAGCTATTGTAAGTACGGTGCACTCTTTGAACTTATTCCTGATGGTCGTCTGAATGAGGCCATCAGTCTGCGGATCCACATTGGCGGTGGCCTCGTCCATGACCAGGATGCGATTCTCGCGCAGAATGGCACGGGCCAGACAGACCAGCTGGCGCTGGCCCACGCTGAAATTGGTGCCACCCTCCGTGATTTTACTCTGCAAGCCACTGGGTAAGTCGGCAACGACATCCTTCAGCTTCACCTCGTCCAAGGAGGACCACAACTTGGCATCGCTGTACTCATCGAACGGATCCAAATTGTAGCGCATTGTGCCTGAGAACAGCACCGGCTCCTGAGGTATAATCGATATTTTGCTGCGCAGATCGTGCAGGCCCATTGCTTGGGTGTCCCGCTTATCGATCAGTATGGAGCCATCGGTGTAGGAGAGGCGGAACAATGCGTTAATAAGCGAGGATTTTCCTGCGCCCGTGCGGCCCACAATGCCGACCTTCTCACGGGCTTTGATCACAAAGTTAAGAGATTTAAGCACATATTCGGATTTGGGATCGGGGAAATAGCGTAGACTAAGCTCTTCAAAGGCAATTTTGCCATTTGCGGGCCAGCTTGCCGGCGGTTTCTTATCGTCCGGTACTTCCAAGGCGCCCTCCGGTTCGATATCCTCATACTCAACGACACGCTCTACGGCAGTCATTGTATTCTCCAGCTCCGCCGACTGACGCATGCCCCACTGCACCATGCCGGTCATGCCCATAGCCTGGTCAAGACATTTGTCAAGATTATTACAAATATTTTAAAGCACGTTATGTGTCTGGAGCTTACCTGCGTAATTGCCAAACCCACTTCCCCGCCATTCGCCGGTGGGAAAATGAAGAAGCTAAGCGTTATAATGCCTATGTAGATGACACAGAAGCAGTCCAGCCAATATCCAAAGGCACGCGATGTGCTAATAAACATGTAAAAGGCCGAGCTATGCAAATTCTGATGATTATCGAATTCGCTGATCAGCACACGTTGTGCTCCAAAGGCACGTATCGTGGACAAACCCGTCAGAGAGGCAGCCATGTGCGAGTAAATGGGCGAGCGAGCTGTGAAATAGATGCCGTCAGATAAATATGTATACGAGTGATTAGTTGCACTACAGTGGTCGCTCGCAAAATTGTACGCTCTAGTTTCTAAAGTGATTCCAATTTTCAGAGTGGAATTTGCAACAAGAAAAATTGGAATTCTTCATAGGAAATTAAATATAAATCAAACTTTAGTATTCCAATTAAAATAAACCTTATTTTTACCAAGTTCTCACTGAAGTTCTCAACATTAGGTGTTTTAGATTAATTTTTTGATCCGATTCTATCTCAAGGACAATTCAAATTACAAATTTGCAATAATTCTAATTTATCTAGAAACATATTTAATGTTAAATAATAACTAATTTTAACTAATTTTTAGATTCTAGATGTCTAATTTTTCTATCTGATTCTTATTACTGGACAACTTATTTTTCAGAATAGTAATTTATATAGAAGAATATTCTATGTTTAAGACATTTTTCAAAAATGTAAAATTAAATGATAATTATCGACGTTTTTCATGGGGTAACAACAATAACATTTTTAGATTGCAGACGTATAATTATTCTATCTGATTCTAATTTCTGGGCAATTCTAATTGCTCAGCACTAAAATTTCTAATTAGCGAGCGATGACTGTATTATAATTGACTTACTAATGGCCTCCAGGCGTTTTACATTCCGTGACGTTTTCAGATAGAACGTGCGCAGCTGATAAAAAATAATGCCGAGCAGCAGCGTGGGAACAAGAAACAGCGGATTTACAATGGCAATTACAATGACAATGCCGCCCAGGGCGAGAAAGATTTGTATGACATCCATCATGACAGCTGGCAATATCTCGTCCACCTGACCCATATCTTTCGAGAAGCGATTCAGTATCCGGCCGGAGGGATTCGTATTGAAGAAGTACATGGCCGCACGCGTAATGCCGCGAAACATGGAATTATGGAGCCGGGTGGACGCCTTCATGGCCAGATTGAAGAACAGAAATGAACGCCCCAGAGTAATAGCAATAGTGGCCACCGTAATCAGCGTGAATATATAGGTATCCAGCATTTCGGCATCGACGGACCAGCCCAAATCGTTCAACCAAATGGAGAGACGCGATTCCAGGACATGCGAGTCACTGATCGTCGTGGTGGTGGTGTCGTTGGCGGGCGTTGAATCAGATGAATCTGGTAAACGTGTGCTATTCTCACTCATGCTGCGCACGCTGCCCTTCTTGGCCACCCTGTGAATATATATGATTATAATAATTGCTGCTAAAATATTGCACATTTTGCCTTGCTTTGGGCTCACCAATATGACAGAAAATAGTCGCCCAGGGAGGCCATCACCTGGGAGAGCACACAGAAGCCCATCATGACAATGAAGGCAAAGAAACCGCCGCCGGCTTTAAAGTATTTGTTGTAGAGCCCCAGGCCGATGCGTCCCTGCTCCTGGGACTCCTGGACGTGCATTTGCGCCGCACTGGCCTCATCCAGACAGGAATCGGCTAGCGATAGCAGCGACTGTTCGCTGTTGCGTCGCTTATCGCTGGCCGAGCCCGATCTGGAGCGTGAACGCTCCTCGGTGCCATGCTCATCGCGCGACGAATCGGCCAGCATTGTGGCAAAATCTTGGCCCGATTCGCGCAGCGATTCGTATGTGCCCACGGCGCTCACCTGGCCCCTGTCGAGGATGACAATCTGATCGGCGTGCTGCAGGAACTGCAGCTGATGCGTGACCAGTATGACAATGCGATCCCGCAAATAGCCGCGTATGCATTTCTCGAACAGATGACGCGCCACGTGCGTGTCCACGGCGCTGAGCGGATCGTCGAGCAGGTAAATCGCCGTCTGCCGGTAAACGGCGCGCGCCAAGCTAATGCGCGCCTTTTGTCCGCCCGACAAGGATGCGCCGCGCTCGCCAACAATTGTCTTGTCGCCGTACGGCAACAGCTCGAAATCGCGCTCCAGGGCGCAGTTCTTCACCACCTGGGCATAACGGCGTTTGTCCATGGCCTGGCCGAAGAGTATATTCTGACGCACCGTGCCCGTGAATAGCCACGGCTCCTGGGAGGCATAGGAGAAGCTGCCGTTGACGCGTATCTCACCCGATTCCGCACGCAGTTCGCCGAGTATGGCCTGGATCAGACTGGACTTGCCGGCGCCCGTGCGACCCACAATGCCCAGCAGTGTGCCCGGCTGGACACGTAAATTGACGCCGTTCAGCGTGTAATCCGGCGAGCTGGCATCCCACTTGGCCATCAGGGCATTTATGGATATCTGCGCTTCGGAGAGCACGGCGTTTTCATTGATGTGCGGCAGCGTCGTTGGTGTTAACAGCTTCTCCTTGACATCCTCGTTCTCCTGCTCCAGTTTGGAGTGCACGGTCGTCTGATTGCTGCCCGGTGAGGCCAAGGGCAGATCCAACGACTTGTCACTGACATCCGTCTCCTCGTACAGCATAAACTTTTGCACACGCTTTATAGATATGAGGGCCTCGGCCATCTGCGAGATGCCTTGGGGAAAGAAGACGGTCATCGTGGTGCGCAGTATATTATAATAGGCCGTGATCACAAAGGCCACTTCGGGCGTCAGAAATGTGCCCAAGAGCACGTAGCCGACCAGGCTCAAAAAGATGGAGACACGGGTGAGGAATATGATAAAGGATAAGAGTATGCCTCGTATGTAGGAGACATGGCGTATGGAATTGATTTCCTTTTTGCGCGCAAAGGCCACCATCTGCTCAAAGGGCAGCTCCCAGGCGTACATCTTAATCACCTGAATGCCAGCAATGATCTCATTCATCATCCTGACGCGCTCATCCGTTCGCAAAGCCGTGCGCATCCTCAGCACTGAGGTCTTCTTGCCCAGCCAGGCCTGCATCGGGATGAAGAGCAGCATAAAAGCCACGCCGAACACGGCGGCAATTCCAATCTGGAAGAGATTTAAATATATATGGGTCAGTGGTGGCAGATAAGCAGGAAAGATCAGTTAATTTCAGAGTGCCGAACATTAAATACCCTTGCAGACAAATGAAAGATGTAGTATACAGAATATATACAAAAGCTTAACTTTTGAGCGATTGTTCCAATATTGTATTGTAGTTCGATATTGGTAATATTTTTCAAATATGTTAGGAGAAGAGGAAGGCTCACAATCGCCAAGTTTGGTCGAGATATATTGAAAAACAAAATGATTTTCATACAAAAAACGCTAATTTGATCGATTGTTCCTATGGCAGCTATATGATATAGTGTTCCGATATCGATAATATTTTGGAAGCTTAGTGACACTCTCAATTACCACATTTTGTCAGAATATCTTGGAAAACAACAAAGTTTTCATACGAAAACATATTATTCGACCGATTATTCTTATGGGAGCTATATGATACAGTTATTCCTATGAGAGCTATGTGATACAGTAGTCCAATCCAGCCAACTCCGACATTAAAAAGCTATACAACTGAGAGACTACATAGAAACAGCTAGACAGACGGACATTGCTAAAAGACACGATTGTTGATACTGATTAAGAATAATAAATAAAATAGTCTCATAACATTTCTGCAATGGTATATAAAATTGTAAAAGTCAGTCACCTCCAGGTACATGAGGTACGTTATGAACAGCGTCTCCAGCGGCCCCACCCACAGGTAGTGCACAAAGATCGTCGCCAGATCCATGCGTCCCACATCGTTGGACATGAGATTCACAATATGCCCGGCCGTTGTATCGCCCAGGGCCGTCTTGCTCAGTCGCAGCGCCTTGCGGTAAATCATGCTGCACATGCCGACACGCATCTTCATGCCCACGTGCATGGTGCCCAGCATATAGGGATGCATAATGATCACGTTCAGGGCGCTGCAGGCAATCACGCCGGCTGCATAATAATAGGCCGCCTCCATTGTCTCCGAGCCGTACGTGTAGTAGGAGATGAGCTTGAGCAGGCACAGCGGCTGCAGCGTGCGCAGACCCAACTCAAGGAGGAACAGCACCAGACCCAACATGCCAAAGTGCAGCCCGAAAACACGCACCAGAGCACTCAGCAGGCTCGGCTCCTTTTTGGCATTCTTTTGCTTCTTTTGCAGCTCCAGTTCCCAGGCGGCGCATAATTGGTTGCCAAGTGTCTCTAAAAAAGGACAATATATTTTATAAATTTACATGATAATCGAAAAAATAATTATTTAAAAATAAATATAAGCATCATGGCGCAGCTCAAAAGAATCTGTCGTTGGTTTGGGTTACGGTTCGAACCAATTTCGAATTTACGTTCAGTTCGTGAACCAAACTATGAACCCAGGTTCGGTTTATGAACTTAAAAATGTTGGAATAATGGCTTTGAGTTGCCTTAATAAGTATATAGTATAAATAAATATATATGAATGTGGTATAAATATTTGTATTTATGATATGATGAAATCCCATTGCAACAAGCATATTTGTTGTTTTCAAACAATGCAAACAATAGCATTATCAAGTGTTTTACATAGGTAAATAAGATGAATTTACTTTTGTGACATTCGTGAAAATCATAAAATAATTTCAGACCAACTCTTATCAATTATTACGAAATGTTCCTCGAGCGAACAATTCGCCAACAAGTCGATGACCTTTACACATGTGTCTACATTTAATTTTTTAAGACTGATAAGGAGAGATCAGCCAATGCGTTCGATTGTTCCAATTTGAATTTTACTTTTGCATTTGCTTTTTATTATTTCCTACAGTGGACGCTCGCAAATTAACAATTTCTTATTTTTGAAAGCCCCGTTAATTCATTAAATAAATGATTATTATATACTATATAACTATAGTAAATAGCTAACAAAATAAACAAAAAATTAATTTTAGATCCAATGTCTAGATTTTAATGCGATTACTATTTTTAATTCCTATTCCTTTATCTAAACAGTTTGAATTACTGGAAATTCTAATTTCCGAGCGAACACTGTATTTTTGTTCAATTGATTTTTTGTGAAAAATTGAATGAAAGCAATTGTTTAATTGATCAGATGTGCACCTATGCATATGTGAGTATATTATATATATTATTTATATATACGTATATACATATGTGTACATATGCATATTTACACACTTTTTCTGTAATCTGCTGTTGTTGGCAAACTAAGGTTGAGTCATGATTTTGTTATATTCTTTTGCGGCTGAGTGTATTTATATACATATATACATTCCTACTTTTTTAAAAATATGGTGAAATTACTTTTCATGAATTTGCATGATCTACAAGTACATAACTTCCATGTGCATATAAGATAAAAACACAAATAAACAACAGCTACCTATGTTTACAAAATAATATTATTGCTGATTACGGATTTATTATTATTTGTAAACACGCACCCGATTTATGTTCATTCAAAGCCTTATAAAGATCTTCCGTTTCAAGCATTTTCTTGCGACCCTTGAAGAACGTGGGCATGGTATACCTGAATAAAAAATATATTAATTATAGAACTATTTTCATTTCTAAAAATAAACATACCAAAAACATGCTGCCGATATGAAATTAGCATGTTCCCGTGGATTCTCCGGCAAGTCCGCCGTTTTCACAGACTGCATTTCTGAAAAAACTAGGCAAGGAATAGGATATAACATTCATGTGGCTCATAGTTTATTTCAATCTGCACCTAACAAGAATATATAATAACTAATATAGTAGTATAATATAGTATATAGGTTAGTTAGTCAACTTTTTTTATTATATTAAATATGACTAATTTTTTAACTTTTTTAAAAATTTTTTTTACCAATTAAAAATGAAAAAAGCATCCAAAATTAATCTAACATACATACATATGATATAGGAAAGTTCAAAATAGTTTGACATTGTTTTTGCTAATTGCTAATTACCATTGCAATCACATTGATTGATTAACTATGATTAAATTCGTAATTAAGTAACTGCAGAAAATGTATGTACATATACATACATACATACGAATGTGTGTATAACAGTATTGTAGTTTTTTTATTGTGCGAAATTATGTGAAAAAGATAAAAGGCCATTTTGTAAACACCTGCAACATGCACACGCACATCCCAGTCGCATGCTTGTAACCGTGATTCTAAATCGCATTTGTATTGGTGCAACTTGTCTGCAAAACGTGTGAGATAAATTGCGCTGAGTTTTAATCTTACGGTGCGGCAAATTTTGCGCTTGTCAGAAAAACTACCTGCACTGAGTGAGTGTTCGTGTGTGTGTTAGCTTTGAGCAAGACTTGGCTTTTGTATATGTATGTGTGTGTGCACGCTATTATTGCCGGCAAATAATGTAAACATTGCTGCAATCTAACTAATAATTAACGGTGCTTACTAAATCGGAGTGTGTGCGCGCGCATGCATACGTTAATGCATGTACATATGTATGCACATATGAATGTGTATGTGCAAATAATGCATATGCAAGTTAATATAAAAATGCAAATGTGCATGTTTATAATTATAAACATATTCATGTTTGTCAGCAAATAATATAAAAGCAACCCAATGCTTTTGTTCATGTATATATTTATGTAAACAAATACTTATAAACACAGACGAACGCGCACATACATATGTATGCACATAAATAAATAGCCAACTCCAACAGTATAAATCGTCATATACACCCACATACATATTAATTTTAACAGACCACGCGGGCGGCATTTATTTGCAAAACTTCATTGGCTTATGTATTTATTTCCTTCTCTGCTTTATCATTCTATTTATATGTACACCGATATATGCACATCCACATGTGTATGTGTCTACTTATCTTATGTCCGCATTTACGGTTAGCTTTAACTATCCGCCCATACAAAAAGAACTTAGTTCCTGCTCATTCATCAATTCCGATTAGCTATTGTTTTTTTAGATAAAGGTCATTTTTGCAATTTTCTCTAAATTATCTAATAGCACAAATACATATGCAGTTAATGTAAATTACATTGTAAATTAATATAATTGTTCGATTCAATCGAATCGAAATATACACATGTACATACGTTTGTTTAAATTGGACAATGTTCAATAAAACTTGAAAATCATTCTCTTCTTTTTGCTGTTGTTGAAACCGAAAGGCAATTACTAATAACGAACGAAAAAACGAACGCGCGCCAACCACTAACACGAACCGTCTGCCTGTAAGGGCAGCATGCTACTGAAAAACAGCTGGCTGCTTTGAGTTCTTTTCAACCGAATTCGCCTGCTGAACAGACACGCACACACACACACATTCACTTTACAAACGCTCACGTACACGTAAAATGAATAAATCAACAAGTTTTACATTCAATGGTAATTGGGAAATGCTTGAGAACATGATGGTAGGTGTGTGTACAAGGTAGGGGCAAGGTGAAGATCTAAGCAGTGCCTACAACAAATTCTTGTTTTTTACCGGTAGAAAGCGAATGACAACTAATTTTCTGAATTCGCCGAAGGGTCTTTACTTAGCAACGATGAGCGTTGATTCCGCTTTCTTTTATTTAGTTTGAGAATCGATACGTTGAAGCCTACACTCATAAAGATTTATGTTCACACATATATTAATTCCGATTGCAGTTGTTAATGGCAACCAGACAAAAAAAAGCATCATAAAAAGCCGGCTCCACATTTCTCACATACGAATTGCGGTGATAAAACAAAGTTAATGAACGTATGTACATTATTTATTCGCCAACAGAGCATTCTATTTTGGTTTTATTTCTCTTTTGTGTTCTCTTCGCGTACATCCAAAATGTATTGAAAACTTAGGCAACAAGAGCAGAAGCGGTGCTCGACTCGTATTTCCAATTGGGGGGCAGCACGCTCTTCGTCTTATAGTAGCGAGCGAGACGGTGAATTCTGGACTCGACCAAAATCAAACGGAACTTGCCATCCTTGTCCTTGCGATTGCGCTCCAAGTGCTTGCGAATGGCCACAGCCTTCTTGATCATGTGGTAGAGATCCTCAGGGATGTCGGGCTTGAGGCCCACCGATTTCATGATGCGCAGAATTTTGTTGCCATTAACAAAACGCACCTGGGCCACGCCGTGCGAGTCACGCAGGATGATGCCTGAAATAATTGAACGTAAAGCACATTAACATAACCTCAAACACAGTAAACAATAATAATAGTAATTGATAATTAATTACCAATTTTGGAGGGTGTCAGGCCCTTCTTGCCGAGCTTCTTAATCTGCTCCTTCACATCCTCAGAGTTCAGTTTCAGCCAGGACGGCACTGTGCGTCTGTAGGGTAGTGCTGATTGGGATATACCCTTGCTGAGAAGAAATCAAATTTGTTAATTTAGCCAGTGAATGGTAACGCGAAGAGGAAGAGCGAGCGTATTCATTTGCAACATGTGCTTGCCATGTTGGTCGAAATTTTGCTCAAAACTGGCACATTATTTGGCAGTAACGATATTGCAAATAGGACAAACTATTTTATGGCACGTTAGCCAAGCACATTTTACAACAAAAGCCGCTTTATGACAATATAAAAGGTAACTACCCAGGAGCGTGCATACGACCCATGATGTTACTAGCTTAGTTTTTTACACCGAAAAGAAAGTGGAGACTTGTGGAGCAACACTCTACAGATGAACTCTACAGAAAACCACGCAGAGTTGCATTGGCAATTGCCACTTAACATAATTGCTCCACAGCTAACAGTGAAATGCCTAGCATTAACATACTCGCTATTCGTTATATTTATGTAGATATTGTTCACTACAAAACTTGTTCTAAAAACATTTGTTTAAAAGAAATTTGCAAACAAAATGCAGCTAGATAAATACAGTGAGACGCTGAATAGGTTGGAAAATGAGGAACTAGAGGTGCGTATGTGGCAGCAATGGCAAAGCAGCAGTAATAATGACATTTTTCACAGAATATTGCGCCGGGCGTTGAAATTTACCAGCAGCTGATGGCGATTTATCTTTACCAAAACAAACTGTGCGTGAGCGTGAATATTTATTGTTATTTACTGTGTTAATTGCAATCGTTTGCTTGCAGTGCCAATGCCAAATTACTTTGGATGCGTATAGCAAACAATTTGAAAGAACAAAACAAAGAACTCGCCCAACTAAATCTCTTGAATCTGGCTCTGCAGCACAACAACTATGCAGATTTCTTTAAAAATATTAAATATGATTGGTCCGAGACTAATAAACTAATCATCGATGATCTCTTAGGTGAGTATCCCAAATATTTGTAACATTGAGTAATAAGCATAGAGTTGAATTCTTACTTCGAGCTTTTATAACCGTTTGACTCCCACACAATCTCATCATCTCTTTATACTCATTACTCAATGATTACTTATTCCATGCTTATTTAATGTAAATTCTTAATGCAGTCAAACAACGCGAGGAGCTTTTCAATCTGACGGCCACTGCTTATGTTTCCATCTACGAGCAGAGTCTACTCGAAATGGCTCAGTTGACGCCGGATGAACTAAAGAATGTTGGCTTGGATTGGACTCGCGAACAAGATGGGGACAAGTTTATTTTGCTACCGAAAATGAAAGAGGCAACGCCTCGTATTGCCAGCGATGATCAGTTGCTTAAATTAACCGAGTTTGTCTCATTTTTAGAAAACTAAAATATAACAATGAATTATTTTATATTTTCCGGCATTTTTTATTATTCTGTTGAGTGGAAATAATTCTGTTAAGCAACTTAGCAGCTCTGTTAACTAAAAGTATCGATTATTATCGTTTTTGTCTCGTTGTGTCATTTGGAAGAATAAAAAAAAATTGCAAGGAAACCACATCGCATTTTCACTGGAAAATCAATCGGAGAACATTTTTTTATTCGTGGACATTTCGAAAAGATTTTAATAAAAAAAACAGTGCAAAGCATTTAGTAATAGTTATAACCAGTTGAAATCATTATTGGGACCTCTGTGAATTTCGTGCGGAATCGTTAAAAAATACCGATTTTACCTACAATTGTGTGTGTGAGAAAAGAAAAATGGCAGCAAGCGACAAATCTGTCGATGATTCTCTTTATCCCATTGCGGTATTAATTGATGAATTGAAAAATGAGGATGTGCAGGTTAGTTTAGTTTCACTAAATGTAAACGTTAGATGTAAATGTGTAAGTTGTCTTAACTTGTGCAAATATCTGTGGCGTGTGTATAAGCATGCGAAAAAATGCGTCACTGTGTGAGTGGCAAATATGTGTATATATATATATAT